>JBAJHW010000003.1:258129414-259357414 GCA_037013535.1 Intellagama lesueurii
TGGCTATAGTATCATGTCTTCAATTGGCTTCCAGATTTAGTGCCTGGACCTGCAGAATTAGTTTAATACCTCTTACTTTACCAGCAGTTCATTAAATGCCTATGTTTTAGCAGAAAAACACAGATTATATCCAAGTTATTTCAGGTACAGGTAGGTCATCTTTGCACATATTTTTAAAATAAGCTAGCAAAAGATGGATATTTTTGGATTCATATTATTATGTATTACATTTTTGTCACTTCGAGGTGTAGAAAATATATGATATTTCCCTGCCTCTTCGTTATCTTTAACATATTCATGAGACAGGACATGTCCTTTTCTTGAACAATGATATAATGCTTAGCTTTTTAGCTATATCAAATCAGCCATTTCATTATTTATATTTTTAATATCTTCCAGTAGTGAATTTGCATATTCTCATTTTTGTTTGAGCTGAAATGAAACATACACACATAGTATGAGAGGTATTAAAATATCAAGTAGTGCATCATCTGGGCATTTAAGTAGTTGTCTTGCCACACAATTAATGTTAAACCAGTAAAATGAAAGGAATGAAATCTCTGGTAGTGTTAGTTTATGAAATGCATATAACTTATGATTAAAAATAAACTGTTCTTTTACAAATGAGCATATATTTGTTCAGATTTTGCAGGTGTTCTTCGTTTTTTCTCTGTGTTGCCATTCCTCCCAGCTAACTAACATTAATATGCAGTTATCTATAATACTACAAAATAAACAGTCGGCATAGCTCAGTAAAATACACTTACATCATTGGAGTGTACATAGCTGTGAAAGGGTTTATTGCTGTTTTTGTTCCTTTTTTGTAATCATTTATGCTTAATAATTGATCAAGCAGAAGAGATATAAATTGATTTCTTTTAAGGAAATATTTTTGTAACATGAGCTGCTGGAAAATACACACATTTCTGTAGGTAAAATTCACATTTGGCATGCCTAATAAACTGTTTATTCTGGATCCAGTTCAACCTTTCCTGTGGCTGATTTCCTCTGAAAGACATGTGAATCACACAGAATATGCTCATGTTCCACTTCAGGTCATTTCAATGGGATGTCCACAGGAGAAAAACCCAATGGACTGTATCCCCAGTCATTAGCTAGTCCTTATTATGTAGTGTGTTTATATTGCTGCAGTTTACTTAATTGTCTGATATGGAACTACAGTTCACATAATGAAGTCCTTAAAACATCATTGAAGAAGTAAATACATTGTAATAAACCATTTTACTGTTAGCTGCAGTGGAATAAACTCAGATAAATTCCAGTTTTTCTTCTGCTAAATGCAGCTATCCATACTCACTACATCATTAAAACATACAGGTTATCGGTAATTTATTCTCAGCTAAATAGATTCTTACATTGCTTTGGTTTGTTTGAAAGTGCTTGTTTCATAGATGTACAATTTTGAATGATTTGTTAATCTAGACAATGTATTGGTATTAATTTCTAGTTCTGATAAGTCACATTTAGAAAACTGATCTAATTGCTTAAGGAGTCAAAAGAATTTAGCATTGTCTATTTCAATAATGCTATAGCAGTGTGCAAAAGTATTTTATAATATATATCTCTGTTTATTCTTAAACGTCTACACAGTTGTACATAGATGCGTTGATCTGGTTCGGGGCTGTGTGGTGAGACTTGAATATGAATTTTCCACCTCCAAATCTACCATCATTCTAGATATGACACTGACTTGGGCAATCTGCAATTGTATATGCTTCTGACAGTTTAGCATATACAGTGATAATGTATGATGGGGATTGAAATTCTTATACTAGTCCAAACTAACAAAGCTATCTTCTGCTATATGTTTCATCTTAATAAGGCAGTAAGGTATCAAAATGTAACAGCCAAGAAAATTCTGTTCATTGAGAGTGACAGTCCACTTACCCCAACATGTGCAAACACAGATTAAAAGAAGTATGATTGAGAAACCTAACTTACTTCGTAATCCTTTACACGTCTGCTGAGACACAACGCTTACTAAATTCAATGGGTCTCATTCCCAGGAAAGTAGCTGTAGAATTGCAGCTTGAATTAAAGAGCTAGTTACTTTGAGCTGTGTTTTGATGATGGCAGGAATGGGGGTTGATGTTGTTGAGCTGTAACTTCTATCACCATTGCCCATTGCCCATGCTGGCTGGAACTGATGGAAACTGGAGTCCAGCACCATGTTCCTCACTCCTGGATTAAACAGTAATACTCCATGGTTCTCATCTCTAAAAAGCCCCCAGTGTTTTATGTATTTATTTAATATCATTTCTGTTTCACTGTTCGCCCCTTGTTTGGACTCAGGGTGGCTCCCAAGTGGTTAAAAAAACTGATACAGGTTAAATAGAGTATTAAAATAGTAATGGCATTAAAACAGAATAAAGCAGATAATAATATTAAAAAGGACTACTAAAGTAATATTAAAAAACAACTGTTTTAAAACACAACACATGCACAAACATGAACTACCAGTAAAAACACCATATACCACAATGAACCCCCCTTCTCAGTTGTTCAACTTGGTTGCTAGATATCTGCTGAAAGAGAAGTGTTTCTAATGGTGGAAGAACAGAGGAGAAGGGATAACCCTCACTTTATATGGGGGCATATAAAGGGAGGAGCCAATGAAAAGGCCCTTTTTCATATCCTTACTAAATGTATCTCTGAGGACAGTGGGACTGAAAGAACTGCTACTTCTGAAGATCTAAAAAGTCTGGAAGGCTCATTTGGGGAAGAAGAGTCTTTTGGATAGGCTGGACTGAAGTTGTATAGGCCTTTGTATATCATGACCAGGACTTTGAATTAGTCCAGGAATAGGCTCGCAGGCAGTGAAGCTGTTGTAATAGGGAAGTTACATGCTCTCTGTAACTGGCTCCAGTAGCCAATATGGATGGAGCATTTTGGGCCATCTGAAATTTCCAAACATGCTTCAAGGCAGCTGTACATAGATTGCTTTATAGTAATGCAAATGGGATGTAAGTAAGGCATGTCCCACCACAGCCAAACCAGACATCTATGGGGATGAGCACACCTGAAATGCTAGCTATATCTTTGCAATTGCACCTCTGGGCACCACTGAACCTGGGCATCCAGGTTCAGGTCTGCATCCATCTGGACACACAAATACGTAGCATCTTGAGTTTTCATGGGAAGTGTAACTCCTGATCTTTATTTGGACTCACCAGGAGCTCCTTTATCCTGTCTGGATTAAAGTTCAGTTTTTTTCATCCTATGCAGTCCATTTCTGATATTGGACAAAGGTTTAAAACTGAAACAGGTTCTATAGAGTTAGATGGGGAGGACTCCTGGCAAACTCTCCCAGTGGTTTCATGTATTTATTAAATAGCATGGGAGACATAGTAGATCTCTGAGGGACTCCACAGACCAATTGCTCGGGCATTGAGCCCATCAACACCGTCTTCTCAGCAAATCCCTCTAGGAAGGACCACAGCCACTGTAAAACTGTAGGAGTTGTGATCTCCTAAAACAAGACAAATTTAGGGCTCCAAAAGATACTCAGGTCTTCAGAAGCATATTGAGGCATTACATTCAGGATTATTTGAAGAGCAAATAATCCAGAAACAAGCCTCAGACTGGAAAACAGAATTTTCTTAGCTAGGATTAAATAGTCTCTCCAGATCTTTACTATATAGTTTTGTGCTGGATCTGGACTCAACAGTAATGCATTTGTGGGTGTTTAAGATTAATGAGGCTGCTTATCAGCATTAGTGATATTCTCTTGGCTTTGATCGGTGGAGGTTTATGTCAGGCTTATGGAAACAAGGACTGGTAAATACCTTTGTGGATCATGTAGCTCCGCAGAATAGCAAGATGTCTACTTGTCAAAGTTGCCAGATTTTTCCACTTAGAATCTTTTCTATAAACTTGGAGTCCTACTAGATGGAGAAAAGTGGAACAGAAAATAAAGTAAAATAACCACACACCGACATTCACAGTGTATATATTTAGCAGATTGGAATTAGTTTTAGATGGCTCCTAGCCATGAATTATGATGACTGTGTTGTAGCTCCAGAATGAAGGTACCACACCTGTAGATGCCAGACAGTGAGGAACAACAGAAAGGGTCTATTGTCTTCATGTCCTAAGGTGAGAAATGATAATCTGTCCAAGATTTACACCATGAGCAGTGGTTTAAAAGTGTTTATATCCCATAGCCTACAAACATTCTAGGTACTAGATAAAATTTATCTGATAAAAACTATTAATATCTATCTATACACCTGTTGCTTGGTGTAGTAAGTTGCACTAGAGTAGGCCCATTGAATCAGTGGGTGAGACAACTCCTCTTAAATTCCATTGATTCAGATGGGCCTACTCTAGTTGTGACCTACATATTTTTGCACAGTAAGTTGCAACTAGAATTGTTGTTCTGAGCCTTCAAATTGCTTCTGACGCATGGAGACCTTATGAATGAGTGATCTCCAAAGTGTGTTGTCCTCAACAGTTAGCTCTTGCAAACTCAAGCCTATGGCTTCTTTTAGGGAGTCAATCCATCTTGTATTTGGTCTTCCTTTTTTCCGGCTGCCATCAACTATTTCGAGCATTATTGTTTTTTCCAGAGAATCCTGTCTTATGATGTGCCCAAAATAGGACAGCCTCAGTTTCAACACTTTTGCCTCCAGAAATACTTCAGGCCTGTTCATGAACTCACTTGTTAATCTGTCTAGCAGTACAGATTATTCACAAAACTCTCCTCCAGCACCACATTCCAAATGAATCATTTTTTCCCCTGCCAGCTTTCTTTACTATCCAGTTTTCACACCCATACATGGAAATACAAGAGAGTGGATGAACTTGGTCTTGGTCTCCAAAGACACTTGGACTTAATGATCTTTTCTAGTTCCTTTATTGCTGCCCTTCAGAGTCTTGGTCTTCTTCTGATTTCTTGGCTGCAGTCTTCTTTTGGACTGATTGTTGAACCAAGATATACAAAACGTCTAACTATTTCAATTTCTTCATTGAACCATAACTACAGAAGAACTATAGTAGGCCCATTTGAATCTATAGAACTTACAGAGGAGTTTACTCATAAATCCCATTGATTGAGTGGGCCTACAATAGTGTGACTTACTACACTAAGCAACAGGATTTCAGCCATTAATGGTATTTAATGCTCATATACCATTGCTCATAGTTGTCTGAATTGTTTGAAAATCAGTAACAGTGCCAGGTTAATTAAACTAATACTTGATCATCCCTAGGAATCCTACATAGAATCATAGAACTATAGAATCATAGAATCACAGAGTTGGAAGAGAGCACAGGGGCCATCGGGTCCAACCCCCTGCCATACAGGAACTCAATCAAAGTACTCCCGACAGATGGCCATCCAGCCTCTGCTTAAAAATCTCCAAAGAAGGAGACTCCACCACACTCCGAGGCAGCATATTCCACTGCCGACCAGCTTTGAGTGGTGGAATCTCTTTTCCTGTAGTTTGAAACTATTGCTCCTTGTCCTAGTGTCTGGAGCCGTGGAAAACAAACCTGTCCCTTCCTCGACATGACATCCTTTCAAATATTTAAACATGGCTATCATGTCCCCTCTTAACCTTCTTTTTGTAAGGCTAAACATTCCCAGCTCCCTAAGCCGCTCCTCATAGGACATGGCTTCCAGACCTTTGACCATTTTGGTCGCCCTCCTCTGGACACGTTCCAGGTTGTCAACATCCTTCTTGAATTGAGGTGCCCAGAACTGGACACAATACATAATTTTATAGATCTCCCAGGGAAACTCAGAAACCTGTGTTCATCAGAATTGGAATTTGTCCCAGTAAAGGGTTAACTCCAAAATGAAATCAAACAATCACTGACAATTAAATCAAAATTTGTCTAAGTATCAAGGTATAAGTCTTTTCACTATTGCAATAATTCTAAGCAACATCAGCTTGTCTAATTCTACAAGCTTTATTTACCTACTTCTATGTTCCATATGCACAAAATAACTCAGAGTTATTGTAAAATACAAAAGTCTTACAGCTATGAAGAAAACTGTAGCCACAAATGCTTACAAATACATCCTTGCAACTTATGAAAAGTTACACCTGTTGAAACTTAACTTGTGGACAGAACTTAAATCATGTTTGAATCCAAAAATAAAGGTGCTTACAACGTAAAATAGACACACTGGAAAATAAGAGACAGATAATACATATCTTAAAATATTGCTTAAAATTTCCAAATGAAAATTTCAAGGCACTCACCTAAATCTTTTTGGATATCATGCATATACAAAACAAATCATGGAAGTTGCTGCAGCTAATTGACAAGATGTCAGTCACATGTTGCTTCTGAACCTGATTATACTTCTGATTGTGCACTCAGTATGTGCCTGGCACATTGCCAATTAGCTGCAAGTAGTTGTGGCAACTTCTGTGATTCTTCCTGCTCATACATAACCAATTTTGACCACCATAAACTTTTTTTTCCCCAAGAACAGGCTGAGTTTCTTTGTTAAATTAAATTGCCCCAGGGTGGTTCATATATTTTCTATGCATCATGTACCTAAGGAATTCCACTTTACATGCATCTGAAGGTGAGGGCTTACAGCATACCTCCCTTGAATACACTGACAATTGATTGCATTTTTAAAATGGTTTTGGAATGGTCATCTTATTTCTTGCTGAATTTACTTTGGAGCACTTGGAAGAGCAAAGTTATTACTTAATCCAAATCCGTAAAGCAGAGGGTTTTTTCCCAATACTAAGTAAGATTAAACTTTTAGTAATGTAATATATCGATACAGACAGATTTATGTGTATATCTTAAGCTAATGCTCCTTATAATTATAAGTTAGAAATAGCAACACACCTCAAGTTAAAAAATCCACATGGGAGAAAAGTTTTGTTGTTGTTTAGTCGTTAAGTCATGTCCGACTCTTCGTGACCCCATGGACCACAGCACGCCAGGCCCTCCTGTCTTTCACTGCCTCCGGGAATTTGGTCAAATTCATGTTGGTCGCTTCGATGACCCTGTCCAACCATCTCGTCCTCTGTCGTCCCCTTCTCCTCTTGCCTTCACACTTTCCCAACATCAGGGTCTTTTCCAGGGAGTCTTCTCTTCTCATGAGATGGCCAAAGTATTGGAGCCTCAGCTTCAGGATCTGTCCTTCCAGTGAGCACTCAGGGTTGATTTCCTTCAAAATGGATAGGTTTGTTCTCTTTGCAGTCCAGGGGACTCTCAAGAGTCTCCGCCAGCACCACAATTCAAAAACATCAATTCTTCGGCAGTCAGCCTTCTTTATGGTCCAGCTCTCACTTCCACACATCGCTACTGGAAAAACCATAGCTTTGACTATGCGGACCTTTGTCGGCAAGGTGATGTCTCTGCTTTTTAAGATGTTGTCTAGGTTTGTCATCGCTTTCCTCCCAAGAAGCAGGCGTCTTTTAATTTCGTGGCTGCTGTCCCCATCTGCAGTGATCATGGAGCCCAAGAAAGTAAACTCTGTCACTGCCTCCATATCTTCCCCTTCTATTTGCCAGGAGGTGATGGGACCAGTGGCCATGATCTTAGTTTTTTTGATGCTGAGCTTCAGACCATTTTTTGCGCTCTCCTCTTTCACCCTCATTAAGAGATTCTTTAATTCCTCCTCACTTTCTGCCATCAGAGTGGTATCATCTGCATATCTGAGGTTGTTGATATTTCTTCCGGCAATCTTAATTCCGGCTTGGGATTCATCCAGTCCAGCCTTTCACATGATGCATTCTGCATATAAGTTAAATAAGCAGGGAGACAATATACAGCCTTGTCGTACTCCTTTCCCAATTTTGAACCAATCAGTCGTTCCATATCCAGTTCTAACTGTTGCTTCCTGTCCCACATATAGATTTCTCAGGAGGTAGATAAGGTGGTCAGGCACTCCCATTTCTTTAAGAACTTGCCATAGTATGTTGTGGTCCACATAGTCAAAGGCTTTTGTGTAGTCAATGAAGCAGAAGTAGATGTTTTTCTGGAACTCTCTGGCTTTCTCCATAATTCAGCGCATGTTAGCAATTTGGTCTCTAGTTCCTCTGCCCCTTCGAAATCCAGCTTGTACTTCTGGGAGTTCTCAGTCCACATACTGCTGAAGCCTACCTTGTACGATTTTGAGCATAACTTTGCTAGCGTGTGAAATGAGTGCAATTGTACGGTAGTTGGAGCATTCTTTGGCACTGCCCTTCTTTGGGATTGGGATGTAGACTGATCTTTTCCAATCCTCTGGCCACTGCTGAGTTTTCCAAACTTGCTGGCATATTGAGTGTAGCACCTTAACAGCCTCATCTTTTAAGATTTTAAATAGTTCCACTGGAATGCCATCACCTCCACGGGCCTTGTTAGCCACGCTTTCTAAGGCCCACTTGACTTCGCTCTCCGGGATATCTGGCTCAAGGTCAGCAACCACACTATCTGGCTTGTCCGGGACATCCAGATCTTTCTGGTATAAGTCCTCTGTGTATTCTTGCCACCTCTTCTTGATGTCTTCTGCTTCTGTGAGCTCCCTACCATTTTTGTCCTTTATCATGTCCATCTTTGCACAAAACGTTCCTTTAATATCTCCAATTTTCTTGAACAGAATCTCTGGTTTTTCCCTTTCTATTATATTTAAGAAGGCCCTCTTGTCTCTCCTTGCTATTCTTTGGAAGTCTGCATTCCATTTTCTGTAACTTTCCCTATCTCCCTTGCATTTTGTTTCCCTTCTCTTCTCTGCTATTTGTAAGGCCTCGTCGGACAGCCACTTTGCTTTCTTGCATTTCCTTTTCTTTGGGATGGTTTTTGTTGCTGCCTCCTGTACAATGTTACGAGCCTCCATCCATAGTTCTTCAGGCACTCTGTCCACCAAATCTAGTTCCCTAAATCTGTTCTTCACTTCCACTGTGTATTCATAAGGGATTGGGTTTAGATTATACCTGACTAGCCCAGTGGTTTTTCCTACTTTCTTCAGTTTAAGCTTGAGTTTTGCTATAAGAAGCTGATGATCAGAGCCACAATCAGCTCCAGGTCTTGTTTTTGCTGACTGTATAGAGCTTCTCCATCTTTGGCTGCAGAGAACATGATCAATCTGATTTCGGTATTGCCCATCTGGTGATGTCCATGTGTAGAGTCGCCTCTTGTGTTGTTGGGAAAGAGTGTTTGTGATGACCAGCTTGTTCTCTTGACAAAACTCTATTAGCCTTTGCCCTGCTTCGTTTTGAACTCCAAGGCCAAACTTACCTGTTGTTCCTTTTATCTCTTGACTCCCTACTTTAGCATTCCAGTCCCCTATAATGAGAAGTACATCTTTCTTTGGTGTCAGTTCTAGAAGGTGTTGTAAGTCTTCATAGAATTGGTCAATTTCAGCCTCTTCAGCATTGGTGGATGGTGCATAAACTTGGATAACTGTCATGTTGAAAGGTCTGCCTTGGATTCGTATTAAATCATTCTATCATTTTTGAGATTGTATCCCAGTACAGCTTTTCCCACTCTTTTGTTGACTATGAGGGCTACTCCATTTCTTCTACGGGATTCTTGCCCACAACAGTAGATATGATAATCGTCTGAATTGAATTCTCATATTCCCGTCCATTTTGGTTCACCAACGCCCAGGATGTCAATGTCTTGCCATCTCCTGTTTGACCACATCCAGCTTATCAAGGTTCATAGATCTTGCATTCCAGGTTCCTATGCAGTATTTTTCTTTGCAGCATCAGACTTTCCTTTCACTTCCAGGCACGTCTGCAGCTGAGCGTCCTTTCGGCTTTGGCCCAACCACTTCATTAGCTCTGGATCTACTTGTCCTTGTCCTCCGCTCTTCCTCAGTAGCATGTTGGACGCCTTCCGACCTGAGGGGCTCATCTTCCAGCGTCATATCTTTTTGCTTTTTGTTTCTGTCCATGGAGTTTTCTTGGCAAAGATACTGGAGTGGCTTGCCAGTTCCTGCTCCAGGTGGATCGTGTTTAGTCAGAACTCTCCCCTATGACCTGTCCGTCTTGGGTGTCCCTGCACGGCATAGCCCATAGCTTCTCTGAATTACTCAAGCCCCTTCGCCACGACAAGGCAGCAATCCGTGAAGGGGAGAAAAGTTTTAATTATCCACAAAATATAAAGCGGAAAATGTTGAAGTAAGAAGCACACAGTCAGGTATGATAGAACCACTTAACCCTATTGCAGCTACAAATACCCAGAATACATTTTAATGCCACATTGCTTGAAACTAATATGGAATCAGATCTTGAACTTCTCAGGTATGTAATTTACTCCTATGGAATAACTGACATCATATATTGAAAACTGGCTTGTGCAGTTTGGGGCCATGTATAGTGACTGCTTCCTACTTCTACAAGCATGGCAACCCAACAGGGGTCAATAATTCATTTTTGCCTCAAGCGGTGGCACTGTCAAAGTCTGTGCTAATAAGCACAGGTTTGGCTTGGTGCATCATATATTCATTTCATTTCTGAGAGATACTTTTCCAACATATTCTTTAAAGGCTATAAATATGCTTTGAATGCTCAAGAAAGTGGCAGGAGAGGTTTGAAATCCAGCAAGTCCAGTTAAGTGTGACTGATGTGTTCAACAAAATAGTACGGCAGTTTTCTGACTGGATTCTTCATGCTGCAGTGAAGAAAGGGATCCTTGTAGATCCTATCTTAAATTCTCAGGGTGCAGAAAATTCGCAATACAGAGAAAAGGGTTCTAGCCTAACCACTGACCAAATGTGCTGTTTTTTTTCATCTAAAGAACAGAAGTTATTGTTGTTTTTCTGTTACGTGTGAAGAGGCATTTGAAAATATTATTTTCTCTCTCACACTTGGCAGTCTGAAGTACTTTCAGAAAGGCTCTTTGATTTGCTGTTAGTATAATCAGGGGAGAACTGTCTAAGGTACTGAAGATCTCTGTTTGAGGCATTTGCAGGTTGGCCTGCACAATCAGATCTGCACAATGTAAGGCCGACAGGCTAATTGTGATCCCATCCCAACCTATTTTGCAGATCCTGTTGACTTTTCCAAATATCTATTGTAAGTTTCTTTTCCTGTTTTTTTTTAAATGGGAACATTTAAATGCCTCTTCTTGAGTAAATCTGGTAGAAGAGATCTGTTATACACATGCTACAGCTCCTAATCTTGCCATTGCTGCCCCAGGTTCCAAGAAACAGACTGCTGAAGAAGTCTCTGCATGGGTTCCTTCTCATCCAGTCTGGAGGTTACCTCAGTGGTGTGGGAAGGAAAGACTATGCAATTTGCATAATCAAAGTTAAAACACCCTTCCCTAATCCAAAATTAAAAAACCCTTCCTTAATCCACAATGCTTACTTTTTAGTCAGTGAAAAAGTAAGCATTGTTCTCCAGATTTGAGTACGATCCATGGGAAACTTACTTTAGATATCCATTCCCTCAAGTTATGGTGATTTTTTTTTTAACAGAGAAAGGATTAAAAGGAAAACATTGGCCAAAATCCTGTTGCCTTTGTGTGATAAATCATGCTGGAATAGGCCCACTGAATTAATGAGGATTTGGTAAATCAACCGTAAGTACCATTGATTCAAATGGGCCTATTCTAACTGTGACTTTATTGTGAGGAGAAAGTTATGTTGCTGACAAATTCATTTATAATAATCTTGAATCTGTAAAAAATTAACACATATTTTACAATTCTGAAAAGAGATCTAAAATTTGAAGCTTAAAAATTGATTTCTGAAGAAATTTTATTCTAATTTTCTAAACTTCAGTCAACCTTCCTCATAGTTGTTAAAATAGGGCAGATACTAGTAGTGAAATAAAGTTTGTGGTCCCATGATAAAATACTATGTTTTGGGCTCATAGTGAGCTTAAGTACAGGAAGTAACATTGTTTTACCCCTTGTTGAGGTACATTTTCATTGTAGACCTCGCTGAAGCTGGCCTCTGTTTTCCTAAAATGTCCATGCTATGTATGTATGTATGTATGTATGTATGTATGTATGTATGTATGTATGTATGTATGATTTAATTTTGTATCCTGCCCCATAGTGCACACTGTCTGGATGGTATACAACACATTTAAAACACATATAAATACAACAAATAACCAAATGCCTATGACATATAAATACAACAAGGTAATGCTAATAGTGGACCTCTGAAATAATCTTTTTCACTCATCATGTATGGGTAAGTTATTCCAAGCAATTGAAATTATTGTGCCTGTAAGTGTACCATTAAATGTAATGTCACATTCAACATCTGACCTTATTCTTTTAGACTGCAATACCCCTTAAGTGCTTCTCAGGAATAGTTATATTTCTGCTAGAGACATACACAGTTCCTCTGATTGAAACTGCACCACCCTTCTTCCGATGTCACCAGATGCCATCAAATACTTTCCCTTTTGGAGGGAAATACTACCCCTCCTTTTGGAGACACATTGTTTTCTTTCAGATATAATGAATTCTTCGCTTTATCCTTTCCTTGAGTATCCCCCTGCCCATCGTTCCTCTTTCTTTTCCTCCTTTCCCCCACATATGTTGTTATTATTATGTGCTATTAAATCGCTTCTGACTTATCGTGATCCTAATTGGTTTTTTTAAGTATGTGAGGTTTTCAAAGAGTTGTTTATCATTGCCACTCCCTACTGAGTTTCTATAGCCGAGCGGGGATTTGAATCAAGGTCTTCTATCCACTACACCACACTAGCTTTTTAAATGTATAATCATATTTCTTTATTTAACTTACACCCCAGTTTTCCACCAAAAGAGTAAGAAGTTTTATTTGGCTTTCGTGTCTTCATTTCTTTTGGTTTTCATTGATTCTTTCATGACTTTTTTTGCTGCAATAGTCTTTCAGCTAGATTTTCTAATTACTTTGTTTTATTTCATTGTTCTGCTTGAAGGATTATGTAACTTGCAAGGGAGGCTAGGCTCCCTGTGTTGTTATCCTTTTGCTAGGATGCAAAGACCTATTTATTCAGTGTGATTTTTGCAAATGACTGACATTTCAGAAAGTGGCTTATGGTGGGCACATAGGTATTGTACTTAGTTGTTATTATGTGCTGTCAAGTCACATCCAACTTATGGTGACCCTATGAATGAGTGACCTCCAAAAAAGCCCTGTTGTCAACAGCCCTGCTCAGCTGTTGCAAATTGAAGCCATGGTTCCTTTATTGAGTCAATCCATCACTTTTTGGTCTTTTTCTTTTCCTGCTGCCTTCAACTTTTCCTAGCACTATTTTCTGTTCCAGAAAGTCTTGTTTTATAAATATGTGCCCAAAGTATGACAGGCTCAAGTTTCATCATCTTTGCTTCCAGAGACAGTTCAGACTCAATTTGATCTAGGACACACTTGTTCATCTTTCTGGCAATCCATGGAATCCACAAAGCTCTCCCTGAGCATCATATTTTGAACACAGCATTTTCCCCCCTGTAGGCTTTCTTCACGGTCCAGATTTCACATTCATACATAGTAACAGAGGATACAATAGTGTTGACTATCTTGAGTTCAATCTTCAGTGACACATCCTTATACTAGTCAAAGGCAAGGATAGGTGATACCTCTATTAGACCACACAAATATCACAGAGAAATGCTAAGTTTTGATGTCTATTGGTCTTCATCAGGCCGAGCACCCCAGTTCCCTAGATGAGGCACAAAAAATGTAAAAGTTCCAAAAATCATGGTCAATATGCAGGCCAGTTTCCTTTGTTATAAGTAAGTTCCAAAATGGGGGCATCAGACTCAAGTCAGACATGCAGCTTCATTATCTCTTTCAATCCTGCTACACAAAGAGCTGCGAGCCATTCAGCACTTCCTCCCCACAAATCTTCATCTGATTCCTTGGCTGCACTCTCCGTCTGGATTGATGATTGAACCAAGATATACAAATCTTTAACATATTCAATTTGCTCATTCTCAATATTAAATTATCTGTAGTCATGTGTTGAACTGTACTTTTAAAGCACACTCTAAAGAATACATTCCGCTCTAAGGTAAACGTTCCCCTTGACAATTTGTCCAGTTGTGTCCGACTCTAGGGGGCGGTGCTCATCCCTGTTTCCAAGCCGTAGAGTCAGCGTTTGTCCGAAGACAGTTTCCGTGGTCACGTGGCCAGTGTGACTAGACACGGAACACCGTTACCTTCCCACCGTGGTGCTACCTATTTATCTACTCGCATTTGCATGCTTTCGAACTGCTAGGTTGGCAGGAGCTGGGAGAAGCGACGGGAGCTCACTCCATCGCATGGATTCGATCTTGCGACTGCTGGTCTTCCGACCTTGCAGCACAGAGGCTTCTGCGGTTTAACCCGCAGCGCCACCACGGCCCATTCCGCTCTACCTCTATATAATAAAATTTAAAGAGAAGTAGCCATGTTAGTCTGTTGCTGCAAATGTAACAGAGGGTCCTCTGGGATTTTGAAGATTAGTATGCTTATTATGGGAAATACTTTCATTAACCTCAGTTGACTTCATCAGATGCATGACACATTGTCATGATTTACAAGAATGTATACACATGGTTGATTTGGCTGGATAGCTCAGTGATTTAGTTATGTGGAACCAGAGGTTGGGAGCTCGATTCCCCACTGTGCCTCCTGTGAGTAGAGCCAGCCTGTGTGGCCTTGGGCAAGCTGCACAGTCCCAAGGTGCCCCCAGAAGAAGAGAATGGTAAACCACTTCTGAGTATTATCTACCTGGAAAAATCCTGAACAGGGTTGCCATGTCAGAATTTACTTGACAGCATTTGCTGGTGGTGGTGGTGGTGGTGATGAGATACATGATTAGCATGGGGGAAATTATAAATAGTGGGATCAGTAGGAAGAGAAACATAAGAGGTTCAGGACAACAATCTCAATGACAGTGGAAAACTCTTACTGCCAGTATTACAAGTAGATGTATGAATCGTTACCTGTCTTGTTCTCACAGATCAGGAGCAGGAGTATTCTTCTCGTTACAATTGAGTAAAGTGATGAATTTCCTGGGTAGAGCCGGAATGATATTTTATACAGCTCCTCAATGTCTGCACAAAATTGTGCAATAAATTGTGTTATGTAAGAATTTGAAGAACTGGATAGGGTGTTGGCATAGAACTGCTGGGTAGCTCAGTGGTTTAGGCATCTGGCTGCAGAGCCAGAGGTTGGGAGTTCAATTCCCCAATTTGTGTCCTTGACAAGGGCTGGACTGCGTGATCCATGGGGTCCCTTCCAGCTTTGCAGTTCTTTATTTATTTACTTATTTACTTATTTACTTATTTATTTATTTATTTATTTATTTATTTATTTATTTATTTATTTATTATTTTTAAAAACTAGGGATAAGGTAAGGAGTACAAAAGGTACTCTTTTTCCAGTAGTGATGTATGGAAGTGAGAGCTGGACCATAAAGAAGGCTGATCGCTGAAGAATTGATGCTTTTGAATTGTGGTGCTGGAGGAGACTCTTGAGAGTCCCCTGGACTGCAAGGAGAACAAACCTATCCATTTTGAAGGAAATCAACCCTGAGTGCTCACTGGAAGGACAGATCCTGAAGCTGAGGCTCCAATACTTTGGCCATCTCATGAGAAGAGAAGACTCCCTGGAAAAGACCCTGATGTTGGGAAAGTGTGAAGGCAAGAGGAGAAGGGGACTACAGAGGACGAGATGGTTGGACAGTGTCACCGAAGCTACCAACATGAATTTGACCCAACTCCGGGAGGCAGTGGAAGACAGGAGGGCCTGGCGTGCTCTGGTCCATGGGGTCACGAAGAGTCGGACACGACTTAACGACTAAACAACAAAAAGAAAAGGTAGAGGGGGATATGGGGGGGAAAGAGGGGGAAGGAGAACACAATATGTACTGTCATCCAATCTGTTTGTTCATGTTGCGATATCAAGTCTACTTTTCGCCTTTCTACAATTTGATTGCCCTCCAGGTTTCAACTTACAGTTACATCTTAGTTTAATTCTATGTTATTCAAGCACTATCTGGTGACTCAAGCCACTTATATAATAAATCCCATCGTTCAGTTGCCTTTTGTATTGGACAGTCTTTCAACACTTCTGATAGAATATCCATTTCTGCCGCTTCCCATATCTTCTCAATGAGTTCCTCCTGTTTTGGTATCTCCAATTTCTTCCAGTTCTTAGCATAAAGAATTCTGGCTGCAGTGACTATATATATAACTAGGTAGTTCTTTGTCTTGTCTATATTATCTGGTATAATGCTCAGTAAAAACAATTCTGGGGTTAGTGGAACATTACAAAGTAGTATTTTTTGTAACAGAGTATGTACTGCTGCCCAATACTGTTTCAGTACTCTACAAGTCCACCACATATGGTAAAAGCTTCCCTCTTGTGCTTCACACTTCCAACAAACATTTGACACCTCTGTATAAATCTTTGACAATTTTTCCGGAGTCATATGCCACCTATAAAACATCTTATATATGTTCTCCTTGAAATTTACCGATTTTGTGAGCTTTATGTTATTTTTCCATATTTGCAACCAGTGATCAATATCAATATGATGTCCTATATTTTGTGCCCACCTAATCATACATTCGTTTACCATCTCATCTTGCATTTTAGTTTCAAGCAAATAATCATACATTTTCTTAATTACTTTATCATTTGAGCCCAGCAGAAGTTTATCGAATATCGTTTGTTCTGTGTAAAAGTCCTCTATTTTATCTTTTCTATATCTAGATTCCACTTGTGCTCTGACCACCAGTCTAGATATATGTTTTGTGTTTCTAACTCTTCTTTGGACCTTAACTCGCAATCATTTTTAATAGATCTTGATATCTTAAAAGTTTCGCTTCTGTCATGAGGTTAGGTTGTGTAAAGGCCTCTATGGGTGATACCCAGCCTGGTGTTTTTTGGTAAATCTGCTGGATGATCTTTTTCCAAGTCCCTAGTAGGGCTCTTCTTATCATATGCGAGTTGAAACTTTTCTGCTCTTTATCTTTTTTGTACCATAGAAAAGCATGCCAACCTAACTGTAAATCATGTCCTTCCAACTTGAGTAGTCTATCATTATCTAAAGTTATCCATTCCTTTATCCAGACTAATACACAGGCTCTATAATACAATACCCAATCTGGGAGACCAAAACCTGCTCTTTGTTTGGCATCTTGCATTGCTTTGATTTTAATTCTTGGTTTTTTACCTTGCCACACAAATCTCATGATTATCTTGTTAAGTTCTTGCAAAAATGACAGTTTTAATATTATGGGAATTGTCTGAAATAAAAATAAAATTTTAGGTAGAACATTCATTTTGATGGTTGCTATTCTTCCCATCAACAAGAGCTGTAATTTGTCCCATCTCTCCAAGCTATTCTGTATCTCTTTAATCAACTTCATATAATTGTCTTTGAATAATGTACTAGTTTTCTTTGTGATTTGGATCCCTAAGTATCTGACTCTCTTCTCTTCTTGAAAGTTAGTCCTTTCTATTAATTTCTGTCTTGACCTCTCATATTTTTAACAAGTATTTTTGTTTTCTTTTGGTTTATTTTCATTCCTGCCATATCACCAAAATTCATCAGCATCTCCATTGGGTCTTCAATTGAGTCCATTGGATCCTCCAATATAATAACTAGATCATCTACAAAAGCTTGGAGCTTAAAAGTATGACCTCTTACTTTCAGTCCTTTTATTTCCTTTTTATATTTGATTTGCTCAGTTAATATTTCTAGAGTAAGAATGAATAGTAATGGAGAGAGTGGGCACCCCTGTCTTGTACCTTTCTGTATTTGTATTTCTTTCATCAGCTCTCCATTGATTCTATCTTGATTGCTTTAATTAATTTCAAAAATCTTTCTCCAACTTGTAGCACTTCCAATTGGTGTAGCATAAAATTCCAATTCAGATTATCAAAAGCTTTCTCTGCATCCAAGAATATCATAGCCATTTGCTTTTCCGGGTGAGCTTCATGGTATTCCAAAGTATTTAAGATTATCCTTATATTATTTTTCATCTGCCTTTTTGGAAGGAATCCCGATTGGTCTTGATGTATTGTCTGTATTAAGATTCTTTTCAATCTAGTTGCCAACATGGTTGCATATATTTTGTAATCCACGTTTAGTAATGAGATCGGTCTGTAATTTTTGATTTCTTTACCCTCCGTGTTTTCCTTATGTATGAGAGAGATTATCGCTTTGGACCACATTGGTGGCAATTCTCCCTTTTCTTCTACAAATTCCAAGAGTTTCTTATATGGTTTAAGCAATACATTTTCTAATTCTTTGTAATATTCAGCTGGAAGACCATCTGGGCCTGGTGATTTCCCATTTTTTTTTTGCTTTTTGAGGGCTTCTATAATTTCTGCATATGTTAAAGGCTCATTTAAAGACTGCATTTGATCTTTAGTCAGTTTCATTTTATTGTATTTCAGTACATATTCTTTCTGAGATTCTTTGTCTACTTCCTTTTTACTGTATAAATTTCGGTAGAAGTCCTCAACAATCTTTTTTATTTCTTCTTGTTTAAATTTCTCAGTCCCTGTTTCATCTTTCAGTGTTTGTATTATTGTTTTCTCCTTCTCTTTCCTTAATTTATATGCTAACCATCTCCCTGGCTTATTTGTGTTTTCAAAAAAAAAATTGCTTTGCAAATTTAAGCTTCTTCGCAGTTTCCTCAGTAAGCAATATATTTATCTGATGTTGTACTAACTTTATCTTCTCTTTCAGTTCTGTATTTGATGGATTTTGTTTCAGCTGTAGTTCATCTGAGGCTAATCTATTTTCCAAAATCTTATATTTTTTCTGTCTTTCTCTTTTTTGTTTTGATGCAAATCTTATGGCTGCTCCTCTAAAAAATGCCTTACTTGCCTCCCAAACCATTGTCATTGGTGTTTCTGGCCTCATGTTCTGTTTGAAGAAGAAGTCCATGTCTTCTTTTATTTGCTTGATAAACTCCTCATTTTTTAAATGTGAAGTATTGAGCTTCCTATTAAATTCTCTTGATTTGCTACCCAGTTGTAATGAAATGGGACTGTGGTCTGCAAATGTGTTAGGTAAAATATCTATTTGCTCCAATTCTTTCATTAGGCTTGTTGAGATCCAACATGCATCAATTCTTGACCACGATTCATGTCTGTTAAGAGTAAAAAGTATAGTCTTTTGTCTTTGGGTAACACATCCTCCAAGCATCTATGATATTTACTTCTTCCGCCAATTGTAGAAAATTTCTTGAGATCATTCCTCTCTCTTTTTTGGTTATTGTATCTGTTTTTGTGTCTAGTTCTTTATCAAAAACAGCATTAAAATCTCCTATCATACAATAGTGATCATAATCTTTATTTGTTAGTTCCAGTTGTAATTGTTTAAAGAAATTATCTTGATTTCCATTTGGAACATAAATATTAATAATTAGCATTTTCGTTGACTCTCTTTGGATTTCCACCATTAATATCCTTCCGTTGTCTGAGGCAAAAATTAGTTTTGGTTCCAGTTCTTTCTTTATATACATAGCCACACCTTTCTTCTTTTTACTTATGTCCGAAGCTGCAAACAATTTTCCTAACCTTGAACATTCCAACAGTTTCTGATCTGCTCTTTTCATATGGGTTTCTTGTATGCAAATTACATCAGATTTCTGTTTCTGCAGTTGTAAAAAGGTCTTTTTCCATTTTTGAGGTGAGTTCAGGCCATTTATATTGACTGAAAAGATCTTCATTTGTTTTTTAGCCATCTTGTTGTTGGTTACTACCTTTTTGTTTTTTCCTCGTCATGCCTCTGGTATGTCTTGGCTCAGCTACTTCCTGTTTTTCTGGCTCCGTGTCTGATTCTGATTGTGATGAGTGGTCTGAATTCTCTTGAGGTCTTTCTTCTGATTTCCCCTCCTTCTTTCTTTCTCCCTGTTTTGTCAGTTTCTTCTCATTTTTTTCCATAAAGTCTTGCGCTTTCATCGGTGAAGTTATATTGTATCTCTGTGTATCAATTCAAAAGAATAAACCTTCCGGTGTCAGCCATCTATATGAAATTCCATTTTGTTGAAGTAAAGATGTAAGGGAGGAGTATTGCTTCCTTCTCTGCCTCATTTGCCAGGGAATTTGTTTTAGGACATTAATGTTCCTGTCTTCTATTATCAATTGTTTATCTTGTGAGGCTCTTAAAACCTTGTCTCTAATTGATTTCTTCGTAAATCTCACGTGGAATTCTTTGGGGAGATTATTTCTTCTTGCATATGCTGAACTCGCCCTGTAAATTGCCTCCATATATTGTTGCAAGTCGGCTCCTTCCATCCCTATTTCTGCAGCCAGAGCCTTACTCATTAATATCTCTAGATCCTCCCCTTCCTTTTCTGCCACATTTTGAAATCTAAGCATCTTTGATGCTCTCTCCATCTCTAGCATTATTAATCTGTCATCACTTTGTTTTTTATTTTTCTGCACTGCTTCTAATGTTTCTTCAGTTTGATTCACTCTAGCATCTGTTCCTCTCACTTTTTCCTCAAGATCTTGTGTCTTTGTTTTGTTTTCAGCTGTTGTTTGGCATCTGAAATCTCTAGTGTCATCTCTTTCATCTGATCTGTTATTTGGCTGAGACGTTCATTTACTTGTTGAAATCCTGCTGTCAGTAAATTTTGCATGGTAGTCTGCCATTCTTTGTCTGGTTCTTGTGCCACTAGTTTTCTCAGACTTTGAGACTGGGCAGGAGAGGTTCCAGGCGTTTGGGGCTTTGGTTTTTTGGAGGCCATTTTGATCTTTTCAATGACAATATCTCAATTTTTCCTCCCACTGTCTCTGAATGGAGTTTGTATAAGTTATACTATATCCTTCACCAGAATGTCCAACCCTCAAATATACCACATGCTCTTTCAGAAGTTTCCACTGTTTTGTCAAACAACCAAAACCCACAACCAAAACCCTCCCCCAGGATCTCCTCCAATCCTTACACACGTATTATGATATGTAAATCAGCTTTTAGCCCAACAGTTTAAAATACAACCGTGGCAAAAATGTTCCTTCTTCTCAAGAAGCCTAGCAGAGTTATTATGTATTTCAACCTCTATTACCAGAGTCCCACGCAATCCAAAGAGAAAATCCAAGCTAACAACAATCACAGGCTTTCAGACCTCAATATTTGTACAGTTCCAACCTCAGTGCGATGTTCCAGAGTCCCAAAAGGCTTTCCACATATCAAATCAGATATATTTGTAATCCAACCTGCTCCTTAGGCAATATAAGAGGTGTGTTGAGGCTGTCATTCAGCTTTTCCTACAGTAGGTGTCCTTATAATCCACCGTATGTTCCTTCCATTAATTCATAAATCCAATCAACAACTCTAGTCCTGGTTTTCCCAGTTCCACAGTCCACCCTCGGCGACAATATCTCTCTCCCCTTGGAATGAGTTAGCTTCTCCCAGTATATAATATAGCCCTTTACAGCCGTAGCCTCTGAGGGGGGTCTCCCAAAGCTTCCCCACCCCCAGGGATATTATAGAGTTCCAAAGTTTTGATGGCACTCTGTCTATACTGTTGAGAAATCTGGCAGCACGATGTTATGTTTTTCACTCTGTTTTCCTGACTGATAACAGCTTTAAGTCCAGTCCGTAGTTGTATTATGTCACCCTGGGATTATTTCCAGAATCAGTTTTTTTCTCTTTCAGTCTCTCAGTGTTCGGCCTTGACCAGCCTGCAGGCTAAAAGTTAGTTTCTCTTTCTGAGGCAGCAGGACCAGTAAGCAAGCTAGCCGCTTCTTCCCTTCTTTCGGCCAAATATTCTGCACTCTAGTTTCTCTTTCTGCTTTATGGGGCTGTTCACAAATCAAAGGCTTCAACTTACTTCATTGTTGTCAGTTTTCAACACAGTATCTGTTTGTTCTCCTCTCCTCCGTAGGGGGTGGGTTACTCACAGCTTCACTGCCCAATATGGCTCCCGCATCCGATCTGTACTTGGGTGATCTCTTCAGAGGGAAGAAATACCAGGTTGCTGCTTGGCTTCCTTCTCCTCTGTTGCTCACCAACTGCTTCAGGGAGACTTCTCCTAGTCTCCCCTTTGGCCCTTCATCTTCTGAAGGACCCCCAGACCGGGCAATTCCAGCTTTCCCCGGGAGCTTCTCCGGAAGCTGCTGGCAGCACCGCGACAAGCCCCGCCTCCCAGCTTTGCAGTTCTAAGAATATTATCTTTCTTTAAAATGACCTTGTTCTTCTGTGCTTGCTGGTGTGTGTGTGTTTTGTCTCTCAAAGGAGAGGGCCTTACAGATGTTATTCAAATTACAGAGACCATGAGCTGAAAAAAAATAACTCTTTGTCTTACCCTTGGCCCAAGCTGGGGAGTTTTGCAGGTCTTTAAAATTATTTGTTGAAGTGAGCCAGCCTGGACTGATGGGATTGAAGAATTCATGAGTATTCCTTCAATCTTCAGACACAAGCATCCTGTCATTGTACTGTTATAAACATGTACCTTACATGTGTTGTTATAAAAACATAACCTATATTTGAATCCAACCACATAGGATAGGATTTAACTTTCTGATGACTTGCATATTTCAAAGGGAGATAGAATAAGAGGCTTGTGAATTAAAGTTTACTGGGAGGTTCAATTCTATTTCCATCAACTTAAATCAGGACGGATGGCTGGATGTCATGTCATCTGGAACAATTGTTTTGTGAAAAACCAGTGCTAACAGCATGATTGTCGTTGTCTGAACTGTCTGCTTTGTGTTTTCCTCACAATCCTACCCCCATCTTATTCATTTCATTTCTATGGTGCCTTTATCCCAATTACGCATATATATGCAAATATACCAGTCATGAAGAGTAACACTTTGCGCATCTGATGAAGTAGACTGAAGTAATCTACAACAAAGGTCATGCTGTAAAGTTGTTCATCTTTAAAGTGACACAAGAATCATTGTTTTTGTGTGCTAAAAATTAACTAATCATTGCCTGTTCAAGGGCTTTACATGTTGTGGTATGTCTTCCTAACTTGATCCAGTCTTCTTTTGCTCACATTCAGGGCTTTGTTTGCTTTTTCTTTTCCCAGTATTGCCATCTCTTTAATCAAATTCTAAGAGAATAGGATTAACCTGTGTCAGCCTGTTTTTTCTCCATCTGATTTGATGATATGTCTTAAATGTTGCAGGGGCATGCTGTTGAATTTGCCCATTCTTTCTTACTCTAACTCAGCCTACACATGAAGTTGAAACAAATACGTGTTGCTTCCTCTTTTTCTCCTACCTCTACTTCCCCGCTTCTTTTGTTTCCTGTTCCATTGACAGTGCTGATGGAGATATGTTGCCAATCATATTTGTGAATGGGAGCCATTTCCCAGATGGGGAAAGGAACGGAGTCCATTCAGGGACAATATTAGGAGATACAGTAAATTTGTTTACTATTTACCTGAGTCTTGATTCTGGCAGCTCATACATTGTGTACTTCAGGGAACTAATTTATGTCTCTGTTGTTGTTATGTGGCGTCAGGTCCCTCCTAACTTATGGTGACCCTGTGAATAAGTGACCTCCAAAAAATCATGTCATCAGAAGCCCTGGTCAGATGTTGCAAACTTAACGCCATGGCTTCCTTTATAGTGTCAATTTATCTCTTATTCAGTTTTCCTCTTTTTTTATTGCCTTCAACTTTTTCAGTGAGTTTTGCTTTGTCATGATGTGCCCAAAATACGATAGCTGCAGTCATTTTGCTTCTAGAGAGTATTGTAGTTTGATTTGATTTAGAAACCACTTTATTTGTCTTCCTGGTAGTCCATAATATTGGCAAAGTTCTCCTCCAACACCACATTTAAATGGCTCATTTTTTTACCCTGTCAGCTTTCTTCACTGTTGCATTTACAGTATATTTCACTTTTCTTCCAGTGAGCTCAAATTAGCATAAATGATGCTTCTCCTTTTTCCCCTCAGTTTCTCCTCACACCAACTTTGAGAGTTAGGTGAGGCTGACTGAGTGTGACTGGTTCAAGGTCACCTAGTGAGGTTTTCAATCTAGGTTTCCTAAGTCCTAATCAAGCATTCTAAAATACGTAAGCTGTAGGTTTACTGGCAGAGACATTCAAATTTTGCAAGTGTGATGTGTGGAATTTGAGAATCTTTGAATATGGTTGTTTATGTAGCAAGGGTTGTTCATGTAGCATTGTTCATGTAGCAAGGGGATACGTTTAAAAGAATAGAAGGACAAAGTGAAATAAACTGAGGGAGACTAGTCAAGATGGAGATGAGAAGGAAAATGAACAAGAGGAGAGAAGTTTGGGAGCAGGGGAAGCTTGAGCGAATCAGTGACTGAGGTTGAAGAATTGAATGACGGACCTGAAAGAAGACTTTGGAGGAGAAGTCAAGCAGCTGTACAAATTCAGGGTGTTGCAATCTCAGCCAGAATACAAAATGACCTGTATTTTCTGTGAGTTGGCTGAGGGTGAATTAGATAGGGGAAGTGACATATGGTTTTAAATAGAAAATAGAACTGTGAAGTCAGTTAAAATAAGACTGGTGATTAATAATAATAAATAAAATAAATATTTCTAAAGCCTTATTTAATTAGTGTAATAATAAAGAAGTGTTTTCTTTTTAAAATAAACTCTCTAATCTGTTGGTCCCACACCTGTATCAAAAAGCTTACCTATATGGTGGAAGCGGAATGTAGAGAGATGCCTTTTTATACTTATTGTTCTTAGCTTTAAATATTTTCTTTTAATGATGTAAACTACCGCTGTACACTCATTGTTTTCAGCTTTAAATATTGTCTTTCAGTGATGTAAGCTGCCTTGGGTCCTTTTTAAGGAAAAAGGCAGGGTGAAAATATTATAAACAAACAAATATTACAGGTGCTGTGTCAAGTGATGGCAATTGAGGGTTAAGGAAAACTGGCTGTCCATTTACATTAAAGAAGATAATATCCTGCCACATGCTGTTTCAGGGTAGAATAATTACGTCAAGCTTAGCACTTTGTATGACTATGTATGAACCCCAAATATAGTTGAAGTACACTAGGATCTGGGAATATAGCCTACTTTGACGCTCTCCCTCTCTCCCTCTCCTCTCTCTTTTCTGTAATTCCTTTTCTCTACAACAGTTACACTAGCATCTACATGAAACAGCTGGGAGAGGTTGTCTGGAGTTTGAGGGTTTGGAGTCACCAGTACGCAGATGACACCCATCTCTATCTCTCCTTTCCATCTAAATCCAAGGGAGCTGTTTCATTTCTAGATCAGTGCCTGGTGTTGGTAATGGACTGGATCAGGGAAATAAACGGAAACTTAACCCAGACAAGACAGAGGTGCTCCTAGTCAGTCCAAAAGCAGATCAAGGAATTGGGGGTGCTCCTGGATTCGTTCCTAAGCCTGGATGCCACAATTTCAGCAGTGGCCAGGAATGCCTTTGCACAATTAAAGCTAGTGTGCCAGCTGCACCCGTTCTTTAAGAGGTCTGATCTGGACATGGTGACACATGCCATAGTTACATCTCAGCTGGATTACTGTAACGTGCTCTACATTGGGCTGCCTTTGGAAAGTGTTTGGCAACTCTAGCGGGTCCAAAATGCCACAGCCAGATTGTAAGGTAAAGGTAAAGGTTCCCCTTGACATTTAGTCCAGTCGTGTCCAACTCTAGGGCGTGGTGCTCATCCCCGTTTCCAAGCCATAGAGCCGGCGTTTGTCCGAAGACAGTTTCTGTGGTCACGTGGCCAGCCCAACTAGACACAGAACGCTGTTACCTTCCCACCGAGGTGGTACCTATTTATCTACTCGCATTTTTACATGCTTTCGAACTGCTAGGTTGGCAGGAGCTGGGACAAGCGACGGGAGCTCACTCCGTCGCGTGGATTCGATCTTACGACTGCTGGTCTTCCGACCTTGCAGCACAGAGGCTTCTGCGGTTTAACCCACAGCGCCACCACGCCAGATTGTAACCAGCCCTAATTAACAGGGATCACACAACCCACCTGTTGCAGCAGCTCCACTGGCTGCTGACCTGTTTCTGGGCACAATTCTAAGTGCTGGTTTTAACCTATAAAGCCCTAAACGGCTTGGGTTCAAGCTATCTAAGAGACCGTATTGCCCTTTATGAGCCTACCCAAGTACTAAGATAATCAGGAGAGGCCTTTCTGTTGGTCCTACCACCTTCACAGGTGTGTCTGATTGGGAGAGGGCCTTCTCTGTCGCTGCTCCCAGACTCTGGAACTTCCTCCCATGGGAGGGCAGGCTGGCCCCATCTTTGCTGTCCTTCTGCAAGCAGCTTAAGACCCTTCTCTTCAGGCAGGTTTTCCTTTAAATGACTGGTTGATCAAGGGGATTTTTTAAAGGTTTATTTTATTCTTTTGTTTTACTTGTGTTTTTAATAGTGCTCATATTTGTGAGTTTTGTATTTGTTCCATATTGTAATCATTTATTATTTAGTTTTCAACTTCTTTTCTTTTAAAATTCTGGGAGCTGTAAATCAAAAACATGAATTTGAACACCTTTAGCCTTTGAGGCTTTAAGCGCTCTGAAACTTTTTGCGTGTTGCTGTTTCTGATGTTAGATTTGTGTCTGTTTATGAGTAGAGTCAGCCTGTGTGGCCTAGAACAGGCTGCACAGTCCCAGGGTGCGCTCAGAAATAGGGAATGGTGAACCACGTCTGAGTATTCTGTACCTGGAAAACCCTGAAAAGGGTTGCCATAAGTCAGAATTGACTTGATAGCATGTTGTTATTATTCTCTTGCATGGAGATTGTCCTGTGTACTCTGTGTGCTGTTATTCTTTCCTATTCTGTAGCCCATTTGCTATCTATAAAGGGATCAGGTCTTGTTTTGTGCAAGGTCATATTTTGTGATTAGTAATTTTCAACCTGTTTATGAAATCTTTGTAAAACTAGGAGAGGTGGAGGAAAACATTCTGAATATGGGCTGGTGGTTTTTTTTGCCATCTCAGCAAATATTTCTTTTGCCTATTTGAAAATGACTTGTAGAAAATAATGTTTTAGGAATGGAAGAGAAGACATGAAGTTTAAGAACCTGATGGAACTGTAATTTTTTTTCTGAGTGAAAAACCCCCAAAGCAATTGACATCTCATTTATAAGCATCACACTAGCACCTGTCATAAAATATACAGAAAGAAGTTATAATATTATAGGTGTCAATCAGAAAACTGATTAAGTTTCATTATTTTCCACACAGGATTTAAAGTTAATGGCTTCATAGTTTTGTTACTGTCATATAAATGTCACAAAACCTCTGTTTCTCTTATATCCCATCATCCTCTCATGAGCTGGCTCAACATTTCCTGCCAATCAGATGAAACCATTTAATTGGTTTCTGCTGCAAGAGCATTCTCATGATCGCACCAGGTGCAAACAATCTGTGTATCATGAGAAGCCTGGCACTAGCCACTTATCAGAAGACACTCCAAGGTCAAAGATAACATTCCACAGCAGTTAGCACTAGTGATGTCTCCTCAAAAATACATAGACTTTGTCTCCCAATTAGCTCAGCTCAGGCAATTTTGAAAAATTCAAGAAAATTTGCACGGATGATTAACCTCTTTTCTGCTGGTTTCTTCAGAAAGGCCATAAATGATTAAGTTTAGCATTGCTGGAGCATTAGAGACATCAAGATTATCCACTGGAAGCCAAGCAGCATTTTTAGTTCATTTCTGTAGTTCAGTTCCCTAACATGATAGATCTTGTGTTCGTTGAAGTAGTCAGGTACAAGCTGTTGAATAGAGAATTTCAGTAATGGTACAGTTTTCAAAATATTAAATGAGGAGGTACAGTAGTCCTCATTTAATTGTATATTGTACAATTAAACATAATTGTACTATTAAATTGATTAAATGTACATTTATTTGTGTATTGTACTGAATTATTCTTTTAATGGGATTTAGTATGACTATGTGGTGAACTGGCCAGGGAATGCTTGTACTATGGGGCAGTATACAAGATGAATGAATAGTCTCCTGATAAGAAAATACTGTGTTATCAAGATTTATGTCATCAGTAGTATTCTTTATTGTAATCAGCCATAATGTTGCTTGATACGAGACAAAAGGGACCTAAAATATTTTCGTACTTTAAAAAGAAATCTTTATTTATAACTCTGCTAACTAAAGATGCTGTACAGTATAAATTAATTGCTTTGTAAAATGAAATAAACTGGTGAATGTTCTGAACTGCAAATAGCAACCAGAAGGATTATAGTGGGAAATTGGTCCTGTGATGTGAGTCTTCTTGCCTACATGGGAAGATAAACTATTAGCTGTTACTAGTTTTCTTCCACCATGTTCCATTAGTTGCTTAAGTTCTTTAACTGAATGCTTTTTGCTATAATAGTTAGTTAGTTGGATAGTTGGATAGTTTGATTGATTGATTGATTGATTGATTGATTGATTTTTATACCACCCATTAGTGGAAGCCACTACTCTGGATGGTTTATACCAGTGTACAAGAAAAAACAAAACGTATTATAATAAAAACAACTATAACCAAACCTAATAACTAACAATGTCACCGAAGCTACCAACATGAATTTGACCAAACTCCGGGAGGCAGTGGAAGACAGGAGGGCCTGGCGTGCTCTGGTCCATGGGGTCATGAAGAGTCGGACACAACTTAACGACTAAACAACAACAAATAACTAACAATAGCTACTGTGCAACAGAATAGGCAGCAATCAAATTGACCATAAGGTCTTCCATTGTTTTTCTTTCTTTCTCTTCTTTCCTCCTCTCTCTCTTAGCTAAGTAAGGCTTCCTCAAAACTTTCCCTAAACAGCTGTTTTCAGGAGCATCTTAAATATATTTCCTGCAGGATAGTATTCCAGATGGAGGGTGCCACTGCTGAGAAAGCCCGATTCCTTGTTGATGTCTTGTGGGCTTCTCTTGGTGTCAGCACCCACAGGCATGAGGCCTGAGAAGACTGGGTAAGACTGGGTAAAATGGTTAGCAGAACTTGGAAGAAGACGTTCTGACACGTAGTGAGATCCCAAACCACTTAGGGCTTTCTTTCTTAGTACTAGAACCTTGAACCTGCCACAGAAGTGGACCAGTAAACAGTGCAAGCAGACCAGAATAGGGTTAATATGATGGGATTTCCTCACCCCATTAATCAATCTGGCTACCACATTCTGGACCTCCTGAAACTTCCTTAGCAGCTTCAGGGGGAGCCCCATGTAGAGTGCATTATAATAGTCAATTTTTAGACTAGCTGTGCATAGACCAATGTCATTAGGGACCTGTCATACAGATAAGGACACAATTGATCAATTTGCCTAAGCTGAAAAAAAGGCAGAACAGACCACAGTGGAGATCTGTTGTTTCATGGTCAGCACTGGGTCTAAGATCATGCCCAAACATCCCCACCTCCACAGAAGCCAAGAAGAAGGATGATGGACATCTGAGGGCAGCCCTTAAGGCCTGTGGATATCCAAAATGGGCTTTTAACAAGGGAATGTCCCGACCCAGGAGGACAATGGAACAGTCTGAGACCTAGACTGACAGAAGAACCTGGTCATTCCTTACATGGCAGGTGTGTTTGAAAAGCTCAAAAGGATTTTTGGTAAACACCACATACCCATGCACTTCAAACCCACAAACACACTAAGACAGAGACTCATCCACCCAAAAAAACGGACACCAAGACACAACAGGAGCAATATAGTATATGCGGTCCAATGCAAAGATGAGTGTTCAGAGCTCGACATTGGAGAAACCAAACAGCCACTAAACAGGAAAGTGGCCCAGCACAGGAGGGGCAATGGCTCAGGACCACAATAAGCAGTGTTCCTTCATTTGAAGGACAAAGGACACTCATTTGATGACTAAGATGTACTCATTTTGGACTGAGAATATAGGTGGTTTGAGAGAGGGGTCAGGGAGGTTGTACATGTGCATATAGAAAATCCCTAACTCAACAGGGGTGGAGGCCTTAGATACAATCTGTCTCCTATTTATCATGCTGCCCTTTCATCCTAGGACCACACACACCACAAAGACCACTGTTAACAACTATTAACAACCCATGGGTGGAGAAGGACTGCAGAAGTAGGATTATCCCTAACCCCCAGTCCTTTGTCCATTTAATGAGCCTATTCAGACCAGGGGGAAGTGAAACCAAGGTGGAGAGCATATCAGGGGTCTCCTACCAACTCTCCTCAGACTGAAGAAGCTACTTAGATGAGTAGCGAAATGTTTCAACCTAACAAGAAAGAAGTCCAGTTGCCATGACTCAACTTCCATATGCCCAAACTGTGTAGCTGATCCTTAATAGGGAGGGTAAATCTATCTAGTTTAGGAGAGATTTCTCACAAGCAGGTAGATGGAACCCCCCACCTCCCCACAAGAGGATTTCTGTCTTGTCTGGATTCAGTTTCATCCTGTTAACCCTTGTCCAGTCCATTACTGTGGCCAGGCAGCATTCAAGGAGTTGGATGGCATCCAGTGCAGGTGGATTAAAGGAAATTATATTATATTATATTATATTTTGTTTTTATACATCCCACACTAAATAAAATTTTGCAGACGTGCATGATATATATTGTGGGAAATCTCATGTAGCACATTACTTGCATTAGCAGTGTCAGATTCCCAGTTCTGAGAATTTTCTCCCACTATTTGGCTTCTAAATGTTATTATAAGATGCAACGTATGCGCACATGTGTACACACACACACACACACAGACACATGTGTGCGTGCACACACACAGAGCACGACATAAGAAGAGCCCTGCTGAATCAGGCCAAGGGCCCATCTAGTCCAGCTTCCTGTATTTCACAGTGGCCTCACCAGATGCCTCTGGGAGCACAGGAGACAACTAGATACCTGTCTCCCGACAGCCCTCTTCTGCATCTGGCATTTTGAGGTACCTTCCTTTTAAGTCTGGAGATTATACATCCCCATCATGGCTTGTAACCTGCGATGGACTTTTCCTCCAGAAATCTGTCCAATCCCCTTTTAAAGGCATCTAGGCCAGATGCTATCACCACATCCTGTGGCAAGGAGTTCCACAGACTAATAACACGCTGGGTAAAGAAATATGGTGTACCAGCACACAATAGGCATGCACATTTCAAAGTACAATCTCCACCAGTAGAATTTGTTCAGTCTATCAAGTGAAATTTTCTGCACAGATCCTGTGCTATATTATAGCATTGTTAGCACCGTTTATGTAGTAGATCAAGCAAATTGTTAAAGGTTCCTTCAAAATAGAAAGTTTGCTGTTTCCACTGAGTACATCATAGAAAATCTCAAACTTTTCTGCACACAGTAGGTATAAATAATTTCTGAGGTTAATGTAACTTCCTGAACTCACCCCATGGCATGCAGTGAAGAAAATGAGCCAGCAAATTTTTGCAAGAACATCATAAGTAAACAGGGAAGTAAGTGGTGGAGGGAAGGGTTATGCCTCTGCACAGAGACTTGGGAGGAAAGGTTTTATCCTTAGCTTAGCAAAATGTGAATGGCAGCTAGAGATTAATTGCCTACAGCTGGTGATAATTTTGATGCAAGAGGACTTACTGAATTGATATTTTATAGGTTTATTGTTCCCCCTCTTGTTCAGCTGCTGTTGTGCAGGTTAAATGGATAATTCAGTGGGCGCCTTTATAGCAAGAGAGATGAAGGGGGGCATATAGCAACCTATAAGAGGTAGGGCAGTTGTTGATTTCACAAGATAAGATGTTTAGTTTTAAATGCTAGGTTCTTTTTTTTTCTTGTTTACCCTTGAGACACCAAAACAAGAAGCTATTACAGTGTGTGTTACATTATAATATACAGAAGCCATGGTAGACACTGTACAAACTTTCTTTATATGCATCTTCCACATGCTTCTTCTACTAAGCTACAAATGACACTTTCTAGTAATTACAGAGAGGTTTTTCCTTAGCCATCAAATCTGTTACACGGTAGTACCTTTTAAAGATCATTTAAAAATGTGTTTTATTTCACTGAAGAGGCAAAAGCAGAAATCATGTGATATCCATTGTCTCTAATGGAGTAGGGAGACTCTTCTGTAATAGTATCTGTGACGTTTACCCTCGTGGCCCCTGCTTGTTTTCCCTCACAAAGGCTCACGTCGCGTTTTCTTCTCCCTGCCACCGGTGGATTACTTCAATCCACAATATAAATGACGTATGTCAGAACACTTGTCTTGGGAACAGAAACAGAACTTATTTATTGAAGTGAAGCAGATTGAATAATAACAGAAGTTCTTCAGATACACATTATACAAGCAATTCATACAGTTCTCTCAGTACATACTTCTTTTCTCTTGCAATATCATTACCACCTTCTCTACCTATTTTCCTAATCAGCTCTATCTCTCTGATTAACCCTATCTATCTCAGATAACCTGTTCCGTCTCTCTCTGACTAACTAGCCCTATCTCTATCAGTATCTCATTCCAATCTCTATCTGACTCTATCTCTCTCTATCTGCCTCATATATATTCATTGACTCCGCCCCCCAGCGCTCTCATAAAAAGGTAAAGGTTCCCCTTGACAATTTGTCCAGTCGTGTCCGACTCTAGGCGGCGGTGCTCATCTCCGTTTCCAACCCATAGAGCTAGCGTTTGTCCGCAGACAATCCTCCGTGGTCACGTGGCCAGTGTGACTAGACACGGAACACCGTTTACCTTCCCACCGAGGTGCTCTCATAGGCTCATGCAAATAACATGATATTGCGTACAGTGGACACAGGAACATTAAGATCTCTGGAGATGGACTTGTAGCCTTCAGATTGTCGATGTTTTTCCACAATTTTTCTCTCAAATCCACAGACAACTCTTTACACTTCATTATTTTCTCCATGCTCAGTGTCACACACAACACAAAGGTTGAGTCAACTTTTCTCCATCTTAGCTGGTTGCAAGTGTGATTACTATATTGCCCACACCTCTTACTTGCGACACGTATGTCTAAATACAAATTAAAGGAGCATCACATGCTTGAAAAGCAATTATTTCTTACAATTTAGACAGGGTGCCAATAATTTTGGCCAGTGCATTTTTGGGTTTCTGTGTGGGATTATATCAGATTTGACTTTTCTTCTCTGTTTTTTGTGTTGTTCCAATGCAAACCAAAGAAATGAACATGTGAGTACCAGAACTTTGCAACTGCAACAATTTTCTGAGAGAAGGGTTGCATTTTCTGACAGAATTGCAAGGGTGCCAATAGTTTTGGCCATGACTGTATAAAATACGTATAAAATATGAAATGTAAGTGCAATAAAAATAAAAATAGAATAATGCTGTGAACAGATTAAGTCTGTTTACAACATACATGCACATTAATCAAAAGCAGAAAATGGGATTTGCTTCAACCCTTCCTCAGTTGGATTGCCACTGTTTGGTAACACTAGGGGCTCGTATATGTGAACCTGCCTCTGCTACTGCTTAAATAGATGCATAGTGCAGTGGTTTACTCTGTCTGTGCCATTGAGACTCCTTGGCTCCTTCTTCTTCTTTCACTCCACTCTCTGAAAAGATATGACTGTAGCTTTCTGTCAGGGCTCTAATCTTTAGATCGTACTAGCACCACTGCTTACCAAACTCAAAGCCTTACAGTGGTGGTATTTTTCTTTACACTTCCTCTCTAGCTGAGCTGTGTCCAAGTGGCCAGTGGTTTTTTGTTACTTGGTCACTGCCACTTGGATATAAAGAGATACTTGTTGTCCAAAAGCAAAAGGTTTTTTTTTAATTTTATAACAGAATAAAAGAGATCAAAATAATAGAAATACAATTAGGTCACAGTATATTAAGCAACTTTTCCATATATCTGTGTTAATCCCCTTACCCAGTCACCTTATATTTTTAGAGTTTATAACTTTTTTCCCTCATATTTATTCCAATCCTAAGCCTGCTCTATCTACAGTTTACAATTTGAACAACTACCTGACATTCACAGAGCTAAATATCTATAGTTCCTGGTTTTTCCTACTCAGCATTTTATCCCTATCTGACCAGACCAAGCACTCCTGGTCACTCTTTTATACTCGCTCTTTCTCCTTTCCACTGCATTGGCAAAAGGACCCTGTCATAACCAAGAACCATTAAAGCAGATTCTCCCTCCCCCTGAACATAGGATGATAATGATCCCAACTGTCCCTCACGCAGCATTCACCGGTCTGTCAACCTATTCATACTACCATGCAACCAGCTAACTTACCTATAACCATGAACAAAACAAATAGATGGAGAATGAAATTGTCAGAGTGGAGTAAGGTGAACGTATATTCAGGGCTTGAAAATTTTTGGAATGTCTCACCAGTCAGTCAAAAATTTCACCAGTCAGCATGACCGGACTATACCCTTGCAATTTATTGGGATTGGGAATCACTGATTTATACCCTCAGACTTGGGTTGCTTTATTACCTGCGTGCCTGTGGGGTCATGAAACTTGTATTTTGAATGCCTTTCTTTTGAATGTCTCCAGCAAAAATAAAACTGAAAGCAAAAGCGCCCGGCCTCTTAAGGAGCCACGGTTCCCTCCCACCCCAGGATGTGTCCTCGTTCGGTTGAAATTGGGAGCAGATAATCTCCATATTCTCCAGCATGGGCCTACCCTACATTCTCCTGCAGAGCTATATCTCTATGTGCTGCTCGAACTCTCTTCTCGCGAGAAGAGGGCAGTTTTCCTTTTGCAATGGGAGGGGGGGAGGGGAGGACAGCAGGATTAGAGAGAGAAAGACAGGCGGAGGGGAAGGAGGCAGGCAGGGAGGGAGCTGTGACTCGTCGAGCAACATTTTTCACTCGTCACAGACGAGTGGACGAGTGCATTTTTCAAGCCCTGCGTATATTAAACAAATGTATTACTATGGATACTACATGTTCTTTGTGACATCCCATTCTATATTTCTCACACTTATTTTCATGGAAGATTTTCATGGAAGATTTATAGCTTCATCTCCCCATTTTTTACTCAAGAAGGTGCAGTTGCCATTCTTAGAAGGTGGTTTCAGTTTTCCTAATTTGAGCCTGTATCATAAAGCTAATTTTTCGCAGGCGCAATAATTTTGATTCATATCTTCATAGCTACTATTGAAGCAACCTGTTTAGCATTATTTTTAGTTGGAGTGCTTTAGGTTCTGTCCATCTGGCAATAAAAGATATTCCAATCCCCCTCCCCAACAATTTTAGTGACCAGGGTGGCTGTATGGCATAAAATTGCACATCAGTTATAATTTGATCCATATATCCATGCTAAATTAACTCTTGGGCTAAAAATTGTGAAACTACTGTACTTTTTTATGAAAAAAAGAAATTGATTGTGAGATACATATATTATACCACGGGATCGGTCTAGACCCAGTATTTTTTTTCAAATAATTTTCAGCATAGCAATCCATGTATAATTTACCTTCTGGAATAGTATGGCAGGACTTCTAGGCTCCTAGCAGAATCCACCCAAGTTCATGTACAATAATCAAAGGTGAAACCAAGATCCATCCATCCTCTTCAGGAATTAACAGTCATATCCATAAAAGAGAACTAAAGTTCCAATGGCGATGGGGGCAGAGATTTTTCTAAAACTATTTTTGTTTTTAAAAGAACTTAATCCAGACATGATAAAGGTGCTTTTGGTTTACTGAAAGGCAGATCAGGTACTAGGGATTCAACCTGTGCTGGATGGCTTAAATTCTCCTTGAAAACCCAGTTTAGCAGTTTGGGAGTACTCCTCAACTCAACTTTCAGCCTGGTAGGCCAGTTCTCAAGGGTTGCCAGAAGTGCATTTGCTATACACTTTCCTTGAAACCTGAGCCCTTTACTTGAAATGTGTGATTTGGCTAGAGTGACACATGCTTTGGGTATATACCATTTGAATTACTGCAAGGCGCTTGTGCATAGGGTTGCCTTTGAAAACAGTTTGGCAACTTCAGCTAGTATAAAATGCTACAACCAGACTATTGACGGGGGCTGGTTACAGGGAGCATGGAACTTCTCTGCTACAGCAACTTCATTTGCTCTGTTTCTGAGCCCAGTTCAAAGTGTGCATTTTTCCCTATATAACTGTTGGCATTTTTTGCAAACTCACAAGCTTCTTTTAGTAATTTTGGCTGGGAGGGACCTTTCTAGGCTGGGGTGAGGTGACTGACAATCTACCCAGCACTAACTAACGGCTCTTTCCCTGCCTCTGAGTTCAAAGAGAGCCACATCTGTCTGCTGAGAGTTTTCCTTCTCTAGAGTCTGTTGAGGCCTTATGCTGAAAGCTGTCAGTTGTTTGTCAGTTTGCTGTTTGATCTGTTCAACTGTAAGTAATGAAACCTTTTACTCTTTCTACTATTTGTTTATTTAAATTTTTGCCCCACCCATTTAGTGGCCAAGCCACTACTCTAGGTGGACTCCAATATACCAATATGAAGATAGAATAAAACTTCCATAATAAATAGATTAAAACATCAAACAAAGAAAAGCAAATCTATACTAACAATATATACAAATAGCTGATACAAAAGATACATGAGGGTGGGAGAACAGAGACAATTGTTTGAACTGAAGATCTACTGATTAAAGTCTTTTCAGACACATAATTCTTGTTGTTGTTGTTTAGTCGTTGTGTCCGACTCTTCGTGACCCCATGGACCAGAGCACGCCAGGCCCTCCTGTCTTCCACTGCCTCCCGGAGTTGGGTCAAATTCATGTTGGCAGCTTCAATGACACTGTCCAACCATCTCGTCCTCTGCCATCCCCTTCTCCTCTTGCCTTCACACTTTCCCAACATCAGGGTCTTTTCCAGGGAGTCTTCTCTTCTCATGAGATGGCCAAAGTATTGGAGCCTCAGCTTCAGGATCTGTCGTTCCAGTGAGCACTCAGGGTTGATTTCTTTCAAAATGGATAGGTTTGTTCTCTTTGCAGTCCAGGGGACTCTCAAGAGTCTCCTCCAGCACCACAATTCAAAAGCGCAAATTCTTCGACAGTCAGTCTTCTTTATGGTCCAGCTCTCACTTCCATACAACACTACTGGAAAAACCATAGCTTTGACTATGCGGATCTTTGTCGGCAAGGTGATGTGTCTGCTTTTTAAGATGCTGTCTAGGTTTGTCATCGCTTTCCTCCCAAGAAGCAGGAGTGGCTGCTGTCACCATCTGCATTGATCATGGAGCCCAAGAAAGTAAAATCTGTCACTACCTCCATATCTTCCCCTTCTATTTGCCAGGAGGTGATGGGACCAGTGGCCATGATCTTAGTTTTTTTGATGTTGAGCTTCAGACCCTTTTTTGCGCTCTCCTCTTTCACCCTCATTAACAGGTTCTTTAATTCCTCCTCACTTTCTGCCATCAGAGTGGTATCGTCTGCATATCTGAGGCTGTTGATATTTCTTCCGGCAATCTTAATTCCGGCTTGGGATTCATCCAGTCCTGCCTTTCGCATGATGTATTCTGCATATAAGTTAAATAAGCAGGGAGACAATATACAGCCTTGTCATACTCCTTTCCCAATTTTGAACCAATCAGTTGTTCTATATCCAGTTCTGACTGTTGCTTCCTGTCCTACATATAGATTTCTCAGGAGATAGATAAGGTGGTCAGGCACTCCCATTTCTTTAAGAACTTGCCATAGTTTGTTGTGTTCGACACAGTCAAAGGCTTTTGCGTAGTCAATGAAGCGGAAGTAGATGTTTTTCTGGAACTCTCTGGCTTTCTCCATAATTCAGCGCATGTTAGCAATTTGGTCTCTAGTTCCTCTGCCCCTTCGAAATCCAGCTTGTACTTCTGGGAGTTCTCGGTCCACATCCTGCTGAAGCCTACCTTGTAGAATTTTGAGCATAACCTTGCTAGCGTGTGAAATGAGTGCAATTGTACGGTAGTTAGAACATAATTCTAGTTTTCTTTTAAAAATATGGACCAAAAGAGAGTCTGAAATGCTACTAGTCTATTAAAAGTTGCAAATGATGGCAAGTCCATGTGTTCTGTGTTCTAGAGTTTTCTTGCATTTAGGCTTCTTGGGGAGCTTTTTCTTTATTTAGAAAACAAACAAATAAACCCCAAACCTGTGTTTGTGACTCAATGTAAAGTCTCCTTGGATCGTATGGTGGCTTCTGCTTCTGCTCTCTCCTTTTGATCTCTTTGACCATACACTGGATGACACAGGGGTGGGGGTAAGGTCTCTTACCCCACCAAGGAACCAAGATTTATTTATTTATTACTTAGATTTGTATACCGCTCCCTTTAGTGCCAAGGTGGTTCACAATAAAAAGCAACGCAAACGAAAAATAAAAGTAAAACTGCTAAAAACAATTTAACAACTTCCCAATAAAACAGATGGCACTAAAGCAACGATGCAGAAAAATGGTGGACAAGAAGTGGTCAACTAGAGTTGGTGTGGAAAGCCTCCCTGAAAAGCCACGTCTTCAGTTGCTTCCTAAATAAATTGAGTCTCTTGGGTCCTTGCTAAATATACCTGTGAGGATGTTGGAACACAGAGAGAAGCTTTTCTTGAAAATCTTAAAACCTGGGAAAGCTCATATGAGAGGATACAGCTCTGATCTGAATGCAACAGGACCTATGGATTATAATCAGCACTTGGAGTTGTGCCCACATTTTTTATAATGGGCTATCAAGTTATTTTGAATAGACATGGGAGCCCGCCAGCACAGATGTCCTGGTGGTCTTTCCCTGCAGTCTGCTGTGGGGGTTGGGAAGGACCTCCGGAACAACTGTGCTAGCAAGGTGTCTAAGTTTAACCACTGCGCCACGAGGCAAAGAGCCTCGTGGCGCAGTGGTTAAACTGCTGTACTGCAGCCAAAACTGTGCTCACGACCCGGGGTTCAATCCCAGGTAGCCGGCTCAAGGTTGACTCAGCCTTCCATCCTTCCGAGGTCGGTAAAATGAGTACCCAGCTCGCTGGGGCGGGCAGGCAATGTGTATCCTGCATCATTAACTTGTAAACCGCCCAGAGAGTGCTTGAAGCACTATGGGGCGGTATATAAGCAGCACGCTTTTGCTTTTTTGCTTTGCTAATTTTAAATCTCTTCCTGTGGGCCAAATTGTAAGAGAATTTTGATTGTTCAAGAAAGCTCCACAGGTCCCTTTAACAGAAAAAAAGTGTCTTTTTGCCCAACCACTAAATTGAGCAGTGGTGGATCTGGAGAAGGGGAAAGAGACGCAAGAGATGCAAAGAAAATAAATTGGACATTAACTAAACAATTATACTTCAAGGAAGGCAGTTTAGTAGTATTTTGGAGTTAAAATTAAGAAATTCTCCTCTTTAAACTATTTTAGCCTAACGACGCTGGAAGTTTTAAACTGTTTTAACTATCTATAGAGTTGGCAAAACGCCCAGGGCATGACCTTGAATACTCAAACTTGGAACTTTTGTTTTGACTCTCCTTTTTTTTCTGAGAACTGACCAAAACATAGACAATTAACTGTGGAAAATCTAATACAACCATTGAGTGAACAGGGCTGCCAACTTACGTCAGAGACTGGGTTTCAAATTAACTCTAAAGGTGATCAACTTTCTAAAGTGACTTATTGAAGCAATCATTGGTGGAACTAAACTGATTGCTCTAAGCTACTAGACATATTTTACTTGGAATACAAATACCTGGCATCCTGGGACAGAATGCTACAAAAAAGAAAATTATGGGATGAAACAAAATCTACCCTTCAAGCAATCTTAGAAACAGTAAGATCTCACAACGAAGATGTGAAAGCATTCAACGTGCAACTAAAGAAGGACTTTATTCTACAGGAGACAGGGAATAATGAACAAGGAAATGTGAGGGTGGAGGATGATGTATGCCAACCAAAAGAAGGGCTGGAGGAAAGTAGAGGGGAAAAGGCAGGAGATTTAACTCCAGCCCTAAAGCTGAGGAGAACCTTAGCTGTGCTAAGGGAAGATAAGGGGAGAAAACCAGCAGAATTAATTCAAAATAGCCCGGAAGATTTAATGGAGATAGATCAAGTGCATAAAGATCTATTGGAGATAGATCAACTGTATAAAATGTTTTCATATGACACAAGGAACGGCAGAATCTTTAGGGAGACAGAAACAAATATTGGGAAAAGACCAATAACAGAAGGAATCACTTAGACAGATGAAAAAGGGGGAAATATTAAGGTGGCCCTCAACACTGAAAGCATGTATATACTTTGCTTCTGGAATTGTAAAGGGGCATATCTTATGCATTAAAAAAGGGAATTAAACTGAAATAAGGGATCACAAATCAGGGTAAAGGCATAACACGGTGGTTTTCAAGATCAATTGAAGCTAGATATAAGGATGGGGAAAAACGAATATACACTAGATATGATATTGATATGAACATGATAGAAAATGTGGAGATAGAAATGGCTAAACAATTATATAAAGAAAATTGGTATAAAATGCTTTAGATAACATCTATTATGTGTTAAGAACCTACTCAGTTATTATTGGTATAAAATATAAAGTTCGTCAGTTAAATCACCTCAAAGTTATATAGATTTGGAACTGGAATTACTTTTGTTGGGTATGTTTCTAGAGGATTTTGAGAGCATTGTATACTTTGAGAGCAATATCATGATAGTAGCCAATATTGTATATTAAAATACACAAATGAATGGTTTAGATGTTTAAAAAATGTATAGATTTTGAAGAGATAATCAAGAAGACACCGAGACGCAGAAAACAAATAGTTATGAGCAACCCATGTAACACGATGTTTAACAAGCACGAATGGAACCTAGATAGATTGAAAAATTAATAAAATGTTAAAAAAAAGAGAAAGCTCCACAGGATAATTCTGGAAGCAGTGCTGCAAGAAAAGAATGATTTTTTTTTGCCTCTGCCACTGTCATAGTGTAGGCCTTCAACAGGCTGTACCCTGTGTTCAGTCGGATTTGCCCTAGGTTTTCCTCCATCATTGTGCTAGTCGCTCTCTCATTTGTTTCATCACTGCCAACTCCTGAGATTACTGGGAGGGCTAACTTGGCTCCAGAGGAAGCAATGTTTAAGCACTATCATGTCCACCACGCTAGCTATTTCTTTATTCTATAGATCAACTTGAACTTTGATAGGCTCATTAGTTGAAGTGAAAGATCACTCCTGAAGGGGATTCAATCCAGATTCATTAACCTCCTGGGGCAGACCATTTTAATAGGCTTCCAGCCCTGCAGAGGTTCTGCATTCCGGTAAGTCTAAGCCCCATTAGGTAGCAACCTGTCCATGAAAACAAAATTACAGAGTTCCTCCATAGCCAGATTAACATCACCTTGTGTAGCACAGAAAACCATCCCTAGACTTGGCCATGCAGCATAATTGGGTTGGACAGTGTCATCGAAGCGACCAACATGAATTTGACCCAACTCCGGGAGGCAGTGGAAGACAGGAGGGCCTGGCGTGCTCTGGTCCATGGGGTCACGAAGAGTCGGACACGACTTAACAACTAAACAACAACAAATCACTTGGAGCAGATCTGTGGTCATTGTGAAGGACATGAAATGCTGAGTTCATCTTGACCTCAGTGTGGATGTTCATATCTCCTAGCAGAATAAGCCAGAAGGACTCTAAAATTGTCCTGGCTGCAGTTAAAGACTCTCCCCTGTCTCACAGCCCCCAACAGCTTCCCCGTGATGAAAGGGATCCCAAGGGAGCCTTAGGACCTTGTAGGCGAAAGGATCTGGACAATTTTAATTTTTGAGAAATCGATGTGACTGATGACATCATTCGTCTTTTGTGTCATAAATTATAGCAACTGGTTTTCAGTCAATAAGTGTATTCCCCTTAATACACAAAATTAAAAGTTAAGGAGAAACTCAGTGAAAGCACGCTGCTGTGTAATGAAATGTCTGTGGCTTCAGATGCCTTTTCTAGGATCAATTTTTATTTGCAATTAAATGAACTTGTTAGCTCCAGGCAGGCTTCAAGTTGAATATAGCAACATTTTTCTCTATAATTGAGCTGTAAAGACTAAATATTTACATATCTAGATACACTCCATATACCCAGCCAAATGGGCACAAAAAGCCTTTAAAAAGAGTAAAATATGCGGGAGTTATCAATCATTAAGACATTTCCCAAAGGCTGGAATTTAGCTGGCTGGTATGATGATTCAGTTACAAAAGCACTCCAGTTACTTTGCTGTGTTTCCAGTGCCTATTTTTGTTTTAGATATTTTGAGTGGCATCTCATTGCTTTCTTTGAATAGCAGCCAGCTTAGGTCTCCCCTTTTGAAAACTGGATAAAAATAACCTTTTCTCTTTCTCATTATGTTAGGGGTTTTTTTTTGCCTTTGTCAGAGCTCAAGTGGGCACATTCTCCATCTTATACATTGCCCTGTATTGTATTTTTTTTCTCATGGTTTTACTTGCAAATCCATGTGAATCTATTATGATAAGTAATGAAATTAAAGATCTGCTCTTGTCACAGTGACACAGAAACTACCATGTTTCTGATTCATGCCCAGAAGGAATTGTATAGTTTCCTGTGATAAAGAAGCTATGCTTCAATTACTTCGGCATATGAGCTGACTTTTAAGTGCCTTACATTACAAAAATCCACACTTTCCTCTCTGTCTCATTAGCTAAAACTCTGGAAATCTTCTACCTCTAATAGTGCAATCTTCCGTCTAGTCCTCCTCCATCTCAATCTTGGGATGCAGAAATTTCTCTATGCAAAATTCTATCAGAATTGTTACCCTTTTCAATTATAAGTAAAGATGGGCACAAATCCAAAAATGAACCAGGAAGTTCATTGAAAATCACTGATTTATTGATTTGGGTCATTTCGAGTTCGTCCAAACCAGAGAACCTGAGCTTTCCCAAACCAACAAACTTTTTTGCAATTTAATGAACTTCTTAGTTTATTTTCCCTGCCCCACAGCCTGCCCCTAGCCCCCTTCCCATTGCCCCTGTTACTTCCCTACCATGTCCTGCCGCCACCTCCACCTTTGCCGCCACCATCTTGAGAGACAGCGGCCCGACTTCCCTTCCGGGAGCTGGATCTGCTATCTATGCACATGCATCTGACTCTCAGCTGAAATGTGGGGGCACATGCAGAGGCAGCTGGCCTGTGAAACCCGGCTGGCCACCTAAAATCTTTTTTCTTTCTTTTTGCAACCAACGAACCAGTTTGTGGTTCATTTGGGAAAAATTCATAAATTCGTGGTTTGTGGCCTTCCACAAACACGAACCAAGATGAACCTCCATTTTGCTGGTTTGTGCCTGGTTCAAGAAACAAAACAAGAGGATACAAAATAAAGTCTAGTCAGAGTGGAATCAGATGGGCACTTAGCCCGCTGTTTGGTGTGCTGTGGGGCAATGTTGGTTCACATCTTTTTCTGGTTATAACACAATGTACTTGCTGAAGCAAATTGGCCTGTCCCCAAAGTATTCCTACCTGAATGCTTTCTGGGCCTCTATCAGGGGCCCTGCTTTTTTGGTGTGTGTAGAATTTTGGTTTGTTTCAAGCATGTGTGATCGCTGGAAACAAACCCAAGTGAGCTTTGTGGCTGTCAAATATGCACTGTGTCACTTGTTTAAAAAAATTAAAATAAGTTGAAAGCCTTCTCCCGGAAGTGGGAGGAGGCAGGAGGGATCAACCAGGGGCATTACCTTTATTTTCTTTTGCATGTCTTAAAGGTCCAGTCAAAAACTTGCTCACAGCCAAGTCTGCCATTGCATTTCATGCTTTCCACCCCACCAGCCATAATGGGCACCAGTCACTATTGGCAGTTAGTTTTATTCTGCTTATATTTTAAATTTTATTTCACTTTTTTTCAGTTTATGTTATGGTTTTAAATCCAAGAGAATATCTGTTATTAGATGATAGTACTGAAAATAGATAGAAATGCAGCATACAGATATGGTATTCCCTGCCCATATGTAAAAAGAGAAAAAGCATATAATGGAACTGGAAAAGCTTATAAAGGGCAAAACAAGATGAACAAAAACAATATGTAAATGATTGTAGGGGCACCTCACCTGCAAGGAAAGACTAAAAGTTTTGACGTTTTCTCCATTTCATGTAAGACTTGCTGCTTTGGCGCTTTCTAAGGACATATGGAAAGCAATTCTGGAAAGTAGAATGATGAAACAAATCCAGCAACTCTCTTCATAAGTTTTCTACTTAATTCAACTTAAATTGGGTGGCAGGTTTTTTAAGACACGTGGCTTTTGAGTTATAGTTTTCAGTTTAATTCAGTTTTAATTGTTTGGCAGGATTTTTAGGACATGTGGATTTTGAACAATGCTTGGTTAACTTGTGGAATTATTTACTGCAAAGTGCGATATACTGTGTTCTCTGCTGTTGTTATGTCATCTGCCCATATCAGGCAAATTGATGGATAGTATTCTATCCATCTGGAGAAAGCCAGAGAGTTCCAGAAAAACATCTACTTCTGCTTCATTGACTACACAAAAGCCTTTGACTGTGTGGACCACAGCAAACTATGGCAAGTTCTTAAAGAAATGGGAGTGCCTGACCACCTTATCTATCTCCTGAGAAATCTATATGTGGGACAGGAAGCAACAGTTAGAACTGGATATGGAACAACTGATTGGTTCAAAATTGGGAAAGGAGTACGACAAGGCTGTATATTGTCTCCCTGCTTATTTAACTTATATGCAGAATACATCATGCGAAAGGCAGGACTGGATGAATCCCAAACCGGAATTAAGATTGCCGGAAGAAATATCAATAACCTCAGATATGCAGACGATACCACTCTGATGGCAGAAAGTGAGGAGGAATTAAAGAACCTCTTAATGAGGGTGAAAGAGGACAGCGCAAAAAATGGTCTGAAGCTCAACATCAAAAAAACGAAGATCATGGCCACTGGTCCCATCACCTCCTGGCAAATAGAAGGGGAGGACATGGAGGCAGTGACAGATTTTACTTTCTTGGGCTCCATGATCACTGCAGATGGTGACAGCAGCCACGAAATTAAAAGGCGCCTGCTTCTTGGGAGGAAAGCAATGACAAACCTAGACCGCATCTTAAAAAGCAGAGACCTCACCTTGCCGACAAAGGTCCGCATAGTCAAAGCTATGGTTTTTCCAGTAGCGATGTATGGAAGTGAGAGCTGGCCTATAAAGAAGGCTGACCGCCGAAGTATTGATGCTTTTGAATTGTGGTGCTGGAGGAGGCTCTTGAGAGTCCCCTGGACTGCAAGGAGAACAAACCTATCCGTTCTGAAGGAAATCAACCCTGAGTGCTCACTGGAAGGACAGATCCTGAAGCTGAGGCTCCAATACTTTGACCATCTCATGAGAAGAGAAGACTCCCTGGAAAAGACCCTGATGTTGGAAAAGAGTGAAGGCAAGAGGAGAAGGGGACGACAGTGGACGAGATGGCTGGACAGTGTCATCGAAGCTACCAACATGAATTTGACTCAACTCCGGGAGGCAGTGGAAGACAGGAGGGCCTGGTGTGCTCTGGTCCATGGGGTCACGAAGAGTCGGACACAACTTAACGACTAAACAACAACAAATTCTATCCACCACTGCTATAATTATTAATAAAGCACCATCAGGTTTAGGTACATTTTTATTTAGGATTGCCTTCATTCATTATTGTTCTTGGGGGATTCCAAGAAGTATTTTGCTAGACATCCATAGCTAATAATGTTAGAGAAGATTAGGGGTATCACCCCTGATCCCTCAGTGCAAACCCTCAGACCTCTTCAGCATCCTGGTTCCCTCCAAATAGGATTCATTCCAGAATGATAATACTACGTAGAATTTTGGAGGTGTCTGCTTTTGATGATTAAAAGTTTTTTAAATAGGAGAACAAATTAGGAATCTGGCACCACTTTCACAGTCATAATATACATGTCTCCTACTTGTAGTTCTTGGGAACCTGTTTTTTGTCTCCTTTATTTCCCATACAGTTGCCAAAATATTCCACAAACATTCATATAATATAGGCAGTCAATAAAGATGTACAAAGGGGAAGTAAATTTCTATTCAGCCTTGGGTTTTTTCCATGCACCAGAAGCTACATATCTGCCTACTTTAAAAAAATAAATAAATCAGTATATTTGATTACTTGGAAAAGATAACAAGTGGGGTACTCCAAGGCTCAGTCCTATGCCCTGTGCTCTTCAACATGTTTATTAATTACTTGGATGAGGGAGTGCAGAAAATACTTATCAGATTTGTGGATGACACAAAATTGGGTGGAATAGCTAATACCTTGGAAGATATGAACAAAATTCAAAAAGATCTTGATAGGCTTGAGCACCGGGCTAAAAACAACAGAATGAAATTTAACAGGAATAAATTCAAAGTTCTTCACCTAGGGGGGAAAAACCGAAATGCAGTTACAAAATGGGAGGTACTTGGCTCAGTAATACTACGAGTAAGAAGGATCTTGGAATTGTAGTAAATCAAAAGCTGAATATGAGGCAACAGTGTGATGTGGCTGCAAAAAAGGCAAATGCTATTTTAAGATGCATTAACAGATGTATAGTCTCCAGATCCTGTGAGGTACTAGTTCCTTTTTATTCAGCACTGGTTAGGCCTCTTCTAGAATATTGTGTCCGTTTCTGGACACCACACTTTAAGAAGAATGCCAGCAAACTAGAACAAGTTCAGAAGAGGGCAGCAGGAATGATCAAGGGCCTGGACTGTCTGGGATTCCCTCTTAATCCAAATAGCAGCCAAAGAAAATTAAAGATTTGTCTGAATCGGAAGTGTACTCCTATTAGTTATGTTTATGATCAGGCTGTATATCAGGATATAATAAAAGGTATTTTGTTGCTCTTTTGGTAATTATATTTCTTTTCACAAGAAATCATGATAGAATCTTTTTTATTCTACCTCTTTCCTTGCAATGCAAAATTAAAGTAAGTTTCACTCTCTTTCATTAGATTGCATCCAGTGCATTTATATATAGAAATATATAATTATACATTTGTGTTGTCATGGTAATTTAAGGCTGAAATTGCCAGACTGCAACAGTTTTTCTCTGTAATATGAAACACAGTAGTTCACAAGAAGCAATGAATTGTATAATATAAGCTATATCACATTTCTATTGGTTTTTAACAGACAGAAATCCCTATTCACTTGTTTTTGTGTTAAATTTGTGTGGGTGTATGTATGGATTTATGACTAGCTGTTTTAGATAAATGAATTAGGCATTTATAAAATGAATTAATGGCAGGCAAATACGTTTTTGGGAATATAGTGTATCGTAAACCAGTAACTGTATTTGTAGTTATAACAATTTTGAGAATTCACCAGAAAGTTGTGAAAGCTAAATAGCAGCAATAACAGGCATTGGAGTATTGGGATAATTTGACTTTATTAATTAATGAACATCTATCCGCTATCCGCCCAGAGTAGTCAGTTGACTAGATGGGCGGGGTATAAATTTAATAAATTAATAAATAATAAGATATCACGTGAGGCAAATAAGACTGCCTAATATTAATAACAAGCATACAATGCCATTCAGGCTGCCCAGATTTGGGGAAATGGAAAAGCTAATTATGCTGATAGGTTGCTACAACTAAATTATGACAGTTTGTTTTATCTGCAGTCTAGTGTTACACTCATGTGACTGGGTTTTCTTTCATCTTTTGTTTCACTCTTAACTGTTGGAAGTATGGCATACTCTTATTATGTATTTAGATGTTCATTAATTAATAAAGTCAAATAAGATATATATATATCTTATATATTATACAAACAAATGTTGCACTGTTTTTGTACTAGGACGTTTCTGACAGTAAGAGGACATCATCTACATAGTAACCACTGATCTGAGAGAGCCAGTATGGTGTAATGGTTAAAGCTGAACTTAAAACAGAAAGGCCCAAGATAAAATCTCAGCTTAGTCACAGAGCTTGCTTCATCTCCTTGGTCCAACCTCTTACCCAAATCTACCTTAGAGCACTGTTTTTGGATAGAATGGGGAAGGATAACTATGTAAAGCAGCTGTGTATGTTGCTGGAGCATATGAATAAAGCAAGAATGACATGTTGACACTTAAATGGCCCTCTGGTGATATTCTCATAGAATAGTGAAGTTGGAAGGGGCCTATAAGGCCATCAAGTCCAATCCCCTGCTTCGTGCAGGAATCCAAATCATAAGATGGCTATTGCTTTTGCCATCAGTTTTTTTTTTTAAATGGCAAAAATCTCCTACACATGTATGAGAATACCACAAGAATCCCGCATGGGACCCACAATCATGTGATTTTCAGGAAAAAATGCAGGAGAATATGAAGGCCAGAATTCAGGGGAAAACACAAGGGCTGAAATCTCGTAATAAGTCACAAGTAGAGGAAGGCCTAGTGAATCAGTAGGGGTGGTGAGTCAGCTAAGATCTACTGCTCCAACTCTAGTTGTGATTTACTGTTGGATTTCAGCCAAGGTGTCATTTCTTTTCCAAGATACAGATCAAATATTCTATTTTTTGTTGTTTAGTCGTTAAGTCGTGTCCGACTCTTCGTGACCCCATGGACCAGAGCACGCCAGGCCCTCCTGTCTTCCACTGCCTCCCAGAGTTTGGTCAAATTCATGTTGGTCACTTCGATGACACTGTCCAGCCATCTCGTCCTCTGTCGTCCCCTTCTCCTCTTGCCTTCACACTTTCCCAACATCAGGGTCTTTTCCATGGAGTCTTCTCTTCTCATGAGATGGCCAAAGTATTGGAGCCTCAGCTTCAGGATCTGTCCTTCCAGTGAGAACTCAGGGTTGATTTCCTTCAAAATGGATAGGTTTGTTCTCCTTGCAGTCCAGGGGACTCTGAAGAGTCTCCTCCAGCACCACAATTCTTCGGCAGTCAGCCTTCTTTATGGTCCTTTATGTAATATTCTATTACAACTAGCTTAACCTTTTTGTCATGTTTGACTTTGCACACAGAAACAAGCATAAAATATACACAATGTGCATATGCGTGTGCAAACACACACTCAAATACACACAAGGAAATGCTAATCCCATGTGGTGCTTCCTTCCTAAATTCCTAACCCTATAGCTGTTGTTTCACTTGTTAGCTTGTTATACTGCTATGAACCATAAAACAATGAAGAGTGAGATTCACAGCAGATCTTGAACAATTACTTTTTAGATTACATCCAGAATTCTTCAGCCAGAATGCCTCTAGCCATGTTGGTAAATTTGCCTATCTGTGCTTCCTAATAAGCACACATCTGACATTTTCCTGTGCTCATTTTCGGAGTGGCAAGACTGATTTAATTTAGTAGGAAAAGTATCTGAGTGAGAGTGCAAGGAAACATGCCTTACTACCTAGACAAATAGATATAGAATTAGTTCTTCCAAAATAATTTATCATTTCCTCATTGTTGTTTGAAACCTGTTTCCAGAAATTTCAAGTTCACAACAACTATAAGCTCAACCTTGACAACAAAATCAGATGCTTATAATAATTTAAACTTCACCCTGTTTTTTCCAGCTATCCCCTTTCCTCAGACTTGCACCTGCCTAAACTTCCAGCTAAGCTTTCAATAGCCTGCAGAAGAAAATACGGAATTGATGTTTCTGGAATTTATTTGTTTCTGTCATTTATATACTGCCCCTTTAGTGCACTGCACTATTCTAGGAGGTATGTACTGTATATACAAACAGCGAAGTAACACAGAAAACAAAAATTACATTAAAAAACAGCATTTAAAAATCAGCATAACCCCAGATGGCACAGTAAATCAATGCGGCAGGAGAGGGGTGGGAGAATTCAAAAGAGGCTGCCTTCAAAGGCCTCTCAAAAGAATGTGTCTTCAGCAAACTCTTAAAACTAGGGAGACAGCCATGCGTAGCTCCATCTGGAGGCGATTCCAAAGAGATGGTGCCACTGCTGAAAAGGCCCAGCTTCTTGTAGAGTATTTTCTGGCCTCCTTTGACATAGGAGCATTGCTTGAGAGAATTGGTGGCATGGGAGGAAGACTTTAGAATCCAACTCACAGAATCACAGAGTTTTTAGAGCCCCAAGGGTCACCGAGTCCACCTAGGAAATACAGTAAGATGCATAATATCAGAGCTTGTAATAGTTACTTTTGTGGACTAAAGTTCTCATAATAACTCAGTCAATACTAATTTCTATGAATTACCAGTTTTCTATGCACTGTTTGCAGGTTGCTCTGCAAAGGCCAAATATTCGCTCAATTGTAACATCTACCCATTAGTTTTTGGTTTATATGTCTGTGAGCTCTGATAAACACTGAATGGCTTCATTCATTGGCTAATCCTTGGGAAAGGCTTGTCTTTTCTTGTAAAACAACTGGCCTGAACAGTGACTGCATGTTTTGCCCGAAACCCTGCTGCACAGCTCTGCATGCACAATGGGAATTGCCACTGATAAAAAGCTTTCTTTGGCAATTTTGTGGTGCAGATGACTTCACTTCATTATGTATGATTTGTGTGTACCTCAGAATCACCTAGGTAACAGCCATTTTTTAAAATAATAATAATAATAATAATAATAATAATAATAATAATAATAATAATTATTATTATTATTATTATTATTATTATTATTATTATTATTATTATTATTATTATTATTATTATTATTATTAATTGCACTTATATGCCGCCCATCTAGACATTGTCTACTCTGGGCGGCTCACAACAGACAAGATAAAAACAGTTAATATATAGTAACAGTTTTACCGCAATATACAATGAAAACAATAGTTCAAGATGGGAAGAAGAAAATTAAGTAGCAATTTGCCACTGCTGCTTATGTCATTCCCGTTGTACATGGAACAGGATTTTAGCCTTTGCCCCATGTTTGGTTCTATAAGCGCTAGAGACTAGAATTCATGTGCTACGTCTACAATCCAACTACCTTAACAAAAGTAGAACTAAACCATTCAGCTGTTAGAATACTGAAACACAGATAGACAGACAGACTCTCTCTCTCTCCCTCCCCCTCACTCACTCCTACACACAGGTTACATTCCAGAAGTCTGGATAAACAGGACAGCCTTCTGATGCCACTGAAGTTGAAATAAAGATGGATCCAGATGAGTGTCTTGTACTAAAAGGAGTTTTACAGATGAAATAAATCGATGGTGAAGACCCTCTCCTGTAGTCATCTGCTCAGGTGTTGCTAATGAGACCTCCAGAGAAGTGCTTGTAGTGATTATTTTTGTTGCCAGGCTCATTCATATGGGGGCAAGTGCCCCTTCAGGTGTGCTGGTTCCAAGCTATGCAGAATTTTAAAGACTGGCAGAAGCATTTCAAATTGCATCTTGGAAACAAAGTAGAGCCGATGTAGAAGCCTTCCAAAAATGGGTAAACTCCTACTTAACCACTAAACTGAAATTGTATTGGATATTTCCCTGCCCCCCCGCCCCCATATTTCACCATTAGCTCAGATGTGCCATTTTAATTATCTTCTTTTTCATTAAATTACGTACATCCATAAGTGATAAAAGTAAAACCAATTGTCTGAGGAGGTGAACGTGTCCACAGAAGCTCACATTAAAATATAGCAGTTCGTTTTTAAGCTGCCACAACATTTTTGTCTTCTTTATTTTTTATCGTTCTTTTGTTTTTGCCTGATATAGTAAAACAGAAGTATGACACCAAGAAAAGATTTATATATGGAATAGGTATAAGCAAAGAACAAAGAGCAAAATAAATGGAATTGAGGAAATGCAGAGGAGAAATTCACTACAGTATTTAATTGGGAACTTTAAATAGGTTCATATTTGATTAATGCATAGGTTGCTGGAATTCTGGGATAGCCTAATTAGAGTTTGCTTACATTGATTAAAAACAAAGAAGTCCAACAACCAGTATCTCAAGATTTCCTGCAAATAATGTGTTTTAAATTTACAAAACAACAATGCATAAACTAGATGCCCCTCTGCAAGCAGGATTGGGGCCACTGAACTACAGGAAGAAGTTAACTTTCCTGCTATGATCCCTGTGAAAATTATACCCCTTTGACACCAATGGAAGCTTTCCTCTTTATGTAAATAACACCTGCTGGTAATAAAAACCAGAGCAGAGGGGAAGGGGTTAAACTCTATCTCCTTCTCATTGAAAAAATTCTGCTTCATGGGCCCACAACTGTTTACATTTGTTAGAGACATATTAATTTCATTCATATAAGTAATGCCCTATCCACTTTGTACCAAAGCGTACAGCTTCTTAGCATGCACAGAAGAGGCGCCTATACAATATATTACCACTGGAAAAAAAGCTTTTTTCTAAATTAATATTATATACTGCTTTCAATTAACAATTTAACTTGCTCATATGAACCCAACAAAATGAGACAGAAAAAGAGCACAGTCTTGGTTTACATCTCAAAAGAAATTTTGAATGTACTTCAATGTGTTATATTGCAATAGACTGTAAAAATGTCAGAAGACAAAAACACTTATCTGGATAATTGTGGTGGTACTTGCAGGATCCTTTCTGTCTTATCTGATGACAAAGAGGTTCTATTTTTCTATTAGAAATTGAGCACCACTGTCCTTAAAGTGTTCATCATCCATTGTAAGGATTAGGATAATACACATAAATGAGGATAATATAGATATAAGAGTACTTGAATTGCCTGAACACTTTCTTTTTGCCCATTGCATAAAGCATAACATTAAATCAGCTGAAGGCAAATGATGGTGATATATTCTTATACCCAATTATTTAGTACTTTTTAAAGTGATTTTAAAGAAAAAGATTATGGCACTGTCTTTTGTGTTCTAAAAAGAGAGGTGAAGGTTCATATTGTATAAATTTGAATTGAAGCTGTTGGCAAGTTGGGGTTAAGTTCAGAATTTTCTCTCCTTTAAACAAGCTTACAAGATTTTTGGCATTTTTGCCCCTTTTTTCACAAACAAATTGTGGGCTGTTCCCACAAAACCTTGTATTTTGTGAAGAAAAAGTTGCATTTTTGCAGAAAACAAAGGTTTTAAGGCAATGTAGAGGTTTTTTATACAAAGCCCATCATTTTGTTGAGAATGCTTTTGTTGGTCTTTGTGCTCTTGTGTAGGAGTTAAAAATCTTGCAGAGTTTGCCCCTTTTTTGCCAGGGTCGCTTGATGTTACACAATACCCTTTAGGGTATATTTCTTATGCCCTTGCAAAAGACTAGTCAAAATATAGATAACGCTATGGGCACTTGATTGAGAAGGCACTTGCCTGAGGATCTTAATTGTACAGGGAGATATTGTATTTCAGGTAACGTAGACCTGCCCTCTAAAGGTCTTTAAAGGTTATGACCAACACTTTGAACAGGGCCTGGAAGTGAACTGGCATACAGTGAAGCTGTTGTAACATGGAAGGGGGTTATACAATCCAGCTACCATCAACAATTTGGCTGTAGCACTTTGCAGTAGTTGGAGATTCCAAAATTCAGAGACAGCCCTACATAGAGCACAGATCAGTAATCCAAATGGGAAGTAATCAAGGCATGTGTTGCCATAGCCAAGTCACATGATGCACTATTTTTAATTGTGCAGATGTACTTCTGATCACCACTGAGACCTGGACTTCCAGATTCAGAGAGGAGCCCAGAATTATACCCAAGTTACACTTCTGAGTTTTCAGAGGGAGTATAGCCCCATTCAACATAGATTGAATCCCTATTATCTGATCTACATAGTAGTGACACTGAACCACCGAACTATGGACAAGCCATTTCATACAAATGTTAAATGGTATAGGGATTAAATATCACCCGTAGGGCTATGGCCAAGGCTTCGAACAGGAGTCCTCAGCACCAGCTTCAGGGTTGGTCCCTTCAGGAAGGATTGGAGCCACTGTAGCACAATGCCTCCAAGTCCCATCCCAGACATATGGCCCAGAAAGATGCTATGATCAATTGTATTGAAAGCCACTGAGAGGTCCATCAAAGTCAACAGGGGCACACTCCTCTCTAGTTCCCACTGTAGATTGTCCACCAAGGTGACCAAAGCACTCTGTCCCATCATCAGGCCTAAAGCCCAATTGAAATGGATCTAAATAATTCATCTCATCCTGGTACTCTTGGAGCTGAGAAGGCACCACCCTTTCCAAAACCTTACCAAAAAATGAAGTATTTGAAACTGGCCTGCAATTGTGAGGTCCAGGAAGGGCTTTTTAAAAGTAAATGCCTTACAAATGCCTTCTTGAAGTGGGTAAAATTTAACCTGCTCCAATGAGGCATTTATCACACCCCTTCCCCACTCAGCCAGCCCCCTCTAACTGCTGTTATAATCTGTGAAGTGAAAGGATCCAGAATATAAATTGTGGTTTTTATCTCTCCAAAGATTCTGTCCACATCTGCAGGTTCCACAAATCAAAATGATTTCATTAATACTGAGCATGCAGAGACCAAGGTTATATCCACAGGACCTTCATTATTTCCAACATCCGATTCAGAGTGGACCTGAGTGATTTTTACTTGCAAAGTGTTGTGTGAATTGTGTTCTCGAAGGCTTTCACGGCTGGGATCCGATGGTTGTGGGTTTTTCCAGGCTGTTTGGTCGTGTTCTGGAGGTTTTTCTTCCTAATGTTTCACCAGTCTCTGTGGCCGGCATCTTCAGAGGACAGGAGTTAGAACTCTGTCTGTGTTCTGGTGTAGTGTGTGGGATTTTGAGTATCTGTAGCTGTGGGATCAGGTTTTTGTTCTTTTAAGGAGATTGGGTGTTTCCTGTGATCAGGGTGTTTTTTGTTATGGGTGTTTTGTTGTGATAAGGGGGGAGATGATCTATCACTGTAATTGATGGGTGACATTAGCTAGTCTTTTGTGTGCAGTGATCACCAGTCCTTGTGGCTGGGTAGCGTTCATTGACCTTTTTGCAGGCTGTATTTTTCAGTGCTGGGAGCCAGGGTTTGTTGATTTTTTAGACTTTCTTCTTTTTTGTTGAAGTTGTACTGGTGTTTGTGGATTTCAGTGGCTTCCCTGTGTAGTCTAACACAATGATTGCTGGTGTTGTCCAGTACTTCTGTGTTTTGAAATAGGATTTCATGTCCCGCTTGTTTCAGGGCATATTCAGCTACTGCCGATTTTTCCGGTTGTTTTAGTCTGCAGTGTCTTTCATGTTCTTTCATTCTGATCTGGATGCTGCGTTTTGTGGTCCCAATATATTGTTGTGTGAATTATTCACAATGGACTTGATCTTGTGGGCAAAATTGTAGTTGGTTTCTGACCACTCAAAACAGTTTTTCTGGATGACTCTGTGCAGCTGCAAAGGTGGTAAAGAAAAAGACTTCTTCACTACCATCACTATATGATATGGAACAGACCATTGCTGCTCTAGTCTCTTTCACATTGGCTTCATCACCAACAGTTCCTTATTAAACTGGGGAGCAAGCCTGATTTAACAGAATGGGACACTTAGGAGCAATTGTGTAATCCACCTTGGTCATTTCCCCATTTTAGAGGTCAACCAGGATGTAAATAGGATTGCAAGGCAACAGGAAGGTCTCCAAGAGCTGTCTCAGCCTCTTGGAGCAAACTGGTCTCCCACCTGTGCAGAGGTTATGGATTCTAGTGAGTCTAAACCATCTCAGGTAGTGATGTGTCCATGACAACTAAGTTATTATGAGTTCTTCCACAAGCAGATCACATTCATTCTGTCCATCACGGAAAACCAGGTCCAGATTGTGTCGTACTTCATCAATAGGGCCAGATATTATTTAGGACAGCCCCATGGTTATCATTACAGACATGGTCCTGAGCCACTCTTGACAGCATGGTTTCAGCATGAATGTTGCTCCCAGTATCACAAACCAAATAAACTCTAACAGCAATCATGAAAGCAGTGCATCTAGCTTAGGCAGGGAAACTGTTGAATGGTTGGGTGATGACACCAACAAAATCTGTATTCTTTTCCAAGCCTTCACTTTCAGTATAAACTCTCATACCCAGCATACTTTGGGATAGGACACCTGGTAGAAGAAACTGAATCACAGTAGACCACTGCAACTCCCCATCCCCTCCCTCCAGGTCTTACTTGCTGCTGCACAGAGTATTGTGATGGGCAGAACAAGCTTTACTCACCTGGATTCATCCAACCAGGTCAACATGCTTACCCAGGATCAAATTTTCAATGGTTGTTGACATGGCATTCAGCAGCAGCATTCTTTGACCAGGGCATCACCACAGCTATCCAGACCAGACTGGGAGAGAGTTTGGGGAAAACCAAAACACTTTTTCTATCCCCTCTTTTATGATGTTATAACTGCCTCTTCCCACTATATCTCTCTCTACCTTCTACATTTTTGAAGACAGCTCCCCTTCAGAACCCTCTCTTCCTTGAAACAATGTCCTCCCACTCCTAGATTATTTATAATTGTGATAGTTCTTCAATATTAAAAGAGCAGGCAATAGCAAGCAACTGGCTCTCAATTCAATTAAACAGGGGTCCTGCCCCTTCCTCTAGTGAATGCCCTGAAGTGGCAACCCCCAAAGGGGCAACTCTCTTTGGTGTTGCTGACCTGGGTGGCAACCCTGGCCATTGGTAGACTTGCCCCCTACAGTTAATCAGTTTATATAGCTTCCTTCCCCAGGCAGCAAGCCAACTGAGGTTGGGGGCAGCTTGAATCAGCTGACTCAGCCCTGGGAGACCTTGAAGGTCCTAAACTTTTCAAAAGCCAGGGCAAAGAGGCAGATGCTTGATTGCAAAGAGGGGCAGTCCCACACACTGGTCAACAAGCAAGCAATCATGAAGGATGTCAAACACAAAGGCAGAAAGATGGACTTAGGTTGTATGACGGAGTGGATGAGGGAGTGCAGGGAATGCTTGTCAAATTCACATATGATACAAAATTGGGTGGAATAGCTAATACACTAGAAGACAGAAACAAAATTCAAAATGACCTTGATAGGATGGAACACTGGGCCGAAAGCAACAGAATGAAATTCAACAGGGATAAGTGTAAAGTACTGCACCTTGGAAAAAGAAACCAATTGCACAGTTACAAGATGGGGGATACCTGGCTCAGCAAAACAATGAGTGAAAAGGATCTTGGAATTGTCATAGATCACAACCTAAATATGAGCCAGCAGTGTGATGTGGCTACAAAAAAGGCAAATGCTATTTTAGGCTGCATTAATAGAAGTATAGTTTCCAAATCCCGCAAGGTGCTAGTCCCCCTCTATTTAGCACTGGTTAGGCCTCACCTTGAGTATTGTGTCCAGTTCTCGACACCACACTTCAAGAAGGATGCTAACAAATTGGAACAAGTTCAGAGGAGGGTGACAAGGATGATCAGGGGCCTGGAAACCAAGCCTTATGAGGAAAGGCTGAAAGAATTGGGCATGTTTAGCCTTGAGAAAAGAAGACTGAGGGGTGATATGATAGCACTTTTCAAATATTTGAAAGGCTGTCATACAGAGGAGGGGCAAGATCTGTTCTTGATCATCCCAGAGTGCAGGACATGCAACAATGGGCTCAAGTTAAAGGAAGCCAGATTTCGGTTGAATATCAGGAAAAACGTCCTAACTGTTAGAGCAGTACAACAGTGGAACCAGTGACCTCGGGAGTTGGTGAGTGCTCCAACACTGGAGGCATTCAAGAAAAACTTAGATAATCACCTGGCAGATATCCTTTGATTTGTATTCCTGTGTTGAGCAGGGGGTTGGACTTGATGGCTTTGTAGGCCCCTTCCAACTTCACTTTTCTATGATTCTATGCTACTCTTTCCTAGGATGGTGACAAGATATTGTGTTGGTGCTGAAGGTGAAAAATCCAAACAATCCAAGAATGACATGGGTTAATTTTGCTACATATTATTTTATTTACATCAGTTTTACAATGTATGGAATCCACTTTAGCCTTCTCTTATCCCACAGACCTGAAGAAAAAGAGAGAGTGCCTCATGTAATTTGTAGAGCTTTGAGATGAAGCAATTTTCTTTCGCCAGCAGTATGAACAGTCTGTTTACCAAGTGCCATTATTCTACTTCTCCCCGAGAGGCAAGGCAAATCTATAGCCTTCCTTGGGCTGCTGCTTCCTTGTGCCTATGCTAGATCTAGCAAATTTGAAGCTAGGTCTTGAATGATGTGTGAGCCCAACTCGAGATGGGGGTATTCGCATACGAATACGAATATCCCCGCACAGGTGGCATTAACGAGGGTCCAGCCCCATGGGGCCGGATGGCCCATTCACCGATCTACTGCAGATGGTGCAATTCTACCAATGGCTCCGCAGCGTGCAATCCCCTCACCACTCTTCGACCTTGCAGCGAGGCTTCTCCTCCCGCCTCCTGCCAGGAGTGGCGAGCGGCTCATGCGCTGCAGAGCCATTGGTAGAATCGCGCCGTCCGCATCGGATTGGTGAGTGGACCGTCCGGCCCCATGGGGCTGGACCCTCATTAACGCCACCTGTGTGGGGATATTCGTATACGAATACGAATACTCCCATCTCTAGTCCCAACTATTCCACAGTACTGTGTCAGACCACTGGCAGTAGTTTATTGGGATCTCAGATATGTTTCCCAGTCCTGGGGTCTTTGGTGACAAATGTATAAATTATTCAGTAGTAAAGATGTGCTTGGCTATAGAGCCTGTTAGTATGGGTCCTGGGAACATGCCCATGAATTAGTAAAGAAGTGTGAGGCATGGTTCTAAGTTTGTCCACTTGTTTAAGAAGAATTTCTCCAAATGGCGCAGCATGAAGGATCACACAAAGGTGCAATGCAACGACTATCTTGTATAGTCTTTTTATACCAATATTGCTGTTGCTGCTGCTGCTGCTGTTGTTGTTGCTGGCATAAGTAGTAATCCTTTGTGTGGGCTCTTGGGCATCCTGCAACACACACAATAGCATGCTTACTCATGAATGAAATCACTGGAACCCTGTTGAGGACCAAGTACACAGCAAGATTCAAGTCAGAACCTTGCAAAACAAATGCTGCAATTATAGCGTGCCTGAAAACAAGTAGCTTTTAATGTGTCCATATGCTTAAGAAAAGAAAGAATTATAGTCCAATGCATACTCCCTGCCCCCTCCACCTCTCTCTTTTTTTCCTCCTCCTTCTCCTTTTATACAGTTTATCACCCATAATTTCAGGATGTGTTTTGTTTCTTTAAGCTGTTTTATCTCTCAGCTCATGAGGTCACTCATGTGTGAATTCTTTTGTTCGTCATCTCACCTTTTGCCTTGATGATAGAAAATTGATCGGGCCTTAAAGCACAAGTTCAATAGACAACCCCCTTGGTCCTTTGTCTAGGAGAATAGCTACCACTGAAGACCACGAGCAGGTTGCTATTAATATGACAGCCTCTCTCTATCTCCCACTGTAATTTATAATGAAATACCTAATCTCCATTATTTTGATCCAAGCAGGCGATCCCATGAAAAAAAAGTCTTTTCATCCAGTTCCCAATGGCAGTTACATGAGAAATGGCAAACCAATAATTTTTGTCAAGTTTTTTAAGCCAACAGAAATGCTTTTCCACTGCTACAGTTTCAAAAGGCACAGATAAAGCTCATTCACTGAGATGAATGAAAAAAGCCATCTGGGGTTTTTCTTTTTTGACTTCCTTTCCTTTTTCCTCCATCCTTGTAATCAAATTTGAGCAAAATCAAATGGGGCTTTCTATGAAAGTACCTTTTGTTGATCTGAACGAGCTGGTAATTTACAAAATACCCTTCTTTTGTGAGGAAAGCTAAAGAAGAAGGGGGAAAAAAAAGAATCAGTAGCTTTTAAAGCCGGGCCTTGGTGGGACTCTAAATGCAGTGAAAGCTGTCTGTGTTGAGAGACTGAAATGTATTTCAAAGCCAGGCCTTATCCAGGGCACAGGAAGAAACAAACCATATGCATTTGGTGGGAAGAAAAAAGTATGAATGGAGAGGCAGAAGGGGAAAGAGAAGAGAGAAGAGACAGATAATTGGGTAATGTATTTAAAATATTTTGGAGTTTCAGTCCTGTTCTCTTCCAGCAAACTTAACAAGAAAGACTGACTGACCTCATCATTTTGGACTGCCATGCCTTAAGATTTCAGTCTTAACAGCTGAAGATAGCTAATGCATCCTTTGGATATTATGGGAATACCTCTAAAGCAATCTGTAGATTTATTTACCTCACTTAAGAAGAATGTATAAGAAAAAATACTTGAACAAAGCTGGACTTCCAATCTTTTCCATATGGCTAATGTTTCCCTGTTTTGTCAAACAGCTTTCTCTTTGTCAGCTGAGTCAAAATCCCAAAGGACAACCTGGACATCACAACAGTAAGTTTGTGCATTGTTTTTGTATCACTGTTTTGTGCTAAGTCCTAGTAAGTAATTGGAGTAGGGCAGTTTAGGTAACTGAACTTGGAAGTTCTAGGTTCGTGGTGGTATTTTGAATGCTACATGTTATGCAGCAATTTGAGCTTTGGATTGTACAGTATTATCTTGTTAGTAATAGGAGTAGAGGAGAAACATGACAAATGTGGTTGTTACACTTCACTACAAAATCATTTGTTGATTATTACAGTAAGCTTTAGAATAATAAATCTATGTCCATAGTCTAATTGTTGGTAACACGGCAGATATTTAAATACTTTCCTTTCCTTTGTGATAAGACATTTAGTACTAATGTGCAATATTCTTTTTTGGGGGGGAAAACCCTTTAGGTTCTGTGATGCTAAAAACTTTGCAGATGAATTTATTATTTAACTTTGGTTTGTTTCATTTGTATTACCAGAGAAGAACAAGATAATTTTTCTATCCTAGCAAAAAAAATCTTTCTTTAGTACCATTTATACATAAAATGTGGGTATGTTTGAAATATCTTCTTAAAATGAGAAGCAGAATGATTTGCATTCAGCTTTAGTCCATCTTTGTGGTGTACTGGTTTGTTTTTGGATCCACTGAGAAAAAAAGCAGATTCCTGTATTTCGTTAGACAGTAGTAGCATACACAGAATACATTATTGTCACATCAAAGAAGAATAGATTAGTGTCATGTCAAAACTGATTACGTTCAAGCAAGTCCCGGGGTGGGGTGAGGGCTTACGTTTAAAAGCAAGTTATAGAATAGTTTCTGTAAATGTGCAGAAGCCATTCATGGCAGTCTTTGTTTTGTTAACATATTAGGAGAACTATATACTTTTAGGGTTGATGTAAAAAATAATGATCCCCAGGAACTGCCAACGTTTTTTCTTCTACTTGTTTCCCTTCATCTCCAATCCAATCAGGAAGCCCAAGCCAGTCAGTCTCATTCTTGAAAACATTTCGAGCTGTCTGCTGCCTCCTAATGACAGGCTTATCAAATAGCGAACACAGCAAATTTTTTTAGAAGACTTCATTTAAAATGCATGTCGTGAATTTTGTGTGTTTGCTTCTTATACGGACTTATTTGTGTTTTTTTTAATTCATGCCATCAGTGGTTTAGAAGGAAGTAGATTAAATTAAAATGCAACTGTTTGAGGTAAATTTGAATGCCCTTTGTAATCAGTTGCTATTAATATAGACTTTAGTCCTATACTGTCATATGCACAGGGTTAGGGAAGTAAGCAAATAGAGGATTATGTCTGGGGCTGGAAAGACTGGATGCAAAAGACAAGATCATTTATTTTTAACTGCTGTGTGAAAACATATGTATTGATAGGTATAGCTTGTCAATGAAAGAGTGGAAAAAGATGCATATGTTAAACTTCAGTCTTTAGCATCACTATTAAAGAAATAGGGAGCCGTGTTGCATATATTTACCCTGTTCTAGACTGAGGCAAATGACTCTAGAATTCTAGGACAAAGAGAGAGAGGGAGAGAGAGAGAGAGAGAGAGAGAGAGAGTTGCACATAGGTAATAGGGCTGGCTGTTATCCCAGGAAATGGGTTTGTAAGAGGTGGAAGGTAAATACCTTCAGAAGTCAGGGATAGGCAGGTTAATACAAATATAGAAAATGTAAATATGAGAAATAAATGCAAAAAAATATGCTTACAATTAGGTGCAGTCAAATTACTCTGGAGCACAGATGTGGCTACAATTTTGATTAAACTTCCTGTTTTGGTTTCTAGATGTTTCTAGGGTAGTTCAGCCAGGCTTTCAGCTGTGCCATTACAGTATATTTGGTCAGTAAAATTAAGGAGAGAGGTTTTAATATTTAGATTTTTGTAATATGTAGCACTATACACATGAACCTCTGAAAAATGCACCCATGGCAAAGGTGACTTGGAGTGCTGTATCCAGGATTAAATGGGAGCAGGTGCCTAATATTCAAAGTAATGGTATTCCACATATATACATTTTTCCTGAATCAATCAGCATAAATAAACACAAGTGTCACTCTTTTGCCAAGGAGCCCAGTAAGAACAAATTTATAATTTAGCTAATTTATTAAGTATACATACTGCAACCAGCAGAGCTCTCTAAATTGTTTACAATAAGCCACATATGATATGTATGAGCAATATCTAATAATATGTCCTGTATAAAATTGAAAGTGTATAATAATATTCCATATCAGCTATTGAAAACAAGCATACAAGACAAATTAAAGGAGAAAGAAAAGAGGAAAATATCTCCAGCTAAAATGCCTTTTTAATTTAAAGGCCTTCATCTGAAATCTGAAAATGATTCAGGAGGGTACTAAGTAAACTTTGTTAGGAAGCAAAATTCTAGAAAAAGGGTACCACAAGTAGGTAGGTGATGAATTTTGCAATCACTGTGATGTCAGGGACATTGGCAAGAGACCAATAGATAGCTCAGTGGTTTAGGTATCTGGCTGCGGAGCTAGAGGTTGGGAGTTCAAATCCCCATTGTGCCTCCTGTGAGTAGAACCAGCCTGTGTTGCCTTGGGCAAGCTGCATAGTCCCAGAATGCCCCCAGAAGAAGGGAATACTAAGTTACTTCTGAGTATTCTCTACCTGGAAAACCCTGAAGAAGGTTACAATATGAACTCCACTTGTCATGCTATATGTGCTTACAAGCTTATTTTGAATGCCAAAATATGGATAGATCAACGTTTCTGTCTCGAAATTCTTCACAGAAGTTTTCTATCTGGATGACTCTTGTTTTCTGTTGAACTGTGACTTCAAGCCAGAACCTCTGGTTTTCAGTCATAATCTCTTCCTGGCTCTTCACTCAAGGGGAATGAATTTCTTTTCATTGACTGGCCTTCAACAAGCCAAGGCAGGATATCCACAAAAATTGTTCTAACCTTACTGGATCCTTCTTATTATTTCTTGTTATTTCTTGGTTTGGGCACTGTGGTCTTCCCAGTTGTATATGTTACATGAAATGCATCAGCTATGCACAAGATGAACATATTAATTAGAAGGCTTGTGGGAACTCCAGATTTTTGAAGAAACAACCCCCGCGCCCAAGCAGTCCAGTGACAACTGAGTATAGAATTTGTATACAGAATGTCAGGTGGGTAGAGGGAGAGGGAATGGAGTGGAGAATCCTGAATTTAATTTTGTGAGGATGGCATACAAATGTCACGAATAAGGAAGTCAACCTTTATTATTGTTCCCCTCATTTCAGTTACATACTAAATTCAGAGCTCCAAGACAGGCAGATGTTCAAGATTGCAACCCACACATTTTAAGGAAGGTCAGGCAGGAACAAATGTCTTTGAAAAAGAAGAAAAGAGATGTTAGTGCTGATGCTCGGCATAAGAGGCAATAGTTGTTTTAGGCAAGACCTGCTGACTAGATTGCCAGTAGTATATTTCAGTGTCCTGTTTGTTGTAGGATGGAAGGAATGATGTCGGGCCCAGGTCTAGAGATTGAAACATTGTAGTCTGAAAACATATGGCAAATGCAGAAGAGGACAGGGCTCCAGCATATTTAATAGTTAGAAGAAAAGGGAGTTTCAGCTGGTATTGCTTGCAGAACAGCTGTTAAAGGCAAAGTCCTGTCTTTCACTGCATCTAACCAAGAAAGGAAAAATTAGGTAGATTGAGTCAATGTTTGACTCAGGATCTAAATTAAATGAAACTAAACTTTAGTGCAGGGAAAATTCAACAGGCAAGAACTAGGTACTTCAGACAAATAGACTACATTCAGGGACTACTGGATATCTCAGTGGTTCGAATTCCCTACTGTGCCTCCTTGACAGGGACTGGACTCAATGATCTAGAGGGTTCCTTCCAGCTCTGCAGTTCTAAGATTATTTCAGGACCTTGTGGATAAACAAGGATGGATCTAAGAAAACTTTTGGTCAAAGAGGCAAGTGAACTATAATTTGGCCAACTATTTAGAAAAAAAAAGTTCTCTTGAGCACTGAAGCTTGTTAACATCTTGTGTTTTCAGAAGGCACCTTTGACCTTCCTTCATGGTCAAACCAAAGGTATCTATTCAGAATAATAAAGACCAGGCTTTATGCTGACTCATGTGCAGCCAAATTCAAAATAAAGTTTTAGGCTGTAACAGGTATGGTATGTCAGAAGAACTCTCACTAGTGTACTTTCTTTCTTTCTTTTTTTAAAAAACCATTTTATTAGTTTTTCAATCTATCTACATTCAATTCGTGTTTGTTAAACATCGTGTTACATGGGTTGCTTATAATTATTTGTTTTTTGCATCTTGGTGTCTTAGTTGTCTCTTCAAAATCTATACATTTTTTAAACATTTAAACTGTTCATGTGTGTATTTTAGTATACAATATTGGCTACTATCATAGTATTGCTCTCATACTATACAATGTTCTCAAAATCTTCTAATAATATACCTAATAAAAGTAATTATGGTTCCAAATCTGTATAATTTTGAGGTGATTTAACCAACGAACTTTGTATTTTATACCAATAATCACTGAGTAGGTTCCTAACACATAATAGATGTTATCTAAAGCATTTTATACAGATTTTCTTTATATAATTCTTTAGCCATTTCTATCTCCACATTTTCTATCATGTCTATATCAATATCATATCTAATGTATATTCATTAAGTACTATTTGTTTTGCCCCATCCATATATCTAGCTTCAATTTACCTTAAAAACCACCGTGTTATGCCTTTACCCTGATTAGTGATCCCTTATTTCAGTTTAATTCCCTTTTTTAATATATAAGATATGTCCCTTTACAATTCCAGAAGTTAGGTATATAAATGCTTTCAACATTAAGGGCCACCTTAATATTTTTCCCTTTTTCATCTTTCTAAGTAACTCCTTCTCTTATTTGTCTTTTCCCAATTCTTGTTTCTATCTCTCTAAATTCTGCCGTCCCTTGTATTATCTGAAAACATTTTATACACTTGATCTATCTCCAATAGATCTTCCAGGCTATTTTTAATTAATTCTGCTGATTTTCTCCCCTTATCTTCCCTTAACACAGCTAAAATTCTCCTCGGCTCTAGGGTTAGAATTAAATCTCCTAAATTTTCTCCTCTGATTTCCTCCAGCCCTTCCTTTAGTTGGCATACATCATCCACCACCCTCACATCTCCTTGTTCATTATTCCCTGTCTCCTGTTGAATATAGTCCTTCTTTAGTTGCTTCTTGAATGATTTCACCTCTTCGTTATGGGATCTCACTATTTCTAAGATTGCTTGAAGGGTGGATTTTGTTTCATCCCAAAATTTCCCTTGTTGTAGCATTATGTCCCAAGATGCCAAGTACTTGTATTTCAAGTGAAATATGTCCAGTAGCTTAGAGCAGTCAGACCAGTTCCATCAATAATTGCTTCAATAAGTCCACTTTAGTAAATTGATTACCTTTAGGGTTAATTTTGAATCCAGTCTCTGACGTAAGTTGACAGCCCTGTTTACTCGATGTTTGTATTAGACTTTCCAAAGTTAATCTATGTTTTAGTCAGTTCTCAGAAAAAAAGGAAAGTCAAAACAGAGTTCCAAGTCCGAGTATTCAAGGTCATGTTCTGGGCTTTTTGCCAACACTGTAAGATAGCCATAACACAGTTTTACTCCCAGCGTTGTTTGGTTAAAATACTTTTAAGAGGAAAATTTCTTAAGTTTAACACCAAAGTAATACCAAACTTCCTTCCCTGAAGTATAATTAAGTGTTTAATTAATGTCCAATTTATTTTCTTTGCATCTCTTTCCCCTTCTCCAGATCCACCGCTGCTCTATTTAGTGTTGGGGCTAAGAGACGCTTATTTCTGTTAAAGGGATTATTCCGTCCAGGGATAATCATAGAGCAGTATAGTTAAGATTTTGTATCTCACCCAGTGGTAACGACGATGTTAAATTGGCTGATTTATCGCTTCTTCATTTGCTGGCTGCCGATGACTTGCAAGCAAGCTACCGTGTTTCCCCGAAAATAAGACCGGCTCTTATATTAATTTTTGCTCCAAAAAATGCATTAGGGCTTATTTTCAGGGGATGTTTTATTTTTTCATGTACAACAATCTACATTAATTCAAATAATCATGTCATCTTCTGGTTGCTGCACAATGGTGGAGGGCGGGGCTTCACTTAACTGTGGCTTATTTTTGGGGTAGGGCTTATATTACGAGCATCCTGAAAAATCATAATAGGGCTTATTTTCAGGTTAGGTCTTATTTTCGGGGAAACAGGGTAATTCAGCTGCTTGTTTCCGCCCGCTGGTTGATTGGGGAGTTTCCTGGATCAAACATAGGTAACTGCTGTCCACCCCTGTGATCAACAGGCATCTCCCCCATTTCACCACCTCTTCAGGGTGTTTTTAACTCCCTGGGGGGATCCCCAAACAGGTTGGAATTCAGCCCAGGGGACGGAGCTCCGTCCTCCTCCTGATGTCTCATCGCAGCGTCAAGCTGGAAGTCAGTAACACTACTGACTTCCAGCTTGATGCTGCAACAAGACAGCAGCTTTCTTGTTGCTGCTACTTGCCGTGCCAGTTTCTATACAAATCAGTATATTTTTGTGATATTTCTCTACTGTTATTCTTTTCAGAAGAAATTTATTATGATCTATCTCATCCCCATTTTACAGAAGTGATTTTCTCATGTATCTAGGCTGAAACATGTGAGTTAATTGCACATTCCTTTGCTAAATTGTTTCCTTTTGGGCAATCTTGCCATGGCTGTGGGTTTCTAGGAATTTTAGTCCTCAAACCCCAAAATTACCCAGCTTTGGATCTGACCATGAGCATATGGATCAAGAGCCTATCACCTGTTGGAAAGACCTGGCTGACCAATAGAGGTTTTGCATTATGCTCTCTGTCCCCCCCCGCCCCCCCGTACTTGCTATATATTATCAGGCTGCAATGGCTGCCTACCAGCAATTTCTTTGGGAGAAATGAATAGGTGCCAAAAGCTGCTGAGAGTTGCAGCAGTATCAAGAGGGCCATGCTACACCCAGTGCAGGTCATACACCAAGGTGACTATAGACCTGTAACCTGAAGCCAGATTTAAATCAGTCCAGGATAATCCATCACATTTAGGAAGGCTTAGAGCTGAGAAATCACCACAATCTCTAATGCCTAGTTCACAATTGGAATATTGAAGACTGTTCAGAGTTTCTGTCAAAGATTACACAGGCTGGGCTGTACAGTATTGTCAAAGGAAATCAGTCCCCTGGGCTACATAAAATAATTTTTCCAGATCTTTTCCCTAGTTTTTCTTGGCTTCTGATTTTGCTTGTTCCAGCTTTTGGGAAAATACCTAAAGAGGGGCAGTGAACAACTAATAAAACTGCGGGTGACTGCATGGGTGTTTAGCCCAATGCTTGGTCTGCTGCAGGAACAGGCTAGTTCTCTCCTAAAGACAGTGATCAGTTTCCTCTTTGAGGAGGAAACCAGCCTGCCCCCAGCCTGGTCCTACCTGCACCTTTCTGGTCTCCATCAGGGGCTTCTCCTTTTTTGGTGCAGGTAGAATTGCTGTTTTTGTTCATTTCCTGCACATGCGATCACTGGAAATGAACCAAAAGCGAGCCTTCCAGTTTGAATTCCCAATATTATGAAGAGGCTTAAGAAAAGAACTACTTCAGGATATTAGCAAATGAAACACTTCTTCTGCTCCATGGAGGGGCTCAAGAAGTGAATTTTTAAAAAATTGTATTAGGGCAGCACATATGTACTGCCTCACTTTTAAAAAAATAAGAGCCTAATGGAACACTTCCTCTTGGAAGCAGGAGGAGACAGGAGGGGGCAGTGAGGGGGATTTTGTTTGCTTTTCTTGACCAGTTCATGACCAGCAAGAAACAATCCCCCTTGTTGCCCCCTCCTGCCTCTTCTTGCTTCCAGGAGGAAGTTTTCCACTTGGCTTTAATTTTTTTTAAGTGATGTAGCACTTATGCACTGCCCTAGTACACTTTAAAAATATTATTACTTGCTTCCTCTACCCCTCCATGGATTTGAGGAAAGCGAAGTATGATGCTTATATGCTCCATAGTACTTAAAGCATTCTTTGGGTGGTTTATGATTTAATTATGCATGCTATACATTACCACCCCCAGCAAGTTGGTTACTCAATTTACTTGAAGGCTGAGTCAACCCCGAAGCGGTTGCCTGAGACTGTCAGGATTGAACTCAGGTTGAGCAGAGGCTTTACTGCAGTTTAACCACTGTGTTATGAGGAAATATTTATTTTGACAATATCCTGAAGTAGCTGTCTTCTTTGCTGTTGTTTAGTCGTTAAGTCGTGTCCGACTCTTCGTGACCCCATGACCCCACCCCTTCACGGATTGCTGCCTTGTCGTGGTGAAGGGGCTTGAGTAATTCAGAGAAGCTATGGGCTATGCCGTGCAGGGACACCCAAGACGGACAGGTCATAGTGGAGAGTTCTGACTCAACGCGATCCACCTGGAGCAGGAACTGGCAAGCCACTTCAGTATCTTTGCCAAGAAAACCCCATGAACAGAAACAAAAGGCTGTCTTCTTAAGCCACTTCATAATATTGGCAAATTGACAGTGGGTTGGTGTGAACTAAATAGGGTCGCTTGAGGTTCATATGCCATTTGGATGTGATGATCGCAGACCTCCTAGTGACCCTATTTAGCCTGCTCCAGCCTGCTACAGAATGAGCATATAGACAAGACCACAGCAAAATCATCTGTAAAGTATTACAGCTTGAGTAGTATCATGCCCTTGAATACTGAAGTGTCTGCTTGATAAATTTTACTCAGTTGCATTTTCCAGAGCCACAGTGCTAGAAAACCCAGCTTAAAAGGCAACAAGGCTGAGGTTTCCAGCAAAGTACTGTTTCCTGCCCTAAAAATTACATTTTTTTTTCCAAAATTATCTTCAGTACTAACATCAGAAAAGTGGCTTAAAATATAAGAAGCCAATGAAATATTACTAAAAACGATTTAAAGCAAGGAAACATTCTTTTAAAAATAGCATTAAAATATGGCAGGATGGAGCACCTGTATTCCCACTAATGTTGTTGGACTACAGCTTCCACTATTTCTAACAATAGCAGCCAAGAAGACTGAGATTAATTTCAACTCTATCTGCAGACCTTTCCCTGAAAGCTTAAAAACAAAGGAGTTTGCAATCTTCTTGAAAGCTAAAATGGCAGACTCCTGTCATGTCAGAGTGTGAGGATAAGACACTCCTTGAGATATTCTGGAATGGGTGCTTCCAGGATCTTAAAGCTTAAATCTGAATAATCTGAGGCACGTCCAGAAACAGATTCTACAATCTTTATTAGGAACAAATTAGGGAATGGGAGTAAAATTAGCCCAAGAATTAGTTAGGATGCTACAAGCACAAGATCTTCAGCTAAACTCAGTCCAAAGACAGAGACCTCAGACTGCATGACTCCCTGTTAGGTACTGGGCTATACCTCATAATGCAAAATAAGATGCAGAGTGTCTCTTCTCCATTTCTGAAGGCACAAGGCAGCTGAACTCGAAGAACTGTTCAATCCTTTGGGCAAGCATATTGGTTCCTGAGTTGGCATGAAACCATTTCTTAGCAAGCTGATACTCACACAGCTACCACTGATGCACTCCGTTTGCAATCTGTATTTTAAGAATACGTTTAGACTATGTTCAGGGGAGACAACATCAGATCTATTTCAGGACATTGCTGTTTTTTCACAGTCTCATTATTTTATTTTATTATTATTATTGGATCACGTAACCTAATGAAGAATACAGAAGTCGTCAAACGCATAGTTATATGGTATTTGGTTTGTGCTTTTACACATAATGTTTTTTGTGGATTTTGTTTTTACTCCTGGATCAGCATTGACTATCTTTGTTTTTATTCCAAAATAGCCAGCAGAAATCAACAGCAACACTATATGATTCTTTTTGGTTTATACCTGATAGTAAGAGAGTTGCTGATTTCTAAAGTAATCCGATCCTGCATATATCATGTTACACTAATCTCACATAGAACCTTTGTGAAGAATGTGCCACAGTATATTGGGCAGTCAGATACAGGAGACATAAGCCAGCAGAGTAGCTGGCAAGAGGAGGCATGGAAGACAGAAGGTATGAAAATCTTTTTGTTAAGTAGCATGGAGGTTGTGACACAGATGAACAAAGGCCTGAAAATGCACACCATTGTCTTGTTTTTCTGCAATAGCATGAACAGAGGATATGGTGTCATCTTTGCCTTTCTGTTACTTTAGCTACTATCCCATGTCATAGCCTTAACAACTGTTAGTGGAAGAGTGGAAAAATTTCTCCCCTGAGATTAATGACCGAAAAAATTATTTTGACTAGAGGAATGATAAGATGACACCAAAGTCATAGCACAGCGTCGATTTAGAGTTACCAACATGGAATTTTTATTTCAGAATTTTAGAACAAGTTGCATTTTGCAGGATTAGCCTCTCAGAAATATTGACAACTGAACATATTCTGCAACTTTACTGTACTGCCATAGCTGCCTAATTTTCAATGTATTATATATTATCCTCAAGCTTTTACTTTTCATCTATGCTGTCCTTTGAAGCATGCATTTGGCATCCACAGGTACAGTGCTGTCTGAAGGCTCTGACTACAACCCAAAGGAGGTAACATCCTGTAGTGGCATCCCCACAGTGACATTACTCACTGCTAGGCATATATTTGACTTGGTCTTTTTTCTTTAAAAAATGTCATTTGCTTTCCTTACCCTTATTGCACTCCATGAATGTGAAGATGTATTGGAGATATTGGGCCCCATGTGTCTGAAGAACTGGATTGTAATCCATGAAAGCTCACTATGACATATATTCATTAGTTTCAAAGGCATTCTGTAGTGTTAATTTTTTTTCTAAGTCATAACATGATGAGAAGTGGGAAAAGGAAAAATCGAAAGTATGAATATATTATAAGGAAGACACTGAGCTGGTGCCAACATAGAAGGAAGGACTGAGAGCATTATCCCCAGTGAATCCCAAGACATCTCCTACAATACTATGATCTCTGGGTGAGGTCACTGGAGTATATACTACTTTTTAGCAGTTGACTTGTTTGGCTTAACTGTGGTACGAAATGAGGGTTTTTTTTTTTGGTCAATGTAACATAAATACATTCTCAAATTTTCTTATTTTCTCTTCCTTTTAAATTAGTTGTTATAATTATTACACTACTAGGACTGAGTGTGCATATGCATCCCTGTTTCTTATATGGGTTTTGAGTGATTAGGTCAGAATTTCCCTTATAGACTTAGGGTTTATCTTTCTTTCCTCTTCTGCATTTGGTTTCTCATTTCTTATTGGTGCCGTGGTATCATTACTGAAGTTTGTTATAAATGACTCCTGCTTTTCTTTTCCTTGTGTGCTCTGGGATGGAGGTGAGTGAATAATTCTGCCAGAAATAATTCTACTTTTACTGGGTAACCCCTCCCAAGTTATAGCCATTTGCATTTTCTATTCATGATAATGTTTTTTTCCATATAAAGTGGGTAACATGGACCAGACATGGATGGGGTTGCACAGTCTCCAAAAGGGCAGAGAGTGGGCCGGATCCCAGTCTGTGTACTCTTATTTAGATATGAATCAAATTGAGGGACCACACCACAGTCCTATTTAAAATTTATAGAATTACCTATCAGTCTCTTCACTACATTAGTGCACACTGTATAATCATGTTAAGTGGTATTGCTCCACTCATCAACCCTTAATTGTGTATGCTGGAACAGCTAAAGTGTGACATAAGGGAAGATGATAAAGGTTTCTTCCTTCTTTTCTCTTCCTTTGAAGGACAGCACCTTTTTAAGAACCTAAGAAGAGCCCTGCTGGATCAGGCCAAGGGCCCATCTAGTCCAGCTTCCTGTATCTCACCGTGGCCCCACCAGATACCTCCGGGAGAACACGATACAACTAGATACCTGTCTCCTAATACCACTCCCCTGCATTTGGCATTTTGAAGTACCTTCCTTTAAAGCCTGGAGATTATACATCCCCATCATGGTTTGTAACCTGCGATGGACTTTTCCTCCAGAAATCTGTCCAATCCCCTTTTAAAGGCATCTAGGCCAGATGCCATCACCACATCCTGTGGCAAGGAGTTCCACAGACTAACAACACACTGGGTAAAGAAATATTTTATTTTGTCTGTTCTTACTCTCCCAACACTCTATCTGAGTGGATGTCCCCTGGTTCTTGTATTGCATGAGAAGGAAAAGAGCTTCCCTCTATCCACTTTATCCATCTCGTGCATAATTTTATACGTCTTAATCATGTTCCCCCTCAGGTGCCTTTTCTCTAGACTAAAGAATCCCAAACGCTGTAGTCTTTCCTCATAAGGGAGGTGCCCCAGCCGAGTAATCATTTTACTCACTTTCTTCTGCACCTTTTCCAGTTCCTCTATGTCTTTTTTGAAGTGCAACGACCAGAACTGTACGCAATATTCCAGGTGCGGCCTTACCAGCATTTTGTACAATGGCATTATAATGTTGGCTGTTTTATTTTCAATCCCCTTTTTAATGATACCTAGCATGGAATTAGCCTTCTTCACTGCCGCCACACACTGGGTTGACACTTTCATTGAGCTTTTCCACCAGCACACCAAGATCTCTTTCCTGATCCGTCACGGACAGCTCAGAACCCATTAGCTGATAAATAAAGTTTTGATTTTTTGCCCTAATGTGCATTACTTTACATTTTCTTATAATTAAACGCATTTGCCATTTTGCCACCCATTCTCCCAGTTTGGAGAGATAACCTTCTGGAGCGCTTCACAATCCCTTCTGGTCTTCACCACCCGGAAAAGTTTCATGTCATCTGCAAACTTGGCCACCTCACTGCTTATCCCTGTCTCCAGGTGATTTATGAACAGGTTGAAAAGCACTGGTCCCAGGACAGATCCCTGGGGCACACCACTTTTCACCTCTCTCCATTGTGAAAATTGCCCATTGACACCTACTCTGTTTCCTGGTTTTCAACCAATTCTCAATCCATAAGAGGACCTGCCCTCTTATCCCCTGACTGGAGTTTTCTCAGCAGCCTTTGGTTAGGGACCACGTCAAATGCCTTCTGAAAATCCAGATAGACAATATTCACTGGTTTGCCTGCATCCACATGCCTGTTGAAGAGTGGCCCATGATCTTCTTAACAGTTCTTCAGAAGAGAGTGATATTCCATTATCCCATTGTCATGGGTGGGCTTCCTTGGTCCTAGAGGCAGAGCATGCTTGACCACAAGATGAAGGGTGTGGGCAATATGTCATACACCCACAAAACACCCTTTCATGATAGCAACAAGCATGTTGGCTCTGTTGCCTGTGAACATGAAGCCCTGGTGGGCACTCCCGCCACTAAAGCAATGGAGTTGACAAGTCATAGAAAACATGGAGGATGTTCTTTGCCATGTGGCTTCCATCCATGGCCTGAGCATGAAGCAGAGTCCTGGTAGCATCCTGGTTGTCTCTCTTCCCTAATCTGACCAAGAAACAGCTTTCTCTGTCATCTGCAATGTGCATCTTTCTCAAAACCACAGCGAGGAAACTGTGCTGTCACTTGAGCAATATTCTACAGGCCTGATGGTTGCATGGGCTTGATCCATCTTCTTCATCAGATGGTCTTATGGGCTTGGTCTTCTTCAGTTTCCAGGCTCCTTGATACAGAGTGGGCCTAACCTATTAACTTATAGTGGATCTATGAGGCACTTAGTAGGAGGGGAAGGTAAAGCTGAGGAGCTTGCAGAAATCCTCTTGCTTGACCAGTGAAAGGGCCACTGAGGGCAGTCATTCCTCTGATCAGAGCAGTGAATTTCTGAGCCTACAGCCTCCACTGACCCCAGCTCCCCTTGCCCGTATGCGGGGAGCCATAGATGACTTTAACACTCTGTTCCTCTCCAGGGTGAATAAGTATTGCCTAATTCATGTCAGACACACCTCCCATCTGCCCCCTGCCCACTGGAGGTGGTGACCTGCTGCACCCTTAGCCTCAGCCTCCTCATCCAGGTGTGCTGTGGCATGGGTGTGCCTGTAGTTCCAGTTCATGTTTGCATTGGTGAGGTGTGCCAGATTCCCCCTGCTCCTCAGATCTTGCATAGCACACACGAGGCAAATTAGCAGTCCACTTCATCCGTCTGGAAGCAGTGAATGGAGCGCTTCTGAGTGGGGAAATTAGTGTGGACAGGGAAGATGTTGATCAATTTAAAAAAAACTTTTCATAATCTGCAAATAATTTGGATAATATTCAAATACAGTTGTCTGCATTTGAGGAATTAGGCGGCAAAAAAAGTATGAGAGAGAGAGAGAGAGAGAAAGTTCTGGTACTCTGTATGGAAGCGGGAAGAAAGGGGATTTAGGACAGGGAAAGGCTGAACAAGCATTGTGGATGGAGAGGGTGAATGATCTGTGAGAAAACAAGAGGAGCAGGTGAGGGGGGGAAGAGAAGGACCAAAAGCTAAAAGAATCAAACCATTAGTACTTGGAGAGTTAGGGGTTTCTAACCCATGTGAAGCTGAACAAATACTGAAGCAAGGAGAAGGATGTTGGAAAAAAATGTGTCCAATGCTAGGTTTAGGTGCATATCCATAGAAATATGGCATACTCATCATCGCTATTTTCTTCGGTTCAAAGTATTCTCACATGCTTCAGGTCAGTGTTAATTATTATCTTAGGACATATGTATTTATTTTAGACCAGAGAAATTATGGGAGGTTATGTACATAAGACCTACACAACAGATTTTGAGTAATTAGAAATTAAATTAGCAGCAAGTAAAGTCATAATTGTAATGTGTTCTTGAAGGCTTTCACGGCCAGGATCTGATGGTTGTTATGGGTTTTTCGGGCTGTTTGGCCGTGTTCTGGAGTTTTTTCTTCCTAACGTTTCGCTAGTCTCTGTGGCCGGCATCTTCAGAGGACAGGAGCTAGAATTCTGTCTGACGGAATTCTGAAAGGATTCTAGCTCCTGTCCTCTGAAGATGCCGGCCACAGAGACAGGCGAAACGTTAGGAACAAAAACCTCCAGAACACGCCCGAAAAACCCACAACAACCATCATAATTGTAACTTTTGAAAACAGAAGTGAATTTTCAACAATAATTTTAATTTAAAGGGGGGAATGAAAAATAAAATTGCAGTCTTTTCTATAGTTGTGCCTGTTTGAGGAGGAGATAGCTGGGATTTTGCAGATTAAGGTTTACCACAAATTGCATAGTATTTTTAATGTATAAAATCTTGCCAAAAAGTTTTATGTGTAAATGTCTCTACTGTAAATCCTTAAGGTCTACCTCGTATCTGTGTGCAAACGATTGGTGTGGGTGAGTCTCATTACGTTCTTGAGACTTACGTGTGTCAGTCAGTCCTGCAACAATGAAAAATAGACTTCTTAGTGTGCAAAATATCATTTGAAATCACAGGGCATTTGCACAGGATCTATATATCACATGGCAATGTCTGTGTTAAAATGTTATGAAAAATAGTGCCCATCATCCACTCTTTCATATAAATGATATACTTCTTCCTGAATTATTTCCACAATATCTCTGTGTTATGGATTATCTCTAATATTACAGAGTTTAAAAAGGAGTTAATTATCATTATGTTTAGAAAACTGTGTCTTCATCTGTCTGATTTTGCTCTTTTTTCTTAGATATCTGCAACTGTCATTCTGTGCCTCCTCCTATCAACATTATAGAAGGCCTATAAAAATATCTTTCTTTGGGTCCTTCTGATTTCTTAACTCTCAGTCTCTGTGTACAGTTTTCTCACAATCTAATTAACTTTCAAGTTTTTGGTTTGTTTTATTTTTCAGGACTTTTTTTTTTGCTTTTGGTGGATTTTATTTATTTTTTGGCTACAATTATACTGTGCATCGTTCACATACAGTGTTAAGAGCATTGACTGAAATTCTGAATTAATGGACTGTAGTCTCCAGAAGTCTGCAGAAATTCCCCCAGACATGCATACTGCATCATGCTTCTTCATGAATATATTCACTTTTACCCTATGGTTTTTTCTTTTGGATGGAGCAATTTCCTGATCTTGTTCTTGTAGAGAGCATCCAGTTCTTCTGTGGCTGCCTCTTTCTACTTATAGGCTTCTTTGGAGAAGTAATCAGTTTCTTTCTGTAGTGTAGGTTGTGGGATAGGATGCTCATGATTTATTTATTTATTTATTTATTGTATTTTTACCCCGCCTATCTGGTCAGACGACCACTCTAGGCGGCTTCCAACACGCATAACATACATGACAAAATATAAAAAATATATAAAAATATAACATCAATAGACAAATAATTCAAGATGGAGAAGGGAAAAGGAAAAGAGAAATAAAAAGAAGAAAGAAATCAAGTGTTCACTGGAGGGAAGGCCTGCGTAAACATCCAAGTTTTTAATTGGTTTTTAAAGGTGCCCAGCGAAGGGGCCGCACGAATCGCCGGAGGAAGGTTATTCCAGAGGCGAGGAGCTACCGCCGAGAAGGCCCGGTTTCTTGTTTTTTCCTTCCGGGCCTCCCTCGGCGTCAAGCTCCTCAGCCTCACCTCCTGACTCGATCGGGTGATCCGGGTAGATTTTGGTGGGAGTAGGCGTTCCGCCAAATATCGAGGCCCTAAACCGTTTAGGGCTTTGTACGTTAGCATTAAGACTTTGAAGTCAATGCGGAACCAAATGGGCAGCCAATGCAAAGCGGCCAGAGTGGGAGAGATATGATGATATTTTCTCACTCCACTAAGAAGTCTGGCCACCGCGTTCTGCACCACTTGGAGTCTCCGCATCAACCTCAAAGGCAGCCCCACGTGGAGCGCATTACAGTGGTCTAATCTCGAGATTACGAGCGCATGTACCAAGGTAGTGAGAACCCCAACATCAAGATAGGGTCACAGCTGGGCTATCCGCCAAAGATGAAAAAAGGCAGTACGGACCACCGTCGCCACCTGAGTTTCCATGGTGAGCGCCGGGTCCAGATGGATCCCCAAGCTGCGAACCTCACTCTTAGCGGTAAGAGTCACCCCCCCAAATGAGAGAGAGTTTCCCAGACCGCTGACGGTGGGGCCACCCACCCTCAGGACCTCCGTCTTGTCCGGATGCTGCTGCTATTCCATCGATCGCTTCCTCTGTAGCGCCTTCTGGTTCTGCTGTTTCTTCTGGATTTGCACCCCCTTCTAGCCCCAACTTCTCATCTTCCAATACTGGCATTCTACTATACCCTCTGTGATCCCTGTGCTGTGGGTCTAAATATTTTTCATTCTTTATCTTCTTCATTGATCTGGTCTACTTGAACAGTAGATTGTTGATTATTATGACCTATCACCTTCACCAAAGTAGACAGCTGTGCTGATTAGAATTTTCTTAGTTTTGGGATCAATGACATAGGATCCTTTTGCCTTTGTGGAATAATCTATTACTATTCTTTCTTTAGCTGTGTTGTCAAGTCTTTCTGCTTTCTGTTCTGAAATGTAGGTATGGATTTTTGAACCAGATACCTTCAGGTGAATCATATTGGTTTTATAATCATGCTATAGTTTATATGGTATATTTTTTTTACCGCTTTTGTTGGTAGATGATTTTTAGGTAAATAGCTGTAGATGCTGTTTCCTTCTAGCATACATTTTACATCTTCCTGCATAAATGTTTACTGTTTTTATTAGTATGTGATTCTTCTTCCCTGCAACACCGTTCTGCTATAGACTGCTCATGGAGAGACAGCTGTATTATCTCAGAGACGTAATAATAATAAACATAGAATTACAGCATCATGAAGTTGGAAGGGGCCTATAAGACCATCAAGTGCTGTGATGGAGTCTTGGGACTTGCCTCAGCGCAAAGGTGGTGGCCTGTAAGTAAGTGGCCTATCGAACTCTCTGACTGAGTGCTAAGCGCTCCTTACGGAGGCTTGGGCACCACAAGTGCAACCCCCTGCTTGAGGCAGGAAATATAAATCAAAGGATATCTGCCAGCTGGTTGTCTAAATTTCTCTTGAATGCCTCCAGTGTTGGAGCAGTCACCACATCTTGAGGTAATTAGTTCCATTGCCATACTACTCTAAGGGTTAGGAATTTTTCCTGATAATAATGGTAATTGTTTCCTGTACCTTCTGTGTGAAGTGTTATAGAATCATAGAATAATTGAGTTGGAAAGGGTGTATAAGGCCGTCAAGTCCAACCTCCTTCTCAATACAGGAATCCAAATCAAAGTAGATCTGACAGATAGTCTAATTTTCTCTTGAATGCCTCCAGAGTTGGAGTGCTCACCATCTCCCAAGGTTACAGTTCCATTGTCATACTTCTCTAATAGTTAAGAGGTTTTCCTGATATGGGCTCAAGTTAAAGGAAGCCAGATTTTGGCTGAATAAGTGTCCTGCACGCTGGAATTATTGAGAACAGATCCTGCCCCTCCTCTGTATGACAAGTATTTGAAAGGATTATCATATTTCCTCTCAGTTTTCTTTTGTCAAGGCTAATTATGCCCAATTCTTTCATTCTTTCCTCATAGGGCTTGGTTCCCAGTCCCCTGATCATCCTTATTGCTTTCCTCTGAACCTGTTCCAGTTTGTGAGCATTGTGTCCAGTATTGTGTCCAGAACTGGACCCAGTACTTAAGATGAGGCCTAACTAGCACCAAATAGAGGGGGGCTAGTACTTCATGGAATTTGGAAACTATACTTCTGTTAATGTAGCCTAAAATAGCATTGGTACTATTGTGGTTTTCTCTAGAATTTGCTAGTTACTGCTGCAAAATATTCTTTATGTTCACATTTTTCCTTTAAAAATATGTTGTTATGTGCCATCAAGGCACCTTTGACTTCTGCCAACCCCCTGATATAGTGACCTTCAAAATGTCCTGTCCTTATCAGCCCTACTTAGTTCTTGTAAACTCAAGGTTGTGGTTTCCATTATGGAGTTAATTCATCTCACATTTGATCTTCCTCTTTTCCTTCTGCCTTCAATTCTTTTCCCTAGCTTTTTTTGTCTTTTCCAGATACATCACTATATATTTTAGCTCTGGGGGCACCTTATCTTCCTTTCACTGTGCTTTGGAAACGTGAATGAGCAATCTCCAAAACTACAAAGTAATTGCATCAGACTGGGAAGGAAACTGGGAAGGATTTTAGGGACCAGATAGTCTCCCTGTCCATCCTAACAGTACTCAGAAGAGGAATAGAAAATTAAAATGCTCAAGGTGAAAGACTGACTATAAAAATGCTTGCCAATGTAGGGGATTTGGATTTTGGGACCACAAGCTATACTTCCTGGAAAATTGACTGCTGGCAAGTGATGGGTTGCATCTCACAATGAGTGGGAAGAACTTGTTTGGTTACAGCATGATGAACTTCATCAGGAGGGAGAGGGAGACACAAGCTCAGAATTAAAGATAGATGAAGGCTTATGCACAATAAGAGGAACAGACCAAGAAGCTCTAATGGGACCCAATAATAACCTTCATAAAAATGTACAAAGGAAAGCATATCACAAATCACAAAACCTCCAATGTCCAAATACGAATGCCAGGAGTATGGGAAACAAACAAGAAGAACTGGAAATATTAGTTCAGGAGGGTAAGTATGACTTAATGGGGATAACTGAAATTTGGTGGGATGACTCTCATGATTGTCATATAGCACTTGAAGGACATAAATTGTTCAAAAAGTACATAAAAATAGGAAGAGAGGTACACTTGAAAAACAAAGAATTTCAAACAAATTTTAAATAGACATGATGCAGTAGTTCCAAAGAATTTCAAAGAGGCACAGTGTAGTAGTAAATGGAGATTTTAGTTATCTGTGGAAGGCGAATTCTGCCAAATATTTTTTTCCAAGTAATTCCTGGCTTGTGTTGCTGATAAATTTTTCTGACAAAAAGTGGATGAAAAACTAGAGGATTACTGGACTTGATTCTAGCCAATAGAGATGACCTGAGAGAAGAAGTGTCAGTAAGGGGAATTCTGGGGGAAAGTGACCATGTTTCATTTGAGTTCTTGATTTCAACGGAAACAAAAATAATATAGCTGCATGTCTACAGTGGATTTTAGGAAAGCCAATTTTAATAAACTCTGAACAATTATTAATGTCTCATGGCAGGAGATCCTAGCAAGAAAAGGTGTCCAAAATTGGTGGGAGTTTAAAAAAAAAAGGAAATTCTAAAGTCACAACTACAGACAATTCCAACAAGTACAGAAAGGTGGAAGAGAGCAAAAAACCCCAATATGGTCTCACAAAAAGCTCAGAGAGGACCTGAAAATAAAAAAGGACACAAACTGTATAGGAAGTAGAAGGAGCACCAGGTCTCAAAGGAAGAGTACATACAAATAGCAAAGAATTGCAGGGATGGTGTTAGGAAGACAAAAGCTGTGAATGAGCTGAGGTTAGCGAGAGATGCTAAAAGCAAAAAAAATATCTTCAGGCATATACATAGCAAAAGATGGTTACAGAATCATATTCATAGAGTGCTTATCAATGGCTCCTTCTCAAACTGGGAGGAGGTAACAGGTGGGGTACAACAAGGCTGGTGGTCTAACATTTTCTTAGTGATTTGGATGAGGGGTTGCAGGGAATGATTATCAAATCTCTGGATGAGATTTCACATACCTAGTTAAAAGAACTAGGTATGTTAAAAGAACTAGGCATGTTTAGCTTAACGAAGAGAAGACTGAGGGGAGACATGATAGCAGTCTTCCAATATCTGAAGGGTTGCCACAGGGAAGAGGGCATCAATTTATTCTCCATCGTGCCTGAGGGTAGGACAAGAACCAATGGGTGGAAACTCGTCAGAGGGAGATCCAACCTGGCAGTAAGGAGGAATTTCCTAACGGTGAGAACTATTAAGCAGTGGAACAGCTTGTCTCCTGATGTTGTGGGTGCCCCATCACTGGAGGTTTTCAAGAAAAGATTGGACAGCCATCTGTCCAGGATGGTATGAGGTCTGGGATGGTATGAGGTCTCCTGCCTTGGGCAGGGGGTTGGACTAGAAGACCTCCAAGGTCCCTTCCAACCCTACGATGATTCTATAATGACACATGATTGGGTGGAATAACTAAAACCCTGGAAGACAGAAACAAAATTCAAAAATATCTTGATAGGCTCCAGCACTGGGCTGAATACAACAGAATGAAATTTAACAAGGATAAGTGCAAAGTTCAACACCTGGGGGAAAAACCCAAACACACAGTTACTAGATGTGGGATACTTGGCTCAGTATGAGAAAGAGTGATCTTGCAATAATTGTAGACCAGAAGCTGAATATGAGCCAACTGTGTGATGTGGCTGCAAAAAAAGGCAGATTTACAGAAGTACAGTTTTCAAATCCTATGAAGTATTAGTTCACCTTTATTCTGCACTATATTCCAAATGAATCAATTTTCTTCCTGTCAGCTTTCTTCACTCTCCAGCTTTCACTCCTGTATATAGTAATTGGAAATGCAATAGTGTGGATGGTCTTGGTCTTTAATTTTCCCTTTAAAAGTAAAAAGTAAAAAGAAGTGTTTTAACCTGGCATCTAAAACTAAGCAACATTAATGCATCATGAATTACTCTGTTGAGTGTATCTGGAAGTTGAGTCATGGCAACTGGACTTCTTCCTTGTTAGGTTGAAACGTTTCGCTACTCATCCAAGTAGCTTCTTCAGTCTGAGGAGAGTTGGTAGGAGACCCCTGATATGCTCTCCACCTTGGTTTCACTTCCTCCTGGTCTGAATAGGCTCATTAGATGGACAAAGGATGGTGTGTGTGTGAGTGAAAATCTCACTTCTGCAGTCCTCCTTCTCCCATTGTCATGGGTTGTTAACAGTCGTTAACAGTGGTCTTTCTGATGTGTGTGGTCCTGATATTTCTGGGGATGGATGAAAGGGCAGCATGATAAATAGGAGACAGATTGTATCTAAATCCTCTACCCCTGTTGAATGAGGGATTTTCTATATCTACATGTATGGCCTCTCTGACCCCTCTCTTAGACCACCTACCTTCTCAGTCCAAAATGAGTACATCTTGGTCATCAAATGACTGTCCTTTGTCCTTCAGATGAAGGAACAGTGCAGATTGTGGTCCTGAGCCATTGCCCCTCCTGTGCTGGGCCATTCTCCTGTTTAGGCCTCCTTAAGGCCTGTGGATATCCAAAATGGGCCTTTAACAAGGCAATGTCCCGACCCAGGAGGTCGGAAAAGTCTGAGACCCAGAGCCGTCGGAAAAACCTGGTCATTCCTTACATGGCGGGTGTGTTGGAAAAGCTCAAAAGGATTTTTGGTAAACACCACATACCTGTGCACTTCAACCCACAAACACACTAAGGCAGAGACTCATCCACCCAAAAGACTGGACACCAAAACACAACAGGAGCAATATAGTATGTGCGGTCCAATGCAAAGAGGAGTGTTCAGAGCTCTACATTGTTTGGAGCTTTACATTGGAGAAACGAAACAGCCACTAAACAGGAGAATGGGTGTTTTGAGTGAGGGGTCAGGGAGACCATACATGTGCATATAGAAAATCCCTCACTAAACAGGCCTTAGATACAATCTGTCTCCTATTTAGCATGCTCCCCTTTCATCCGTCCCCAGAAAGATCAGGACCACACACACCAGACAGACCACTTTTAATGACCCATGACAACGGGAGTAGAAGGACTACAGAAGTGGGATTTTCACTCACCCCCCCCCTTTCTTTGTCCATCTAACAAGCCTATTCAGACCAGGTGGAAGTGAAACCAAAGTGGAGGGTATATCAGGAGTCTCCTACCAACTCTCCTCAGACTGAAGAAGCTACTTGGATGAGCAGTGAAACGTTTCAGCTTAATAAGGAAGAAGTCCAGTTGCCATGACTCAACTTCCAGATAACCTCACCTGGATGACTGAGAATCTTCACAGATATATCTGTTGAGTGTACTGCTAAGTGTGACAAGTACTGGCTTTTCTATACCTATAGAACTCAGTCATGATCTACTGGCTAAATTAATTCCAGTAGGATATTCCCTGGTTAATATATGCATGATTGCAGCCTGAAGTTTATACAGGTAGCACTTGTGAAAGGTTCAGCTGTTAGCTCTTTGATAGTCAGTCGAATTAGATGTAAACCAAATGCTTCAAAGAATCACTGCAAGCCATCATTTATGAAAGTGCTCAGCTACCAGTAATACATAATCTAGATGTTGTGAAAGCAATCAGCAAAAATAAGCCCAAGTAACAATGTCAATCAAGAGATTCTTTTCATGAGAGGCATAGTTATAAACAGGTACATTCCTTATATCAAAAAATAAGGTGCTGATTGTTGATTCCATCAGTAAAGAATGAAACAGCAATAGTACCTTCAAAGTAATGAAATCGCCATTTCAAGTTTCCCAGTAGGTGTCACTATTGGCAAATACAAAATTCAAAATGATAAAATGATGCATTTATGTGATACTGAATAATAAATTCATTCAGACATTATGCTTTCCCAAAGAAGAACTTGATAAGACTTGTTGACTTGCCTCGTGAACATAAACATCAACACATGCAAACTTGCACATCTAGCAAGTTTTGCACACACATTCTGTATTTCGAGCTAGAACGAATCAGGTATTACAAGGAATCATACTATGACAGAATAACAATCGATGACATTAAAAGATAAAATGAAATGAATTGTTATTACTAAGAAATGTTAAATAAAACATCAGAAATGATAGACTCAGGATCATTATATTATCTATTTTGTAATTTTAAAAGCATTTTATGTAATGTAATCAAAGGTTTTCAATTTTGTTTATTAAACTGGAATTTTAAATGTTTATACATTTTCTATATGTTAATATATCTTATATGTATACTAGTTAGGAAATGCCTGTACATATTTGCTGATTGATTTTAAATTGCAGGATTGGTTTAAATTTAAGAATCCTTTTAATTTATACCTTTAATTGAAATCATTATTCTACACAGAGTAAAATTGCCTAGGGCAAAAAAAGGAGGTTTTAAGTAGAAACTGAAGTGTGTGTACAAAAATATATTGCATGTGTCAGATTGTCATATATTTATGTCTTGATTTTACATGTGAAAACAAGAATTCCTAGGGAGGCTAATAGCTTAAAACCTAAAACAGGTGGTAAGAGTTTGAATACCAAGAGGTTGAATTCTCCATGCTCACAAGTGAATTGAAAGGTTAGACAGTTGTTTGAGCATTTGGAACATATGTTTCTAGTGACCAGTTCTGGCTCGCAGCCTAGGGGCTATATGTTTAAAATTTAGCATGTTATGAAGGCCTGTGAAGAGGTGAGGCTTCCCTGAAGCTTTCTGTCAATGTTATTTCCTCTGAAGAAGATCAGCTTTGGCAGAATGCTATAAATGCTCACAGCACTGTGGAAATGGTTGAAAGTAGAGTATCGAATACAAACAGCATCCGCAAACAATATAAACAGTCTGAACACTGAGAGAGAGGAAGAAGCAGGCTGTAACTGAAGAATGAGAGCTGAAAATCCATGTTGTGGGGAACGATAAGAGTAAATCATACTTTGTGAGGATCAGGGGAGTTACAGAGCAAAAAGATTTATTAAAGACTCAATAAACTTGGAAGGGGTGTAAGTGAAAGCTTTGTCCCTTGTAACACATTCACCTTCATCAAACAAAACTTTGTGCTGGAAGATCACTTTCTTATGGACCTCAGAAATTAGTAAGGGAATTTTTCACCCTTGGATTCAGTTATTTATTTTAGATGCAACAAAAAAATGTGTGCATCAAAGAGCTGGGACATGTCTCATTGGACTTTTGACTGGTTCTTTGTTTGTTTGTTTGTTTGGGAACACCTTTCTGCCTGCAACCTCTGCTGTTTCAAAAATGCACCATAGTTTACAACGGGTGCTACTTAGGAAACTAATAAGTCTGGGTCTCATTATTTAACTGAGAATTGTTTATCATTTTTAGGTGTGGTATGCATGGGGTGGGTAAAAATATGTTCCTGATTATGGAATGATCTTTGGGGCTTAGTTAAGTTTGAGGAAATGTCAAAGGAGTGACTTACCATTAAAGGTGAGGCATGAGAGAGCTTCTTCTTTAATTCCCTTTAACACTTTAGACATCCCGTTTATTTATTTGTTTGTTTGTTTAAATTTATATACCACCCATCTAGCCGGAGGCCACTCTGGGCAGTTTATAACATGATCAAAACAATAAAATATTACTACTAATGTAAAAGTGAATTCAACATAATAAACATAATAAAATATCAACTATTAAACAATTATACATTTACACTTTAAACATTTAAAATGGCAGTGTGATAGTCTTAATGGTTGATCGTTTCATCAGGATTCCATTGATGGAACAGAGAGGAATACCTGTCTGAACAGCCAGGTTTGTAAAAGCTTTTTAAAAGTTATCAGTGAAGGGGCCAGGCAAACATCTGGGGGTAGTTGGTTCCAGAGTCAAGGTGTGACCGCCAAGAAGGCCCATTTCCTAGTCTTCTTCCTCTGGGTGCCTCTTGGGGTCATTACCCTCAGACATCCAGCCTGGGACGAACGAGTAGGGCAGGCAGTTCTTGTTGGAAGAAGCAGTTTTGCCAGGTCCAAGGTCCCAAATAGATATGGGCATGAATTAAAAAATGAATCACCAGATTCATTCAAAAAATAGCTAATACATCAATTTGTATTCATATGAATCAATGCCCCCAACTAATATAAATCAATAAATTTTAGTGATTTTTGATTTATCAATTTGTTTGGATATGCCACCCCCCCAGCACCTAGATACGCTAAAATTGCAGGGAAGCTTCCTCTGACTCTTCTCTACAATCCCTTCAAGTTGGGTGAAGATTGGGTTTCAGATGTCTGAGTTATGCACCCACAAATAGCCCCCCCAAGAAAGTTCCCCCCAGGCACTTTGAGACACCAAAATCACAGAGACGCTTCCCCTGACTCTTCTCTACAATCCCTCCAGGTTTGGTGATGATTGGGTTTCCTCAAGCCAGCTGCTAAAGGGCACTTTCCTGGGGGGATACACTTTGTGGGTGTATAACTTGGATGTTTGAAACCCAATCTTCACCAGACTTGGAGAGATTGTAGAGGAGAGTCAGTAGAAGCTTCTCTGTGATTTTGGTTTTCTAGATGCCTGGGGGGGGGGGACCTTCCTGTTGGGGGCTCCTTGTGGGTGTATAACTCGAATGTCCAAAACCCAAACTTCACCAAACGTCCCGGGCTTGTAAAGGGTGTCAGAGGAAGCTTCCCTTTGAATTTGGTGCCTTTAGGTGCCTGGGTGCGTGTGTGTGTTTTATAGGATTTTAAAGTAAAAAAAATATTATCAAATTGATTCATTGATTCATCAGAAAAACTCATAAATTTGTAATTCGCGATTCAGTGATCCTGATGAATCAAAACTCAAAATGAATCACAGTTTTTCTGATTTGTGCCCATCTCTAGTCCCAAGCCATTTAGTTCTATTGCTCTTTGCCATCTAAGACTTAGACTGAAGAGTCTAACAACCAGTCAAGACTCTTGGAAGGTGAAGATTGGGGATTGTGACTGAACCTGTGCTAAAAGGGATTGTACTCCACTGACAGGTCAAATGTGTAGTCTGGGATACTTTTTGGCTTTGCACTGTCCCTGGATTCCCATATAGCAGCAGCAACAATAGAGCTTTTGCACCATTTGGCTTAGTGCATGAGGTACAATCTCTCCTGACCCATCTTGACTTGACTCATTTACACTGTGTAATGACTTATGTAGTGTGCTATATGTGAGGCTACTCTCAAAGAGGTCTAAGATTTTTTGTTGGTTCAGGATATGGTAGTTAAGCTGCTAACTGGGATGTGGTATAGAGAACATATGACTTTGATGCTGAAAGACCTGCACTTATTGCCAATTTTTAGCCAAAACCAATTCAAAGAGCTAGTTTTGACCTTCAAAGCAATGAAAAGATTGGGACCTAGCTAAGGGACTGCTTCTCTCATTATGAAGTTTTCTGGATGGTAAGATCTTCACCCTCATTAAGAACCTCTTAATGAGGGTGAAAGAGGAGAGCGAAAAAAATGGTCTGAAGCTCAACATAAAAAAACCCAAGATCAAGGCCACTGGTCCCATCACCGCCTGGCAAATAGAAGGGGAAGATATGGAGGCAGTGACAGATTTTACTTTCTTGGGCTCCATGATCACTGCAGATGGTGACAGCAGTCACAAAATTAAAAGACGCCTGCTTCTTTGGAGGAAAGCGATGACAAACCTCGACAGCATCTTAAAAAGCAGAGACATCACCTTGCCGACAAAGGTCCGCATAGTCAAAGCTATGGTTTTTCCAGTAGCGATGTATGGAAGTGAGAGCTGGACCATAAAGAAGGCTGACCGCCGAAGAATTGATGCTTTTGAATTGTGGTGCTGGAGGAGACTCTTGAGAGTCCCCTGGACTGCAAAGAGAACAAACCTATCCATTTTGAAAGAAAACAACCCTGAGTGCTCACTGGAAGGACAGATCCTGAAGCTGAGGCTCCAATACTTTGGCCATCTCATGAGAAGAGAAGACTCCCTGGAAAAGACCCTGACGTTGGGAAAGTGTGAAGGCAAGAGGAGAAGGGGATGACAGAGGACGAGATGGGTGGACAGTGTCATTGAAGCTACCAACATGAATTTGACCCAACTCCGGGAGGCAGTGGAAGACAGGAGGGCCTGGCGTGCTCTGGTCCATGGGGTCACGAAGAGTCGGACACGACTTAATGACTAAACAACAACAAAGATCTTAAAGGGAGGAGCTTTTGAGAGTACAAACAGTTGCAGATGCCCATTTGACAGATGTGCAGAGTACTTTCTCCTCCATATTCCCAGACTGTGAAATGCACACATCGTAGAGTTGTAATCAGTATCTACTTTTGCTGCTTTTAGGAATCATAAGAAAACACATCTTTTAATTAGTTCTGATGAATTTAACTGCTGGTCTTAGCAGAAGTTTTTAAAAACAAATAAATGGGACAGTTGTGCTGAATATAAACCACTTTCATTTATCCCTGCTTATAAAATGTAGAAGCCGTACTTTGTATAAGTTATAGAATGTAACTTTTCTTCAAACAGATTGAAAAGATTGAGTTCTTCCTTGCAAGACTTCTTTTCTGTTGAAAACCATCTTGTTATGGCGAAGGATTCTCATCCTGGCCTTCTTCCTGATGGGTACATTTCCTACGCAGAGGTTTTTAAAATGTGAGGAATCCTTTAAACATATTATATCCCCATGTGAATTCTGAAGTGATTCAGGTTTTACAGGGCAGTGTCATACTTTATTTTTCTTGTTGATGGACTCCAAATGGGATTGCTCTTACTGCTTACAATAACAGCTGCTAAGAGCTTTGGCATAGCTGTCTCAGGAGGAAAGGGTGTAACTACACCCATGAATCTGATAGAAATTTATAATAATAGGATTGCATCTGACATAACGAAACAGGCTTGGACCAGTTGACAAACACTGGATCCTTTGGAATCAGTAGCTATACTGATGCAAGAAAATCTCTCTATTGTTGCATCTGCCCATTTTGCAACAGAGTACAAGGCTTATTCGGAGGATTAAGGCTGAATTTTTAACTCATTTTTTAACACCATATTTTGACATTTTACTGCTACAACATAATATATAGAAATCAAAACAATCTGTCTCTTTCTTTATCTTGTTGTATGTGAGAGCACTGAAACCAGATGTTATATTAAATCAGCTTCAAATATGTAATTCAAACAGTTTACCCACTGAGAATGACTGCACCCAAATCCTCCTTTCTTGGATGTTGAGTTGTATGACTTCAGTGGCAAGGAAATGCTTAATTGCATTAGCATATACCTGTTTCCACGTTAAAGTTGAACCACTATAACTTAAACATAGAAATACAACTGTTGCCAGGCATTTTATTATTAATTTATTATTTATCTGTCTCTCTGTTTATGAATACCTTTGGGATATTTTGAGTTGTAAAGAAAAATGAGATGTGGTCATGATCACAGTAGACGTTGTCTAGGGGGGCGGGGTAGAAATCTAAAAATAAATAAATAAATAAATAAAATATCAAGAATATGCTTTCCAGGCCTAGTCTGAACCAGCAAAACAAGCAGAGATCCTAAATGTGGTAGAAGAAAACTGCATGTTCTTGAGAATGTGTAGAGTATCTTTCGTCTCCCATAATTATCCCATGTACGATTAAATATTAGTAAATGGAGCTTCCAGATATGTGGATGTAGACTTGACCCTCGTCTCTTAAAAGTAGCTTACTACAATGTATACTTGTATAACTAGCATCAGTGACGGGTGGCTTTGTATTCTCATGTTGAGAATATTGATAAGTGGCTCAAGAAGAAGGAGTTTCCAGTTCCCGTGTGGGATGGTAGCAAGAATGTTTCTCTTTGCTACCGTCAGATTATTTTAATTTACCTAAAATTTATTTTACTTAACCTACAATTTATTTTATTTTTATTTCTCCTCTCTTTTTAATCATTTTATAACTTTAAAGAGCCCAGCGCTTTTAGACTATGGATTGTTGCCCCTGTCTCAACTTCCAAGATATATGTTCTTTTTTTTTACACGATTTTTTTCCCCACATGATTTGCTCTCTACAATTTTAAAGACTCATTGTTGAAAAGTCTTGTTTTCTCTAATAGTTTTCTTCTTATCTGGGAAGTTGGAGCAATGGTTGATAAGGCACCAGCTGGAACTCTTTGTTTTGCACAGTCTTCTATGGGGCTTTTAATGCTATGTTTTGGACAGCCTCTTATATATGATGTCAAGGAAAAAGAGAAAACACTCCAGAACCCCAGAGGAATTGAGGAGCAAATCCACTCCAAAGGCTAAACATAGTAAGTTAGAAAATATTTTCATTATCTTGGATGACTCTCTGCCTACAGCAACCATTTCCCACTCAACACAAACTCACTATGCTATGCTTGCAGAAGAAATTTGGTGTTTAGAATGTGGGCAGCTTAAGAAGAAAGCAGGACATGGATCCTCTCTTGATGTATAAGTCCCTGAGAAGGATGATAAGTGCTTCTTGCTTTTTAAGCAGCTTAAGTTAGCCCTACAGACAGTTAATATACTATCAACCCATACTGGTGCCATATTGTCAAATTTAGATGGACTACTTTCACTGTTGAACTCTGTAGGTTCCAAGATAGATAACCAAGAAAAGTTACAAGTCATGTCAGATTCTTGGTTTGCTTTCCATGGAAATCTAGGGTTGGCTGTCTTCTCGGGAGGATACCAAATACACTCTGGAATGGCAAACTAATAACATTGTGGTAATGGTCTTCCAAGTATCTTTATATCAATTATGCAGGGACCTGCCTGGCTATGTTTTACAGATGAGAAAGAAAAGGCAGAAGTGCTCAATTCCTACTTCAGCTCCGTCTTCTCCCAAAATACAGTCTATGTGAAGTACAGAGGGAGGGGATAGGTTTGCAGCTTGAAGTTGATAAACAAATAATCAAGGAGTGCCTGACTACTTTAAATGAGTTCAGATCCCCAGGGCCGGATGAACTGCATCCAAGGATATTGAAGGAACTGGCTGAAGAGATCGCAGAACCACTGTCCATGATTTTCTTGAAATCATGGAAGATGGATGAAGTAGCAGATGACTGGAGGACAGCTAACATTTTCCTGATATTCAAAAAGGGCAAAAAGGAGGAACCGGGGAACTGCAGACCAGTCAGCCTGACATCAATCCCAGAGAAAACTCTTGAGCGGATTGTAAAGCAGTTGTTGTGCAAGCACCTTGAAAACAATGCAGTAATAACTAGAAATCTGTGTAACAAGTGGGGTACCTCAAGGCTCAGTCCTGAGCCCAGTGCTCTTCAACATTTTTATTAATAACCTGGATGAGGGAGTGCAGGGAATACTTACTAAATTTGCAATGAAACAATGTTGGGTGGAATAGCTAATACCCTGGAAGATAGGAACAAGATTCAAAAATATCTTGATAGACTTGAGCACTGGGCTGAAAACAACAGAATGAAATTTAACAAGGATAAGTACAAAGTTCTACACATGGGGGGGGGGAGCAAACTGATAGTTACAAGATGGGGGATACTTGGCTCAATAATACTATGAGGAAGATGAACATTGTTTTTTAATGATGTAACCTGCCTTGAATCCTTTTTTAAGGAGAAAGGCAGGGTAAATGATTTAAATAATTAATTGAATAAATTGATCTTGGAATTATTGTAGATCATAAGCTGAATATGAGCCAACAGTGCAATGTGGTTGCAAAAAAAGCAGATGCTATTGCAGAAGAATAGTCTCCAAATCCCATGAAGTACTACCCTGTTTCCCTGAAAATAAGACCTAACCTGAAAATAAGCCCTAATGCGTTTTTTGGAGCAAAAATTAATATAAGACCCTGTCTTATTTTTGGGGAAACACAGTAGCATGTCTCTATTTGGCACTGGTTAGCCCTCATCTACAATACTGTGTCCAGTTCTGGACACTGCACTTTAAGAAGGATGCCAACAAACTGTGACAGGTTCAGAGGGCGGTGACAGAAAGACTGACAGAACTGGGCATGCTTAGCCTTGAAAAAAGATTGAATGGCGATATGATAGCACTTTTCAAATACTTGAAAGGGAGTCATACAGAGGAGCAGCAGCGTTATAGGAAGCCAGATTTTGGCTGAATATAAGGAAAAACATCCTAGTTTATTTATTATTTATTTATTTAAAATACTTCTATCCCAGCTTTCTCCTTTAAAAAGCAGTACAACAATGAAATGAATTATCCCAGGAGGTAGTGAGTTTTCCTACACTAGAGGCATTCAAGAGAAAATTGGACAACCATCTGTCAGATCTACTTTGATTTGGATTCCTGTATTGAGAAAGGGGGTTGGGCTCAATGGCCTTATAGGCCCCTTCCATATCCATTACTCTATGTTTCTAAGAGCTTTGTTCAGTTTTAGAGGCAGGCTCAGATCTAATCTGCCTACCTGCTGCTTTGCTATTTTTGAGTTTCAAAGCCCACTTCTAATTCCAACTGACTGTACTGTATGTGCATTATGCTTTACTTTTCCACCACTTCCATGCTCCCAGGAAGCTATCTGATAATAGTTACATTTTTTAAAAAAACACCCATATTTGAATTGTGTTTAACATGTTTTATATCAAATTTTTTAAAAGATGACTACATGACACACAGGGAAGCTTGGATTCCCTTCTCCCCAGAAAGAGTGTTTTTGGGTCAGAAAATCTGGTGCTTCACTGGGCAGGAAGAGGGTTATTTAATTTAACTTACTTGTGAAATCTATTTAGCCTGAGGTGCAAGGTCAATTTAAGTCAAATCCACCCTGATTTTTATGTACGACCATCCCCAAACCACTGTCCAATTATAGGCCCCATCTTTCCCCACAGATTGGACAGTATTCTGGGGATGATCCTACATATAAACCTTGAGTGTGGAGCACGAGAAAGCCTCAGTTGCAATGATTTTAAAAGCCAGTGTGGGCCCTCGACTGATATACAACACACCTTAAAAACAGATTAAAATTTTTCCCAAGAGGACTCACACCCCAACCCAAATACCACGGGACTACCACATGGCTTTAACCAGATTTCAAAAATCCCATTCCAGCTTCTGATTAATTTTCATAGTATAACCATGCCCTCAGTGTCAAAATTACTGTTCAGAGGTTTAGGAGTAACAGTACAGTAGGCCAAGAACTGCTACTGGGAATCAGTTTCTCTAGTGCTGTAAATTTTCCACCATATTTTGTATATAACCAAACTCTGGATTGGGCTGTTTTTGGGGGACATTGGTGATAAATAATTACAGCACAGAACATTTGGGTTGGGTACCATGTTTTAATTGTCTTTAGATAAAGGTATGTCAATAGATAAAGAGGTTTTTCTTTGAGTTTCTTTTTGATCAAATTGTCTTACTGATAAAACTGGTTTATTTGGTCACTATTTTTGTATTGCTATTTTTGATACATCAGTACATTGAGTTAGTGCTGTGTCTTTTTAATACTCCAGGTTTTGTAGGTCAGCACTTACTGTCAGGATTGGCTTGCACTCCTCATTTCACAATATCTAAAGAAGTGGAGGATTCATTTCCTTTCCACCTTACTTGAGCAAAAGATGTGAAAATCCCATTATCTTTATAAACCTCTCAAAGAGAGAATACTAATCAGACACCAATTCATGAATTCTTTCCCACTGAGATGAGTTTAGAAGCATAAGCTATTTCATAGAAAAGGAAACTCTGAGAAAAGTATATCTACTATCATAATATAATCAGTGGTTTTATTGGTCAGTGTGAAATCAATGGGATGAAAATAAACATTGATACTATTTTTTTTTAATTAGGCATGCACGCTAGCAACAAAATTCATAATTGGAATTTAGGTTTGGAATTTGGAATTATAGCCTTATGGATCTGGTATTCAGAAACTTTAAAATTCAGAATTTCCAGATACCCAGAACTCCGTAATAGTCAGTATGAATACTATATAGTTATTCCCCCTTAAAAAAAACACTAACAGGAAAGTTTTTTTAAAGGATTTCCCTGTGTCCTCTGACAGCTTTTCCATGATTATGCCAGACAAAAAGGGTGCACATGCACACCAACAGCCAGCAGTGCCTAGCTATTAGGAAATGCTTGTAATGGGTATACTGATTGAAACCTGAACAGTGGGAATGCCCACAGGAAATGCCAGCATTATCAAGGAAGCAGACAACAGGTTCTAGAGAATGGGCAAATAACCTGGGCAGCACTGGCAGACACCCTGTGGTGGGTGGGAACCATTCAGCACAGCTGAGTGAGTGAGCACAATCTTGAAATGCCCAGTTCTTTCAGTATTTCCTTCATAGGGCTTGGTTTCCAGCCCCCTAATCATTCTTATTGCCCTTCTCTGAGCTTGTTCCAATTTGTCAGCATCCTTCTTGAGGTGTCATGTCCAGAATACTAATCAAATTTGTGGATGACACAAAATTGGGAGGGATAGCTGTTACCCTGGAAGAGAGAAACCGAATTCAAAATGGTCTAAATAGGCTTGAGCACTGGGATGAAAACAAAAGAATGAAATTCAACAGGAATAAGTGCAAAGTACTGCATTTAGGAAAAAGAAACAAAACACACAGTTACAAGATGGGAGATACCTGGTTCAGCAATACGAGCATGAACAATAAGGATTTGGAGTCATTGTAGATCACAAGCTGAATATGAGCTAACAGTGTGATGTGGCTATAAAAAAGGCAAATGCTATTTTAGGCTGCATTAACAGAAGTATAATTTCCAAATCCAGTGAGGTGGTAGTTCCTCTCTATTTGCCACTGGTTAGGCCTCATCTTGAGTACAGTGTCCAGTTCTGGACATCACAGTTGAAGAAGGATGCTAACAAATTGGAACAAGTTAAGAGGAGGGTAATAAGGATGATTAGGAGGTTGGAAACCAAGCCCTACAAGGAAAGACTGAAAGAACTTGGCTTGTTTAGCCTTGGGAAAAGAAGACTGAGTGGAGATATGATAGCACTTTTCAAATACTTGAAAGGGAGTCATTTTCAAATACTTGAAAGGGAGGGGCAGGATCTGTTCTTGATCATCCCAGAGTGCAGGACATGCAACAATGAGCTCAAGTTACAGGAAGCCAGATTTTGGTCAAATACTGTATCAGGAAAAGCTTCCTAAGTGCTAGAGCAGTACAGCAATGGAACCAATTACCTTGAGAGGTAGTGAAGTGTTCCAACACTGGGGGCATTCAAGAGAAACTTAACCACCTAGCAGATATCCTTTGATTGTATTCCTGCATTGAGCAGGGGGTTGGACTCAATGGCCTTACAGGTCCCTTTTAACTTAATTATTCTATCATTCTATGATTATATGACAGATCTTGTTTGTGGGGGGCTCATAATAGCAGTTTTGGGCTGTGTTTTTCTTCTACCTCTCCCACTTCTCTCAGTAGAAGCTGCCGCAGTGGATGCAGGCAGTATTGCTTCAGCCTTCCTCAAGTGCCTACCTCTTCTACCCAACATGTTAATCGATGAATCAGCTAATCCTATATTTTATTCTTAACTATTCCAAATTACATTAAGTAAACAATATACAATGATATGTAGAAAACTTCAAATGATTAGGGGATTTATAAGCAGCTATTCCTCCCTTTCAGTTGGAAAGAACCAATGTGAAAATATGCCTTCTGGTACATGTGCCTGCTTCTCGATTTGTTTAGGTTCCCAAACTTTTTGCCCCGTAGACCACTTGCCGACTTATTTGTTTTCCGTAGACCCCCTGCCCCCTGCAAAGCTTTGATACAAGTCTAAACTTGCACCCCCAATTTTTTTTCTCTCTGACGTGGACCCCCTGCAAGTCGAAATCGACCCCTGGGGGTCCATATAGACCACTTTGGGAACCTATTTATAGGTTTTGCTCTCAGGCCATATCCCTTGGGAAATCCATGGCAACCCCAAGCAGGAGACAGAGCTCTGCCCCCACTGCCATTGGTGTCAGAGTGTCTCTAAGTTTAATTTCTTAAGAAATCACTCCAGGATGCCAGAGAAATAGCTTTCATGTTCACTTCTTCCTTTAGCAAGTAGAAATATAGCCTTCTGCTTTCTAAGATATAGAAATAGATGGGACTCTGAATATTAGGAATTTTTATTACAGATTTCTGGACCTATCAAATTTGATTCACATATATTTGGAACTGTATGACATTATTCAGTGAATTCTGAATATTTCTGAATCCAAATGCACATCTGTATTTAAAACTAGGTTTTGTGCTGCCGGATGGGCCACCTCCATTTATCAGTGGTTCCCAACATTGGGTGACCCAGGGGGCTCTTGGACTGCACATCCCAGAAACCCTGGCCAGCACAGCGGGTGGTAAAAGCTTCGGGGAGCGTTCCAACGCTAGAGGCATTCAAGAGAAAACTGGACAACTCTCGGTCAGATCTGCTTTGCTATGGATTCCTACATTGAGCAGGGGGTTGGACTCGATGGCCTTATAGGCCCCTTCCAGCTCAATTATTATATTATTCTATGATTCTAACTACAGTCCAAGAACACCTGGGTTACCCATGATTAAGAACCACTGCTTTAGATATAAAATAAAAGCTATAACAATCTTAATTGTAATTCCTCAATAAGCAAATGCAGACTGATTTGTAGAAATAAATACAAAAGAATACTCGTTATCCAAATGTCTGTTATCTGAAACACTATGGTCATGGTTGGACACCCCTACAGCCCTGGGTCAGCAGCATTCCTTGTCAGGTTTTGTTCAGTTTATCCATACCTGATTCCCCTCCTCCCCAAATGTTTTGACCATTGTATCTTTAGAATGTAATCCATGTAGATATACTTTTAATAAAATGAAAAAGAGTACACAGTATGTTTTTGACATATGAAACTGTCCAATTGAACAGGGCTAGTGGCCTCAGTGGCAAAATAGTTCTGAAATTCAGCAGGTTCTTTTTAAAACAAACTAATACCAAAACTAAAATATCTTGTTGGGGGCTAAAATTCAAAGTCTTAAAAGCCAGAACTCTCAGTTTAAAGGCAAATGTCAGATTATTTTTGACTTTTACTTTCATTATCAAGCATTCCTCCTTTATAAGGGAAGCTTGTAGACTGAGCAGGAGGCATCTCACCCCAGAATTTCAGGGAAGTATCCCCATTTTTTAACATAAGCAATTTATGCTCCTTTTGGTAGGACAGTTTAGCACTTTATAGTCTGTGACAAGCATGATGTTCTCTCTGTTACCAGCACAACACACAGGGCTTAAGACACCCTCAGCTTAGTCGTCGCTCTAGCACTAGTGAAAGATATGGTGGAAATAGGGTGTGTGAGTCTGATAACTCTGTTGTCATAATCAGACAGTTTATTAGTATGCTGGGTTTTGAGTATCAGTTTCCCTCTGCAAGGATGAAGGAGGGAGAGATAGGATGATCCACCCCTGAAGACAGGTGAAATCCAAAGAAGTTGTGAATGATCTAAGTGTTTGATGGTGATCCTGTGGAATCCTGTATCTTTTCATGGAATTTTGAGCTGTGTCAAGTTGTTGATATGATTATCTGTGCATCCACTCTGGTACTCCTGAGCTCATATTAGCATTTTGAGTAATGATGTAAAGTAAAACAGACTGGACAGCAACTGGTAATAATAATAATAATAATAATAATAATAATAATAATAATAATAATAATAATAATAATAATAATAATAATAATAATAATAAACCTTTATTGGCATATAAAATAAACATAGTCAGGCTAGTTTGTTAGATTTCTGGATTCACAGGGAGCGTGAAACAAATACATTCGTTCCAGGTCAGGGCTTCGCCTCCTAACAACTGACCCAAGAAAAACAGCTACTTGTTCCATAATGTCGACCACCTCCACAGATAACATAAAACGGACCTTGTCTAGATCGGATTTCCCCTCCATCTCTAATAATATTGAGGTGACATACTTTTTGCGACAGTCCTGATGAAGTGGACAGTGCAAGAGCATGCGAGTAAGGGTTTCCAAAGCACCCTGCTCACGTGGACAATATCTTTCAAGATAAGGGGTTCCGTTATACCTACCATATGATACAGCACCATGCATGACATTACATCTGGCCAGAGAAAAGGCCCTGTGGTTTTGTGGACATTCAAGCAGCGTTAGGAAAGCAGCTGGTTGTCCCATTTTAAAGGGGATGTGGAGAGACAACGGAGAACAAGACTTATCAGCTGTGCTCCATAATTCCTGAAACTCAATGCCCATAATTCATCTCTTAACTGTTTGAAATGCTAGCTCTAGATTTAGTGAACCTAAAGAGCCAATGTCTAGGCCAATCCATTTCAGTTTTTTAAAAAGAGCAATACACCCACAAAGAGGGTCAGAATCTTGCAGAAGCTGTGAAGCTGGACAGCAACTGGTAGTAGATGGTACAAATACCACTTTGAAGGTGATCAAGCTCATTCTGGACAGGCAGTGAAGAAAATGTATTTTATAGCTCGATTCTAATTTCCCCGTAGCTGTCTAGGAAACACTTTTTAAATGGATAATTGCTTGTTAACATTTAATTCCATGAATGGAATTGAAAAAAATGTCCTTAATGCTACTTAACTTATAAAATGGTTGTTAGCAGTTGTAGTACAGGAGAATTGGGGTACAGTGGCATTAGCATGTTGATGACACCCAGCTATGCTTCTGGGTGTCATCAACATATTATACAGCTGGCCACACAGATTCTCAATCAATGTCTGAATACAGTGGTGGATTAGATGAAGAACAGTAGTCTGAAGCTGAGTCCTAGTAATACAGAAGCTTTGTGGATGAATTTCCTTATCTAGAATGGGTAATCAACCCTGAGCGCTCACTGGAAGGACAGATCCTGAAGCTGAGGCTCCAATACTTTGGCCATCTCATGAGAAGAGAAGACTCCCTGGAAAAGACCATGATGTTGGGAAAGTGTGAAGGCAAGAGGAGAAGGGGACGACAGAGGACGAGATGGTTGGACAGTGTCATTGAAGCTACCAACATGAATTTGACCAAACTCCGGGAGGCAGTGGAAGACAGGAGGGCCTGGCGTGCTCTGGTCCATGGGGTCATGAAGAGTTGGACACGACTTAATGACTAAACAACAGCAGAATGGGTGCTTTCAAAAAGAATTGCTTAGAGGTACTCAATAACACTGTTTTGTCACTGCAGGCTCAGGTATCACTTTCTACTAACTACATTCATTTGTGGATTATAGTTTGGCCACATCAACTCATACAATAGTAATATCTAGATTTTCTATTGCAGCTTGCTATATATGGAGCTGCTTTTAGGTTTGATCTGGAAGTTGCAGCAAGTTCAGAATGCAGTGGATAAGATGCGTAATTGAACATCTTACCATAAACATATTTCACACTAGTATTGGAGGAATTGTGCATGTTGGCTAGTTTTATTGATCCTAGTTGTAAGGTAATTTTTGTATTTGGTCTTGACTTCAGAGGGCCGGAACAGCCTGGGACTGGATTCTATGTAGGGTTGTATATTTTCATATAGAACAGTCTATTCATTGAAGTCTCTGGAGGAGGCTGTGGTGATGCATCTTATGGTGAATTTTGGGATACTTGTAGGCTTTATTATTGTTTTTCTCCCCCAATACTTTATTACAATTTCATATGGCACAAAATGAATTTGTATTTTTCAGGGACATTTATTGGACAGAAAGATTATTTAAATATTATACAAAAGTCCACCATATAGCTACAAGATCCTTGGGTTCTGTGTCCCTTCATAAAATACACAGATGACCCGTAAGCTTTTGGATAGTAGTAATCCATAGAGTCTTCCATAACCAACCTTCCTTGATCATGAAATATGTATTCTTTGACGCCTGTGTGAGGAGAAAATGTATTGCCATCAAGATCAATGGTTTTGAAAATACATTTAAATTGTCTCCTCTAAAAATAGATAGCAAGTATAAAGCTAAGTTCGTATGAAGTCTGACTGTGATATTAATGCCAAACTCTGAAATAACAGAGGAAAAAAAATGTTATGAGGGATATTTTCACAATTCTGCCAGCCAAAGCTTATTACTTGTCTTTTGAATATACACTAGTTTTATGTATGTATAAAATCATCATGTGTTTAAGAAATATTTTCTGATAGTTGCAGACACAGAAGAAAAAGATTTTGGTGACCAAATTCTGTGACAGCTGGCTTCATCAGTTTCCTCTCCTAGGTCCTGTTCTTAAACTAGTTTCAAGATAGAAGAATGGAAAAACGTAAAAGATATTAACGTTGTGTATATCATTGTAACTGTCTCTTTAACACAAGGACTAGAAGCATTGAAATATGTTCAAAGGGAGACAAAGATCTAGTAGCCTGAGCACATATTGTAAGAGAAGAAATAAAATGCTCAACTGACAAATTCATGGTCAATTTAGTTTATTATGTTTTATGTTGTCTGCTAATTGAGAATCAGAGGTATGCCCTGTTTATAGAATTATTTTAATGAAAACAATACTTCTTTGAACAAAATTGAAGAAAAGGCCTATTAATAATCAGATTTAAAGTCTAGGTGTGATGGGAAATAGTATGAATGTCACTAATTTTGTAAAGCATTTGTGCCATATTAATAGAATGGATTTGGAAAGGAGATTCTCATGAGTTGCTGGTGACCATTAAAACCATACTTTTCTACTTTATTACTGTTTTATTGTATTGTTCAAATCGGTTGTTCTTTTTTATGATGAAAGCTGTAAAATAATTTGAAAATTCATAAATAAATTCCATCCGAATATAGCATCTTTGTTGCACATACCGTTGTGCCAGCAAATAGTTTTACATTATTATTTGTTTATTTGTTTGTGTGCTAGTTTTGTATCCTGCATTTTCTATTAAATAAAAATGTACTCAACAGCTAACATTAATAAAAATATTAAAACAATGGAGGTTAATTCAAACATAATACAGATTGAAGGACAGTTTAAAACACATTTAATTAACTGGTTTAAATCTGAGATTGTGCCTCTTGGACCTCAACCCTTATCTTGCTTGTTTGCTATCAAGATCAGAAGTATGACACTCAAACAAAGTCTTTAAAAGGTTAGTTATCTCTTTAAAGGTCAGTTCCAGTATGAGATCAGATAACACTGTCATCTGGGTATCAAGGTAAAAGTATTTTCAATCATTGTTTCACCCATGATGAATTAAAAAGAGAAAAATGATACCAGGCACCACCGGCTTGCCTGTTTCTACATGCTTTATTCATCTAGTTGCTTCTATGCATAAAAATAAATAATAATTCAAAAAGTATTGAAAATATTCTTAGATCTGTGGGAACAAGCTATAGGTATAAATGCTTAAATCATGTAGTAGTTATCAAAATTCTTACAACCAGGAAACATTGCAAATGAGAGATAATCCAAAATATTAAACAAATCTTAAGTTGCAGGCGAAAAGAAATACTATAGCTCTTTACAAAGTAAACATTTATAAAAGTAGAAATATATTACTTAGCCTTTTAGCATATTCAGATACAAACATGAAAAACAATGAGTTCACCAAGCCACTGCTGCATAGCTTAGTGGTTTAGGTATGGTTGGGAGTTTGATTCTCACTGTGCCTCCTTGAGCTTGATCCCGTTACCATAAGAAATTGAATTTGAGCGGAGTCTTAAATTTTAATTTGTTGTTAAAAGCATCTTCATGATGTATAAGAAAACTCATTTCCCTCCCAAACTTGTGTTTTTCTGTTCGAGAGGGTGTTATTTTAACCCCTCTGCCAGCAGCCGTTTATTTTAACTTGGTTAAAACCTGAGGTTTTATGAACTGACTTGCCCAACATGCACTCCTCTGTTGTGGGAAATTGTTCCCTATTTCTATGTCTCTGAGCTAGTTCTCTCTCTGTGTGTTTATGTGTGTGTGCTCGTCTCCCCTGTGCCAGGGAAGGAATGGTGGGTAGGAGGCTTTTTTTAATGCAATTCCGCTGCAAGCGAGACTTCACCCCTGCCTCCTGGAAGGAAGGAAGAGGTGAAGTGGTGGGCAGCATCAATAGTGGTCCCCCTGCCGTTTCTTTCCCTTGGCTCATGATGAATTTTCTCTGGGAGCTTGAAACAAACCCATCTCGGCTGTGACCCTTCCACCTTGGGTCAACTTGCTAGGAGTCCAATGATGATGGGATTGTTCTCATCTCAGCTTTGCTAACCCACTCAAATCCCTTCACCACATTAAGGTGTGCAGGTAACCAGATATTATTTCATTTATTTATTTGAATATCAAATTAAAATAATAATGCAGCTTATGTTACAAGAGGTTTTAAAACAATTTGAAGTTTTTGTCATTGGTATTGATAGTCATCCCTTTGCCTGCACTTTTGGGAGAAGCCTTCCATTTAACCTCTGAGGTTAGAAAATTGTACTTAAAAGTATTGTTTCCTAACCTCATTAAACTCAAAGCAAGATAAATTTACTTATTTAAACGTCTATATTGAGTAAGTCCAAACATCTTTATGCATACTGATTCCCTGATAGAGCACATGTTTGAGAGGATTTTTCTCAGTAAACAGTGCAGTGGCAAATTTTTAACACCCCTTTCTTAGTGCCCTGCTCAGAGTATGAACTGGAAGCCTCTAGAACCTAGTAATGGTTCCTACAGTGCTGTTCCCATGATTTTCTTGTGCGAAGGGATAGTTGTTAATGTTAGCTTAAGGTCACAGTGTTGTTAAGAAGCGCATGACTGGTTCCCTGCAGGGAATGTTGTATAACTAGTGCAAAGGTAGGCAGGAGAACTTGAGGATCCCCAAATGCAGTTGGACTCTGATCCATATCAGCCCTAAACAGGATGGCCAGTGTTAGTGATAATGAGATCCATAGTCTAAAAACATGTGGAAGGCCAGAGAGCCTCAACTCCTGATCTAATGTGCATTTTCCCATAGACATTGCCACACAAGAGTTACTATAGTGATAGTCTGTCAAGAAATGGCTCAAATCTGACTTTCACTTCCAGAGCCACTCTGTAAACATATTCAGATACATCATTGCCATGTTCCCTTGTTTTTATTCACTGGGTATAAAACAGCAAAGTGAATAGGAAATTTGTTTGGGGCTAAAGCTGTACATAGCATGAAGATGATTGTCTCTTCTTTTGGCAGCCTGGAGCTCTTGTAAGGTAAAGGTAAAGGTTCCCCTTGACAATTTGTCCAGTCGTGTTCGACTCTAGGGGGCGGTGCTCATCCCCATTTCCAAGCCATAGAGCCAGCGTTTTGTCCGAAGACAATCTTCCGTGGTCACATGGCCAGTGCGACTTAGACACGGAATGCTGTTACCTTCCCACCAAGGTGGTCCCTATTTATCTACTTGCATTTTCATGCTTTCGAACCGCTAGGTTGGCGGGAGCTGGGACAAGCGACGGGTGCTCACTCTGTCGCGTGGATTCGATCTTACAGCTGCAGATCTATAGATCTTACAGCACAGAGGCTTCTGCGGTTTAACCCGCAGCGCCACCACGTCCCTATACTCTTGAGTATCTTGAGGAAGAGACAAAGTGTCCTGAAGAATACTTGGAGTTGCAGAGACAGGCCAAAATATTGGGCAATAGAAAGGCACTGAAAGAATGGCAGTGAAGACACATGGTCTAGTGATTCCCAGAGTAAGCTGTTGCTTCATCAAGGCTATGCGTATCCTCTGCTATCATATCTTTCAGGCCAGTGTCTTGGTTTGTGGTGAGGAGTAGATATGGATATTATCTTTTTCTCCAAGTCATGTCTGATTTACTGTAGGGGACATTACAGATTTTCTAACACACTTCTGTTGCTTTTCCAACCGGAAATTATATGAGAAAGTCTTTTCCTAGGCATTTATCCAGAACATTGATCCTGTTCTTACAGATTTCATATCCATTTCAGTCCTTTTCTAGCAAAAGAAAGAGAAGTACAGTAATAATGTAAAAATAGGTAAAAAGTGGCTCTTGGCCTAATTTGAAAAACACCTCTGGAAGCAGTTTGGGCCACTGTCACTGTCTACCCCAAGAAGCTGTTAGATGAGGTCAAAGAGGGAAGAGACTGAGAAGGAAGCAAACAGGTGAGTGTCAGAGAGAGAAAGAGAGAATATAGTACGAAGGGGGAGAGAGAAAGAGTATGGCACGGCCACTTTTAGCTCTGGTGCTTATAAGAGAATTTATATTTGACTTATTGCCACTTCAGTGAATTGCTTACCAACAGGAATGAAAGTTCTGTGACAGTGGCTGTCTTTCATTCTTTCTTAATTCAGTTCAAAGCATTGCACAATTTAAAATTATGGATGCATATGAAATATAGGTAAAAATTAAAACAAATTACTATGTTAAGACAATTAGACATTTTAGACCAGAAGCAGGCTGCTTTAACAGCGTTATTTCGGCATTTGCTAGATCTTCTTTTGTACTCATGGTGGGATGTAAATTGTGTGCACATTGATGCTGCATTGATCAAATTTCTCCACAGAAGTATTGCACAGTGGCTGTGATGGGCCCATTTTAGTCCTTCACCAGTAGTGGTGGCACATATCACAGCTTGTATGGTATAGGACTTAGAGGAAGGTATTGAAATCCTTTACTCAGCCATGCAACTGAGTACGTTATTTTGGGCTAAGCATACATGCTCCTTATATTAACTGATCTTACATGACTGTTAGGATAATGGAGGATGGAGAACATGATGTATAATATCTTGCTTTTCTTGGGAAAAAGAAATAGTTGCTTTTGTCAGGTTGGTGATACACAGTGAGTTTTTTAGCCTGTATGATATAAATGTTGGAACACTTTTTATAAAATCTGATCATAGTAAAACAACTGTGCAAATAAAATAAGTGCTAGCTTCTGTAACAATTTATTCAAAATAATGCTTTGAATGTTAGTCAAGTTGCATCAAGCTCTGCATTTATGATTAGTATAATTAAGAATTACAGTCATGAACTATATGGCATGGATACTCCTGGGTTAATGAATGCAAACAGTAAATGCAAAGAGAGATGTTAAAATCAGAAACTTTATTAAAATGTAAATTTTGATTTTTAATCAAATTAGATATTTCTTTTCATTTTCTAGCCTCATAAAAATTATATAATTTGCTCTCCTTAAAATAGTGCAGACTGTTAACAAATTTAGTAGCTAGCGCTCAAAGAGGATGTTAAAAAGCACTTCAAATAACATGACAATCTCATCTTTACAGTAATACCAGGTTGTTAATTAGCTGAGCTACCCAAATACTGAGATTATAGTTAAAATGGCTCTGAGTAGGAGGTGATAATGATGCGCTGCCTGTTTTACAACACATTATATGCAGTGCACATTAATTCCAGTTTAAAAAAATCCATCATTATTAAAAAGCTTCCATTTTAAAGGGTGAAATCACTCTGAGAGAAGCTTACCTTATTAACTATGTCTATAATAGATACGGCTATATCTGGCAATGGGAAGATACGTCAAAGTGTGTTTAAGGAACAAGTTGGCTCTTTAATCAGCTGCAAGACAGAAACACCAGTGCAAATTAAAAAAAAGATGAAATAATTCTGGAAATGTTGCTTTTGGAAAAAGTAATAATTTCAATCCTGAGCTACAAAATTTTTAAATGATACATGTTGTCTTCCATTAATATACTTTTCTTCCAGCTTTGTGCTAATATGTGTATAGGTAAGGTTGTGTTGTAAACTGCAAAAGAAATGTAGAGTTTACACTAACAGATTGGCCACTGATGATTTTTTTAGATTTGTTTTTGTTTAAAATGTACCCTTGTATTTAAATGTGAGAATATGGCATTTTGTTGCAATCATGCCATTTTTATTGCAACTCTCCCATGCTTTTTAGCACAAAAATAATGCCTCAGTCCAGTTTGTTTGTCATCACTTACTTCCAGAGTATTGTTGAAACTTGTTTGTATAATTTCTCCATATAGTCCCCATATAGTCCAATGATCTCATTCTGTATGATTGGAGAGATGAATGTTACTCCGATACTTGCAGTTTCTGTTAAGTGTTTCTTTGAGCTTCTAGTTGGAAACACAGAAGAGTGCAATTTTTTCCATCATTGTTCTCTGGATCTTCCAGTCCAATAACACTGAAGTTGCATGGCGGCACAACAAATTTTGCATAATGAACATTTTGAATATGGATAAATCTTTAGCCACTGACATTGAAATCACAGCTTTCTTCCCCTTAGACACTGACAACTTAAAAAAACTGTGTGGTATCCTGGGGTTGCTTTTTATGTCTTTCCCTTTAACTGATTCATCAAGAGGTGCTTCATTTATAGTTAATTCTTCAAAAAAAATGGAACCCCCCCCTCTTGTTTATGAGTGTGGGATATTGTGCTTCTGTACCCATGATTCAAAACATAGGAAATGGCCCGATATTGCTGCACAATGTTGTGCCTGTGTTGCCAGAAGAAAAAAGGACACCAAGCTTTACATAACAATGGGGAGCCTGAATGCTGACAACAGCAATAGCAGCAATCACAATGGTCTACAGGATACCCTCTTCTGCTCACTACCATTCACACTTGTTGAAACACAACCCTGACCATTGCTTTGTGTTTGGGTGTGAGAAGTGGCTAACTGATTGAAAAAAAGGAGTTAGCTGCTGTGATCTACAATTTAATTATGTAGACTACACATTGCCCCCACCCAATGAGCTGGGTGCTCAATTTACCTACCTCGAAAGGATGGAAGGCTGAGTCATCCTCGAGCCAGTTACCTGAGACCATTGGGGTCGAACTTAGGTTGTGAGCAGAGTATTGACTGCAGTGCATCAGTTTAACCACTGAGCCATGAGGAAATTGGTTATGAATCAGGGAAATTGAGATTAAGATATACATGAATAGTGGATTTTTTATATACCGCTGCAACAAGATGATATTTTCCTGGCAATTGGAATTTTAAAAAAAGGAATGCAAGTACAACTTCATAATATTCCTGTCCTTCCCTGTCTTTCCCAGCTACACCTCTTTCTCAATTCTACCTCTGTTTTCTCAGGAACCAGCCAAATGTTTTTGTTGAGCCCTGTCCCTGCAGGATTTGCAAGATCAGTCTGTCTGTGACTTTTGCAAAGCAAAGCTAACTTAAATGTTTAGAGCAGCATTTAAATGCCAAACATTAGTTCTTCTTTGTGGCCTCTGTGAATGCACACAAGTGGGTTTTCTGCGCCTGCGCAGGACGTTTTGGAACTTTCTAGAGCTTAGAAAACATTTGACAATGAGACATCCCCCCTTGGAGCGCAAGCTCCGCCCTCCAATCTTCCCCTCAGTTCCTTTTTTTCTGCTGTGTTGGAAAGACATATAGGAACACACTAGAGTGAATAGCGAGTATCTCTTTATTAATAATATCCGTTTTTTCATTATTTGAATTCTTTCATTATATTACAATTATTATTATTTATATCCCCCTGTGATTAGCACCTAATTTTCTCCCTGCAATACAACTTTTTTCGTCTTCCCGCGTTTTTCTTCCTCCCCAACCGTCAACAGTTCCCCTTGGCCCCCATTTTATGGCCCCTCAGGGACCGTTTAAATGGTGTGTTATCTGTGAAAGAAAAATTCCTCTTACAGACGGGCATGACAAATGCCTTTTTTGCTTGGGGGAAGAACATCAAACCCAGTCATGCCCTGAATGTAAGAGGTTGACGAAACCTGCCATAAAGCTTAGACTACAGTGCCTAAGATCATTTTTGTGGGAGAAATCCCTTCACCCACCCATGGAGACACTTACCTCACCACGTCCAGAGCCAGCCTAGTCCATGTCGAGCCCAACAGCCCGCTCGATATCGAGCCCGACTCCAACTCCTGTAAAACAAAAAGAATCATCGAAACCATCATCAAAATCCAGCTCTACGACCACCTCCCAAACCCGGACTCATTCAGATAAATCTACCAAAAAGAAGAAGGATAAGGATAAATAATCAAAACCGAAAAAGCATTCGAAACCCATGAATATAGAACTACCGCAAACTACTCCTCCGTCACCTATCTTGGAGGAATCTTCAAGAGAGGCTCCAATTTCAACATCGGATAGAGATGAACATGCACTAACTTCGGCACAGGCTGCTCTATCAGTGGCTAGCCTTTCGCCTGGTGCAGGCCATTTACAGGCTGAGATCCATTCCAGCCCGGCCTCGGCCTTTTCGAGCCCTCATTCATCAGGGCAGGCGTTGAGTAAGCAAGCATCGGGTTCGGAATCATCCCGACACTCTCCATGAAAACGTACAGAAAAAAGGCGACATATCTCCCCACCCCGATATGCCTCTCGATACGAACATAAATACCACTACCCGGAATACCAACAATATTTCCCAACACCAATTTACCATCACAGTCATCAATATAATGACCCATTTTATCCAGGGATGTATCCTGATGTGATGCATTATGAACAAGCAAGGAGAGTACGATACGCCTCACCACCCGCACACTCGATGTCGAGATCACCATCTCCTACAACCTGACGCCATAGATCACAATATTCAACCACAGCACAGACTCACACTTCATCGAGATCTGCACTTAAGAGACCAACCTCAGTACCAGATATAACGATACCGACTAAGAGATCTAAAAAATCAAAGCAACCATCTCTACAAGTATCTACAACCTATTCAGGTCCTCCTTCTCATACCGATATCGAACCACAATCGAAATCAACCCAATCATCTCGACAATCATTGCCAGTAACATCAACACCCAGATTACAACATTCTCCATCCACCTCTTCCATATCATCTCAGGAATCGGATTCGACCATATCTACAGAATCACACATCAACCTTCCTACACCTACATCTGATATTGGAGAAAATCATCCTCCCTCACCCTCAGAGGACTTCACATCGTATTCTCAACTGATTCTAAGAATGGCTAAAATACTACAACTAGACATCCAGGAACCACCTGCACAAGAAAAGGACTTAGTTTTCCATGATTTGGACCAGGATAAAACCCCTCCATTGAGTTTGAGTTTAATTCCAGCCATGTTTCAACTGGTGAAAGACTCATGGGACAAACCCCCATCATCCCTCCAGATTCCACGCAGAGTGGAAAATCACTATAAAACCCATGGACCTGATGCAACATTTTTGCTTAAACATCTGACACCTAACTTCATTGTTGTTGAGTCAACTCAATATAAAGCACACAACAAATCTTCAGTTGCGCCAACTAACAAAGAAGGATGCAAAATTGACATATTAAGACGTAAACTTTATTCTCTTTCATCATTCCTTATAAGAGTTGCCAATTACCAAGCAGCCATGGGGGCTTATCAATGACACCTATGGGACAAAATCTTACCAGCACTCCAGACTGCATCAGAAACCAGTAAGTCAGACCTACTCAACACTTATACAGAGGCGTCAACACTCGCAAAGCAACAGAGAGTAGCCGCATGGCATTCAGCTGATGCAGCATCTAAGGCAATGGCCACTTCCATTACACTTAGAAGACATGCATGGCTCAGGTCATCCAATATTTTAGATGACACAAAAACCAGAATCGAGGACTTGCCATTTGATGCCACATGATTGTTCAATTCAAAAACAGATGAACTGATGGAAAATATACACAAATTTAGAAAGACTGCAAAATCATACACACCACAACAACCATATCGATATCAGAAAGCACCATACCGAAGGCAACCATACTATCAACAGCGTCACTATCCATACCAGCAACCTTTTCGTCCATATCGATCACAAGCTCAAGACAGACCTTACTATTCGACATCAGCATCAACATCTCAAACATTTCGAAATCAACAATCGGAACCCAAGAAACAACCCTCTCGGAAACAACAAAGAAAGGGTAAGCAATACCCATAATCTCCTACAGTCAACGTTTCAGACAAGACTCCACACCTTTCTACCAGTGTGGAAAGAAATCACAAATGATAAATGGGTTCTGTCCATAATCGAAAAAGGTTACAAAATTGAATTTTTCAAGATCCCACCACCCAGCATTATCAGGACTACCCCCTTTCCCTCTACCCTTCAAGACGAAGTTTCATCACTTCTACTAAAACAAGCCATACTTATAGTCCCTCCATCATCCTCTACTGACGGATTCTATTCACGATACTTTACTGTCCCCAAAAAGGATGGGGGACTTCGCCGCATCCTCGATCTCAGGAAACTTAACAAATTCATTCGACCTCGAAAATTCCGTATGCTAACTCTCGATACCATTATTCCCCTTCTTTCACAGGGAGACTGGTTCGTGGTTATCGACTTACAAGATGCCTATTTTCACATAACGATTCACCCGCTTCATCAAAAATTCCTTCGATTTCGATTCGACGGCATATCATACCAATTCTGCGCCCTCCCCTTTGGACTATCCACAGCACCAAGGACATTTACAAAATGCATGGCACCGATTGCAGCTTGTCTCCGACTCCAGGGAATAACCATTTTCCCCTACATCGACGACTGGTTGATTGTAGCGTCCTCATACCAAGATGCGATAAGAGCCACAAATATAACCCTGACTACCCTACACAGATTAGGACTCAAAGTAAATTACATCAAGTCTCACCTCGAACCTTCACAGACGGTCAACTACATTGGAGCCTGCCTAGATGCCCTAAGGGCAAGAGCATTCTTACCTCCAGAACGGCTCATCAAGTTAAATCAAGCCATCAACTCATTTTGACCTATGACGTTGGTATTGGCACACGAAGCCCAGCATTTACTCGGGCTCATGGCATCTACCACGGCCGTAGTGCAACATGCAAGGCTCAAGATGAGGTCGCTACAAGCATGATTTCTTACACTCTTCGATCCCATGAGACCAACAATTGAAACGCCTCACTGTGACACCAGAATTAGCAAGTCAACTTACCTGGTGGACATTCCTTCCACATCTAGCAGTAGGCAGACCCTTCAAGCCTCTGCGGTTGTCGATACAGGTCACAGCCGATGCCAGTCCTTCGGGATGGGGAGCCCACTGCCAAGAACTCGAAATACATGGCCTGTGGACAAAGAGAGAAAGATCACTACACATAAACCATCTCGAACTACTAGCAATAAAAAAAGCGTTTCGAGCATTCTTGCCACGCATCGAGGGACAAGCAGTACAGTTAGCCACAGACAACACAATGGCTATGTACTATGTAAACAAACAAGGAGGCACACATTCCCTCTCACTTCTATACCTTACCATAGAACTCTGGGAGTGGTGCTACCACCACCACATTTTTCCAGTGGCCATCCACATCTCTACAGAGGAAAACTATATAGCAGATCACTTAAGCCGACTCCCTACTCGGACACACGAATGGACATTAGACAATCAAAATTTTCAAGACATTTGCTATCGATGGGGACACCCATCCATAGACCTTTTCGTGACAAACCACAACACCAAGTGTCAAAGATACCGCTCCTGAGCCGGCATCGACTCCAAATCACTGGGCGATGCCTTCATGATAGACTGGAGAGGAGAACTACTATACATGTTCCCGCCAATTCCTCTGATCCAGAAAACAGTCATCCGAATCAGTCAATTCCAATCAGATGCCATAATTATAGCCCCATGGTGGCCACGGCAACCGTGGTTCACCCATCTGAGATCGATGGCAACGGACATATTCCACCTACTGTCGATACCGAACCTGTTATCGCAGAACAACGGGTCAGTCCTTCACCCCAATATTCGATCCCTGAATCTGACGGCGTGGAGGATACTCCCACTTTCAAAAATATCTTAGATCGGGCCCGAAAACCATCCACGCAAAAACTCTATGAAAATAAATGGAAATCTTTCATAAAATTTACTGAATCAAATAGCTTAACTACAACACCAGTTTCCCTTAAAACAATACTCACCTTCATCCTTCACCTCTTTAATTTGGGACTATCATATTCAACCATAAAGGTTTATATATCGGCCATTGTAGCTCATCAACCTTCTCATTTGAAATTGGCAAAACTTTTTTCACACCCGACCCTGAAAAAATTCCTAAGAGGTCTTCAGAATATTCGACCCCCAAAACAACAAATTGTACCTCAGTGGTCACTACAATTAGTTCTAAACTCCCTCACTAAACCACCTTTCAAACCAATGGCTAAATGTAATGAAAAGCTATTATCCTTGAAAACAGGTTTCCTGGTGGCAATAACATCTGCCAAGCGAGCCAGCGAAATAGCAGCTCTACGATCAGACCCACCATACCTACAATTTCATCCGGATAAGGTTACTATTTACTTTGATGTGTCATTTCTTCCAAAAGTAGTCTCAGAATTTCACATGAATCAGCCATTAATCTTACCAACGTTATTCCCATCTCCTTCTTCACCCATCGAGCGCATGCTCCACATGCTGGACGTCCGTAGGGCTTTGGCCTTCTATACCAACAGGACAAAAACATTCAGGAAGTCCTCAGGACTATTTATATGTTTCCAAGGTCCCCACAAGGGCGCTCCAGCATCATCACAAACCATCTCCCCGCTGGATAGTACAGACAATATCAATGGCATATGAACTTTCAGGCAAAACACCTCCTGATCAACTGAAAGCCCATTCCACTAGAGCATTATCAACATCAACTGCTCTACATCATGGAATAGAACTACCAAACATCTGCCGAGCAGCAACCTGGTCCAATCCATCGACCTTTGTAAAACATTATCGCCTCGATGTCAGAGCTAAGAATGATGCTGCATTCGGCAGGGCGATCCTAACATCTCTGCTACCGTGACGTCCCACCATCCGGTAAGTGAGCTTGTCAGTCACCCACTTGTGTGCATTCACAGAGGCCACGAAGAAGAAAGAGAGGTTACCTACCTGTAACCATGGTTCTTCTAGTGGACCTCTGTGAATTCACACAATCCCTCCCTTCCTCCCCTCTGTCCGTCATGTTGTCTTTTAATATATACTACTTTGACAGCGGCGGACTATAGAAGGAACTGAGGGGAAGATTGGAGGGCGGAGCTTGCGCTCCAAGGGGGGAGGTCTCATTGTCAAATGTTTTCTAAGTTCTAGAAAGTTCCGAAACATCCTGCGCAGGCGCAGAAAACCCACTTGTGTGAATTCACAGAGGTCCACCAGAAGAACCATGGTTACAGGTAGGTAACCTCTCTTTTTCATCTCTAGTTTCTAGTATTACATTTAGCTTGCATACAAAGATAAATGTGTTGGTGTCATACTTGTGTATGAAAGGGAAGTTTGTTTCCTGATGAACCCAGAACTGAGTTGCAAATGTGTTTTGCTGCTGTTAGGTTTCACAGACAATTGGCATCTTCTCAGCATCAGATAAAGTGAAGTTTGCAAATGGAATTGTTTTTTCTTTCTGGAGTTTACTGAGAACCAGGTCTCTTGCTCTCTTTGCTGAAGTCTTGCATGCATAAAGCTTGCAGATGAGGGTTGTGTGCTTCCCACAGATTACAGTAATTCTCCAAAAGCAGTTAAACTCCACCTATTTCCTTGCTGATCTGCTCATTACATTTCCTGGAACCATAAAGTGAGTCCCAGCTTTGGAAAGTTCCTACTTACTATATAAACAAATCTATGATATCTTGGAGTCAGGCAAGTGCTTCTATGGAAGACTGTATCTGAAGTCATATTTTGGAAATGGCATTTAAGAGGACAGATTTTAATATGCAATGGCTGGATGTCAAATTTTATGCAGAGTCCATTTAATGTCTATCACCAGTTGCTGAGACAAATGCAAAGATTATTGCAATGTGCGCTGCAAAACCTTTGAACGGGGTAGTATGAAAAATAGAGCTGTGGAGTCTCCTGCACAAGGAGCATGATTTCAGAAGATCCCGAACATTAGACAGAGTCACTAGTCCGTTGCAGTTCAAAGCCAAGTACAAGTTCAGATGATAAAACCAGAGAGTATGAAGAGAGGATTCCTGCAAAAATTGGAAAACATGTTCAGAGTGATAAAAATGGCAAACAACTACCCATCCTACAAAGCAGAAAGCCTGCCTAATCAAGGACTGTATTAGGACAGGAGAGCGCCTGTAGGCTTTGCAACTAGTGATGACGATGTCATTTAACTCTTACAAAACATCAGTGAGTTACTCAAGCAAAACATCAGTGAGTTACTCAAGCAAATGCCAGGCCCTCCTGTCTTCCACTGCCTCCTGGAGTTTGGTCAAATTCATGTTGGTAGCTTCGATGACACGGTCCAACCTTCTCGTCCTCTGTCGTCCCCTTCTCCTCTTGCCTTCACACTTTCCCAACATCAGGATCTTGATGTTGGGAAAGTGTGAAGGCAAGAGGAGAAGGGGACGACAGAGGACGAGATGGTTGGACAGTGTCATCGACAAGCAATTGCTCTCAAATAGCCATATTGTTGTTGTTGTTTAGTCGTTCAGTCGTGTCCGACTCTTCGTGACCCCATGGACCAGAGCACGCCAGGCCCTCCTGTCTTCCACTGCCTCCCGGAGTTGGGTCAAATTCATGTTGGTCGCTTCGATGACACTGTCTAACCATCTCGTCCTCTGTCGTCCTATAGCCCCACAGTTTAAGTACACAGAAGTAATACATATTGGTTCTTTTGTTTCAACAACAGTTTATTTTTAAATAAACCTATAAGAATTTATTTTCAGATTTAGCTAAACCCATGGGGGAGGGTTTGAACCCTTTAACTTTAAAGCCAATACTTTTAATTACTTGACATATTGATTATTATGATGGTTTTAATTTTTATGTGTTATTTATTGTGTTTTAATTTTGTTTTTACCTTGTGAGCCTCCTTGAGTGAGATCAATCAGCAGAAAAGGGCATTTCTGCTGGCGAAGATGATTTCTGCTGGCCAAAGAAGCTGTTCCTAATTCTTTAAAGTCAACACTACTTTTAAGTTATGATTACACTGCAAGGAAGCAGAAGAAAGGGCAGTCAAATTCTTTCAGCCTACTCTTAATTCTGGATCCAACCTAGAGTGTTCAAGCATTCCGTTAGACTATACTATATTCTTAAATGAATCTCAGTTCTGGAAACTCTCTGGCAAAGACATTTTCTTCAGCACTGATTTTAATGCTGTAATATTTTTTATCACACTAAATATTTTCTTTACAACAAACTTTAGTTTCTTTTGCATAACCCCTCACCCCTACCAATGGCTTAAATAATATATATTTTTCATCATATATATAATTTCTTAATTGCATTAAGCTCTTTTTGGTGGGTATACTGATTATGCTGCATGTTTAAGCATAGATGAGACCATTAACTTCTGGCAGATTGATCATTGATGACGACTTAATTAGATGGAGCTTGTCAGGCTATGATCAGACTGTCTCTGCTTGAATGCCCCTGGAAGCTGTGATCTGTATTATAGAAACCCACTCAACTGCTTGATGTTATCTCAGAGCATTAAAAACAACAACAACCTTATCCTTTGGTTTATTGACCAAGCCAAAAAGAAAGAAAGAAAGAAAGAAAGAAAGAAAGAAAGAAAGAAAGAAAGAAAGAAAGAAAGAAAGAAAGAAAACCCATAATAAAACACTCTATTAAATTCACCTATTGGAAAAGTAAATCTAATGAAATGAAATGAAAATCCTCCTGACATGGGATATAACAATGTTGTTATTCAGTTATTGTTTTCTCCGCTCACTTAAATTAAAAGTGAAGAACTTGTTTCATATTCCATCTCAGATTCATCTGCATGTGTCCCGCATGTGTCTGACAGACTAAGAAATTATTTAAATGTTGGTTGAGTTTGATGCCTATACAGTAGTTGGGATGATGGGAAGCGGGCTGTATTTTGAAATCTGCCAAGGAAATGAAATGAAATAGTGCTGTAGTGTATCAATAACCACTGAAAGAGTAGAGGTAGTCTGAGCCACTATACTGATGCTTCTCTTTTCATAAACTGTGCTGATATTTTCTGACCAACACTTCTTTAATAGTTCTATGTAATACAGAATAATAACAGGAATTTATACTAATTTATGTGGTATAAAAGTTTGTCTAATGGGTTTCCTCCCTCTCCACCTCTGCTTTTTAGATGGTGCTTCAATGATGATGATCAATCAGTATTAGTGGCACATACTTTTTTTGTGGTGTGCATTTTTATAGCGCCAGTTTCACTATGGAAAGCGAATATACATACATGTGACTATTCACATTTGTTCACATTTGTAAGACCAAATGGGACATATTTAAATTACCATTATTCAACCATCAGAATATAGTGATGTTAAGGAACATTCTGATGTTGTTTAAGAAGAAAGATCAGTCTATCATTCAGTAGTTGCTAGTATGGCAGAAATACCCATGGTCAAGTACTGGAAAGAACCAAAAGCCCTATGTGTCCTCATGATATTCTGATTAGCAGACCTACTAGTTGTGGGCAGGATAGAACAACTGTCAGGTAGATAAACTCAGAGTGCTTGTCAATGGCTCTTGAGATTGTTGTAGATCACAATCCAAATATGAGCCAACAGTGTGATGTGGCTCCAAAAAAGCCAATGCTATTGTAGGCTTCATTTACAGACCTTTATCTGGAGGTAGGTTTTATTGTCAAAGGTGAAATAGTTGTGAGTGAGTACAAATTCAAAGAGGGTGGTCGTTATGTGGACTTTTTGAATGGCATTTGTGATAGCCTGTAGTCCATCTCTGTGTGAGATGTTGATGTAGAGTGCTTCTATATCCATTGTAGCTAGTATGGTGTTGTCTGGGAGGTTGTGTGTAGACTGACGTTTTCTTAGAAAGTCTGTGGTCTCTCTTACATAGCTAGGTGCATTGGTGGTTTGAGGACAGAGTCCAAATATCCTGATACGCCAACTGTCATCGTATTGATGCTTGATACAATGGGTCTTCAGAGGTTTCCAGCTTTATGTATTTTAGGTAGCAGGTGGAAGGTGGCTGTTTGAGGTGCTTGTGGTGTGTTAGCCAGGATTTGTTCACATATTTCTCAGGGAGATTTTTCATAAGGTTTTGTAGTTCCTTTTGATATTTCATGGTTGGGTCTGTGGTTAGGAGCTGGTAAAATTTAGAGTTGGACAATTCTCTCTCAGCTTCTTGTGTGTAGCTTGATTTCATAGAATCATAGATTAGAATCATGGAGTTGAAAGGGGCCTATAAGGCCATTGAGTCCACCTCTCTGCACAATGCAGGAATATAAATCAAAGGATATCTGCCAGGTGGTTGTCTAAATGTTGTGTTGAATGCCTCCAATGTTGGAGCAGTCACTCACCACCTCTAGAGGTAATTGATTCCATTGCCATACTGCGCTAACATGATGTTTTTCAAGATATTAAACAAAATGTGGCTTCCTGTAATTTGAACCCATTATTATGTGTCCTTCACTCTGGAATGACTGAGAACAGATCCTGCGCATCCTCTGCATGACTCCCTTTCAAGTATTTGAAAAGTGCTATCATATCTCCACTCAGGCTTTTTTTTCTCAAGGCTAAACATGCCGAGTTTTTTTAGTTCTTTCCTCACAGGGCTTGGTTTCCAGACCCCTGATCATCCTTGTTGTGCTCCTCTGAACTTGTTCCAGTTTGTCAGCATCCTTCTTAAGTGCAGTGTCGAGAGCTGGACACAGTACTCAAGATGATGCCTAACCAGTGCGGAATAGAGGTGAACTAGTAACTCACGGGTTTGGAGACTATACTTCTGTTAATGCAGCCTAAAATAGCATTTGCCTTTTTTGTAGTCACATCACACTGCTGGCTCATATTCAGCTTGTGATCTACAATGACTCCAAGATCCTTCTCACTTGTAGTATTGCTGAGCCAGGCATCTCCCATCTTGTAACTGTGTGTTTGGTTTCTTTTTCCTAGATGCACTTTGCACTTTGTCCCTGTTAAATTTAATTCTGTGGTTTTCAGCCCAGTGCTCAAGCCTATCCAAATCATTTTGAATTTTGGTTATCTCCCCCAGGGTATTAGCTATTCAACCCAGTTTTGTGTCATCTGCAAATTTTATTAGAATTCCCTGCACCCCCTGATCCAGGTCATTAATAAAACTGTTGAAGAGCACAGGGTCCAGGACTGAGCTCTGGGGTACCCCATTTGTTACCTCCCAATTTGAGAAGGGAGGAAAGCGATGACAAACCTAGACAGCATCGTCAAAAGCAGAGACATCACCTTGCCGACAAAGGTCCGCATAGCCAAAGCTATGATTTTTCCAGTAGCGATGTATGGAAGTGAGAGCTGGACCATAAAGAAGGCTGACCACCGAAGAATTGATGCTTTTGAATTGTGGTGCTGGAGGAGGCTCTTGAGAGTCCCCTGGACTGCAAGGAGAACAAACCTATCCATTCTAAAGGAAATGAACCCTGAGTGCTCACTGGAAGGACAGATCCTGAAGCTGAGGCTCCAATACTTTGGCCATCTCATGAGAAGAGAAGACTCCCTGGAAAAGACCCTGATGTTGGGAAAGTGTGAAGGCAAGAGGAGAAGGGGACGACAGAGGACGAGATGGTTGGACAGTGTCATCGAAGCTACCAACATGAATTTGACCAAACTCCGGGAGGCAGTGGAAGACAGGAGGGCCTGGCGTGCTCTGGTCCATGGGGTCACGAAGAATCGGACACGACCTAACGACTAAACAACAACAATGATCCCTTATTTCAGTTTGATTCCCTTTTCTAATATATATGTCTCCTTACAATTCCAGAAGTTAGGTGTATACATGTTTTCAACGTTGAAGGCCACCTTAATGTTTTTACCTTTGCATCTTTCTAAGTAACTCCTTCTCTTGTCTTTTCCCAATTCTTATTCCTATCTCTGCTGTCCCTTGTACCATCTGTGATCATTTTTTGCACTTGATATATCTCCAATAGATCTTCCAGGCTATTTTTAATTAAATCTGCTGGTTCTCTCCCCTTATCTCCCCTTAGCACACCTAGGATTCTCCTTGGCTCCAGGGTTAGAATTAGATCTCCTAAATTTTCTCCTCTGATTCCCTCCAACCCCTCCTTTGATTGGCATACATCATCCACCACCCTCTCATTTCCTTGTTTATTATTCCCTGCCTATAGTCCTTTTTAAACTGCTCATTGAATAATTTCGCCTCTTCGTTGTGGGATCTCACTATTTCTAAATTGCTTGAAGGGTAGATTTTGTTTCATCCCAAAAATTTTCTTGTTGTAGCATTATGTCCCAGATATCAAATGATTGTATTCCAAGTGAAGGTTGTCCAGTTACTTAGTAGTAATCAGTCCAATTCCATCAATACTTGCTTCCATAGGTCCATTTTAATAGATTGGTCATCTTTAGGGTTAAACTTGAATCCAGTCTCAGACATGTAGGGTTTCCCCCACTTGGAGGCTGAAGGACACTTGCTCATCAAATAGTTCCCTCGATGTTTGTATTTATGGCCTGATGTCTTTTGTAATCCAGCCCCAGAAGCAGTCCATTCCCGTATTAATTCTATCCTGGCTTGTTCTCCAGTCAAGTTTCAGAACTCAGGATACAGGTTTTTTGTTTTTTTTTAAATTCCACTTTTGCAGAATTAGACTTTCGAGGGTTAATTTGTCTATATTTCAGTCAGTCCTCAGAGAAAAAAGAAGTCAGAATCTCCATAGAGTCTTCAAGGTCAATGTTCTGGGCTATTTGCCAACGCTGTAGATAGCTGTAAATAGCTGTAGCCATAACATAACCAGTTTAACTCCAGAGTTGTTTAATTAATTATAATTTTAGGAGAAAGATTTCTTAAGTTTCTAATGCCAGAGTAGTACCAAACTTCCTTCCTTGAAGTATAATTAAATGTCTAATTATTGTCCAATTTATTTTCCTTGCTTCTCTTTGCGTCTCTTCCTCTCTCCAGATTCACCGCTGCTCTTTAAGTGGTGAGGATAAGAGACCCTATTTCTGTTATAGGGATTGTCTCGTCCAGGGATAGTCATAAAACAGTATAGTTATAAATATTTCTCACCCAATGATAATGATGTTAATTAACTGGTTTATCGCTTCTGAATTGCTGGCTGCCGACGACTTGCAAGTGAGCTTTTCAGCTGCTTGTTTCTGCCCGCTGGTTGGTTGGGGAGTTTCCCGGATCAAACAGGGTTAACCACCATCCTCCCCGTGATCAACAGGCATCTCCCCCATTTCATTACCTCTTTGGGGTGGTTTTAACCCCCGGGGGGGGTCTCAAACATGTCAGAATTCAGCCCAGGGGATGGAGCTCCGTCCTCCTGCTGCTGTCTCGTCGCAGCGTCAAGCCGTAAGTCCCTTATCTGCCTCTTTGATGACTATGTTGGAATTGTTTCTGAGGCTGTGTACAGCCTAACACTCTTTTCAGGTGAGATTGTATGGTAAGTCGTGTTCCTTGTTGATTATCTCAACCCGGGCACAGTAACAAAAATGTTCAATATAAGAATCCAATTTTTGTTTCGATCCTCTGGAGGAGTCTATGTAGAGTTCTTCTTTTTGTGGTGCTGGGAGGAAGGTTGATGTAGGTTAGTATATATTTCCTCCTCATATTGTTGGAATATTTCCCCCTCCTGTTGTGGAGAGTGGGGCGCCGGTTGTGTGTTGTTGTTCTGGTGGTTGTCATAGCTATGGAAAAATTCTTTGAATTTTTCTGTGGAAAAAGGCTTCTAGGTCACCACAGAGTTGTATCATTTGTGTGGGTTTGGTGGGAATAAAAGACAGACCCTGTGAGAAAATTGACTCTTCTGCTTGGTGTGTTGCTGGATAGATTAATGATTTTATTTTGCAATTCCATGCGATTGTTGTTGTTGGCCAAGTGGCTCTGTAGTGGATTAGATAGCTTCTTTTCTTTCTCTTTTTTAGGTAGGTGAGGTGTGCATCATAGATGTTTTTTCTCATGGTGGAGAATATTTGAGCAGTTTCCAGTGTAGTGGGCTGGTTCTATATGTGTGGTTCAAGATGAATAATATCCTGCTGTATTTTCCTCTATTTGCTGTATAAGATGCTGGTCAGTTGGTTAAGTAGTTTTTTTTAAAAAAAAGTGCTGCATAATCTTTTGCCATAGTCCGTGAGATATGTGGAATGTAAAGAGTTCTTTTTATTATAAGTTCTTTAGGAAAGCAGTCCTGTTGTTTACATCTGGTGAGGAAGATTATATCTTTTGGTACCTGTACAAGATTCTTCATGAGACTGATGGATCTCCACTATATTTGGCTAAGTCCAAAGCCTTTCATAGTAGTAGTTGTGGTAGAGGCAGCCATGTTAATCTGTACAAGCATTATATGTAAAAACAAAATAAAAATAAAGGGTACAAAAAGACAAAAACATGGTGGCACTTTAAAGACTAACTTTTATATTCTTTAATGTGAGCTTTTGTGGACAAGTCCACTTCATCACACATAAGAGAAGGAGATACAACACGGCAAATATTTATACATGGCATCAAGGTTGTGGTTGGTTAGTATATTCATTAAAGCTCATAGGGAAATGAAATTTTTAGTTTCAAAAGTGCCACAGTTTTTTTTAGTTTTGCTTTTGCTTTTACTGAAACAGACTAGTACAGTAACCTCGCTGAAATCAGCAGTAAATTTGCTTGCAAGGAGTGTTTCAGATTACTGACTGATTTCTTAGGTGGCTTTGTATGGCCTCTCCTTCCTCAGTTTCACTTTTTAAAATCTGGAAGTATTATTCATCTTCCTCACAAGATAGCTGTGAGGGAAGAGAAGATAAAGGTTACGAAATCTATTTGACGTGCTATAGATATAATAAAATAATATGTTGTTTTAAAAAATGATTAGTGAAGGAATTTTCTTAGGCATTAGGTTAGATTTATCTTAACAAAATGTTTGCAGTCATAATTAAGAGGTATATTAAGCCTGGCGTCAATTAGACAAATTGATGCGAGCATTTGATTGGGTCCTGAGAGGGTTAGATTTCTCTCAGCTGTGAAAGAGATCGTTTTAAAAGAGGAAAGGATAATTAGTAAAATAGCAGGTTCAGCTGAATGACTATGTGTAGGTTAGTTTCTGAACTTTAATAGTCTGAGGTCTCTGGGTCTTCCATCTCATTGTATGATGGAAAAATGGTAATTTCTTGTTAGGAAAAGGAGGAGATAGGAATCTTCTTCAAAGTCTTTCACAGATACTCATACTTAATTTTGTCTTCAAGACCTTGGAAGAAGTAACTGTTGCTAATAAAACCAGTGGACTGGCTATACGAGGATCAATTCAGACCTCCATAAATAGCATACTGCAAAGCTCTTCCTGGATTGCATCATGTTAGACTATAAACCAGAGATTTGTAGTTGCCTCCATCTTTTAAAGAAATATTCCTAACTATGAAAAGCTATCCTCTAAAGCAAACATTAGAGACATTCTTTCTCCTTTGTAGTCTAGATTTCTGTAAAATGTGATTGAGCACCTGAATGGACATCCCTCTTGGTTCCAGGCCTTTTGAGTGCAAGTGTATTAAAGTGCACTAGGAGGTAGATTGTTGAAGCTCGACATAAAAAAAAACTAAGACCATGGCCACTGGTCCCATCACCTCCTGGCAAATAGAAGGGGAAGATTTGGAGGCAGTGACAGATTTTACTTTCTTGGGCTCCATATTCACTGCCGATGGTGACAGCAGCCACGAAATTAAAAGACACCTGCTTCTTGGGAGGAAAGCGATGACAAACCTAGACAGCATCTTAAAAAGCAGAGACATCACCTTGCCGACAAAGGTCCGCATAGTCAAAGCTATGTCTTTTCCAGTAGTGATGTATGGAAGTGAGAGCTGGACCATAAAGAAGGCTGACCGCCGAAGAATTGATGCTTTTGAATTGTGGTGCTGGAGGAGACTCTTGAGAGTCCCCTGGACTGCAAGGAGAACAAACCTATCCATTTTGAAAGAAATCAACCCTGAGTGCTCACTGGAAGGACAGATCCTGAAGGCTCCAATACTTTGGCCATCTCATGAGAAGAGAAGACTCCCTGGAAAAGACCCTGATGTTGGGAAAGTGTGAAGGCAAGAGGAGAAGGGGACGACAGAGGACGAGATGCTTGGACAGGGTCACCGAAGCGACCAACATGAATTTGACCGAACTCCGGGAGGCAGTGGAAGACAGGAGGGCCTGGCGTGCTCTGGTCCATGGGGTCACGAAGAGTCGGACACGACTAAACGACAAAACAACAACAACAACAAGGAGGAAGATTGGTGAGAAACTCCCCCTATAAAGTTTAATGAACAGTAAGGCTACCCTTCCCACGGTGCACTGGGACAATTCCCCAGCAACCCGTTGAGACTGTGATGGTATTCTCTTTCTCTTCTCAGCCAATGCACGTAGATAGTGATGGTAGAAATACATTTGTTTTGCCTTTTGGGTTCTCCTCTCCCAGTCCCAGAAGTCTGCCTGGGAGATTCTAGGTGATTTCTGGGTACGGAAGTCCTAGAATTCCAAAACTCCCATCATTATACAGTCAACCCTTGAGTTACAAACTTAATCCGTTCCCGAAGGAAGTTTGTAAGTCGAAAAGTTTGTAAGTCGAATCAGCATTTCCCATAGGAATTCATTGAGAACCAATTAATCCGTTCCAGCTGTTTTTGGTTCTTAGATCGAGGGGCGGTTTGTAACTCGAATCATTAGTTCCCATAGGAACTAATGCAAAGCCGGTTAATCCGTTCCTACCACTAGGGGCAGAATTTTTCTTTTTTTTCCTTTTAACCTAAGATGACTTAGGCTTTTTTTTCCGGTTCGTAACTCAAATCTAAGTTCGCAAGTCGAGTCAATATTTTTCTATCAGAGCGGTTCGTAAGACGAAATGTTCGTAACTAGGGCCGTTCGTAAGTCGAGGGTTGACTGTAGTACAAGCAGTTATGAGCGATAACGTAAACTGATTCTAACTGATTCAAGAGGTCATGAGATATGTGGCATAGATGTGGACAGGTGGCTCATATTTTCAGGGAGTACTTTTGTGGTGAGATCTGCTAATGTTGTGGGCCATCATGTTAGGCTTCACTGAGACAAGGACCCTCAGTCAAACCTCATGGAAAGGCTATCAAGATAATCATAATTCTAGTGTAAGCTTCAATTGATGAAGAAGAAGAAATAGGAAGCTTTTATGAAAGTGGAAGATTTCGCATAGGACTCAGAAATGAAGTAGAATGACTCAGATAATTCCGTTTATTGAAAATAATACTTCAAGCAACCAAACAGACAGGTTATACATGTTGCATTAATATAGAATCTAATATAGAAATCAAATGGATTATGCAACTGGAAGCATAAGATAAGGAACTTGTATTCTCTTGGCTAGAACAAGACCAGACCATAAACTGTTTCTGTGGAAACTAGGGTAAAGCTGAAAAAGAGCATATTAACAATCACAGTGACAGAATATGGTATGTGTCATTTCTGATTAATTTTAAGTCTATGTAAGCAATACATACTACTATACTCTTCTGAGTGAAGACCAGAACTGTGGACAGAAACCAGAAATATGATTAGGGAAAAATGCAGAAAGACTATTTCTATAGCCAAAAGAAAGCCTGGATGAATGGCAAATAAACCTTTTAAAAGGGGCAAGGAACAAAAGTAAGAGATAACAGAAGTAGGATCAGAATTGTAACTACAACTTTTCAGTGACTTGCATGTACTATTATTATATTAATAGAAAAGAACAAAAAAAATTACGATATTTCTTCCATAAAATCCAAGAAATCAAAAGGATTTGATTAAAGATATTGAAATATCGATGAATGAATAACTTATATGGAAGCAATAATACAGGAGAAATGAAAGAAAGACTGCTTCAAAGAAGAAATTTTTGATGAAGAACGAATAGTTTTAGAAAGGGAAGTGAAAGTTGCTCTCTTGGAAGATATAAATAAATCACCATAGAACAAATAATACAGCCATTGCAAGCTACAGAGACTGGCTGAAATTCTGTTGCACAGTTATGCAAATGGTGTAACATTTAGAAACAAATTACCATATGTTAAGAAATCTCTCAAGACATTACCTGTTGCATGCCACATTGCCTGACTTGATATGCAACAAATAATGGCTGAAATCCAGTTCATCTTGGCGGCACGTAGAATTATGCCAGCGAAAGCATGCCCAGGCAATGAATTCCACCATTTCCATTTTGCCTATTATGTGGCATACATGCAGAAGTGCTTTGTGAATGACATTTCCGCCTGCTATACTTTCATCTAATGTTGCTGATGCTTTGTGTTGCACACACAGAATTGTGCAACAATATTTCAATCAATATGGAGAAACAGAATGAGTTCCATTTGATGAAGGTATCAGACAAGGGTGCATTTGATCTTTCTATCTGTTCAGCTTATATGCAGAACATACCTTACTGAAAGCTGTACTTTGATGTCGATAGGGAAGGCCTTTTAAAAATACTTCCCAAGATTGAATGTCCACCTCGACTCCTTAACATCATCAGGTCCTTCCATGAGGGAATGAAGGGCACTGTAGTTTTTGATGGCTCAGCATCAGATCCCTTTGACATCCGAAGCGGAGTGAAACAGGGCTGGGTCCTTGCGCCGACTCTGTTTGGGATCTTTTTTGCTGTCATGCTGAAGCACGCTTTTGGAACTGCAACAGAAGGTGTCTGTCTCCGGACTAGATCAGATGGAAAGCTCTTTAATCTCTCTAGATTGAGAGCGAAGACCAAAGTCCAGCTGAAATGCATGCGGGACTTCCTCTTCGCCGATGATGCAGCTGTTGTTGCCCATTCTGCTGAAGAGCCCCAACAACTTATGAATCGTTTTAGTAAGGCCTGCCATGATTTTGGACTAACAATCAGCCTGAAGTAAACACAAGTCATGGGCCAGGGTGTGGACTCACCTCCCTGTATTACGATCTCTACTTAAGAATTGGAGGTTGTTCATGATTTTGTGTACCTTGGCTCAACGATCTCTGGCACCCTCTATCTAGATGTTGAGCTGGATAAACGCACTGGCAAAGCAGCTACCATGGTCTCTAGACTCACAAAGAGAGTATGGCTTAATAAGAAGCTGATGGCATATACCAAGATCCAGGTCTATAGTGCCTGTGTCCTGAGTACACTCCTGTACTGCAGTGAGTCCTGGACCCTTTGTGCACAGCAGGAGAGGAAGTTGAACACGTTCCATATGTGTTGTCTCCAACGCATTTTTGGTACCACCTGGCAGGACCAAGTTCCAAATATAGTAGTCCTAGAACAAGTTGGAATTTTTAGCATGTATACATTACTGAAACAGCGACGTCTACGTTGGCTTGGGCATGTCGTGAGAATGGCTGATGGTCGGATTCCAAAAGATCTCCTGTATGGAGAATAAGTGCAGGGAAATCGCCCCAGAGGGAGACCACAGCTGCGATACAAGGATATCTGCAAGCGGGATCTGAAGGCCTTAGGAATGGACCTCAACAGATGGGAAACATTGACATCTGAGCATCCAGCCTGGAGGCAGGCGGTACAGCATGGCCTCTCCCAATTTGAAGGGACACTTATTCAGCAGGCCGAGGCAAAGAGGCAGTCCCGAAACCAGCAAAATCAGGGAGCTGGACATGGGACAAATTGTATTTGTCTTCAGTGTGGAAAGGATTGTCACTCTCGTATTGCCCTTCTCAGCCACACTAGATGCTGTTCCAAGACCTCTATTCAGAGCACGTTATCATAGTCTCTTGAGGCTGAAGGATGCCTACACACGATGTCGATAGAGAAGTAAAAATTGCAACATCAATAAAAATATGCACATGACACCATATTACTCAAAAACAGCCATGACTTGAAACATCTATGGAAGAAAGTATACAAGAAAAATTATAACACTGAGAAAAAAAAGTCGACTACAGAACTGCATAACTTCAATGTTGACAATGAAGGAATGGAGATTGTTAAAAATGTTTCTGTACCTCTCTTTAATCATTAATCCAAATGGAGACTTCAGCAAAATATTCAGAAAAAGACTTGAGACTTGGAAGGCAGCTTTAGAGTAATTAGAAAAGATTCTTAAGTATAAAGATTTGTCACTGGAGACCAAGATCATCTGTACTGTGATATTCCCAGTTACTACTCACAGATGCGGGGAAAGCGGGAAATGGACTTTGGACTGCCTGGTACTGCCTGGTACTGTAATTTTAAAATGTAAAAAATGGTTTAAAAGGGGCTTGGTTTGGTTTAAAGCTGCTTGGTTTTAAAGGTGTTCTGTTTAAAAGGTGTTCGTTCCCTCCCTCCCTCCTTTCCTGCCCTTTTTTTTAACCTGAGTCATCTTAGGTTAAAAAAATATTTCTCCCCCTAGTGGTAGAGTACGGATTAACCGGTTTTGCATTAGTTCCTATGGGAACTAATGCTTTGACTTACAAACGGCGCCTCGACATAAGAACAAAAAACAGCCGGAACGGATTAATCAGTTTTCAATGCATTCCTATGGGAAATGCTGATTTGACTTACGAACATTTTGACTTACGAACATCTTCTGGGACGGATTAAGTTCGTAAGTCAAGGCACCACTGTATAGGATCTGTCAGTTCAGCAGGAATTGCAACAGGACAAATCCCATGGTCTCTGTGGAGTCTTACAGCAGTTTTCTGTGGCTGCACACAGTCATCTAGGCAATATTTAAGTGCTCTTGACTCTTATCTCTGATGGATATTGCCTACATAAACCTCAATATTTTCTCAGTTTCAAATGCTTTTGTAGCAATAGCTCTCTGTGTTCCTCTGTTCTGTAGTGATTTTAGCATTAACCATCTCTTTACACAAAGGTTCCAGCCGCTGGACGGTCTACTGACCTGGAACAGCGTAGCTAGCTTTTGCCTGCCATCCTGGATGATGCGAGACTGTCCTCTTTCACGTGACTAGTGACTGCGTGAGGGAGTGTGATTATTTAAAGGAGCACTCCCCCTTTGTTTCACCCTCTTTCCTGTTTCGGGCATTGCAGGGAAGGAGGACTTTGCTAGATCTGAGATCGTTGCTTGTTCATGAAGGAGGGGAGGGCAGCTTCTGCTCCCTTCGAGGGTGCTAATATCCATTTATTGATTTGTAGAATGTTCAATCAATTGGAATTGGGATGGTTGATTGTTAGAACGGGAGGCAAAAGGCGGCGGCGGCGGCGGCGGCTCGCGCCCGCTGCGCTCAAGTGCGAGCAGCGTTGTTTTTTTTGTTTGTTTGTTTTTTGGTTTGGAAGGAAGGGAGGGTAGCATAGCCCCCCCCCCAGGGTTTCTCTTAATTATTTTGTATATGGTAGATTGTCTTGTAAAGTGGCTGACTGAGCAAAAGGGGGGAAAGCGGCAGCTTTTTCGCGCCAGCCACGCTTTGGCGTGTGAGGTCGTTGTTCAAAAGGAAATACCCGCAGGACAACAGATGATAGGAAATAAGGAAGCTTAAAGGAAAGGGAAAAAGGGAACTGGGAAGATTATTTAGATGGAAATTTTGGTGTTTAATATGATGCAAGCGTTTATGGGGCTGAGTGGGTGTCGTTTTTTACCCACAGCATGTCAGGCCTCCGTTTCTTACCCTCCCTTTTTCCCCCTTTTTAAGAAGCAATTCGAGCGGGAATGGCTTTCACCTCACAGCCACCATAGCACACTCACCCATTGGCTTTCCCCCTCATCAAAGTCTAACATTTCAAAGCATTAGATTAACGGAGCAGAGGGGCGACTACCCACCGCACTACGTGTATAATTTAAATATATATAAATGTAGTAATAATAATTAATGATAATAATAATGATAAATAAAAATTATATATATATGGGTGTATATGTGTGAGCGTGTGTGTGTGTATGTGGGTGTATATGTATTTATATTTATAGTAATAATAACAGATATAGGAAATAAGAATAAAATAGGATATATAAAAGTCATTAAATAAATTCATAAAACATTTACATTAAGGTACAGTATGTACAACAGACTTTAAATAAAGCACTTAATTATTGCACCAAGCATATTAGTGAAGATTAATCAATTAGTGTTGAGGCCTTGATTTAATTAACTTATTCAACAACTAATTTATTTGTATTGATCATACTGATCTATTTAATGCATTTATTTTAAACAGCATAAATTAATTGAAGATTGATTAATGGGTGGTAAAGTAGTTGATTTAACAAGTAACTCAGAAATAATTTGCATTGGCACAGTCCTTTATATTAGTCCAATATTTGTAGTCAACAAAGCAACAAGTAAAATTATGCAGATGCCTGATAGCAACTTTTGAAGGCTATAGGCTAAGGCATGGGGACTGGAGGTCAAAAAGACCTCCCTAGCAGCAACAGTAGCCGCATATTATGTGGTTTAAAAAGGAGAAAATATTGGCATTAAAGGCCGAAAGAATGACTAAACAGGTTTCCTCGTGGCGCAGTGGTTAAATTGCTGCCATAACTGTGCTCATGACCCGGGATGCAACCCCAGGTAGCTGGCTCAAGGTGACTCAGCCTTCTATCCTTCAAGGTCGGTAATGAGTACCCAGCTTGCTGGGGGGGCAAGGTATAGCCTGCATAATTAACTTGTAGACCGCCCAGAGAGTGCTTTAGGCACTATGGGGCGGTATATAAGCAGCACACTTTGCTTTTCCCCGGACAAGTGGAGCCCAGCCACTTAGATTGGCTAGGGACACCAATAGTCATCGTAACGCTAGATCAGGCAGGGAGACCAATAGACATTGTAAGGCTGAGTTCAAGGCAATAGCGAATGATCTAAAGCCGAGAATTGTTGTTTTTGAGGCAGAGCAGCCACCTGAAGCGACTGCCAGACATTGATGCAGATTGGTCATCGTTGAATCCAAGGTTACGGCGCGGTAAAGGGTAGTAAGTGCAAGAAGAAGGCGGCCCTGACAGACGAGGTCTGCAGTATTACACTGGGGACGTACCAGGTAAGGCAACGGCTTTATCAGGTGAGGTAGCCGCTGCACCGGGCACGCACATGCCAATCCCCGCATGGCCTTGGCCGGCGGCAGTCAATCCATCTCACACTTCGCACAAAACACAACTAGTACATCACAGGGCTGGACAGCAAGGCACGGCCACGTGCCAGTCTGCAATTCAGTGGTTGACTGCTCACTACGCTCTCTTTTCTCATTCCTTTACCCAACCTAGCATCATTGCTAGCGGAGGGTTTGGCCTTACCTGTTGTGGTTGTAACACTTGAACCCCGCTAGGCCAAAATTAAAACCGTATACTTTTTCTTCAAGCAATTTTAACGGGTATTTTGATTCTGCCATGACTGTGCGAGGCTACGAGGTAGCTACTTACAACTGCACAAAGGAAGAGGGTTACACTGGGAATGAGAAGGATATTAGTTTGGAGTCAGCATTAGCAAAATTAAGTGGATCTCCTTCTGAGAGGCAGACTGGGCTGACTGCAGATTTCCAGGTTCACGCGGATGCGGCATGATCCCTGTAATATGGAACTTATTATAGAGGAAGGAGGTATGCTGGTGCTCAGCCCGACGAGCGGCAATAGAACGGCATTACCAGATTTGTATTCTTAGAATTTTTCCCAATGCTGGGTGCATTTAGGTATGGGACAAAGAGCCGTCAAACTCGGTAGTATGGTTTGGCGTGACGATCAAGCGGTTGTTTTCATTATAAACAACCCTATGTCATATTCAGAAAGGGTTATGATATTGGTTATGGTAATTACAGTCGTGCCCTGCAGTTTAACATACTGGTGCATGCATGACATGTACCAGGTTTAGAAAGTAGAATTTAGGAAAATGGTAGACCCTGAGTAGGTTCGGCCGGCAACGGTGGGACATTTGCAATGAGATGGGTTCATTGAAGCAAAAAGGGAATGGCACTTGGGGCTATTCAGGGAAGGCTTTAGCACTGGCTTTAAAATAATAATAATAATAATAATAAAAAATAAATAAAAATAAATTAATGGCCTTAGAGATCAATCAAGGGATTATCGCACAAGTGGAACAACAAAGGGACGGTCCCAAAAGAGAAGTAGAGTACAAGACACTAGGGCTCCATATTACCTCTTTCTGGGAGCACATTTGCAAACACTGGGCGCCCTTCTGCAGGAACAGATACGAAGGGGTGTTATTCGAGATGGCGTCATTAATGACATTTGCTGGGGCTTTTTGAATTAGCAAAGGGTACACCGGGGAAAGGGATGAGTACAGGCTAGCCCTGCAATGGCAGGCATATTAAGGTTGAAGTCAGGAAGATGCAAATTCTCATTCGGCGATCCAAGGCTGATCAGCTTGGCATGGTGTTCACAAATCGCCTTAGGGCTGTGTAACACAAGCAGCATTTTCCCCATGAAGCCTCGCAGCTATAGTTAAAGTTTAGAGAACAGGTCCCCGGTTAATTCTGTTAACATACTGATAAGTCGCTTTTGACGAAATATCAGTGCTCAAATTAATTGACTTAGCCTGGACAGAGTGGATCCAAGGCAACAATTTTGACACGCATTCATTCAGAACCGGTGCAGCCTCCATCGTTGCAGCCCGGGTCCTAGCCCAAGAAGGGTTCAAGCGTCTCGGCGTGTGGTCATCATCCAGTTACCACAGATATATAAGAACACTTCCTAATGTGTAGGCAAGGGTCTAGTTTGGTTATGTCTTTGCAGGGCCCATAGGGCCGGTGAGGCATAGGTATATCATGATTATCAGCCCCAGCCAAGTACATTGGGCAGGGCTTTATGCAGCTGCATCCCCATGGGAGAGTGACCTGGATTTAGGAGCCAGAGTACATGCTGCATGAGAAGGGCTACTCGGCATATTGTGGAGCCAGCTTTGGAGGATGGAGGATCTTGGTCAGTTTCCACCAGAAGTGTTGGATGTGCACCGTGGAGGCACTGATTCAGCCAGGCATCATTGGAAAAGCTGTTCACGAACGTCATTGCGGCCTCAAATGGTTGAAGGCCACGGACACGCATACCTTGTGCTCCACAAGCATACTTTATTTGGCATGGAGAGACGGTAAGTTTTTTCCTCAACGTTAACATGGTACAAAGGGGTGTTAACCGCGAGGTCTGCAGTGCCGTCTGCAGAGGCCTTGGATCGATGAGGCGTCACCAGAAGATCCAACTGAATAGGCCTGAGTGTTCCTCAAAGTTAACACGGCACAAAGGGGTGTTAACCGCGAGGCCTGCAGTGCGGTCTGCAGCGGCCTGGATCGGTGAAGCGTCACCAGAAGATCCAACTGAATAGGCCTGAGTGTTCCTCAAAGTTAACACGGCACAAAGGGGTGTTAACCGCGAGGCCTGCAGTGCGGTCTGCAGTGGCCTGGATCGGTGAAGCGTCACCAGAGGATCCAACTGAACAGGCCTGAGTTTTCCTCAGAGTTAACACGGCACACAGGGGTGTTAACCGTGAGGGCTGCAGTGCGGTCTGCAGTGGCCTTGGATCGGTGAAGCATCACCAGAAGATCCAACTGAATAGGCCTGAGTTTTCCTCAGAGTTAACACGGCACACAGGGGTGTTAACCGCGAGGGCTGCAGTGCGGTCTGCAGTGGCCTTGGATCGGTGAAGCATCACCAGAAGATCCAACTGAATAGGCCTGAGTTTTCCTCAGAGTTAACACGGCACACAAGGGTGTTAACCGTGAGGGCTGCAGTGCAGTCTGCAGTGGCCTTGGATCGGTGAAGCATCACCAGAAGATCCAACTGAATAGGCCTGAGTTTTCCTCAGAGTTAACATGGCACACAGGGGTGTTAACCGCGAGGGCTGCAGTGCGGTCTGCAGTGGCCTTGGATCGGTGAAGCGTCACCAGAGGATCCAACTGAATAGGCCTGAGTTTTCCTCAGAGTTAACACGGCACACAGGGGTGTTAACCGCGAGGCCTGCAGTGCGGTCTGCAGTGGCCTGGATCGGTGAAGCATCACCAGAGGATCCAACTTGATAGGCCTGAGTTTTCCTCAAAGTTAACAAGGCCCGTGGGGCGTTAACAGATGGTTGGTAGAGGTGTCTGCAGCGGCGGCCTCGACATCCTGCGATGCGGATCGTGTGGTCCACGATCATTCCGCGGTTAGCCTGACGAGGCGCCCGGAATATTGGCGATGTTAACAAGGCCCGTGGGGCGTTAACAGATGGTGATAGAGGTGTCTGCAGCGGCGGCCTCGATATCCTGTGATGCAGTTCGTGTGGTCCACGATCGTTCCGTGTTAGCCTGACGAGGCGCCCGGAATTGTGGCAATGTCATCAAGGCCCGGTGGGCCGTCAACAGAAAAGTTACAGAGGTGTCTGCAGCAGCGGCCTCCGATTGGTGATTAGTCACCATAGGATACAACTGAACAAACCAGAATTTTTTCGCAGTAACGGTGTCCACCTTTTAAACGAAAGTTTGGATGTCCTTTTAGAAGACATCAAAGGGGGCCTGCTTGTCGAGCTCGAGCTGCTCTGTGGCGGGCATGGGACATAGCTTGGCTAGTCCCTATGCTGTGGCGGGTAGTGCGGAAAAACAGGTATTTTCGGTGTGTCCCAATGGTAATTTCAGGTAAGCCAACAGCGCATCCGACCTCCCGGCTCTGCGGATCGTGCGATTACAGGGCCGGTGGTGGGAAGATGCGCTGGGCCACTTCCGGACCAACAGTCATCAAATAAAGATGTCTTGAGGACTGGGGGTGTTTAATTAGCGGCAGGCCGGGTTCCTGCTGTCTTTAAGACCGCTGGAACCTGGGGGCCGGGGACTCGCCCATTTACTGATCAAGGGGTATTTGGATACCCCTACCTTTCACCTGTTTGCGCACTACAGCAGGCCCCCTCCTTTTCCAATGTTGACAAATACAATTTTGATGTTGATTCAATAAAGTGTGGCCCGCATTTAATCCATATTACTGTCTCGCATCTTTATTCCGGGATTGGGTGGGCAAGGTTCCAGCCGCTGGACGGTCTACTGACCTGGAACAGCGTAGCTAGCTTTTGCCTGCCATCCTGGATGATGCGAGACTGTCCTCTTTCACGTGACTAGTGACTGCGTGAGGGAGTGTGATTATTTAAAGGAGCACTCCCCCTTTGTTTCACCCTCTTTCCTGTTTCGGGCACCCACCCGCCCTCCCTATTTCTAGTGTGATTTTTATGGTCGCCTTTTAGGGGCCGGATAGGAATTTTTGACCTTCATCCTGATTGGCCTTTGGATGGGGGGATTTTTCGCCTATCCCACACTGGATGAGGGTTGTTGGCATTTGGTGGTGTTTTTTGGTCACACTGGCGGGTAGTGCGGAAAAACAGGTATTTTCGGTGTGTCCCAATGGTAATTTCAGGTAAGCCAACAGCGCATCCGACCTCCCGGCTCTGCGGATCGTGCGATTACAGGGCCGGTGGTGGGAAGATGCGCTGGGCCACTTCCGGACCAACAGTCATCAAATAAAGATGTCTTGAGGACTGGGGGTGTTTAATTAGCGGCAGGCCGGGTTCCTGCTGTCTTTAAGACCGCTGGAACCTGGGGGCCGGGGACTCGCCCATTTACTGATCAAGGGGTATTTGGATACCCCTACCTTTCACCTGTTTGCGCACTACAGCAGGCCCCCTCCTTTTCCAATGTTGACAAATACAATTTTGATGTTGATTCAATAAAGTGTGGCCCGCATTTAATCCATATTACTGTCTCGCATCTTTATTCCGGGATTGGGTGGGCAAGGTCTTCTCATGCTATTTTCCTTGTGTTTGTAATACACACACACACACATACATACACACACACACACATATATACATACATATACATATATACACACACATATATATATATACATACACACACACACACACACATATATAACACATATTACAAACACACACACACACACATATATAAAATATTTTTTCTACATCACTGTTTGACATCTGCCTATATTAGAACCAGCATCTCTGAACATGTACTATATTATGCTAGACTTATGGAAGGGACCTTCCTACCTGAGTCAGACACATGTTACTAGAGAAGTATGACTAATGTTGAATTTGCCTTACGCACAAAGTAGATGTTTGCCTGCTGGGAATTTACCAAACATGTCATCCCCCCTTCCCCCAAGGTAAGAGTGTCTTTAGTGAAGAAAGTGCTGACATTCACCGTTTCTACCCAACCTGTTGAGCTCTAGATATTTAGACAACATACACTGCACACTGTGTTAATCAGGTTGGACAAAAGGCCTGTGGACATATAGAGTGAACTGGCCTGCAGATATGGACTGGACTACTGACCTGTGGAATGACCTGCCTATGGAATGACATTGAGGAAATCTTTGGTTTGCTTCATGCACAACTGACTGTTTCCTGTTGGCAAAAAGGGCTGAAGATGCATTCCAGCCTGAACGTTTTGCATGATGGAATGAGCAAAGAAAGACTGATACATGATTGCTGTGGGAACAAGGCTGTGGCTGAGCTGGAAGACAATGGAACAGTATGGACAGGCCCAGAGCATACCCTGATAAGATGTTACAGTCACATCATGTACCACAGGATAAAGGGATGATTTACTTTCTGGGAATAAAGAAAAATGGTGCAATGCACTGTCTCTCCCAGTTTGCCATCTACGAACACAGAACTGAATGTTAGGGGTGAAAGTAAAGAAGCCAGTCAGAATGCAAAAGAATTAGTGGCATCTGTGGAGCAAGAAACAGTTGTTGCTTGGGACTCAAGACTCAGCATCACATTCTTTCACACTGTTGTCCAACAATGCCAGTGATCTATGACAAAATGTTTCCTCTGAATGCTTCAAGTCCAGTTAGCAACCAAGGAGTCTGGTTGTTAACAGTAATTAAACCACTTTGTAACTAGTTTAAAGATAGAGATGAAAAATGTATTGTGGAACCAACTGTTAATGATGGCATTCTTCTGATACCAGGAGAAGTGGAGGAAAAAGAAGAAGGATCACACTGAATCTAGCACATATTGTACATTAGGGCAGTGGTTCCCAACTTTTTTCCAGTTGTGACCCCCTTGTATAATAACCAAGTAACATGCGACCCCTCCCCGCCATGTTTGCATAAAAAGGCATTTTAATGAGATGAAGCCATCCCTTCTCAAAAAGTAGAGGCTTCTTTCTCCCTCCCTCCCTCCCTCCAAAAACAAACAAACAAAAAAGAGCCTGTTTCTCATACATACACAGACACTCTAACTTTAATATTGCTCTGAAAGGTCAAGGAAGAAATTATTTAACAAGGGCTACAACACATATAAGGTGACCCGCTACCCCCCAAAATACACTTTACAACCTCCAGGTTGAGAAACAGTGCTTTAGAGTAAAGTCATTCAGTTGTTCAATAGCACTGCAAATTTTAATCTTGATTCTATTCAGGGTCCAGATTTTCATTCTGTATGTCACCTGATTCTATTCATGCCTCTACTATTGCATCCTGTACTGGATAGAGTAGAACAATTGCTTCATTTCCTCGAGAATTCCTGGCTGTAGCATCACCCCAGATATCCAAATGGTTTAGTCTGTTTCAGAGAATGAAATAAGACTCTTTCTTTAGCACTCTAACTTACCCTTTTTATATCATAAAGTTCCTTCTCTCCCTCCTTGACTATCCCGATCTCATAGATTCACTTCTCCACAGTCCTGGGCTCATAATCACAGTGACAACTGGATACATTAGGGACTGAATAACTGGAAAGTCCTCTTTCCTTCTCTTACAGTCAGTCCTTAATTTTGAGTTCTTGCTGGTACAGAGGATGTCACTGGAGGATCATGAATCTTATGACAGATGGTAATAGAAATGTTCAGGCCACCATAGCAAAGAAGAAATGGAAGTTCTTGGGAGATGTTCTCTATGCTGCCTTATCACTGTATATTTCTTTTTACAAGACTTATGTGGTTGCCCATTATTACTCCATCCAGGAAAATTTACCTTGATAAGGAAGAATTTCTTGCATGTTTGAAGTTAGCAAAAAAGAAACACAGCTGTGTGGTTGTGAGTGGGTTTGGGTTTTCCCTCCCTTGGTTCCGAAGGGACGACACTACCAGCACCATAGACAGCCAGAGTCAAAGAATCTTGTAACAACTGTTTATTCAGCTTTAGCAGATCTGAGTGCACAACAACTTATGTGGGTCCGACAAGGCCCTCAACTTGGGACAAATCTGTCCAACCATAATGCAATTCCAGTGTCTGAAATGAAGTTCTCAGTGTGGGTATACTCCAAACCTCTCCTGATTGGTCGGCTTCCTTAGGGGTTTTGTTGCGGCTGGCTCAGATAGTCCCGCAGCAGGGGTGTCGAGCCCACTGTCTTCGCGGCATAGTCGGGAGAGAGGTCGCCTCCGGATGTCCCTCCTTCTTCCAGGGATCTTTCCCTTTTGGCTACACATACATTGTCCATTCTAACAGTTCAGCTTCCTCTAGCTGCACTTCTATCCCCTCATTCTTGCAGCTCCTAGGTTCTCTTCAACCTTTCTGGCCCTCAGGCTTGTGCTTGGGTATTGACTGATAACCCGGTCTACGCTCTATCTTTTCTAGAGGTAGTTTCATGCACACCTTTTCATGTGACCATGGGTCTTCTATCTCTAACTATCCCCACCCAATTGGGATATCCTCCTCCTTCAACTTCTCTTCCTCCTCCCCTTCTCTGTCTCTCCCCCTTTTATCTCCTCTCCCTAGCATTCCATCTTCCTCTCCTCCTCCATAGTCAGGAAACCCTCTGTGATTGGTAGAGCTTCTCCCACCTTCCCGCTCTGACTCCCTTCAAATCTCCTGCCTTCATTATTCTGTATCTTCAATTGGGACACCGAGGGTAAAAGGGTAAAGACCGTCTCAAATCTTTCAGCCTTAGATGAAAAGGACGGCTCACTTCTGAATTTCGCCCCTCTCTCCTGCACTTCTTCACAGTGGTCCAGAAAAAAGAGTGGGTAATAACTAGAGATGGGGGTATTTGTATTCATATTTGTATATGAATATCCCCCCACAGGTGCAGATAATGAGGGTCCGGCCCCCTGGGGCCAGACCGACCATGCACGATTCCGCCGCTGCTGCGAGCTCCGTGGTGCCTTCCTATTTCTCCGTTGCTCGCGATGGATTAGCCATTCTGTGACCTGGCAGAGAGGCTCGTCATCCCGCCTTCTGCCAGGACTGGCTAATCCATCACGAGCAACGGAATGATAGGAAGGCACCGCGGAGGTCGCGGCAGTGGTGGAATCGTGAGTGGTCAGTCTGGCCTCAGGGGGCCGGACCCTCATTATCTGCACCTGTGGGGGGGATATTCGTATACGAATACGAATACCCCCATCTCTAATAATAGCATTCATTGGACCATTATGATAGTATAAACAGTATAGCTTTTTTGTGTGTTTAGTTTTTTTCCTTGAGGATTCTTCATCAGGTTGGACACTGCAGAAATTAAACTGAGTCTTTTAGGTCCACACTCTCCATTTTAGAACATTAGTCTAAGTACAGATCATACAGCTTCAATATCTCGTCAGGATGATTCATCTCACCTTCTGCTTTGAACAGCTTTGAAATGCCCAGCCTGATGAAAAGACCTGCAGTACTCCAGGGCTTAGGCTTTTATGATATTTTTAGTGGTCTGCTAGTATCAACCTCTGTTTTCAGATTTCAGATTGAGACATTTTATTTAGCATAGCAACAAATTCACACTGTTGCTGAAATTCTGTTAAGTAGCTGCATGTGCATAATGATGAGTCACACACGTGGTAGCTCATTACCCTAAGGCAGAAATGCAATTCACAAAGCTGGATAGCTCAGTGGTTTAGATCTCTCGCTGCAGAGCCAGAGGTTGAGAGTTCTATTCCCCACTGTGCTGGACAAGGGCTGGAGTCGATGATCCATGGTATCCTTTCCAGATTTGCAGTTCTAGTATTATTATTATTATTATAAAGCACTTCCACAGGCACACTACATAGTCAGTCACAACAGGAACGGCACAACTGACTACATAATTAGATTGCACAATTCTTGTTGCCAGAGTCTAATGCCTAGCACATTTATCAGATGTAACTTAGACAAAAAGGATTCTGACTACTGTATAATAAGGTTGATTCAGAGTAGTCATCACTTTGTGGTAAAACTCCATTGCTTTGTGCCAGCATAGTCCATCCTATTCTCCCTTGTTCTCACAATGCAGGTCTCACATTGATGATTTGTCATTTTAAATGCAAGACCTCTTATGTGATATCAACTTGCAAAGAAGCTTAAAAAACCACTAATACCATGAAATAAATTTTAAATGAGGTTCTTGTTGCCATTTGGTAGCATCCCCATTACCAAATCCTGTTGTTTACAGTGTTTGGCACTTGTTAGTATTAAAAAAAGCAAGTAAGGGTAGCATGAAAGAGGTGTACAAAATTATGCACGGCATACAGAGAGTACAATGGAAATAGTTCTTCTGCTGGAACCCAGAGTCACTTGCTGATGTGGTATGAAAACTCAGGAAATACATAGAATTTTTTTTAAAAAGAAACACTGCTAAGCCAAAAATGTCTACTATAAGGTGTAGCGATGCCCTTCAACTTGGCTTGCTTTAAAAGGAGAGCAGATGAATTAATGGAGGTTCAGCTTATCAGTGTATACAAGCCATATTACCTCCAGTATCAAACACAGTATGTCTTTGTATAATGGGAAGATGCCTTGGAACCCTCACTTGTTTGTGAGCTTCCCATAGGCATCTGCTTGGCCACTGTGCAAATACAGTATTGGAGAAGACAAGTTTTTGGTTTGATGAGGCATAGCTTTACCTAGGTTCTTATATGAATCAAGACACTTCTTCAAAATCACTGATTGGCCAACAGTTTTTCAAGAAGGTCTGTTTGTGTGCACCAGTATTCCAACTCAAAGTCTTAAGATTCTTCTGATTGAGATCCTGACTTCTTTCTTGTTCTCTGCTCGCAGATTCCATTACTTTCTTGAGTCATGGAAGTATCACCAATGACAACTAGGTCCTGAGCAGAATTTGTCTTATGTGCAATTAATTTAACAATATATTTTGCATTATTTTCTCCAGAAAAACTCAGAGTAGCTAAAGAAAGAAATACACCATACAAATGTGTCAAAATGGTTATACTTTGTTAAGAGATGCAGGGAGTTTCAATGGAGTACTGAAAACTCCATGCATGGTGTTGAAGGATTTTCTTGTGTCATGTGTTACAATCATTATCTAGCAGGATAATGAGCCAGCAAGAGGCACAAAGAAATCACACAAACTAATTATTAGAAGAACACTCTCAATGCAAGCTGGAGAAGAAAACTGTGTGTCTCAGGCCAGGATCAAATGTTAGAAATTGTTCTTAATTAGACCTGAAAGCATGTTAATGTTGCAGAGGGCTGATTGAGGCAGTCTTTCCATGTTTGTGAAACTAGATTTCTAAAGTATTCCATACTTAAGTCCTGAAGACCAGTCACCAAACAAAGCAAGCTAATTTTCATACTTTTGGAGGTGAGAGAAGTTCCATCTGTGACACTCAGGTGTGCACATTATTTAAGGATTCCCTCCTCCAGTCATGGGCTATTTCTTCTATTTCTAGCCTCAGCAGCTGCAATTTCCAATGTCATTGCTGGGGAAATGCAGTTTCTCCATAACGAAGCTGCAATATGGGAGATTATTGTCGGCCTTTTCCTCAGTGACAAGGGGACACATTCAGAGTGGCATTCCAAAACTTTCCACTGTTCTTAGGTGCAAGCTCCAAGGTAAAGAAGTGTAGTCACTTTCCTATGGCTTTAAAAGTTTGAGCATTTGTTCAGATCAAGATAATTAATTAATGGGCCCTTTCAGCTTTGTAGAGCTGAGGTCAAACAGTGTGAAATACTGTACTTTGGTATTCATTTCATCCCCAAACCACATGCATCCCATGTTTTTAGGACAGAGAAGACATTTTTAAAAGGAAACTGAGCAAAAGAAAAAGAGAAATATTAGATATTTCAGATTAATTTTATATAAATACCATGGGGATTAAGACTACAAAAATTTATAGAGCTCTTGAATGGTTTGTTGATTAGAAACTAATGTATCTCCTTGTCTAAGATAAATCCCCCAAACAGGCAGCAGCTGCTGGTAATTTGGTTCAAGTAATTGTAGAGCCAATAAGTTGAAGTGCTTATTAGAAGAAACTGCTTTCTTATCTGCTTGCAAGTTCAATTGAGTAATGCACTCTACATGTGGTCTGATGCTGGGTAAATTATAAACCTGATTTAAAAACACTCCATCCATAAGAGCTCCTATTTTGCTCATCCATAAAATTTTTACTTTCTTCATTACTAATGGTTTGCTGCAGCATATGGCATAATATCTATCAAATTAGGCTTTGAGGACATCTTAGACTGGCACCCTGCTGGCTTGAAACATATGCTTAATGTGCACTGCAATGCTTTTAACCCGTTGTGTGCCCTATTAGATTGCCTGTCAGGGAAACGAGAGCCTGTACAATCAGTGTCTTACAGCCTGCCGCTCTACTTTCATTGTGCACTCTCTCTGTACCAAACATCCTCAACAGCTGTGCATTGCTGAGGAGATGCCACCAAAGGTTTCATATTAAAGTGAAACTGCATGCTAACAGGCATATTGTGGTGCTCGAAGTTGGTTCTGCTCCTTGTGCTTTCAGTTAATGGTCATGGTACCTTTACCCGTTACAGCAACTCTAGGAACTATATCAAGTGATGATGTGCTGTGTCACATGTATTCATAGTCCCAAAGGACTTACCTTAAGAAACGAAGAGGCAGAAAATGATTGGGAACCAGGGTTATGTGCAGCTATAATAATGTAAAGGGAGGGACAATGCAAATATATAATGTAGGTATAAGGAGAATAAAAGGTCCCAATATGAAGAATTAAAGCGATTTTAAAAAGGAATTTATGAAATATAATTCACAATTTATAAGGCAGTACTATACATTCTGTAGATTCCCAGAAGACAGTCCAAAGGAATTCATTTGAACAGACATAGTTCTAACTCCTGTCCTCTGAAGATGCTGGCCACAGAGACTGGTGAAACGTTAGGAAGAAAAACCTCCAGAACACGGCCAAACAGCCCGAAAAACCTACAACAACCATGAATTCATTTCTGTCTCTCTTTTAAAATCAGAGTTTAATATTATAGATGATATTTATGTATTTATTTGTTTTGCACACAGAGATGTTAGGATTTTACAATATTGTATATTATTTTCCTCATGGAAGTTTTCCAGATTGGAAATATTATTTTACAGATGAATGCCTAGCTGTTACTTAACACGATTTTTGGTCTTACTGCTTCTGTGCTTCTACAAAAACCTTAATGTATTCATCTGTCCCATGAGACCTGGGGCTTTCATTTTAAATCTTCAGGCCTATATCCAATTGGTGGTCCCAGGTAGAGAAGAGGTACTGAATCAATTGTTGAATGGTGAGTCAACATTTATATAAAACCCATTGATTCAGATGGCTTACTCTAGTTTGGACTAGCAACCAGATTTAAGATACAGTGTTGAGAGTTCTTTAAACCCTTACTAACCACCTGCTAGATTGAGTCCTGTGAGCTTTATTTTGGGGATAATTTAATTTTCTGTTGCAAGTGAGAGATTGGGTAAAATGATTCACAATAGATGATCCCAAGAGTCTAAAAAACTAGTTTCAGCACCTTGATCAGCATTGCTAATCCAAACTACTGTAAATATTTGACAACATAAATTAAACCATTTTGATTACTGTCATTCACAAGAGATGCATTGAATAGTAGTGAAAAATTCAAGGACTCAGAAAATGTGTTTGGGTCAATCCTTCCTTTATGAGAAGGACACACAAAGCTATTAACACTGCAAGAAAAAGATTAAGATATATAAAACACCATTGTGCTTTATGTCATTTTGACAATAGTACTTGATAGGAATATTCACATAATGGTCTGTAAACCAACTCAACAAAAGAATCTGTGCTTTTGTAAATCAGGTAACAATGCTATTTCTGGATCAAAATAATACTTATAAGGAATCTTATTATACAGGTATACAGTGTAGCTGTAATAGTGATGTTTGCAAGACCTAAGCAGGTCTGATAGGACCTTAATAATCAGTAGTTGCTTCTAATCTATTGATTTATGATAACTCTTGGCAAAGTTTTAAAAGTGTAGAGTACTCAGAGGTGGTTTACTAGTCCCTTCTTGGGACTGAGCAGCTTAACCAAGGCTGGGCAGGCTAGCTCTTCTCCTGTGAGGCACACAGTAGATAGAGCCTTTGAAAGGACATTAATTCATAGGGTTGCCATAGATTGGAAGTGACTTGGTGGCACATAAAAGCAAAGGATCTTTGAACTTCAGCATTACCATGTCTTAAACTGACTGATCCACACCCACATAAAGGTGTTTCAAAAGATAAATTTTATTTAGCACACAAGAATTAAACTGCATGCAAGTAAATAAAACATATAGCTAGATTTTAAATGCATATGTTTTGGAATAGGAAAATATTAACTCATAGAAGCAAACTTGCAAAGACTAACAGGATTCAGTTATCCAGGCTATTATTGCAAGACTCAGTAGAATACAAGCATCTGGATCCAGATTCCAGGAGGTGGTATGGGTTGAGGATAGGATATTTGGAGTTGAAGGGAAAAGAGAGAGATTGAGAAGGAGAGACTGTCAAATGTATTCTTCTAACACATACATATGCACCAAAAAAGGAGCAGTATTTAAGGGAGTTTGCAATGTCAAGAAGAAGTATTCCCCTGAGAGTTTTTTAGGTTGTCAGATTATTTTGCCCTGAAAGCAGCGCCCTGAGGGCTGAAAGAGTGAAGTTAACTCCTTGGTGCCCACAGGTATGTTTTTTAAGTTAATGGCCTGGGTGACTTTCTCCAGTGGCAGCACTTCCTAAGCCTCACATGCTTCCCAATCCACTGCGTCCACCCAACAGTTCTCCTCTCCTGTTTCATGTTCCTCCTTGAATCGGAGTCCCGCCATGGCCACACCTGTAGCCTCGAGTGTGTTGTCTGTCTCCATCTCATCAACACCCCAGTCCACAGGTGAGTAGGGAATCCAGCCAGTGTTCTCTGAGAGGTGAGGAGCCCACACTTGTGGCTGGGTGGGGCCCTTGCCAGTCTGACACATAGCCCCAAATTTCATCCCATTAATTTCAGCAAGTCAAGGCAGTAACTAGTACTTCTTACAGATCAGCAGAATGGAGTTCTTGCTGTCATGGAAAACAGAGGCAGGACATAACTGCTTTAAGGAACAAAATTGTGGACAAAAATGTCTTGCAGATGTTGAAGCAGCAAAAGAGCTGGAAGCAGGAGACGGAAGAGAAGTGCATTTCAGCAGTGGGAGCAAAGAGCATAACTATGGGCTCTGGATTACAGCATCTTTTACGTAAAATCTTTGTGCGCCTTCCTTTTAACTCCTTCACTTCAGATGAAACCACTCCTACTGGACACATTTATGATGCAGTTCACTGGAATATTGCTAGTTTCCATTTCTTGTTTATGTGCCATATATTAAACTCCAGCAGAAAGTGAATATAAACAATAGGTTATTGACTTTCGGTTCAGATACTTTCATTAACATGCCCTTTAATACCGAACTCTTGTAGCCAAACCAGGCCCACAGTGATATAAGAGGCAGGTTTTAGCATGCTTGCAGAAACTGTGAGTGGTGCACCTACCCACCCACAATCAGCTCGCTGGGAATTGAGCCTGAGTATACATTACAGTATACTGCAATTATCAAATAGAAAATTTAAAAGAATCAAATACTATTATGTAATTCATACCAAATGGGAACTCTCTGATACTGAACTGTGACAGTTCCGTGGATAACACCACAAGCTGTATAGTGGATTCCCAGGAATTCTTTCATGCTTTTGACGTTTGATATTGAAATGACACAATATGGTTGGTCATGTCCTTTTAAACGGATTTTGAGTTTCCTAGAAAGGGAAGGTAGCTTGGTTTGTAAGCACAATGCTTTCTTACATGAATGTAGAAAGGAGTTCTGGATCAAAGGTATTAATAAAAAGTCATGTAATGTAAATTTGAGTGACACATCACCTGTTTTTACCCTCAGGTACAAGGTTTTAGGCAACATGAGTGCCTGGAAATGCATTTGGCAGCGAATAGCAGTTTGTTTTTGAAACAAATGCTCGTACTTTAATGCAATATCATAAAATGGATATAAAAATCACTTCAGTAATAAGGAGTATGGACTCCATGGTCAAGGCTGAAGCTCTTACCAGTATATCCAATTTGTCTGTTTTTTTTTTTCCAGCCTGTTGCTGAATGGATCATTCTCTCTCCCCTTTCGCCCCAAGCAATTTTTGGTAATAAAATCAGGGTAAATGGTTTCAGAAAATATAAAGATATCAAAAACAGAGTACAATGTCATCTAGACTGCATTTCTAACCAATTGTATGAGGGTATAAGAGAAACTGGACTCAGTGTGACACAGTAGTAAGTGTTGTCATGCAAAAAGAAAAAAGAAAAAGAGAAAGGTGCTGCTTATATATTGCCTCATATTGCTTAAAGCCCTCTCTGGGCAGTTTACAATTTAATTATGCAAACTACACATTGACTACCTGCCTACCCCCGCAGGCAAGCTGAGTACTCAGGATAGCTCAGGGCTGCACTATCAGAGTGTTAAAAATAAAATGAGAATACCCACTTGTGAGTGGAGGTGCAATAAACTCCCATATTCTATGGTTAGTTCTTCTACAGGAAGTGTTTTAGCTCTATTCCAAAACATTATAAACCTTTTGTTCTAAAACTTGAAGATTCTACTATGTTGCATTATTCTGCTACTAAAATTATTTACAATAATGCAGCATGAATGTAGGCTTGTTCAGAAGGGATGGAGTGTGAGCTCTCAAAGTTTGTTTTGGAAGTCTCTTTGTTTAGAGAAAGCCTTCATTTAGTATCAGATCAAGACTGCTTTGGATCCAAGACAGGCTCTGCCTGATTTTCTGAAGCTTCAGATAACTATATAATAGGGAATCAATACATTGGTATAACTATGTTTTGTTTTGCAAAATCTGATGCAGACCCAGTTAAACCCATTTGAGTAGATCAAGCCTGCCAAATTTTAAACAAATAGGTGTAAAGTGTATTCTGCAAACCACAAGGAACCTTTAAACCAGAGGTCCCCAACCCCCGGTCCGCGGCCCGGTGCTGGTCCATGGCCTGAGCCGGAACGGGCCACGGAGAGAGACCTCCCCCCACCCCCGCATGCACTCCCCCCCGCACAGCCTGTTTGCGCCTGCGCGCCCGCACGAGTGCTGCGCCGCCCTTTGTGCATGCACATGAGTGCCCACACAAACGCTGCGCCACCCTTCGCGCATGTACACGAGCGCAGGGGGGTGCCACACCTTCCCCAGCCGGTCCGCGGGGCTAAAAAAGTTGGGGACCGCTGCTTTAAACCATGAGGATTTTTTAAAAAAATCCTCTTTTGGCAGGGCGGGGAGGGGGAGAATTGGATGGCGTTTTAGATTAGATTAGGCATCCTTCAGTCTCGAGAGACTATGGTAACATGCTGTGAATAGAGGACTTGGAACAGCGTCTAGTGTGGCTGAGAAGGCCAATTTGAGAGTGACAGTTCCTTCCACACTGAAGACAAATTACAATCTGTCCCCTGTCCAGCTCCCTGATTTGGCTGGTTTCGGGACTGCCTCTTTGCCTCGGCCTGCTGGACAAGTGTCTCTTCAAAATGCGAGAGGCCATGATGCACCGCCTGCCTCCAGGCTGAACGCTCAGATGTCAAGGTTTCCCATCTGTTGAGGTCCATTTCTAAGGCCATGGATGGTGTTTGCTGCTGTAATATTTAAACCACTTCTGAAGCCAAGCATGCCAAATTGCAGGTAGTGTTTTGGGAGGTGCTTTTAAAATTGATTGTAGGGGATAATTGGTTTTACCACACCTGCATCTGGTCTACCTTTAAAGAAATGGGCTTGGGAATACCAAGAACTCTGCCATATTCCTGTTTCATCGTTGATGAAACGGACAAAATTTTATTGAAATCTGACTGAAATGGACAGCATCAGCCTTAAGCCAGGAAAGTTCTGCTATTGGATCTCAGCCAATTATATTAAGGAAGTGTTCTTATACACTATAGCAATTTGGGTGCAACATACGTAAAAATACACATGTAAATAATGAAAAAAAATATTATATAGGCTGGGGCTCTTGTACATACATACATGTGAGAAGCAAGTCACCTGGAATGGTAGTGGGGGGCTTACCATTGATTAACCATGCATATTTACACAGCTCCATCAGCCTTCTGAAGTACTTTCCTGTTGTTATTGTTTAGCCGTTAAGTTGTGTCCGACTCTTCGTGACTCCATGGACCAGAGCACGTCAGGCCCTCCTGTCTTCCACTGCCTCCCGGAGTTCGGTCAAATTCATGTTGGTCGCTTCGATGACACTGTCCATCCATCTCGTCCTCTGTCGTCCCCTTCTCCTCTTGCCTTCACACTTTCCCAACATCAGGGTCTTTTCCAGGGAGTCTTCTCTTCTCATGAGATGGCCAAAGTATTGGAGCCTCAGCTTCAGGATCTGTCCTTCCAGTACTTTCATATTTTGCTATAATTCTTTTAAATTCAGTTAAAGAACCCATGAGAACAGAAAGCAGAGGAGAAACCTATATTCTAGATAGGATTTTCACTTACGGCTGTGTATACATATCTGACAATACTTGTTTTTTTTTTCTGCAGAAAAGGGCCCTAAAGGGCAAACTGCTTCTGCACTTGTGCCATTGCCTTTGGAGACTTTGGGAATTGTATTTCAAGAACCTCTTTAGGACCATACGCTTCCCCATCCTGGTCCTACACAATGCATACAGTTACATGTATGAGTCCATAGGCACCTGCCTAAGGATTTTGTTTCTACTTTGAGGTTCTCCTTTGCATATCCTTATCTTCAAAGACAGATGTGGGTTTTTTGAGCTTTTGAAGATTATTATACTAAATAATTAATGTTGTGTCCTTTAAGTTGTTCTTATTCCGTTTTATTCCATATGGTCATTTTTAGTTTGTATATTATTTCTAATATCCCCTGCTACTGATAATGTTGTATAATATTCTATTCTTTTATTTCTTCAGTGTGATTACTGCTGTTTTAACCTAGTGGCCTTCAGGGTCCTTTCAGAATTAAAGTGCAGGGAATAAAGATAAATATGGCAAAATCTAAGTCTGAAAAGTTTAGAAAAATATAGGTTTTAAAAACTCTTCAGGTCTGGATTTACCTGTTGATATGTGACTTTCTAAAATGTACCATATTTTTTATGTGGAAAATCCTGTCCCTTTTTTTCAGGAACTAGCATTCAGCTTGAAGTGATTTTGTTCTTCTGGGAAGTGAATATTTTGCTTTAGTGCTCTTCTGATATGGAGGTTACTACAGTATAATATTATTTATTTTCTATTTATTTAAGATTTTTATATCCCACCTTTTTCCTAAAATGACCCAAGGTGGCTATTAATCCAATAAGTCAAACTATTGAAAATTTCACATCAGCTGAACTGAATAGCAGCTCCTATTTTTCTGTGTATGAAACTCTTTAGGAGGAAAATAGGCATGCTTAATTAAATAGATAGGCAAATATCTAAAGTGCTTGTAAAAATCACATAACTCTAGGCTGTGTTTCATCCATCCCTCTTCTAAGATTTCTAAATTCTACCCATAAAAATGCATGAATTTTTAGCAATTAGTTCTTCAGATGGAATTAGGAATATCCTTTGATATTAATATGTGTGCACATATATGTGTATCTATATGTATTGTTGTATTTAGCCATGAACAACATATATAAACATATATATCTACTATATAGACCTTTGAAGGAGTAATTAAAATCTTAATAAATAGTTATAGTTATATCTTAATAAAACATCATAGTTATTTCAGGTGAAACATATTTGGGGCTATTGTTGTTTTGCAGGAGAAAGAGTACTTGAACATTTGGAGAAAAAATGCCATTATTACTCTTTCTTTATGTTGTAAGTGACAAGGAGAAATTCAGGAAGTAAAGCTTTCTACATCATTGTACATCCATACCACACACCCATGATGTTTTTATCCATCTTGTAGCTGTTAAAAATGAAAGATCCCTGCCAGGAAAATAGCTGTAACCCTAATGGTTCCCGTTAGAGGTATACTTGAATCAGATAAACTTCATAAGTTAGGGTGCCACTTGGGGGAGTGGGGCTGTTAGGTCTTCAGTAGCTGTATGATAGGTGGGTCAATCTGCGCCTCTTTCCCCAGCCATTGCCACATTTAAAAAAAAATCTAAATGAATCTGTCCATGGAGTAGTTAAAGATATACTTATCCACAGTGGTATACATGAAAAATAGTTCAGGGAGTATCTGGCTCTCCAATATTCCTTTTAAAATGTCAGCTATGTATCTCTGGTGTTTCAGAGGCAGAGAGTTTATTTATTTATTTATTACATTTATACCCCGCCCATCTAGTCAATCGACTACTCTGGGCGGCTTACATAAAGGTTTTTGTCTCCATCAGTGCTTTTGCTGGTTCTGCTATCCCATTTTGTGCAGGTGAGACAATTATGTCTAGAGATGGGATATTCATTTTCATCTCCCAGGGGAGACGGATATGAATATTGCCACCACAGGTGGCCAGCCTTTTTGGACCCACCTCTCAGAACTGGCTAGTCCACTTATCGCTCATGGCACAGTGCATGCAGCCGTCGTCTTTCATGACACACCAATCATGGAAGTAGCTTGGCCAGCCCTTCACCGCCTCCCTGCACTGCTGACTACTTGGGCAAGGAGGCGGGATGATGAGTCTCCCCACTCAGCTGCTGAGTGGTCAGCAGCGCAGGGAAGCACCAGGTGGGCTACTTCCATGATTGGCACAGCATAAACAATGAGGGCTGTGCACGCTGCGAGCGGTTAGTGGACTGGACGGTTCTGGGGGGGTGGGGTGTCCAAAGGGCCCGGCCACCTGTGGTGGCGATATTCATATTTATCTCCCCCGGGACACAAATACGAACATCCCATCTCTAATCATGGCTCCTAGCCACAAGGATCCCAGGGCAGAGAGGGTGAGGGAGGAAGAACAGACTACCTAATCACATTGAGATCTTCCCTGCAGCCAAGTATTCTGCCTTGGGGGTTCTTAAGTGGACTTGTGCCTTCAGCTTTATTTGCTCCTGAGGGCTGGGTGGAGGCCCCACTACCTCCTCCTCAGACTTAGTCCCCTGAGCCCTAACCACCCACTGACTCAGGCTGCTGATTCCCTGAAGGCCTGGAATCTGCAGAACGCAGAAGCTCTTCCACCCTCTCTGGCTCTGGAGCATTAAGTTTGTTAAGGTAGTCCTCACTGGAGGACTCCTCTGCCAAGGTCTTGACGTCTATCTTTAATGGTAGTCTGAGATGCAGAAATTGAACAGCTTCAGCCTTTCTCATCTGTTTGTCCTACTTGTCAGAGAAAATGCCACCTACCAAGTTCCCCTGTCAGAGACTGCTCAAAAAGACAAAGGAAAAATGCAAGAGGCGGCTTGGTGGACACTTCTAACCTCTGAAACCCATTGCTGAGAGAGACTAGATTGGTCCCTTCCTCCTGTCCTTCTACCATCAAATACCTTTTTAATTCAAACATGTCTTTGGCATCTAAGCTGTATTGTTACTGAAGGATGTTTTGGTTAGATAGCACCGTCTCTCTTTATTCATGTGTTTATAGCTGTCCTTTAATTTTTTTTTTAATGTTTCAGTTTTATTTCATCCTTGGTTACCATTTCTTGGCCGAAGAGTTCCTGTCTTTCTGCCATAAGGCATAAAAAAGAAGGAAGTAGGGACTTGTCTACTGTTGGGTCCCTGTTTTGAAATGGTCCCATATTTGTATCTCAGATTTCTACGCAACTCCCATTTCAATCATAATAGTATATTTTATAACATTTTGGGGGATGGGGAGCAACTGTGGTGATCTATTGCAGCAAAAACAAATCCTGTGTCACTTACAGTCTTTTGGGCCATAATTCACAAAAGCTTGGGCCATGTAAAAGTTATTCGTTTTTAAGAACACAAGATATTTTAAAATGATTGTCTTAAAATTCTGATAATAAAAGAACCCTGCAGATTGAAATTTTCAGGCTTTACAGTCAGCTTCTGAGAAGCGGAAGATGAAGCACTGCGACCGTCTGTTCTTTCCTTGACCATACATTTAAGAGGAATGAGTAGATCAGATAAGGAACTGAGAATCTATTGAGATACATAGTCGCTTTCATACTTGTTATGACAGTGTCTCTTTAAAAAAAAAGGTGGGGGGGGAGAGGTAGCAAAATCAATACAAACCAATAATAACTTCACATTAGTGGAAGCACCCTGAATGGTTCTCCAAAATATTGAGACACATCCAAGTACATTTTAGCAGAGCTGATATTTATCAAAAGTCATTTGCCCCCAAGCAGATGCTCTTTCATTGTGCTCCTGTCACAAATGACTAAGATGTATGACAGACAATTATGGCATCTGTAGTTAGCAGCCTTATAATCAACACCATTATTTAACGATTGGTGCAATATACTGACTCCTGTTACTGTTTATCAGATATCAGTCAGTTCTGGCTATTTTCTGTGCTTCTTTATCCCCACCCCCACCCCACACACTTCACAGTATGGGGCAAGCACTGCCTTTTAATGGCTAGTCTGAAACAAGTACCATTTTCACATTTTTTACAGACTGCAGAGGCAAAGAAAAAGCAACCAATTACACCTATATGCTGTGACCTCTCATTTGACTATGCCTGTGTATAACTATCTTTATGCAGTTTCTTTAAACCATGAGGGGAGAGGAGAGAATTTAGAGAGAGAAAAATAGCTGCTTTTACTGTTGCAGATAAGACCTTTTCGATTTAGTCTTCAGCATGGAAAGGAAAAAAATGTCTCCTGTTTAAATATTCATGTAAAGAGTGAATAAAATGTTGATATACTGGATTAGTCACAGTCTTTTGCAACATGACTTCAGTTTGCTCATGAGGAATAGAGAGGAGGAAATCATTCATTCGTTTAGTGTCCCCCTCCCAAATGTGAATGCCAGAATAATGATAAAGTTATTTTTAAAAGAGTAAAAAAAAAAGGAGGGCTATTTTTTTTACTGCTTTGCAAAAAAGTGGATACAAGACAACTCTTCTTGTAAGATATTTATTGCTGAAACATTTCTGGGAGACACCTGAGGCAATGTATAAATGAAATGTAAAATAAGAGGTATATAATTTTATTTATTCATTTATTTATTTGCCAGAGTGCATGCTTCAATTAACAAACGTCTCTGTTTACAGTCACCAGTTCCCCTTTGCAGGTTCTGGAGAACAACAGTAGCAGGAGTGCACATTAGAGTGCATGAGTCAAAATTCCAACGGTATTTTATTGGCTTTCTATATACTCATGAATTTACTAAAATGAAGATGAAATTGAAAGCTTTTATGCATGCATGCAAAAAGAAATTGATCACACACCAAAACAGGACATGATTACAATTGTAAGTGACTATGATGCAAAGGTATGAAACAAAGCAGAAAGAAAGTTGTTGCAAATACATGCTTCAAGCAAAGTCACACAAATGGCTGCATACATGGGCATCACCAGACAGTCAATATAGAAATCAGACTACATAATTGGAAGCAGGAGATGGATAAGCTGTATTCTATCTACCGAAACAAGACCAGGAGTAGATTGTGCTACTGACCATATCCTGTTAATATCTAACATTATTGTAAAGCTGGAAAAAAAATGACAAAATATAGCCAAAGTAAAATGTGACAGAATTTTTTCAGGAACTGTCATGTAGAACCGTTGCTTTAATTTCACATGCAAGCAAAGTGATGCTCGAGGTGTTGCAGCACAGGCTTTTGCCTTATATGGAGCGAGAAATGCCTGATGTTGATCCCTTATTTTATGGCCGCCTTGTTGCCTTGAATAGCTGCCGAACAGAACTTTGTGGAGTGGTGTGGTAACTGCTGATCCTAGAGGGGACATGTTGAGTTCCCTCAGATACCTACAATGGTGGTTCTTCCTTACGGTCTCTGTGCATTAAGGGTTAGTCCTGTGCATGTGCATCATGTCTCAGAATCTTCTAAAGCTGAGCAAGAACATTTTGGTGGAAGTCCTGCCCACCTGCTAGTGGGCTTCCACTTTCCACTCAGTTTTTGTGTGTGTGTGTGTGTGCCACATAGCTTGCATCACTTTTGGAGCATTCTGACCTATTATGTTCTTTTCTTTTCTTTTCGTGGGACTCTCAACCTTCATCTCTTATTTGGTTCTAGAAATATGTCACAAGGGACATGATCAGAAGTGATGAACTGTCGGATAGTTGGGAGTTTGATTCCCCACTGTGCTTCCTTGACAAGGGCCAGACTTGATGATCCATAGGGTCCCTTCCAGCTCGCCACTTCTGTGATGATATTTGTCAGCAAGACAGGTAACGAGTTTGAAGGGACTTTCATAGGATCCAGCATGCTCATTTTTAACACATCTGCAAATGTTCTTAAATATCAGTTGCAAATGACAGTTTTAAATGCAGTGGAACTTCTTTTCTGCTTTAGAGAATCTTTTCTGTTCTGTCGGTTAGCCCCCTCCACCTTTTAATCTTCTTCCGAGATTCAGTGTTTCTCTTTCAAGAAAGTTGGCTGTTGCTGCTGATTCTGATTGCCATTGGGGGGGCTGTTCTGATGTTCAGACTTCAGAACTGGAAGTTGCTTGGGTAAAAAATGACCTTGTTCACATATAATGCTAAACTATAGGTAAGCATTAGGGATGGGACTTTTGGGTTAATGTGGATGAAAAAAAAACTCATGAAAAAGACTTACACTTTCACATTATTTTGTTTAATTCCAAAATAACCTCTTAAATGTAATGCTTCATTTTAACAAGAGAGAGACATAAAAGCATTGGATTTTTATTTTATTTTTTATTTTTGCTTTTCCCCGCTTTTGTTTGCCCTTTCCTTTAATTCTTGTCTGTCATATCACCCAGGAAAAATTTAATCAAATAGTATTGTGAGGGCTGCTTTTGGTGGCCAATCAGAATGCCCAGGAAGCAGGGAAAGGGAATCTTGAATTGTACAGGACCTGGATTACTTGTGGAATCCACTGAAGACTGTTCTTTTGCTTCCTTCCTTCCTTGTGGGTTTGCTGCCGTACCCTGTGGTGCCCTATATCTTGATTGTACTGCCCAGCTGTGCCTGTGAGTCCTTTTCACAATGTTTTCCAGTTTTTGAGGGGCAGGGAATGCCCTCTCATCCCCCTTTCCTTTCAAGGATTATATTTTCTGTGTGCTGCTGCATTATGGTGGTAGACTCAAGGAAAGGAAAAGAAGACATCATGTGGTGAGGGAAGAGAAATCTCCCCATATTCTAGTTGTTCTGATTGGCTTGGCTTTGATTCTATTGTTTGCCTTTATTTGTTCCTCTGCTTTTCTTTGTTTTTGGGAAAGGTGGCAGTTTGTGTGTTTTCTATTTTTCCTTATTTCTCTTGTGTGTGTAGGAATGTTTTCCCTGTTAGACTTTTTTTTTTTTTTTTGCAGTAGTATTATTTCTTAATCTACTGTGGACTGTCTGCCTTCCACCTGTTTAACTACTGGTTAAACATGTCTGAACTGATTAAACATAGCCATAGTTTAAGGGAGAAAGCCAGGATAATAAACCATGATATAGAGTTGTTCATATTGAAATACAACAGTAAACTGCAATTAGTTAAAAATAGATACAGAATCTTCAGATTTCTTTGTGGCTGTGAGGGAAGAGAAGAAGGGAACAGAAGCCCACAAGGTTGACTTTATTCAGCTACACCAACAAGCAGGGCCTTGGTTCAAAATTCTGTAGGCAGCTTTGGAGAATGTATTCAGTGGCTTTTGAATATTGTTGCTAAGTGACTAAGTACTGTGTGGCTAATGTTTACTATCTATACGTGGGGAAGTGGAAAATTCAGACTCTTGTTTATACTTTGTGCAGATAATGCAAGCAATATAGTGTTTATACTGCAGTTTATACCATTAATCCTCCCCAAATGTCAGATAATATACCTCAGTGGTTCCCTATGTTGGGTAACTCAGGTGTTCTCAGGCTGCACCTCCCAGAAACCCCTTCCAGCACAGCTGGTGGTGAAGGCTTCAGGGAACTGCAGTATAAGAACACCTGGATTACCCTAGGTTGGGAACTACTTGTATATATCAGTGCTTCTTCCTTGATATTAAAGATAAGATTTGCATATGTGAAATCTATTCCTGTATGTTAACCTTCTGTTTCCAATATGTTGAGGTCACTCCTTCCATACAGCATACTGTCAACCCTGTATAGAAGTATAAACAAAGTGTTAGAATACTAGGAAATTAAGAATCTGCCCTATACAGAGTCATATTAGGGCAATATGACAATAGGACCAATTACCTCGGGAGGTGGTGAGTACTCCAACGCTGGAAGCATTCCAGAGAAAATTAGGCAACCATATGTGAGATACAGTTTTATTGAATTCCTGCATTGAGCAGGGTGTTGGACTCGATGGCATCATAGGCTCCTTCCAACTCCTTTATTCCTTTATTCTATGATATGAGTGATCCTTATCGCTTGGTGTTGTTGATATTGACTGGCAGTGGCTCTCCAGTGTTTCGAGCAAGATTCTTTCTCGCCCCTAGTGTAAGATGCCAGGAATTGAACCTGGATCTGGCTGCACAGAAAGCATTTGCTCTACTTCCAAGTGACTGACAACCCCTTCTTGTGAACATGGAACTGGGCAATTTTACATATGTCTTCCATTGAGTTCAAATGGTTCTCACTTCCAGAAAAGCAGGTATTCAATTGTAGTCAAAATATTATAGATACTTTAATTTGAGAACTTTAGATGTGGACTTGTGAATTTCCACTGTATGCACTAGCAACGTTGTCACTATTGCACCACGTGCAGTAGCATCAGTTCCATAATTCCATCTTCTAAAGACAATCTGGAATAGGATGGCAACGGCAAACCTGAAATATCCTTAAGGATGGAAAAAAAGTAGAAGTTTTTTAAAAATGTTGAGACATTTATTATAGCATTGCTATTCAGGCTTTCCTTCTTCAGTACTGAGTTGTACTCAGATGTATTTCTGATTTATATTTTCTGTAACTCTGTAATAAACTATTGACTGGTAGTAGAGAAATTTTGTAATGAATTATTTCACCAATGTTCCTGCTCTAATTGAAGGAATATGAGATTATTCACAAGATATATAGAGGTGCATCCATACTGCCATCTAGGATCCTGTGGCTTGGGTGGGGCTAGATAAACACCCAGAGAATGATAGGTAATAGCTTAGATCTCCTGTTTAGGGATTAAGTTAGGAACCTGGACATGCTCTTGGACCTGGCTGTGTCTTGGGATTCTCAGATTACAGCTGTGTCCGGAGCAGCCTTTAACTAGCTGAGACTTATCACCCAGCTCTGCCCCTACCTAGATGAGGGAGCTCTCAGGACATTGGTGCATGTGTTAGTGATCTCCAGGATCAACTACTGTAATGCTCTCTATGTGGGACTTCCCTTGAGGTTGACCTGGAGACTGCAAGAGGTCCAGAATGCAGTAGCACTGGCTACTGTGATGTCCCAGGTCAAGTTCAAGATATTGATGCTCACTTATAAAGCCCTCCACAGTTTGGGACCTCATTAATTGTTGGAGCACCTTTTCCCAAGATCATCCACACGCACTACCAGATCCTCTAAGGCACATGTGTCAAACTCAAGGCCCGTGAATCTTAAATTTTTGGAGAGAGATTTTAAACAACAGTGAGAAAATTAAATGATGCTCTTCAAAGAACTAATTCTACATGTCTTTTTCTTGGCAATATGGTGTGGATGTTTAAACTGCTTATTCAGATATGTATAGGATTTCCTACCCAGTTCTCTGTATTATGCAAAATATTAGAAAATGTGCCATCAGGTGATTTCAACTTATAGTGACTCTTCCCAGGGTTTCTAGGTATAAAATCTTCAGAAGTTGTTTTCCAGGTCCTTCTTCCTGGAAGGAGTCTTGGACCATGTACCTTACCCAAGGCCATACAGGCTGGTCTTCTCCAAGCAGGCACAGTAAAGAATTGAACTCTCTACAATGCTAAAACAAGTCACATTTAGAGCAGGTTCATTTGAATCAGTGGAACTTGTGAAGGAGTTTACTCACCCAAATACGACCACCCTCCACTTTAGTGAGATTTACTATGCTAAGCAACTGGATATGGGCCACTGTCATCTGACTTGCAGCGGAAAGTGATCACAAATTGCAGAAGGCAGAGGGAAACAAGAGGTTTCCCTCTTGTTCCCTTCCTTCAGAGCTACAGAGCAATCGTTACAACTAGGAAATATGTTAAGTAACTGTAATATAATAAGTAACTTTCCTTGCAATATTTGACTTCACACATACATAACATTTTACAAATATAAGTACACGCAAATATATACAGGCACGCGGAAACACACACAAGTACCAGTCCAATGTGATACTGTCTTCCTCAATCTTTATTCTCATTATTTGCGGTTTTGTTTCCAATGCCATACTGTAATAGGGAATGGGAGTCATGACAGAACTTGAAATTATACTGTGTACTGTCTAAATGGTGGACCACACCATTCAGAATCCTTCAGCCAGAATATTCACTAATTCTGTTAGCTGTGGAATTCTGGAACTGGTAGTCCAAGAAAGTTACTTTGTCAATCTCTGCTTCCTAAGAGTACAAATATATTAATTTCCTTGGCATCTCGACTGAGGTGTAAGATCCATTTAATTTTTCTGAATAAGCAGGTCAAATAGGCATGTTATACTTCCAAGACAATCAAATGAAGAATTTTTTCTTCAAAGAAAATATTATTGTTTTCTTATGATTGTTTGAATTTCCCCCCCATAATAAGCATTTTTGGATAATATGGAAATGTGCATGAAATGTAAATTAGGCCACCAAATTTACATTTCATGGAAATTAGGAAACTAGATTTTGAGAATTGGGATACGGTAAACATAGTTTTTGGCTGTTTATTAAGTATTTATCTAAAAGGTCTCATCTTTGCTTACGAGTCTGGCTGGAATTTACCCTCCTCAGTGAAGGTGTTGAGATATGTCTTGCCACTTGGAGAAGCTGGGATGGTGAATAACTGAGGCTGGGTTTTTATCTGCAGTAGCATTTGACTCATGGAAGTCCTTTCCAGGCATATACCCAAATTTATATTATTTTGAAAGGCCTTTTGTCTTTGTCTGTAATTTTTAAAAAATGCTTAAATTGCCTTTAGCCAGTTTTAAAGAATATTTAATCTGTTTTAACATACTTCACTTTGGGAGTCTGGAAGTTGAGTCATGGGAACTGGACTTCTTTCTTATTAGGTTGAAACGTTTCGCTACTCATCCAAGTAGCTTCTTCCATCTGAGGAGAGTTGGTAGGAGATCCCTGATATATTCTCCACCTTGGTTTCAGTTGGTTTAGCGACTGTTAACAACCCATGACAATGGGTGGAGAAGGACTACAGAAGTGGGATTTTGACTCACCCCCTTTCCTTTGTCCATCTAATGAGCCTATTCAGACCAAGGGGAAGTGAAACCAACGGGGAGGATATATCAGGGGTCTCCTACAACTGAAGTGATATAACATGGTCCTCTGGTAGTGATCCTGTTATAAACATAAAGCTCAGGAGTAAAATCACCTGGTTGTGCCACAGACCAACACATGTATCACTTTTTATTTATTTGGCAGGCTATGTAATAAGATGGATGCAAAGGTGCATACCTGATTGCACAAAAAAGGGCTACTTTAATGGGAGCAATCTTTCTTAAAGTGACCTTTACATTTGCCAAGAAATCAACCAGCCCCCAAAAGTACAAGTCTTACAGCTGGAACAAAGAGTTCCGGCTTGGGCACAGTCCAGAGTCAGTTCAGAGCACATTTCCCATGTGCTGTGTGATCACCAGGAAATAGATCACACTGGATTGCTCCACAAGTTACAAATTGTGATCTATTTTGCCATATGACCACATGCTAAGTTAACAGCTAATTGTTTAAGTGAAAATACAATGAGACTTTTTCTATAGTCATCCAATGGGTCCTTGACTCATCATTCATTGACTCATCATCGTATATCTCTGACACAATCCAAGTGGAAACAGCATGCTTGTTAGTCATACTGCCAAAAGAATCATATATTTCTGACTGAGGGGCAAACTAGATTTGAAACTAAAAACTTCTTCAGCTAGAGGGGCTGATAAATCTTCATAATTAGAGCAGAAATGGAGGGGGAATGTAATGGTATCCTATTAATATAATAGTACCCTATTAATGTCTCACTCTTGTCTGAACCCATAAACAGCCTAGACACCTTGTTGAAGTCCTTCATATGGGGTTTATATAACCTTTCACATGAAAATCAGGCTTCTACATAAAATGAGTAACCCACAAGTGTAAATCTGACATATATTAAGATAGTACCCTTTTTCAGTGGCCGAAAATTAGTAGGTACAACTCTGCTGCATAAATGGTGACAGTGTTGTCACCTGGTGACATGAACCTTTATATTATTTTCATTTAGAACTTCCTATCTGTTTAGGTTCCAAGGCTCCCGTTTGAATTGGGCAAGTTTTTAGGAACCTCAGGTGGTTGGGAGGGGGAGATTGCAAGATTGGAAAATTGCTACCCACAGTTCTGCTGCTGGATTGGGGTTGCCGGGGAAATTTTCCAATATTAAAAGCTTCCTTGCCCATTCTGAGGCTCCCAAAAACTTCCTCGGGGCAAAAAGAATCCCTACAGAGCCTTGGAACCTAAAGGCAGGGGAAGCAGTTTAGGAAGTTTTAAATTAAAATAAAATAAAGCTTAACATCACAAGGTGATGATGTCAAGTTTGATGATTTTTAACTCTCAAGTGGTCATACTGGATAAGTGTGTTTTCTACAAGTTATGCTGGTGTTTTAGCTTGAGAAGTTAACTGCATTAAACATTTTTCTCAATTAACTGTATGTGTGCAATATAGGGATCTAGCTCCCTCTAGTGTATTAAAAACAAAAAGATTAATCTAGTGTTTAATCCATTTACAAAAAAATAATATTCTGCTGGTCTGTGCATGCATGGGCAAATGGCTTCTTCTCAAACAATTGTGTATCTTTAGTTGGTGTGCATATATATAAAATTAGTAAAACAGGAGACACTAAAAAGTGTTCCAACAGATAATACCAATTTTGGTTTGAAATAAACTGGCTTGTAGCTTCTCTTGCAGGAAATAAGTACTTAAAAAGTCAAAACATGTTACTGTCACAATCCCTCTATGACTTCACAGACAGAAAGTCTTATGTAATACCATAAGAACTGCCTTGCAGGATCAGATGTGGGTCAAATATTCAAGCAGTCTGCTTCCAGTAGTGTCCAGACAGTTTATTGTTAGAAACTTGCCCTATTCGTTTTGTCCACAGTCTCCTGCAAGTCTTAAAGTTTATATGTACTTGCTCTGAACATAGAGGTCCAGTTATTATTACAGTACTCATATGATAGGTGTGTTTTCTTTGAGGTGGTATTTTTTAAAAACAGACACCTAATTGGAAATGTTTAATTTACAATACTTTACTAATAATTAAGATATGAACTCTCTACAGCATTAATCTTATGACATGACACACTGAAGTGAAAATCCTGTCTTACTGTCTTCAAGAGAATCAATGAGATAGAACCAAAGTAGAACATCTTTGTATAGTGGACAAATGCTGTGGGATTTATTAATAAGAAGTTGGAACAAATAGGCATTTGGATTGGGATGAAATTGGGAGAGAGATACTTTATATACATCAGCATCCTGATATAATATTAATTGTTTGGTATTCAGTAGAAATTTTCACTGTGATAGTATGGAAGCTCTTGATGGTGCTTTCTTTTTTGTGTGATTCTGGTTGCCTCACTGCAAAATCATATTTTCCTGTGTCAGTCGTCCAGACTGTGTAGGCAGTTTTCATGTCATGATGGACATTACCACATTCTACACTGGGAGGAAACAGTATGTGTGATCAACAGAATTCATGTAGAAGCTCCTTTAAACACTATGATAGGGTCAAAAGCATCACTAGGATATTTAAGCCTGCAGTAAGTGTTGTGTTGGACTAGTGTGTGAGAGTCACTATACATAAACAGTTTGTCACATAACAAACAAGTGGGATTACCCAGTCCCTCCTGTGTGGCTTCATGTTATTAAAAATCAGTCCTAATTTTTGTGGGTTTCTCGTTCAGATGTTATGCCACAAGCTGTTTGAATAAAACAGCATTGTGGTTTATATTCAAAGAAGCAGAAACATATTTTTTTCTGGATAATATCCTAAGAGTACAGTACAATCAGGGCTACTCCTATATAATCTCCATTTATTTTAGACAAATTGTTTTGCATCACTCACTCTTCTCAGTTCAGACACCACTGCAATGCATAGAGGCAGCATGGGAATAGCTGCCCTGATTCACAGCTACTGCAATCTGTTTCCTAGATCTTCCAACACGGCTCCTTTAAACCTAAAAATAAATAATGATAAGCTGAACTATTGAAGATGCCTTTGAAAAAAGAAAGAAAATGTGTAGTCACATTTTCTTTCTTCCTTTTTTTAGTATCTGTTCTACTGTATATAATGTAATGAAATATAAACTGAAAATTATAGCTTCATTCTAGGGAGTAAGAAGACTTATTCCAACAGATGGCATCAAAACACCGGTCTCAAATATATGATTGCTGATTGTTAATTGCTCCTGTAAAACAATCCTTTTAAACAGAGCAGTGTGTTTTATCACAGAGATTATAGTTCTAAGTGTTTGGGTTTTTCAGTGTATATTAACATTTTCTTCTTCAGTGTAAGATTTAGAGTTTGTATAATTATCAGATTAAACAACAGTGTCATAACCCCTTCCCCTTAGAAATGAGGACCAAAGGAAAAAAATGACAAGAAATGTAAAGAATTAAGAATGATGAATTCTTTATATTGAAATGATTACCAAACTATTCCTTGAGTAAAGAATGAGTCTAATTATGGACAGTATCGCCCCCCACCCCTGAGAATTCCAGTTGACACAATTCAAAAAGTTGAAGTTTGAAGTGTAAGAAATAGAAAGCCAGAAGAGATGTGAAGAATATTTATAATTCCTATTCAACTGATCTGTTATATCCTGAAAATTTAAACCAGGTTGCAATTTAATTCAAGCAACATAAACCACCAAAATAATATCTCTAAAATGTTTATTGTAATCTGGAAATTGTTGCTGATCTGATCCAGACATTAGGAAATGTTTATGTTTGTCTCATCTTTATATGTCTTGTACTGTATCGTAGTTTAAGAGAGTTTCAATACATGCCTGCAATATAATAGGAGAGTCAGAAAGGTGGAAAGCAAAGAGAAATAGAAGAAGAAGAAGAAGAAGAAGAAGTCTACAGTTTGTACACAATTGCTCTCATAACTAAAATGTATAAACAGGCAAAATTATCTGACACGCAGAAGCAAAGTGCAGTTGAACACAGTATGACCTAACTCTAAAGCTGTTACTGCTACCAGAATTCACATTGGCCCTGGAATTAATCACTAAGACTTGACGTTGTCTGTCACTTACAGGAACAGAGAAAGACTATTTCACTATGATTGTTAATAGGTCTGCCCCCCTGTGACATCACAGGGCCCCACTCCCTGTGGCACTACAAGGCCTAGCACTTACTCTTATGCATTGGCCTGACTGTCTCCTGGAATAGGATGCTGGTGATCTCAACTGCCCATATTATGTTGAGTGGCAGCCAAGATTTCCTGGCAATCTGTTGTGTGGATTAAGACTTTCTTTTTCATGCTACCTCAGATTTCTAAAAAAAAAGGCAGGAGGTGAGAGGAGTGCTGAAATGGTATGGGAAAATTCTGTGTAGGGTGAGTGGGGTGGATACTGAATGACTGGCAAGGGTTTATCAAACAAGATTGGAGGACCATTCTGATCCATACCACCAGACATGAAATCTGAAACCTACACCTCTGCCCTGCATTTGTAGCCCCCCTTTTGAAACTTGCTTCAAACAAAGAAGTCTGGCCCTCACATCTGACCACAGTTTTTGGAACATCTGTGTTTCTTCTGCAGCACAACCATCTTTGTGGTGCCCAGACTGCTGAAGACTTGTGTAGGGTTGAAAGCTAGCTAATGTTTGAATTTTTTAGTGGTCTAATAATGGTATCCCCCAGCCTTGCCTTTTGATTCTGAACCTTGCGTCTTTTTAATAATAAAAAATGGGTTTATTGTACCTATTCTAATTATCTTGGGAATCATCTTTGATATAATGTTTTGTGTATACCTGTCTCTTTGTCTGTCTTCCCTTTGTACATTAGATCAGGGGTCCCCAACCCCCGGTCCATGGCCCGGTGCTGGTCCGTGGCCTGGGCCGGACCGGGCCGCAGAGACAAATCTCCTACCCCCCACATGCACTCCCCCCGCACAACCCCTTCACGCATGCGTGCGAGCGCCCCCCACCCCTTCGCGCATGCACGCAAGTGCCCCTGAACACCCCTGCCCTTTGCGCATGCACACAAGTGTGCGCATGCCTGCATGAACGCCCCCCTGCTCCTTCACACATGAGTGCTAGCGTGGGGGTGCCCCGCCTTCCCCAACCGGTCCACGGTGTTAAAAAGGTTGGGGACAACTGCATTAGATCACAAATTCTAGACAGATAAATACCACAAAGGGAAGAGGGAAGTGAGATTATTAATCTATGTCGTTTTAATCTGTGAGAATCTTTGCAAACTTCTTTTACACTTATGGGTGCACAATAAGAAATTAAAAAAACAAAACAAAGCAGGAAAGGTCTTATATGTGCAGACTCATAACAACTCCATCTCTTTTCTCATACTTCTTTAGATGAAGACATTCTATAATACATACCAGCCTGCAACCTCTATACACTCAGCACTGTTGATTCAGAACATTTTCTAGCATTCATTTGGTGTCAGACTAGGCTACTCACATGTCTTGGGCAATCCTGTAGCAATCAGAAATAACATATCTTGCAGCACTGTTATAATGAGATTCCACAGCAATTGGCCGTTTCCTAGAAAAAAACACACATGCCAATGCAAGCTTGAAACCTGCACTATGTAAAAGTGAGAAAAATGTGAGTTTCCCTTGGGTGCTTGTGAAATAGATGAGAGTAAAGAGGGCCAATAAAATGTGAGCAGCCTCAAACTGAGAGGCTTTCAAGTGAGCAGGTTTGGCCAAACGAAGAATTTTTTAAAATATGTTCATATTTGATCAGTGCTAGGTGTAATTTACTCTGTTATTTCTGCATAGGAATATGGGTTGGAGTGGAGGAGGGGGTTAAGTGTGTGAGAAAATGGTTGTACGTTTGTTCTCCATAATGCCTTTTAGAGAAGTTGGATGTCCAGCCACTCTGATGCTCTCAGCAGTAGTGAGGTTTTTATGTTGTAGACTGGGACTTGCTTTTGCTTAGTTATATCTGAGGCAAAATGGTTTAGAAAATGTGAAACTGAGGTATGAAATAGGTTTTCTGTCTCTTCATATCTTTAAAATTAACAAGTTAATAAATAAAATGTAACAGTCATAATACAATGTAGAGTTAGCTGCACCTAATCCTACTAATTTCACTGGACTTAAGTGTTCCCCTCACTGTGTGACCAAAATGTACGAATATCTCTCAACAGCTTAAACCTAAGCCACTCATATTCTGCTCAGATGAACATGGAATGGTTTCTTGAGATATGCTCAAGCTTTGGAGGATCACCATACCAGCTTTACTCCTCACTTATATCTTTATCAACGGTGGTATTTCTCATGAACTGTAATTTATGAATCTGGCTTAATTAATTTATGCCTCAGTAAATTCGTGAGTCTGCCTTATTCATTAACAAAGTTAGCTGCCTGTTCCTGTTGCCTTTATTAGACATGTGCTGGCAAGATTGGTACCTCTCAAACACATGTGTTTTTCTAGGTTCACAGTAATCCTTTAATGCCGTTAAAGTCTCTTCAAGGAGTTTGGTATCCTCATGCTGTTGTAAATTTCCATTCCAGTGTCCTACATCCAATGCATGCCATGTGTCTAATTCCCTCCTACCGTCTTCTAAACTGAACATCTATCAGTCTTCTGACTACATTTTTTTTTCCTACCGGACATTTTGTGCCTAACTTCATACTCAAAATATCCTTGTGCTTTTTGCCTTCCCTAAAGCAACCCACACAGAATAGGAATGTACGTGAAGAAGGCCATCCAGTTCAGAGGCTAGCAAAGGTTTCCCATCTACTCATGACCTTCCTGTATTGTATTGCCAGCCATGCATATTGTAAAAAGAGGATGCTTGTATTTCCATTGTAATGGTATCACAGCAAAGCTCTCCTGCCCAAGTACTTCCATATAACAATGCTTGAACAGCGGTTGTGGGATCCAATCTCACTGCTTGCAAAAAGGTCTGTGAACCTAGGCAAAGGTATACATACCACTCATGTGGCTTACCACCATTGCCTAATGAAACATCAGGACTCAGTAACAATCCAGATGTTAAATGGAAATGTGTGGGTGCTGCCTACCCATCCTCCCTGAAAGCCCAGCTGAAAAGCCATGTGATAGGTTACCAATCCAGTCAGTAGTACTTGAGGGGTAGAGGTGGAGAAATTGTAACATAGTTACATCACCTCCCATACCTCTATGTACTATCAGAGAAACAATAGATGATGTGGATAAAGGGACTACATATCACCTTGCAGTGTGTAGTTTGGGCATATGTGTTTGTCACTAGGCTTCCAGCTGTCAGCAGTTGTATTGGCATTGAGCCAGAAATAGCTTAGACCAGGTTGGATAATGGTAATAATAGTCCTCAGCTCAAGAGGACCAACAACCTCCAGTGGTTCTGCAGGAGCTTGGTTTTAAATAATCTATCTTGGCCACTTTCCTTAAATGTTCAGTTTTTTTTTAAAATGCAAAAAAACACAGTTCTTTCTTTGAAAATTATGTGGGGAAGTATGAGCAAAATTATGCCCAAACTAGTGAACATTACTGAACTGCGATTCCCAGTGTGGTATATCGGATAGAGCGATGGACCAAGATTTTGGAGAAAAGGGTTCACATCCCCACTTGGCCATGAAAACTCACTGAAGGAGTGGAACTGGTAAAAACCACTCCTTAAATACCTCATTTACCTTGAAAGCCCTATTAGGATTGCTATAATTGGGTTCCAACTTGATGGCACAGAACACACACACACAAACAGTGAACACAAAGTAAACTTATTCAGAATTGCCACTTCACCCTTTTATTCTACCAAGTAGTTAATATAAATAATTTTAATCATGTTTCATTTCATATAAAGAAATTAATAGGCTTCTGCTTTTTTCTACTGTTGAGATACTTCCATACTTTAGGTATTCCTGTACCACATTCTCTTTGGCTTGTGCACCCTAGGACAGGTATAAAATATGCTCAGCTATAAAGACATGTCCTTGGAGACCAAGGACCAGGGTCATCCATAGTATTATATTTATGTTTGCTGCATGTGTATGTGAAAGCTGGACAGTGAAGAAAAATGACAGGGGAAAAAAAGTTTCATTTGAAATGTGGTGTTGGAGGAGAGCATTAACAATACTTTGGACTCCCAGAAAGCAAAATAAATAGGTTCTAGATCAAATCACTCTTGCTAGAAGCAAACATGACTAATTTTAGGCTATAATACTAAAAATCGTAGGAAGAGAAGATTCAGTGGAAAAGGCTGGTAAGTGGTGCCGCCACACGGACTCATATCACGCCGGTTCTGAAAAATTTACACTGGCTGCCGGTTGCTGCTCGGGCCCAATTCAAAGTGCTTACTTTGACATATAAAGCCCTAAACGGCTTAGGACCTGGTTACCTAAAGGACCGCCTTCTTCCATACGAGCCTGCCCGTCCTCTAAGATCAGGCCAGGAGGCCCTTCTGAAGGTGCCATCCCTGAAAGAGGTGAGGGGGATGGCATGCCGAAATAGGGCCTTCTCGGCTGTTGCCCCCCAACTTTGGAACGCCCTCCCTAAAGAGATCTGCCTGGCTCCAACACTTTTGGCTTTTCAGCACCAGGCAAAGACCTTTCTGTTTAGCCAGCATTTTGATTAAATAGTATTCTTTAGCTGGCCATATGAGCAGCAGGATTTATTAATATTAATGTTTTAATGATTGTTTTTAATATAGGATATTATTATAATATTGCCTATTTTTAATGGTTTTAATGTTTTTAAAGTTTTAATATTGTTGCACGCCGCTCAGAGACCACTGGTAATGGCGCGGCTAAAAAAAAAATCTTGTAAATAAATAAATAAAATAAATAAAAGGCAAGAATGCTGGGAAAAACTGAAGGCAATTAAAGAAGAGGAGAACTGAATATGAGATGGACTGACACAATAAAAGAAGCCATGGCCTTGAGTTTGCAAGACCTCAATAGGGCTGTTAATGACAGTATCTTTAGCGGTTTTTAATTAACAGAGGTTTCCTAGCACCCCGCCCCGGGCTTGCTTAATAGACTTTTTGCTTCTAATTCAGTATTTGAGTAGTGTTGCTAACTTGCTTGTACTAAATTGGTATATTATTTTGTAAAACATACAGTCAACCCTCGACTTACGAACGGCCCTAGTTACGAACATTTCGATTTACGAACCGCTCTGATAGAAATATATAGCCTCGACTTGCGAACTTTGCTTCGAGTTACGAACCGAAAAAAAAAAAAACGCGCGGGAGGCGGGGAAAGCACGAAATTTGAACTTTCAAGGTGTTCTGTTGAAAAGGTGTCTGTTCCCTCCTTCCCTCCCTCCCTCTTTCCTTTCCTTTTTTTTTAACCTAAGTCATTTTAGGTTAAAAGGGGAAAAAAGAAAAAAAATTCTGCCCCTAGTGGTAGGAACAGATTAACCGGCTTTGCATTAGTTCCTATGGGAACTAATGCTTCGACTTACAAACCGCCCCTCGACCTAAGAACCAAAAGCAGCCGGAACGGAGTAATTGGTTTTCAATGCATTCCTATGGGAAATGCTGATTCGACTTACGAACTTTTCAACTTAAGAACATCCTTCCGGAACGGATTAAGTTCGTAAGTCGAGGGTTGACTGTACAAGGTTTTAATTTTTATCTGCATTCTATTGCAGTTCTGAGAATAAAGCCTTCTTACCAACAGCAGATATCTGACAGTACATATATTGGCATATACACCCTTCCCCATTGCCAAATGTGGAAGTTCAGAAGTCCTGGTTGTTGTTTGCTTTGAGTGTGCTTTGGGCATATCTTCTCCATAACACTAAAACTGACATAGGGGCTTGCACTTTCCTGGGAGGAAAGTACACTGTCCAGAAAAACCAGGTCAAATTTGAAACAACTCCTGTTATAGCACATGACTCCAAACCCTACTGCAATTCAAAATGGCACCCCTCCAGTTCTTCCCTGCTCTGCTGTTTACAAATATACTGAAGTTTTTGGTGGTACTGCCTGTCCCTTCCCCACATTCTCAGTTCACTACCACCTCTCCAATCCTCCTTTGACCACTATCATGCTTTCAACTTTTTTTCTCCTTTACCCTTCCATTTGCATCCATTTGTGGGTGTGTGATTCCTTTTAAAAAAAAACTTTAATTAAAATTGCACATCTGAAGATGTGCATAAATATCCTTTGAAAAAAAAAAGGTGGGAGCAGGACATGAAGTTCCCATCATGTGACATTGTGCCCTGCCCTCAACATGCCCACGGTGACTTTGTGCATGACAGACTGAAACAAAGAAAAAAGCAGTGTAATGTGGGTGTGGTTATAAGTGAGGATAACTCAACTGCAAACACAGCAAATACATTTTCTCGAGTTTATTGCAGACCTGCAGTTCCAACCAAGGGGATCACATTTTAATATAAATAATTCACCCAATGCCGGCTTTTTACAACATCCTTCACAGAATTTAAGAAACAGCTGCTATTAAAATAAAATAAAATATTAGCAGAAAAAGCATTGCTGCTTAATTTCTGCATATATGTTTGTCATACAGTTAAAAGTAAAGAAGCCTGTTCTTTTAAGAGTAAAGTCAGAGACTTGACAGTAGTAAAATGATTAAGAGTTCATGAGCACAGCTTTTGTATTTACTAGTGAAAGTTTCATCTTTCATAGAAAGATCTTTAAGGATACCAAAATGTGTAGCTGGTTATCCCAATGAACCCAGATCTCTCGACAGCTTTCTGTATGTGATGCACTATTCCGAGCTTTTAGTTTTGCTTAGTTATATATTCCTTGTAAAATGGCCCAGCTGGCAAAAGTGGGGTTAATAGTGGAAAGTAGAAGGAGGTCCTCATTGACAGTAAATCAGTAATAAATATGCAACAATTCAGTTCCATTTGCAGTCTCCAACATGCAAATGTGACTATCTTATATAATCCAATTATAAAAAGTCAGCAGTGCTCCCCGTTGCTGCATCTAACGTCTGATGGTAAGCAGTTTTAAAAAAAAAACTTGTTTACTTTTAATAAAAATATCTACAGAAACTGGCTTTTAAAACAAATTGCAATAATCCTCAACATTTTAACAGTGTTGTCTGCTTTAATTTACCTTCTGATTACAGGTTACATAATTTTTAAAAACATATATATATTGACAAAGAGCAACATTATATATTAAAAATCAGTAACTTTTGTCGTAAAAGATACTTTAAAGAGGTTTATATTTTAAAAATATATTTTGTAAGGTTCTTGGATAGATATAAAATAGGTATGTCCTTAGGATGGATGTAAAATAAATGAATTTATGAAAGGATGAGAGAATGTGAATTAGCAATGTGCACTCAAATTATTTTATGACAAATTAAAAGGATCTCAGTTGTCAAAACACTTTTTGACAAAGCATACTTGAACAATTGGCTAATTAAGAAAAGAGGAGGGAAAAAAACAGTGTTTGTTTTTCCTTCACAGCTTGGACAAATAAAGCTGAACACAAATACATAACTTATTTTGAAGGATCTGTTGTGTCAGTATTTGGCATGTCTTTTGCTTTGGCATCAATTAAAGATATGTGCAAATGTAAATGCAGGCTATCTGTCATTGTCCATTTCCTGGTAGTGAAGCCTACAGCCTGCCTCCCAGCACGACCATTTTGCCAGCATGGCAGCATTCTGAACACAGAAACGCACATTTGATTACCCCATCAAAAGCCACTAATTTTGATGAGGCCTTCCTTTAAGAGGAGGCCCATTGTTCCTAATAGGTCAGCAGTTAGCAGCTCTCAGATCTGACTTTGTGCTATATATTCTGCTTACTTACTGGAGCAAAAGTGATAGGGCCTCATGGAATTCAGGACCAGAAGTTGAATCAGAGATCTCAGCTAGTCTGCTGGTGTAGGGAAAAGAAAAGCCAACTTGTGCCATAGCACCTAGCCAAGGGATACCTACTGCACTCTGTTTTCAGCATTGATGAAAACTGGTCACTTTTTTCTTGGTATACTTTTATTATTCAGTGAAACAATGGCTGTAATTTTTCATACATTTAGTTAAATGTTGTGCAGAAGTAACAAAATCTCTGTCCAGAGGATTTGTAATTATTATAATGCCCAAAAGGATGCAGAAATCAGGAAAGTAGACAAGAACTAAATTGTCCCTGGAAAGCAAGAGGAGGATCAGAAAGGCAAAACTTTGGGCACTAACTAACCAGATACAATGAAATTTGGTGCCAACCAGCAGCAAAAGTATGTGATCATCACAGATCCTCTCCTGTTTCATGCAAGCCTTGGCAGAACAGAGCTTAACAGGCCAGAATAACCCTTGATTTCCCGCCCCCCATGCAGCTAGGAGGAGCTTCACCAATGTTTCCCCACAGTGCTGCTGAGCTGGAAAATGACTGTTCCAACACTGCTGTTGTCAGGATCAGGACAGTGACCTCCACTGAGCTCAAATACACTGAAATGCATAGTAGTTCAGGCAGGTAGTCACTCATCTAGAAATTTTAGAGACTTCTAAATAACACATCCAGTCAACCTGATAGTAAAGTTGCTGTCAGTCTTAGAAGACAACAAAAGCACAGTTTTGGTTTCTTAAAGTTCCTGATTTTTCCATTCTTAAATCTAATTCTTTCATAACTTTGTCAGTGTTTTATAAATGATTGCTGAAAAAGTGTATGCATTTTGTGGATATCTCTCTTCATATGTATTTGCATTTGTAAAGCAAATTTGTTGAGCATATCATAGTTTGTGAACACTTTAGCTGATGCAATAAATTTTCAAACATTTTCACATATATATGCATTTCTGTCTGCACTTTCCCCTAATATATGTATTTTTGTATGCTTTTTGTACATCAGACAAAAGTTAGGTAATTCCTCAGTAGAATGCAGACCAAATGATTTTTTCTAGGTCAAGAAGATTTTCAGTAGTACCTGGATTTCCAGTTATTTCTTGCACATTGTAATTGTACTTTTCAGAATTAAAAAGGAGAGACACATTTCTGTTAAATTTACCGAATATTCCAAATTTGGTTTCAACAGTGTATGATCTAGATGTTAACTGGGAAATCTGTTCCTTTTATAGTAGAAGCACTCTGACATATTTTTTCTCCATCAAGTTTGATTGCTGGCCTGACTAGAAGTGTGGTAGTTGTCACATTGAATTGCACTGTTCATAGCTGCTTCCATTTGGTAATCTGAAGCTGTAACTTCCTCCAGTTCAGGATACTTTAGAATTATGCTTTGTCTACATGTGGCAATTGGACTGGGCATGATCAGGCTAACTAGGGTTGCTAGGAGATCCAGTATGCCATTTGGTGTAATTCTCACACCAAATGGCACATGGACCTCATGTGACCCTACAGTATTACCAACTAAATACATGTAGTCTGCTATAAATTTGCCAGTATTGTGGTGGCTTAAGAAGAGAGCCACTTCAGGATATTGGCAAATTAAAACTCTTTGCTCTGTTGAGCGGCTGAGGAAGTGAAAGAAAAAAAATTTTAAAGTGTGTATTAGAGTGTATACAAGTTTAATAATTGATTAATTAATTAAAGTATGGTGTCCAGAACTGAATGCAGTACTTGAGATGAGGTGTAACCAGTTCTGAATGGAGGGGATCTAGTACTTCACGGAATTTGGAGACTATACTTCTGTTAATGCAGCCTACAACAGCATTAGCATTTTTTGCAGCCACATCAAACTGTTAGCTCATATTCAGATTGTGATTTAGAACAATTCCAATATCTTTCCAAGTTCTTTCTTGCTTGTAGTATTACTGAGTCAAGAGTCCCACATCTCATAACTGTGGTTGATTTTTTTCCCTTAGTTAAATTTCAGCACAATGCTCAAGCCTATCAAGATCTTTTTGAATTTTGTTCGTATCTTCCAGGGTATTAGCTATTCAACCCAATTTTGTGTAACCTGCAAATTTGATAAGTATTCCCTGCACCCCCTCATCCAAGACATTAATAAAAACATTGAAGAGCACTGGACCCAGGACTGAGCCTTGTGATACTTCACTTGTTACCTTCTCCGAGTTTGAGATGGAGCCATTGATCAGTGCTCTCTGAAGATGATTCTGTAACCAATTGTATATCCACCTGACAGCTAGTTACCTTGCTAACCAGAATATAATGGGACACTTTGTCAAAAGCTTTGCTGAAGTCAGGATATATTACATTTATAGCATTCCCACTGTTACTAGGGAGGTTACCCTATTAAAAAATGAGGTTAGATTAGCCTGGGCAGGATTTGTTCTTGACAAATCCGTGTTGGCTTCTAGTTGTTACTGCTTTGTTTTTGAAGTGCTTGTAGAGTGCTGCAAAACAATCAGCCACCTCTTCATCTGAGTCTCCTACTACAACTGTTCTTCTCTAATGTTGACAATTAAGAAATTGAAATAAACAATCATAAATTCAAATGAAGACTGTAGCCAAGAACCAGAAGACTAGGACCAAGGGCAGCTATGAAATAACTTGTAAGTGCCCCAAGAGTAAGGATGTGTCACTAGAGACTAAGACCAAAGGCACTTAGACGTTACAGGTCACTAATTCATAGGGTCACCATAACTCTGAAGTGACTTGGCAGCACATAACAACAAATGAGTACTATGCAATGTAAATGCAATAATTTATTACATTGTTGGCAACATTGTATGGAGTAATCTAACACCGGAGTCCCCAACCCCTGATCCGGTACCGGCTCGGTACCGGGCCATGGCCTTCACAGGACCGGGCCGCAGAGACAGATCTCTCCCCCGCACATACGCCCCGCACGCATGCACACATGCACACACACACACACACACACACACACACGCATGCACGGGTGCCCTCCACCCACGCATGGGTGCCCCGCCCACCCGCACGCACACCCACTGACCTGCACAGACGTGCATGGGTGCCCCCCGCCCACCCGTGCATGGACCCCACCCACCCAACCGGTCCGCGGTTCGGAAAAGATTGGGGACCACTGATCTAACATAACTTCTTTAGATCACTGGTCTCCAAACTTTTTAACACCAGGGACCGGTTTAGTTGAAGACCATTCTCCCAAGGACCGGGGGGTGGGGGTGGCGGGTGTCCATGCAGGTGGGGGGCGTGCGCCTGTGTGCGAGGGCAGGGCGTGTGGGAGTATGTCTGCATGTGTGGATGGGGGGCGGGCGTGCATGCGAAGGGGCGGGCTTCCATACATGTGGGGGGAGGGTGTGTGTGTGTGCATGCATACATGCGTGCAGGAGGGCACAAGTGTATGCGCGTGCATACGCGTGCGTTCCTTCGGCCCTCAAAGATCTGTCTCAGCGGTCCGGTCCTTCAAAGGCCATGGACTGGTACAGGTCCACAGGCCGGGGGTTGGGGACCCCTGCTTTAGATGATCAAAGTTCTGGTAGGCAGGAGTGCATTTGGACTGTTAAGGCTAGTGCATTAATTGTGCATATACCCAGAGATGCTGAATCTTGCTACAGTGGCCACATACTTTACATAAATACTTTCTGGACTAATACAGTGTGTTTTTAAACAGAATTGTCATTAAAAAGTGTTTGGAAAATCTAGTTCATTCAGAATTCTGTAGCCAGTCTGCTGACTAGAACAAGTTACAGGAGGACTCAGCTATTTTAGTAGAATATCTGAAGTGGTTATCCATCTTTTTCCAGATATAATTCAAAGCATAGTTTATGATCAATAATAATAATAATAATAATAATAATAATAATAATAATAATAATAATAATAATTATTATTATTATTATTATTATTATTATTATTATTATTATTATTATTATTATTATTATTATTATTATTATTGTGTGCCACCAAGTCAATTCTGACTTATGAATTTGAAAACTTTTTTGAGTTTTCTAGATAGAGAGTACTCAGAAGCACTTATGGGGGCATCTTGCAATTGTTCATCTTGCCCAAGTCTACACCGTCTGACTCTTCTGGAATTCAGAGTGGGAAATTAACCACTGTGCAGCCAGATATTTAATTCACTTTGTTATCCAGCTGGCTATTATCTATGAAGTCCTATATAACTTGTTTCACCCCATCTCCTCAATTTTAAATATCAAATTGTGCCTACTAGGCTTCAGATACCTCTGAAGAACTTGCTTCTTTCAGGTCTGCCACTCTGTAAGACACATCTGGTGGGATTGCCTTGGTCCTGACATTCCCAGATGAAGGGAAAAAAAGCTGGAAATGGATAAAGACCTTTTATTCAAAGAGGTCCTTTACATCCAAACTGGATTATAGTTGGTGGGAACTGCTGTTTCATTTTATTGATTTTTTTTTTTAAAAAATCCGTATTTCTGTTTTGATTGTGTTTTTGAGTCATTTATGCATAACTATTGTTTTGGCAGGTGAGATGTAAGATAAACAGACAGATTTATGCTTCTTTTTTACTAGTGAAGAAGAAAATGTTTGCGGCCACCTTGAACACCAAACATGAAATAAAGCTGAGTTCCATTCTGCTGAAATATTATAATGTTAAGATCTTTTATACCTTCATAACACTGGGAGATGGGCCTGACAATAACAGTAGCCCTGTACCTAAATTTACAGGTAGCTAGTGGAATGAAAGGGACATGGTGGCACTGCGGGTTAAACCGCAGAAGCCTCTGTGCTGCAAGGTCAGAAGACCAGCAGTTGTAAGATCGAATCCACGCGATGGAGTGAGCTCCCGTCGCTTGTCCCAGCTCCTGCCAACCTAGCAGTTCAAAAGCGTGTAAAAATGCGAGTAGATAAATAGGTACCACCTCGGTGGGAAGGTAACGGCGTTCCGTGTCTAGTCGCGCTGGCCACGTGACCACGGAAACTGTCTTCGGACAAAACGCTGGCTCTATGGCTTGGAAACGGGGATGAGCACCGCGCCCTAGAGTCGGACACGACTGGACTAAATGTCAAGGGGAAACTTTACCTTTACTAGTGGAATGAAGAGAGAGCTTTCAAATACTGTATTTCTGTCACCTGCCCTTGTTTTCCCAGTACTTGTGATATTATTGACATTGGTAATGAAGATCAGGCCTGAAAGCTTTCTTTTCGTTGTCCTTCATGTCTTTTCGATTGTGACATACATGTGCAATGTCACTTTAAAACTAATGCCCCATCATAAATTCATATTTATGTAATTTACAAACCAAGAATAGTTTAAATCCTATTGTTTTTTAAATTTCTCCTTGAGCATATACGTTCCTTTATTTTTGTCGTAAAGTCACTTCAGTGGGCACTGTAGGGTTTAGATCATGTATTCAGCCAACTAGCAATACTTCAAAACTTACAGTACTTGATACTGGAAGGTTTGGTGGGTTGTATGTAACTGAAAAGAAGTAGTTGGCAACTTCTTAAATAATTCTAATTGAGTACATGATACTTCTATTTTTAACTATTGCTACATATCAAATCTCTTGTGCATAATGTTCCGTAATTCACTGACTCTTGATTTACTCAAATGAAAAATGATTATTTTTTCTAAGCATTATTCTAAGCTGCAAAGTGCTCAAATTCCTTAATATTTCCTATATTTTGTTAAAACAAAAATGTGGTGTCTTAAATCAGCCAAATAATTTAGGATGTTAGATACTGAAACAACATTTTTTTCCCCTTCCCTGTAATCTGAATAGATTTCAAAATGCCTACAAAGCACAAAAGTGAACTGGTTCATATAATTTGTTTGCAAGGATAAAAAAGAAGAGGAAGAAGAAGAAAGGGAATGATTTCCTAAGCGTGTGAATCAGCCCAGCTTTAACAGATATTTTTCTGTCATGTGCAGCCTGAAGGCTTATGCCTATCTGAGCTTTATTTGACAATTACCACTTGCCAGCATAATTAAATGATAATTTATAAATACTGAGAGAGCATTATGTGGAAGAGCAAATAGGTGCTTATCACGGCATTGAATAAACTCAATCTGCCTCACTGACAATTTTCATCTCTTATCAGGGTTGTTAACTGCATTCTCTCTCTCACACACACACTCACTCTTTTTTGTTTAATAACTCGAAGGTCGATTGTATCTACGTACTTTCTCTCTATCCTACTTTCTTTCCCCCCTTATATTTCCAACATAAATGAGTTTTATTTATGCAGCTTTTAACAATGTATTTACTGAAATTTTAAAAAAATACAGAGTTTAAGGAAATGAATGAGAAATCTCTACAGTTGTTTGAGAGCTAACAATTATTATTGCTGGGATGGAGAAGAAACATTTCTAGTTAATTGCAATTGCCCTTTATTAGAGTTCTTGAATTCTCCCCCCCCCCCCGTGTGTGTGTGTGTGTGTATGTGTGTGTGTGTGAGAGAGAGAGAGAGAGAGAAATTTTAAAATAATCAGGTAGACTAGTAAATGCTCATTTTCTCCACAGACATTGAAAATGCCTCCTTCTCACAGAGAGAAATGATACTGCTGTAGTCATAATACCAAAATGGCACTGTTTGCATGCTGGATATAAAAAAAAAATACTGAGGGAAAAATTCTTGAGGGCTTATATCTTTTGTCCTGCCAACATTTCCTTACTAGGTCCTTGAGTCATTACAAACCGTAGTCCACTTTCTGCAAAAGAAGGCAAGCTACCATTTAGTAGATAAAAATGCAGATTGATGCCAGGCAATCTAGATTAAGCCTATGAAAGAAGTGTGGAAGAGTGTGAGGGGTCTTGTATTTGAACAAAAACAAAACAGTTTTCTCTCTGTGTGTGTTTTACAGAAAAGAAATAAATTCCACGCCTTCAGAAAAGCATGTACCAGAAATTGAAAGGGGGAAGGGGAAGACGAAGGCACATTAGTATGTCACAGAGACAGAATTTTTGTGCTTACATGGCATTGTAAGAACTTTGGGTTAAACTGGCTTGAATGTGCAGCGCAGGGACAGCTTAACTGGAGAATGAAAAAGTTAAGAGCTTCCGTGTTTAAGGTGTTTAAGGTGATCAATTCCTTAAATTATTCAGCATTTATTACTTATAAATAATCATTATTCTCCCCTTCTTGGCCCCAACCTTGAAATTATCTTTCATATTCAATATTTAAACATACAGTCTTGTACCCATTCAGACACATACAAAATATCCTAATGTCAGAACAGATTTTTGTAGAAGGAAATAATTTGAAAGTGGTGGATTAGTTTCCACCTTTTGAAACACAGTGCTTTCTGTAATCTTCAAACATTATTTAGGATAATGGAAGCTATCATCCTGGCTCTCAAATGTTCCCACTTCCATTAGAATTTCTTGCTGCCTCTTATTTTTTATATTAAAATACAAGGCTTAAAAGGTATTATCTTACTAAGGGAGGGCAATTGTACAGATGATTTGATTGAATAAAGGGAAGAGCTGTACAGGCCTTTTAAGATCAAGGATGTATTGATGGAAAGCTATCATTAGAGACAATTAATGTTCTCCAAGGGAAGAAATTGATTATGGACAGAGATGGACCCTAAGGAGGAGATACGTCTTAATGCTTCAGGGCCTTAAGGATTAGATGCTCTGTTCACAGCATCTGCGTTATTAACCCTTTTTAAGGGTTTGTATTATGGAAACTGTGCCTAGAACTGAGCAAATAAATACATGTGCATTGTTTTCATGTTTGTACATGAACATTATATGTTAAACTGTGAGCTGGTTGACATTTCTTTAAGCTGTACTGAAAAGAATTAAAATGATCAATTTGATACTAGAGGCTGAGTATAATGATTTAGATCCAATTGTCCCAGAGGCATATTGTGTTCCATGTCACAAAAAGAAATCAGAAACAATCTTACAAATTGCTAGCATTTCAGTGTTGTGGGAAATATGGTTTATCATTAAGAGAGTCACTCCCCCATCTACACTATGAAGCTAGTTTGAGTTAGAGGGAGGGTTTAGGTGCTCAAATGCAGAGCTAATATAAAGATTCGTGGATGATGTGGGGATACAGCAACACAATACCTTGGGGATGTGCCTCTTGTGTCTAAACAAAAGACTCAAAACACAAAAGACACTTTCTTTTGTGTAATTTGTGTTCTTTTGGAGACTGCTGAACACAACAATCTCATTTTTATGGAAGAGAGGTATACAAAGGCTTTGTGTTTCTTTCGTGTTCCCTCTTTCATGTTCTCTTTCTGTGACCTTTCCCCCTTTTTTGTCTTTCAAATCACTAGATAAATTTTTCACATAATAGTGTTGCAAGGGCTATGGGCACCAATCAGAATGTTTCTGGAGGAGCAGGAATTTTGAATCTGATAATACAGCCTGGAGTCCAGTAAGGAGTGCTTTTCCCTCCAGTCATTCCTTGTGGGATTCCCGTGTGCTGAGCTTCTGGTCCCTCCATCTTGGATCTTTTTCTTTTTCTTTTGCCCTTTTGCCTTTTTCCCCTTGATTTTTGAGGTGGATTTTTCCCCCCATTCCCCACTTCTTTGGATTTTTTTTTTTGTTGGTTTCAGGCAGCCTGTCTATGCCAGCATGCTTCCTTGAGATTATTTTTTGGACTGTTTCCCTTTTTGCCATACACATCCCTATAATACATGTCCCTAGATTTATATATATATAAATATTTATATACATATAAATATACACACACACAAATGGATTTATATATATAAAGCATTTCTCCCTTGCCATGTAAAATTAGGCAACTTTACATGAAGGTGAAAATAAAATTTTATTTAATTCCAATGTTTAAATACAATTTATAAGAAAGGGACAAATTAACAAAGGGCATTTGTGATTTTAACTTGGTGTGGTGGATGAGGGATGAGAGATAAGATTTATTTTAAAGGTTTACTCATATTTGTTTATTTGCGGAGACAATACCTTGTGTTCTTGCACAGATTTTATTCATTTCAGTGTGAAATACAAGGGGAAATGTCCTGATTGTATGGTTTGGTTTGGAAAGCTGAGCCTTAAGAAAACAGAAAACTGAATTTATTTATAAAAATTAAGTGGGTTAGAGTTAGGGAGTTATTCTTAGGAATGATATCAGTGAGATTTATTTCTGAGTAATGGTTAAAATAAATTCATGTCTGATTTGTGCACATTCTTTACTTGTGTGTGTTTTCTTTTCGGGGGCAGTTGCTCTCAGCAGTGTAATGTTGGGCACTTGAAAAATCTCTAACATTGAAAGTTGCTAGATGCTGAAACCTGTTTGGTAGTGTGTATTAAAAATTGAATTAAAGTTTGTTTGTTTGTTTATGTATACAATTATTTTTAAACGGGTTTATCCCGAAAAGGACAAGAAGCTGTTACAATTTAAAATGTGAAACAGTTTCAGCATGTCATGAAATTGAGAAGGCCAAAACAATCTTAAGAATACAAGGCAGAAGTAATATAGCCACATTTAGAATACTGAAATTGGAATTTATTAATAGAAAATCTTTAAGGAGTAGAATGAGTAGCAACATAAGCATATCTCCTATTGATTTGAAAGTTACTTGGGCAAATGCATATCACATGTGCATTTTTAGGCTTCATCTAGTTTCTAGGACGATGTGTATAGTTCCTCTTATTGGGCTCAGAATGGTAAATACTATACTGTTCAGGTGGCTTGTGTCAGTTTGGTCAGTGCTGATTCAGAGTGAAAAGTGGGGATACTTGTGCTGTGAGCAAGAGCACCACATTGTTCTTGATTGGTCCATAGGCCAATGAGAGGACCACATGCAGTTAGATATCTTCACCCCCACCAAAATGGTGTTTTCATGCTTTCAGAGGTAATAGCACTGAGCAACTTTATATACAATAAAAACAAGAATCTTGTGGCAGTTTGGAAATTCATGTGGTATCTGTCTGGTAAACCATAGATGTCTACGGAACTAGCACATATGCTTCTACCCACAAACCCTATGTTTAAAGACACTGTTAAGTCAGTTTTGGTATGGTGGCAGTAGATTATGCTTGTGCATTGTATCCCTCTTCACTTTTTGTTTCTGACATAAATTAATTTTGTTCAAGATGAGTTATGAATTTTGGAAGGGAGAGGCTGAAATTTGCACACCAACAAAGTGAGAACACCTAGATGTACTCAAAATGAAAAAAAAATCTTTTAGATAGTATATTTCAGCAGCAATCCTACACAACATCAGTAGGAATAAGCACAGCTGTATAATGTGTGAATTATTTCTGAGAAAATATAGATAGGATTGCAGTGTAGAATTATTTTGGAATGACATATGATATCCAACTTCAAATTCAACTAAATTTGACTTTCATTGTTAACTAACTCAACATTGACCATTAACGGTGAAAGGAACTGTATTGCATTTTCCCCTTTGGTAGGGTTTTAATTCATTGTATGCATTTATCACACATGTTTAATTTAACCAAAGATTTTTGAGAAAACATAAAAGCTCAGACTAAAAAAGACTCCTTTACGGTTTTCAAAATTGTGTTTGCTGTCTTCTATACTGTATTATGTTTACCTTTTTTCAATGTTGTACTGCTTGTGATGGATAACACTTTAAAATATCTTTATATACCAAAATGTTTGGTCAATGCTATTATAAACCTGATGTGAATGAATTTATCATCTATATAGTAGTATTGACTGGAACAAGATCTTTGAGAGAACATGTCTATGAAGCATGGCAAGGATAAGAAGATTAGAGTAGAAGATGAAAACAAACAAACAAACAAAAAAACTACTTAAGAAGAGAGGGAAAGAAAACAAGAAAAGGCTTGGTGCCAAAGAAAGCTAATAGATTTTGGAGTGTGTCACATTTTTAGATGTTTTTATTTCATGATAATAACCACTGAGAGAGGGGGAAGAGAAGGAGAGAATCACTGGGCAACAAACAGCTTTCACCTATATTATTTTTTCATGCTGTGAGCTTTCTTTAATTACAAGGTTAAAAAATGCACCACATTCACACACGTACAAGCACACACACATTTAAGATTGGTAACATATGTTGCTGTCAGCATCTATTTAGCACCTGCAGAAATGAACATGGAAAATGTGACAGCGCATAGGTAGAACCCCCCGCTATGCCAACTGTGAGCACTGTCAACAAATTTTACTTCGTTAATTTTTTCTTATTAAAGGGGGGTCCTTAGCTTCTAAGAAAATAATTGAGCAGTGCAGGTGCTATGAGCATCACAACAAGGTAATCTAGTGGCACAAAAGGATTAAAAAGTATTTGGAATTGAAGTTCTGTTGCTTGAGATTTCAAGGTAATTTGTGACATAATCCTGCACATCCAAGCATGGAAAATAAATCTATTATTATTTTAGAAACTTAGATCCTTTCTGTTTCCCAATAGGAAATTCAGAGTGGCATACAGACAGATTCAGCAGTATTACATTTTGCAATATCTAAATGAGTAAACAGGAACAAAAGGAATTTATAGAAGCGTTTAAAACATAGTAGCTAGGAACATCAGAAGAGCTATACCTAGTTGCTTGTAATTAGTACCCTTCTCCAATAATTAAGGTTTTACTCTATCATATTATGGTTGCCAGTTAAGGAGGGATACTTTCATGCTCTTTGCAGTATAACTGTTAGATTCTTCATGTTATAGGGTTGTGTATCATGAAACTGTTAAAACTCACACCAATACTTGTTTCCACACTTTGTCCAGAAAAGATGCATTTAAAGGTGGGTGATAGTAAGAATCCAAATATTTTTAAACAAAGGCCATACCACTGTCTTCTTCAATACAACAGACTATTTCCCCCCACCCATTTCACAGATCTATGTGCCCAAACTCATCCATATTGATTTTACAAGCCAGATGCACAAGTGGATGTTTACACTTTTTCGAAGGTTTTCCCACTTCTCCAGTGCCACCAAAGTAAACGTATCAAACAAAATGAGGAAAATGGTATCTCTAGTCTCTTCTAAAACTACTAATAGCAAAACAACATTAAGAGCTAAAACATAGTGACAGAGCACATGGTTCATCCTCCAATGGCCTAGATTTAGTCCACAGTGATTCCAATTCAGACTGGGAAGATACTGAAACTCTGTTATTATAGATGGTATTGAGGTAAATGGACCAGTGGCCCTACGCAGTGTAAGGAAGCTTCTTACTTACTACGTATAGGCAATGGAGTCAAAGTCCAAGTAGATCTGAGATTTTTTTCCTGTAAAATGCTTTGCAAATAAGCCACAAATGTTTTTCAACAAATTTAAGCAAACCTCTGCAAGAGATTAGGAATTGTGTTTGATTTTATTTATGCCTGATTTTCAGTATTTATTTATTTATTCAAAATATTTATATGTCACCTTTCTCCTAAAGGATCCAAGGCAGCTTACGGTATTAAAAGAAACAAAGTTGAAAGCCAAATAATACATTTGAGTACCACTCAAATATTTCATTAGCAGATTTTTAATGCAGTTGTAAGCTAAAGCCAATATGTAAGCTAAAGCCAACCTTGATATGGAGAAAATTAAGAAGGATGTGGTATAAAATAAAAATAAACATGGTATTGATTTTTATTATTCTTACTTTATTTAATAGAAACTGTACTACACACATTCCAAAGGCACTCTTCTCTCAGCAGTTTGTTTCCAAATACAGTGGTGCCTCGCTAGACGATTGCCTCGCAGGACGAGGACATCGCTAGACGATGCCTTTTTGCGAGCGCTACTGCGCTTCGCAAAACGATGTTTCCCTATGGGGAATTTCGCTAGACGATGAGGTTTCCCCATAGGAGTGCGCCGACTAGTGGTGAAAAGCTGTCAGTGCAGCTGTCAGTGCATTCCGACGGGGACCCTCACTCGCTAGACGATGTTTCCCTATGGGAAATTTCGCAAGACGACTGCGTTTTCCCTTGGAACGCATTGAAGCGATTTCAATGCATTCCAATGGGAAAACGTGCTTCGCTAGACGATGTTTTCGCTAGACAGCGATCCTCGTGGAACGGATTAACATCGTCTAGCGAGGCACCACTGTACAGTTAAAATATCAGCAGTTGGTATTTTATAGTCCTAAATGGCCTAGGGTCTGTTTATCAGAAGGAATATTCTCCTCTGCTTTATCCATGGATGCTCTTTTGAGGCTATAACCACTATTGTAAGAAGTGCTTTTCCAGAATTTCTTCTTTTGCCATCTTGCATAAATTTAATAAATTTGCTTCTTCCTGATTTTTGTTATTTGGCCCCAGGCAGTACAATAGATTTCTGTCTTTGTAAAAGTACAAATATATTATCCTCTGGTCTTTATAACTGTTCTCTTTTAACTGGTAGATGCTCATCATTTTATAGAAAAGTACTGTAGTTGTTTATAGCAGAGCTGAAGCTATTCTCACACTTTTACTTCATTCCTGCTTTCCTCAGAAACTGGTCTTGCTCACCTCATAAATATTGATTTATTTTAATGAGTTGTTTGAATTGCTGTTCTCCAGTAGTGTGTGGATGTAATTCATCATGACAGAACATCACACTATGTTTTGCACTGCATACATAGTGACGTGTGGAAGCATTTTGACATCATAGTCATGAAAAATAATGGTCTCAGTACATGGTTTAGATTTATTTAGTTCTTGTAAAATATTGATCAGCCTGTTGGAATGTTTTGAGGATGGGTAGTAAAAAAACATTTGTGTATGTGCTAAAAAGAATGCTGTAGAAATTCTTAATAACCAAAAGATTATATTAAGCAATTTGCTATTTTCAGTCTTTGAAACATTTTGACAATTTATTATATTTCTATTAACACTTGTTCATAGTGGCAAATTACAATGTATGGAAAGGTGAATGAGCCGAAGTGGAGTGTATGGATTACCAACACACCATGTGAAATGGGTTTCTACTTCCTATTTATGGCTTCTCAGTTTCAGGGGTTCCTGGATGAGACAGATTATCTAGATCCATTTCAATCTGGCTTCAGGCCTGCTTGCGGGATGGAGACTGTTTTGGTTGCCTTGGTGGGTAACCTACACCGGGAACTGGACAGGGGGAGTGTGCCCCTGTTAGTTCTGCTAGACCTCTCAGCGGATTTTGATATCATTGACCATTATATCCTTTTGGCCTGTCTCTCTGGGACTTGGAGGCACTGTTCTATGGTGTTCTACTATGGCTCTGGTACTTTCTGGAGGAGAGAACTCAGAAGGTGACGCTGGGAAAATCCTGTTTGACTCTCTGGCCACTGGCCTGTGGGGTCGCACAGAGTTCTGTTTTGTCTCCTATGTTATTTAACATCTACATGAAACCTCTGGGTTATCTAGAGTTTTGGGGTTTGGTGACAGCAGTATGCAGATGACATACTCTTCTAGCCAGCTAAATCCAAGGAGGCTGTTTCGGCTCTAGATCTGTGTCTGATGTCAGTAATGGACTGGATGAGGGTGAATAAACTGAAACTTAATCCAGACAAGACAGAGATGCTCCTGGTCATTCAAAAGGCAGATCATGGAATGGGGATGCATCTTTTAGAATAACAGAATCATAGAATAGTGAAGTTGGAATGGGCCTATAAGGCCATCATGTCCAACCCCCTGCTCAATGCAGGAATATAAATCAAAGGATATCTGCCAGGTGGTTGTCTAAGTTTCTTTTGAATGCTTCCAGTGTTGGAGCATTCACCAGCTCTCAAGGTAATTGGTTCCACTGTCATACTGCTCTAACAGTTAGGAAGTTTTTCCTGATATTCAACCAAAATCTGACTTTCTGAACTTGAGCCCTTTGTTGCATGTCCTGTACTCTGGGTTGATTGTGAACAGGTCCTGCCTCTTCTCTGTATGACAGATATCATATCTCCCTTCAGTCTTATATTCTCAAGGCTAAACATGCCCTGTTCTTTCAATCTTTCCTCATAGGGCTTGGTTTCCAACCCCCCGATCATTCTTGTTGCCCTCCTCTGAACTTGTTCCAATTTGTCAGCATCCTTCTTGAAGTATGGTATCCAGAACTGGATACAGTACTCAAGGTGAGGCCTAACCAGTGCTGAATAGAGGGGGACTAGCACCTCGCGGGATTTGGGAACTATACTTCTGTTAATGCAGCCTAAAATAGCATTTGCCTTTTTTGTAGCCACATCATACTGTTGGTTCATATTCAGCTTGTGATCTACAGCAATTCCAAGATCCTTCTCACGTGTAGTATTGCTAAGCCAGGTATCCCCCATCTTGTAACTGTGCATTTGGTTTCTTTTTCTGAGGTGTGGTATTTTCCACTTATTCCTGTTGAATTTCATTCTGTTGTTTTCATCCCAGCGCTCAAGCCTATCAAGATCATTTTGAATGTTGTTTCTGTCTTCCAGGGTATTAGCTATTCCACACAATTTTGTGTCATCCGCAGATTTGACAAGCATTCCCTGCACTCCGTCATCCATTAATAAAAATGTTAAAGAGCACCAGATCCAGGACTGAGCCTTGGCGTACCCCACTTGTTACCTCCTCCCAGTTGGATAAGGAGCCATTAATTCACACTCTCAGTACGATTCTGTAGCCAATTGTGTATCCACCTGACACTTGATCTATCCAGCCACACCTAGTTAGCTTGCTAATCAGGATATCATGGGGCATTTTGTCAAAAGCTTTGCTGAAGTCAAGATATGTTATGTCTACAGCATTCCCTCTGTCTATCAGGAAGGTTTTGCTGGATGGGATTGCACTCCCTCTGAAAGACACAAGTGTGCAGCTTAGGGGTGCTCCTGGATTCGTCTCTGAGTCTGAATGGCCAGGTTTCAGTGATGGCTAGGAGTGCCTTTGCACAACTAAAACTAGTGTGCTATCTGCACCCATTCTTGGAGAGGTCTGATCTGGCCACAGTGACACATCCCAGATGGATTACTGTAATGCACTCTATGTGGGGCTGCCTATGGAAAGTGTCAAGAAACTTCAATGGCAGCCAGATTGCTGCCTGGAGCTGGTTACAGGGATTACATAACCCTTCTGTTACAGAAGCTCCACTGGCTGCCAATCTGTTTCCAGACAGAATTCAAGGTGTTGGTTCTAACCTACAAAACCTTATATGGCTTGGGCCCAAGCTATCTCAAGGACTGCATCTTCCTTTATGAGCCTGCTCAAGTGTTAAGATCATCAGAAGAAGCCTTCTTCTCAGTCTCACCACTTACACAGATGGGTTTGGCGGGGACAAATGGCCTTCTCTGTTGCTGCTCCCAAACTCTGGAACTTCATCCACAGGAGGAGAGCCTGGCCCCATCTTCGCTGACCTTCTGCAAGCAGATGGAGACCTTTCTTTTCAAATAAGCCTTTTCTGGGTGACTGGCTGCCTGAGTGTGTTTTTTAATGGATTGCCTTTTTTTTTTTTTTTGTATGGTATTTGTTTGATTCCTTTTAGTATTTGTATACTCAATGTTGTTAGTTTTAATATTGTCTTTCAATGATGCAAGCCACGTTGGCTCCTGTTAAGGAGAAAGGTAGGGTAATAATATTTTAAATAAATATATAAAATAACAAAATATTCAACTTAATGAAGGAGCCAGCCATAGACACGGTGCGACTTGACCCAGTTGCTCTCATACAGATGGTGGGTTCTTTAGTTTCTGTTACATAAGTGTGGAATTGGTTGATGCTGCTAAACTTACATTTGGAATTCATTTTGCTTCTGACATATATGACTTATGAGAAGATTGAGCAGTTAGTAGATTGTTCAGCAGGGATAATTGCCTGTCCAGAGTAAAATGATATACTGTATAAAAAAGTTGAAACAAATGTAACCACCTGACATATTTTTTCAGAGATGGGAAGATTAAGTGAAAAGCATAGCAGTTATTGACACACTTCTACAGGCTAATATATAGATTATACATTTCCTGCTTCTCCCTCTCTTCTGGGCAGTTATGGTTACCACACTTCAATGCCGCCCAGAGTAGACCTTTGGTCTAGATGGGCGGGGTAGAAATCTAATAAAATAAAATAAATAAATAAATAAATAATGGGTATTGTATTGCTAGAAAAGGTCGATTCAAATGGAGTTGGAGTAACACCCTGATGAGGAATTTCAGGGCTGTTTCATTTAGGGTAAACAGAAAATTAAGGGGCATGATAGAGATGTGTAAAACTGTAGAAATTGTGAATGGTGTGGTGATTAGAGATGGGGGTATTCGTATTCGAATATCCCCCCCCACAGGTGGAGATAACGAGGGTCCAGCTTCCTGGGGCCAGACCGTCCACTCACCGTTCTGCTGCTGCTGTGGGCTCCGCACACCCTTCCTACTGCTCTGGAACTTGCGGTGGATTAGCCATTCTTCGACCTGACAGAGAGGCTCATCATCCTGCCTCCTGCCAGGAGTGGCTAATCCACCGCGGGCTCCGGAGCGATAATAATGGAGTGCGGAGCCCGCAGCAGCAGCAGAAGAGTGAGTGGACGGTCTGGCCCCAAGGGGCCGGACCTTCGTTATCTCCACCTGTGGGGGGGTATTCATATATGAATACCCCCATCTCTAGTGGTGATACTTTGATTTGTATTCCTGCATTGAGCAGGGGATTGGACTCGGTGACCTTATCGGCCCTTTCCAACTCCATTACACTTCTCCCTTGAATTGTATGGGTCTGACCAGCACGATTTTGGTTATGCACAGTTTTTTAAGTAAGTAAGTAAGTAAGTAAGTAAGTAAGTAAGTAAGTAAGTAAGTACTGTGCCCCTGGTCACCCAGAGCCCCATGAGTTCAACTCCAAAGGTGTTGAAGTGGTTTACTTGCACCCTAAAATGACATATCTAATTCAGCTGCTAGATCAAGGGGTCATAAGGACCTTTAAGGCTAATTACACATGGTGCTGTATGGAAAGGTTTGTCAAGGCTATGGAAAAGAACCTCAATCATTCTCTCTCTCTCTCTCTCTCTGTGTGTGTTAAACAATTCTTTATGCTTTATAGTTACATTTTAGGGGGACATACCAACACAGGTGTCTGGTGCTCCTAACCCCAGCATTGTTGAAGGGAGAAGTGTATTCTATGATTCTATGAAACAGTGGATAGGGAGAAACTTTCTCATAATACCAGTGGTGGTCTATGGTTCAAAGAAACTTCCTCTCATAGCAACAGGATGAAGTGTCCCCCTTTTCAGATTACAGACCGCTAGAACACCTGGGCATTCACACAGTGTATAGTTAAACTACGAGATTCCTTGCCATGAAGTGTAATGATAGCTGCCAACATAGGTGGCTTTAGAATAAGATTGGAACCTTATTGGGAAGTAGGAATTCCGTACCTACCATTTGTAATATCTATATATTATTCCAGTATGTATTATTTGCAGCATGCCATTCAGTACCAATTTGTGTGGAACATGAACTTGTGGGAATTGCCGTTGTACTGATATTCTGCTTCCTCACATGCCAGAGGCATTTCTGTAGTGCTGTGGGAACACAAGGGCTGGATCAGATAGGCCTTGGTTTGACCCAGCATAGCTCTTCTGTTCTAATCATGCTGTGTGTGTCCCTCCAAATTTCATGAGCCAGTGATCTGAGGCCCAGATAGGAAGATGCACAGATTGGAGCAGTGATAATTGCATCTCTGTTGTCTTGAAACATTTAGTTCAGCTACAGACATTTAACTTGGCCTCGGCTCTTTAGGCTGAAGAATACAAGAAAGAGCAGTTGTTGTACCATCCTCTTTGAAGAAAAGGTAACAAGTAATAAATTCAAGTTGGAGAGAAATGGAGTTTGATTGGATGTCAGTTGAGAGGATTCTAAATATTAAGGCTAAATCTGTACTAACTTAATGTGTTTAATTTCTAATTTTACTGTTTATTTTATGTTGTTGTTTCAAGATATCTGTGTATTTTACTTTTCCATTTTGCAATCCTATCAGCAAATGGCATAGGTGTATTTATGAGGTACCCCAGGCTTCATCCTGAAATAATAAGTATTGCTAGTTCTGTAGTGCTAGATTTATTTGCGTTGCAGCCTGTCATTTCTTGTCTGGTGGTAGAAATTGTTTCATGGGCAATAATTGTTTCATGGCCAACCCACATTTGCACGAGTGCAGATTTCTGGGTTAGCTGAGCAGGCGGCACACACACACACAATCAAACTGTAAGATTGACAGAAAAAAAGGGGGAAAAAGTGCATCCACCACTGCTGACTTAAGTACCTAGTGTCAAAGGAGCCACAGTCAATTGCTTAAAATGAAAGGCCAAAGTGAAGTACATGGCTTAAACTGCATTTCCATCCATTTGAACAGCTGTGGATTATGGAGATCCTAATATCTCAGTATTTATGGTTCTCTGTTTCTGAAACATCAGTCAGTCTGAAAGAGGTCCTGAAAACAGCATACATTACACCTCTGAGATAGTGAGGTTAGCAGGCACTTTGCGGAAGTCCCAGGGGGGCTATCATTGTAACAAGGATCTGTTTGCAGTAATCACAAGCAGTGTTGACAGAGTCTTCTCAACCATCTGCTCAAGAGGGCTAGTGTTAACTCTATCAAATCCTAATATTTTAAGAACGCTGATCTCTGGGCCCAAGAGGCCTGGTGACAGGAGTTCTTGCCAATGCCTGTGCTAGCATTCCTTTATCTCATTACCGACTACTGTAATGCCCCGTAGACTAAATGCTAAATATGTGTGCAATAAGATAAACTGATTTAAGAAATGGAAAAATGAGGCAATGTCATGTTGCTACTGTCTGTTACCAGTGGAAATCTGTTTCTGGACCTTAGAAAAATGTTTGTTTCTTGACTTTTATTGTTAAAGGTTTGTTGTTTTAGAGTCCCACACATTCAGACTATAGAGACTGATGTCCTAATAATGAACAGTTACTTTAAGATAGTCCCATTGATTTAATTTGAAACATGTCATGTTCAAGATAGTGAAGCATGAGCATTTCCTTCAAGGATGCAGAAAGAGAAATAAAATCATTGATGATGTTATGGTCTTCTGTACTACTGGAATGAGCCACTGCAACAGGACAACGCATTCTCTTGTGTTATTACGAGGATCCATCAAAGTTCCGTACCACTATGTTCAGTTTATAGAAAGGAAGAGTTAGTGGTGGAAGTATGTTTCTATTGTCCAGTGTGTTAAGAATGCCAGAAGAAAGAGAAAGCATCATTCATCTTTTTCTCCTTGATCTTAATCTTTTCACTGAGAAGTGAAAATGAGTCAATAATGCATTATATAATCCCTTTAACCATAAAAATACTTCTATATGCATTTGTGAGTTACCACTCTTGTAAAGTACAGCACCAGTGATGTACAAACCTGAAGTTCTATTAGGCCAGATGGAGTAGCCGAATCCGCACATGAAAAAGGGAAACTTCGTGAATTCTGATAATTCTTTAATGAGATATTTTCTCTTGCGTTAAGATCACGTGAAGAGGCTCACTTGTGTGTCCTATGAATTTCACAGTTTCACAGTATTTGCTCAGTCAGACGGAACACATGGCTGTGGAGCCAGGATTGGGAATTCAATTTCCAACTATGCCTTGTAAGAGAAGATCCAACCTGTTTCAACTCAGAATGAAGAAGTGGACTTGTTCACAAAAGCTCTTATTAAAATATAGCTATTAGTGTTTAAGACAGCATGTTTGTTTTCTTTATTTTTTGTTTTGTTTTTGCCTGATGTGCTAGCACAAACTAACACAGCTACCTCTTCAATGTTTGGGATTAGTAAAAACATTCAGAGGTTCCTCAAGGAAAACATGGAAAAATGGAAAACCGTCTTAATGGCCCATGGTGAAGAAATTGGCGAAGTTAACATCAAAAGAGGAATATTTCAGGGGGATTCTTTGTCACCACTGATGTTTAACATCTCCAAATTATAAATACCTTGGAATACTAGAAGCAGACAACATCATGCACACAAAAGTTAAAGAACTGACAGAAAGAATATATCAAAAGACTGCGGAAAATCTTAAAATCAGAATTAAATGGGGGAAATACAATCAAAGCCATAAACACATGGGCCGTTCCAGTAATTAGATACCCAGCTGGAATAATAGATTGGACTCAAAATGAACTAGAAGAATTGGATTGAAAAAGACGGAAACTAATGAACATGCATCACACACTACATCCAAAAAGTGATGTGGACAGATTATATTTACCATGAAAAATCGGAGGCTGTGGATTAATACAGGAGGTAGTAGAGGAAGAAAATATAAGCCTAAATGATGATATCAGTACAAGCAGAGAAAAATTACTGAAAGCAGTGAAAATGGAGAATATTTTGAAAACAATAGAAACAAAGGCTCAATATAAGAAACAACAATTTGAAAATAAATTAAACAGCTGGAAAAATAAACCACTACATGAACAACACCTGAGAAATACTGATGGAAAGCATGATCATAATTCAACATGGGCATGGCTAAAACTGGGGACCCTTAAGAAAGAAACCGAAGGCTTGATTTTTGCTGCACAAGAACAAGCACTCCAAACCAACGTGATGAAAGCTAAGATCCAAGGAGTCAGTGCTAACAGCAAATAGCGACTCTGCCAAGAAAAAGATTAAACTGTGTCACACCTCATCTGCGAATGTCCAAAGATTGCACAAACAGATTACAAAGTTAGACATGACAGAGTGGCAAAGTTAGTCCACTGATCATTATGCAAAAAATATAACTTGCCAACCTCCAAAAACCCATGTGAACATCAGGTAGAAAAGGTGTCAGAAAATGAGGAAGTCAAGATCTTGTGGGATTTCCAGATCCAAACTGGTAAACACCTTAAACATAACACACCAGACATAGTAGTAATAGAACGAAGAAATATCTGGATCATTGACATTGCAATTCCAGGGGATGCCAGAGTTGAAAATAAAGAATTGGAAAAACTAACAAAGTACGGAGACCTGGCAATCGAAACATCCCACCTCTGGAAGAAACACACTTCAGTGGTCCCCGTAATCATTGGGGCTTTGGGGAAAATATCAAGAAATTTCACACAGTACTATAAGCAGTTGCAGATCCCAGAAATCACACCATCAGAGCTACAAAAACCAGCAATATTAGGAACGGCATACATACTGTGTCGATATTTAACAGATACTTAGGTTTTAGATACTTTGGTTAAAACTTGTATCTGTTATATAATACCAGTCAATGTTTTTATAATTTTGATTGACTGTGTCTGGTATTTTTGAATAATAATAGTTCTTTTATTTAGCAATGCCATCCTCGAATGAGTTTCTATGGCTGGGCAGAAACTTAAACCCAGGTCTCCTGAGTTCTGCTCTGTCATTATGTCCATTATATTACAGTGCTCTCTGCTTTTGTTCTAATACAACATTAATGTGACAGTCTGTTTCCTAACAAGTACCACTGGATACACACAATGTACACCAGGGAGTGACTGGTGGAAAGAAAAGCTTTCCAAAATGAGCAACTATGCATTTAAGATCTTGGCCCCACATGGTCAGTGGGATTTAATTTCTGGGATCTTTCCAGATAACTTCTAACAATAAAATGACTATAGGCGTGCCTCCCCCCCCCCCCCCCCCATGTCTTCCATGCCCACTCATACACTATCTAATCATTTTTCATGTTGAGGAAGGTTTAGTTTAGAAATGAACTTCCATTATTATGAGGTTTTGCTGCCAAAAAAATAAAATAAAAATGTAATGCCAAGTTTGCATCTTGTAAAAATAGTGAAGGGAAGAAAACCGATTAAAAGAGACCACTTACAGTAAAAACAAGCAAAGACATTTTTGAGGCTTTAATGTTGTTGGTTTTCTTCCTTCAGTAAAAATAAATAAATAAAGCAACACCCTGCAGACTGCATTGGCCTAAAATTGAAAGAATAAAAAATTAAGTCTGTCTTTCAGACCTTGAAAATGTTTTCTTCTGTGTATTGTCTGAGTCTAAATCCTAAGCATAATACACATACTCTTCTTTGGGTGACTCTGATGTCCTTATTAGGTTAATACTGTGTTTAGATGCTTTGTCTTCCCAAACACTGCTTCTACTCACTTACCTTTGGGTATAAAGTATTTGCAAACTATAACTGTTTGACATTGAAGTCCAATAAGCTATCTCTGTGCAGCAGCCTGTTTGATTATGCATTAAGGTAGTCCCTGTTGGTTAGATGTGAGCTGGGTAAAGGATTCGCTGCCGAAGTACTGAAGAGCCTTGGTAAGATATAATATATCTGCAGAAGTATAATAACATTCAGAAGGCCAAATTATGCTTAATGATGCAGGTCTTAAGTGTGAACCTCCTGCTGAATTTAAAGAGAGTTGAGAGCTCAAATGCAGTGGACATTTTATCTTTTTTATACATGCATTTATAGTATCTTTACTGTGCAGGTATTCAGAAAAGATTTTCATTAAATCTGAACATGGTGGCGAAAATTTATCACAGTTTAGGTTATACTCAAGATTCCCCTGGGATAAAAATTTTACTACTGACATTCTCTTGTCCAAAAAAACCTCAACTTTGCTGCCTCGTAAATGTTTAATTTTTAATGTTTTTACAATGTTTCTGTTATGTCCTCTTATATGCTCAGAGCACTGAGTCACAAATGATAGCCCATTTAACCAACAAGACTTGTAAGTTTTGCAAGAAAAATAGCTGGGGGACAGAATCCATCTTATTTATCTAGGAATATGTATGTTTCTCAGTTACTCCACATCTGGTACAGTGCCAAATGCGTTATGAGAAGTAAAGAAAGTTTTAAAGCAAAGTCATTCATTCTTTGAGACTACACATAGCTTGACATCTGTCAGGGTAAAACTCAGGTCATGAGGCTTGACTGCAGTATTACAATTTAACCACTGTATCACGGGGCTCACTATATAAGATGTAGTATTGACTGTAGTCCTGTGAAAACCAGAGAACTAGTTATTTGTGTGTTTTTAAAATTATTTATGTTCCATATTTTGATAAATGAGTGCCAAGCGAGATAGAAACAATATCTATAGAAAGAGTAAGGAATCGAACTCTCAGTCTCTGCCCCCATAGCCAGGTGCCCAACGTATTGAGCTATGAAGCCAGCTTAAATGTCCCACATACGTACCTTGAAAATTATATTAGGGTACCTGCAAGTCAGATGCAACTTGATGACAAATAATGCAACATGGAGGAGAATCATTTTTGACTTGGCAACGGATCCTCGTCACAACAGAAACAAATAAAGTCTCTTGCTTTGTAGTGGTGCAAATAAGTACTCACAGATGCAAAAAGAAGTGCTTACGTAAATTGTTCTAATTCTTATCATATGAGTGACATGTTTGCTGCTTTCTCATGATTCTACCTTACACTGCACCCATAATACAAAAATATAGAAATGTGGAAGAAGGTTGTGAAAAAAATTCATTTCCCCTTTTCTTTTTCAATATATAGAATCAACGGATTTCCTTTAAAAGCCGTATGCCAGCACAAAGGAGCGTATCCAAAAGGAACCATGCCCTGAAACATTTCTAAGCGCCTCTCAAGGATACTTTCCCTCCCAGTTTGGAGCCAAGCAGACTGGGAAGATCAGGGAAGGGTGAACTGACATTTGTAACACTAAAAAACCTTATAGCAATTTAACCCGGTGTTCTCAAGATATAAAACTGTTATTGTGTCCCACAGTTGTATCTATGTAATCAGTATAATTTTTGATGTTTTATATAAAATGTCAGGTGGTGTCATAAGACCAAAAACATGCCTTCAGTACAAGACTTTGGATTAGCAATCAGCCTGAAGAAAACACAAGTCATGGGCCAGGGCATGGACTCACCTCCCTCTATTACCATCTCCACACAAGAATTGGAGGTTGTTCATGACTTTGTGTACCTCGGCTCAACGATCTCTGACACTCTCTCCCTAGATGTCGAGCTGGATAAACGCATTGGCAAAGCAGCTACCATGTTCTCTAGACTCACAAAGAGAGTATGGCTTAATAAGAAGCTGACGGCATATACCAAGATCCAGGTCTATAGAGCCTGTGTCCTGAGTACACTCCTGTACTGCAGTGAGTCCTGGACCCTTTGTGTACGGCAGGAGAGGAAGCGGAACACGTTCCATATGCGTTGCCTCCGATGCATTTTTGGTATCACCTGGCAGGACAAAGTTCCAAATAGAGTAGTCCTAGAACAAGCTGGAATTTTTAGCATGTATACATTACTGAAACAGCGATGTCTACGTTGGCTCGGGCACGTCGTGAGAATGGCTGATGGTCGGATTCCAAAAGATCTCCTGTATGGAGAATTAGCCGACCCTGTTTGGGGTCTTTTTTGCTGTCATGCTGAAGCACGCCTTTGGAACTGCAACAGAAGGTGTCTATCTCCGGACTAGATCAGATGGAAAGCTCTTTAATCTCTCTAGATTGAGAGCGAAGACCAAAGTCCAGCTGAAATGCATGCAGGACTTCCTCTTCACCGATGATGCAGCTGTTGTTGTCCATTTTGGTATCATCTGGAAGGACAAAGTTCCAAATAGAGTAGTCCCGAAACCAGCAAAATCAGGGAGCTGGACAGGGGACAGATTGTATTTGTCTTCCGTGTGGAAGGGATTGTCACTCTCGAATTGGCCTTCTCAGCCACACTAGACGCTGTTCCAAGTCCTCTATTCAGAGCACGTTACCATAGTCTCTCGAGACTGAAGGATGCCTAATCTAAAAATCTAAAGTACGAGGCTATGCAATAACGGAATGTATGTAAACTATCAAGAAACTAGGACATTTTGATCTAATGAACTCAGCTTGTTATGAGTGAAATCCCTATTATTATTCATGCATACAAAACAGCAAAGTAAAACAAAACAAAAACAACAAGAAACAACAAAAACAAAACATCCATACTACATATATAGATCTGAGATTTTGCCGTAATCTAGGTAATCTAATATCATCAACGGGTTCTTGTAAGTACTGGTTCACTACGATCTTTTCCTCCCCTAATTTCCTGCCTTTTTCTGGGCCCAATTATATATCAGCTTCTACTTTCATTTACAAAATGTCTCAGTTGGTCCCATAATACAGAGGTCCCCAACCCCCGGTTCGCGATCCGGTGCCGGTCCGTGGCCTGAGCCGGACTGGGCCACGGAGAGAGACCTCCCCCCCACCCCGCACGCACTCCCCACAGCCCGTTTGTGCCTGCGCACGAGCGCTGTGCGCCCGCACAAGCCCTGCACCACCCTTTGTGCATGCGCAAGAGCGCTCCTTCACGCATGCGCACGAGCGCAGGAGGGTGCCCCGCCTTCCCCAGCCGGTCCACGGGGCTAAAAAGGTTGGTGACCGCTGCCATAATGCCTCTGAAAACATATCTAGTTCTGCAACGTCCAATAGTTTCTTTAGGAACTCCTCCATCATTGGTATTTCTCCATTCTTCCATTTTTGGGCCCAGAGCAACCTAGCTGCTGTAAATATATACAGTAGACTATATATTATTTTTTTTAATCAACGATCTCTGGCATTATATTAAATAAAAACATTTCAGGTTTAAAGTTTAGTTTTTGCTGAACAATTTCTTGTGACATTTCCCAAACCTGTAACCATAAATTTTTTGCCTTTTCACATGACCACCATACATGATAATATGTTCCCTGGATTTTCCCGCATTTCCAACAAGCATTACTGATCCCTTCTGACATTTTTGCCAATCTTACTGGGGTGAGATGCCATCTGTAAAACATTTTAAAGATATTTTCTCTAAGATTAACTGGTTTAATCAACTTATAATTATCTTTCCACATTCTCGTCCGGTCATCTATATCAATGTTATAACCAAAATTTTGTGCCCATTTGACTATCACCTCCTTCATCCTCTCATCTTCCAGGTCATACTCTAATAAATATGTATACTTTTTTTTTATTATTTTCTTCTTTGTGTAAATCCATAGTTCATCCACATGAACTTTTCCCTCAAAAAACCCCATATTTTTATACTTTTTATATCTTGATTCTAATTTCAACATTGACCACCAATCTGTTTCGGCCCAATCCCTCTAAATCTTGTTTGTTTTTCAGAGTTTGATCTTTAGTTAGTAAGTCTTTATACGTGAGTAAAGCTCCTTCCTGGCTTAGCACTGTTAATGTAAAGGCCTCTATTGGAGCTACCCATATTGGAATTTTCTTGTAGGTTTGTGCTTGAAATTTTTGCCATATTAAATATAAAGCTTTCCTCACAATATGTTCTGAGAAATGTGTCTGTTCTTTAACTTTCCCATACTATACATATGCATGCCAACCCATTTTTAGATCATAACCTTCCAATTTCAAAAGTCTTTGATTTTCTAGTGTTGTCCATTCTTTTATCCAAACTATAGCACAGGCCTTGTAATATAATAGCCAGTTCGGCAGTCCTAGTCCTCCTCTCTCTTTTAAATCTTGTAGTGCTCTAAGTTTTATTCTTGGCTTTTTGGTCTTCCAAACAAATTTTGAGATCAGGCTGTCCAGGTCCTTAAAGTATTTATAATTTAGTAATATTGGTAGATTTTGAAATAGAAATAGCAATTTTGGTAAAATGTTTATCTTCATTATCGAGATTCGTCCCATCGTTGAGATTTGTAACTTATTCCAATCTTCCAGATCTCTCTGTATTTCTTTCTGGATTGCAAGATAATTTTCTTCCATTAAATTACTTGTCTTTTTTGTAATGATGATTCCTAAATATCTGACCTTTTGTACCTCCTCAAAACCAGTTTCCATTTTCAATTTTTCCACATCCTCTCTGTTCATTTTTTAAGTCAAAAATTTAGTTTTTTGATAGTTTATTTTAAGTCCTGCGACAGCTCCAAACTCTTCTATTGTTCTCAATAATTCTTCCATACTATCCAGGGGATTTTCTAGTATCAATGTTAGGTCATCAGCATATGCTTGTAGCTTATATTCTTCTCCCCTGATTCTGAGGCCTCTAATTCCACTATTTCCTCTTATTTGTCTAATTAGAATTTCTAAAGTTAGAATGAATAGCAGCGGAGATAGAGGGCAGCCCTGCCTTGTGCCTTGCTCAATTTGGATATCCTCAGTTGTTTGACCATTGACTTTAATCTTAGCCTTCTGTTTAGTATATATTGCTTTAATTGCTTGTAAGAAGTTCCCTTCTGCCCCATCTTCTTTAATTGCAATAGCATAAATTCCCAATTCACATTATCGAAGGCCTTTTCCACATTTAAAAATATCTTCATCCAACCTTTTCCAGAGGTTGCTAACATTAACATGGGAAGAATCTGTAAGAGACAAGCAACCAAACCACTCCAATAACATTCGAATGAAACAGCACCTTCTGTGAAATAGAAACATCGTATAACACTACTACTATATAAAATTCTCAAGTCATCCACTTCACATGTACTGCACTACTGCATCTAGTATCTCCCATGGCTATTCACCTTCCTCTGGATAAGCATCTTTGGTGGGGCCAAAGACTATTTGTCATGTTGACTGTTAGTCCAGGGATATGATCAAATTCAAAAGAGGTGAAGTTTGTTTCCTCAGCCCACGTGGCTTGAAAAGATCTCCAGGTTGCAGAGATTCAGCCTGGGATTGTTCACCTTGCAAACAGTAAAAGGTAATTGTGTCTTCCAAACACATGTGGAGGGGAAGGGAGGAAGAAGGGTGGAGTTTCTCTAGCCCTGGGAAAAAATAAGCCCCTCTGCTTAGTCAGCATGCAAACAAACAAACAAGCAAGTTAGTTTGTGTGAATGTGGCCCCCTCCTCCCAGGTGTTGAAATTTGCACCAAGATTGTTAATTAGCCAACAATTTCTTCAAGCTAACTTGCTAAATAAAAAATGTATTAAGTAGAATTAAGCCATTAAATTCTACCCGGCAGAACACCTCCTTCCAATGAGATCTGCGCGTCTTGTATGATCTTCCCAAGCTGGGTGGTTGAAAATATTGACCCTGGCCCAGAAAGAGAACACCAAAAATTGGGCCTTCTAGGTGGTTGCCCCCCAGCTTTGGAATAATCTCCCACCAGAAATTCACCTGGCCCCTTCACTGGGAACTTTTAAACTATTGCTAAAAACATGATTTTTAGACAGGCCTCTCTGGGCCATATAACATCTTGATACAGTGGTTGTTTTAATGTTTATTTTATCAGTTCCTCCGCCTTGTCTCCATTTCATTTTAATTGTTTTTGGTTAAATTTGCTTGTGTGTATCTGTTTAAATTTGATTCTATAATTATTATGTTTTTTGTTTTAAATTGTTGTTTGATGTTGTATTTGTTTAATATGTAAACTGCCCAGAGTGGCCTTGGTAGCCGGTATAGAAGTCAAATAATGGGCGGTATAGAAGTCAAATAAATAAATAAATAAATAAATAATGAATACCGTCATTTAAGTATTTACACTTGCTTATTCATACCTTAATAAGATAGCAACACACCACATAATTATTGCATTTTTTTACCAGTAGGTTTCTGCTTTAGCATCTTTAAATAGTAACCACTAATCTGAAAAAAGTATAATGCCATGGTTAGTGTTGGACTTAGAACAAAGAGACACAAGTTTAAATCCAAGTTTAATCACAAAGCTTGTCTTGTCTTCTTGGACCAGCCTTTCTCCCAAATCTACCATAGAGGACATAAATGGAGAGAGGAGAACCAATTAAAGCAGCTGTGTACATTGGCTTATTATAAATAAATAAAGCCATTTTGCTAAGCGTGTGGGTTTGTAATGATATTCTCATGAGATGGCTGCTGTTCTTGTTACTAGTTTTTATAGATAGCCCCCTCCCCATTTCCCTACAAATCCATGAGAGCATGATAGAACACACACGTACCCAGTGACATACAGTCATCTGATATCTAGGAAAAAATGAGAGAAAGTGAAGACAGATTGCCAAAATCAATGGGAAGCACAAGGTGCCGCTTCCTTCAGAAATACATATCAGGTATTTTATGTTAACTAGTTTCTATTTTAAATTTAAAAGTTTGAATAAGTCTTTGGACAATAGGTAATAATATAAGTATAATATATAAGTATAACCTAATATGGAAATTTCACAGCTATGGGACATCCTTTCTTTTGCAGCATTCCAGTTAAAAACGGGGGCTAATCTACAAAACCGAGCAATGGGAAGGAACCAGTTGTGACCAATTCTGCTAATTGATGTACAGATTGACTGTTTCTTTCAGTAGAACTTATGTATCCGTAATGATTTAAAAGATTATTGGGATGGGGATGGGGATGATTAGATTGTTTCTGAATTCCTTGATTGATTTCAGTTTGAATTCCCTCACCATCAGTAATCATAAAGAGCATGGCAAAAATTAAATTAATTTCCTCATTCTAAAGTCTGTTTAGGTCAGATACATGTTAGGTGTCTATTTGAATGAGAAGTTGCAAAACCTGAGAATGAAGGAAGAAATGACAGTCTTTCTTCGAAAAGCAAAATGCAACCCCTTACAGTTTGTTTTTTTAGAAAATATGTTTTAAACTCATAGGAGTTGCACCTTTTTTTGTCACAGTACAATTACAGTACTATTAAAGTATGCTTACCTGTGAACCTGTGTCACCATAAATAGTTGTTGATACATATTTCTATTTGAAAGATTTTGTTGGGTTTCCATGAAGGAAGGAAAGAAAACAACAGTTTTTCGAAGGAGTTACACTGGTGATTTTTACATAGCAGATCATTTATTGGAGCCAACATGTTGACACACTATAAACTGTTTTTTTTAAAAAAAGACTAATAAGGTTAATTGTCATATGACCCCTCCCTCTGTAGTTTGCAATCTGCAAGCTTTGATTGTTTCCCTGGGGGAAAGTCTGCCCAGATGGCATTTTCCTCAAGGCCCTGACCCACGCGAGGCCTGTGGAGATTGAAGAACAAGGTGCTCCTCCACAGACTAATTAATTTACCATTATAGCACCTGTTCCTGAATAGATAGGGCTGGAAGGGAAAACAGTCCCTTGGCACAGTGGTAGGCTCACTAGTAAATGGATTTGAGCTGATTATATTAAGCTAACGCTTTGATCATCTGAAGGCGTTAAAATGGCAATATGTTTTTGCTGGCTGTTGGCCTCCATACGAGTGTCGTTTGTATAATTACAGCAATAACTAAGAGGGAAGATGACTTCAGTAAATAGCTTTCCAAAGAGTACACAAGATTGTTATTTGTTCATTTCTTTCATATTTCAGAGGCATAAAATTTATGCATAGTAATGTACATGTAACATTCACTTTGATATAACCGTTCCCAGTTTCAGCGTCCCAGTGCATAATCCATTGGGTACTTTTTATATAGAGCTCTCCATTTCAGTGATAAGGGTGCTGATGTACTCCAAGACCCCTTGCATTAATTCAGTTCTTGCTCATTTCTGTGGAGCTTTTGTTGAAGTTCTTGTTTCCTTGATAGGCCCCTCATGTCTTTCAATGAGTTATGCTCATAGAAGCTTCCATATGAGGTGTTCCTGGCTCCCTATTGTTCTCTTGCAGCAGTGCTGGTCCAAGTTTTCTTGTAGACTCCATGACAATGATTTTTTAGCGTGTTCACACAATGAAAGTGGTAGCGGATATTCCATGACCAGCTGCTTCTTTCACCTTTACTCTATCCTCCCTGATGACCTTTGCACACCAGGAAGAGCAGATAGTGGGCACAGAAATTTGCCTAAATCGCAGAGCTGCTCTACTCTGACAACTCTTTGAATTAACTACAACTTCATCCTTATCTCTTGGTATGTTTTTTACTTACCTGCCTGTCCATGAAGACAAGAGGAAACACAGGAAACCCAATGACAATGACTGCTGTTAGCTGAATGCTAGGGATCAAGCCAATAGGCAAATGGATTCTGTAGCATGGCATCAGATAGCTTTATTAATCTTTATTTCTAACTTACCAAGGTTGCACACCATTGGGAGCACCCCTCTCCTCATTGAAATAAATGGGAATGTGGTTTAGAATACCCCCACTTATCTGCTCTATCTTATCTTAGCCACCTGCAGTTGATTTAATTATGTTTTCAGTTAATATATATTTGAGGAAATGAAAGAAAACCTTTTTGGATGGGACCTGGGTTAGAAATCTAGTTTCAATTAAAGATTGATCGAAGAGTAGCAGGCACCAGCAAATCACTGTATAAACAATGCCTGGTTGTAAATGGATTTACGATGTGTTAATCTGCACTCACTTTCACTTCATTGCTATTTGGATTTCCCCGAAGGATTAGATGTCATTTTATTGGCTCTACATGACAGTAATGTTATTTCCTTTTCCAAATGGATGCTGGAAGGCTTTGCCTTTTTCACATGTTCAGAACTGTAAATTTAAAATAACAGTCATTGAAACAATATTGGCTGAAATGATTTTTAATTAAAGCCCTGTCAAATTATGTTGTTTCTGGCATTGTTTGTCCTCCCAAAAAGAAGTATGAAAATTATTTAACAGTTATCCTTTTTGCTGGAAATACACGCTTTCAGTCATTCAGAACATGTAGGCTGCTTCATCCTATGTATCAGTTGAGAATTAAAATGACTGAGATTTGATTTTGACATAGCAGATTTTTAGTCACTTGGAAAACAAAGGGCTAGATGGTCCTGTGAACTCTTCAGGGGCAAACGTTTCAGTTTTTTCAAGATGTACCTCCTGTCCTCAAAATAAATTATACAAATCTAGTAGGATCTATTCTTTGAACATGCTTATAACCTGATTTAGAGATAAAACAGCTTAACAGTTGATAATTTAACAATTAAAAACATTCACTATTTGCAATATAGCCTAAACAAAAAACATCAGCAAAAAACCCACAATGTGACAACAAGCAAAATACTGTAGTTTAAATATTTTAAATATCAAGACATATTAAAACAAATTAATTTTTTTTAAAAAAAGCTAAACATCCTTCTGGGCCTCTTTTTTTTTTGAAGTAGAGGGTTTAGGTAAACTAATTGGGGGGGGGGGGACCTCTTTCCATATTTTTATCAGGATGTATCATGCCAGTTCTCCAAAGATGTTTTCAATAGCTTGGTTGTTTTTTTGTTTAAAATATTTAAATCCCTCCTTTCTCCTCAAGAGAATCCAAGGCAGCTTATATTGTTAAAACAATATTAAAGGGTAAAAAAATAATAATTTCTTACAATATTAAGAAAGAATTAATCAGATATCAAATTAAAACCTAGTGGACAAAAACAGTTTAAAACTTGTAAAAACACATTAAAAAACAAAAACTAAGCAGCAGCTCAGTTTTTAAGAACATCCTCTTAGGCAGCCAGTAACTGAGAAAAAGCCTATCTGAAGAGAAAGTTATTTGCCTGCTTGTAGAAGGAGAGCAAAAAGCTGGCCAACCTGGTCTCCCATGGGAATACGTTCCACAGTTTGGGAGCAGCAGCAGTAGATAAGGCCCTCTTTCATGTCCTCAACAAATGTACCTATGAAGATGGTGGGACCAAGAGATGATATGGCCAGGCTCATGAGGGGTGATGAAGTATTTCAGTTTGCTTGGACCTAAGCTATTTAGGGCTTTGTAGGTCAAAATCACCACTTTGAATTGTGCCCGAAGACAGATTGGCAGCCAATGGAGCTGTTGTCACACATAAGTTATGTGAGGTAACCAGCTCCAGTTAACAATTTGCCTGTAACATTTCCAAACACTTTCCAAAAGAAGCCCCATGTAGGGTGTGTTAGAGTAATCCAAATGGGATGACCGGACATCTCCAGGAATGGATACAGCTGGCACACTAGTTATAAATGTGCAAATGGGACAAATCTGGGAGCACACCTTTGTTTTCAAGGGGAGTGTAACTCTATTCAGGAGAGGGTGAAACCTTGTTCCCTTATCTGCTTTTTGACTGACTAGGAGCACCCACTGTATTGTCTGGATTGATCTTCAGTTTATTCACCCTCATCAGCCCATTACTGAAACCAGACACTGATTTAGAGTCAAAGCATTTTCTTAGATGGAAAGAAGGGATAGAGCTGAGTGTCATTTGCATACTGATGACACCCAAAAGTCTGGACAGCTTCTCCCAGCAGTTTCATGTTTACGTTAAATATTATGAGAGTAAAAACAGAACCCTGAGGACACCATAGGCCAACAGCCACCGTGTCAAACAGGAATCCTCCAGCACCGCCTTCTGAGTTCTTCCCTCCAGGAAGGATTGGAGCTACTCTAGAAGAGTACTCAAGTCTCATCTCAGAGAGACAGCCCAAAAGGATGTCATGGTGAATAGTATCAAAAGCTGCTAAGAGGTACAGCAGAAATAAAAGGAAGATACCATTCCTGTCCAGTTCCTGGCAGTCTCTTTCTCAACCAGACCTGAAGTGAGACTGAAAAAAAATCTGGATAATCTAATTCATCCAGGAACTCTATTGGAACTCAGAAGCCACTAGAAAATCCATTCCTAGCCCAGGAATGGGACTTTTCAGATTGTCTAGAAATTATCCAGTGCTATGAGATTCAAGGAAGTATATCCAGGGTTGGTACATAACACCAAATGGTACATAACATAAAAATTTGGATAAAAGTTATACAGGTCTCTGCTGGAAGTGTCAGGAACTTGAAGGGTCATACTACCACATGCGGTGGACTTGTAAAAAGGCAAAGAAATTTTGGAAAGACATCAATGCTGAAATGAGGAAAATCCTGAAAGTTTAATTTGAGATGAAGCCAGAGACAATGCTCCTGGCAACACCACCAGAAAATCTGGAAAAGTCCACACAAGAACTGTTTAATTATATGTTAACAGCAGCCAGAGCAATAATGGCTAAGAACTGCAAAGCAGAGACATGCCCATCAACAGAGGATTGGAGAGAGAAAAATGTTTGAATATGCTACAACGGTTAAACTTACAAACTATATAAGCAGAGGACCTATCAAAGAATTTGAAAAAAAGTGGGGAAACTATTTTGATTATTTAAACAAATAGTGCAGAAATAATGCTGTAAAAATACGTGTAAATGGGAAAGCAGATGTTTATCTGAGTAAAGAGTAAAAGAGTAAAAATATGAACTAAGAATAAAATAAAATTTAGGATGAGCAGAGCACATATTTCAAAAGGTCAAGTAAATCTACAGCATAGATTAGTATGTTTAGTATAAAATGCAGAGTATATGTCATGTATACAAATGTCAGGTGCTCTTGATATGCAAAAATTGTATGTAAACGCACTTCTGTTTAATTATTTTTCTTTATATGTCTTAATAATAAAAAAAATTTAAAATTTTTTTAAGGAAGTATATCCAGGGGGAAATCACAGGGCCTCCAAGTATCCTCATGCTAAATTATTTTCGGCTTAAACATAATAATCAGGATTTTTATTTGGATCAAGAAAGAAACTGAAGCCAGTGCAACTGTTTTAATGAGGAAATAATCCAATCATTTGTTACTTGTCGAAATAACTAATAAAACTGAATTTAGAATGAGATCCAGAACAGGAATCATAGAACCATAGAGTTATAGAATAATGAAGTTGGAAGGGGCCTATAAGGCTATTGAGTCCAACCCCTGCTCAATGCAGAAATACAGGTGTACCTTGGTTTACGAAATACGTCATGCGGAAATTTTGTAAACCGATACGCGGACTGCGCTAGGAATGGGGGCGGCGCTAGAAACTTCCATTCGCAATGCATCCTGGGGAAAACCCTTTCGTACAGCAGGGGGGGGGGAAAGAAAAAGAACGTAAACCGGGGCATTATTTTCTATGGATTTCGGTTCGTAAACTGAAAATTACGTAAACCGAGGCTTTCGTAAAGCGAGGTACTGCTGTACAAATCAAAGGATATCTGCCAGGTGGTTGTCTAAGTTTCTCTTGAATGCCTCCAGTGTTGGAGCACTCACCACTTCTCGGGGTAATTGGTTCCATTGCCGTACTGCTCTAACAGTTATAAAGTTTTTCCTGATATTCAACCAAAATCTGGTTTCCTGTAACTTGAGCCCATTGTTGTGTGTTCTGTACTCTGGGTTGACTGAGAACAGGTCCTGCCCCTCTGTATGACAGCCTTTCAAGTATTTGAAAAGTGTTATCATATCTCCCTTCAGTCTTCTTTTCTCAAGGCTAAACATAGCCGGTTCTTTCAATCTTTCCTCATAGGGCTTGGTTTCCAGCCCCCTGATCATCGTTGTTGACCTCCTCTAATTTTTTTTTAGAAAGAAAGAAAACCTAGCAAAACATTTCATCATTATCATGCACTGTTAAGAGGTAAAATCTTGAACATTTGCTTGGACTCAGTTAGGACTTGGACTTGTAAGGGCTATATTTGGGGGAAATCCTCTTGCATAACCAAGAGCCAGCTGCAGCTGGCTGGCAGAGTGGCCAGCCTCCTACAACAGGAGAAATGCTCTCCCCATTACAAACACCTGGGGCCCATGGAGAGGAGGAGGGGCCAGACACACCCCTCAGAGGGGGAAGGTGCTCTGGCCGGGCTAGAAACAGGAGGGGGAGATGAGAGCTCAGGAGAGAAAGAACATGCTGATGCTTGGCAGGATGCCCTGGAATTCCTCATTGATGAGAATGAAGACTCGTTACCAGGAGAGGAGCTGGGAGGAAGTCGGAGGTCCTTGCTAACCCGGGAAGGCTGATAACATGGCGTCCAGACCTTGAGAGGGTAAGCAAAGGGGCTGGGAAGGAGAGAATGTGGCCTTGGCTCCCGTCCTTCCCCAGTTGCTTCCTCAAGCTGACTCCCTGGACTGGAGGGAAGCCAGGAGGGGCTCCTGCCTGCCCTAATTGAGCAGTTTTCTCTATGTGGATATTTCTGCTTAGATGACCAGGGAGTGAAGTAACTCCTGGCTGGCTAGGGGACTACTCCATTGCTGGGACTAAGGCCAGAGGCTCGAGGAAGGAGCCCGGCCAAAATTGGAACTGAGAGTTTGAAGGGGCCTGAGCCTGCAGAGACAGTCATTTCTGTTTCTTCCCTCTGCAAGCCAGAGGGGCATATGGACTGGAGGTGCAGCCAACCTCCAGAGGGTGGCCCTGGACTGGATTCTGCTACTGCCCAGAAGGGCTTGGTGCTGCAAGGAAATCCCAGCACCCCCACACCCTGCAGGAGCCGACTCTGCAAGAACTTGTGTTTATGCATCATCTTTCCACCTTTCTTTGTTCCCAATAAACTCCTAATTCTGCCACAACTTACTGCCTCATCATGGAGGGAGTGGTGGGGGGCCGCTCACAATAACTTATGACAATGTAGGAGAAATGACATCAGTGCAGCAGCAGATCACTGCTACCGTGTTTCCCCGAAAATAAGACAGGGTGTTATATTAATTTTTGCTCAAAAAACAAACAAACAAAAACAAAACAAAAAAACCATTTGGGCTTATTTTAAGGGGATGTTTTATTTTTTTCATGTACAACAATTTACATTTATTCAAATACAGTCATGTCATCTTCTTCTGGTTGCTGCACAATGGTGGAGGGTGGGGCTTCACTTAACTGGGGCTTATTTTTGGGGTAAGGCTTATATTACGAGCATCCTGAAAAATCATACTAGGGCTTATTTTCAGGTGAGGTCTTATTTTTGGGAAAACAGGGTAGTTAGAATTTCTGGTGCACATGCAAATACAATACCTTGTTGCATGAGAGTCAAATGACTTTGGGTGTCTCCACTTAGATTCTAGGTCACTCACAAAGTCACCTTTCTTGGGTGCAACAAGGAATCCCAGGAAGACTTGCACTCTAATTAGCGTTCTGCTGCTGCAGTGACATAATTTCCCCTATGCTCATGTAAGTTATGCAAGAGGATTTTCGCCTATATTGGAAATATATGGTCCTTCTGCATTATGTAGTCATGAATAGAGAGCCAATGACAGTAGTAAGACCATTCATAAGTTAATGGTGCCATCTGTATCAGCCAAAGAAATGTGTAAACATCAGTATTACAAGGTGGCCTTTGCATGGTCAACTCACAATAAAATCCACCCACAACCTCCTTGTAGAGGAAGGAATACTAGTGACCACTTGACAAGTGCATCCGTATAGGCTGGCTCAAATGACCTAAAAATTCATACAAGTATTATTCACTGTGTCAATGAATGTTTTCTTATAGATTTCTGGGAGGCAATTTGCAGTATAAGTTTCATTTCTGTGTTTAGAAACATTGGAATTTTGAATTTTGCCTGTTTGCTTCAGCAGCATCTTCCTGCTGAAAGAAAAAGAAGAGGCTTAAGTTAATTGCTATTGCTTTGCGGAGTATCCTTGCATGTTGGCCCTATAATAATGATACCACTGTGATCTTACAAAATGGCATGGATTTTTCAGGGCTTTAATGAGTGTTATGCACAAAGTTGCATTAGTGCTTTTAAAAAAACACAGCACTAATTTGAGGAACGATTACAACATGAGAAATACTAATTTCCTCCTGAGAACTGAAAATTCAAGGAAATGGGGTAGTGGTGGTGGTTTATCAGAGTAGCCAGGCATGCAAAAAAAAAAAAGCTTCACATCAGCTTGAGGGAAAGCTGTGTTTATTTATTTATTTATCTTGTTATACACTGAACAAGAATAATACAAAGAAACAATGCTCTCAGCCTTAACAAATTAGGAGAGCAACAACGTGTTTGCCTATTAGTTTTAAATGAATGATTCTCAATCACTTTGCTTCAACAACAGGTCTAGGTGGTAACACTTTCAACTTCAAATTAGTTGATAATATGCTTGCTTATTTTGTGAGTCAGAACCTGTTTGCTGAACAGTGTTTGGCATGGTGCATTCCACCTTCTATCTTATCATAATATTTGACAGTACAACCGGTTTTGAAAATTGCTTCTCAGATGACTGTCGTTTTTCAATTAACTTGAATTTACTGATTAGCAGATCCATTTGCGTTATTTAAAATGGGTTTATATTCTCCCAATGTTCCTTGATTCTTAACGTGTACACAAGTGTTTAGGACAGGAAACACTGACTAGTGTTCATTTTCTGCTTGATTGATATGCTTGGCAACTAGTTTTGTAGCAGGCTCTGCTTTGTTGGCTTGCAGCAGTTGAGTATAGTAACAAGATAAAGATGGAGTCTTCTGTGTACCTGCAAGCTTCAGTGTGCAAGTTTAGCAGGTTGAGCCTCTGAGGAGCCTTATTAACATCAGTCAGGAGGAGATAGGACTACAGGGATTTGTGGGTAAGACCACGTTGGCGGAAACATCACATGAACATAAACCCTATATTCATATTGGCTAAAATCCAGTAGTAAGTTGCAACTAGAGTAGGCCCATTGAGTCAGTGGTGATTTGGTGAGTGTAAAGAGGGAGACAGTGGCACTAAGGCCCCACCAGCAAACCATTCCTTTATCCCCAGAGCAACGAGGATTTCAGACCTCTAGCTCCCTGGTAGACATGGGGTGACGTTACTGGAGTATGGTTCCCCAGAGAGACCAAAAATCCCAGGAATGAAAGAAAGCCTGGGAAGAGATCAACAGTCCCAGGAAGAGGAGGAACAGGAAAAAGAAGGGGGAAAAGCCAGAAAGGGGAAAGAGATTAAGAGGAAGTCACCAGAGAAAGGGGAGTGTCGTCTGGAAAAGGAGGAGGAAGAGGAGGTTTGGTGGGATGCCATAGACATAGACGACCCAGAAGAAGAGTCTTGCCTGGGGGAAACAGAAAAGGTGGGAAACCCAGTTCCTCAGGCGGATTGGGAGTATGTGACCAAAGAGGATCCTTATGTTGCAGCTGATGGTGCCTAAAAGGGAAGCTAGAAGACAGAGGAGTCGGAAAACACTTCTCAACTGGGGTGGAAGAGAAAGATGGGAAAGATATCACCGAGTACAAGGATTAGTGCCCAGAGAAACTCTGTTTCCTGCTGAGAGACTCAGGTGAAACTCCCAGGAGAAGGCCCATCAGACACCTCCCTTAGAGGTTTTGAGGAGGATAAGAAGGAGGGACATAGTGACTGTCTCAAGTGGTGGGTCTATACACCATAGTTGTTGCAACATCTCCTGCTTGGTAAAGTTGGGACAACCAGCTGGAGGAACTAGGGATGCATGAACTGTTATTAAACCCAGAAGCAAAAAAAGAGAAGATGTAACAGTAAAAATTGTATTACAGTTTTTTGGAATAAATTAAGAAATTATTTGCAACTGTTAAAAGTTGTTGTTGACGTGCTTCCTCAAAAGTTAATCAATCCTGTTGCTTTGAACATTTCTTCATCTTCTTGTATCAATCAGGGGATGGAGGAGGGAGACCCCAGTGGCCCTTTCAGAGCTAGGGAGATTCACAGTGAATCAGCTCCCCCAGAACCTCCACTGATTCAATGGGCCTACTCTACTTTTGCCTCACTGCTGGGTATTTTTTTATCACTGTATGAACAATAGTGGGTATGACCCCATATCAAATACCACACCATAACCTCCGCATGTTTATTTTTCATCTGTTGCTCCATAGGCATAGGCTGCATCAGCCTGCTAACAAAATAGAGTGGTCGCAAGACCAGATAGGCGGGGTATAAATGAAATAAATAAATAAATAATAATAATAATAATAATAATAATAAAATAGAGTGAAAGAGATTTATTGTAGTATGGACATCTATGAATAAAAGTTTTCTTCAGATGCACACCATGCAGTATCCAAGCCACAGGTTCATATGCAGGTGATCATGAGTATGGGGATGGGGCAGAATGAAATGGGATACAGAACATAACGACTGTAGGTAGTATAATGGGGGTGGGGAGTAGAATAAGTACCAAGCTGTTGGTTCTATCTGAATACTGCCTATTTGGATAAGTGTATGTAAGAGAAAGACAAATGAGTAAGGGTAAGATTAGACAAAGCGGCATGCAAGGTGTATAGAAAGTCAAATAATGCAAATAATGGCATAAGAAGGTTATTAGAGTAAAACTGGTTGGGAAAAGAACATTGACATGTTTCCAAACACAGTTTGGAAAATATACCTTTCGGAATACCAGCTCTTGTCATCCCCCACCATCATGGTCACTGTCTGATGGACAGAGGGCAGGAACTGTTGCTCTTGACCATGCTAGAGAAAGAAAGCAAATGTACCCATCATAGCTCATTTTGTACTGTATGTCTAAGCCTCAACATTGTTTCCAAGGCAAAATTTGATATTTTTAGAGCCAAGGTGCTAGGTAGACTCTTTAATAAGGTAGAAAGTCTTGCTTCTTTGATAACATGGCTTATATCATACAGCGGATAGGACTCTTTGCCTTGGTCTACGCATGCTGCAGAATGTGGTGGCAGTGTGTTGCTGTGGCAGACCAGACTGCCCCACTTCAGAAAGCAGGTAGCAGAAACCATTTCTGAATGCTTTTCCATAAAGAACTCGGTGCAGATTATTAAATATATATATATTAGAGAGTTTTTCAAGCTTATCGGTAAGACTAGTAGAAAATGCATACAGAAGGACAGGAACCATAAAGAAATTACAAACACAGACATCCTTAATATCTTACATGGTATATAGTTTTCATGGATTTTATTGGAAACCAGCCTGTCTGAAATAGGGTATGCGTATATTGAATTAATATTTAAAGACAGTTGAGGGCAGAAAAAGTAAATTAGTGTGAAACATATTTTTTCAGAAGTCTCCTAGATGCTGTCACTTGGTGCCAATGGGGGATTCTTCCCAATACAAATACAGAGGAAGGATTTTCCTCAGGAATACATCTGGGAAGGAAAGAATTATAAATAATTTTGTCTCTCATATAGTGCAATCCTAATGATTGTAATAATCTGCACACAGCTAGTGTTACTTGCATTTTTAAAATACAAAGCAGTTTTTAAGCCAATAGCTGGCTTTGCCCTTAAGAAGGAAGGCGTATTCAACTATTCCTTCAAGGCCTTTCTTCAATCCAGATGTAATTTCTTGGACAGTGGAACATATAGGGTGCTAGTTCATGTAAGAGATATGTGGTGAGGATGACAATTTAAGCTTAAAGGACATTTAATATTTTCTTGCATTGTATATTCACTTGAATGGAATAGTGACCAGTGTTGATGGCCAGTGGGCCAACTGAGCAGTTAGCAGGACAGCTGGAGCTGTACTAAATCCAATCCCCTCCCAACCTAAAATGGAAATTTCATAGGATAATTCACTACTTTTTAAATTTACTTATATCCTACATTTCTCCCTTGCAGAACCCAAAGTGACGTGGTTCAAAAGGTTTCGGCTATCATTGTCCTGAGCTAATTTTCTGACAGCACATTGATTCTGTCACTGGGTTGAAGATTTGTTTGTTTTTAATCTGGCCTATCTCACTGTCCTGTCCCTTCCTTGTTCCCTTTTTGGCTTGTGTGCTGGAAGATCATAGATAACAGAATAGTTCTGCTGGCAGATCTCTATGAATCTACAGAATCTCTATGTACTACAGAAGGAGATTTGTGCTAGTAAAGAGGCTTTTCCTAATCACAGTCTCCTATACTTGCCACAGCTTTGGGTTAGGGTTGTATGTTTACTGTTTACTTAGGCTTAAATCACGTGGAACTTCTTTTCTGTCTCCTACCCCTTCAGTCCCCAGTGCTCCCCAAAAACTAATTCCAAAAAGGAGAACCTTTTCAGTGTCAAAGCTATTCTTTCCAAGGAGGTATTTCCCACATTGCACTAGTGTCTCCCGCCATGATGCAGTTTTCTTAATTTATTTTTTGTTAAATAACCAAAAGGTTCCTCTTCAAGCATTAGTAATGTACATCCTAAGTTTTGTCTCCTAGTGATTTTTGTATAAATAATAAGATAATTTTTCTGCAGCTATACATTTACTGTCACTGTGAACAAGAAGGAACATAACTGAAACTGAATTACTGAATGATTTAAAATCTATAATAATAACAAACCCAAATGCAGAAAAAACTAATGAAGATATATATTTTAACCTGCCCCTTTTCTTGTTTATGTCAAGCATGACATGAAACTAATTTGTAATTACAACCTGTAATTTCATCATTTAAACATGAATTCTGCAATTTAAACTTCGTTTCCATGTTCAACAGCTAGGAATATTTAAAGATATCCACAGTGGTTAGATATAAGAAATTAGCAAGTTATGTGGCCAAATGGTATTGCAGACAAGGTAATTCGTCATATGCCAATTAAAGGTAAAGGTAAAGGTTCCCCTTGACATTTAGTCCAGTCGTGTCCGACTCTAGGGCGCGGTGCTCATCCCCGTTTTCAAGCCATAGAGCCAGCGTTTTGTCCGAAGACAGTTTCCGTGGTCACATGGCCAGTGTGACTAGACACAGAACGCCGTTACCTTCCCACCGAGGTGGTACCTATTTATCTACTTGCATTTGCATGCTTTCGAACTGCTAGGTTGGCAGGAGCTGGGACAAGCGACGGGAGCTCACTCCATCGCATGGATTCAATCTTACGACTGCTGGTGTTCTGACCCTGCAGCACAGAGGCTTCTGCGGTTTAACCCACAGCGCCACCACGTCCCTTGATGTGTTTGGTTCCTTTACAGTTTGGTTTAATTGATGCCAATTAAACCAGACTGTAAAGGCATATCAAGGGGAAAGCTCAGCTAACTTTTTAGAGGTTTCATTTTAAGTGTGGTATAAGCAGATTTCAAGCAACTGTTCTATGGCAGTTTCCTCAAGCCAAGGAATACGGTTGTTGCTAGCATTACAGTGTCTCAGGATGGTGGTGACTAAATTGTGCTTCTCTAGGTGAGAGGACAAAGTTCAAAGAAAGCAGCACTGGATGTTAGCTATTTTATGTAAAGTTTCTTTAACACCTAGATGCCCATCTCTGCCCATTCCTAGCTTGCTCACTGGCCCAGGACAAATGTGTTTGGTCGTCTATTGTGCTTCCTTCCTTCCTATCCTTTGCCTGTCCCACCTCCTTGAGCTCTCTGCTTTAATGTTACATCAATGCCCCATTGCCTGATCGAAGACTTTGGCCTAGAAATCTCAGGGGATGGGATGCTGCTGACCTGGCAAGCCTATTTTCTGCCCCTGCACAGGGCTACGGTAGTGACCCAACCAACAAATCCCCGACTCACAAGCATGAAGCATAAATCTCAAGGTCAACACCACATTGTATTGAAAGCAGGGATGGGTGCAGTGAAAACTTTCATAGTTGTTTTCTCTTGGGTTCTTTCACAGGTGGGGGAGTCTTCTTTTGTTTTTGTGCACTGGTCCTTTTGTTTAACGTGAAAGGTACCATCATTTTTGGGTCCTTTCATTTTCCCTATTCTTGCTTTCTGGCACTAGTCCAAAAAAGCACCATAATAACCTGCAAAAACTATTACCAAAAACCAAAGACAAGGCAAAATGTAAGTATGTAAACAAGTTTATTTGTCTATCTGTAGCCATTACAAAAGATACTCCAAAAATATGAAATAATCAAACATATTGTTTAGCTAAAAGGCAGCAACATGCTAACAATACGATTGCCACAAATTTAAAAAAAAATCATCATCACTAAAAATACTTCCTCCTTAAAACTGTTGCTCTAAAAGCAAAGCATGCTACCTTTTAATAAACATATGGTGAAATATTCCCCTGTAAAAAGTGTGTCAGATACACATCAGATCTTTTGAATGAAAGACCTACATGTGTTCTTGAAGGCTTTCACGACTGGGATCCAATGGTTGTTGTAGGTTTTTCGGTTTTTAAGTTACTCTTAAGTCCTTGTAAATGGACAAACAAGTAAGTAGTGGTTTAGGTCTTCAACTGCATTAGATCTACATGGACGAACTCCTTCCTCGAAAGGAACGTCCAAAGGAGCATCCCTCGACCACTCTACGATTCATAGACTGGCATTGTAAATATGTGAAAGCATTTCCGCATTTAAAATGTGTGATACTAGTTAAATACTGGATAGGTAATTTGGTATGTTAGCTGTTACATTTCAATAGATAAGAAGAAATATGGTTGGCTCAAAAATCATGTTTTAAGATACGGGACTTCAGATAACATGTTTGCATCTCAAAATACAAAACCCTCAAAATATCCAAAGAGAATCCATGTATATCAATAATCCGTAGAATTTTCTGGTTCCACGAGAAAACTATTCTATTATAATATAACATATTCCTAAAAAGAGACAATACTAAAACAGATACTACCCCCCTTTTCAATTTCAGCCAGTATTTGATGGCATGTATATGTACTATGGGACGTGGTGGCACTGCGGGTTAAACCGCAGAAGCCTCTGTGCTGCAAGGTCAGAAGACCAGCAGTCGTAAGATTGAATCCATGCGATGGAGTGAGCTCCCGTCGCTTGCCCCAGCTCCTGCCAACCTAGCAGTTCGAAAGCATGTAAATGCGAGTAGATAAATAGGTACCACCACGGTGGGAAGGTAATGGCATTTTGTGTCTAGTCACGCTGGCCACGTGACCACAGAAACTGTCTTCGAACAAAACACTGGCTCTACGGCTTGGAGACGGGGATGAGCACCGCGTCCTAGAGTCGGACATGACTGGACTAAATGCCAAGGGGAACCTTTACCTTTACCTATATGTACTATAGCTGGCTGGATATTCAGTGAGTTAGGTATCTGGCTGCAGAGCCAGAGGTTGGGAGTTCATTTCCCCATTGTGCCTCCAGTGAGAAGAGCCAGCCTGTGCGGCCTTGGGCACGTTGCACAGTCCCAGGATGCCTCCAAAAGAAAGGAATGGTAAACCACTTCTCTCTACTTAGAAAATCCTAGAAAGAATCACCATAAGTCAGAACTGATTTGACTGCACACAATTATTATTATTATGTTACGATAGCCTTTGCTGCTTGAAGTTGTGCTTCCAGCTGGAGAGCAGGGGACTCAGTTCCTTTAGGAAGGCTTAAGGTAACTTAAGGTAAATATTTCTAAATACACTTTCTGAATAGACCTCGATATTTCAGCATCATAACAAATCTTTGCTATAACCTTAGCCTCATAAATTTTAGGGCATGTGGGATCTTTTTACCACCTCTGCCCCAACAAAATCCTAGTAAGGAGCTAACTGTACTGATAGCATTAAAAAAAAATTTAAGGGGATGTCAATCAATTTTCCATGTATAAATTTTCAACCTTTTGGGAAATAATATTTCAGTCTTTCATAATTAATTTTAAGTTTTTCTTGTACTGGCAGTTGATGGAAGGCATTCAGTAATCTCCTTAACCCTTGTTGTGTTTGTGACAATAGGATGGTATCATCAGCATACATAAGTACTGGTATTTTTCTGGTTCTCAACTTAGGAGGCATACATTTTTATTTAGGTCAGTTCTTAACAAGTTAACATAAATGTTGAACAGTGCTGGGGTTAACAAACATCCTTGATGGACATCTCATGTAGTTGTTATCAAATCTGATAGCGTATCTTAGTGTCAGAATGAAGCTCTTGCATCAGCATTAACAATCTTTTATCTATAGAGGTTTTGCTTATTTTATCTCAAAGACTGTTAAACAATTCCATTGACAGCCCACCTGTTCTTCTATGGTCATCTCACTAGACTCAAGCCAATGATTTAATTTTTCATGAATATTTATTATATATTTTTGATGAAATATCCAGGAAACGGATTGGGTGAAAACTAGCTGGCTTGCTTGAGTCACCTGTTTTGAACATAGGAATCGCTATATTCACTACGTATGTTGTTTGTTGTTTAGTCGTTAAGTCATGTCCGACTCTTCGTGACCCCATGGACCAGAGCACGCCAGGCCCTCCTGTCTTCCACTGCCTCCCGGAGTTGGGTCAAATTCATGTTGGTCGCTTCGATGACACTGTCCATCCATCTTGTCCTCTGTCGTCCCCTTCTCCTCTTGCCCTCACACTTTCCCAACATCAGGGTCTTTTCCAGGGAGTCTTCTCTTCTCATGAGATGGCCAAAGTATTGGAGCCTCAGCTTCAGGATCTGTCCTTCCAGTGAGCACTCAGGGTTGAACCACTATATTCCAGCATATATAGGAACCACTATATTCCAGCATTGTGAAATGAAATGACCACAATAATTGATTTCTGTAAATAAGACTGAAAGGATAGAGGCTTACCAATTTGGTGCTGCTTTGTAGACTTACCCCACAATTCCATCCTCACCTGGCACCTTCCCATTAAATTTTCTCCCAACTCAGCAGTAGGTCTATTACTCTCCATAGAAGCTTTCAATAGATTAGTTTTAAATGTGGGTTCATTGAGTAAGTCTTTAAAATGGGCCTCTCATACACATGGAGGGATATTTGGTTCATCCAATGAATAGCCATTGGAACTTGTTTTGTTAATGAGTCTGCAGAATTGCTGAGAACCTTTACTTTTGGCTGCCATCCAGAGTTCATTCCATTGTGTCCTAATGTATAATGACTTTTTGTATTTTAATAGCTTCTTATAATTACTTCATAATTGCAGTAAAAAAATTCATCTGGGTGCTTGTGTCTTTCGGGCTGTTCTTGCAACCACTTGTGTTTTTTGTTTTTGGACAGTTTTCAATTCTTGACCATACCACCTAGAACAGGTGGATTTCTGTAAGTATGGAGTTGTTTTGTTAAAAAACAAAGGTTCTAATATCCATAACACTCTAGAGAACTGTTCTGACTTACGAAAAATTTACTGCATAGCTGAATTGACTGCATTTCTCACCATTTGGTTTCCCCTGATACTGACCATCTGATTCTTTTAATAAGGTAAAGTTAAAGTTGTTAATACTCTTCTTCTGTGGTAGGCACATCTTGAATGTCACCCAAAGTGATACATAAATTGGAAAATGGTTATTCTCTGGGTAGCAAATTACTTCAAAACCACTTATATGTGGAACCAAGTTAATGGAGACCACTATGTAATCAATAACACTTCCTCCCCAACCAGCAAAGAAGGTTATGTTACCAGGCCTATTGTTAGGGTGATTACCATTAAGGATGTAAAATTATATTTCATAATTATGCTATAAAAAGCTTTAGAATAATAATTGATAATTCTATCCTTAGATTCTCTACCTGTCTTTAAAAGGGAAGTCTGCGGCTATAAATTGTGCATGTTAAAGTTATTCATGAGACACTTCTTGTTTGCACCGATATGGGCGTTTAACTCTCCCATCAGATTTATGGATGCTCCTTGATTTGTAAGTTTGAGCTGTTTGATAAATTTATCCAATTCTCCCCAGACATTACCATGATTATATTTGAATCTTCTGGATGGAATATAGATATTTATCAGATAAGCATTAGTATAGGCAACAAAGCTCTATATATTAAGACATTGAGAGTTCAGGCTTGTTACACTGGTCTCAGCACATTTGATGTTATATTTGTTTTATACATAGATGATCAGACCTCCACTTGGCTGGCCATAATTTACCAACTTATGGTCCTGATTCAGCCAATAGTTATAGCTAGAGATGGGGGTATTCGTATACGGATATGAATACCCCCGCACAGGTGAACATAATGAGGGTCCAGCCCCCTGGGGCCAGACTGTCCACTCACCTTCCGCTGTTGCTGCGGGCTCCATGCTGTCTTCCTATTGCTCCAGAGCTTGCACTCTGCGAGCCACTCTTCGACCTTGCAGCAAGGCTGGTCCTCCCACCTCCTGCCAGGAGTGGCTTGCAGACTGCGAGCTCCAGAGTGATAGGAAGGGAGCATGGAGCCCGCAGCAACAGCAGAAGGTGAGTGGATGGTCTGGCGCCAGGGGGCTGGACCCTCGTTATGTCCACCTGTGTGGGGGTATTCGTATACGAATCTCTAGTTATAGTTCCCAAGGCTAATGTCAAGTTGCTTAGAGCAAATCCAAGTTTCCTGGAGGCTAAAGACAACATATTTCTTTAGAAAGCTAATTATCTCCTCATCATGTATTTTGACAGTCCAGCCTCATTGCATAAGAGCATTTGATTGTGAAGATTTATTGAAATTAAATATGATGAATTTCTGAGAGTTCCTAGCTAGTAGGAGTGACAGTCTGTCCTCTGGAGACCCAAGAGACTGAGATAACTCCATTTGACAGAACAAGGAAAAAGGAATTGACTCTTTATATGTCTCCTACAGATTATGAGAGGAGGAGAGGAAGTTGATTCCTTTATCTTTGTTCTATCATATGGAGTTTTCTCCATTTCTTGGGTCTGCAGAGAACAGATTGTTGCTCTTCAATTCTACTATGATATCATCCATGACATGATGACACCTATTTAAACTCTAAATTGGCTGTAAAGTCTTAGCTGGTTGCAGATGATTCAAAGCTCATGGGTGTGTGAATTCTATTTCTCCAGATCCAAGTATCTCATTGTAACCCACGAGGAGGTGGAACATAAATGTTGGGAGTTGGGGAGGGCAATAAACTGCTTCTGTTTGTTGGAGTCCTGCTTTCCAGCCCTCCTTAGTGAGTTGATCTCCACCAAAACCACTATTTCTTATACATGTGAGCATCTTATACACGGAAAAATATGGTACATTGGTACTGGTAAAAGTTCTTGGAACATTTGCCCTGAGATATAAACCATGTGACCATGGAACATGATTGAGACGTATAAAATTATGCAGGAGATGGATAAAATGGATAGAGGGAAGCTCTTTTCCCTCTCACGCAATACCAGAACCAGGGGACATCTACTCAAGTTGAGTGTTGAGAGAGTGAGAAAAGACAAAAGAAAATATTTCTTTACCCAGCGTGTTGTTAGTCTGTGGAACTCCTTGCCACAGGATGCAGTGATGACATTTGGCCTAGATACCTTTAAAAGGGGATTGGACAGATTTCTGGAGGAAAAGTCCATTGCAGGTTACAAGCCATGATGGGGATGTATAATCTCCAGGCTTTAAAGGAAGGTACTTAAAAATGCCAGATGCAGGGGCAGAGTATCAGGAGACAGGTATTGTAGTGATTCAGCTGAGGGCTTAGCTGAGATCAGGCTGTAAGTGTTGAAGGGGATCAGCCAGGGAGTGCAACTGGAAGCGATGACTAATCACCACGGCCCCATATAGGTTTGGCTCCTGTGCGAAATCAGTGCAGGAAGCCACTGTTGGTTTTGGATGCTATTGTTTGGGGACTGTTTCGTGAAATCTTCTGGATGTCTCTTGACCATCGGACCTGACCTTGACGGGTGTGATTCACAATAGGTATCTAGTTGTCTCGAGTGCTCCCAGAGGCATCTGGTGGGGCCACTGTGAAACACAGGAAGCTGGCCTAGATGGGCCCTTGGCCTGATCCAGCAGGGCTCTTCTTATGTTCTTATGGTGTAGTTAGTACAACAGGGGTATGGAAAGTATCAGAAGAACTAGAGAACATTTCCCTTGTGTGACCAGGGCCTTAGACTTCCTCTCTCATACTGAAAAAATGTTGTTTATTCCAGCAACGTTCTGTTCCATATCTGAATTTGCTACCCATCCTTGAACCGCCCCTCTCCCACTTCATTTTCTTTCTGATTATTTAATGGGGTACTTGTCCCATTCTTTGCTCTTTCTGGATTATCAACTTTAGCTTGATTGAACATAATACAAGAATTCTCCAACTTGTTCCTATTATTTAGATAAGAGATTTCTTCCCTAGTTGTCTGTAATTACATCAGGCTCTATCAAAACTATCTTCCAGTTTTCTTCCCACTAAGTGGGGTTAATTCAAGTGTTTCCTCCAGATTTATAAGATCTTCTTCACTGGCTATTTCACCAAAAGGAACTGAGGTACCCTTGTCTACTTTCTCACCCCTTGCACAAAAACTTAGCAGAAATAAACAATGTGTCATATTTTTAATATAAATAACTGCTGCTGTATCCAATGCCAATAGTTCTTCCCTCTTTTCCTATGTCCTTTTAGCTATAATGATACTCTTAAAGGTCAGAACTGCATGGGCATAGGTGTAATTATAAAACTAATATTCTACCTTCAAAATTTTAGTTGGAGTAAGTGAACCAAGTTACAGTTTGTAATGTTTTAATTAGATGTAGTTTACCTTTGTTCTGAGAAAGCACTAGGAACGACTAAGTAATCTTTGCTCCCAACTGACATTGGGCTTTGAATCAGCTAGTTGTCTTGCCCTATCATATCTTGATCATCCCCTGTAAGAGAAGAGGTGGTGATATGATGTATATCTACAGAAGTCTTATTTCTTCTTAACTTTTGAATTTCTTTTAGGCCTGAAAGCCTTTTTGTGTCTTCTAGATTTCTTATCCCAGAGTTGGAAAGTGCTATAATAATTCATCTTTCTTTATGCTGTTATTTTTGGCTTTATTTAAATTCTTTAAATTCTTGGTATTTTTACTCTTTTTTTCTATTTATTAGCTTGTTCTTATTTTTTCCTGATACTGTATGTTCTTTTTCTTATCTGTACACTTGTGAGTAGTTTCCTTTTGAACCAGTCTTCTTCTTTTTTTTTAATTTAAGGGTTTCTTTTCACCAAGAGAAACCTCTTGGGAGATTACCATGCCTAGATTACCTAGTTCATTAAAGTATGCTACTTGTATAGCACCCATAATGCTTAAAACACTCTCTGGGTAGTTTGCAATATAATTATGCAAGCCGTCCCCCCCATGAGCTGAGTATTCAGTTTACTGACCCTTGGAATGATGGAAGGCTAAGTGAACTTTGAGCCAGCAACCTGAATCCTTTGAGATTGAACACAGGTTGTGAGCAGAGTTTGAGTGCAGTACTACGATTAAACCACTGCGCCATGAGGCTCATTAACATTCTTGGATAACTTATCCAACCCAATTATCCTGAGAGTGCTCTGGAAGATAAATCTATCTCAGCATTTACTTCTGTCCTACTATCGTAGTACCATAGAGAGTGTCCTAACATATGGTATCCAATCATGGTTTGGGAGCTGCTCTGAAATGGACAAAAAAGCTTTACAGAGAATCACTAAAATTGCCCAAAATATTATTGGACTTCAGCTCCCAACCTTGGACAATATCTTTGCATCCCACTGCTTGAGGAAGTCATTTAATATTCTTAGAGATTCTTCCCACCCTGCTTATAACTTCTTTGAACGGATGCCTTCCAGCAGAAGGTACAGAGCAATTAAAACTCGGACGACACGCTTTTTGAACAGCTTTTATCCTAGAGCTATAATTGAACTTAACAAGGAACTTAAGAATCACCAGCAGTGAGTTGTTGGACTGTAGTACTATTACTTGGTCTGTAGCGTTGTATGTTGTGTGGATACTGTGTGCTCCTAGGCAGGGTTCTGGCTTTTAGGATTGTTATGAGGGTTTGTGTGTTTTGGTCTGGTCTCTGAGTGCTCTTTGTGAATTTCGTTGTATGTGTATTCAGTGTATATACATTCAATGACAAATTATTATTATTATTATTACTATTATTATTATTATTATTATTATTATTATTATTATTATTATTAATGTGGTTAACAATTCATGAGATTCATAAAGAAATAGCTTTATTAGCTTAATCTTTTCTAGAATATCTCTATTAAAACAATAAGTTACTATCTTTCTACTCTCTCTGCTCAGTTGCGTTTAACAAAATTTCTTTCTCTGGTTGAGTACAACATTGTGCTAACTCATCTACCTGCTTTAACATAAGTCACCCAGTGACTTTACTCCATTAATTTTGCTCTTCTGGCAGCAGATGTATTTTCTGCAAAAGCCATCTCAGTTGCTAGATTAATAGCACAATCTTCCAGACCTATGTCATACACCATACATCTGTGATTGACTGGTCAGTTTAAGTTGGGGCCAGAGGGTGAGAAGGATTTGTATTCATTATCAGCTCCTCTCTCTTTATGGAGGAAGAACTTGGTGATTTTCTTTTGTCTCCTTTTCTTTTTTTGCAGCATAGACCAATAAATACAGTTAAACAACTAAGCACAAGATGAGAGGGAAGAAAGGAAAAAGAAGGGAAAGGAGAGAAGGGAGGAAAAAGAAAAGATAGTCCTTGAGTAGTTGGTCGAGTAAGTCTTTCTTCAGATCAGAATCAAATATCTTCATAAGTCCAAATGACAATCAAGTAACAGACAGTACATTTACCTGTCAGCGATACCAATTTATGTGTAGTTCATTAGTAGCTCCAGGTTGCTCTGGTGGATCTACTAATTTCAGATAACTCCAAACCCTCTGAGACATGATTTGTTGGGAGTGTTGGTAATGTGGTTATCTGCTGGTTCCTGCAGTTGACTAATGCTTTCTCCTCCAGGACCACATCAGATTTCTCTTGTTTTATCTGAGAACTTTCTTCCTCTGGGATGTAAGAACCCACAAAAAAGCTAAACAAGCCAAACAACTGCCTCTTGTAGGCTCTGAAGGGCCACTCCCTAACTCTTAACCCATGGCAACCTCTTCAGTGAGACCTAAGATTTGCTAAAAGTCTGATTCATGTAGGTGAGAGTGGCTGTTACTTCATTCAGTTGTTTAAGGTACTAAATGACAGTAATGGTCAAGGTCCCAGTCTAGCTTCTCAGCTTGTTTAATAGGACCTCTTCATTTATCCACTTATTTACTTGTTTGTTCTGTTACTCACAAGAAGGACCTCCCCCCTTCTGGTTCCAGGTGGTCTGCTAATCCCTTTCTCCCTTTCAAGGCTGGGAATATTTACGTTCCTTACTGATTCGTACCCTTATCTATGAGTCTCTAGCTTCTCATATCTGCAGCCTTCCTTCTCTTTTAAAAAAGAGATTAACTAAAAACTTTAACTTTGTACTATTAATCTATAAGAAGAAATTAGATTTAAAACGAAATCAAAAATAAAGCAGCAGAAAGGAAGAAACATTGCTGATGCTTCCACAGCAAAGGAGTAAAAAATCTGTCTAGTCCAAAAACAGGCAACTGTCCAACCAACAACAACCACTACCAAACAAAACCGTATTCAAAAACCCACCAAAATATAACCTTTTACAGAATAAATACACAGTAAATTAACCAAATGAATATATTGTCTATCAAGCAGGAAAGTATCCCCTCAACATACACAGAAGATAAAATAGCAAAATAGTGTCAAGGTCTCATTTTTCCTCGAGATCTATAAATATTTGTAGGGCTTTCAGGGAAGATGTTCAAGCAACAGACCTTAGCTCTTCTCCCAAAAACTAAGAAAAGTAAGTAAGCAAATAAAGGCTGTGTGTATGTATATAAACCCACTCCCAAACCAAAACAACTGGAATATGGGAAGATTTCTCTTCCACCACCGCTTGATGTCTTCTTGTGAATGTCTTCTCTTCTTTGAGTCCAATACAGTTGCATGGAACCATCAAAAATAATCCAAGAATGGAGAGGATGAAAAAGGAGAAGTCACCAAAGAAATATATGAATGTATATATGAATATATATATATTTATTAAAATTAATAAAAAAAATTAAAATAAAAAAAATAAAGAAAAAGGAAACTGGCAGGGGGGAATCTCAAGGGGACATGTTGGTACAGGCAGGCTGCTTGACGGATGCAGAAGAACTAATCCAAAGAAATGAGCTATATGTGGAGCTATCCTGTAAGAGGATACAGAATCTTCAATTGGTGTAATATGCAGCAGCTAGGTACAAGTACATAATAATGCAGTAATATGACCCAGATGCTGAAAAACATGCACTGGTTTCCAATTCCCTAATGGACTAAATTTAAGCTAACATTTTGAGCCCTGTATGGCTTACGGCCTGACTATCTAAGAGACCGTCTATCTTGAAACAAACATTTCTGAATGTTAAGGTCTCCAAGACAGGCTTTTTAAAAGAATACCAACAGTTGTAGATGCCCCTTCTAACAGGCACATGGGAGACTGCTTTCTCTTCTGTGTCTCCCAGCCTGTTCAGTACACTCCCTTCAGTGTTGCAGTCTGTTTCCATTCTGACAGCTTTTTTGAAAGGGGTAAATACAAAAATTCCTGAGTTTGCAGCCACATATAAGTCACTGTCTATCCTCCTGAGTGGCTTAATGCTGAATTAGTGCATTCACAGGGTCAGGTCTATTAACCAATCTGGAATTTCAGCTAAGAAATCTATGCTGTATGGAAACCAAGAGCCATCTTCTTAATTTTTTTAAAATGCTATTTGCATGCTACATGGTAAAGGTAAAGGTTCCCCTTGACAATTTGTCCAGTCGTGTCCGACTCTAGGGCGTGGTGCTCATCCCCGTTTCCAAGCCGTAGAGCCAGCGTTTGTCCGAAGACAATCTTCCGTGGTCACGTGGCCAGCGCGACTAGACACGGAACGCTGTTACCTTCCCACCGAGGTGGTACCTATTTATCTACTTGCATTTGCATGCTTTCGAACTGCTAGGTTGGCAGGAGCTGGGACAAGCGACGGGAGCTCACTCTGTCACGTGGATTTGATCTTACGACTGCAGGTCTTCTGACCTTGCAGCACAGAGGCTTCTGCGGTTTAACCCACAGCGCCACCACGTCCCTATGCTACATGAGGATCTCACAATACAAGCAATATACACTGATCCTGTGAGATCTCCAAATGGGATCTTTAAAACATATATTTAAAACATATGTATGCGTAGTTTAAATAGATTCCAAACAGATACATTGTTTAGTATAAACAAAACAAAAAAGATTAAAATGTTAAAAAAATGTTTTTCAAAAAAAATATGCAATTTGCTATTAAATGGTGTAAAACAGTTTTGAAACTTAAAAAAAAATGAAAGAGTAGATAATTAAAACAACTGAAACCTTCCAACAGTTAATTTGAGAAAAATACTGTCAGGACCATTGTTGGCAAAAGTATTCCTGCATAAACAAATATGGTTGTGGAAGGCATGAGAAGAAGGGCAGAGTTTCAACTTCTAAGCTCCAACCAAAGAGGGTTCCAAGTGGCAGGTACCACCATTGAGAGAGTCTGCCCTTCATGATGCCAGATGGGAAAGGCAGTCTGCTTGCGGTCCTCATCCTATGATGCTTAGGGTTTTGATATATATCAACAACAAATATCTTGAATAGGGCTTTGTAGCTGGTCATAAAATCTGCCAGTACAGTTTATTCCGGTATACCTAGGTGCTCATTTGAGTGGTTTCACTGAGCTGCTCCAAACGTCCTATGTAACACCCAAAGCCAACACTAATCGTAGTTACTGTAATGATGTAGACAGCATGGAAGTAATTTCTGTTATCCAGGTATGCAGTTTGATACCTGTGCTATCTGATAATCATTCACAGGTCACTGTTTCTCTACTGATAGAAACCCTTATTACTTACTTTGGAGCAGGAAATGAGTCAAGAAGTCTGACCTTGCTACAGATTGTTCTTTTTTCTTCATATCCTAGGTAAGGTAAAGGTAAAGGTTCCCCTTGACATTTAGTCCAGTCGTGTCCGACTCTAGGGCGCGGTGCTCATCCCCGTTTCCAAGCCGTAGAGCCAGCGTTTGTCCGAAGACAGTTTCCGTGGTCACGTGGCCAGTGCGACTAGACACGGAATGCCGTTACCTTCCCACCGAGGTGGTACCTATTTATCTACTCGCATTTTTACATGCTTTAGAACGGCTAGGTTGGCAGGAGCTGGGACAAGCGACGGGAGCTCACTCCGTCACGTGGATTCGATTTTATGACTGCTCGTCTTCTGACCCTGCAGCACAGAGGCTTCTGCGGTTTAACCCGCAGCGCCACCACGTCCCTCCTTCATATCCTAACCAGCCACATATTTGCAAATTTGGTATGACACCAACTTCTGAAAAAGTTAAAATTCTGTAAAGATTCAAAGGCAGAGTAATATATAAAGGGGGGAAAATGTTCATTTTGGAAATGGTTACAAAATAACAAATAAATGGAAATGAAACAGACTTTTGTAGGATGCATTGAATTCTTGCAGAATTCTTTTTCAGTAAGCCTGCCTCCATGATGGTCTGTGTCAGGTTTTGCTCTGTTCTAAATACACATCAAAGGTTTTCATGCCCAGCAGAGTCTTGCAGCTGGTAGACTGGGCCACTGTCTTTTTTACAGATGTGTTTGCAACTCTCATGTTCTATTTCTTTTTTCCCTCTTCTACATAAGTTATAACTGTAATAGAATCTTTAAAGAGAGAAAAAAGGATCTAATCCTAGAGGTGGGAACATCTACTACTCTTTTGTCTGGAAAAAAAATCCCACCCTAAGTTCCGTATGGAATGGTCATTTTAGATGAAGGGACACTCTGAATAAGAGGATGAAGAAATGTTTCTACCTCTTAAAAATCATTGGCAACAAAACACTGCTTCATGTGCAGGTGGATCTTGCTGAAGGTTTTCCTCTTCTGAAGCCCATCTGGGGATGTTAGTTTAGCTCTATTGATGTTTAAGACTGCCTCTTTCATTGCAACCACATGCCAAGACAATAGGTAATTGAACTGCATGTTTTGCCTTTTTAAAAAGGTGTAATCTCCTTCTGAAGAAGGGAGATGTTGAGCAGGATATTTTTTCTAATTTATCTGTCATCACACCATGCCGGCGAGGTTCCAAGCCTTGACTGCGGCATCTCTTTATCATCTCCTTTTGATGAACACCTGTTTTCAGCATACAAATGTGGATTTGCTGAGATGCAAAATTAAAATAATTTCAACAGCATAAGAATAATTAGGAATCCTGCCTTTTTCAGCAGGAAGAGGAGGAGGTCCACCTGTTTGAAGCACTGTATTTTGTTTGTTTGTAATATGTAGATACATATACGTTTAGAGATATATGAACAGAGGCTGATTTTTCATATCTTCTGGTTATTTGGCTCGGTTTGGGGTATGGTTAGACTTTTTCATTAAAAAGGAAATACCAAGGTAGTTCATGCTTGGAAGAGACATTGGTTTTTCTGTTATAGAACATGACCTTAAAGATTTTTCATGAGTCTTCATAATCCTATTGCAGCTACTGTGTAATTTAGCTCTAACCAGGTGCTAACTGCTAAAAAGAACAGAATGTAAAACTTTGATACTTCAGTCTAAATTGGATTGACAGGACGGAGTCAGAGAGGTGGTAGGTTAAGAAGGGGGGTAGTGAGCTTGAAATAAAGAGGCATATTTTAGCGGAGATGCTGTCAGGGTGAAGGGTTACCTGAAAAATTGGCTAAAAGAGGATTGCAAGGTTATTCTGCCTCCTGTCCCATTCCTGGCCGCCGCCCCCGGAAGACCCATCACACATACAACATGACAGGCAGAGATCTTCATTATATGAAGATTCATAGGAGATGGAACTTTATGTGCTAGACTTCCACATTCCTTTTAAATGGCAAGAGAAAGAAGCCCTGTCAAGGAAACAAACTACCATATTTTCCCCATGTATAAGACGCCCCCCTTTTCTAACCCAAAATGTCTTTCTTCGCAAGAAAGTGGAGGGGGAAAGCAGGAATCATCAAAGTGCTTTGATTCCTGCTTTCCCCCTCCACTTTCTTACGAGGAAAGTGCTTTCCCTCTTCACTTTCTTCGCAAAAAGTGGAGAGGGAAAGCAGCAATCAAAGCGCTTTGATCCCTCCCCCCTCCTTACTTCCGTGCATAAGACAACCCTCAAGTTTTAATCTAAATATTTTAGACAAAAGTATCATCTTATACACGGAAAAATACGGTGGGTTACATAATTAACCATATTGAGTAGGCAAATTGATGGGATCCGAAGGATCCAGAATATCTAGGAAACTCCTTTTCCATGCCCCCTCCATTGTATGGAAAGATATATACCGGTAATCCAGCCACCTCATTCTCCTACTATTGATCATTTATTTAGTGGTTAGATAGATAGGATACTGTGTGCATCCCTGCCTACAAATCTGGGGACTGGAGTGAATAGATTAAGAGAGGATATGCTGTCTTGTCAGACTGTTTACTTATGCCTGTTAATGCTAATTCTGTGTTTGCATGTGGAAATCCACTCTATTCACTGTTAAGAATTGTTGAATAACAGGTGATTATGAAGTTTATATGGTCATATGGTTCCTTCCTTTACATAGTACAAAACAAAAACCCAGTAGTTCCAACAAAACAAAAAATCCTAACCCCTAAAATAAAACATTCACATAGCAAATAATAATCATTACACAAATTTTGCCTTTCTCCCCCCCCCCCCCGTATACATAAGTTGAAATTCCTTTAACTAAACATTGGTGGTTAGGACCCTATTTTTACTCTTGAAGGAAGAGCAGTTCTGTACTTCTAGATTCTTTTGGAAACTAAAACTTTTCAAGCATGCCCTTTCTTTAGGATTCCAAATTTTCTTGGCAAAACCAAGTAGTACATAGGTTTTGTGTTAGGGCTGTGTAAGTATTCCCTGACTCAGTTCAGGATGTGATTTTGAGAATCTAATTCAGGTATGATTTGGTTCCGACAGATTTGAACCTGTTCTCACCTAATCCAAATTGGGAATCAAACATTTGAATTTTCAAAAGTCCCATTGATTTGAATTGGGGAAATTTAAATGGTTTTAACTTAGTTTTGTATGAAAATGCATAAAATTTGGAAATGAGATAGTTTTCTTCTAAACAATTATTTGTGCCAAATTCAAAACAAATTGGTCCAGAGATTTTTGTGCCAGCTATTTAAATTTCTTTCCCCTTAAAATGTCCATAATATTTTTTTTCACATAGATCCATGAAATTTAGAAGCACTTGGGTCCTTTTGAACTGATGACTTCTGGCAATTTTCATACATATAGATCCAGGGGTTTTTGTGCCATCTATTTTCAGAATTTGCTTGACTATGCAAAGTTTGTTAACATGTGTGATCCTTTTCTGCATTAAGGTGGTTTTTGTAACTTACACCTTGTGCTTTTGCTCTGTAAAGATGGAAGAAAAACATTAAGCACCATGGACTGAAATAAAAAACAAGCATGTTTGTTTATTTGTTTGTTTGTTTGTTTGTTTGTTTATTTATCCCACCCAACTAGTGGCAAGGCCACTATTCTTTTAAAATAACTCAGAACAACACAGAGATCTACTCAAATAAGCAGCAAACAGAAAGGTGTAGGAATGATGGGATGACTGGGAAAGAATGAAGAAAGGAACATTCAAAGTTGTCTCTGGCATGATGAAAGAGAAACACAAACTGGAGTACACATGGACTATGATCAAACCCCAACAAAGCTTTTTCAGAAACTAGAGTGTGCTGGTAAGATTGTTGGTTAGCTCAGATTTGAAGCTAGAAGGGCTGGGGAGGGGGAAGATGTAGCATTATCTAACATATTAATGAGGAGCTGTGAATAGATGAGAGGAGGGTTTGCTGCCCAAATAGGGCAGCAGAGGTTCATAAAATATGGATCTTAGCAGGCATGGATAGGATTTGGTCTTCATGCAGGCAGCACAATGTGTCATGCTAGAAATGGCCAAGTGGTCTCTCAGCTAAGCCAGTGAAATGGGTGAGGCTGCCTCACTTCCCACTCCTGCAGCACTGTGGGAGGATGCCTGTTGACAAAAGACTCTTCAGGGAGAGGGTTGGCCTCAGATGGCCCTCAGAGCTCAGATGAGCCTTTCTCCATAAACCCTAGAACAGGGACAGCTTTTGGGCTGAACAGGAGAGATGCTTCCCCCTCAAAAAATTAAGGGACATCTCCCTCTGCCGATGTCTAGCCTTGCCTTCAGAAAGGGGAGGATAGGCACTGTGCATCTCATCATATTCCTGTTGCACGTCTACATTTTGCATCTACCCACTCTTGCCCTAAAGAGATCCTACTGCAAAGAAAGAAAGGACTACCCTTTTAACTTTTCAGAAAATGATTTTTTTTGAGCCTTCTGACCCCAGAGAGAGGCAGAGAAGAGAAAATGACTTTGGCTCTTTCCATTTATAATCTACAAACAGTTATTTCAGCAGGCTTCCTAACTATCTCCATCTCAGCTAGTGCTTGAGTTTGCTTCTCCCCCCCCCCTTTCCTGTTTTTCCTTGGGTGTTATGTCTTTTGCATTGTAAACCTGGACTGTCATACGTTTTTGACTAACAGATAGGGTAACAATATTTTAAATCAGCTCACCTCAATCATCCTGCTCCTGCACAGTGTCAGCACAAGCTATGCAGAATCTCTTCCAGACTGTGAAAGAAAAATAAGATATAAATGTTTCGGGCTGCATTTCTGCTTTAATTAAAGGCTCCTTATTGCAAGGGCCTGTGGTTCATCTTACCTATGAAGCCATTTTTGTAACCTCCAGCAACTCTCTTAAGTTCAAACTTATCATTTCAAAGCTTATAGTTTGACTTGTGAAGAGATTTTTCTTCTTCTTCACAGTTTGTGAGGTCTTGAAGTCAACTTTTCATTTTTACATCAGGGAAGGCACCTGCCAGGTAGGTAGTAGCTTCCAGTCTGGACCAGACAGGAGAGCCATTCAGTGCTTGTTCAGTTTGACATCACTAATCTAAATCACTAGAATTGCATAGATAGATAGATAGATAGATAGATAGATAGATAGATAGATAGATAGATAGATAGATAGATAGACAGATGATAGATAGATAGATAGATAGATAGATAAGGCATCCTTCAGTCTCGAGAGACTATGGTATCGTGCTCTGTATGGAGGACTTGGAACAGCGTCTAGTGTGGCTGAGAAGGCCAATTCGAGAGTGACAATCCCTTCCACACTGAAGACAAATACAATCTGTATTTAGATAGATAGATAGATAGATAGATAGATAGATAGATAGACAGACAGATAGATAGATAGATAGATAGATAGATAGATAGATAGATAGATAGATAGATAGATAGATAGATAGATAGATAGATAGATAGATAGATAGATAGATAGATAGATAGATAGGCAATTTGACCCTTAACAGTAAACAATATATGTGAGTGTGCGTGCGTGCATATATATACAACCTGCTTTTATTAGAGTATTAGAAGATTTCCTCATAAAATGTGTATCCAAATGTGATATTTAGCAAATCATTATTCTTAGAAGAGTAATTGATTGCTTTTATTCATTCATTAATCTGTACTTACTTGCTCAGATACACAACTACCACTCCTGGCAAAAATGACATTTCTGTTATATTAACCATATATTACAAAAACAAAATGGAAAATAAAATAGAAAGGATGAGTATTTTGTAGGAGGCTGTTCTTTTACAGGGAGTTGCAAAGAAAGGAATTAAAGAGGGAAAGCCACCCGCTCAATACTGGAAAAATAAGTATTAACTCTTTTGTTATACAGGATTTATTTTTGGTTCAGAAGATATCCACCATTTATTATTCTGTCTTTGAACTTTCACAGGAGCAGATGTACCCTTGCTCCAGCACCTTAAATGTCTGAAGGAGGCACGGGAAATGCTCAGAGCAGTGTCATGTGAGGGCAAAGTTTTAAATAATAATAATAATAAAAATGCTTGGCACAATACGACTCCTCAGGAGTAAATATCCTCTATAATACATTTTCCCATCCCTGAAATCTTCAAGATGACCTCCCACATGTGACAGGGAAAAATATCTTTGGGAGGGACCACCCGGCTAGGAACTCAAGCTATTGCAAATGTTATCTTGGTAGGTCTAGTCAAGCTCAGAAATAGCCTATTTAGATCGCTTTGTATTTTTTGTTTTAATTGTTCTCTGTCCTCTGAATAGGACAAAATAAAGAGAAAATGAACAATAATAGAGCTGTGTGAGATTTTGAAATATATGAATCTATAATCATTTCCCTCTGCTTTCAAGGGAACTAAACAGTAAATACCAAATCTATTAGAATGAATGAACTTTAAATCTTCTGCTCCATCCATGTCAGCCCTCTGCTTAAGGATCTGGCCTTGCATCCTAACTACCACACTACAACATTTTGAGTGATCTGAGAGTTTATGATGGTGTATTTGGATCATTATGTAATTATAACTCACTGTAGGCTGACAATTACTTATGCTCTCCCAGCTAGTTTTAGGCCACCCTTCTTTCATTTTTATCCTTGTTTTTCCCTATGCTCAAGGTTACAAAATTCCAAGGTTACAAGAGTCTAAGCTGTCATTTCATTCACCTTTGTTATTAAAAACAAAACAAAGCAAAGAAAGCAATGTGTTTTCCTTCTCTTCCCCCACCTTTTCCAAATGTTGCAAGAGTAACACGTCAAAATAAAATGCATCAGTTCCATTTGCAGCAATGATACCATTAATGGCAAAATTGTTTTGTCATGGAACAGATGGAACCAATGGTTTAATGCATTCATGGAACTGAAGTGGTAAAAAAATAATAATAAAGGACATCTACTTTGAAGACTAAATATTTAAGGCAAAATATCTGAATATTCATCAGGTAAGCTGGTTTAGTCAGAGACGAGGGTCAGACAGTTTGCATACGCTCTGTTTTGTTTGAAAATTTTCTCCCACAGAAAATTCCTCAACACTCAAGCCACCTATATTGGAAACTGGACAAGTTAAAATAGGGAATTACATTAACAAATAACTATTATATGGAATGCTTCTATTGTTTTGGGGTGTGTGTGTGTGTCAAAATACATCAACTGGTAATAAGCAAGTACCTTTTACAATATTTACTGCCCTGAACACATCCACTATCGTCTCTTTCCACAAGTTTTCCTATGTTTTCCTAATCTTTTAATGGCCAAAATGCCCCATTTCCATGTGTTTTTTTTTGAGCGGGGGGGGGGGGTTGCCATTTTTTTTGCCATTGACAAATTTTGTTCATATGATACTTAGGTATACAACTGCATCTGGAAGTGTTACCTTTTGGCTGAAGTTAACTGAGCCCTCAAGTAGGCAATTGGCGTTCAAGGGTTTAGAAACTAGAATTCAGCCCTATGAAACTGTAGGGGGAAAGGCAGGAGTAAATGATTCTGTACCACTAATAAAAGTTGTTCTGAGCCAAGATGCTAAGCTGGAGCTCATGGAGTTATTGCTGGGAGATCCCAGTCTCACCAGTAGGACATGCAAGTGGAGCATACAAGCTGGCTAAATGTTTTTATTGCCTAGCTCACATGCCTCCTCTCTCATGTGGATGAGAGGATACAGTTATTTAATACTAAGAATTTAAGGACTAATCTGAGTTGCTTCCTGCACCCATTTACTACTCTTTAGCATTCCTTTGCCATTTCTTGATTTGTGGTTACTTGGGTAACATTTGGGGACTTTCTCCTTCCTTTTCAGATTTTCTTTGTTCAGGCCAAAAATCAGGTTTGGCTAAGTAATGACATCATACCAAGTACAATCAAAGCCTTTCCCTATTGCTTTCATTTCCAGTGTGTGTGTGTGTGTGTGTGTGTGTTGTCAAAGCAGAGGAATAACATCAAATAACACACACTTGAAAATGTGTTTGGCTGCATATCTGAATTCCATATAATCATAGAACTGCAGAGCTGGAAGGGACCCTATGGATCTTCAAGTCTAGCCCTTGTCAAGAAGGCACAGTGGGGAATTGAACTCCCAACTTCTGGCTCCGCAGTCAGAGACCTAAACCACTGAGCTATCCAGCAGTATGATGATTTTCAATTAGTGCTGGGCCAAAGTGTTTGCTGACCCACAATTTTCATCACTGGGGGAGGGGGAGATGTCCAGCCTTTCCTGGTTTTTGCTAGCTCTGTAGTTTAGGAGAAATTCTGATATTTTTTTGAGGCACAGCTTGCTGTGTGAAATGAATTGGCTGCATTTCTTTTTATTTATTTATTACATGTATAATGCAATATTATTTAATAAATAATTTCTTTCTAACCATATGAATTCTTTGGAGATTTTCTTTTAATGAGTAAGTGGTACATAATTATCTTTTAAAAAATAATAATAGCAACTCTGCCAACTTTTAATTTCAGCAAGGTAACCCCCCCTTGCCTTTGAAAATGAGGGTAAGAAATACTGTGTGCAAACAGTGTGATTGGGTAGCATCATTATCAGGAACGTTCCTAGAGAAAAGATGGCTGTCCCATGGACTGATGTTTACTGTAAGAAATACTTGCCCTGTGCTCAAACAAAGGAACTTCTATGAAGCTTTTAAAGATATCAAAACATTCCTCACCCCACTTCTGTGTAAATGTACAATTTTATTAGTTCCTCCGCCCCATAGTCTGAGGCCATTATCTGTAGCGCTACTGCTCCCAACCTCTTCCATATAGTTTTGTACTCTTTTGACTTTATTTATTTATCTATTTATTTATTTATTTATTTATTAGTGCAAAGCACTATCTTGAGTGGTTAACAAACAATAAAATCAAACAGGAATAGTGAGAAATAAATCCGTAAAGATCATAAAATCAAGAACAAATCTTATCAGCTAATATCACAGAACCACGATCGCATGAACATTGCCCATAATAGGGCAGGTAGGGCTGGTGGCAAATGAAAATTTATTTGAGGTTGCTATAAAAGTCTCTATAAGAGCTGTGTTTTAAACAGCCTCTTGAAAATAGGCAGGAAGGAGGCCTGGTGAAGCTCGGACAGGAGCTAGTTCCATTGCGCTGCCATAAAGGCCCGACTTCTAGCGCATGTTTTCTGGGCCTCCTTCAGCATGGCATGCCAGAGAAGTACAGCCTAAGAAGATCTGGTGGTGCAGGTTGATGATTTGGGGAAAGATGCTCTGACAAGTATCGGGATCACAAACCATGGAGGGCTTTATAAGTAAGTACCAGAATCTTGAACTTGGCCTTGAATGCCACAGATAACCAGTGCAGGTGAGCAAAGACTGGGGAGATGTGGTCAAATTTACTCACACCCACCACTAGCCTGGTGTATGAAAGTTTCAAAAGTCTGTGGGAGTGGACATGTTGCAAAACATTCCCCTCTTTCTGTTCAATGCTACTATGAACACATGAGGTATGATGTGTGCAGTAGCTAGTGTTCAGTTCTGCATCTGTTTGCTCCTTGTTTCCATGAAAGACTGGATTTAGACCATTTTCAGAAGTAATTTGAAATGTTTTATTTAAATAAACATTCAGTTGCTAGAGGTAGTTACGTGCAGGGCTTTATATAAATTTTGTTAAATTCTGAAGGCAAACGATATACTGTAAATACATGACTATTTTAATTTATATGATTAGATTTGTTTTATTGATCCTGCTTATTTGAAAGGAGGCACTACATAGCACTGAAGCCCCATGCCATGGCTGCTTCGAATTGTGCAGAGCTTCTAAGAAGCTTTCTGTATTTTTTACAGACATGTTCAGAGCATCACACATCTTCAAGCTTCTCTTTATGTCATAGGGAACCAGGAACTTTTTAAAAAGGGAGAGAGGAAGAAAAGATACTGGGTGCAGTGTGAAATACCAATTTCAGTGCTTCTGATATTTATATATCACATGTGTTTGCCAACAGCTATTGGCTGGTTTAGAATTGTTGTTGTTATTAGAATGGTGTTGCTATTTTAATAATAAAAACAAGCTATGTTACGAATATTATGGCGAAACAAATACAAATCCACTTAGGGCAGCTGAGAACCCTGTGCCAATACAAGCACCTAGGCTCATTTTTAATATGAATATTTATCCAGCAATATGCTTTACATTGTGAGAAAGTCTCTCTGTCTCTTGTGGTGCAGTCAAAGATCTCCTTAATCCTCCCCCCATAATATTTCAGCTGTTCAACCCTTATTTTAAAAGATAGATCGAATCCCCCTCCCAAAGCAGAACATTGTGTGGTTGGAGTTGGGGGGGGGGAGAGAGGGAGAGAAAACGCTGGATGTGATTTCAAAAAATGTCAAAATATGTCAAACGCAGATACCACTCAAGGGTTTCATTAACTGAAGCTTTGGTGATAAGTGTCATCTTGTGAAAGACCCACCCATCTCCCCCAATGCATTACCAAATGTACTAATTTCCTTGCTGAGCTTGATGTTTATTGTATAGCTGAAATTGAAAATGGTCGGTAATGGAGTGAGCTCCAATCCAAGACCAATTCTGAATCTAAATTACTTGCTTCTTTCAATAGCATCGACAGAGGAGAGCTTTGTGCACCTTGTACCTAATCAACCCTTACTGTGACCCTAAATTCAGCAGTCTTGAGAGATTAATAATAAAATCCTCAGTTCAAACAATTATTTGCCATGAACAAGTTGGCCATTTCTTACACTGAAAATGAAAAAATGTGACATATTTCCCCCCTTCCCCTTTTAAGCTCTGCATGTTGCGAATCTCCACATAGTTTTGATCTATGACCTGCATGTGACTTTACAACTATAGGCTACCTATAGCCTGTGCTCTATTTTCTGAGACTAAAAAAAAATCCCTGTCTTTTAGAAACTCTACATTTAATGTAACTGTAATTCCATATTTAAGTAGAAAAACATTAAATGTGGCTATTACATGTGTGGATGCACAGAATACAAAAATGCTTCTCAAAAGATGGTGATAATATTCCTTTAAATTCAGTATAATTGCCAATTGAAAGGATTAGTATCTTGACAGATCAGCATCTTTTCAGAGTAGACAATCTGTTTAGACAACTGTGTATTCTAGGCAAGCTTGTTTTGCATAAGAAACTAAATTAGGTCATTGCGTACATGTTCCCAGTATATGATGCAGGCAATTAATTAACTGTGTGTTAACATGAGGCTCTAAGTTGTCCCAAGTTAAGTGAGAAATACATGTAGAGGAAAAAGTTTGATGGAGGGCTGCTTTCCACTCTACAGTGCCCCATCCTTCATGCCTAAATACAGGATTCTTCATTCTATTTTTCCCACCCAGATCTGGGAGATTCCTTTTTTAGCCAAAAGATTGCTTCATGGATAGCTTTCTTCAAAACGTCATGGCTGTGCATATGAATATCAGCTGTATATGCATCCATGCAAAAGAAATAAGGTAGTATTTTCTTTGAACAGATGTTCCTAAATGTGTAAAGAATGGTTCCTTCTGTCTTTTTGGTTATTAATACTGTCAAGATACCATTGGTTGGAAATTTTACTTTTTGAGGGGAATGAAGATTCCAGAATTTCACGGCCAGCATATCCACAGAAAGTAACCGGGACATGCTCACTGGGTGATCCTGGAGGTTGCCATCCCTAAAGATAACTGTTCAAAAGTTTGCAAAATACATAGTGTCTATCATTTTTCTGGCACGTTTGTGAGGATCTGTTGATCTAAGTTGCAGAACTACCGCAAACTATGGCTTGTCACTCTGATGTGGCCAAGATCCTGACTAAATGTTATGCTCTTTGCTCAAGAGGAGCCCCACCCTCTGAGTGCATAGTTGAATATTTTGAAAGCTGCCTTCAGTTAGGCACAGAAAGCTCGAAGAGAAGAAATCATGCATGATAATACACATAGAGAAGGAGGATCCCCTAGGAGCCCGTCTTTGTCAATTGTTTATCTTTATTCTTGGCAGCTAATTTTCCCTAAAAGAAAGAGAAAGAAGAGAGGGGGAAATTAGCAACTATTAATAAAAGGAAAAAGAAATAATGGATCGTGGAAAAAAGCCAGCAAATCCACTTCCATTTTGTATTTTTTTCTCTTCTAGTTTTCTTTCATGAGGAAGCCTTCAGAATTCTCAGCAGGAAGAGAGTCTTCACTGGGATTGGTGTAGTCTACAAATTTCAGTTCCACCAAATGTCTTATTTCCCAATTGCAGTTTCTTTGGGGCCACGTTTGTACTGGCTCAAGAAAGCGACAAAATTCATCCATTCGCTATTCATAGGCTCCAAGCGACTGGATAGAGGAATGAAGAATAAATAAATTTATTGTCTTTTTTATTATTACAACATTTTAAAACATTTATCCTTACGGATATCACAGTGGTGTGTCAATGCAGTAGCACAATACATTAAAATTAAAATAATGCAAACCCTACATCAAATATCATGCAGCAAACCTCTCTTCTTTCCGCCCAACCCACTGACGATTTTTAAAAAACATGTTTCTTCATATAAGCTTCTGTGGAATCCATGTTTCTCTAACTTACCAATACTAGCTGTGGCTACATAGCACAGAAGAAAAACTGCTTCGGATATGTTCTTGTTTTATATGTGTGTGTTCTGTGCTGTCAGGTTAGAACTAACTTACAGCGATCCTAATAAGGCTTTCGAGGTAAGTGAGATATTTAAGGAGAGGTTTTACCAGTTCCACTCTCCCAGTGAGTTTCCACAGCTGAGCAGGGATTCAAACCCTGTACTCTAGAGTTCTGGTATGTCACTCTGTCCACTACATGACACTGTTTTGTATAGCTTTGCATATTCTTGGGCCAAGGCAAGTATTTCTGCAAATCAAAAATAAATTTGAAACACCTTAGAGCAGTCTTTCCCAACCTGTGTGTCATGACACCCCAAAGGGATCACAAAATGTTTCCTGGGGAATTGCGGGGTCATCTTTTTAGATTAGGCATCCTTCAGTCTCGAGAGACTATGGTATCGTCCTCTGTATGGAGGACTTGGAACAGCGTCTAGTGTGGCTGAGAAGGCCAATTCGAGAGTGACCATCCCTTCCACACTGAAGACAAATACAATCTGTACCCCGTCTAGGTCCCTGATTTTGCTGCTTTCGTGACTGCCTCTTTGCCTCGGCCTGCTGGACAAGGGTCTCTTCAAAATGGGAGAAGCCGTGATGCACCACCTGCCTCCAGGCTGAACGCTCAGAGGTCAAGGTTTCCCATCTGTTGAGGTCCATTTCCAAGGCCTTCAGATCCCACTTGCAGATATCCTTGTGTCACAGCTGTGGTCTCCCTCTGGGGCGATTTCCCTGCACTAATTCTCCATACAGGAGATCTTTTGGAATCCAACCATCAGCCATTCTCATGACATGCCCAAGCCAACGTAGATGTCGCTGTTTCAGTAATGTATACATGCTAAAAATTCCAGCTCGATCTAGGACTACTCTATTTGGAACTTTGTCCTGCCAGGTGATACCAAAAATGCGTCGGAGACAACGCATATGGAACGTGTTCAGCTTCCTCTCCTGCCGTGCACAAAGGGTCCAGGACTCACTGCAGTACAGGAGTGTGCTCAGGACACAGTGTAGTAATCCTCATCAAATAATTTCTTCCTTGATCTTTCAGAGCGGGATATTAGAATTAGTGTGTATGACAAACAGGCCACCTGCCATGGGTGCCAGGAAAGCTTTGTGCCAGTTTTTGAGGGGGATCCTTTCTGCATGAAGGTTTTGCCCCCTCTCTAAGTACTGTGATGGCCTTCCACTCCCGACCCATCTTTGAAGTCCTTTGTCTTCTGTTACCCTTTAACGTCCCCTCTACCTGTTCCCTCCCCAGTTTTGAAGTGGTGGTGGCAGAGTCAGGAGCAGGAGCCGTAGGAAGGCGAGCAGCAGCAGCATCGATGGTGCTGCCATGTCGGGGAATGACAACAACATTCTGTTTACGCAAATTGTGGGGGTCACAGGTTACTTGGCTGTTGTAAATGGGGGCATAACTCAAAAAAGGTTGGGGATCACACGCCTTAGAGCAAGGACACCATATGCACATAAGGTACATTCCGTTATGGTTTTAGATCAGATATAATGAGCATTATTTCTGTACCTCCTAATATGTTAAGCACAGAAATAGGCCTCCATTTTTGTTCTTACGGAAGATACATGGGGATAGGAAACATAAAGCACTTGTGATTTCTGTTAACTACAGAAGTAATTCTGTGTCCTTAACACAGGTTCTAAAGGCAAAGAAGCCTTCTTTGGGATTATGAGGTGGCCATTCCTGATCAGATACAGTATGTTGGTACCTGCCGGTACAAAATGCTTGTGTGTCAGTTCTCCTGGTGAAAGGGTTTGAAAAGAGAAACCACAACACATTTGTCTGTGAATGAATTGTTACCCCCATTTCTTCTAGCTTCAATTATTGTACAGTATTCTATGCTATCTGAGATAACTTTGTTTCCTTTAGCATCTGGGTTACGTCTACAGACTAACACTGGCATTTAGTATCCAGTTTTTATGTCACGGGCCTTCTGTAACTGTAAAATGTTGTTTTTATTTTAAATGTTGTATTTTGGTGTTTTTTGAATTATTGTGCTGGATTATTGTTATAACTTTATCTTGAAAACGTTTCAGATCTGCCTTGTGAAGAACGCTATGCAACAATGGCTCCACTATTAGCTATAAGCATATGGCTTGGAGTTGCTCTTTTTCTTTTGGTATGAAAATGTGAGATGGTCTGCTGATTTCATTGCTGCTCAACTATCTTTTCTGTTTTATGAACCTGACAGATGTGGGGATAAGGTAACTTGCATGATCACTAGGTGGCGCAAGAGGGCACTTGTGTCTCATTGTTCATATCTTAATTTCTGGAGAGCACACAGCAGCTGGATAATGTTTAGTTACAGTACTTTGGCTGTACAACGTTCTAGCAATCCATATTTCACTGGCAATTTACCTCATTCTTAAAGGTGTTTTACTCGCTGGGATGTATTTAGTACTCATGCTTTGTGCATATAAGGAAGCAGACTATGAAAATGGATAGACTTTCTTGTCTGTATCACTGTATTTATTTCTCTCTTGCAATAAAACTCGTTCCTCACTAAGAGAGGAATACTTTCCCTACCAGGGCGGGCGTACTTCATCTTGGGGATGCTTTTGAGGTCCCCCAGACTTTTCCTTCTGAGGGACTTTAACATCCATAGAGAAATGCATGTTGCTGGGGCTACCTTGGAGTTCAAGGAGGCCACGACATCCATGAGCCTGTCCCAACATGTCAGGGGGCCTACTCATGTGGTAGGCCACATCTTGGACCTGGTGTTCATGTCTGGGCCAAGAGAAGATGATCTGAAGCTAGTAAACCTTGAGTCTTTTGCCTTGTCATGGTCAGATTATCACCTGCTGAGATTAGGATTTAGTACAAGGGTGCCCTCCACAGGGTAGATGGAACTATTGTAATGTTCTGCCCCCAAAGACCGATGGATCCAACTGGTTTCCAGTATGTCTTTGGGGATTTTCTGGCTGGTGTTCCTGTTGAAGCCCAGGTCTTCCACTGGTACTCAGAGGTGACCCGGGTGACACGATCACTCCTAAATGCCCTCTTCATTGCAGAGCCTGACCCCTACTATGATTTACAGAAGAGTTGAGGTCAATGAAGCAACTATGAAGACTGCTAGAGACCAGATGGAGGAAAGCTCCCTTGGCTACAGTCAGGGAGATGTCTGGAAAATGTTGCAATTTAAATTTAGGTGGCAAAAAGAGGCTACAGCACCAAATTGATTAATGTAGCCTCCAACCAACAGGTGGAACTCTTTCGAGCTGTCCACAGCTTTGTATATGTCAGACACATGCAAACACTAAATCAAGTACAGAGAATTGCAACCAATTGGCAGTCGATTTCAGATCCAAGATTGAATGCATCTGTTGGTACTTTAACTCCTTATTTTTTCCAGTCTGTAGATTAGATTGAAATGTCCAATGCACTATGTAGTCAGGTTTTATTGGATCATTTTCAGTTAGTAAGGCCTGAGGATGTAGACAAAGGCACTTGCATGCTGTAAAGCTGCTACCTCTTTTTAAGATGCTTGCCTATCTTGGCTATTAAAATCTGCCAAGTATACGATGGTAGAATGGGCCACCCATGTCATCCATGCTTCTATTCAGGAAGGACATGTGCCTTTCTGTTTAAAAGAAACTGTAATAAAGCCCATTCTTATAAAAACGGATTTGGTGATGAATGATTTGAACAACTGCAGACCCATCTCAAATATTCCTTCTTTGGGGCAAGTTAATTGAGAGGGTGGTAGCTGACCATTTGCAGGCATTCTTGGAAGAAACTGACAGTTTGGATCCATTTTAATCAGGGTTTAGGCTGTGGCATAATACTGTAACAGCATTTGGTGCTCTGCAACATGATCTCCTAAGAGAGGCAGACAGAGGGAATGTAACCCTGTTGGTCCACCTGAATTTTTCTCAAGCCTTTGATACCGTTGACCATGATATCCTTCTGTGAAGGCTATAAAGTTTAGGGATTGGGGGCTCCATTCTCAGCAAGTTTTATCCTTCTTTGATGGCTGATCCCAGATGGTACTGCTAGAGGATGCCATCCCCACCTCTTGGGACCTCTGCTATGGTGTTCCACAGGTGATGGGAGGGGCTGTCTTTAATTACCAAAAATCACAGTTGCATCCTGGCAGCTGCAATTTTCATTAATTAAAGACACCCTCCTCTGGCCTTGCATCCTCTATGGTTTGCCAAAAATGAAAGCATTCCATGGAAAACTCAGGACCTCCAGGGGAGAAATCAGAAATGTTTTATTTATGAAAAATCACTGCAGCTGATAACATCATCAGCCTACACAGCACAACTTATGGCAACAGGATTTCAGCAGTGACTGGGAAAAGTAATTACGTTACAATTATCAGAGTACTGTAGCCCTTATGGACTGTGTCTGGGATATTTTTGAAATTGCAGTCCATGTAGAAGTTTGACATGATATTCTGAGATTATGGTTGCATCTCTGCCATTCTTGGCTATTGGGTAGAGCCTTCCATGCATAGTGAATGTGGGAATTCTGTCAAGACACAAAGTCACCACTCATGATTGGTGAAAGAAGTTTTTTAAATGTCAAGAGAGTATGTGTCAATATCAGTACATAATATGTTGTGTCTACAATTACCATGCACTTTTTACTTTTCTACTCAGAGTGCATGGAATAACTGTGTAACAGTGCTGTTAACCATAGAAAGAATAAACCATCCTTTCTATTGACAGTGCTTAAAATTTGCCCTTCGGTTGTCAGGGAAAGGCAACCTTCAAAGCAGGGGTTCATGACTATGTGAATACTCCTGCTCAGTTTCTTTCTGGGTAGATGTGTTTGATATAGAATAGGAAGTGGAGCTTGATCAAGCCAATTCCATGAATCAGGGATCAAGTGGAGCCATGAATCTGGGCCCATAATGTCCAACTGCCAAAGTTCCAGCTAGGATAAGATTGATTACATATTTTCACTGAAAAAAAGATGGTTGAAGAATCAAATTGGGATCTAGCTCAGAAAGCTGTCCAGTGAAACTAAGGGTCTAAAGTAGTATTTGGGGGTTTAAATGTTGGGTTCAAAAATAGTATAACACTATCATGTGTAGCCAGTTAGATCTGGTTGTGTGTTTATATAATTGAGGGCAAATAAGATGTATTCAGAGGGGAGATAGTTCTTTAACATGCAATCACTTCTTTTGTATATGTTTGAAATTTTTCATAAAACCTGATAACACTTTTTGATGCTCATGGGAAATAGTTGTTTGTTTTTAATCCTCCCTTTGATTCAAAAACTACTTATTTTCAAACTTCTGAAATAAGTTGCACTTAATAAACAGCTGCACTTAATAAACAGCTTATTAAACTCTGCAATCAAATATGCTGTTTGCCATTTATTTTCCATAGTGAGAGCAAACAGGTGATGCATCATAATCAAAATTATTTTGCAGCTGCAGGCAGCTTAGTTGAATATAATGGAGTTTGCTGTCCACTGATTGATTGTCCCCCTTCATGGATTGCTGCCTTGTCATGGCAAAGGGGCTTGAGTAATTCAGAGAAGCTATGGGCTATGCCGTGCAGGGACACCCAAGACGGACAGGTCATAGTGGAGAGTTCTGATTAAACGCGATCCACCTGGAGCAGGAACTGGCAAGCCACTCCAGTATCTTTGCCAAGAAAACTCCATGGACAAAAACAAAAGGCTAAAAGATATGACGCTGGAAGATGAGCCCCTCAGGTCGGAAGGCATCCAATATGCTACTGAGGAAGAGCGGAGGACAAGGACAAGTAGCTCCAGAGCTAATGAAGTGGTTGGGCCAAAGCCAAAAGGACGCTTAGCTGTGGACGCGCTTGGAAGTGAAAGGAAAGTCCGATGCTGCAAAGAAAAATACTGCATAGGAACCTGGAATGTAAGATCTATGAACCTTGGTAAGCTGGATGTGGTCAAACAAGAGATGGCAAGAATAAACATTGACATCCTGGGCGTCGGTGAACTAAAATGGACGGGAATGGGAGAATTCAATTCAGACGATTATCATATCTACTATTGTGGGCAAGAATCCCGTAGAAGAAATGGAGTAGCCCTCATAGTCAACAAAAGAGTGGGAAAAGCTGTACTGGGATACAATCTCAAAAATGATAGAATGATTTCAATACGAATCCAAGGCAGACCTCTCAACATCACAGTAATCCAAGTTTATGCACCAACCACCCTTGCTGCATAAACTTGAATTTATTGGTCAATTTCAGCTGAAGAGGCTGAAATTGACCAATTCTATGAAGACTTGGTTATTCATAGATTGCGGGAAGAAATATCAACAACCTCAGATATGCAGATGATACCACTCTGATGGCAGAAAGTGAGGAGGAATTAAAGAACCTTGTAATGAGGGTGAAAGAGGAGGGCGCAAAAAATGGTCTGAAGCTCAACATCAAAAAAACGAAGATCATGGCCACTGGTCCCATCACCTCCTGGCAAATAGAAGGGGAAGATATGGAGGTAGTGACAGATTTTACTTTCTTGGGCTCCATGATCACTGCAGATGGTGACAGCAGCCACAAAATTAGAAGACGCCTGCTTCTTGGGAGGAAAGTGATGACAAACCTAGACAACATCTTAAAAAGCAGAGACATCACCTTGCCGACAAAGGTCCGCATAGTCAAAGCTATGGTTTTTCCAGTAGCGATGTATGGAAGTGAGAGCTGGACCATAAAGAAGGCTGACCGCCGAAGAATTGATGCTTTTGAATTGTGGTGCTGGAGGAGACTCTTGAGAGTCCCCTGGACTGCAAGGAGATCAAACCTATCCGTTCTGAAGGAAATCAACCCTGAGTGCTCATTGGAAGGACAGATCCTGAAGCTGAGGCTCCAATACTTTGGCCATCTCATGAGAAGAGAAGACTCCCTGGAAAAGACTCTGATGTTGGGAAAATGTGAAGGCAAGAGGAGAAGGGGCAACAGAGGACGAGATGGTTGGACAGTATCATCGAAGCTACCAACATGAATTTGACCAAACTCCGGGAGGCAGTGGAGGACAGGAGGGCCTGGCGTGCTCTGGTCCATGGGGTCACGAAGAGTCGGACACGACTAAACAACAACAAATTGATTGTCATGTCAATTACGTGTCTGAGCTGAAAATTCTGCCTGGCTAACAGAAGTCATTCTCAATTTTCTTGCAACAAATCTCATAACGAAAGAGAGGCTGTCGTGATCTAATTACAATGAAGCAATGCTGCCATTCCAAACAGGAGGATCCTCCTGCAACAGACTAACTGGCTCTATCTACAGATTTTTCTCATGGCACAATTGCAAGAGATCCATTCTCCATGAGAAAGAGATGTGAAATAAAAAGTAGGGATCTTAGTTACCAGTAGTTTCTCTTCCTTTTTCGTCATGGTCATCTGGCTCCTCTAATGCAGTGAATGCCTGAACTTGCAAACCCTACACTTAAGGTTGTTAGAATGATAGAATTGGAAGATACTTTGAAGGTCATCTGCTCCAGAAGTGAGCAAGATTCAGCCCCTCCCCCCCACATGTTGTTAGATAGCAGCTCCTAGCCAGCACAGCCAAAGGTAACGAAAATTAGGAATTGCATCTCAGCATCATCTGTACAGCCGACTTTGCCTGCTTCTGATGTAGTCCATTAACTTCCTCATTCCAGGCTTGGCAACACAAAATTCAGCTACAACATCCTTCACTGGTGAACACCCAGCTCTGTTTACATACTCCTAGTAAGGAAGAACCTAGTACAACTCAAGATACTCTACTCCAGCACCAACCAGCTCTCTGGATGTTTATCCTAACGTTTAGCTGAAATGTGCTTCTCCTTCGTATCCTCTGTGAATGCACACTAATGGGTTAGTCTGCGCCTGAGCAGAAGGATTCGGAAGCTTCTATAGCTTTAAGAGCTCTGCGCCGGGGGACCTCCCCCGGAGATTATATTACCACCCCGGTGCTGAGCACACTAGTTCTGTTTCCTGCCGCCGCTGTATGCAGCAAGTTCGGAGCTTCTCCTTCTCAAAAACAAAACTAAATCCCCCCCCTTTTCTGCCGGACCTCCCGTTTCTGATTTTGGACTCCCTGACCATTCTTCAGGATTATGAGTTACGTTTAGGTGCATGGACAAGGGCCCGCCGTTCAAGCGCTGCACCGCTTGCAACGCGAAGGTCCCTACAAAAGACGGCCATTCCAAGTGCCTCTTTTGTTTGGGGGAGGGCCATAAGCCGGCTTCGTGCGCCCATTGCAAGGCGTTTACGAAGCCCGCGTTGAAACGCAGGCAGGATAGGCTTACCGCCTTCCTCTGGTCGCGCTCACTCGACCCGCCTGCCATGGACCCTCCGAGAGCGCCGCCGACTGAGGCCTCCGTTCAGCGCTCTCCTTCAAGGCCGCGGAAAACGCCACCATCTTCTTCTTCGGGCTCGAAGTCGACGGCTTCCGCTTCGGCGTCGAAACCTCCTTCGAGCCCAAGCAGGCCGAAGAAAAAGAAGCAACCGGCGCCTTCGGTCACGTCGGAGCGTTCCGTGCTCGTTTTGCCAGCGGTCGAGCTCACCCAACTGCCTGCTGAGCTCGTTCCGCCCTCAAGCCCGATGCCTCCAGCTTCCCCTGGGAGCCGTCGAGCTGCATCCTCTCGTGGGTCGCCTCGAGCTCGATCTTTGACCCCGCTGCCTCCTTCGCCCGAGCCCGTAGCTCCGCCGCACAAGAGGACTCGAAAGACCCGACATGTCGAGCCCGACCTGCCTCCGGCTCCACCACCAGCCCGACAACAGCTCTCGAGCTCGACACCTTTCGGGCTCGAAGGATCGAAATTTACTCCTTTCGATCCGGCTACCTTTTTTGCGTTCCAGCAGTGGCAAGCCTTCAACCAGTTCCAGCGGTCTTACGCGGCAGGCTGCTTTCCTGGACAACCTGCTGCTACTACTCAACACCAGCCAGATCCTACGGCTCAGCACGCCGTCTATGGCCACTCCCATTGGACAGGACGCCGCTCCGACGAGCCGGGGCCAGTTCTTTCGTCGAGCCGGTCGCCTCGGACTGAGCACGATGTCTTGGCCGCTGATTTTTTCGGCCGTGAATCCGATGATGATCTACCGCCTGACGACTCTCCAGGTGCTAGTCCCCCTCAATTGTCAGCTTCTGCCTCGGAGGATGAACGTCGTGGTGAAGCCCCGCCACTGGAAACACCAGCGGGAACTTCGGCTACAGTAGATAGCCATCCCCCTTCACCTTCCGAGAACTATACGGCCTACACCCAACTTATTAGGCGTATTGCTGAAGTCCTGGACTTGGCGGTAGTTCAACCATCTTTGCCGAAGCCAGACAAAGTCTTTGAGGACATGGTGAAGGATCATCTAGCCCCAATTAAGCTGGCCTTTATTCCTTCCCTCCTCACCCTCGCTAAAGAACCTTGGGTTAAGCCATCAGCGTCGTTACAGGTGCCACGACGGGCTGAAAACCTTTATAAAATCCATGGCACGGATACTGATTTCCTTAACGTGCATCCCTCACCTAACTCCCTGGTGGTTGATGCCTCGCAGCCTGGAACTAGGGCCAGGGCAAACTTGGCTCCGGCGGACAAAGAAGGAAAGAAATTAGACTCCTTCGCTCGCAGGCAGTATTCTTTTGCCACGTTTTCGCTCCGCGTGGCAAACTACTTGGCGGCCATGGGTGCCTATCATCGCCATCTTTGGAATGAGATTCTTCCAATTCTTAACTCAGCGCCCGATGATGTCCGTGCCACTGCTCTTGCCCATCATCAGGAGGCACTCGCCCTCGCCTGCCAAGAGCGTGAGGCGGCTCGACGCCTAGTAGATACCTCGTCCAAGCAGTTGGTCACAGCGGTAGCGCTTCGGAGGCATGCCTGGCTCCGTTCCGCCACCCTTACGGACGATGTAAAGGCTAGAGTGGAAGATCTCCCTTTCGATGGGCAGGGGCTCTTCGACCCTAAGACCGATGACATCCTAAAGAATCTCATCGATCACCGAAAGACGGCCAAGTCCATCTCAACGCCTACCACATCTAGAGGCAATTGGCGTAGGTCTTATCCATCGCGCCCCTCTTATGATAGATCCCGCAATCAACAGGGGACCTATCGCGGTCAACCGCGTCAACAATCTGGCCGTCCAAGACAGCGCCAGCAGTATCGTCGCACCGACCCTAAGCCTAAGCAGCAGGTTTAGCCAGCTGCGGCTACCAGCACCACTATTCAATGTTGTTAGATTAGCGCAATTTTTTGATGCCTGGAGGGCTATCACCTCCGACTCTTGGGTTCTCACCATTATTGCCACAGGGTATGCGATTGAATTCCGCTCCATTCCTTCAACGGGGTTTATACGGGACACAGCTTCCTCCCCCATCCTTTGCGAGGAGGTTCAGAAGCTACTCTCCAAAGATGCCATTGTGTTAGTTCACACTCCTGACATCCCGAGAAGTTTCTTCTCCCGTTACTTTATTGTACCCAAGAAAGACGGCGGGCTCCGGCCTATCCTGGATCTCAGGCCTTTGAATTTCTACATTACGCCTCGCCGATTCCGGATGGTTTCCCTTGATGGCACAATCCAAATGCTCAGACAAGGGGACTGGTTTGTGCTTATTGACCTCAAGGACGCCTATTTCCACATTAGTATCCGTCCTGAGTCCCGCCGGTTTCTTCGGTTTTCCTTAGATGGCGTAGTTTATGAATTCAAAGCCTTGCCTTTTGGGTTATCCACCTCACCGAGAGTGTTCACTAAATGCCTTGCTCCGGTGGCTGCTTACCTCCGTTTACAGGGCATCACTGTTTTCCCCTATCTAGACGATTGGTTGCTGGTAGCGTCGTCTTCAGATGTGTTGTCGCAGCATGTCACCTTCACACTGTCTCTTCTTTTTGACCTTGGCTTGCAGGTCAACGAAGAAAAGTCCATTTTGATACCTACCCAGCGCGTTACCTACATAGGAGGTGTGCTGGACTCCATCTCAGGTCGTGCCTCTCTCCCGGAAAGCCGCATCCTGAAAATTCAAGAACTGCTTCCTTTCTTCACCTCGGGAGCCAGAGTTCAAGCCCTGTTGGTCCAACGCCTTCTGGGGCTTATGGCCTCCACTACGGCAGTCATTCTACATGCCAGGCTCAAGATGCGGACCCTTCAGGCGTGGTATCTGGACTTGTTCAACCCCCTCACGGATTCCCCGTCCAAAACTCTTGTGGTATCCCAGGCCCTCGCCAACGACCTCACCTGGTGGTCGCTCCGTCCCAACCTCCTTGTGGGTTGACCTTTCGGCGCTCTTCAACCCTCCATCCAACTTACTACAGATGCGAGTCTGACGGGTTGGGGTGCCCACGTTCGTGGCCTCACTGCCAATGGTCATTGGTCAGCGAGGGAGGCCACCCTTCACATCAATGTTCTGGAACTCCTAGCTGTCTTCAAAGCCCTCCGGACTTTCGAGACCCTTCTCTTGGGGAAGGTAGTTCAGGTAACATCGGACAATACGACTGTGGTATACTACCTGAACAAACAAGGCGGTACCCGCTCTCGCCAGCTTCGCCTTCTCACTGTTCAAGTCTGGGACTGGTGTTACAATCGCGACATCTACCTCATCGCGGTCCATGTAGCATCCGCCGACAACCTTCTGGCGGATCGCCTCAGCAGATCACTACACACGTCTCACGAGTGGTCTCTCGACGACATGGTCTTCTCCTCCCTCTGCCAGAGATGGGGAGTACCATCCCTGGATCTGTTTGCCTCCTTCGTAAACACCAAATGCGACAGATACTGCTCCCGTGCGGGTGTCGGCGGTCACTCGTTGGGAGATGCCTTCATGACTCCCTGGGGCACCGACTTTCTCTATGCGTTTCCTCCGATTCCCTTGATTCAAAAAGCGGTAATCAAGATGCGCCACGATCGAGCCAACATGATCTTCATTGCTCCCTGGTGGCCCCGGCAGCCGTGGTTCGCCCCGCTTCTCCAGCTAGCGTCGGATCACTTTCGGCTCCCCAGCCTTCCCAATCTTCTCTCCCTCCACGATGGCACAACGTTCCATCCGGACTTGGAATCTCTACATCTGACAGCCTGGAGGCTGGACCTACGATAGATGATGTCCTCCGCCGTGCGCGTCGACCCGCTACCCTGGCCACGTATGCGCGAAAATGGAAGTCTTTCTGTACTTTTGCGAAGGACCGCGAATTCCCGTCTTGTCCCACGACACTGGACGCGCTCCTCCAATTCCTTCTCGTCCTCTTTCACCGTGGATTATCTCACTCCACACTCAAAGTATATATCTCCGCGGTGGTAGCGTACCAACCACCCCTCTCGGATGCGGCTAGACTTTTCCAACATCCAGTTCTGAAACAGTTCCTCAAAGGACTCCGCAATATGCGACCGGCGTATAAAACGCCCACTCCACAGTGGTCGCTTCAGCTTGTCCTACGCAAGCTGATGTCCCCGCCTTTCGAACCTTTGTCATCAACGTCTCTCCGCCTACTTACCTTTAAGACAGCTTTCCTCCTTGCGGTCACCTCAGCGAGAAGGGCGAGCGAGCTGACGGCCCTTCGAGCCGACCCGCCATTCCTCCAGTTTCACCCGGATAAAGTCACCCTTTTTCCGGATGTTTCCTTCTTGCCTAAGGTTGCCACCTCCTTTCATCTTAACCAGCCGGTGGTCTTGCCTACGTTTTTTCCAAACCCTTCATCCAATATTGAGAAAGCACTCCATTCCTTGGATGTCAAGCGGGCTCTGGCCTATTATATTTCCCGCACAGCATCTTTTCGCTCTTCTCCGAGACTTTTCATATCATTTTCGGACCGGACTATGGGCTCCTCAGTTTCCTCTCAAACTTTTTCTCGATGGGTTGTGGCTACCATTAAGCTTGCTTATGAAATTGCACGCAAGCCTCTACCTTCCACTATTAAAGCCCACTCAACCAGAGCCATGGCCTCCTCTACGGCTTTCCTCCGTGGTGTTGACCTTGCGGATGTTTGCAAAGCTGCGACGTGGTCTACACCCTTCACCTTCGCAGCCCACTACCGCCTCGATGTCCGGGCCAAAGCAGAGGCTGCAGTTGGTAGAGCAGTGCTGGCTTCTGTTCTGTCGTGACGCCCACCTCCGGGTAAGTCAGCTTGCTAATCACCCATTAGTGTGCATTCACAGAGGATACGAAGGAGAAAGGAGGTTACTTACCGTAACTCTGGTTCTTCGAGTAGTCCTCTGTGAATTCACACGAACCCACCCTCCTCCCCGCTGTGCGTCCCGACTCCTTGTGGTTGGCATGTACAGCGGCGGACAGGTATACGGAACTAGTGTGCTCAGCGCCGGGGTGGTAATATAATCTCCGGGGGAGGTCCCCCGGCGCAGAGCTCTTAAAGCTATAGAAGCTTCCGAATCCTTCTGCTCAGGCGCAGACTAACCCATTAGTGTGAATTCACAGAGGACTACTCGAAGAACCAGAGTTACGGTAAGTAACCTCCTTTTCCTGCCATTTATACCCATTGTTTCTAGGTCTGCTCTCTCAAGCAACAGAGCACAAGTTGAGCATGTCAGCTTTTCAGTTATTTCTAATGATGTTACCCTTGAGTCTTTTCTTCACCAGGCAAAACGTTCTACCTTTTTCAGCTGTTTCTCATGACATGAGACTTGTTTTCCAGATTCTTGGTTATAGTTCTGTGGTCATGTTTTAAATGTCCTTCTCAAAACGGAACATCCAGAATTGAACACAATACTCCCAAGGCAGCCTGACTAGTATAGCCTGGATACAATGCTTCTATTAACACAGGCCAAAAATGCATTGTTTTCTTGTCTGCCATACCACACGGCTGGCTCATACTCAGTTTGTGAGCCACTAAAACACCCAGGTCCTTTTCATATGTGATAAGGTCATTGTTGAAAGGATTGTCTTCATAGCAGAATCCAGGACCCGCAGGGCCACATGCCACTGAGGAACAGTCAACCTGTGAAAATTCTAGACCCAACCCTGGAGAGGCAGGGCAGGGAGCAAGGCTGTCTGCACAGTGATGAAAATAAGAGAGAGGCCAGAGGCTTCCTGACAAAGTGCTTGCTGATAAGGGAGACCTTTCAGAATCACAAAGACGGGAATTTTCTTGATAGAAGTACTCACCACTGCAGGGAGCTTATACTGATGTGCCTACTGCTGAACCTTGGTTGGAGTCAGGCAGCCTAGTTACAAAAGCTTCAGCTCCTGCATGGTAGAAACAACATTTCCCAGCAGTCCTGGCTTCAGATCTTACCAGTGGTTCCTAATTTTGTTAGTTCATGCTGTCTCCAACATTTTGATGCCTGAATTTGGACTGTATTTGCCTATTGATTGTGGTCTTCTATCTTGTTTCTACTCTGCCTGGACTGTGCTGGCTCAAACACTGAATTGTTGATGATATTGGGTGTGAATCACCCTAACCTGACTGACTGACTACTCAAATTTGACTATTCAATCTTATATGTCACTGTGGCGGTCGCCCCACTTCACTCCTGTCAATCACATTCAGGGTCTCATTTACATGAGCCTATGAGAGGAGTGGAGGGGCGGAGTCAACAGATGGAAGAGAGATGAGCAGTTAGTAGAGAGCAGTTAGAGTTGGCAGTGAGAGAGAGTGGATAGTAGTTGATGGTTGTTGAGAGTGGTGGAGAGAAATTGCTGAGAGAGAGATAGTCAGGGAGATAGTGATAAGAGATAATTAATAGTGATAAGTTGGTTAAGATCAATAAATATAGTAGGTGGTGATTGTTTATGTGGAAAGTATCTGACACTTGAATGATTTGATTATAAGAATTAAATAAAGAACATCTGTGATCCTGAGCAACTTTAATACACCTTAATAAATAAATAATAACTTTTGTTGACAGTAATCAGACAAGTGTTTGTCTACAGTTCTTGGTATTGTGGATAAAAGAAAATCCACTGGTGGCAGCGATAAAAAGAGGAACCGTCTCAAGTGGTCAGAAGGCGTAGCGTGAGCTCCTTGTGTGGTGAAGTAGGCAGGGGCCACGAAGAAAACATCACAGTCACCTAAGGAGCCTTGTGGCACAATGGTTAAACTGCAGTACAGTGAAGACTCTGCTCACAACCTGAGTTCAATCCGAGGCTCAGGTAGCTGGCTCAAGGTTGATTCATCCTTCCATCCTTCTGAATTTGGAAAATGGAGTACCCAGTTCACTGGGGTGGGGGGCAATGTGTAGCCTGCATAATTAAATTGTATACCTCCCAGAGAGAGCTTAAACACTGTGGGGCAGTATATAAGCAGCACACTTTGCTTCCCCCCCCTTTTTCTCCCCATAGGGGACTTAAGGGAACACACAGTCAGTTAAAACAACCTAATAACCACAATTAGAATGCATTATTAAGACAATTAAAATACTAAAAACAATTAAATAATGATATTCCAAATCAGGGGGTGAGGTGGTATTTTTGCTGTCAAGCAGATTGAAAAAAACTTGCCACAGTTGACAGTTTTTTCTGCCAGGATGCCCTGATGTGTTGATATACCCCTTTTCTTTGACAATAAGAAAAACTTTGAGTATGCATGATGTCCTTAATTAGGATACATTCACAAGTTCCAGTTCAGAACAGGGATAATGATTTTTTAAAACTTAAATATCCCACTTACTTTGGAAGCCCTCTTAGAATCACTATAAATTGGTTCTGACTTGATCACACATAACATTTTGTGTATTTTCTGGGGTTTTAGTAACAATCAACATCCCTTTGAAAACTCTGATATTACAGTACAGTGCGAAGTAACTTCAGTGCTAAAGAAAGGGAAAGGGTGGGAACTGCTACATCATCAGGCACAGATTTTTTTTGACATATCACCTAATTCCTGAATATTGATTATTCAGTGACATGTTATTGTCACTGCTAAAAATTATGCATTTAAATTTGTTCTCACTACACTGTCTCTATCCAAACCCCAAGCCTTATGTTCTGCATACATATATGCCTGTACTCCCAGGCTCCATGTGTCTAAGGAGGCTGTGTGTCCACTAAAGCTTGTGCTCTGTTAGTCTAAAAGATGCCACATGACTCTTGTTATATTTCTTCAAATAGGAAGGAATCTTCCTAAACTTTCTCTTTCTTGGTTCCTGTCCCAGAACTATCACATTCTGTGCATCTCTTGTTCTGAAGCAAGCATATGTTTGGTCACCACCACTTATTTCTTTTTGCTTTGCCATCCCTTACATTTGCTGGTCTTAGATAACATCAACTCTGCTTCTAAAATCACTTGTGATCCTTTATAATTATAACCCAGTGATCCAATCTTTTCCAAGCCAAAATCCCCACCATTATCTTTTCATGAACCACTTTCTTGCCTCATTTGCCTTGGATACCCACAGAGATAGTTCGTTCTCTGGTAAAGTGTCAATCAAATATAAAGTCTGGTTCCATACACAATGTAACCATCTTACTTTCATATGAGTGTGTGCATCAAAGGATACCGTGCTCAGTAGGCGAAATCCTGTTGTGTAATTACTCATACACAACTTGAGGATGTGCCCGCAGTGGTTGTGATAGCACTGAGGCAGAAGTTCAATTCATGAAGCACTTCCACTGGTGCAGCCATTGTGTAACACCTGGCACATTTATTCTGGCATAATTTTGCAATATGCTGACATGAACTGGATTTTGCCCATGCGTTTGAGCTTACACAGGGTGGCCTATGTCTGCTGAAGAACCACATAATAGTTAGAAGTAGAAAAATAATTTTTATTTTTAACAGATAAAAGTGCCCTAGATCAGACACTGCAGGATTTACTTTACTCAACAATTTATTTTAAAGGTGATTTCTTGTAGTAGAAACATTACTGGTGGCAGCGATTTTCAGTAGCTAAAGACTTCCTCTTCTTGTCCCATGGCCCCCACGGCTTGTACATGAAGACACAGGCTACGGGAACCTGTGTTTAATTTTTATCCCTACCGATGGCATCATCAGCCTTCTGCTGGCATAGTTGCACTAACAGGATTTCAGCCATTAACAGGATTTCAGCCATCTCTTTATTACTTTCTTAAACTTGTAATGACTAGCCATTGGGATAATGTGAGCTGTTTGTCCTTGCGCACAAGTTCTATTTAATGATAATAATAATATTATCCCTTTTGGTGTTCCCAAATTTGTATCTAGGTTATGAATTTTTCAGGATAAGTAGAAATAGGAAAGAAGAGAAAAATGGAAAGTATTCTTGCAGGCAAACTTCGATGTAAGATGTAGATGTCCATCATAGCTCCCTATGCATTAAGTATTTTGTTGTGTTTGTGTGTCTAGATGTGTGTAAGAATTAGAAATAATTTACTTTTTTGAGTGGGTGTCCCTGTGCCAGGCACCAAGTACCTGGCTGCCTGGCTGCTTCCTTACATTTTTCTATTGTGCTGTCCAGACCCAGAATATCTGTTGTGTTGTGTTGTGTTGGTGACACTTAACTCATGCTGTTGTTTTGAATGTGATAATATAAACTACTGCTTGGATAGGCTTTTCTTTCTCATGTACTGTTGCCTACTTCAGGAGTAGATAGATTCTCGGTTGCTGTGTCTCTGTTTTTTCTCTGTTGCTCTGCCTTTGCATTTTCAGAATAGGTTTTACAGATTCTTTAGGACTTTTGGCCTAGAGCCATAAAAAAAATGAGGAAACATTAAATGAAATGACCAAAAATAGGTGATTGTGAAGAAAAGGACCAATGTGTGAAAAATACAGAAAGAAGAGGCACCTCACAAAAGACCCCAACATGGAACAAAGATGAAAATGTTTGCCATGAATGTCTTTACCTATATGTGGCAAGTTGTTGAGTTTATTAAAAATACCCTCCCATATTTTGCTTCTACTTTCAGGACAAATCACTTGTTCACACTAACTACCCAACAGCTGCTGTTTTGTTTCATTACTATGGGCTACACTGTATGACAGAACTAGATGCCCAAGGGGTGCCTGAAAAAAAAAAAGCTTTTTAAAGTACGACTATCTTCTGAGAAGAAATGCATGTATGAAATTCCATATTAAAATACAAAGTTTTGTGTTTGTTTTTAGATTGATTAGCATAGATTTGGGGCACAACAGAATTACGCTAAGCTCAAGAAAAAGTGACACAGACCAAAAATTGTATCCTTTGTTCATCCCTTATATGATACCAAATGTTTGCTCAGGAATAACTCATAGAGACTTCATGGGATTAACTTTGAAGATACTCAGGAGTGCTTCTTTATGTTACACATGAGGTTTGAATCAATTTGTGCATAATTGAGTAAATAACGCAAATGTAAAATGTACTTTGGTTAAAAGGTACCTACAAATGATATTCCGTTTTCAATCTTACACTAACAACACACATAAGTGATGCAACTAGCATGTACATTATGACACATTCTAGCTTTCTTTGGCTTCAGGTGGATGATTGTGCATTATCTAGAGAGATTCTTTCTCCTAAGAAAGGATAACCTAAAACAAAAATACCTCATTTCTGTATTTCTAGGGACCACTCAGTTTTCCAAACAGTGGGTCAGAAAATGCAAAGCTTGTTCTGCCTAGTAAATAAGCCATTGGATTCCATAATAAAGTTAACGCCATCAAGCAGATCATTTTTCTAATTAAGGAGCATTTATGCACAGGAACAATTCTACACAAACACGTATTTTTTCCATATTTCATTGTGGAGTCCCAAGGGGAGTTGTATATAAAGTGAAAATGGGACCAACTTTATACTGGAATTAAGGGTGCGACTACATTGGAAAGCAGAATTTGATTCTCAGCCTATATTATGTTCAAAATTGCAGTCAGTGCTCACACAGGGGTTATGGATTGATTCAGGAATTCACCGTTCATACTGGATGCATTGGGATTTGCATTCCAGCCCACAGTCCCCGCTCTTTCCTTCCTTCCTTCCTCTGGTCCTGCTTCTGCTGATCCTTCCTTCCTCTGGTCCTGCCTCTGTTGATCCTTTTATGGGATGTAAATATGGCAAATAATAATGGCGATGACACAACAATAAGGTGATAGGGTGATCTAGCGCTAATCTCATATATGCAAAAAAAAAAAAAAACAACAATAAAAAACCAGAGGACAATTGAGGGACAGGAAAATATGCAGGGGCGTATGCCCCAGTCTGGAGCATCACACACAAACTGCTTATGTCACCAAAACACCAGCTACAGACACGTCCCCCCATCTTTACATGAATGTATCACAACTAACTACACAGGGAAAAGCCTATTTGAATCTTTCCAGCTTGAAAAAGTAGAAGCCTTCTAGTGGCAGAGAAAGAAACCCACTGTGGGAGCAAAAAAGGCTGGAACAATTCAAATCAGCCTTTACGTTATGTGATCAGTAAAAAAATAATAATCTGTGTTATAAACAGAGCAAACCCCACAGTAGTTGATCATGTAGTCACAGCCTAACATTTGGTAAGACCTGCAAATTGATACCCAGTGGTTAGACTAGGATTTAACTTGGGTTTGCATCCCTGCAGGACCATGAAAACTCACTGTCTCTGTGTGTGGAATGGGCAGAACAACTTAAACATCTCACTTACCCTGAAAGCCCTTTAAGGCAGCGATCCCCAAGCTTTTTCGGTCCGCAGACCGGCTGGGGAAGGCGGGGCACCCCCCGTGCTCATGCACATGCGCAAACAAGAGTGCGCTCTCTCTCGCACGAGCGCGCCCGCGCCCGCGCGCATGCACAAATGGTGGTGCGCCGCTTGTCTGGGTGCGCTTGCCCTCGTGCGCATGCGCAAACGGCAGCGCAGCGCTCGCACGGGCGTGCTGGAGCGCGCGCGCAGGCGCAAACAGGCTGTGCGGGGGTGAGTGCATGCGGGGGGTGGGGCGGGAGGTCTGTCTTGGTGGCCCGGTCTGGCTCAGGCCACGGACCAGCACCAGGCGGCGGACCGGGGGTTGGGGACCTCTGCTTTACGGGTTGCTATAAATTATTCTGACATGACAGCATATAACACGCAACACAGGAGTTGCAAAAGGTCAGGTTAAACTGCACCAAGGAACTTCCAGTTGGCCAACTGTTTTCCAGGCTAAATGTCATGTGTGTTTGGGCTAGCAATTGTAGCATGTGCTCTGTAGCTGTCTACACATAGTCTGGTCTGATAATCCATGAATGCAAGAAAAAACAAATTAATAAAGAATATGGAAGAGGTGTTTCTGCCTTCAGGTCTTCCTTCCTGTAGACCTGCCTTCTCCTCCTACATTACAGTGATTCTAAGATAGCATATTTTTTGGTAAGAAAACAACCTTATCCAATTGTACTATTTTTCCTCAACAAAAAGGCAGTGTAAAGTGCAAAGAATGCATTAAAATATATACTGTATTTACTAAGCAGATAAATGTGTTGTTACTATAGCTACTTGGAGGTATGATTCACCTCCAGCAACACTATACATCAGCAGCTACCTGCTGATTTTGTTGAGGGCTATGCTCTCCCTGCAATTATACAGTTCAGTGATAGCTTTGGTGGTGCAAATACTTTGAAAATTTAGGTGGGAAGCAGAGAAAAAAATATATTGTAGTGGTGGTAACATGTGCATATTCTATTAGCTGTGGGGTGCTGCCTCATAACAGCTTCCCCATAATGAGATCATACATCTTGTCAATAATAAGATGAATTATATTATATATATCTGAAGTTCTGAACATTTGAAGTGGCCTATGTAGATGCTAAACATCATTATTCACATATAAAAATATTAAGCGCATAGATTGTACAAATTACAGGTCATACCAATACAGATCCAAAGGAGAATACTACATTGCTATAAGAAGTAAATGTGTAAGCAAATCTATTTCTGGGCCTGATTCAAAGTGGAGATTATGACCTTTAAAAGCCATATATGACTTGTTAATTAAGGTATTTGAACAATGGAATTCTCCTATTCTACCTTGCCTGAATTTTAAAACTGGTGAGGAAGTGAGGCCTCCCGGGAAAGCCAACGTCTTCCATCTTCGTTTTCCTTTTCCCAGTAGGTTGAAATATCCCCAGCACCCAATTTTTTTAAAAATTAATCTACTTCTTTGCCAGAGGAAGTTTTAACCAGTGGCTGCTCTTTATTTCTGGTTATTGGTGTTTTTTAATAATTGCTTTTATACTTCAATTGGAGTTTTTATTTATAATAATTAATAATCACAATAAATACAAACCATGACTTAAAGCCAACATCATGCTGACTGTGTAGCATCAGAATGGTTGAACTTCCTTCTTTTCTTTTCCCTGGGGTAGAATTTGTGTGTGATATGTGTTGTCAAGTCACATCCAACTAATTTGGATTTTCAAGGATATATGTGTACCATGTGCAGGCACAACCATGCAATGATGGTGTTGCTTTCCTTAATAATATCAATGTCTCTTTCTGACTGGCAAGAAACTCAGTGGCTTACATAGGATTCCTAGGCAACCTCCCCTCTAGTCTTCTTACTAGATCTGAGTAATTTCAGCAGTTAACTTGTGTTGTTTTGTTTTGTTTTTTCAGTTTAAATCATTCTTGGGCTCAGGATATGTCGCGAACCCCGTGTCCCTTGTTTATTATTCCCTCACAAAGGCCCACAGGCGCGTTTCCTTTTTGCTGCCACCAGTGGATTATCTAAATCCACAATACCATTAACGTATGACTGGACACTTGTCTTGTGAACAAACAAAACGTATTTATTGAAGTGAAACAGTATTTCAAACAGTATTAGAAATCTTTCAGGTAATCAAAGTTCATTGGCCTTCACTTATCAGTTCCCTCATTACTTTGTTTCTCTTTGTTTACAGTTTCATAAACACGTCACCAACCTATCTCTTTCTAGCCAGTTCTTTTTATCTCCTCATCAGTTCCCTAACCAGTCCTTAACTCATCCCTATCTCATCCCTATCTCTATCTGATTCCTCTCTGATCCCTATCTGATCCCTATCTGACTGCTCCTCCTTCAGCCAAGTCTCATATATCCATTGACTCTGCATCTCCAGCTCTCTTATAGGCTCATGCAAATAAGCTCTTGAGTGTGAGTGGCAGGAGTGACAGGGCCAATCGCCACAGGATATAACACAGAAAACAAACTGAATAGTTCTAAGAAGAATGGTGAGACAGTAGGGACCCTATGCTGGGGGAGTTGAGTTGACATAGGAGCTGAGCAACTAATTACCTGTATAAAATATTTGTATTGTGAGAGCTAGTGTGGGTAAGAGCCAGCAAGATAGAAATATTTCAAGGAAAGAAGTAATAAAATACAATATGAGATCCACCCTGCATTTATCACTGTTAATATTTGTTGATGTTCGGCATAAGTCAACTGGGATATAGTATCAACAGTATATCATCTCAAAACCATGTTCTTTTATCTAGGCTGAAGCTGAATTCTCTGGGGTCCTACTCCAAATCTGTTTCCATATGGAGCCTTCTATAATTATCAGTACTTTTCCCAGACCGCTTTGAAGCCTGATCAAAACCATCATGAAAGGTCACTTGGCTTCAACGTGTTGTAATTCTTTAGGAAACTTCTAGCACTACCCAGTCATTATTTTATGAGCACAACTGTATGACAAAAAACAAAACAAAAAATAAAAGTATCTTGGCATCTTAAAGACTAACATATTTATTTTAGTGTGAGCTCTCAGGGATTACGATCCACTTTCTCAGACACATATAGCCACAGATTTCTCTGCAAGTATACTTTATGTGTGGGGGAACCAGTGAAGAGGAATACAGGCACAGAAAATTGAGTTTCAGACTGGGAGTCGCATTATCAACACAAGTATTAACTTTGATAGTTTTAATTACAAAACAAGTCTAGTCATAGCTTGAGCAATCAACTCTTTTCCTAGGTAAGCCTATGGTTCACTTTGAAGTGCAGAAATGTTTATGGAAATTGATGAAATGTTCTTTTACCCTGAAGCAAATTCTGATTCTGAGGTGTAAGTTTTTCTAATAAGGAATAACTTTTATCTATACATAAAATTAAAAATAAAGCTGACTATATATATATATATAGTCAGCTTTATTTTATATATATAAACAGTATATATATAGTCTAGCAGCAGTGAATGGGCAGCAGCCAGAGGCAGCCGAGTCAGGCTGATTCTTTGCCTCAGTCTCTGCTTATAACTTGTCTAATTATCATCGTGGCCAAACCGTGGCCATTTGAGGGGCATTAAGAGCTTCTCACCCTCCCCCATAGGCTCCCCTTTGATTTGGGAAAGCCTTTGGGGGGCACTTTTTAGTGTCTGAAAACTAGCACTGCTCATCCAAGATTCGTAACTGGAGAAACAGGATTTCAGCCTTGGTCTTCAGTTAAGCGTTTAGATAACGCTTAATCACATCACTCATAAATCTCAATTTGTAATTCCTGTTTTCTACAACAGTCATTTTGAACCTACAGTAAAGTGGCTTGAAAGGCTAAAATGTTCTGAAACTGTCATTTATGTATTGCCTTTTCCAATGTCAGATCAAATTTTTCTCTTGTGTACAGACAGTAATCCCATTTACCCTATGTGGAATGGTCGTACTAGCAAAGAACGGCAGAGATCCCATTAGCAGCACGAATAAATAAATGAGTCCTTAATGTTGTGGATGATATTGACTCAAACCATACTGGTGGTACCATAATATAATATAATATAATATAATATAATATAATATAATATAATATAATATAATATAATATAATATAATATAATATAATATAATATAATATACCATATTTTTCCATGTATAAAATGACACTTTTCCCTAAAATAATTAGAGGAAAAATTGGGGGCTGATTTATACATGGAAGGCAGCAGCAGGAGGCGGAGACTGAGGCAAAGAAGCAGCCGTGCTGGACCGCCTCTCGCAGCTGCCCATTGGCTGCTGCCGGCGCCGCCCAATTGCCCCCTCCAGCGATCGTCTCCTTGCGATCGGGCGGCGGCGGCAGCAGTTAATGGGCAGCAGCCAGAGGCGGCTGAGCCGGGCTGCTTCTTTGCCTCAGTCTCCACCTGCTGCTGCTGCTACCTCCACCACTGGAGCCTTTTGACCGCCCCTTTTCCCTTCCTTTTGCTAAGCCCTGTGGCTTTGCAAAAGGCAGGGAAAAGCAGCGGTCACTTTGACAACTGCTTGTTCCTGCCTTTTGCGAAGCCATGGGGCTTAGCAAAAGGAAGGGAAAAGCAGGGATCAAATTTTCTAATTTGGGTTTAGAAAAGGGGGGGTCGTCTTATACATTGGGTCGTCTTATAAATGGAAAAATACAGTAATATAATATAATATACTGTATTTTCCATGTATAAAACTACACTTTTTCCTAAAATAATTAGAGGAAAAATTGAGGGTCGTTTTATACACGGTAGTATATAATTTTGCAAAGAAAGTGGAGGGGGAAAGCACTTTCTTCCCAAGAAAGTGGAGGGGGAAAGCAGGAATCAAAGCGCTTGGATCCCTGCCTTCCCCCTCCACTTTTGGGTTAGAAAAGTGGGGGGAGGTCTTATACATGGAAAAATACGGTAATTAATATAATATAATATAATATAATATAAGAACTGCAGAGCTTGAAGAGAATCTATGGATCATTGAGTCCAGCTTGTCAAGGAGGCACAGTGGGAAATTGAACTCCCAATCTCTGGCTCCACAGCTAGATACCTAAACAACTGAGCTATCGAGATGTGGGGACATATTTGGTATCCAGGTCTGTTCTCCTTTGTTGTTCCTCTTTCTGTATTGATGTTGTCTGGTTTGTTGTCTGTCAATAACTCTTTAAGTTTTGGGCTCTCCGTAGGCAAGCACAAACCAATCACCCAGAGCCTTAGAGAAGGAAATTATTATTGTCCATAGATCAGTAATAAGTGTGCTTTCTGCATCATTGAATCATAGAATTGTGAGCTGGAAGGGACCCAAGGGCGACTGAGTCCAGCCCCCTGCTAGTACAGGAAACATATTGCTGAAGCATCACTGATAATTGGCCATTCAACCTCTGCTTAAAAATTTCCAGAGAGAGGGAATCTACCACCCTCCAAGGTATTCTATTGGCTCTTACTGTTAAGAAGTTCATAGAATCATAGAGTAATTTAGGTAGAAGGGGTCTATAAGGCCATCAAGTCCATACTGATGGATTTATGCCAGTGGGGCAATAGTTTATAATATTAAAACATAATTACATGAATCATCTTAAAAAGAACCCAATGAAATCAGTTTCAAAAACATTTTAACTTGCAGGAAGAAAAATAAATGAATAAATGGCTCTCAATGGAAAGACAGTGGCCAAAGGCCCATCTGGATAAAAATAAGTCTTTGTCTGCTAGTAAAAGGACAGCAATGCAGGTGCCACTCAGCCTCTCTCAGAAGGGAGTTGCACAAGGTGGGGAAGAGCCACCAAAAGTACCCTCCTTTGTGTGCTTATTAAATACCTATGAGGGTAGAGGAACATAGAGAAAGGCGTTCTCCAAGTATCTTAAGACCTGGACAGGCTCATAGGACAGATATAGGATCCATGTCATATAGAGCTTTATAACTCATAGCCAGCACTTTGAATTGTGCCCAAAGTGGACTGATCAGTAAAGGTATTGTAACAAGGAATCTCTGTTATCCCTATAACTATATATGATCAACAGTTTGGTCACAGTATCTTAGACCTACTGAAGGTTAAAAACACTTTCTAAGAACACCTTCCTGCAGAGTGCCTTACAAGGATCCAAAGACATAATGCATCGTAATTTCTTCATAATGCATTTCTTATGTGGTTATCTCTATGACTGAGCCATATTGTGGTTGAACTACAGACAAATCCAGACATTGAAAAGCTTGTCTATCTAATTATGCTAGGCTAAAAATGGTTCTAATTTAGTGCAGAGACATGCATAAATCTAGAGGCCACTGGACTAAGTGTACATCTCAACATAAGAGTGAGCCAATATAAATTAAGTAAACATCAACCATGATACTTCTGAACTAGGCAGTCTCTGATCTACACAAGCTGTCCTAACTGTCTACAGATCTTCTAGTCTCCCAGCCTGCAAATCACCACCTCTCCAATTCTAAACATTTTAGTGGAATTTATGGGGGAAAGCATGCCTTCTTAAAGGGACTAAAGGCAGGTATACAGGCAACTGGGCTTAGCAATGAATAAAGCTACTCTTCATTCACCCCTAGATTGGATTTTGCCCATTGGCCTTTATTTGTTTCCACTGGATTATCAGTATTTCTACCAAAGTAGAAATAAGTCTAAAGAAGATTGATGTTTCCTAGTTGACAGCAAGCACTCTAACATTAGAAGAATCATTAAGTAATCAGTTTCTTGATTAAGTAACAGATGACCACATTAATCGCTATAGTGAAAGAACACACTGTGCCCCCTTTTAATGTTAGATTTTGTAAACCGTCGTGATTGCTAAGAATTAATTTTCTCTTTCAAGATTAACAATAATCTATATTCCCCCTTCCAGCTTTTTTCCCAACAAAGAAGCAGGTTCACCAGGTTCATAACACCTTGGAGGATAGAGGATGTTTAAAACAGATCTATTTTCTTTTAGTCTAACCTTGTCTGGAAGATATAGGAAAACTAATTTGCCTTATTTACATATAGCACAGTCTATCCAGTATTCAAGGGCCTGTCGGAAACAGGAACATTGTGCATTTCCATGGTAACAGATGGCATGCTGACAGTATCTGGCTCGTTGCAGCTTCGTCTAGGCAGGCCAACAATTAATCAGCCATCTACATGCACAAAATTCTTTGTGAGTGAATGGCACTGCTTCTCTGTAGTGCTGCCTGGGCTTTGACCATTTTTGTATTCCTGCCGGGCGAAGTACTTTTTTTTGTCTCTTGCATTTGTATTTCTCTTAGCTTTTTTTAAAAAAGGATCCTGATTAAAAAGAAAGTGGAGAGACGGGAAAGCCTGTACATTAATTTTTAAATGGCATGTATTATTTTTCTGGATAGTGTAAAACAAGATGGGGATTCTTTTTTAAGACCTTGATGTTCTTCCTCCTGAACTACCATTTCTTAATGTGTTTCCTCATGATATTCAGAGGAATGAGAAATCTCCATGACTGTGAAAAACAGAATAATAGTTCTTCTAGCCAGTTAATCTTGCAGCAGAATTCTCAGTCAGACACAACCAAGTTTCTGGTCCTCATCTTAATGGCAAAGAGCTAGATAACATAGGGGAGTTTTGTTTGTTTCTCTGACTGTTTGACTTACTTTTTGAAATCTGAGAAAGTCTTGAACAGCTTGTCTTCTTTTCTTACTTGTACTTGTCTCTTCATATCTAGTTACTACAAAAGAACAGCCAAGTTTACCAATAAGTGCACAGAGACGTGGGAGAGAGAGAGAGAGAGAGAGAGAGAGAGAGAGAGAGAGTGAGTCCATGGGTACAAGACAAAATAACTTTCAGAATCCCAAAATGCACCTAATTAAAATGTATATTTTTTCCCCTCACAACCCCCTTGGTGATGTAGGTGAGGCTGAAGAGATGGATTTGTTTAAGGTCATCAACTCAGTTTTATGACTTAGTGGGGACTTGAACCTGAGTCACCCAAATCCAGCACTCTAACAACTTTTCCCTTTCAGATCTACAAAGCTATCCTTTCTCAACAATGTTTATATCACTAGCACTAGAAAAAGAAGCTTTATTTTTTTTCTTTGTTTGCCATTAGACTTATGAAGCAAACATAATATTCTTTTGTACTCTCCTTTATGTTCTTAGTTTGTCTGCCGTTAACTTTGTCAGACAAACTCACCAAAGTCTCTTTAACATATATTGGCCTTGATAAAACATACCGGAGATTTTGCTCCTTGCTCTTACCTGGATGTAAAGAATCTGTCAGGGCTTGAAAATTCCGTTTTGAAGAACTGAGCAGTTTTAGTCTCAGGTAGGATCAGAATTTTGTCGCAGTTAATTTTTCATCATAATTTACCAAAACATGGAAAATTAAATGGGAAGAGAAAAAGGAATGGACAGATTTTTGTATCTATAATTTTATGTTTAGGTGTTCCCCTCTCCTTTTTTATTGAATGCAGTAGAGGAAATTGGATGTTTTCACTTCTTATTGTGAATAAGAAACTGGTTCTTAGTTATGTCCAAAACGCGGGCAACTATCATTGTTTAAATCCAAATAAGAGAGAGTACAGCCAAGATCAAGCCATGGTTCCTAACCAAAGTTTTAAAAGCAGGTTTCTACATGGTAGCTGTCATGGGGAATCATGGTATGTTAAAAAATTAGAAGCCAAACTTTGGAACTCCTCTCTATGAGTGGAAGAGTGGGAGAACAGGTGAGCATAAGTGAGTATGTGAGTCCAAGACCCATCAGAGTTCGTTCATATAGCAGAAGCAATGATTCCTCTTATATCTAAATGGAATAGAATCCCAAAGCACTGCTATCTCAGGAACTGCTGTGCTTCCCCAGGTCTCCAGGAGAGAAGGCAAGTCTCAGAGCAAGCAGTCATGGAGGATTTGACTCATGGAGACTATTGCATCTTTTAACTAGATATTATGTGCTTGCTGTGACTGTGTGGGTTGCTTCTTAATGGTAAAAGACACTAATTTTGGACAGCTTGTACAAATTGCAGAGATTTTGATGAGGGAAAAACAGGGCTCATTGGCTTGCTTTTGCCTGGATGTGAGGAATCTGTTGGGGCTTGAAAATTCCTTTTTGAGGAGTCTAATCAATATAACACAAATTGATGAGAAGAAAGGATTAGGAAATATTTCCCTAGCAAAGAGTGGAACAATAGCACTGTAACTGAACCTTTGTTGCATAAATCCTGGCAGCAGTGTGCACGGCCTGGGGGTAGGGGGAGAGAAGAACTCCCCATGGACTAACACTGAGCCTTTCCAAGCCCCAGGAGTAGTGTAGGAGCTGGAACAGTTTCCAACATATACTGTGTGTTATAAGGAAAGCAGTGCAGAATTACAGTCCTCATGCAAATCCCAGCAAACAAACACTGTACCTTGTATTCACGCTCCCAATAAATCAGTTTAGATTTTGACAAAATCCTCTTGGAACCAACTAATACTTTATAATTATCCTGAAAAAGATGCTCCTCCTCCAAATGCTTGTGGTGTAAACAAGAAAATCTTGTGAGATCCGATAAAATAGGGCCTGGATCTGCCCCACAGGCAGTGGGCTACTGCAGGTCTAGAAGTAGTGTTGTCAAAGTATGAAGTGGATTTCTCAAACAGGGCATGGGAGATGGTTTGAAAATTGAGAATCTCTCGGAGATCAGCATACCAGCCATGTGTGGAGGGGGGTACTGTGAAGCAGCAGCATGGACCTGTGTACTTTTCCACAGTTATGGCATTTATTGAGATAATGTATTCATTTGAAGTCCTACTCCATAATAAGACGTATTTCAGGTGGTTCACAGAAGAAAACATTTAAAATAATGAAATAGAAATCTCTCAATCTCTCTCTCTCTCTCTCTCAGTGTGTGTGTGTGTGTGTGTGTGTGTGTGTAACTGGCATAAAACTAAAATTGAACCAACAATCGAGAATACAGATTTAGACCTCTAAAAAAGTATTAAAATAAGTATTCATAACCCAGAAAGGGCTTTACCTTGTTCTGAAAATACCACCATGCTGATACCAGGCAAGCCTCTCTGTGGAGGGAATTCTATAACCGGAGCATCACCACTGAAAAACACACTCTCTTTGAGGACCTCCTCTTCACTAGAATTGGTGAAGATACCCAGGATGAGACTCTGAAGATGATTGTACAGTTTGGGCAGTGACATGTGGGAGAACATGATCCTTTGGGTAACATACCCCCAAGCTATTTAAGACTTAACACCAATACTTTGAGTGGGTCCTGGAAACCAATGCAGGTCACAGAGAACTGAATCTGAACCATTTTCTAATGTGTAACTACAAATTTCATCATGTGTGGGCATGTGCCTAGTTAAGCTATTAGCTTCTGCCCTAACCTACCTTCAGGGTTTTCTGAAGATAAAATAATGTGTTGTCCTTGAAAGGAAACTGGGATACAGAATTGTAGAATGCTCCAAATGCACCCAATTCTGCTCTGGTCCTGATGCATCTGTGCAAATATTGGTCGTACTTAAAACAAATACAGGCATATTTGGTATGTTCACAGATGAAGTGTGTGGTCCACACTGCACATATAAAGTATTTTGAAGTCTATCATAATTTCTCAGCCCTGAAGAACCAAAAAGAATAGCCAGAAATCTTCAGGAGTCCTGCAAAACATTTACATACCCAGTATTATTTTAAGAACCTCCTATGAGCAGCTAAAATCATTTTCAAAATAGCTTGCTTTGGCCACATAGATGTAGTCTCTCTCACATCTGACACCAGTAATTTTTCTGCCTGTGAATTGAAAGCACCACTGTGCCTAACCTAACCAAAAACTAATTGTACAACTTGCATTACAAATAACAATAATCTTTTTGAAAAAGACAGATTAGAAAAACTAATGATAAAAAAGGAGGGGGGAAGATAAATCAAGTAGGGATGTGCGTTCAGACTCTGAAATATTTGGAATGCACTGATTAATGCTATATTTGGATAGTTCCAAATATATCCGAATCAAACAATCTGTAATAATAATTTATTAATATTCAAAGTCCCATTTAGTCCTGCAATTTAGAAAGCAAAAGGCTAGGTTTCTGCTTGCTAGAGGAAGAAGTTAATGTGAAACCTATATTTTAGGCATCCTGGAGTGATTTCTTGAGAAATGAAACTTAAAGATACTCTGGTTCCAAGGATACTGGGGACAGAGAATTCAGTGTCTCCTGCTTGGGCTTCCCAAGGGAGGGGGCTGGAGAGGGGTTAAAATCCATCAATGATGTCTATCTGCAGACAGATGCCAGAAGATTTTTTTCACAATGGTTCCTTCCAATTGAAAGGTGGGAATAGCTGCTTATTGCTGTTAGCATATGCTTTGGTGCAAGCCTGTATTGCAGCAATTTTCTCTGTGTCTTTTCTGTACCCTCTAGTTCCATTACATTCTCTATATCTCATTGCATATTGTTTTGTTAATATAGGAATGAGATTTAGGATTAGCAGATACATAGATTAATATGTTATAAATCAACAGAGAAATATTGTATTAGATTTAGGCCCATTTGGAATATATCAGGCAGAGGAATGAGATTTTGTTCTATATAGAAAGATTTTATTATTAGCAATAAATTATTATTATTAAAAAATACCAGGCACAGTCAATCAAAATTACAAAAACATTGACTTGTATTATATAACAGATACAGATTTTAACCAAAAACCTAAGTATCTGTTACATATCAATGTAGTATGTTGTTGTTGTTGTTGTTGTTTTGACTTATATACTGTCCCATAGTGCTAGGACATTTTTGGCAGTTTACAACATAATTACACAAGGAACAGTTTGCCCCCCAGTGAGCTGGGTACTCATTTTACCAACCTCAGAAGGATAGAAGGCTGAGTCAACCTTGAATCGGCTACCTGAACCCATTGGAATTGAACTCAGGTCATGAACAGAGGCTTAACAGCAGTACTACACTGTGCCATGGGACTTACTTATATTTAAATATAAGATATATTAATAATATATATTAAGTTAATAGGTTTTGTGTCTCTGTGTGTGCAATTTTCATTGGAAGTGTTTGTGTTCTGCTGTAGCAGAATCACATAGTGTTCTTCTTTGGGTGGAGTCTGCAGGCAGTATGAAATGTGGTTGTGATAGGCACTTGGGGAAGGCTGTAGGAGTGCACCCACTGCATTAGCTCTATTGAGAGGAGAGGAAAAATAAAGCCTGGAACTGCTATTTTGAGCCCCCAAACAAAATCTACAGAGTGTGTGCGTCTCTGTCAACAAGGGGGCGGACAAGCCTCGGATTCAAGATGAGACAAATGAGTGGTCTTCAGACATGCTCAAGTAATGACTTTGTGCAATCCAGCCAGAGCACAGGGCCAAAAAAGATGGCGAGGAAGGCACTCTTCTCAGAAAGAGCCAATGTATCGGAGAAGGACAAGGATGGCATCAGCATCCGGTCTAACACTGTCAACTTGTGGTTGAGAAAGAGATTTATGAAGAGCAACAGACATTTCCTTCCAAATCCATACCATGCTCCATTATATTCAAGGACAGCCCCGTTTCCCACTAAATCTCTCCTCTGCAAAGCAGCATTGAGATTGGTCGGAACTCCTCTTCAAGTACATACACCTGGGAGAGGAGGAGTCTGAGAGGACTCATGTGGGCACTATTTCAGAAGCATTTGACAATGAAATCACCCCTGTCCCTCTAGCAGCATTTGCCCCACCAGCTGATGGAAACTACTTAGTGATGACAAGTTAGCAATCTCTGTTAGGAGCATGCAGTCAAAAACTGGAGCTCTCAAGAAGTAAATAATCTGGAAGCATTATTTGTGTGCAACAGATACTCACATGGCTGACATGATACACTGCAAGAATGTGGTCAAACATGGGCAGGCCTTGGACTACCTGCTGGCTAATGAAGTGGGTACTGTGGGGGCAAGCAGCTTCCTTATATTACGGTAAGGGTAAGAGCCATCAGAGGGCAGAGTTGAGCCATCAGTCCAGTAAAGCATGGAGGTAGATGGGCAAATAGCAAGAGATGCGAGGCAGCAAACACCAGACCCACATCTCAAGAATAAGTTCCAGGCTACCCTGGAGGAGCATGGGGGGATGCAAGAAAAGGCCTTGTGCAAATATAAAAATGTTGTTATTACTCGTTGCCTAGGGGAGATGATAACCCTGGAAGACAAGCCATTCTCTTTGGTAGAGGACACTGTTTTCCATAGGTTTGTGGCAGAACTGGCACCCCATTACCAAGTATCATCCCAAATAATTCTTCGTCGCAGGGTGATGCCAGATTTATATTTGGGTGTCAGGCAATTGGTACTGCAGCTGTTGGCCAGGGCACAGGTGGTGCATTTGACAAGTGACATATGGAGAAGCCAGGGTGGAAAACATGCCTATCTCGCCCTGACAGGACACTGGTGGGAGTTGGAGGCATCAGGCATAGGCCAATGGACAAGGGCAGGATACAGGTCGGCCCTACTGGATGTGACTGTGATGGAGGACAGCAACACAGCTCACAACATTCAAGAAGCTCTGAGGGACATGTTGCAGCAGTGGAATCTAGCTACAGAAAGGCAATGTCTGTTTATCAGAGACAATGAAGCAAACATGGTAGCAGCACCACAGGTGGGAAGATGAAAAGAGGTGCTTCAACCTGGTAGTTTGGGGTGCTCTCCAAGGCATGGAAGACACAGGCATACCTAATATAATTGAATGGGCGAGAAAGGTGGCAGGGCATTTTCACCATGGTATGTGAGGCAGTGAGCTGTTGAGGTAGAATTAAGGAAAATTGGGATTGCCACGGCACCAACTAATCCAGGATGTGGCAGTTCAGTTGAACTTCACTTTCTACCTGCTTGAGAGAGTTTTTGAGCAGCACAGAGAACTCAATGATTTGGCACTGGAGACTGTCATTGGTGTGACGGGGCAGAGAAGAGTAAGATATATGGATCAAGTGGCCTATATCTCCCAAAGCTTTGAGAGTGCAACACAGGTCCTTAGTGAGGAGACAGCCATCTTTAGCCAGGTGATCCCAGTGTTCCAGGGCTTGGTTCGCATGATGGAGGACATAATGAGGGGACAGTCTAGGTGGATGGGGGAAATCCATAAAGGAAGAACAGCATTTTTTCTGGCCTGAAGTGGTGGCCCAGGCCAGCAAGCTAAAGTACCTACTCCGCTACACATAACAGCCCAAACAACAGTACCAGCAGTTGTAGACTAGAGTTCAAATCCTAAACCCCTGCAATAACAGGGCAAGTCTTGACAAGCATGGCAAGGGCACCACCCCGGAGGAAGGACATGACAGAGGCAGAAGTAGAGGCTGAGAAGGAGTCTGTTTGGGGAGTGTTCCCAATGAGAGAGTGTTGTCTCAGGCAAGGGACATTGTCAGTCCACACTGCTCACTCCTGGAACTTGGATCTGTAGAAAAACTCATTTTCTTTAAGGTCAGCCTACCATTCCTGACCTTCCCTGAAGTCCCCTTTAGGTAAGAGAGAATAGCTGATCCTGTTCACAGTATAGGTATGTCACACTCAGTCTCCTACCCCCCCCCCCTTCTTCTGCCTCTTTCATTCTTCCAACTCTACTACAAGATGGTGGGTGCTCACTCACTCTATAGTGCTGTGCCTCATGCTGTTGGCACAGTTCCCATCCACCACAGACTATCTGCTACTCCAGTCTGCCTGCCTGTGCTGCTCAGGGTGTTTGCACACTCCCCAGTGTGACCTGTCCTCTACTTCCCCAATCCTGCTGGCATTTCCTGCTGGCATTCCCGCTATTCAGGATTCAATCAGGATGCCCATTATAGGCATTTCTTAATAACATAGGCGCTGCTGGATGTTGGTCTGCATTCTTTTTGTTGTTGTTGTTGTTTAGTCATTAAGTCGTGTCCGACTCTTCGTGACCCCATGGACCAGAGCACGCCAGGCCCTCCTGTCTTCCACTGCCTCCCGGAGTTTGGTCAAATTCATGTTGGTCGCTTCGATGACACTGTCCAACCATCTTGTCCTCTGTCGTCCCCTTCTCCTCTTGCCTTCACATTTTCCCAACATCAGGGTCTTTTCCAGGGAGTCTTCTCTTCTCATGTGATGGCCAAAGTATTGGAGCCTCAGCTTCAGGATCTGTCCTTCCAGTGAGCACTCAGGGTTGATTTCCTTCAGAACGGATAGGTTTGATCTCCTTGCAGTCCAGGGGACTCTCAAGAGTCTCCTCCAGCACCACAATTCAAAAGCGCAAATTCTTCGACAGTCAGTCTTCTTTATAGTCCATCTCTCACTTCCATACATCGCTACTGGAAAAACCATAGCTTTGACTATGCCGACCTTTGTCGGCAAGGTGATGTCTCTGTTTTTTAAGATGCTGTCTAGGTTTGTCATCGCTTTCCTCCCAAAAAGCAGGTGTCTTTTAATTTCGTGGCTGCTGTCACCATCTGCAGTGATCATGGAGCCCAAGAAAGTAAAATCTGTCACTGCCTCCATATCTTCCCCTTCTATTTGCCAGGAGGTGATGGCACCAGTGGCCATGATCTTCGTTTTTTTGATGTTGAGCTTCTGACCATTGTTTGCACTCTCCTCTTTCACCCTCATTAAGAGGTTCTTTAATTCCTCCTCACTTTCTACCATCAGAGTGGTATCATGTGCATATCTGAGGTTGTTGATATTTCTTCCAGCAATCATTATTCCAGCTTGGGATTCATCCAGTCCAGCCTTTCGCATGATGTATGCATTCTTTTCATTTGGCACAATAACTGGGAAGGTGTCAAAGGAAAATTCTTCAAAGCTGTTTTGCCTGTTTGTGTGTGTGTGTGTGTTTTTAAGGGAAAAATAATATTGTATTCATATTGACTGTAATGGAGTTAGAGATATCTGGAAATTCTGAATTTTTGAATTCCAGATTCTAAATCCAAAGGGCTATAATTCTGAATCAGAATTCCGAATCAGAATTCCGGTGCTAGTGCACATCCTTAAAATCATGATAAATTGATATATAATTTTTAAACATAAATACAGATAAGAACAAAAAAATCAGAATTCGATCCCATGTTGCTGTGGATTTAAAAGGACCATCAAACTGGAAGAGGTCATTTTTACAGGACATGCATTTGGATTTTTAAAAAAACAATTGTTTAGTTTCATGAAATATACACTTTCCATTCAAGGAAGACAGTGTGCTCCTATGCATTACTCCACAAATCCTAATATGGTCCATTTAATTAAATTATGGATTAATCTAATTAAATTAATATTTATTTAATTTGTTGAATTAAAATATTCTGATCTAATTATTTAAAATGCATTGGGATGTATGTACACACATACACACTATCATTATATAACACATTAAGTATCATATTGAATAAGAGTTTAAAATACACATTTTTAAAACTTTGTGATTTTGCTCTCTTGCATTCTTCCCTGTAAAGCAAAACAAATCTAGGAACTCTCCCCCTTCATCTCTCTTCTGCAATCTGCAAGGTCAATGGGACTCCTCCAGAGGAAGTAGGTGGTGGATTGCAGCCACAGCAGCTCAGCTGGTTGCAAGGCATCTTAAAGGCTAAATTTGATGGCACCTTCAGAGTTTCTTAATTTTTACATCTAATGTTGCGACACCCCCCATTTCTCCTCCTTCAGGGCATCACTTAGCCCTGTTGGAAGACAGGGCTTCCTCTGTGGCCACGTTGCTCAGGGGGGAAGGTGGGGGCTGATTCTGCTGTATGTGGCCAATTATGTTGACCTTTGTGATACATCGAGCCCAGCCAGACCTCACATCTTGAGTTTCCCACCTATTTATGTCCCCTTCGTAGCAGCACAATGCTTTGCTGTCATGCCAGTTTGTGGTCTCATACTTTTACTACTCAGCAATGTACAATTTGAGATTGTGATTAGCATCTTTAATTCCTTTTTTTAAAAAAAATCTTGTTAGAATTAGAAAGCTGAAGCCTAAAATAGTCCACCTGCTGTTCTATAAAGAGTATTATTTTAGTATCCTGGGGGCAGGCAAAGATATACCCTACTGGTGCCAGGCTCAGATTTAAACATGCACACATACACACATACACACATACACACATACACACACACACACAAATACATATTCACACACATTCTCCAGTATAATTGTTGCTGCAACTGGGCAAAATGTGAGTTTTGTTATGAGTTTGTTTTTCTCTCTCTTATACTTCAAAATTCCAAAAACCTTCAAAATTATAACACATAAGAAATGGATGATAAAACATGGGCATAACTGAATTTAAGACACTGATCATTTTTATTGATAAAGGGATTCAGATTATTACTAGCTATTTACAGCAGAAAATAGTCTCCTCTAGCATAAGTTTCAGATTGAATTGTTCAGTTAATAAGTGTATCATGTAGAACTGCTGAATCATCAACGTTCCCTCTAATTTTTTTCTAGGTATCTGTGGAGCCAGAGATTGGGAGTTTGATTCCCCACTGTGTCTCCTTTGCAGGGGCTGGGCTTTATGATCTATAGCAGTGGTGGCGAACCTTTTTGGGCCCGAGTGGAAACTTGGGAAAAAAAACCAGCAGGTGGCGGGCCGCAGCGGTGGCGGAACTGGAAGTGGCGGTGGCAGAACCAGAAGTGGCAGCGGAAGGGGGAATCCTGGGCACGGAGGTGCCTCGAGATCCCATTCCGAATCCGCCGCCAGCGCCAGCTGCTCCGGATCCTGGCCCGCCGCCTGTCGAAGCGCCAACACTGTGGCTGCACTGTGGCTCCTGAGTTTTGGCTGCGGGTGGGGAGTAGCGATCCAGCGACTTATGGCTCACGTGCCCGCTCTGCGTGCCAGCTGTGGCACGCATGCCATAGGTTCGCCAACACTGATCTATAGGGTCCATTCCAGTTCTGCAGTTCTAAGATGATGATAATCATTAATGTTCCCTCTAAGACGCCCAGCACTGCATCAGGCCCACACAGACAAGCGAGTGTTAACACCCATTTACTTCCAGTTGCTGCCGAATCCTGCACACAAGCGGCAGAGGTCCCATGCAGCACTCAGGAAAATTAGAGGGAATGTTGTTGTTGATGATGATGGGGAGCATTGAACGTGACCAGATCCATCCCCTTCCCTAACCTTTTTGTCCATGTCTAGGTACAGAATTCAGAAATAAGAAGATGGTGATTTCTAGTGCTTCTTCTTTTTTGTGAATTCTGCTTGAATGTCTGCCATTTTTCACTTCAGATGTGGTAAAGTCTCTTGAGCATCACTTTGTTTGCATGGGAGGTTAAATGCAATGCTCTTATAGTTATTGCACTCTTTGGGATCTCCTTTCTTTGATACTGGGATGTACTGGAATGTATACTGACATTTTGAGTTAGTGGGCCTATAAGGCCAACTAGAACCATAGAATAGTCATAGAATCATAGAATAGTTGAGTTGGAATGGGCCTGTACGGCCATCTATTCCAACCCTCTGCTCAATGCAGGAATCCAAACCAAGACAGATCTGACAGATGGTTGCCCAATTTTCTCTTTAATGCCTCTAGCATTGGAGTGCTGATGATTCACTGCTGTTGCTGTCATCTCTGTTGTGCATGTGGAGCTGCACAACAGGGTTTCAGCAGCAGCAAAGGATTCCGGTAGATCTGGCTGGTGCCCCTGTCGAGGCTCTGGTTGAAGGCTGGTTTACAGCCGCCACCAGGGCTGTAGACACGATCGCTCCTAAACGCCCTCTCCAATGCAGAGCTCGGCCTGTGTCCTGGTTTAATCAGGAACTACGAGCGATGAAGCAAACTAGGAGAAGGCTAGAGTGCAAGTGGAGACGGAGACCGACGGATTACAATAAGGAAGCTGTCAGGGTCGCGACTAACCTTTATCTTGCTAAGATAAGGGCTGCCAGTCGAGCTCGCCTCGCTAACCGGATAAGCGAGGCTTCAAATCAGCACGCGGAACTTTTCCGTATAGTCCGCGACCTATCCGGAATTGGTCGAAGTGATGGGCCTCCTTCTAGTATCTCACCCAACCAATTTGCAGCATTTTTAAAATCTAAAGTGGAGGCCATCCGCCGGGAACTTTCTCCTTTTTTGGATACAGTGGATCGAGCAGAGATGTCCAGCGCTCCGCCTTGCCCGGTGAGTTTCGATCTCTTTCAGCCTGTGACGCCAGATATTGTGGACAAAGCACTAGATCGCTGTCGGGCCACCACCTCCTCTCTTGACCCTTGCCCGGCCTGGCTAATCAAAGCAGCCAGGCCCATAACAACTGAATGGGCCACAGCGATAATTAATGGGTCTTTCCGGGAGGGCAGGGTTCCTCCTGCCCTCAAGGAGACACTCATTAGGCCCATTAGAAAGAAACCGAATTTGGCAGCGGACGATATTGGCAATTATAGGCCCGTCGCCAATGTTTCTTTCATTAGTAAAGTAGTCGAGAGGGTGGTGGCTGACCAGCTTCAGGCGCATTTGGATGAAACAAATGCCCTGGATCCGTTCCAGTCGGGCTTCAGGCCACGCCATGGTACAGAAACGGCATTGGTCGCCCTGTTAGATGACCTATTGAGGGAGGCCGACAGAGGGAAAACGTCTCTGTTGGTCCACCTCGATATCTCAGCCGCCTTTGATACCGTCGACCATGGTATCCTCCTGAGGAGGCTCTCCGAGCTGGGAATTGGTGGCCTGGCGTTGGCCTGGCTCCGATCCTTCTTGGAGGATCGCCCTCAGAGAGTTCAGCTTGGGGAGAGGGACTCGGCCCCGTGGAGCTGCAATAGTGGAGTTCCGCAGGGCTCGACTATCTCCCCAATGCTGTTTAATATCTATATGAGGCCGCTGGGAGGGGTTATCAGGGGGTGTGGAGCATCGTGCCATCAGTATGCTGATGACACTCAGCTCTACATCTCCTTTTTTCCAACTACAGTGGATGCTGTTCTGTCCCTTCAGTGCTGCTTGGAGTCTGTACTGCAATGGATGCAGGAAAATGGGCTGAGGCTGAACCCGGACAAGACGGAGGTCCTGAGGGTGGGTGGACCCACCATCAGCAGTTTGGGAAACTCCCTCTCCTTTGGGGGGGTGACTCTCACTGCGAAGAGTGAGGTTCGCAGCTTGGGGATCCATCTGGACCCGGTGCTCACCATGGAAATTCAGGTGGCGTCAGTGGTCCGCACCACCTATTTCCATCTTTGGCGGATTGCCCAGCTGCATCCCTATCTTGATGTTGGGGCGCTCTGGTCCATGCGCTCGTAATCTCGAGATTAGACCACTGTAATGCGCTCTACGTGGGGCTACCTTTGAGACTGATGCGGAAGCTCCAAATGGTGCAGAATGCGGCGGCCAGACTTCTCAGTGGGGTGAGGAAACACCAACATATCTCTCCCACTCTGGCCGCCTTGCATTGGCTGCCCGTTCGATTCCGCGTTGATTTCAAAGTTTTAATGATTACATACAAAGCCCTAAATAGTTTAGGACCTCGATACTTGGCGGAATGCCTCCTTCCACCTAGATCTACTCGTATCACCCGATCTAGCCAGGAGGGGCGACTGAGGAGCCTAACGACCTGGTTATTTAGACAGGCCTTCCCTCCGGGCACTACTTAACTTACCTTTTTCTTTTTCTCTCCATCTTGAACTATTGTTAATTGCTGTAAATTGTTGTAAATTGTTATTATATATTAATTGTTTTTACTTTGTGTGTTGTGAGCCGCCCAGAGTAGACTGTGTCTAGATGGGCGGCAGATAAGTTTAATAAATAAATAAATAAATAAATAAATAAATTGTAGCTGATTGAAGACAGTTCAGGGTTCATGTGACTCATATACAATGCAACAAAGTCACATGCTCCCCCAAATCTCCAAAAATATGAAAAAATATATGTGTTTATGCTGTCATATTTTTGTTTTTAATCTGCATTTTATTTTTGTTAGCGGACTTGAATAACTCTCGTTGGAATGGTGGGATATAAATTTATTGCTGAATTGTAAATTAATCAATGATGATCTTTTTTTTCTTTTTAAAGAAAGAAACATTTTAAGACAAGACTTTAGGGATTGCCCAAGTATTAAATAACTCTGGAAGAAAGAATTGTCAGCATATCAGATCATTCCAGATCCCAAAATAATTCTACTGAAGTATATAATATCGTGGTATTAATGATTCTATCATCTACAACAAAAATGCACTGCTTCTCATTAGAAGTCTTGTTTGTTTGTTTGTTTGTTTGACTTTTATAACGCCCATCTGGCTACCAAAGCCACTCTGGGTGGTTTACAACACAATAACATAGGAAACAACAATTTAAATAGACTAAACATAATAGCTATACGAAAATCAAAATTAAACATGAGTACACATAAAAAAGCAATATAAAATTAACTAAAAGTAACTTAAAAGCAATTTAAAAGGCAAGATGGCGGAACTGATCATATGAGCACTGAGACAAACACTGTGCTCTGATGTTGTAAGCTCCAGGAACGCCTGTCTGAAGAGCCATGTTTTAGATCATTTGAAAAATCCCAGTGAACAGGCCAGGTGTGTTTCGGGTGGGAGATTATTCCAGAGATGGGGAACGACCACTGAGAGGGCCCAGTTTCTGGTCTTCTCTTTCCAGACCTCTCCTGGTTAAGTAATCTTAACCGCCCAGCCTGGAAAGATGGGCAAATCTCATTGGAAGGAGGTGTTCTTCCAGATATCGAGGTCCCAAACCATTTAGGGCTTTGTATTTCAGCATCATCACCTTGAAGCTGGCACAGAAATGAACAGATACCCAGTGCAAGGTGGCCAAGGTAAGGGAGATATAATGGTATTTCTTCACTCCACTCAGTAGTCTGGCCACCATATTTTGGACCTGCTGAAGTTTCCATAGCAGCTTCATGGGCAGCCCCATTACAGTAGTCTAATCTCGAGACTACCAGTGCATCAATCAATGTGGTGAGGGATCCAGTGTCAAGGGAGGAATGCAGCTGGGCAATCTGCCTTAGGTGGAAAAAGAAAGAGCAGACCACAGATGCTATCTGGGACTCCATTGATAGCACTGGGTCCAGAAGTACGCCCAGGCTATGAATCTCACCCTTAGCATAGAGAGTACCTGCCTCCCTTTGGAGGGAGGCTCCCAATCCACTATCATTATATGGAGTGGTCAGCTGCGTGGAGAGGCGGGGCAGCACCACTGGAACTACACCCATGATTGGCGTGATGTCTCCGCTGCTGGGGGGGGGGGCGCCAAGGAGCTAAGCAAGTGGACCGGGCTGTTTCTGGGTGGTGGGAAGGACCACTGGGACACCTGTGCTGGCAGGTTTCGTATTCGTCTCCCCCCCGGGAGATGAATATGAAGCTTCCATGCATTGGGGAAAATGCTTTTTTCTATGCTTTTAGAGTAATAGATACCATGAACAGCAGTTACCTTGACTTATTTTATTTCAATTGCCAACCCTTTTGCCACATGACAATTTCGTTTGCCAAATGGCTTTCTTCCATTTTATTCACCATTGAAAACCTATTGGCACTTTGAGGGTACTGCCAAGAGGATAATCATCATAACTGCCAAACCAAGCAATCTATTGCCAGAACAGAAAATCACTTGTTAAAAAGGGGAAGAAAAAAAGATCAGCAGTAAAGAGAACTATAACTATTTTTTTAAAAAACCCACAGGGATATATTAGCATCTTTTATTTTCCAAAGATCAGTGTCCAATATATATTTCCCCGAAACATTTGAGAGCTGTGAATTTTTCTGACCAGTTGAAAAACCTTAACATCTTTTTCATATGAATTAATGTTTACATAGTTGAGTATGGGAAACATCATTACATGCCTGTCTTCAGCTGGCGTCATATATTAAAATCTCCTGGAACACATAGCAACATCTGCTTTTAAAGGAACACATATAACTTAACTAAGGAGTAACAAAGGGAGTTTATTCTATCAACTGCACAATGTCAGTACTAATTGTGAGTAAATCGAATCCTTTGGCATGACTATGTACTATATTTTTCTCAGCCGGCAGGGCTTGTTTTTGTTTTAGAGTGTTTTGAGTTGCATTGTCACACTTTTGGTCGCTGTGATATTGGTCCTTTATGGCAGTTTTATGCCATATCTGGATGACATCTCTGATGATGCACAGAATGGGGCACGGTGTGGGAGTGAACCTTATTCCTTTTGTCTACCTTCTGTTCACACTGCTAAGCACTACAACTGCAAAACAATTTGTAAATTGTATTTTTTTAAAAAATTATTTTTCTCTTACTTTAGCTCTGTATATGGTAAGCAACTGAAATAGTGCTGTATCAGTTTTGCACAATAGCTATAGTGCTAAATTCATAAAGCGGGAATTCAAATGTTTGCTATGTCTTGTCCATTCAGCACTACTTCACTGACTAAACATTTAAAAAGGAGATTTGAATGCTGGCAAAAGGAGTAAGTAAGGGGGTAGTAACAATGGCAGAAAAGGGTGAGGGAGAAGGGGGCTTGTGTAACACATGGACACTTAAAACAAACTTTCCCAGGTGATTAAACAGTTCCTTGTGAATGATGACAGCAATTTAAATGCCAGGGTACAGCACAGAGTCATTCACATCAACCACAGCGAGATGTTTATATGTTTCAACTCTAAAAAGGCCATTCAACCCCTGAGAAAGTTATATAACACCCATCTACTCCTCCCAGCTTCTGCCTCAAATAAAAACAACAACATTCACTTGTATTTTATCTACAAAAGTCTTATTCAGGCATTACTACATCAAGTGTTATGTGTCCTCTTCAGACTCATCATTGCTTACTTGAAGAAATGGTGGCACAGGGGAGAGGAATTAGGAGCTCCCCTGTAACCATGTTCACAACACTTATTCAGTAACACCTCCACTACCACTGAACCTGGACCTGTATTCTACTGTATATATTCTACAGTCACTATCAACGTTGTGTGATGTTGTGAGGTTTGGAAGGGCGGAAGCAGGTGAACTGTCTGGGCCCAAACCATGTTGCGCTCACTACAACAGTTGCTGAAAGATTCCTGCCTTTCTCAGATTATTTCTGTTTTATTCGTAAAATTAGCAAAGGGTTTGTTTGTGGTTCTCCTACTTCCCCCCTCCACGAGCCACAAGAAATATGGCCTGGGTGTGCAGAGACCATCTACTGCAGGAGTTTCTTAAACAGCACGAGGAGGAATTACTCACCACAACATCTTTGGCTATATGTGCTGCAGCCTAGAAATAAAAGTTTATTTTTCTAACTTTCTTTCCCTTCAACCAGCTCAAGACTGTATACATCTGGATTATTCCATTGTTTTCCCACGACCCCGCAAAAGTAAGGCTAAGAGATAGTGACTTGCCCAGACCTATTCTGTGAACTTTACAGGTGAACATGGTCTCTCTGATTCAATTTTAGTGCTCCATTTGAACAGAGTTGGCCACAGATGTATTCAAATGGAATGCTAGTTCAGCATTATAAAGAAATCCAACTAAATCATTCTATGGTACAGAAGTCAACATAGGCCTCTGTATTCTTAACATAGACTCCATGAGTCCCATATATTTAATAGCTTTCAAACAAACCATGCGTGCTGCAGGAAGTCATAATACGCTGGTAGCTACACTGATCTACACTAGGAGTACGTCACTGACTGGCTATTTTAGACAAGGGTCTTTTAGACCTTTCCTTTTTGAAATTATTTAATGCAGGATCGGAAAAGATGCTGCAAAGCACATATGACCCCTCTACACCATTCAGTGAGCTTTATGGGTGAGCACAGATTGGTTATTTTTAATTGGTAATTAGATAACAGTCAGCTAATAAGTAGGGCCCTGCCTACCTTTCAGCCTTGCAGTGATACATTTTGCAGCCAGCTGAAGTTTGACCAAAAGAGAAAACACATCCACTTAATGTGGGTGCATGGGAGGGGCAATTATAAAGTAATTGATGAACCTTTTGGTCTTAAGAAAGGGAGTAAAATTCCAACCATGCTGCAAGGGATGGTGTTTGAGACCACACACTCCAGATGATATTTGCAACTTGAGTCTGAAACCACCTCTCCAAACAGACTTGACCCAGACATCTACTATCAATTTTTGGACCCTTGTCTACATTTTTCTGCATTATCCATGAAGTGGTGGTGCTTGGCCTGATGAAGTGGAATATTCTCCATGAAAGCTTGACATTTGTTTTATTTTTTTAGTGGTCCAATAAAAGGTATCACCCATTCTTACATTTGTGTATTCATTTAACCTGTTATTTACCAGACAGAATGCACACACCAGTGCTTTGAAGTTAATCAATCCCTTGAGCCTCAAATTAGCATCTATTCTGTTGCACAGACAACTGTATACAATATTTATTTCATCAGTGCTGGGGAGAAGTCACAATTACATGTTAGTTACCACGTGCTGTCAGGCCATTTTTAACCTCAGGTAACACTACATTAGTGGGACGTGGTGGCACTGCGGGTTAAACCGCAGAAGCCTCTGTGCTGCAAGGTCAGAAGACCAGCTGTCGTAAGATCGAATCCACGCGGCGGAGTGAGCTCCCGTCGCTTGTCCCAGCTCCTGCCAACCTAGCAGTTCGAAAACACATAAAATGCGAGTAGATAAATAGGTACCACCTTGGTGGGAAGGTAACGGCGTTCCGTGTCTAGTCGCGCTGGCCACGTGACCACGGAAACTGTCTTCGGACAAACGCTGGCTCTACAGCTTGGAAACGGGGATGAACACCGCGCCCTAGAGTCAGACACGACTGGACTAAATGTCAAAGGGAACCTTTACCTTTACCTAACACTACATTAATAACTTCCAAGTGCTAACCCATCCACTTCATGGACACAAGCCCCAAAGACAATGGCTAGAATTGACGAAAGGTTTTCTGCACACATCTCAAACTCTGGATATTAAACCAGAACAGGCTAAACCTATAGAGAGCAAAAACAAAGCACCTTGCTAAATGGATGAATGCCGAGGAGTGTCTGCCACCAGGACAAGATTCTGGCTGGACCATCTGGATGTCACTTAATAGACTCTGAAACAAAGTACGAAGATTAAAGAACACTCAAGTAAAAGGAAGCTACTTGGATACTGGACAAATTTTCTGTGAATGTGGAATTTTTTTTTATCTATTCAGCATTTATATGAATGCAATTTGTGCCCCACCATGTGTACTAAATAAGATTTAAATGGCTGAGATAACTCAACTGAAGTAGCCCGCTTCTGGTAAAAAAATCGTTTAATCATTTTAAGATTTTCAATTTGTTTGAACTTCATATTTCATATATGTCAGCAATTTTAAACTGTGCGATGCTCACATACAAATAAAGAACTGCCTCCAAAAGATCCCAGCATCAACACGCTACTCAATTCTTACAAAATGAAGACTATAATAAAATATTTTCTCTCCCTATGAAAATTTACAACAAGAATGTTGGTGAATTTTGGCAGGGTCACAACAGAGATCAATAGTAAATAGAAATTGGTAAAGAGGTTCCCTTGTTTGATGGGAGCCTGGGGCAGATTTCTTCATACTCCCCCAGCAACCCTGTAGCTGTGCAGTGTTACCATGTTGTACGTGGAGGATTGCAAACCATAGCTATATAACAAGTTTTATTACGTTTGGATTTCCCCCAGCAGTGTCTATGAAAAGAGCTGAGATAGAGTTATCTCTTAGTTACTACTCTGTTACCAGAACCTTTTTATTCCATTTCCACAATCCAGTGAAGTTTTTTTGTCATGTCATGTGGCTGGGCCTCAAAGGATGACTGTTAATTGAGAATGACGTTGCTCAAACCCTTGATTTCTCATCTAGGGAGCTACAAGTTGCCCAAAGGCAAGTTCAAAAAGCCAACGTTCAAAAAACCCACATTCGGAGCAGAACCTCATGCAACAGAGTAGCAGATTTGACAGTTCACAGCAGAGAACATTAAAAAAAAATTCACAACCACTGAGCCCAGCATGGCGCTCCCTTCAGTTCAGCTTGAGTTCCATTCTATACAGCCTGCTGCCGCATAACCTAGCTTGACACCGCTTCAGATCAGCCCCCTTCAGTTCACTTTGGAACATCCTTCAGTTTGTTGCCCCAGAAAACCACCCAGCTCACTAGGTTGCCCCTGGTTTCTTCATCCTTATCTGATACAAAATAGGAAAGAGTCTATTATTTTGCACATATCCACCAAAAAGTATGTAGTTACATATAAGACACACTTTTCTTAACAATTGAGATAAGATGTAAAATTGTGTTGTCTTTTGTTAAAATGTGTACTGTAGCTGAAGAACCACAGTCAACCAATATGTTCTTCTATGTAAATCTCTCTCTCTCTCTCTCAATGAGAAATCAGAAGAGTTACTGTTGAATATTAAGCTAGTGTTCTACGTCTTGAAAAGAAACCCAATACACAAATGGGCATCGATGAAATTAGCACTGTGTAACAGGGAAAAGTGGCCTGCACAACTGATTTTGGGACAGAGCTGGATGCATTCTCTCAAGCTCAACTGGAATTAACTTCTCTCCACACTCTTGCAAAAAAATAAAACATAAAAGTAGAACATTTCTGAGGTAATCCAAAACAATCCAACTCTCATCCTGTTCATTTTTCTGATATTCTTCCATTACAGTGAATAAGATAAAAGTAAATGTTGGAAGGACCACATGTGCATAAGGGCACAGTCACAGCCAGTGCTAAATGGCACCTGGACTCCCACTCCCTTCCTCTACCCACACTCAAAACTCAAGAGATAAAACCTCCTCTCCCTCGTCCTTTATCTCTCTTACATGGACATGCACCCACATGGAAGCAAATGGGAGCCAAGCAGAATTAGCGAGACAAATCACACCAGGAGTCAACAATTATTCTGTGGACTAAACAAAATGATGTAAGGTTAGAGTATATGAATGTATATTATTCTGATTATTTCATTGAGGAGAATTTTTAAAAAAATGAAAATCCACCAACACATGTCTGAACCAGACCTTGGATTCTTAGGGAATATGGCATCCCTTCTTCAAGACAGTTACGGAAAGGAGATCTATCTCTCCCTGATTTTGCAACCAAAATGTGTCTATGTCTCCCCTGTTTCTTTCTGTGGCTGTATCCATGCCCTGTAACAGTACAGGCAACAGTCCTTGGATATATGAATTTACTGAAAGCCTTTCATTTTCAGAAGCTTCCAGTATCCGCAGAAGTATATTGCAGATTTTAAAAAATCTCCCTGCCACATGAGGCTTCCATTAGGTTTGCATCCAGATTACTGAAGAGGGATGGAATAAATAAGACAACTTCTCTCTTGCTTCTTGATAATTTCTTGGGCCCTATTTCTGGAAGCTTAGCATTTTACTTGGTACGGCAGCTGCTGAAAGGGAAATGACCCAGTAAATCCCAGTATGCGTAGAAGTCATCCAATGTAAGGACATATGTCTGCACACACACATTTATATGCAACACAAATGTCTTCTTATGAAACGAAGCATCTTGAAATTCTACAACGAATATATACAAATGTCAGCTGGCATTCATCAAAATATTTTCTTTACAGGTCCCTTGCGACTGCTGGACTTTGAGGCAAATTGCATTAAGCTTGGCATGTTTATAAGACCATTTAAAAATGTTATATTGAAATGTGCTGGGGAGAAAGAGGATGATCCTGCAAAAGGCAACTATTATCAAGGTGCTGAAATTAATTGGCTGCTTTAATTGAGGTAGATTACTAGCTAATGCTTTCTTGAATACAGTAATTCTCCTATTAAATTATCTTTGAATAATTACCTGAAATTTCTCAGCTGCAGGGACTGATGGCTATTTAATTGTGCAGTGATGCTGCTAGATAATTATTTAACAAGGTGTCCTTTAATAGTTTAATTCCCCTTTCAGAGAAGGAAAAATAACTTCAAATGCTACTTTTACTTTTTTTAAAAAAAAATCACTGTATTTTTTATTTTCCTTCAGGGATGGCTATGAATCTGCCCTGTTTGTCATTTGGAGTTTTAACAAAATAACTGATGTTAAAAATAGAGGGTGTTATAGATGCAGAAGATATTTTCCTCTCTGCTGATTCACCTATTAGAATGTTCCTCTTTATAAAATATGTTTTGACTATGACCTCCTAATATGAAGAGAAGAGGGGCAATTTAAGAACATAATTCTGTGAATGAGTGAGGGATGTGAGAAGCAAAATTACTTAATTCATGTTCACAAATAGACCTAATAAATATTGGACACTCTCTTCATCTCATGATCTCTTCATGATGGGAACCTGAGGCTTAGCACTGGTGACAGAATAAACCTACCTAGTGCAGACTGAAGAAAGGAGTTCAAGCTTGGTCTCTCAGTTGCCAGCACTTGCTTCCACTATCCACCTTCACCAGATGTTAGGAACTGCTGCTCACTGTTCCATCTGGAGAACACACAATTTCAGTCATAATTTTAGGAAAGTGTTAACTGCTGATTATTGCCCTATGTGGTGAAAGACAAAACTGAACCCACAAATTCTCAAAAATGTTCAGTCCTGGAAAAACTCTGCCTGCTCAGGCTTACTATTGGCTCTTTCTGGGCCAGAAGGAATGTAAGAGGGTTTCCCGTGTCAGTAATTCTTTGCCCAAGCAAAAAAAGTCTTCCTGAGCTCTGGTAATTCTCTTCTCTACTCTGAAGTTCTGCCTTGTTTCGCCCTCTGGACTTGACAGCTTTTCAGTCCTTATTTCTGCCTCATTCCTTGTTTCATGACTCATGATGTGTCCTTTGATTGTTATTCATCTTTTCGATCCTTGTTTGAGTTCATAAATTGCTCCAGATTACTGCCAATGCCTAGTAGTAATATCAATTAGGGAGGACTAGATGCATCTGTGCTGCAGTAAAGATGATGAATTTGGGGTCTTTGAAAGCTCTTACTGATTTTTAGGCAACTGTAGGCAAGTCTGAATGAATTTGCTTGCTGGACCTGTAATAAAGACATAATCACTTGTGAACACAAGTTGTCTGGATGTCACTCTGCATAGCAGTTATTGCCTCAACGGTTGCAACTTACTTGCTAAGTTGACCACAAATGGAATTTAGAGCAGGAATAGAAAATATGTGTTAGTTGATGAGAACTTATGCAACTGTCCATGGTTTCTGACTTGCATGTGTAGTGAGATCTGGGTTTCCCACAACATAATGTAGTTATCAGCAGCTGTTACTATGTTAGAGCCCTAATAGTGCAGTGTTCATAGTGGGGAAATGATATGCTAAAACTACCTTGTGATAAGTTTCCCAGATGAAGAAAAGTCACATAATAGCTTGACCTAAGAAACTGATAAGGTGGTCAAAATAAGCAGTTTATGTAGATAGTACAACGGCTGGTAGGAGGCAACATTTTCAAAATTTGTGAAATAGTGGCTGAAACCCAATAGTAAGTAACAACTAGAGTAGGCCTATTGAGTCAGTTGGACATGTAGGAATTGGTGCACGAAATCAGCACTGATTCAATGGGGCTACTCTAGTTGTGACTGACTACTAAATTTCAGCCAGCATGTAATGACATTTAGCTAAATCTTTCTTACAATTCCTTGTCCAGCTAGGTGGTGTATTCAGGGCCGGAGGGAGTCTTGGAAATAATCTGAATTTGGACTCCTATATGTTCCCTTCACTTTTGTTCTCCTTTCCAATCCAATATGTCTCAGATATTGTGTCCCCCTCTGATTTTCACATCAGGAGCTGTTGTTGAGGTAAACCAGATAGGGTTTTACTACACTCTTGGCTAGCATATAGAGGGAAAGTTCCACTAGCTGTTTGATAATCATAACAATGCAATCTTAATGCAGCATAACTAACATCTGTGAAATTCTTGAAGAAACAGTTTTCCATGCTGCAAAGAAACCAACAAGATCTACAGTTTGTGAGAAATGCATGTTGTTTTTCTGGTCTCTGAACCATTTGGACAATGCAGCAGTGGCCATGTGACCAATCATGACAGTAGTGGGCATGTTTGTTCATTCCATTGCAACCCAGTTTCCTGGTTGCTTGGCATTTGTATTCCTGGTTCAAAGGGCAGTAAGAAGGAGGTAGTTTGGAAGTGAACAGTTCAGGCTTTGAAATGCACAAAGGCCCATCATGAAATGGGACAGTAAGGAAAAGACCTTCAACAGACTGCAGTGGGATAAAGGAACTCTGTCTAGATTTCCTCATTGCTACAGTTTGTCACTCTTTAGAATTATCCTGCTGATGGATTTGGGAATGCTTTGTGATCTTTCAACAATTCTTAGTCTATTCAATCCACAAACCTATCCATATTGAGCAAGAGACATTTAATGCTATGCGTTCGCTATAGTTTTGTGCCTCACCAGTTGGTCTAGTTACTTTTGTTTTTATTGGAGCTTCATAAACATTGGCTGATATCCTGTTCCTGTTTCTGTTAAGTTTCTGTAATTTGCTGCAGCTAACTACGGCTAATTAGTGAAGTGCTGGGGCTCATCTTAGTTGTAGAATCATGCATGTGATGAGTCACGTGATCAAGATGTACTTTGGCATCTTGTGAATTAGCCATGGCAAGTTCAAACCTTACACAAACACCAACAATCCAGAGTTTTTGATAATTAATACTAGGGCTGTAGTATTTGGCCAAATCCAAATATTATATTATCCTGAACCTATTTGGGCTGATTCAAACCCATTTGTAGCTGGTCCAGATTGGATCAGATTGGCCAATTTGGTTCCTGAACAAATTAGCATGATCTGATCTACTGATGTGGGATTCAGATGTCAAAACTAATTAGGGAAAAGGCTAAATACTGGGTGAAATCATTAATAGGTTGCAATTAGATCAGGCCTATTGGCCTACGTTCCACTGATTCAATGAGCCTACTCTATTTTCAGCTGATTGGATTGAAATCCAATTTCAGCCAGTGTGTCTCCAACCAGACTATTTGTGAAAAACCCCAAAGTGGGTATGATATAAAGGATTCATTTGCTAGATTTATCTGTAAGTGATGCTTAGCAGATCATAGGAAGAACTGAATAAATTGGATTTGAATAAATATTGACTTACCATTCAGGAATTGATTCTGTGGTAGATGAGAGTTTGGACTGTGTCATCATTTCCAAGGATATTGTCATTTGGAATAGTTTAGGCCAATCCTCTGATTCCTTTCTTGCTAAATTTGCTTGAGAAGTAATCTGTTTACTGGTGTGAATTTGTAAATGTTTTTTGTAACCATTAGTTGATCATTGGTTTAAGTTAAACAGTCATGTGGCATCTGTGCCACATGAACAAATACATGTGCTTTCCCTACTGCCACATGAAGATAGACTGGCTTACCTTCATGCTCAGTAAAATTTGTAGGCTCCAATAGTGTTGGTGGGATTGGGCAGTGGACTCAGGGTGGTGGTAGTGGAAGAAAGCCTGCTGTCATTGTCTTGACTCTGAAGAGTAATGGCTGTCAGGAGGCAGCAAGCGCCTCAGCATGATGATAGATAGTGTTAGCCACTAAGAAGGCAAGAAGTCTGAATCACCACCACAGGAAACTATAGTTACTGTTGGCAGGATATGAACAGGAGTACGTTACTAGGCAACCTGTTCTGGTACTTTAGGAGTTAGTACTAAGTAGTCTTATTCAGGACAGAGGTGAGAAAGGTCCAAGCAGTGAGGCTGTAAGGGGAAAACCTAAAGGCTTGGGTCCCCTGACAGCAACTCTGAGTATCCATTCTGCAAGAGGCTAGACAGATGTGGAAGGGATGCGTGGGGGGGGGGAGTATCAGGCCATTGGAAGGAAGTTTTTTGATGTGAGCCCAGGTCACTAGATGTCTTAGTGAGATGGTGGCACCCAATGACTTGCTGGACGCTTTAATGGAGTATGTCAGCTCAAAGAATTAGGACAGCATTGTGTCTCTAGTGCCAGGGGACTATGCTTGTCTGGAAAAAGCCTTTCAACTTCATTTAGCTGGGTGCTACTCTGTCTGCCTGCCTGCACACTCTGACCAATACAGCTGCTGCCCAGTGTCCACCTAGCTGACTCTGAGTGCATTACTTTAACTCTTGTTATCACACTGGATAGTCTTATATGTACTCTTCAGTGCAGTACTACACTAAATCTCATTAATGCACTTTTGGGTTCTAGCGTGGTGCCACAAAGTAGGGGGACTAAATCTACCTGGAATAGGTGTCTTTGATTAAGCTGTCTGTTGCCACCCTTTGCCTCTTAACCAATCTGCATACCCATCAATCTTCCAGCTGAATCAGGGCGACAAATTATGCACAACTCTAATTCTAATACCCAAGAGTGTATACTACTCAAATTGTACACAGCCTTTATTCATAATACTCAAGACTGGAAGCTCTTATGTTAAAAGTAAAAATTGATAGCACCAGCAGTCAATGACTAACTCATACTTTGCAAACTATTTTCGAATACATATATGAGTCTGAAGAAGATCCCGGTTTGAAAGAGACCTGGGTTGCAGTTTTGCAGCCTACTTTGCTTGAACCAGTCACCTTTACTTTTGATATTACTTTCTCTTACCACTCCTGAGATCATTAATAGAAAGAAAACTTTTTAGTAATGTAACGCTCTTCTTTTGGAATAATCTAGGATTCTGAACAAAATTAAGCAATGTTACCACATTTCCTTGCTTTATTTTAATCATGGACTGAGTTACGAAGACAAAAGAACTTCCAGTTGGGTAGAGTTAGCCACTCGCTCTGTCTTTTTTTTTTTTTTTAACCTGACAGGAGTGTTAGGTCTTAACTGAGACATGATAAAGGACTTTGTTCCTTTTATTCATTGGTCAAAATTTGAAAGGTGTGAGGGGTTTGAGATCTGGTTAGCACTGAGAATAAATGAGGTGAACATTTAAACCTGGGTAAAATATAAGAAGGATCATGCACCTTGAGATGCTAAAGTTGTTCAGCTTCCAGACAGTAACTGCACCACAAGGATTTATTCCTGCTCAGCCGAGATTTTATTTGAAGACAATGACATCTGTACGAGTAGAAGGCTTAATGTATTCCATGTAACAAAGGTACTTGCATAGTTTAGAATTTCAGCTGCAAGACTAAGAATTCCATCTAAGCACTGGGTGTCTGGCTGAAGGTTGCCTTCTGTGATTTCACTGCTCTGCTAATGGAGGCCAGAGAAAACCACAGAATCAACATGAGTCATTTCTGTCTGCAAAGACTCCTACTGATGTGAAAGCTAGTCAGCCAATGAAGCTGAGAAACAGGCCACCTCAGGACAAAGAAATTTTGCAGAGTGGACATTTAGTCTGTCACAAGTTCTTAGTAAATAAATATGCTTAGTAAGCAAATTTATAGTTGTATAAATGTTAGATGAGCATTTTTAAAAAGGTATGAGCAGCTGTTAAGGGAAGCTGAGGATCCCGATGCCTTGGAAGTGTAATATATATATTGTCCACCATCTCCGGTGTATAAAAGTATTTCTCCTGTTTCAACTCTTGCTTGTTCTTTTTGGTTCCACACACACACACACGCCTAGAGATCTGTGATCCATAATTTCCATGTTTCTTTTCTCCTCCTTGCTTTGACCTCTGCTTGTTCTTCGTCTCTTTTCCCCCTGTCACCCTCCCTTTCCAGCCCTCCCCTTATACTCCCCTCAGTCTTCCTACCTCATTCGCCCACTCAGTCATTCTCACTCATACACTCTGGCAGCACTAAGAAAGGGGTAGACTCATCAGTCACTTAGTGGGTGGTGTTGATGAGAAATTAAAAAGAGGAAATAATTGACCATAATGAAAGAGTTAAAGACTAATCTGTCCCTCCCTCCAATTAGCATTAATAATTGGCATTATCCCAGGTTTGGAAGAATTCAGAACAACAGAAAGTAAAATAACTGAATTCTTGGATCAAGGGTTTCTAGCATGGGACCAAATTGGTCATCTGGTTCCCTTTTATAGTGGATCTGTTTTCACTCTAAGCAATTCAAGTCTAAAATCTGAAATCTCTAGATCTTTCCTCAGGAATATTCTGAAGTTACATGTTGCTATCTCCACCTGTGCTGTTGCTGATTATTCAGATCCCTGCCTGCTGCTCTGCCATTACACTCATGTGCTTGCCATCCATCACTATTTATGTGCTGTATTTGTACAACATAAAAATAGCAACTATGTGCATGGAATTCTGGCAGCACCCTTAAGTGGTACTTTCCCTTCTCAAAATGTATTTAATCTGTTTTCAGAGGCCACTGTAACCTCACAGAGGTTACGCTATGAGTGGTTCACCCCCACAAATAATTTAAGCAATATTCATAAATGAAAATAGAGATACATTACTAGCACACCGGTATTATTGAATAAATGTTAAGTATTAGAAATCATTTTTGGTGATGGTGATTTTGGACTAATTTCAGTTACTTTACAATTTTTAGTTACTCTGTAAGAATTTCAAAATGGCATGCTCTACTTTATCACCATTTTAAAATGACACACTCCCTAATATATCTGTGCTTTTTAATACACAGTCTAAGCTATTTTGCTGGCTTTTGCTATTTTATATATCCTTCCATTTTGTGACTCTTACAATCAAATCTTTATGTGTAATTAACTTCATATTCCAATTAAGGCTAATTGTCATATTTTAGTAGTAAAGCAAAAAGCAAAGTGTGCTGCTTATATACCATCCCATAGCACTTAAAGCACTCTCTGGGCAACCGCAGTTAATTACGCAGGCTACACATTCCCCCCCCCCCCACCTGCGAGCTGGGTACTCATTTTACCAACCTCAGAAGGATAGAAGGCTGAGTCAACCTTGAGCCGGCTACCTGGGATTGAACCCCGGACTGTGAGCACAGTATTGGGTGCAGTACAGCAGTTTAACCACTGCACCATGAGGCTCCTTAGATAGGGGTGGGAGTTGACTTGCATTGTTTCCAATTTAGTTAGAAGTAGCACAGTTATGTAGGTATCAGTTTGGTACACCTGTGAAAAGTGTCCAGCTTCGCTAAGCTGATTCTGTTGAACCAGATTCAGATAGACGCAGTTCCACAGAATCATGAATCATATGAATTGAAATAATTGTATCAGTTCCTCTGGTCAATCTACTCCAACTATCCAGATTGCTCAAATGTCTGTGCATAATCATATTGAAGCAAATGTTTATTGAGGATAAAAAAGTTGCATAATGCACAGGAAAAACAGGATCAGCTGCATAGTCAAATGACTATAAATAACAAGTGGAACAGCCTATACCTGATTCCTACCCCAAAGTTTTCCCCCCAGTATACTAGCCCCTGAGATATAGAATGCTGGGATCATTCTTTTTGCAATAATAGTACCAGGATCCTTCCTCCGCAGGATGTGATGTGGGTCCTCCCTGCTTGACCTGCACATGTGGGGATCAGTTTATGCGATTCATTTCCCTTAGAAAACAAGGGAGTAATGCCTGCTCCTATTTGGCCATGGGCATACAAGTCTCTACGTGGAGGATTGCATATGGATGATGTAGGACAGTGGTCCCCAACCTTGGGCCTCCAGATGTTCTTGGACTACAACTCCCAAAAGCCTTCACCACCACCTTTGCTGGACAGGATTTCTGGGAGTTGAAGTCCAAGAACATCTGGAGGCCCAAGGTTGGGGACCACTAATGTAGGAGGTAGAAAATCCAACTGAATGTATGAACCAGGGCAATAGCAATACTATGTCCCAGAGATCAGACTGCCACAACAAGAGTCTGAGGAGTCCAAGAAATTGGTACAAATATTATCCCTAGATACTTCCAGGCAAGGAGAGATATAGGAGCAGTCGTAACACATATGCATGGCCTGAAGACTTCTCCTTGAACTCCATTTCCAAAGCATCAGCAAAGCAAAAAAAATTCCCAGCCCCGCTGGAACCATATACTGGAAGAATTTAACACTAACGGCTTCCTCAGGGCAAGCACAGATAGAAATCCTGACATTCCAATAGCCTAGGTAAACTTCAGTTGTTTGCATATCCAGGTCTGTTGCTACCCAGAGTCTATCTCCAGCCTAAAATCTGCTCAGCTGCCTTTGAATATTTTTGTGGCTGTTTCCCAGGTGGAATTCTTGCTCTGGTTTTCCAGATCTTCCTGTTCACTAGACCAAGCAGTAAAAATCTTTCCAGGACTCATCAAAAGCAAGTCAGTTTGGAGGATATATTTGTCGGTATTTTCATATGAATTTGTCACTACTACAGTGCCAGGTTTTACTGGTATGGCAACAATGCTCTTCAACGTCACCCTATTCTTCAGAAGCTTCTCAGAAGTGTTATTTGGTTTGAAATAAGATGAGTGCTCCTCACCATTTGTGAAATTGCAGTGGCATTCACTTGCTTGCTTGCTTGCTAACACCAGTACAGCAGCAAATTCAGCAGTCTGGTGGGGAATGGATGCAAGCCCCAATGAAACCCAGAAATCAATGACCCTCACCAGAACTCCAATATATCATACTGGAAAAACCATAGCTTTGACTATGCGGACCTTTGTCGGCAAGGTGATGTCTCTGCTTTTTAAGATGCTGTCTAGGTTTGTCATCGTTTTCCTCCCAAGAAGCAGGCGTCTTTTAATTTTGTGGCTGCTGTCACCATCTGCAGTGATCATGGAGCCCAAGAAGGTAAAATCTGTCACTACCTCCATATCTTCCCCTTCTATTTGCCAGGAGGTGATGGGATCAGTGGCCATGATCTTAGTTTTTTTGATGTTGAGCTTCAGACCATTTTTTGCGCTCTCCTCTTTCACCCTCATTAAGAGGTTCTTTAATTCCTCCTCACTTTCTGCCATCAGAGTGGTATCATCTGCATATAATTTAATATAAATGTTAAAATTATGCTGTTTTAAATGTTATGATGTTTTAATGTTATGATGTTTTTATTATGTATGTAAGCCGCCCCGAGTAGACTTTGTCTAGGGGGGCGGGGTAAAAATCTAATAATAAATAAAATAAAATAAAATAAATAAATATCTGTGGTTGCTGATATTTCTTCCGGCAGTCTTAATTCCGGCTTGGGATTCCTCCAGTCCAGCCTTTTGCATGATGTATTCTGCATATAAGTTAAATAAGCAGGGAGACAATATACAGCCTTGTCACACTCCTTTCCCAATTTTGAACTAATCAGTTGTTCCATATCCAGTTCTAACTGTTGCTTCCTGTCCCACATATACGTAGATTTCACAGGAGATAGATAAAGTGGTCAGGCACTCCCATTTCTTTAAGAACATGCCATAGTTTGCTGTGGTCCACACAGTCAAAGGCTTTTGCATAGTCAATGAAGCAGAAGTAGATTACTCATTACTCGTTTATACATTACTCGTTATTTAATATGGCAAGAATCCTGTTGGGGAGTTCTGCCTGCCTAAATCTCATTGCATAAATTGCAGTTTCAGATTGTTGTTGCTTGAATTTGTGGTCATATGCCAGTTGCATGATTTGACACACTATCAGGGACACTGGTGGCTCCTTGTTATTTAGTGACAATTTGATGCCACAATTTACACAATTGCACTTTGTTGTTGTTTAGTCGTTTAGTCGTGTCCGACTCTTTGTGACCCCATGGACCAGAGCACGCCACACCAGTGGAGAGTTCTGACTAAACGCAATCCACCTGGAGCAGGAACTGGCAAGCCACTCCAGTATCTTTGCCAAGAAAACCCCATGAACAGAAACAATTGCACTTATGCTAGTGTAAATCCCCAGTAGGATTCTGGCCTATATTTATTTTTAGCAACACTTGTTCCTTACTTTTCTGTGCAAACTTAGCACAAGGATCAATATACAATTGCTCATCCCAACGAGAAGGAACCCACTGAATTAACTGCTGAATGATGAGTCAAAATTTATGTAAATTGCATTGACTCACTGGCTGAAATCCAGTCAGTAGTTGTAGTTCATATTGTGCTTGGTGCACAGAAAGAAATACAAGTGTGAGTTCTTTGACTAACAGTAACTTGATGCTAAAACTTACATTTTAAGACTGACACGCAAGTAAATATTCAGTTAGATTCTGGCCTTTTTCACTCAAAATGAAGTGTTCAGAAGTCCACGTGGTTATTTAAAGTGATGTAGGTCCATGGAGTATTCATGTTTAATTTCTCTTTCCTGTTGATATGCTTGCTGGAACTTTTCCACAGTAATTGCCATTTTGTGGTCAGATATTAATTTGAATGGTTAATGTGCATCACTGCCTGCAACATGAAGTACCGTATTTTTCTGTGTATAAGACAATACTTTTGTCTAAAATCGTTAGATTAAAAATTGAGGGTCGTCTTATACACGGAGGTAAGGAGGGGGGAACAGATCAAAGCGCTTTGATCCCTGCTTTTCCCCTCCACCTTCTTCGCAAGAAAGTGGAGGGGGAAAGCTGGAATCATCAAAGTGCTTTGATTCCTGCCTTCCCCCTCCACTTTCTTCGCAAGAAAGTGGAGGGGAAAGCAGGGACTTTCTTCGCAAGAAAGTGGAGGGGGAAAGCAGGAATCATCAAAGTGCTTTGATCCTTGCCTTCCCCCTCCACTTTCTTCGCAAGAAAGTGGAGGGGAAAGCAGGGACTTTCTTCGCAAGAAAGTGGAGGGGGAAAGCAGGGATCAAAGCGCTTCGATCCCTGCTTTCCCCCTCCACTTACTAAGACCTGCTTAGATTTCTTACTTTTGGGTTAGAAAAGTGGGTGGTGGTGTCTTATACATGGGGGCATCTTATACACGGAAAAATAAGGTAGCTTATGTATATGCTGGGTTACTTTTAATTTTAAGCAACACATTTATTAGACTTTTGCACCAGGTCTCCCACCTAGGCTTGATTGCTATGAGATTCATGAACTGGAAAATTAGGGAAATGTTAAAGGTGGCTATATATTAAAGTTAGGAAAGCATTGTATGGAGAACTAGTTTTGCCATTTTTACATTTGCTTTAGCTGCCTTGACTTTGGACAGGGATTCTCAAAGCGGTTGCTGCATACTTTCCTTGAGGCCTAAATTTATGAAGCATGCAAGATGATACAAAGAAATATTGAGCTGAGAAGTATAAGATCTTTGGATAAATTGGTAGTAGAACACTACAATGGAGGGGGAAAGTTTGTTAGTTGTTAAATTATAGAATAAGTCCCATGTGAAGTATGTGTGAGACAGGCATCACAATTGGTTATGGTTTGTTCGTTCTGTGCTTCTCAGTCTTTGGCATCTTGAGTTCAGCCAATCACTTTATCAAATGAACCATGCCCCAGCATAACAGAAACAAATAACCCCATTCCCACTGGGAAAGATATTTATGTTTTCAGGCTTGTTGATTTTATATTTATCATTTTTGGTAAGCTGGTGATCAGGGTAACGGGAAATACTGTCAAACATTACTACTAGCACTGGATAATCTGTAGTCAGTCATGTCACTAGGCAATGGTGCTTTGTACTTGAAGAAGGACATGAAGGTTAAGTGTGAGTTATTCCTACTTTGAAAACCCAGTGTCTCATTAGATTTGTTTTGTCTCATACCACTGATACCATTGGTTGAGACCTCTGTGTTCCTCACTGAAGAAAGTGGAACTTACACTGACTCCTTATTCTAAGAGTTAATGGAAAAACTGCTGAATTCCAGAAATAGTACTACCTTGAGAAAGTAGCCCAGTTTCAAGGAGGTAAACAAATGCCTGGTTTGTAGGCCTCTTTCTCTTTATTTCTGTTTTCTTCCTTTTTTCTTTCTCATTTTTGTTCCTTCTTTATCAGTTTCTTCACCAGTGCCGTACACCTGTGCATATTTTCTGGGAGCCTCAGAAATAATGGACACCAGAACTCAAAGCTTTAAAAAAAAATTTCAGTCAGTGGGCAGTTTTACTGTTTGCAGATCTATAAATATAGTTTTATGTGCTTTTTATTTGCCACACTGTTCTTTTTGTTTTGTTTTATGTACTAATCCGATACAAGCCCTTTAGTGGATTAAATGCCTGAAAATAGAGTCTCAGGAATGCAGACTAGTTAGGGTCAAGAAAATGATCTGTCATCAAGACTATATGAATCTACACTGCATTCCTAGGGCCAACATGATCAGAAGCATGGGATTCACGAAATGTCCCTCTGTTATTGTTCCTAGAGATGAGGTGTATCTGAATTGTAGGAAAGAGAGAAATAGTGACAAGAAGTGGCATACTAAGACATGAAAATTTCAGTTCATGGTTGAATCTTTATATTGTCAATAGAGGATTGTTTGGGAGCTATAGGAAAAAGGCTCATTGGTGATGATGTCATCAGCCATGCATTTTAATTGTTAGTTTAATTGTTAGTTTCATATCCCTTCCCTTCAGGTTTCAAGGCTCCCTAGAGATCTCTTTTGACCTGGAGAAGCCTTTGGGAGCCTCAGGACTGGGGAGGAGATCCTTTAATATCTAAAAATTATTGCTGCTGATCACAGTCCTGGTGGTTATGATTTTCTGCTGTTAAAGCCCCCACCCCCAGTTCTGAAGCTTCCAAAGTTTCCCCCAGCTTGAAAGGGACCCTTGGGAGCATCAGAATAAAAAACTTTAAATTGAAGATTAACTTCCATGGCTGGTGATGTCATCACCATTTACAACCACAGAGTTGCGCAACATATTTCATGCGGTGTATGTAGATAAGTCAGTCATTGGTTGAAAAACACCATGCAAAAATAAATTGTGGAAGAAGATGATCAATTGTTGATGAATCGTGAATTATGAACACAGATAGCAGGCTACAGTTTTGGATTTGGAAGCCTCCATTTGTGACCTGTGACGTGTGGATGGGCCATGTATGTATTATCACCTGCATTAAAGTTAGAGTGGAAATGCATATCATCAGTGTTTTCTTTGGATCCTTCAATTTGCCTAATGAAGATCTCTAGACTGGGAACACTTTATACCATATCATATCTTCACAACCTTACAAACAGAATCAGATTTTCCTCCTCCAAAAGTATATGCCCCAGTGTACAGAGCAGCGAACTGCAAATCCCATCAGCTAATTATATGCATTTGTGTGTACAATTACCTAATTGTGCAGATTGTAGCTGAAATTGTAGACACTTTTTGTCCACACAATTAAATAACTCAATCGCCTCAAGATCAGGCCAAAAAGCAAGTCTGTGCCAAGAGTCTATGGGGCCTAATTTTGGATTCTGACCTTCTTTCGTACATGGCATTTATGCTTGTTTACATGGTTGGCTACCCTACAGTAACTTGTCTACTCTGTGGCTGACCATTTGTTCTTCTTTCTGCTGTTACATTGTATGTAAAGCCTGCTCTGGATAACAGTGTTGCATGTAGTTTCTATTTCATAGCTATCCCCTTGAGGAAAACATATTAGCAGTGTCCCACTGAAGGGAGACACTGGCTTCAGAACCCTGTTTGCCTACCGGTTTGTGGAGACTAAGAATTTTCTCCTGGAGACAGGAGTTCCCTGCAAAAAAGTGTCTCCCTTTTGGCCTTGAAAACATTAACATACTGTTAACATTAGGATTGCCATATTCCTCCAAATTAGGTAACCTAAATTTCACATTATGCAAATTATTAGTCAGTTATTTTTGTAACATGCAAATCTGCATATTATACCATTTAACATGTATGATTCCATATTATGAAAATTAAGCACATTAACCATTGCTTTGTTTTTCTACCAGTATGTTTCAGCCTTGGCATCATGTGTGTGGTAGCCACTGATCTGAGGCCATGTCACACAACAGAAATGCCCCCCTTTTTCTCTCTCGCCGCTTCTGTTTCCTGTGTAGTTGCACTTTGTGATCATGTGGCGCATATCATGTGATTGTGGTTCATGTGTATTTTCAGCAGTAGTCACAGCAACAACAACACGAAGCACCTCTCTGGCTGGAGTGAGCAGAACCCAGTGGGAATACTGACATCACTCCATGGCTTCTCTAGAGAAATTCACACGGCAGTCCAACATGCTGCTCTCTGCTGCTCCCCCTTCTAGAAGACCTGTGGCCGCACAGTTGAAGGAAGTGAAAATAAAGAAGGAAAAGTTCATTTTTTCTTTTCCTCCAGCACAAAGGGAACCAGCTGGCAACTTGAGCTGCAGCAGCAGCAGGAGAACGTCCAGGCTTGGGGGGTGGGGGTGCACCTCCACGCATGCCCCCTCCCCTCGCCTGGATGAGGGCAAGGAATTTCTTCCATGAGCCGTGTGGGAACCACCACTTCCCAGCACGGTTGGGTGAGGTCAGTAGGTTACCCAGGAGCCAAACCATAAACACCTCTGGAGAGAGTGTGACAAGATGTAGCGACAGAAGCATACCAATGCACTGACATTCTTCCCTGATGGAAATAATTTTTTAAAAAGGGAGTCAGACAGAAGTAGGTAAGGGAGGTGGGACCACACGCCACATGCATGGGAAATATATCAGTTTTGGAGAACACACTCAATGGTATATAGGTTTTACTGTGTGATGAAATCCGTTATTGGACGTGCCTTGTCTGAATGGGGGAAAAAGCATCAACATTCACGAGGAGTAAGTCAGAAACATTTGGCTGGTGTGACCACAGCCCGAGAGAACCAATAGAGCATTAAAGTTAGTGTTCGACATGGAACAGGCAGTCTTGTTAGGTACCATCAATTCACTTCAAAATTATTGTGACCCTTTCCTGCAGAGGAAGCAGAGGAAGGTGAGCTGTGTCTGGGAGGACATTTTATTTGGTGTGGTATTTTTTCTAGGCTTGTGGATTTTTAGGCTTGCAGGGGGGTGTTTGCTCTGACCTTTGTTCTCCCTGACTGCATGGTCTGAGGGGGCGGGGTTTTAGCTTTAAATAAGTGCTACCAGAAGCTTTAAGCCCCTTTCCTGCAGAGGAAGGTGAGCTGTGTCTGGGAGGACATTTTATTTGGTGCTGCCTCGCCATGGTCTGTTAACCTCACGGGGTGCTTGGGGTTTAGGGTGAAAGCCGACAAGCAGATCGATAACCCTGCATCATGCAACAATCAGAAGAAAACTTCTGCCCTAAAGTTGGGCACCTGGAATGTTCGGACAATGACCCCTGGCTTTTCTGATGACCTGCAGGAAATAGACGACGTGCGCAAGACAGCTGTCATAGACATGGAACTGAGTAGGCTGCAGATGGACATTGTTGCCCTGCAAGAGACGAGATTGCCAGACTTGGGATCTGTCAAAGAAAAAAATTTCTCATTCTTCTGGCAGGGAAAACCATTGAATGAGACCAGAGAATATGGTGTTGGCTTTGTGGTCAGAAATACTCTGCTGAGATCCATTGTTCCACCTACTGTGGGGTGTGAAAGAATCCTGTCTCTGCAGCTCCACTCATCAGCGGGACCGGTCACCCTCATTAGTGCATATGCACCAACACTGTCATTTACAACAGAAGTCAAAGACAAATTCTATGATGATCTGGCAGCTACTATCAAAAACATCCCCGAGAGAGAACTGCTGTTCATTCTCGGAAACTTTAATGCTAGAGTTGGTGCTGATCACAATTCTTGGTTCACTTGTCTATACCATTTTGGCATTGGGAAGATGAACGAAAATGGCCAACGCTTGCTGGAGTTTTGCTGTTACTATGGTCTTTATGTCAGCAACACGTTCTTTAATACGAAGCTTCAACACAGAGTTTCCTGGAGACATCCAAGATCGAAGCATTGGCATCAGCTCGATTTGATCCTCATTAGACGCTCTAGCCTTCCTAGTATTATGATCACACGCAGTTATCAGAGTGCTGGTTGCGATACTGATCACTCCCTGGTGTGTAGTAGAGTAAAACTGCAAGCAAAGAGATTGTATCACACGAAAAAGGAAGGAAGACCACGTATTGACATCAGCAAGACTCACGATCAAAGAAAAGTGGAGGAATTTGCCCAAGCGCTTGAGGAAACCCTTCCAGGCCGGGCTGATGCAAATGCACCTGAACGATGGGAACATTTCAAGAACGCTGTTTATAACACTGCCTTGTCCACATTTGGCAAGAAGACCAAAAAGACGGCAGACTGGTTTGAAGCCCATTCAGAAGAGTTGATGCCAGCCATCGAGGAAAAGATGAGAGCTCTAGCAGCATACAAAGCCTGTCCTAGTGAGTACAACTTGCAGGCTCTTCGAATTGCTCGTAGCAAAGTCCAGCAGGCTGCCAGGAGATGTTCTGATGAATATTCGCTTCAGCTCTGCTCTCAGATACAGATAGCAGCGGACACAGGTAACATCAAGGGAATGTATGATGGTATCAAGCAGGCTTTAGGCCCAATACAGAAGAAATCTGCTCCTTTGAAGTCTGCTACAGGCGTGATCATCCAGGACCGAGCATAGCAGATGGACCGCTGGGTGCAGCACTACTCTGAGCTATATTCCAGAGAGAATGTAGTAACCGAAGAGGCATTAAATAACATCAAGTGCCTGCCTGTCTTGAAAGAGTTGGACAGTGAACCAACTTTAGCAGAAATAAAAGTGGCCTTGGATTCCCTTGCCTCCGGCAAGGCACCTGGGAAGGATAACATCCCTGCTGAAGTGCTGTAAAGAGATCATCACCACCAAGCTGTATGAAATCTTTTGTCTTTGCTGGAGGGAAGGTGGAGTACCACAGGACATGAAGGATGCAAACATCATCACATTGTATAAGAACAAAGGAGACAGGGGCGACCGGAATAACTACCATGGCATCTCTCTTCTCAGCGTTGTAGGGAAGCTGCTTGCCCGCGTTGTGCTGAAGAGACTCCAGGTGCTTGCAGACAGAGTCTATCCAGAATCGCAGTGTGGATTTCGAGTTAAAAGATCCACCACTGTCATGGTATTTTCCCTCAGAGAGTTGCAGGAGAAATGTAGGGAACAACAACAGCCACTCTTTGTGGCCTTCATAGATCTTACAAAGGCCTTTGATTTGGTTAGCAGGGACGGCCTTTTTAAAATACTTCCCAAAATTGGATGTCCACCTCGACTCCTTAACATCATCAGGTCCTTTCATGAGCACTGTAGTTTTTGATGACTCAACATCAGATCCCTTTGACATCCGAAGCGGAGTGAAACAGGGCTGTGTCCTCGCGCCAACCCTTTTTGGGATCTTTTTTGCTGTCATGCTGAAGCACGCCTTTGGAACTGCAACAGAAGGTGTCTATCTCCGGACTAGATCAGATGGAAAGCTCTTTAATTTCTCTAGATTGAGAGCGAAGACCAAAGTCCAGCTGAAATGCATGCGGGACTTCCTCTTCGCCGATGATGCAGCTGTTGTTGCCCATTCTGCTGAAGACCTCCAACAACTCATGAATCGCTTTAGCAAGGCCTGTCAAGACTTTGGATTAACAATCAGCCTGAAGAAAACACAAGTCATGGGCCAGGGCGTGGACTCACCTCCCTCTATTAAGATCTCCACACAAGAATTGGAGGTTGTTCATGACTTTGTGTACCTTGGCTCAATGATCTCTGACACTCTCTCCCTAGATGTCGAGCTGGATAAACGCATTGGCAAAGCAGCTACCATGTTCTCAAGACTCACAAAGAGAGTATGGCTTAATAAGAAGCTGATGGCATATACCAAGATCCAGGTCTATAGAGCCTGTGTCCTGAGTACACTCCTGTACTGCAGTGAGTCCTGGACCCTTTGTGCACGGCAGGAGAGGAAGCTGAACATGTTCCATATGCGTTGTCTCTGACGCATTTTTGGTATCACCTGGCAAGACAAAGTTCCAAATAGAGTAGTCCTAGAACGAGCTGGAATTTTTAGCATGTGTACATTACTGAAACAGCGACGTCTATGTTGGCTTGGGCATGTCGTGAGAATGGCTGATGATCGAATTCCAAAAGATCTCCTGTATGGAGAATTAGTGCAGGGAAATCGCCCCAGAGGGAGACCACAGCTGCGATACAAGGATGTCTGCAAGCGGGATCTGAAGGCCTTAGGAATGGACCTCAACAGATGGGAAACCTTGACATCTGAGCGTTCAGCCTGGAGGCAGGCGGTGCAGCATGGCCTCTCCCATTTTGAAGAGACACTTGTTCAGCAGGCCGAGGCAAAGAGGCAGTCCCGAAACCAGCCAAATCAGGGAGCTGGACAGGGGACAGATTGTATTTGTCTTCAGTGTGGAAGGGATTGTCACTCTCGAATTGGCCTTCTCAGCCACACTAGACACTGTTCCAAGTTCTCTATTCAGAGCACGTTACCATAGTCTCTCGAGACTGAAAGATGCGTAATCTAATCTAAAGGTTTTATCATTACTAACCTGTTTATCACTCGGCTGTGCATCAGGAAAATATGTACCCCCTCAGAGAAGATGAAAGGTGCCTTCATAAAACACATGGTAAAAAAAATAGACAAATGTGAAGAAGTTTTAAATGTGTCAACCAGCTGTAAAACGTACTCCATTTCCCCCCCAGTTAATTGCTGAAAGGGGATAAGAAGAAGAGTGTATTCCTATGTCAACTCAGACTCATTCCTTCCACCTGGGAACATATTCAAAGTAGTATGGAAGAGGGATGAATAGGACCTAGGGTGTGACCACTTGTGCCACGGTGTTTAAATTGCAGTACTGCAGTGAAGACTCTGTTCCTTGAGTTTGATCCTAGGCTTAGGTAGCTGGTTTGAGGTTGCCTCAATTTTGCCTCCTTCTGAAGTTAGTAAATTGAGTGCCCAGCTCACTGGGAAGGAGGGCCATGTGTAGCCTCCATAATTAAATTGTAAACTGCCCAGAGAAAGCTTTAAGCACTATGGGGCGGTATATAAGCAGCATTCTTTGCTTTTGCTTTACTTCGATAAATAATCCAGAACACGATCCGGGATTAGGATGGTGTTTCACGTTATTTTCCATTGACTACATGACATAAAGGCCAATATGAATTGGCCCGGAGTCCCCACCACCACCACATCCATAGTTTTTTTCTCAGCTGCCGGGGCTTCCACTTGTTTGGAATCAAATGTATTTGCAGAGGTTTTAGCTGTTATATTTGAAGTCAATTCTAGCCAATTGCAGCAACAGTGAGAGAGGTTTGGCAGTGGGGAAACTGCCATTTGAACCCTCTTCTCCCAAGACCAGGTGCCTGGGTCTGCTTTCATCTTCCCTCCCTCCCTCCCTCCTTAAGGCTTGCTAATCTAGTGTTAGGGCAGCTCCATGACCAAATGAAAAAAGAGAGAGTGATGAATTGGTGGGGAGGGGGGAAGTTTTAAAGTAGCTCTGTTCTATGTTTCCTGCAAATCTGGATGGCTAGAGTAGAGCTATCTTAACAACGTGGAAACAAGGCTGAACTGAAAACTTCCTCCTCTCTCTCTCTGGCAGTTCCTCACTCCCCACCCCACTTTGGTTACCTAGCCTTAGAAAAAGAAAGAAAGAAAGAAGGAGGGGAGAGGAAAACAAACAGACCAAAGAGTGGACAGAATTCAAATGATTAACAAGCCCCTGTCCACTCTCTGCTGACTCCTATGTCTTTGGCTGAAGTGAATTAACCTGGGAAAACCCAACTTCTCTGGTGTGACTTCACAACAGATTCGTTCACATTCTTCCTGCTGTGTAGTCAAACCCCTAGATAGCTTATCTGAGGGGGCAACATACAAAGAGTTTAGGAAGAGGTGGTTGAAAGATTGTCACAGAAAAGACATGCTGCATCTGAATCTTTGCCTCAATGGATGTCCTATCTGCTCTGTTTGAGTCTGGAATGCAGCTTCTCCACCCCAACCCAGTTCTGACAGAACAGGAACATATATTCTACTGTATTCTTGGCTAGTAACTTTGAGGGATTTATTTTAAATATAGTACCCATATACGGACTAAATTCTACCACCACCCTGAACAAAATCTGGAAGAAAAGATGGCATACATTATTATTTCTTTGTATCTTAAGACTGGAGATGAAACTAAAAATGACTCTGCTAACACCACTGAAATTGTACTGCTTAGTTTTTTCCCCCCTTGCCATTGAATGGACATTATATTTAAAAGGAAAAAAACACAGTCCTTTGAGTTTGTAGGAACGTTTTGTTTCTTACAAATGATCGATTTCCTAAAAATATGTGGGAGGATTACTGCCTCATTTCTTTAACATATTTTTGAAATTCTGGAGCAGGGAACAAATGCCAACTACGAAGGGATAAGACTGCTTATTTCTCAAAAAAATAAAAAAATAAACAGCAATTGCTATAGCCCTTATAAAGGGACAGTAATTGCTCTAAGCCCTTCCTCTTCTGGGATGTATAGTACTCTGATCTTCATAATCCTGGCTATTGAGACAGTGGATAAAACAGACTTCTTATTAAAAGTATAGGAGAATTGCTTGTATCCTCTATAGCTCTTAACCTTCGGTACCAAAAACGAAAAACAAAACACAACAAACCCCAACTGCTTTTCAGAACAGTGGGCTGAACTGCAAGGTAAAATTTATACTAATCAGAAAAATAAATAAAATAATATCTGTGACTGTGGAAGGATTTTTCCTACTGAACAAAATTACTCATGTAAGAATATCAGAAAACAAAGAATTTTGGAGCCCCTTGAAGACCAACAAATTACTTGGTATAAGCTTTCTTGCTTTTTCTGCAACAGATGAATGCAGTAATATCCACATCCCAAAATATAGCGATGTATAGATGTTGGCTTATGATTTAGATTTTGTTGTCCCTTCAGATGGCAAAATATCTTTGAAAACAAAATTTTCTTGGAAGAATATGCTATCCATAAATGTTATATTCTGCCATTAATGTTACCTCTTAGAATGTAGATTGTCATATTGATTGAAGTTCAATATAGTGATCACTGATTTTCCTATATTTAACATACCAAGTACTAGAAAACGAAAGCATGAAATGGAAAGGTTAGGGGCAACTGATGGATTGAGCTAGGGGCAACTCACCTCAAAATTTGGGGGTGGGGTAGTGCTCTCTGCTCTGGTTGTCAGTAACCTATGAGGTAAGGGATCTCAATTCATCTGTATACATGAGCTAGAGTTCCTTAATTTACTTCAGTATTAAAAGATTTTCTGTGTATACAATGGACCTACCCTTGCTTGTGATGAACTCCATATTCACATTGAATCCCACCCTAAATTTCCAATATAGATCTGATCTGAAAAATGAATGATCATGAGATTGCCAATCCATTTTACACCTGAGTTATCAGGATAAACCTGCAGCTTCTACACATTACACAGGATTGTTTTAAATTTTTATATGCCTAGAATTTTGAAATGTATTATTTGAATCAAAGTAGATTATGTATTTCCCGTGTGGCTGGCCAAATGTCTTTCCAACAAAGGGTAAAATAAGAAGGCTATTTTTTTGTGTAAAAGAGTGATCTTTTTAGTCATGCTTGGCTGCCTTTTCAGGACTGTCTCCATTTATAATGAGATATTCTTGGACTCATTTGAACCAGAAAGTTTCATGAAATTGTTTCATTTTTACACTAAATACCTTGAATTATTTAAGAAGGCCAGCACTCAAACAGTGTTTAGAATATAATGTCATGAGTAGGGCTGGTCATTGTTTCTTTTAAAACAAATTTGAAAATAGCAATTCCAGTGGATAGCCATATCAGTTTATTGTGACAAAAATAAGAATCATTCTTAATTTATGGTGGAATAAAATTTCATGGACAAGAGTCCACTTTGTCAGCTTTATCTGACAAAGCGTATCTTCTGAAGTGAGATCTAGTAGACAAAAGTTTATGCTACGATGAACCTGTTAATCTTTAAGGTTCTACAAGACTTTTTGTCATTAAAAAATTGGACATAACTTAAAGTGGAGGTGCATCTGACCTCTCTTAAAGAGATAGATGTTAGAATATTTCATAAGGTGATAACATATCACTTTAAGTCTTATCTAAAGCTAAGACATTTTGCAGTAAAGGGCACACTTCTTTAAATCCTCTTTGATTTGGGTGATGGAGGGAAATTCTAACAACTGAATGAATTGTATCTAGAAGGTCTTTTGTTTTATCACGCAGAAAAAAAGGGTCATCAATCTGTCTTTAGGTTGTTGTTGTTTAGTCTTTAGGTAGGATACTACAATAACTGTGTGAGTGATGTTGAGACTACAGTTTTAATAACTATAAGGTGCTCCAAATAATTTTGGATTATTTGGATAATTATTTGGGTAATTTGGGTTAGATATGAATAGATGGGGACTAGAAAATTATCTGTGTATACTATTTAAAACTGTGTTATGCTTACACATATGTATAGCTTTTTGAGACAAGTTACAGATTGGGCATAGTAGCATGATTAAATAATTTAGCATATATTGCTTTTATAGTGAGTGATATCCCTGTTATGTATTTCCAAAATCATATCATTTTGATTTTGCGTATACCAAGAATGCAATAATTATTTTTCTAAATTTGAATTTTTAATACATTGGAGGGCGAATTTAGTTCTATTCTTCTTATTTAGTTCTGCTGTGTATTAAAATACAGAAGTCACTTTCTAACACAGCAACCTTAAATTCCCTTACTACTTAATCCTTAGGGCAAAAGAGGTTGAAACCCGAGCCCATCCCTAGTACAGAAACACACAATGCTTTTTCAATTTATGTATAAATTGAAATTGGAAGATTGTTTGTACTGCTATATGTTTACTTTGTAAAGAGTAGATCTATAAATAGTTCTTTTCCCCACTAAGATTAAGGTATCTTGTATGCCTTGTTTTTCCTTTTAAGATTTATTTTAGCTTTGGGCTGTGAGTGAAACAAAGCCATGCTTGCTAAAATATAGTTACTTTTTTGCTCAGGAGCTACCCCAACTCCCACCATCAACCCCCCCAAAAAAAACAAAAACAAAAAAATCCTCCCAGGAAAACAATAACGTTTTCATGGTCTGTGCTTATTATTATTCTGAGAATGTACTAATTTGTTACACCCAAGATGACGGTTACTTTGGTCTGTGAAAGGGGCAATGTGCCAACTACTACCGTTAAGTAAAAGGGCTCCTTTTATTGAAAATGGTGGGACAGAAAGTAGCCTGCCGTGCGTGTGGGTATAGAATGGCAAATTGCCAATAGTTATCTGGGCATCAACCTTTCTGCTTTGGGTTCTGAATGAATGTAAAGCTATGATTTTACAAAGTGTCTACATGGAAAGCCGAAGACTTTACATGTTCTCCCTGTAATTCTCGTATTTGGCATTAAGCTTTGATAATTGTCTACTTATATGGAGCCTGTAAGAGCAAAATACAAGTGTGAAAGCATGTTTTACTTAGCCAAACTATGAGATAAGTTTAGCTATATTATGATGGATTTTGTTTTGTTTTATTCTGGTCTCCTAAAATTTGAATGAGAATGAAGTATGATTCTATACCTCAAGCCTGCTGAAACCAGGGTGGTCTCATCATTTTGTTTTACATGCATGACATTGCTTAAGGTCATTAGTTGTAAATCTTAATATAAAAAGGCTGAAAATATATTCAGCACTTTGTACTTACCGAATACATATTTAAAAGCCTCTGTGAGAAGTTGAGACCTACATGACAGATTTTGAAGCACTGAATGGTCAATTTAGTCATGTAGATTAGCTGTGTCTAAACAGTACATGAGGATGGATTGTTACAATGCTTTGATGAAATCTTTCTCTTAATATATATATAGCTCAGCTGATCAATTTTCTAATTTTACAGATTATTATTTTGCCTTTCAGCACTAATATTTTCAGCCCTACATCATCTTCAGGCAGCCTACTAAAATAAAGAATTTCAATTCTCTCACCCCCCCCCCCCTTTTATTTCATAGACTCTAGTCTAGAAAATAAGGATCAAATTGGAAACAGGCTCTTGTTTCGCCTTCATTATTAACACTGGGGCAGACCCTGGTCTTCTAAAATGTGATCTTGTTTCTATGAGCAGTTAAAATAGGTGGTATATATATTGCAAGAATGTGCCCAGTGTGAAATCATTTATGTTGACAGAAGAATGAATTTCACAAGGTGTTCTTTAACACAACTTAACTGAGAGACCACAAGGGTCTTGTAACATCTTAGAGGCTAACAAATTCATTATGACATAAGTTTTCATGGACTACAGCCAGCAAGGGATCTCCACGAAGAAATTAAGCTTCTTTCTAATTTTCGAACATTGTCTTAATGCTTATTAACTGTATGCATACTACATATTTATACAGTATATTTATATATAAAGGTATCAAATTATACAGTATATTTAGGGAAACCATAGCTCACTATGGCTTGCCTACATATTACTGCTTTTATCTCCCTGTACAGAAAACAAAATAGCAGTTATTTTCTATAGAAATGGAAAGCTACAAAAATAAGTTTTTAGAGAAGCTCCTGAGCAGATACCAAACTGAGTTCAACTGCTCATTTCACCTTTGAAAAACAAATAAAGCAAAGCCTGAAACACAACAGATACTCTTTTGCATGCGAAATGGTACAATATTTTTTTAAAGAAAGCAGCTAACCAAAGACATTTATTATAGCATTTTGCAAAAACCCAAATGAGATGCTTTCTTTTCAGTCCATTGATGGCGGAACAAACATTTCTTTAATAAGACTACAGCACATTCTAATTTTGTTGCAAGAGCTTAGATAAGGATCAGGCCCCCTCTGAATCACTGCCTTGCCCTTTGACATTGAAAGTGCTGAAGCTCTTTGGCAAAAAGAAGAGTTAGACATTCATTATTATGCGAGGGACTTTCCAGTTTCTAAAGGGGAGCTCTGTGCTTTCTCTCTGATAGACTTTGTTTGCTGGAAATGAGAACTGTATTTTGGCAGCAGAGGACAAGACTTAAGGATACTCTGCAGGCAGACTCATTATGACATAATCCTTCATTAATCCTTATTCTCTATTAATAGATCAAGCCACAAGTTTTGCTTTGGTTGACCATCTTCGCCCGACAGGCCACATTATTAGTCAGATTGATCTGCAGTTCTTGGGCATATTAAATTATGTGCAACATATAGTATCTGAAAACTCACATGGGCTGTTTTAAATAAAATATCATTTCTGCTTACAGTCAAAGAATATTTGATATCTGATCTTTAAAAGAGGAGATATGTTTTAAAAAGAGCTTTCTAGAGAACAGACAAAGGGGTTGGTCATTCGGTATTCTAACCAAAAGTAATTGATTCATATTAAAAGACTCAGAGGCATCCCTATGTCAAACCATGTTTATGACACTCTACTGTCATATAATCCCAGCTACTAAGACATAAAAGCGTATTCAGCTGAGGCAATCATACAGTTCCACCCTCATTCCTGTCCAGTTGTCACATCTGACCTGCCTTGTCTTTAAGATTTTATGCACTATAGGGATTCATGTGTACTAAATTCAGTCTAGGCAATTTTTTTTCAGTTTCGACCACCTGTGGAACAATGGTCTTTGCTTTTCTTTTATAAGCAGGGACCCAGTCACTTCTGAGTTACAGAAACTTAAAACACCCTAGAGCTCCAAAAGTCATCATCATCATTTTTTTTTACATTGATACAGTCTAACAATTTGGTCATAGCAGGTGAGGATATTTCCCTAGAATATTAGCAGAATAGTTAAGCCCACCTGGTTTGTAGAGCTTTAAAAGTATATGTTTTCCTCACCACCACCATCAACAGGGAATCTGGAAGTGTTTTTAATTATTACGATCAAGATGGATAGGATAATCCAACAACTAAGCATGACATTGAAAAAGGATCTAACTTTACAGAGAAGTAACCATGGTAAATTTGTTTTACTTCTGAGCATTACGGCTTACTGGAAAATGGCACATAATTATGTCAAATTGTCTAGAATAAAGAAGAACACCAATGGCAAACAAACAAACAAAAGATTTTATGAGACAATTTTCGGAATGTTGAAAAAAAAATGTGTTTGGTGAGTTACTGAAACTTGGCAATACTGTTTATAATTCTTCAGGTGACAATAGTGTATAATGCCTGCCTTGTAGATCTATATGATTTTTGTGCCAAAACATAACTTTCTGAGACTAAAATGTACCAACTGGGTGGATGAGAGTTAAACAGGGAAAGTTCTGTTCTAACTCTTTCCTCTAACCAGTTGAGTATTTGCACACAGAACATTCTGTATTTGTGTGGTCTCTAAGCAACCTGCCCTTTCATTATTTTTGAAAAAAGATCTCAAATGTCAACAGCAGAGATGTTAACATTTTCTTTTTTTACAACCGAAAAGTTTGTTGAGGCCAGTAAAAAGGGTAATGCAATGAGATTTATAACAGAATGTTTTCTCGTTCCTTCTTAACCCAACTTTGCTCTTCTATTCAGGCAAATTATTTTTGGAGCAGTTTGGAAGTGATGACCATGTTGTAATTGTTCTGGTCCATTATAATTGTTCAAATATTCAATAATATGATCATATAGACCAGGAGCAGCCATTGGTAACCAGTAGATCACATGCACTACTTTTGTCTGACTTTTCTGTCGAGACGAAGGATAATAAACAAGACAGTTTTACTGTCTAGTTTCACGTACAGATAATATTATTGTTTTCAAAAGATATAAAAAACAGAGATATTTTATGAGTTAAAGCCACAGTTACCTTTTGGTTTTGTATCAAATACACCAGCTGATTCCAAAGTTAACACTGTATATATTTTATCTATACACCCATGGCATACTACCACTATCTTGTGCATGTTCTGGAATGACAAATGGCTTCTGCCAATTTGACTGTTAAAGATAATTATTTGTCCTAAATTCCTCCTCTCACCCTGCAAAGACTTCATGCAGTATGAACACTTGTCCTCCATGATTATAAAGTCTATTGCTGTTTCATGATGACCATTTTATCTAATTATCATTGGAAGTATCTGGTGATACAAGAAAATACACCTTTAATGTATTAATATGTTTATACTCTACCTTTCAGTTACAATATTCTCAAGGCAGACAAAATGACAACATTTATGTCTGAAGAAGTGGACTTGTCCATGAAAGCTCCCATTAAAATATAGCAATGAGGCATTAAGTTGCCACAACTATTTTCTCTTTTTGTTTGTTTGTTTCTTTTGTTTTTGCTTAGCATGCTAGCACAGATTAACATGGCTACCTCTTCTAAAACTACAAAATTTATTGTTATTCCTTATTTTAAATATTATATTGCAGTATTTTAAACATTACAGAATTCAGAGGTAAAGACTTGCAAAAAAAACACACACATAGAATTTGTCCTTCATCTGCCAGATTGAAAAAAGAACAACCTCACTGAATGGTGCCAATCTATGGACAACCAGAGTATGGCAACTTTTTTTCCCCAGTCCAGTGTCTCACATTGTCTGCAGTAAAAATGTACCCCAGAAAAATAGATTTCTTGGCACTTGTATGCAAACAAAAACACTGCACATTGCTAGTCACTGAAACATGTGAACAATGTTTGCAGATGAGAATGTTAGAACAAAACATAACTCTTTGGGACTAAAATGCTTCATCCTAGTGCCTGAGGATAAAGTACTAATAAATTAGTTCAATAAACAAAAAATATCTGTCACAGAAAATAATTTCATATTCCATGACAACTGAAGCATATAATTTTTCTTAAAAGTCATGTCTTAGCATTGTTCCTGGCAGTGAGACAGATTGGTAAAGTGTCAGAGCTGACTTGCACAGTGCATGTTTTGAATGCAGGAAATTCCAGGTTCAATCCTCAGCATTTGCAAGTAGTTCCAAAATCTGGGGGAGCCACTGCCAGTCAGAATTGACCATACTGGGCCAGTGACCCTCAAGCAAACATTGCAATATACTAGCACTTTTAGACAACTGTTATACATGAGGTTTATAGTTTCTTTGATCCTGATAGTTATGGAAAATTTGATTCTCATTTATATGAAACAGAAGAGAAAAATGGTATTTCTAATGTTAAATCACATTCTGGACAATTTGCTTTCGCTTTTATAGTCATTAGGTACATTTAGCAATTGTCTTGTTACTGTTGAGAAGTGAGGAATTTCTTTCCCCCCCCCCAACAAATTTATTTAACAATAAATAACTACTCGAGGGTTGGAACTGTAATTGTAGCTAATAACTTTCAAAATTTGCTCCACAGGCATGGGATAATTCATGTTATAGATTGACTGCTTAAAGAATAGAAGTAAATGCAGTCCACAGAGAATCTTCCAAGGTTAGCTATTTTAGTTTGCTAAAGGCAAATAAGGTCTATTTGACAGAAACTGACATAGATGGTAGCCTAGTTCTTCAGATGCATGCAGTTGACAGTTGCAAAGAGTCTGTTTTGTTTCAATTGTTTATAAATGATCTGGCGTTAAAGATGACTGGTCCTGTGGCCAAATTGCTGACGACAACAAATTATTTAGAGTGTTTCAAGCCACTAGAGAGACCAGTACCTCTATGAAAATCACATTGCTTGAGGAATCTGATATTAAACTGACAGACATGTTCAGTGCAGGCAAATGTATGATGATGTACAGTGAGCAAAGGGTCTTTAGTTCATATGCAGAGTGATGGGACCTGGAAGCAATGACTGATCAGGAAAGAGATTGAAAGGTTGGAATGGATAGCTCAATGAAAACTTCAAAACAATGTGCAATTGTTGTGAAAGGGGTATCTCCCATCTTGGGGATCATTGGGGAGGGGGTTGAAAATCAGATTCCTCATATCATCATGGTTTTATGTAGACCTATGGTGAGAGCACACTTGAAACTCCATATAGCTCTTGTCATGATATCTTTAAAAATAATTAGTGGAAGAGATACACATAAGAGCAAGCGACGTGACTGAGCAAGCAACAGTCTGTAGAATCTATGAGGAAAGAGCGAGGGAAAAATGTGGTGTGTAATATGGACCAGGGTGGGCAGGGTGCTTAAAAAAACCACCTCATTTCTGGATATTTTCTAAGTCTTTTCAGCCAAGACTCCTCACTGAAATTTCCCCCTGAGCCACTAAGTTTTGATGGTTTCTCAAATAAATAAGAATCACAGGGCATGTCCACACAGGCAGAATAGCTCACTATTTTGATCACTTTTGATGTTGTTCGGATGGCCAGCAGGCAACAAAAGATGGGGAAGGGGGGGCCCTCTATTTTCATCTACTCTAGTGTTTTATTTTTAAAAAATATTTTCCTATCGATGCAGTGATATTCTAGATAAACAAAACACACTGGTGATATTATGTGTACCATGTTAGGTAGATGTATTGCTGTTTCCCTATGTCACTTACTTATTTAATTGGGGGGGGGGGAAGGAGAGTTGCAGTGGCCTCCTGAATGACAGCCACAGAAAAAAGCACGGCAGGAAGGAGACTGTCATTAATCAAAAGGAGGACAAATTGGAGTGATCCAAAGACCTGTCTGGACCCTTCTCATGGGACAAAAAACTTGATACAAAAGGATCACTCAAGTAAAAGATAAAGTATATCGCACTGAATATAAGAACCTTTCAAGCACGAATCAGACCTCCAATTTGCCCCGTCAGGAAAGATGGCATTATAAGAATTGTAAAAATTCTGTGCAAATTGGAGTTTCTTCTGGAAAAAAAAAATGACTATGAAACACCGGAGAAATCTGCAAGATTTCTCAGGGTGGAATGACTGTCACTCAGGCATCTCACTGCAATGAGGGGGATTTTTTTTTTCTTTCCAGTTTGGAGGTGCCCTTGCTTGCTGTGAGATTCACATTCCTAGTGTGGATAAAAAGGATGGAAAAAGGTCTTTCCCCTCTCTTAAAAGTCTGGAGCCTGATTTGTGAGAGATTTACAAGAGTTTTTTTTTCCCTTTTCCCTTTTCCTTTTGCTTTGCATTCAGGACACACACAATAAAGTGTTTCTTCATAAGTAGGACAGTTAAACTGCAGAATTACTAGATATTCCAAGAGGTGCTGAAGACTGGCAATAGAGACTTCACAAGTAATTTTGGCACCTGGAGCTTTGCTGCCTTAGTGGTTAAGCCCATAAGATTGACACATGCCTGGAGAAGATAAAGGAATGTAGAAGAATGCCTGGATCTGAACTCTCAATGGCCATATTAGTTCCATCCTGGGCTTGCCTGTTTTGTGCTGTTCTGCTCAAGGATGAGAAGCTGGAGGCAGTATACCTGCTTGGAATGGGTGGGTTTACATGCTTTCATCAGCAATGTTTGTCCCATCTAAATGTTGGCATTAAAGTTCCTGTCACCCTGCACTAGGTACAGCTCTGCCTGGGAACTATAACAAGGAATAGAACTTTTTCATGAAGGCTACCAGTGGTTACTAGTCATGATCATTCTGGATTACTCCTAATAGTCTCAGTCCCAGTCACTAGTAGGCATGTCTGGGAACTATTCCACTCATATCCTGTTTGTGAGTTTCTCATAGGCTTCTGGCAGCACGTTGTGAAAATAGAATATGAGACTAGACAGGCTTTAGGTACAGTAACTTGTATACAGATGAAGTACAGTAACTTGTATACAGATCAGGTTCTGGAAATCAGAGAAACCGTTTTTCATCTATATCTTCTACATACCCTGTAAAATAAGACCTAACCTGAAAATAAGCCCTAGTATGATTTTTCAGGATGCTCGTAATATAACCCCTACCCCAAAAATAAGCCCCAGTTAAGAGAAACCCCGCCCTTCACCACTGTGCAGCAACCAGAATAAGATGACATGACTGTATTTGAATAAACATAGATTGTTGTACATGAAAAAAAAATCCCCTAAAAATAAGCCCTAATGCATTTTTGGAGCAAAAAATTAATATATGGCCCTGTCTTATTTTCGGGGAAACAGGGTAACTCAAAGAGAAGAACGTACTAGACTCTAAACTTTATGAAGGATTTGCTCACTTCTGATTTAATTTCTCTGTTCCAGCTTCTGATAAACCATAAGGAACAAAGCAAAGTCTTTACAAGCTTATTTGTTTTATTTACACCCCATCTTTCCAACAAGAGAACTCCCAGGACTCCAGGAAACATCCAATTAAATAGAAAATATATAGTTAAAACCTAAAGTGAACAAAAATATTAAAAGCAATTTAAAACATACCAATAATATAAAATAGAGATCCTATTCTGGCAAACAGGAGTGTGGCCAAGGTAAAGGTTCCCCTTGACATTTAGTCCAGTCGTGTCCGACTCTAAGGCGCGGTGCTCATCCCCGTTTCCAAGCCATAGAGCCAGCGTTTGTCCCAAGACAGTTTCTGTGGTCACGTGGCCAGCGCGACTAGACACGGAACGCTGTTACCTTCCCACCAAGGTGGTACCTATTCATCTACTCGCATTTTTACATGCTTTCGAACTGCTAGGTTGGCAGGAGCTGGGACAAGCGACGGGAGCTCACTCCGTTGCGTGGATTCGATCTTACAACTGCTGGTCTTCTGATCTTGCAGCACAGAGGCTTCTGCGGTTTAACCCACAGCGCCACCACGTCCCTTTGGCCAAAGGTTCAGCTAAATTAAAAGGTAAGTGCAGGAAGGAAGCCAGCCTAGCTTCCTTTGTCAGGACATTCTTAAAGCCTAGGAGAAGAGCGCTGAGAAAGCAGCTACATCATCTCATTCTCACTAGCTATGTCTCAGAAGATGGTCGGACTAAGAGAAGAGCTCTCCTCAAAGACAGCAAAACCCTTGCACTGGGGCCCAAGTCATGTGACATTTTCTAGATCATATGATTACACGTTTTGAAAACAATGAGTTTCTTGTAGAGGTGGAAAAGGGCTATGTGACTCAGCATTTTATCTCCTATTTCACTATCATTTCTGTTAAAAGATAGGCCTTATCCCATCCCAACTTGTTCCAACTTGTTTTTTTAATGTGCTGTCAAGTCATTTCCAACTTATGACAACCCTATGATTTAAGAACCTCCAAAAGAACCTGTCATTAAAAAGCCCTGATTAGGTCTTGCACACCAAACTACATGACTTCCTTTATTGAATCATTTCAGTAATGTTCCGCCTTACAAACTTCCTAATGTGTCAGCTCCCTGCCTTCATAGCCACAGAGCAGTGCTTTTTCAATTTCTGCCTACCCTAGATTACTTCTTCCTACCTTACTGTAAATCTGGAATTAGTTCATCCATTTATCACAATGATGTTCTGTGTCAAGGCCAGAGGTTCTTAACCTTTTTAGTGGTTGGCACCCCATTGAATCTCAAAATACATTCTCACACCCCCCTTGAAAAATGTGTTCCAATTTATTTGTTAGAAAATTACATTTATTGCAAAACAATTTATTTACTGAAAAACAGATCACATATATGTATTGACATAAAATTTAATGTCTCAATGTTTAGTGGCTAATTTGTTGTTATTTATTCATAATAATATTTTGAAAGTGGGTTTACTTTTTTCAAAAGAGCTACATGTATGTCATCACTTGCATTTAAGTGATTTCTGGTTTTTGTTTTTATATGCAAAAGTGATGAAAATCCCATTTCACACAGATAGGTGGTGGCAAATGGTAGAGGTGTCTGCAATTCGCCAATTGTGGAAATGCCTTCGCCAGTTGTGGAAATGGTTCTAACTAAGCACACCAGAATTGTTCTAAGTCCAGTTTTTCAAATTCCATTTGAATATGTGTATTGGCCCATATTCCAATAAGATGGTCTTTTATTAATTGCTGTCGTCTATAGAATTAAGGTAAAACAGAAATGGATCCAGTATCCATCTCTGCTCTTTGCCAGTATCTCCTGTGGAAAAATATCCATGAAAAGATGCACTCTATTGTTGCAAATGTATTACAAGTTCAGGTAAAATTGTGATTTTCTCATTTTCCAGAACAATTTCATCAAGCAAAGAAAAGTTTGCAAAATTAGTATTTTCGACTTGATACATCCAAATGTTTAGTTTTTCAGTAAAAGCAGATAATTTTTCAGTAGCTGTTATTATGTTCTTACTATATCCTTGTATTGATATATTTAATTCATTTAAATGAGTGAATATATCTGCTAAATAGGCCAGTTGAAGTGTTGCATATCTTCTGTCAAAATCTTTAACTAAATTACCATTTTAGTTAGTAAGAAACTGAATAATTTCCTCGCGCATTTCAAAATCCGTGCTTAGCATATGTCCCTTGGAAAGCCACCTTATGTCAGTATGATAAAGAAGCACAATACGGTCAGCACCGATTTCTTCTTAAAAAGCAAGAAAGATACAATGATTAAGCGCCCGTTCTCGGCTATAATTTACTACATTTACTGCAGTAGCTAAGTGTTGTTTTAACTTATCTGGCAAAGTTTTTGATGCAAGTGCATGGTGGTGCAACATGCAATGTGTTATTGTAACTTGCGGAACTTCTTTCTTCATATATGCAAAAAATCCAGAATTTTTGCCTGACATTGCAGGGGCACCATCAGTGCAAATTTAATCTATTACATCCATTGGTATTTGATGTTTTTTTTAAAAAGAGGCTTTAATGAGATAGAAAACATCAGTTCCTTTTGCCGTCAACTCCAGTTGCTCACAAAATTAAAATTCTTCCAAAATTTCCTTTTCCTTTATGTATCGCACAGATACTAATAGCTGACTGCAATTATCAGCATCAGTTGACTCGTCCAATTGAATACTCACTTTCAGAGGACTGGCTTTAATATCTTGTACTACCTGCAGTAAAATATCCTGATTGGTATATTGAGTGCATGATTCAATCACATAACTTGATAGTGGAATCTGATGAATTTTCTGATGTGCTTCCGAATCTAATACAATTTTCACAATTTCCAGTGCAGATGGTTTTACCAATTCCTTGGCTATTGTATGAGACTTTTCCCCCCCAGCACGTAGATATGCCACCTGATAAGAAGCTTCTAACAAAGGCTTCTGAATTGCTGCAAAGTCAAATTTTGTGATAGTACCACTGGTATTAAATCGTGCCTTCTTAGACTTCAATATGTTAAGTGTATGTCCTGCAGCTTCACCACCGTGCTGATTGGTGAAATATTCTAACAAGTTTGGCAGTTTGAGATTGGAGTTTGAAAATATCTTACAACATAAAATGCATTGTGGTCATTGGGTACCGTCTTTCTCTGTTGTACAAGTGAATCCGTAAGCAACATAATAAGGTCTTTCCATTGGCATCTTTTTCAACATGGCAAGGGTTACTACAAATAATAAAGTAATATTCACACATTATTTTAGTCGCACATTTTAAGTAAATTATAAAATAATGTGTAAACAAAAATCAATGATAATTCTTGCTGAAGATAAAGAAAATTAGCGCTCTTTTCCATTGGCCTGCTTTGTTTGTGCATGATGAAGTGCACGTTTCAAGCAATTTCTTGTGGTACTGGCGAGTGCATGCGCAGTGACAAAAGTAGGGTGGGTAGTAGTGAGGACCATTTTGTCGTAGCATCTGGTCATAGCGTTTGCCAGTACGTACATACTCACATCAACTGTGAGTACATAGTAGAGTTGAGTCAAATTTATATAGAGACAGCTTTAAATTTTATATTATAAATCTAGAAGTTTTTAAAAAATTGTTACCACTCACACCACTAAAAGTTCTTTCTCGCACCCCCAGGGGTGAACCCACCCCTGATTAAGAACCGCTGGTCAAGACAGTTCACAACCTCATTTGCAAAATATTTCCATAAGAGAGGGTAACCATGTTATTCTGCTGCAGCGAAAGCAACAGTCTTCTGGCATGTTACATAGTTCCCCCCCCACACCTTGGCATGAGGGTTCATGGACTGTGGCCCACTTTGTCAGATGCAGAGTAGACCTTTGGTCTAGATGGGCGGGATAGAAATCCAATAAATAAATAAATATAAATATGGAAGTGGACTTTAGTCCATGAAAGCTTATGACAAATAAAGCATAATAGTTTTTAAGGTGCCACAAGACTCTTAATTATCTGAAAACACCAATAAATTGATTCTTGGTTGGCTCAGGCTTATAGTGTAACCTTCCAAAGGGAAACGTTATTTTCTTACCTATAGCAAGATATGATGTTTCTCAGTAATTGGACAGTGGGTGCATTAGGTATGGGACTTCTGTATTTCTTGGACTTTATCCTCCAGAATTCACCAGGAATTTCCCTACCAAGAATTTTGGGACTTTTAGCTAAAGAATCAAAGTCCTCACAGGAGTTTTCAGTTTCTCACAGGTTCCGTCTGCCATTTTATTCCAGTGAGGGAGACGGAGGAAATGCATGGGAGTGGCTAACCTCTCTGAGAGCTGCAAGGGATTAGGGGACTCATAGTCTTTCTGCCATTTCGGCTCTACACAGGATGCCTTCAAAAAACTACTAGTTCCATGCCTGGTGTCCACTGCAAGGAAAATGCAAACATCTCCTTTTCACAAATTGTTAGAAAATGGTCAGGTGTAATGTGAACAACTACACTCAATGTAGTTGAGTGTTGTCTGTTTTTAATGTTGTCTGTTTTCTTCTTTAGCCTATACATCTGACTAGATCCATGAGGCCCTCTTTGTAATTATATAAAGAGCACTTCATTCAGAACATGTGAAACAACTAAAGTGCTCTCCAACCCAGATTCCTGTTCAGTACCCCAGCCTTTAGCCGCATTACTCTCCAGCATTCCATACCCTGTATGAGCTGAAGTAGCTTAATAAAACTTTTCATCCAGATTTAATTAAGATCCCAACCTGCAAATATCTTTGCCAGCCAGTCCTTCCCAAGCTCATCCAGGAAACCCTAGTTATTCTTCACTAAGATGCACAAGCATTAATTTCATGGTAAAGAGGGAATCCCTTTGTTCATAGCTGTGTTAGTTCAAACAATGATTTCACGAGACTGAACATTTATGTAAATTTTGGACATGCTCTATGTCCTGGAAAAACTCTCATGAAATGTTGAGCACATCTATAATGTGCTTTTGGGGATAAGGTTTTTTCTTCTTCTTCTTTTTTGCTTTATCTCATAAATGTGAAAAGCGACACAGCATAGCTTTCCTCCCCTTTATATGTGCAACACAGAAACAGCAATTCCAGCATACTTTATATGTCTTATGGATCTGTGCCAGAAAGCAGTTTTGAAGGGCTGGTTCCCTCTGTGTGTGTGTGTGTGTGTGTGTGTAGGCATCTGGCAGTTGGCATACCAGTAATTAATTTACCACTGATAAAATGGCACACCATTGGAATGTGTCCTTGAAGGTCACACATTCCAGGTAAAAAGCAGTTGGGTGTTGCCGTGGTGTAATGATTCACACCCTGAAGAATGGTTCATTTTGGACTGAGAGTTCTGTAGACCAAAAGCAGAGATGTATTTCTTGAAATCTCTCTTCCTTGCTTTTCACACCCCTGCACATATCCTATTTCTTCTTAAATGGAAAACCTAAATCCAAAAGAGTCCAGTAAGGCTGACAAGGAATCAGGAAACTACGACTTGGCAGCAGCAGAACAAATAATTTGTTGGGCAAGAGAACAAAAGAGGAAGTGATGACTAATAGACCTTGAAGCAGCACCTCTGTAACTTAGTGGGGTCACATGCTTTCCTCTCCAAGTAGTTATTCTCACCCCACCCTCAGCAAGAAACAGTTCCAAGGATTATTGGTACACAGATTCTGCTGTCAGGAAATTTGCTACAGTTTGTTGCTATATAAGTGACAACTCTGAAACTAAGCTGTTTATGTTAATTGATGCTTAATGGTCTTAATACAGTGTGCTTTATCCGGTATAAACTCATTCTCTAACAGCACAACTGCTTACTGATGATATTATTGCTCTTTCGAACCCCTCCATTGAAGAACATATTTATTTGTATATTCAGTCCAAATTGATGAGATTTACTTTGAAGGCACCACACTACAGCTGGTAGTATCTTAGCTACAGGGAAATTGTGGATTTTGTCATTTATTTCTATGGGCTGCTATTACTTTCACCCTGGGTGACTAAATAAATGGTTGCTTCCAGCCAGCCTGCTAAATAAATGGACAGTATTTTTTCCTATAATGGCATTTTGGAAGTTTAAAATTACCAACCTCACTTACTTTATTTCTTTAATTCAAGCGTTATTTCATTTTTCCTTAGGACTGCTATGGGTGGACGTACTCAATAGAGTTTGGAATGGAAGGAAGAACTAGTACTCCTCTATTTAACACTGGTTAGGCCTCATCTTGAGTAGTGTCTCCAGTTCTGGACACTGTAAGATGCAGACAAACCAGAACAGGTTCAGAAGAGGGCAAAAAGAATGACCAGGGAACTGGAAGCCAAGCCCTATGAGGAAAGATGGAAAGATCTGGGCATTTTGAAAAGAACCACTGAGAAAAGAAGACTGAGGGGAAATATGATGTTGTTGTTGTTTAGTTGTTAAGTCATGTCCGACTCTTCGTGACACCATGGACCAGAGCATGCCAGGCCCTCCTGTCTTCCACTGCCTACCGGAGTTTGGTCAAATTCATGTTGGTAGCTTCGGTGACACTGTCCAACCATCTTGTCCTCTGTTGTCCACTTCTCCTCTTGCCTTCACACGTTCCCAACATCAGGGTCTTTTCTAGGGAGTCTTCTCTTCTCATGAGATGGCCAAAGTATTGGAGCCTCAGCTTCAGGATCTGTCCTTCCAGTGAGCACTCAGCGTTGATTTCCTTCAGAATGGAAATATGATAGCCCTCTTCAAATACTTGAAAAGTTGTCAGAGAAAGGGCAGGATCTGTAAAAATGGACTCAGGTTATAGGAAGCCAGATTTCAGCTGAATATCAGGAAAAACATTCTGTTAGAGTTGTATGACAATGGAACCAATTACCTCAGGAGATGGTGAGCTCTTCAACACTGGAGGCATTCAAGAGAAAAGCTTGACAATAATCTGGATGCCTGTGTTAAGCAGGGGATTGGACTCAGGGGCCTTATAGGCCCCTTCCAATTCCATTATTAGATGATTTTGTAATTCTGTGAGACAGCTGTCAATTTTTTTATTCAGTTCATAGTTACAGAGTTCAGTGAGATGAAACTGGGGGCTTCAGCATGGGATGTAGGAAGTACGTAATTCTCTGCTTATCAAATAAGAGCACTACATCCCAACTATTTTTTACCAGTTGAGTGAGGCCAATCCGGAGGTTTCATTAACAAATTGCAATTGGAGGCTGTAATATTGAGCTCTCCTATTCTCTCTGTGCCTTGAAATGGGTTCCAAGACTTCAGTCCATATACATTTCTACATAGTTTATTACTCTGTGTTCAAGTATGAAGGCCATGGAGTTCCTGGTTCAAACAGTAGAATTCCTGCAACACTGGCGTAATTCAAGAGTTTGTTGTTCTCCATTAACTTCCCAATCTTTTACTTCCTGCAGCTAAGACTCCTTGTGTACTGGAAGAAGTGTGACAATATGTGTAGGACCAAGGAAGTTGCACAGAAAACAATACAGTTAAAGGGGGCCATGCAATGACAAAGGGTTTATAAAATCATGCGTTGTGTGGAAAAATCTATAACTCAGGGTTGAACAAATGAAACTATTTGATAAGATTTTCATGAGAGCCAGGAGGAAGTACTTTTCATGCAGCATATAATTATTTTATGGAATGTTCTGCTACAAAATGTAGTGGTGGCAAATATCTAAGAATATGAGATATATCTGAAGAAATAATTGTAAATAATTGTTACCCCAATTTCTAAACCGAGGAAGTCTGCTGATTTATTTGAAGAAAAACAGGAGCCTGACACTGAACCCTCACATGTGTGTGTGTGTGTGTGTGTGTGTGTGTGTGTGTGTGTGTGTGTGTGTGTGTGTGTGTGTGTGTGTGTGTAGTTCTGCATTCTTTCTTCTTGAATCAACTCAGCGCTAGCCCTGCTATTAGGCTGACTGAGGTGGTCATATGAGATGGCAGTGTGTGGGAACTGCTTAGTCCCCCAACGATGGCAGGAGCCCTGCTAAGAGAACTGCCAGTAATTGCTGCTGCCATGCACAGCTTGTGACTGAGGAAGGGGCATGGCCCCTGACATTTTGGGTGGGGTGCCCTCCATTCTGGTCCATAAGCCACCCCAACTACTACTCTTTTGCTGCCAGTACCATCTCCTTATCCTTGTGTGATGCTTTACTAACACAGATCTCTTACATATGCCAGCCCCCTTCTCTTTATTTCCTTTCCTTCCAGTCTCTCAGCCCTGCTCATCTTGTCCAGTTCTGCAAGACTTGGAAGGTGCCTGGGCTGCAATGTGATGGCCAAGAGGCCAGCAGGAGATTCTTTGGAGCCAGACTCTAGGATGAAGATGGCAAGGGAATGCCCTAACACAGCGATGGCGAACAGCTGGCATGCAGAGCCCTCTCTGCGGGCACGCGAGCCATAAGTTGCTGGATCGCTCCCCCCCCCCCCGCAGCCAAACCTGAGAAGGCAACTGCAGCCACAGTGCTGGCGCCCCAACAGGCGGCGGGCCAGGATCTGGAGCAACTGGTGCTGGTGGCAGATCTGGAGTGGGGTCTCGAGGCACCTCCGTGCCCAGGATTCCCCCTTCCGCCGCCACTTCCGGTTCTGCTGCTGCCCACTGGGTTCGCTGTCACTGCCCTAACCTCTTTTACCTTTTGTTGATAGCAGGGGTAGTCGTCACAAGAAGTGGATTTAAAGAGTAAACAAGCTTTTTAAAAAACTGAATTCCAAGTTCATTTCCGAAAAAGGGACCAGAGGTAGCAACAAAGTGGGGAAGCAGCTAGAATCATTTTCTGTAGCTTTTCTGCCTTTCTAGAGCCATGGCTGCTAAAATATCGTAGGAGAGGGTGTCAGAGAAGAGAAGGGCTTGGCTTCCTGATGGCAGTTGCAGGCAGGTGCTGTTCTCCAATCTCACTGTTATTTTTGTGGGGTAGATTACGGTTGGCATGAAGGTGCTTGCCAGGAATGGTCAACATTAACTAAATGGAGCTCTTCTTGTGCATGTTTCTCTCTCCATTACACAGTGGTTAGGTAAAGGTAAAGGTTCCCCTTGACATTTAGTCCAGTCGTGTCCGACTCTAGGGGGCGGTGCTCATCCCCGTCTTCAAGCTGTTTGTCCGAAGACAGTTTCCGTGATCACGTGGCCAGCGTGACTAGACACGGAACGCTGTTACCTTCCCACTGTGGTGGTACCTATTTATCTCCTTGCATTTGCATGCTTTCGAACTGTTAGGTTGGCAGGAGCTGGGACAAGCGACGGGAGCTCACTCCGTCGCGTGGATTCGATCTTACGATGGCTGGTCTTCCAACCTTGCAGCACAGAGGCTTCTGCAGTTTAACCTGCAGCGCCACGCACGTCCCACACAGTGGTTGGCAGCAAGTAAATAAGTAGACGTTATCGTTAAACATTTTTAGTTCAATACTAGCACAGGGGGTGGTTATAGGGGTCCCCCTGCTGTGTTGTGGAAGGGTGGCACTTCACTTCCTGCCTCAGGCAGCAGGGAGATCTTAGGCTGTCCCTGACTGAACTGATTAATGAGTCGTAGGCATGTAAGAAATCAAGGATGTCGTCTTAGTAATATTCTGCTCATGGAAACACTGTTGTCTTGAAAATATCTAAAATGCAGTTATATCCCATTTTTTTAACAATTATTGACTCCTAGAACAGCACACATTATTAAGGGGAGACAAAGAGAAGTTCTTTGTGCCAGGGTTTCCAAAGGCATAACAAAGAAGGGAAAGAAAGAAGAAGGGAAACAAGGAGGGTAGAAACCAGTTCTTCGAGGTGAGATTGAGGTGGTGAGCTGTAATCAGGCATTTAAATGGTCTTTCAGCTAGGCTGAAACCCTGCTGGTTTTCGTGCTCGAACAGCAGTTGGTGGCTCTGGTTCCCTTGGTCACTGTTCCCGCTTCTATAGTGCCAGGGCTACAGGTAGTTGGAGCAGCTTTTCTGGATGGGAGAGGGAAGCAAGCTCCTTGCAACTCATCCTTGTTTGGCTGCTGGATGAGCCAGGTTGGTTTCCTTTATGTGTTGATGTTATTTGGTCGAGCCAGAGTATGCCGGCTGCCAGTGGCCTAGGTTCTGCCTGATCAGAAGAACCAGTGCATATTTGTGTTCCAAGCCCAGGACAGTTGCTGCAAAGATGGCAAATAATCCTGAAGCAAATTAAACATTAGTATAAAGTATTGCAATGTGGGTTTTTATGTGCCAGTTGCATGAAACAAGTGTAGGCTTATTTTAAAAATAGACAGTAGGTGTTTTCCCCATTTTCCTGCAACAGACTACCATGACTTCTCCTCTGGAATCTTTACTACTGGTATAGCTCCCTTTGCTGCCAAAATATTCTATAACAGGCAGCTGCACTCCTGTGTATGTTCAGTGCATGAACGAAGACCTGTAATGCATCAGCATTCAAAATTCCTCTTTCAGAGTGCCACACATCAGTATTCAAAATTCCTCTTTCAGAGTGCCACACATGTAAGCCATTTCTTTAAAAACAGAGTCCTTAAAATGCTTCTGAGTATGTTTCTATGTGCGGCACACAAATGTCCACTAATTGCACAAAGGGAGAACCGAGATTCCAACAGCACGCACTGTAAAAAGTAGATACACAAAGAAAAGTGGAAGCATCTGTTTAATATCTACGACATTAGAATTTAATTTTACCTCTGTGATGCTTTTGTATAGCTGCTGTGTTACAGAGGAGCCAGTAAGCATGGCAGCGCGGTGTCAGCAGGTGCATGCCACCAAATTACTGCCTTTCATTTGCATATTCATCTGCTAAGAAGCATGTCATTATCATATCAAAGGGATACTAAGCAACATCTAGCTTCAAGAGATGTGGCATAGTTTCAATGTGAGCAATTAATGTGAGATGAGGACTCTCTCTCTGTCATGTCTCCTAGGGCTAGCTGTAATCGGGCTTATTATAGGATAGTTACCAATAAGGCCAAGGTATTGGTTGGCAGAGGAAGAAAAATCCATGTGAAAAGTGAACACTCAAGGGCATCTTTCCACTTGCCAATTGAAACCCAATGTCAAAATGTTTCCATCCAACTTTTCAGGAACAGAAAAATCAAGCTGTTCTTGGCGGCTAAGAACTTGCACGAAACTGGCTTATGTAGGCTTTCGGGATATGGTGGCTTTCTGGGGAGAGTGACTGTCAAGTGAGGTTCACTGTAAACTTATAGGTATAAATTTGCAATGTGATTCTGGATGAGGCAGCTGATTCACAAGAGTGCCTCACTGTGGGCTGGGATTTTTTTAAAGCCATAAGCTGCAAGTGTGAATTCACATGTTTCTCATATCATTTATTGAAGCAGTATCAAGTGATAGCTTCTGTAGATGAAACAGCTGTCGTGGATCACGCTGAAGATTTTTAATATTTTTTAAAAAAACAATTATAACTGCTCTTTTGCCAACCAGTACTGAACACAAAGATGGTGATCATTTCAGTCTAATCATTTCAGCATTCACCAGTGCAAACACAGTGCCAAGATTATGAAAAGTGGCAAGCTAAATTGAGATCTGAGTGCCTTGCACATCACCTTGTCCTAATGCAGTGATTGTGAATACTTCACCAGACAAATTTCTGCCCCTTTATTTGTGCATGAAAAGCATGGGGGCCTGGGAGGAAATAGTGGCAACCTGCTTGGCCAGAGAGTGATTTCCTGCCACTTTTTTCTAAACTATATTTTCCTGCCATTTTCAATATTTGGGAAATGTTGTTGTTTGAAATCATGTTTTAACTGAACTCTCTCACTTGATTAAGCACAAATAAGAAACCAGCATTCAGTTCCTATTTTGCCAGAGCCTCATTTTGTAGTTGGGACCATGAATTACTGTGCCCGTGTTTTCATGGAATTGTGTGTGTGTGAGAGTGTGTGCTTGTGCTTTGTGAAAGTTTGTTATCTGTTACATAGAAGAGTAGCAGCATTTTTCAATAAAATCCATATATAATCATTCAGAAATTTCCTTGTGGAAACCTATCCAACAAAACTATGAACCTCAGATTAAGTTATATCATAAATTAAATGCAAGGTGTATGTTCACTTTCACCAAACATTATTAATTCAAACCTTATACGAGTAAATTACTACGTGCAGGTAGTCTGAGCTACAGCTTAGTTAAGTAAAAAGTTGGAAAAGTTGATTTCGGACAGATGTATTTTTTTCCCCTCATACATCATAGTCCAGTTGGGAAAAGCCTCTATCTGAGTCCTCAGAGAACGTTTACCAGTCAGAAGAGATTTTACTGAGTTCAGTCAAGCAATGGATGAAGTATAAGACAGTGTTGTATATTCATAATATATCTTCTGGAGATTGTGATTTGATTAGAGAACAACTAGCAAGCAAAGGAGATGATACCGGAAAAGATGTTTGGCTACATATTGGAGATATCCAGGTGGAAGAGATGATGCTGGAGATGGAGATAGTAGCTTGATATTTGAGAAGATAACAGCTTAGATCAATCAAAGGTCAAAGTATAAGACAACTTCTGCGGACTCTGTTTGATTGGATTATGGTATACTCAACTGCAACCTGTATTAGAAGATGTTTGATGGTGACATCAGTGTTTCTTCTGAAAGGCTCTCAGTCCGCCATGGTGGAATGTGCATACATTGAGACAACATTCAGATTTGTATACTAACCCACATTCAATCAATCAGTTTCATAAAGTATTCTGAATTTGAGTTTCATGTGATCTGGACCCATACTGAACCATTCACGAGATCAATTTAATGTGTGCAAATTCAACCCAACAAAAGTTCACCCCTCCCCCGAATTATTATTTGAATCAGCCTTTCATAAGCAATTGGAAATACAAAATGCAGCTAGCCCTACCATTAAAAGCCAGAAATACTGTGTTAACTAGGGAACTGTGAGATTGTATGTGGCCACAATCATAGAGCAAATTGCGGAACATAGTTTCCATAGAATCATAAGGATCTCAGCATGGAATCAAAGAAAAGAGCAAGTTTAAGCCCTCATGTTTGTGGAGAAAATACTTGAAAGTACCCAGCAGTTTCTGCTAATGGCTCAGAAACCAGTGGGGATCTTGGTGGTCCTTCTACACATTTTTTTGCTTGAAGCCCCGTGCCATGATCAATAACAGAAGAATTCATTCTTTCGTTTAAGAACTATTAAACAGCAGCATTACTCAGAACTCACCCTAATTTCCTGGTGCTACCTTCAAATAATTCCTTCAGGTAACTGCGCTTTCTCCCTTTGAAAGCCAGCTTACAATGTCTTTACATGGTGTAAAGTGTGTGTGTATGTGTGTGCATGCATGTGTGTGTATAAGAGAGAGAGAGAAAGGGAAAGAGAGAGAAGGAATTCCAGAAGCCAATCACTAGCATGTACCCCCTGCATGATCAGCTTTCTAGTTCTTCAACAAACCAGGCAGACTAAGCTCCATCTGTCAAAGAGACTCTCTAGGTTTCAGTACCATCTAAAATATGTGTAGCAGTCAGCTAATCAGTATGAGCCTAATCCAGACTCAACAGACCTTATAATTCTCTCATATTTAATTTTGTGTCTTAGATACCATTAGAATAAGCAGTTGAATTTTTTCCCTTGCCACTCATTCCTTGGCCTTGCCTCACCTTGATGCCCATGTCTACTTGCTTTGGAATCTAACACTGATCCAACCGTAGATTACATCATCCGCTTCTGCTCTTTCAGATTCTGGATGTAGAAATAGACCTTTACCCTTCTTTAAGCATGGCCGAACACTGAGAAATGGTGAACAAGGAACCTATGTCTCCTCCACTGAAGGTTTGTCAGAGGACAGAAAGTACGAAAGTGGTATTACACCTGCATATGAAGAAGACAAAAATAACAACTACAGAATAATTACATAACTTTAATGTTATGTTTAATGAAGAAGTCAAAATGGTTAAAAGATCTTCTGTACCTTGGTTCAGTCATCAAGCCAAATGGAGACTGCAGCTAAGAAATCAGAAGAACTGAAACTTGGAAGGGTGCTAAAAAGATCCTTAAAAGTAAGGATGTGTCAATAGAGATCAAGGTAAAGTTAGGAGGTCCTTACTATGGTCTTTCTAATTACTATGTGTGATTGTGAACACTAGAGAGTTGAAGGGAAAATAATCATTCAAAGTACTGCGCTGGAGGATTGCTTTACAGATGCCATGCATCACCAAGAAGACAAATATGTATTATGTAATACAAATATGTATTATTATCAAATTATGCCTGAACGTTTACTACGACATAAAATAACTAAAGCAAGATTATTGTACTTTGGGTGTGTCAACTCAAAAAACAAGACTGACTGGAAAAGAAAATAGTGCTGGGAAAAGTGGAAGGCAGTTGAAAAAGAGGAAGCCCTAACATTCCTCAATAAAGAATGCCATGGGTCTCTTGAGTTTGCAAGATCTGAGCAGGCCTGTTAATGATAGGACCTTTTGGAGGTCATTAATTCATAGCTGTTAAGTTGGAAGCAACTTGGTGGTGAGTAACAAAAAAGCAAAGTGTTCTGCTTATATACCCCCCCCCCTCTGGATACTCATTTTACCAACCTTGGAAGGATGGAAGACTGAGTCAACCTTGAGCTGGTTTCCTGAATCCGCTGGGAGCAAATCAGGTCGTGAGCAGTGATTTCATTGCAGTACAGCAGTTTAACCACTGCACCACAAGACTCTATAACAATAACAACATTTCTTGATTTTGGGAACAGATCTTGTATCTTAATAGCTACCTACTCTTTTAAAGGTAAAGAACAATGGTGGGATCAAAGACGAAGTTGCCATCACAGCAGTTGAATGAAATGGCTAACATTTGTACTTGGAAGATTTCTTGGATCCACATTTTTGAAATTTCTATATTTTAAATTGAATTTTAAGCTCTGGTTTTTGTGCTGAAGCATAAACCCTTCCATATTTAGGGCTTAACAGTGGGCAATGTGTAGCCTGCATAATTAACTTGTAAACCACCTAGAGAGTGTTTTAAATGCTATGGGGCGGTATATAAGCAGCATGCCTTTAACAGAATCATTTTCCCCTCTCCATCACACTACTGGTTGCTCAAAACAGATTGTGCCAGATGTAGTGTCTGATCATTATTCATACAATGGGAGACTCAGACACCTCTCCCATAGGATTATCTAGAAGCCCTGGTCTCCTCTGGGGCCAGGGCATGATTATCTTGTGTGAGTAATGACCTTGGAGAAAAGCAGAATTCCTGGATGTACTTTGGGAAGTCTAATTGCTCCTCACAATGCAGAAAGTGGCTTCAGAAGCCCACTGCAACTGTCAAAGCCAGCTTACAATGTTTTCTTCCTTAGACAATGCGGGATTTGGAAGCGCTGGACCTCCCCACAAATCAAGATGCCTAGTGCCCAAGACTTATCTAATTCTTTTTGGCACTGGAAATGCAAACATCCCACATCAGATCTCTTCCCCTCTCTAGTGGTAAATGCAATAATTTTAAAATCAAATAACTAAGAATTAGCTTCCTTTTCATGAAATCTGAAATTAGCTGCTTGAGGTAGTCATCTTGCATGGCTGTGCTCCGCTACGGTCCGGTGTGGGACATGACCCTTTCTGTTATGCCTTATCTGATAGTATTCACCAAAGACATATACAATCATTCATTCAAAATGCGAGTGGCCACAGGGATCTAGAATGTTAATATTATATTAAAAATAATGAACCAGATCTTTAAATTGAAGGATGTTTCCCACTGAATCCTGTTCACCAAAATGATTTAGATCTGTTTTGCCTTTTCCCATGCATATTATTTATGGATTACTTGCAATATTTTTTACAGGCCGGTCAAGGGGGAACAATGGCTTCTTAGCCTGTGCAAAGTGAGAGATAAGCGCTTGCAAATAAAAATTAACAAAGGGTTTAAACAAATTACAGGGCTAAATTTCTTACAGTTTTATTTAGAGGAAAGATGGAGTCGTGCTTTGGCATAGCAATTTGCTAGTTAAATGAAAAGGTTGATGTATGACTGAATTAAATCATCATTTCAAACATGATCTTTTGAAAAATACAAATAGGACTATAAATAGACTGTAGTTGTATTGTTGGGTAATGTGTTCAGTTATGCTAGACTAATAAAACTCCAGCTATGTACTAATCTACATTGTTTTAATGTCGGTAAATATTTTAATCGGCTCAATTGTAGCTCAGAGGCATAGTGCTGTTACTGACTGTGGAAAATACTTTTTAAGCTCACATTTACCTTTAGATAAGGACACACCATTTGTTGAAACTTTTGGTTATTTTAGACATCTGTCAGCCAACATCAAAATCCTCTCCCAAGTTTTGTTCATCCCAACTGGCCCAATGTGCTGTCCAAACGATTGCCCTTGAAGTCCACTGTAACACAGCAAAGGATGTTCTGAAACAACTCTAGATTTCTATGAATGCTACAGAGTTGGGCCACTGAATTAAATTACTACCTAGTATAACCTCATAAGGTGGAGGAAGCCAAAGAAGGATCTTTGGGTATTATCCAGAGATCAGCCTTGGAAAAATTACTTTTTTGGACATCTCCAAAATCCCTCAGCCAAGCTCTGCTATTAATATCTGGACAGGTTCATGTAGGAGAAGGTGACTGGACCCAAGCTGTTTATTGCATTCAAATGATAGGTAACCAATAGAAAGTTTACAGTGGGGCTGTTGAGTTTAGAAATGATAGTGTAGATGTTTTAAATCCACTGAAGTTTTTTTCTGTTGTTCTAGCATCTCTAGCTGCTACATATTTGCACAATCTGAAGATTATACCTAGACATTTGGATAAAAGGGTGGGGTCTATATGCACACATGCATATGTGTGAGTATTCTGGATATTTGGTGCTTAGTTAGGACCTCACCTATTTTGAATTGCCTATTGTTGAAACTCTTCCCCTTGTCTAGAAGAAACACTAGCCTAGTACGTCAATTTCTATCCCCATTTTATCCCTGTTTTGGCTTTGGGGAGGCCTTGTTCAAAATTTGTTTGTGGGCTGTCCGAGACTTCATAGGGTCTTTAGAAGTGAAATTTCAAGAATCTGTGGAGTTTAATATGTTTTGCCTCTTATGCACATGAAAATACTGCAAATGCATGTCCATAAATATTAAGACACCATCTAGCGCCATCTTGTCCTTGACATCTTCACACATAATTCTGAATTCTTGGCAAGATATTTTGGGGCAAATCTGTTTTTCTAATGTAGTTTTAATCACAATCACACATAGAGAGCTTTTAAATGAATGTGGATAAAATAAATTAATGTAAGCATACAACGAAAAGAATAGCAGGGCTGGCTTGTGTACTGAGAGATGTCTCACCCCAACATTTCAGGGACAGGGGCCATTCTAGTTACAAACTGTCTGTATAGAATAGTGCTTGCACATGATGTAACTGTGGACTCAGGCCATATTCTGAGTTTGATGCAGATGCTTAAGATAGTAACAGGTGTTGAAAATATGTCCCCGGTTTCATATGAACATTAAAAGGGGTACTGCCTTACTGCCTTACTGCCTTTCTAACTGCAGCATTCTGTTTACACAGTGGCCAAGCCTCTTGGAAGCCTACTAGGGGAAAATGGGTGCAACTGCATTGTTTATCTCACATTCTCCAGCAACTGATGTGTAGACGTATGTTGTCTCTGTTGATTTGTAGCCATCTTGATTAGTAGTCAGGATGGCCCAAGCTCTCCCATCACTTCAGATTGGAAGCAAATGCCTCTGCCCTCAACACTGAGGTGACGCACATCTCTGTGCTTTTGTTTGTCTCGAATCTCTCAGCATTCAGCTTCAGTGAATGCCTCCAAGTTCTGGTATTATGAAAGAAGGAAAAAGGTTTTCCCTCATGTACTCTCTCCCCACTATGCATACTTTTATGCAACTCTGTCATATGTCCTCTTACTTGCCTGGTTTTTTTTTTCTAAACTAAGCCGCCCCACTGGAAATGTTTTTCCTGTCTCTTTCTGTGTCTTTTCCAGCTTTGTTGTTGTTGTTTAGTCGTTAAGTCGTGTCCGACTCTTCGTGACCCCATGGACCAGAGCACGTCAGGCCCTCCTGTCTTCCACTGCCTCCCGGAGTTGGGTCAAATTCATGTTGGTCCCTTCGATGACACTGTCCACCCATCTCGTCCTCTGTCGTCCCCTTCTCTTGCCTTCACACTTTCCCAACATCAGGGTCTTTTCCAGGGAGTCTTCTCTTCTCATGAGATGGCCAAAGTATTGGAGCCTCAGCTTCAGGATCTGTCCTTCCAGTGAGCACTCGGGGTTGATTTCCTTCAGAATGGATAGGTTTGATCTCCTTGCAGTCCAGGGGACTCTCAAGAGTCTCCTCCAGCACCACAATTCAAAACTTTTCCAGCTAGCATCCATTTAATATACGTTGAGCAGTATGATCTCTAAAATGTTTGTGGGTATGCACTTGTTGTGAGGCATACCCAACATATTTTCAGTCAACAATGGCCTCTTGGAAGAATTCAAAATATCCTTTAGTTGTTTATATTTTGAACATTTTAGAAAAATCATCAAAGGCTTGCGCTGGCTGGATAGCTCAGGGAGTTGGGTACCTGACTGCAGTGCCACATGTTGGAGTTTTATTCTGTGCTGTGTGTCCCAAGAGAAGAACCAGCTTTTGTTGCCTTGGGCAAGCTATACAGTCCCAGAATGTCCTCAGAAGAAGCACATGTTAAACCACATCTGAGTACCCTGTACCTAAGAAAATCCGGGAAAGGGGTGTCATAAATTGGAATTGATTTGACAACTTATTATTATTATAATTTATTTATTTATTTTATTTAACTTATATGCCTCCCAGAGACCTTTGGGTAGTGTGGGTGGCATATAAGTTAAATAAAATAAATAAATAAATTATTATTATTATTCAAAAACACGAGGCACAGTCAAAATTATAAAAACATTGACTGGTATTATATAACAGATACAAGTTTTAACCAAAAACCTAAGTATCTGTTAAATATTGGCACAGTATGTATGCTGTTCCTAATATTGCCGTTTTTTGTAGCTCTGATGGTGTGATTTCTGAGATCTGCAACTGCTTATAGTACTGTGTGAAATTTCTTGATATTTTCCCCAAAGCCCCAATGACTATGGGGACCACTGAAGTGTGTTTCTTCCAGAGGCAAGATGTTTTGATTGCCAGGTCTCTGTACTTTGTTAGTTTTTCCAATTCTTTATTTTCAGCTCTGGAATCCCCCAGAATTGCAATGTCAATGATCTGGACATTTCTTCGTTCTATTACTAGTATGTCTGATGTGTTATGCTCAAGGTGTCTCTTAGTTTGGATCCGGAAATCCCACAAGATCTTGACTTCATCATTTTCTGACACCTTCTGTACCTGAAGTTCCATGGGTTTTTGGAGGCTGGAAAGTTATATTTTTTGCACAAGGACCAGTGCACTAACTTTGCCACTGTATCATGTCTAACTTTGTAATCTCTTTGTACAATCTTTGGACATTCACAGATGAGGTGTGACACAGTTTCATCTTTTTCTTGGCAGCATTGACATTTGCTGTTAGCACCAATTCCTTGGCTCTTCGCTTTCATCACATTAGTTTGGAGTGCTTGTTCTTGTGCAGCAAAATTCAAGCCTTTGGTTTCTTTCTTAATGGTCCCCAGTTTTAGCCATGCCCATGTTGAATTATGATCATGCTTTCCATCAATATTTCTCAGGTGTTGTCCATGTAGTGGTTTACTTTTACAACTGTTTAATTTATTTTCAAATTGTTGTTTCCTATATTGAGCCTTTGTTTCTGATGGTTTCAAAATATTCTCCATTTTCACTGCCTTAAGTAATTTTCTCTACTTGGATTTATTCAGCCATTTAGGCTTCTTTTTTCCTCCTTCACTACCTGCTGTATTTGCAGTACATAACTTAAGAACATAAGAAGAGCCCTGCTGGATCAGGCCAAAAGCCCATGTAGTCCAGCTTCCTGTATCTCACCGTGGCCCCACCAGATGCCTCTCGGAGCACAAGAGACAACAAGAGACCTGTCTCCTGATGCCCCTCCCCTGCATCTGGCATTTTGAAGTACCTTCCTTTTAAGCCTGGAGATTATACATCCCCATCATGGCTTGTAACCTGTGATGGACTTTTCCTCCAGAAATATGTCCAATCCCCTTTTAAAGGCATCTAGGCCAGATGCCATCACCACATCCTGTGGCAAGGAGTTCCACAGACCAACAACACGCTGGGTCAAGAAATCTTTTCTTTGGTCTGTTTTCACTCTCCCAACAGTCAACTTGAGTGGCTGTCCCCTGGTTCTGGTATTGCATGAGAGGGGAAAAAGCTTCCCTCTATCCACTTTATCCATCCCCTGTATAATTTTATACGTCTCAATCATGTCCCCTCTCAGGCGCCTTTTCTCTAGACTAAAGAGTCCCAAACGCTGTAACCTTTCCTTATAAGGGAGGTGCCCCAGCTGAGTCATCATTTTAGCCACTCTCTTCTGCACCTTTTCCAGTTCCACTATGCCTTTTTTGAGGTGCAGCGACCAGAACTGTATGCAATACTCCAGGTGTGGCCTTACCAGCGTTTTGTACAATGGCATTATAATGTTGGCTGTTTTATTTTCAACCCCCTTTTTAATGATACCTAGCATGGAATTGGCCTTCTTCACTGCCACCGCACACTGGGTTGACACTTTCATTGAGCTGTCCACCAGCATACCAGGATCTTTTTCCTGATACATCTCGAACAGCTCAGAACCCATCAGCTGATAAATAAAGTTTTGATTTTTTGCCCCGATATGTACTACTTTACATTTTCTTATATTGAAACAATCCATAGCCTCCGATTTTTCGTGCTAAAAATAATTGGTCTACATCACTTTTTGGATGTAGTGCATGATGCATGTTCATTAGTTTCTGTGTTTTTCAATCCAATTCTTCTAATTCATTTTGGGTCTCATCTATCATTCCAGCTGGGTATCTAATTACTGGAACTACCCATGTGTTTATGGCTTTGATTGTATTTCCACTACTTAATTTTGATTTTAAGATTTTTCTCAGTCTTTTGATATATTCCCTTTCTCTCAGTTCTTTAACTTTTGTGTGCACGATGTTATCTGCTTCTAGTATTCCAAGGTATTTATAATTTTCATTGCTTGATAGTGATTGTATAATATTGCCATTTTTAAACTCTATTCCATTCTTTCCAGGCAAATTTTCCATTTTGGAGTGCCAGGAATTTTCTGGATTTTTTGCAGTTTATAACCAAATTCCATGGTTAGGATGGCAGCTGTGTTTGTTTCCTTTAGCTTGTTGGTTGGGATTGTTCTGATGACTACATTTGCATCTGTCAGTAGATCTTTTACTGGTTTACTTTGCCATTGACGCAAAATGGGGAGCCTTGTCTTTCTGTGTTTTGGCTAATATGGGTTACTATTTTTTCCCTCAGTGATGTCTGCCATTCTGTCAACTCCTAATTTGTGGGTTGTTCCATAAGTCGTTCCCCTATTGATACATTTTCTTCCACTATTGCATCTACCTCTACCCTCCATTTGTCTTCCATACTACATTGTTCTGTGTTGATTTTTCTTTTGCCATCTTTTCTAATTCTTGCAATTCCAGTTTTGAAAACACTTTGCTCCAGATGATAAATCTTCTCTGATCCATTAATAGTTGTTCAGTTATGCCACTACTTGAGTGTTTCCTTTTCCAAATTTCCATCATTCTTCTTTGACAACCACAGGTTTTTGGATTTGCCTCATAGTGCAGTCGTTAAACTGCTGCCAAAACTGTGCTCATGACCTGGGGTTCAATCCCAGGTAGCCGGCTCAAGGTTGACTCAGCCTTCTATCTTTCCGAGGTTGGTAAAATGAGTACCCAGCTCGCTGGGGGGGGGGGGGATGTGTAGCCTGCATAATTAACTTGTAAACTGCCCAGAGAGTGCTTGAAGCACTATGGGGCGGTATATAAGCAGCACACTTTGCTTGTGCTTTGCCTCATAAATGTATTTCATAATTTCTTGACTTTTGGCGGGAGTCCAAGTTTTGCATTTACGTTGTTCCAGTAGCTTTGCAGCAGCCTGTCCTGGTTCCTCAACAGGGTCGGCTGAACCCTGTAGCCCATTTGTCACCAGGTCCAGGGTCTTTGCTGACCCAGGCGATGACTGATCTGGTATGGATTTCTGTTTATTTCCTCTCATCATAATTGATAGTTGGTGGATACAGTTGGTCTGGCTTCTCAGCTGAGATCTGTCTGGTCTGGCTTGGGAGACCCTTCAGGAGACACTGCAGCCAGCATAGCTCTCAATCTCACTGAAGCATGTAAGCCCCTCCACCTCAACAAGGCCTGTGCCCATGGAGGGGATTGTCGTCATCGTCGTCATCATCATCATCATCATAATCAAAAGCTTGGCGAGTCCATTGTGGGAATGAAGGATGGAGAATACTATGCCTGCATCACTACCTCTGTAATGGATCAGCCCCTAAAGTTTATTTATTAGTCGTTAAACTGAGATTGCAAGGCACAGATTTTCTGTTTGAATATAAAAGAATTTTGGTTTAAGAAACTCAAGATAGAAGCATCAAAGCCAACACATGAGGGGGCTGAGATAGCAATGTCCAGGGCCAGTGCTTCTTTGTGGCTTAAGGATCCATGTTTAATTAAGTTTATTAGAATTAATTTGGCTTTAGAAGATGTCTATCAATACCATGTATTAGCTCCTCATACAATTTAGTCCAAGCTCCAAGAACTCTCGGTTTAGAAACACCATGACTTTTATAGTTATATATCTTCAGAATCCAGCAATTCGACTTCTTAATATTGGCAGATTTCCCTGGACTTTTTACTATCACTTCCTTTGTCACCTGCTTCAGAATTTCCCGATATAGACATTATTTTCCATTTTATTTTTTTGTATTTGTATTTTATTTATTTATATAATATTGGCTAGTATGTATAATAAATAATAGTAACACACTATCAATTGATTGTGACTAATGGCAACTCTTTCTAGGGTTTACAAGGTATTGAGTACTTAAAAGTGGTTTACCATTTCCTTCTTCGGGGATGCTCTGAGGCTGTGCAGTTTGCCCAAGGCTATATAAGCTGGTTCTTCTCCCAGAAGGCACAGTGAGGAATTGAACTTCCAAGCTCTGATTTTGGAGCTAGATATCTAATTCACTTTGCTATCCAGTCGAATATCTGTAATAGCCAATATAATGTAATGGCTTTGATGCTAGAGACACTCCTTTCATTCTCTCTGAGGTATTGGGCACATTGAAACCTGAACAGGAATCCTCCTTATGAGGTGAAAGTAAAATCAGAAGCTGTGGGGCAGACAGCCAGTGTTACAGCTTCTTCCCACGATACTGTCAACTCTCCTGGTGCTGTCCTACAGGAAAAGAAAAACAGGATGTGGTCTTTTTCCGCCATGGCGCAGAAATTTTAATATGACTTTTATGGCCCAAGGAGCCACCCTACAATAGCGTCTGTATCCCTACAATTTTAGCACAGGCAGGGCAGAAGGAGCACACAGCAAAAAATGTTTTGGGAGTGTTTACTGCATTTAAAAAAGTGGGGCGGGGAAAATATTGGGAAAGCTAGCTAAGAGATGTTTGTATTAATTTATTCTTCCATTAATTTATCTTGAGTTTTGTGGTGTTTTTCTCTTAGAATGTTAAGTGAGTAAATTGTCCTGCTTTATATGAATGCCATTTAGAATTGTGAATTTACATCGTATGAGGTAGAAATGATTACGTGCCTGCTATTATCTATTTTAAAACCAAATACTAACCAAAATATTGCTGTCTGATAAATTTCTGTTTATTTTTCTGTCTTTTTTCATTGGGACAGAAAGTTCACATTCTGGTCACGAGGACCACGGCAATTGTTCTTTTTGTGCTGGTAGATCTGAATTTGTGCACATCAGAGCAATTTCCTGTCCAGAAATGCGAGGCAGTTTCCAGGATACGTCTTTCACTCTATAAAATCCAAAGCTTTTTGACCTGGACACTGATGTTTGAATTAATTTTTACATTAGGCAAGTTCTAAACTGTGGTTGTCCTTCTAGTAATTCTCATTTGCCTGCACATTCTTGGCAGGTGTGAGATAATCATTTGGCAGTTCTACAGGGATTTGATTTATACTACTGTCTCTTGGGATATCCTGCAACTGACTGTATCAGAGACTATGTTCCCATAGCAAGTCTTTATATAGCTCAACTTTCAAAGGGCATGTTGGGGGGGGGGGGGGAAATAACCTAAGAGTCTGGTATTTTTTTATTTTTTTATTTTTACAAATCTAGCTGGAATAAAGAGAAACAGCATTTGGCAGAAATGTGAAAGTTAGCAAAAATCTTAGAATTCAACTTTGACTTAATTTCAAGTGTTTTCATACTGACTTTTAAATTTTGACTTCAGGGCTATAAAAAATCTTTGACTTTCAAGTAAGTATCAGTTTGCCAGCCATAGCACAGTGACATTTGTTTTCCATTAATCTTGTGTTTCACTCCCAAAATCTAGTCACATCTTTTATTTGGAATTTTTCAAAGACTTTTAAATTTTCTTTATGGTGCTAATGGACCATTTCTCAGGTAATTGTATCCAAATTGTTTTTAATACTGAAATCCAAATTATGGGAAATATACCATTTCTATAGTACTCTCCATGTCTAAACGAACAGGAGTTTTAATGTTGTTCTAATTTTCCCTTTTATCTTCAGGATGCCAAGCAAGAGATTAGGAAACAATTTTCAAGCTAAAAAGGGGAGGAGAAGAGAGTGTCTCCCCCACCACGTACACACCATGATGTTATTCTGTACAAGTTATTTGATTGCTCTTCATAGTCTTTTGATTACAATTGGCATTTAGAGAGTCAACCACACACCTTTCTCCATGATGCCGTGTCTTCCTGTTCTCCTTATCTTTGGCTGTGATGATGCACAGCTCTCTCCTATTTCTTTTCTTGTGGGTTTGTGAGGTTTCCTTGATGTTTGTGACAGGCCACGATAGGGGAAGCTTTTATCACTGTGGGGTTTGGAGGCCTCAGTAAATTGAAAATTGCAAATGAAATCCACTGGGCTTGAATTCATCAGCTATTATGTCAGATGACCTTTGGCAGCTGCTGATAAAAATGAGAGAATGTTAGCTCTGATCCAATTTTCACCACTAACCATTCCTTTTCAAATCCATTCACAGCCAGGCAGCAGACACATGGGAAGTGAAAATGATAGGGTTTCAAGAGAGCTGCATTGTATTGCAGATTAAGATTTTTTTTTCTCACCCTATTTCTAGAGGTCGGCCCCCAGGCCTCTGTCTGGTGTCTACCTATTGTCCAATCAGTTTCAATATCTGCTTCAGAGGACATGCTAGCCATCCTTACAGATAAGTGCTTACAGGAGAAAATGTTGGACTTAATAGTTTTGCTTCAGAAGCACCAAGGGTCACAGTGTACCAATATTGACTGGCACATGTTAGTTTAATCTGACATCCTCAAGAATGTGACACTAGATTCTTTCAGAGTTGTTGATCTCTGGGAGGTTCCTCTTTTTTCTTATTGTGTGACTGTTGTCCCCAGCTCTGGGGTTCTATAAATGTTATTAGCCTATGATAACTATTTATATTCATGAGTCAATGATAGTCTAAAATGTCTATCCAGGCAAGACAGGTACGACCTTAAGCTTGCAGCTGGTTGCATATGGATCATTTAAATTATGGAAACAGAAAAATATAGCAGTGTGGACAAGAAAGGCACAGCCACTGTAATAGCACCCGGCCCCCACAAAATGTACCTCTTCAGCTAGAAAAGAAAACATATGTCTATCTAATTCCATATCGATTTAGGAAAAATAAATTGGTATTTTCCTTCAAATGTTGGTATTTTAGGTAGTGAGAAGAGGCTCAACCTGTTTTCACCTGTATTCAAATTCTCAGAAGTTTCCTAATGTGTTGTGTGTGTGTATGTGTGTGTGTTTAATATGCCATTAATATAAAATATGGGAGAACACACACAACCATTAAGCTGTATGGATTTCTGTATTGGTGATTTATTTAATGGGGAAACGTGCATCTTATTGCCTACGTTGGAGTGGAAGGGCAGTTGCATAAACATATCCCCCTCCCAGCACCAACTGGCTCCCCATTGTGTGTCTAGTTTCTCACAGGTTGCAAAGTGGGTTACGAAACTGTCACGGGACAGGTTCACAGTGATTATGTGAACTACTTAGAGAAACTTCATCCTGTGTTTGAAGAGTAATCGAAGCGTAATTGGAAAGATATACAGACAAAAATTAAAAGGGAAAAGAAAAAAAAGAAAAATGTTATGGCACCTGAAAGAGTAACTGTTACACTTTAGTGTGAGCTTTTGTGCGTACATCCACTTCTTCAGTTCTGGTGAAAGATCTTGTCTATACACACTATTGAAGGGAGAACAATTTTTTAATAGACTTCACTGGTTCTTCACCACAACCAGACATTGACTCTGGGAATGGATCATCTGCTGCTTCATTGTATAGGGCAGTGGTCCCCAACCTTGGGCCTCCAGATGTTCTTGGACTATAAATCCCATAAGCCTTCACCACCACCTCTGCTGGCCAGGATTTCTGGGAGTTGAAGTCCAAGAACATCTGGAGGCCCAAGGTTGGGGACCACTGGTATGGGGTAACAAAGTCTCCAAGAGTTCACTTGTGATTGAGGCTCCTGCTTCTTCCCACCTCATAGAAGGTGTGGGATTATCCATTGAGACCGAGGTGCCACTAACATTCTTATTCTTAATTACTTGTGTCTGTAATGCTATTTTCATTTTGCTAGTCCATTTCCTCTACCTATCCTGTATATAATCTGTAGTGTTGCTTCACTCCCGTATGTTTGAAGAATGTGTCCACGAAAGCTCACACTGAAATATAACAGTTAGTCTTTAAAAGTGTTGCAACATTTTTTATTTTAATTTTTGTCTGGATATTTATTTATTTTATTTATTTATAGGTTGCCTTTCCCCTGATAAGGGGACTCAAGATGGCTCATGGTGTTAAAAAAGTAGAATTAAAAACAATAAATTACACATTAAAACCAATTAAACTATAATAGCAATGAAAATGCATTGAATGATTAAAAACACTTAAAACTTTAAAAAGTACAGTAAAAAAAACTGCATTCAGGGACTCAATTATAAAGTCTGCCTAAAGAGGTGGGTCTTCAACTGCTGGCAGAAGGATAAAAGGGAGGGGGGCAACCTAACCTCCAGAGGGAGAGCATTCCCAACTGGGAGCTGCCACAGAGAAATCTTTCTCTTGTGTCCCCATCAAATGTGCCTGCCTGGGCAATGCGAATGAGAGGAAGTCCTCCTCTGATGATCTTAAAAGCCGAGAAGCTACTTCTAAGGGGGTCCCTGCAGGAGGGGGAGGAGCACCAAACCATGGATCAGCTGTGCAGCCAGTAAATGAACCACACCAAACTGCTGAGGCAGCAGTTCATGCCCATCTCTACAAAAGAAACAATTCATCATTTCACATCTGGGTGCCCTAAGCTAGTACCAGCTGGTTGAATGTGCAGGCATAACCAAGTTGCAAAGATCATTTTTCAGCAGTTAGCTAAATCCTACGGATCAATTACATCTTTTCTTCCATATTATTAATTCCAGCCACTTCCAGTTTTAGAAAATGAAACTGTAATGCTATGTTGGGACAAGCAAATTAGCATGGATAAAGCAGTTCATTTAATAATCTGGATATTGCACTTCTGGATAAGCAACAAAGGAAAACATACAGTTAAAATTGGAGTTCCATCAACAAGCGACCTCAAAAGTACAGAAGGTATAAAAATTGCAAGGTACTAAACATTAGGGCAATAAATTAAAAGAATATGGGACCAAAATCCGTTCATCCTCCTCCCCATATTAATTTCAGCAACTGGAGTCATTTTAAACTCTTTGGTTACCAGTTTAAAACAATTACTAAGATATGCTAATTTGCTTCCTGAAATTCAAAAATCAGTGATTTTGCAAAGATGTAATCTCTGCCACTAATTTTGAGGATTTGACTCCTAATTTCTAGTCTTGGCCCTTAGTCTGCATCCATGCACCAGCAATGCTGAGAAATAAGATGATGATGATACTTATTACTTGCAAATACTGACAAAGAAGGAATTTAAGAGAATCCCCATGGAGGAATTCCTGTGACTGTGGGGCTTCCATTAAAAAAGGCTGTGTTATCAGTACCCACTAACAATCTGAGACAGGCCAGAGAAGAGAGCCTCTGAAGTTTACTATTGACTGGATATTGTTTTTTATTCTTATCTTCTACTACTACTTATCTTGGTTTAAACTAAGTGTCATGTCATCAAATGTTATTTCATCAAATTTCCCTAAGTCACATAAGGCAAGAACAGTTTACAAGACCTGAGCTGTAAAATCAAATCAGAGTGTATATTTCAAATCATGTGTCTAGCAATACAAGTCTTTGTACTTGTAACATGAATAGGGCATGTGCTCTGGACTAAGTCAACAAATGTGGAAAACTGTGAACTAGTTTTATTGCATTTAAGTTTTTAAACTTTTTCAGGGCTGCCTTTCAAACTGAGCTTCTAAGTGAATACAGTCATTCTTATAGTAACCAACAGGTTGCCTGTATGTTTTCAGCACATATTATGTAAAATAAATTATCAGCATAGTTTAGAAGGAGTAGATTGCATGTAATCATGTCAGCTGTAATAAGTTAATTTTGGGGATAACGGGGGCAAAACAACAAACCTTTTCCTAAGGGAAATCCTTATCGTTTCTCTTTTTGCAGCTGGTATTTGTCGGGAAGCTTGTCTGGTTATCTTATGATCTAACAGGTGGTCAATTTCGTACTTAGAACAAGGGTCCTACATAGCTCTGCTGTGCATGGCTGTATCACTGAATGAAATGTCTTCTCCAGTCCCCTCTTTGCATTAGTTGGTAGCCTGAAGTCTCCTCTGACAGGAAGAGTGGCTGGCTCCTTGCAACACCTTTCTTTCATTGGCTAGAATGATCATTCTCAAGCCATTCCAGGAAGTGTCTTCTAACCATACTTCCTGTGGAGCAATGCGTCATCTCCCTATCTCCAATATTGAGCTGGGACAGACGAAAATACCTCTTGCAGATACAACTGTAACAGCAGACAGAGTTCAAAGCTGCTATGTTTAAAGCAAAAATAGCAACAAAAAAGTAGTTTAAAGTGGGGGGAGGGGGAAACCCACCCTAACATTAGAGCAGCCCCTCACTACCCTGAATGCTTAAGGTCAGCAGCACCACTTCCCTGCATCACCAATAATAATGCATGTAATGAGTATTGCCCTTTCAAAATTCCTAAAGGTTAACAACAGCAAGTTTCTTTCTGTTATTGTAATGAGCAACAGAACAAATCACTTCTTAAAAATACATTTCCAGAATGTGCCAGAAGCAGGAGACGGTTGCAACCTCCACATCATTACTGTTCATACCAATTCTTTAGAAGTGCTTATTGACAAAATACAACTATGAGTAATGACTTCTAGCAAGCAGTTAGGTGAGACCGTTGCATCTCCTCCCACCACGAAATGCTAGCACTGGCCTCCTTGGTGGTCTTAATCTGCTGGAGACAGCTCTTCCAAACAAACAAGCAAACAAACAAACAAATTGGTCATAGGAAGCTTAGCAGCTGGAAGCCTAGGCACTTCACAGTGTGTCTCTATCAAGGGCATCTGGATGTGAGATTGGCCTGTTTCCTAAACTCTTGGCTAGCAGCACTTCTGCCTTTTCAGATGGTTATGCATCCGTTCCACAACATGGCATATTTGCATGTCTTTTGCATAAAGCTTTCAATCCATGACTTTAATGTCTAAGGTTCCGGATCATTACATTGATATTGTCTCAATTCCCTCTCAGTCATTTTACTCATGCTCTCGTTGTTCCTCTCTTCCTCTCTGCCTCTCTTACACACATGCACACTTGTGTGTTTGTCTGTTGGGTCTTAAAAACTGAGTGCAGACAGTTCTAGACATCTTAGGTACTCTTTATACAGAAGGGAAAGGGGAATGTGTTTGTTTACAATATTATTCACTTAGAAGCTTAACATTTGAAAATTAGTAATAAGGAATAAAATTTTGGTTGTGCAAGGAAGTACATAAGAGAGAGGGGTAAGGTTCCTGAATAGGAAACCCAACACAGAGAGGCTCACAAATAGTTGGCAAATTCACACACTACTTGATAATACCTTTGTGTGAAATTGATTAAGCAGGACTTTTGTGAGGAAGGGTTTTTTTTATAATCTTATAATTTTCTTGTAAGTTTAGAGCTGTAGAGCTGGAAGGGACCCTATGGATCATCAAGTCCAGCCCCTGTCAAGGAGGCACAGGGGGGAATCGAACTCCCAGTCTCTAGCTCTGCAGTTAGATACCTAAACCACTGAGCTATCCTGTAATTTTATGAGTGGGAAGCCGCTCATCTCTCCCAAATCCAAGCAAGCCTTGGGAAAGTGTTTAAAAAACAAATAAATCTTATTTTCCACACAGTGGGCAAAATCCTATTGGGGTATGTTTATGCCACTGGAAGCCAAATGACATCATCAGCTGGAGCTGGTAAAATTTAATTTCAATTAATTCAGAGCTCCCTATTACCCCCCCCCCCATTTCAGGTTCTGAGGCTCCCTAGGGTTCCCTTTTGCCCTGAGGAAGTCTTTAGTAGCCTCAGAATGGAGGTGAAGCCTTTAATAACTCCCCCCCCCCCAGAAAAAAAGCCATTAAATCACTGCTGGCAGTCCTGATTTTGTTCACTGTATGGGAGAGTAGGAAGGATGTTTGTTTCACAGCGCAATCTCCACTCCTCATTTCAGTCTTTCTGCTAGGAAAATCATCACTAACAATAATCTTGAGGTCTTTTAAAAGACCAGTTAATAATAAGACAACTAATATCATGCTGCCTATGTGTATTGTCCAGGTGTACGAGAAGCAAATAAAGTTAATTCCTTCTGGAAGTCCTTTTATGGCTTAACTGTGCTGTGCCTTGTTGACTATTACACATGATCTATTAAACCTGCATATGTTAGTTATGGTGGGTTGGATCCAGATTTAAACGTGTGCAATGGAACACGCAGAACTGAGAATTCCTACTCTCTCCTCCTCCTCTGGCAACAGCCCTTTCACCCACACTCTAATCAATCCAGAGCATTGGGGTGGAGGGACTCCTAAATGGAATAGCCTGCAGTTTGAGTAGCTGAAGGAAAAGAGGGGATCTCTGAAAAGTCAGAAGACTCATGTGTATATATTCCCACAAGCAATACAAGAGGGAGAAACTGAAGTCCAGTATGGCAACAATTGCAGAGAAATATTTCCAGGTGCCACTTGATGATAACAATTTTAGTGCCATTTGCCTGTCCTATACAGTTAAGGACTTCATCAACTTGTCCATATGGTAGAGTCAGAAGCTCTTGTTTTGTATGGATTCCACCTAAAAGGAGTGTCCCTGGAGACATTCCAGCTTATTACCTGGAGGTTGAGAGGCCCTGATTTAGCTGCTTCAGTTCCTCAGAAAAGATGTTGATTACCTCTGTGGCCAGAATATAGTTCCATGCACAGGATACATGATAACCCAGGGAGGACTGATGTATCCTGGTGACAGATCAGGCTGAATGCCTAGAGGCAAATTGAAAGGCATCCTGAAGTTCTCCTTGTTTGTCTTGTTAAGAGTCTTAGTGCTAGCAAGTGTTAGTGTTGTTGTTATGTGCTGTCAAGTCACCTTCAACCTATGGTGACCCCATGAATGAAAGATCTCCAACATGACCTGTCCTCAACAGCCCTGCTCAGCTTTTGTAAACTCAAGACTGTGGCTTCCTTTAGGGAGTCAATCCATCTCGTATTTGGTCTTCCTCTTTTCTTGCTGCCTTCCACCTTTCCCAGCATTATTGCCTTTTCCAGGGACAACCTCAGTTTCAACATTTTTGCCTCCAGAGATAGTTCAGGCTTGATTTGATCATTCATCTTTCTGGAAGTCCGGAGTATCCGCAAAGCTCTCCTCCAGCACCACATTTCAAACCAATCATTTTTCCCCTGTCAGCTTTCTTAACTATCCGGTTCTAACACCCATACATAGTGGCTGGAAATACAAGAGTGTGGGTGATCTTGATCTTGGTCCCCAGTGACACATCCTTACACTTAATTATTTTTTCTAGCTCCTTCATTGCTGCCCTTCCAAGTCTCAGTCTTCTGATTTTTGGTCTGCAATCTCCATTTGAATTGATGATTGAACCAAAGTATACGAAGCCTCTAACTAGAGATGGCTCAACTCACCGATCCACCGTGGATGCGGACGGCGTGATTCTACCAATGGCTCCGCAGCGCACGATCCGTTTGCCACTCTTCAACCTTGCAGCGAGGGTTGTTCTCCTGCCTTCTGCCAGGAGTGGCAAGCGGATCGCGCGCTGCAGAGCCATTGGTAGAATTGCGCCGTCCGCGTTGGACCGGGAGAGGACCGTCCGACCCCACGGGGCTGGACCCTCGTTAACACCACCTCTGCGCGGATATTTGTATTCGTATATGTATACGAATACCCCCATCTCTACCTCTAACTATTTCAATTTCTTCATTGTCTAAAGTTATGTAGTTCTTCTGTAGTCATGATTTTGGTCTTCTTGATGTTCAACTGCAGTCCTGTTTTGGCACTTCCTTGGCAATCATCAGAGTCACCTAACAGCCATAAACTGTGTACTGTACTACAGCAAGGAAGGGTTACTCATTTCCTACCCTCACATTTGAAGGTTCCTCCGAGGGGCAACTCTCATTAATCTGCTAACATTACATCCATGTGAATATGAGCTCGGCTCTCAAAGCCCTGATGAGTTCTTCTTTCAAGCCCTGCACTATCTGCAGTCTTGATCTTGAATATTTGACAGCATTTCTAATATCCTTCACCTCTGCCAGGCAGGTATGGAAGCTGGGTGTCATCAAACCCCACACCAAACCAAACTACCGTGTTTTCCCGAAAATAAGACAGAGTCTTATATTAATTTTTGCTCCAAAAAACACATTAGGGCTTATTTTCAGGGAATGTTTTATTTTTTTCATGCACAACAATCTACATTTATTCAAATACAGTCATGTCATCTTCTTCTGGTTGCTGCACAATGGTGGAGGGCGGGGTTTCACTTAACTGGGGCTTATTTTTGGGGTAGGGCTTATATTACGAGCATCTTGAAAAAAATCATACTAGGGCTTATTTTCAGGTTAGGTCTTATCTTAGGGGAAACAGGGTATCTTTCTTCTGCCACAGAAAGATAATCCATAAGGCTCATCTGACCTCCCTGCCAAAGTGAATTAATTTTTCCGCCATCAGCAAGAAATAAACTTGCTCAAAGCTAGTGCAGAAAAGTTCTGGCATAATTAGATATTCAAAAGTCTTAACATTTTATCCTGGATTGTGTTAGTGTCCAATTAAGGTGTCTGAGGCCTGTTTGTACCTAGAAGAACTTCTTGAATAGGAAGGTGTCCACTTCTTCAAAGCAGTTGAGAGAATGTACTGTTTTTACTGTCTGGAGGGTGAGAGGCACTGATTCAGGAGGTCTGTTCATTCTTTGATAACAGTGCACTCTCTTAGAAGGACAGCCATCACAAAAGACTGTACAGCATTAAAGATGGAGAATACAGTATGTGTTAGGCAGCTGCCTGGACCTCTTCGCACACTTTCTGAAGTACCATAAAGTTGTCTTATTTGCATCTCTGGGACCTTGCCTTTAGCAGAAAAGTGCAACAGAGGGTGGATGTGGGTTAATCGGTCTGTTGAATCCCACTCAGAAATATTGTTGCTTTTTAAAATTTCATGAATCATGGAATCTCCTCTCTTCCCACATATTTGAGACATTGTCCTGAAACATGTGTTTCTACCGTTGCATACCACTTGTGCTTCTGTTGTGGTTCTGGTGGTCCTTGCCATCAAAGTCAGGGCTGAGGGATTGTCTAGCTTTTCTAGCCAAGGCTTGGGGAGTCAAAAGAATCTCTCCCCTGGAGAGTAACTTAATTGGATCCTGCCTTCTGACCAGAGAGACGGTTTTGCAGGTCATCGGATGTGCTCCTGAAGATACAGAAAATGGGAATTCATGGCAAGAAACTTCCCTTTATACTTTGTCCACCACAACTCTACTGCATGTTATTATAGGGAATAATGAGACCTAATGAAAGGTAGGGGGAAGTTATCTAGAAATGCTCTCTGGTAAAGGACCAAGGTAGTTTATGCTTTTATAGGTTTATACCAGAAGACTGAGATATGACCAAAACACTGTAAAGCAGATGTCACCATGATATGATTATGGTTACTGTAATGATGGTATAGCTAGAGATACAGCTAGGAATAGAGATAGAGATACAACCATAGCAATAATAGTACAATTGTAATAAAGATATTATTCTATTAAACTGGAGTGTCTTCAATAATATTATTCAGCTCTTGTTTTCAACTAGTAAACGTACAGATAATATCTAAAACTGTGCAATGAAACACCATCCAGAAAGATATTTTGAGTCATCAGGGATAGATCATGATAGACTGAATACTCTGGTTGTTCTTTATATGTAAATACCTCCTTTGTCTTCAATTCTTCTACCCAAGGATAGAGAACAAATTACACAGAAACGCAATTCATGTTTTTTGTATAATGTATTATAAATATCTGTTTTAACATATTGCTCAGCATTCTCTGACTTTAGAGGATGGGACTTAATGAGTAATTCTAAAATGTATTTCATATTTCAAAAGACTGTTTGTTTGACTGAACCTCCCTTGAATGCTGGATCTGAAAATTGTTCATTTTTATGCTATTGAAGGGGAAAGAAATGCCATTTATAGGAATTTATTCCCAATGTCTGTTTGGAAATAAGAGTTTTAATAACTGACTGCAAACTGTGATAGATAGATAGATAGATAGATAGATAGATAGATAGATAGATAGATAGATAGATAGATAGATAGATAGATAGATAGATAGATAGATAGATAGATTATAATAACTGGAGATTTCAGTTTGAGTTTGATGATCATTGTTACAGATTTTTATGTGTTAAGGTGAAAGATTCCCCAAAACTTTGCCAGCTCTAGACTGGGCATTTAACATATTCAGATTCTTTTCTCCAAGTGCCACCCTGACAGGTTTTACAAATACTTTTATCAAGGTGCCGGCTTCCTTTACAAGGAGCCTCATGGCACAGTGGTTAAACAGCAATACTGCAGTGAAGACTCTGTTCACAACCTGAGTTTGATCTCAGGCTCAGAAAGCTGGGCTCAAGGTTGCTTGAGGAGCATTTCTTTGTTATAAAATATATTGGATATAAAAAAGATTCAAACAAGTCTAGAAAGCACACATAACATGGAAGAAACACCCTCCTGTAAATTTAACAATCCCTGTTTACCAGATCTGTAATCCCAGTTTCTTGTAAGACATCTGTGAGACCTCCCCATTCCCTTTATCTTGTATAGTTTATATATTTTTCAACAGCCCAGAAATGGATTCTGTAAGCAAGTTAGCACCCCTAACTGAGTGGCAGTATCAAGAACTTCTCAATTTGATTAAGTTCCAAAGTGCAGTGATATATCAATGGCACACATAAAGCAAGGCCTATATTTGCAGTACCAGGTTGCCTGGCAACCTTATGCCTCTTGGAACATTGGCAGCCTGAAACAAGGGTGTCCCTTGGCTGACACCAGTATTTAGAGGTAATGTCACGATGTAGGAACACCCTTATCTTTAGTTGCACAAATACAAATGTCACCTCTACTAGTTGCAATAGTATATATTTTATAGGAGTTAGTAGAAGTTCATTATTTCTTATACATAGTTCTGTCTTAGTATCAAACACAAGTTTTTGTTTCTGATTTCTTGGGCACATAGTTCAATTACGGTAGTTCATGCAGCTGCCTATCCAACACAGAAAATGCTGATTTAGCACAGAGTTCAAAAAAAGGATTAAAGGCTGACTCCTTTGTGCCATCTCTTTAATATGTGTTTGTTTTTTTTAATTATTAAGTGTATTCAATTTAAATTTATTATGAACAACTTATGTTGATTTGATAAATTTACTTATTTATTTTGTATCATTTATATGCTATCTTGGGGATCCAAGGTGGCTCACAATGGTAAAAGAAATAATGATAAAAACACAGTAAGTTACAAATTAAAAAGCAATTAAACCCTAATCATAACTACAATCCATTAAGTACAATTTTTTTAAAAAGATTTTAAAAAGCAACTTATAAAAGCAAAGACCACCAATCAGGAGTGGCTATGCAACAGAATACTATCTCTCCCCTCCCCCACCTTTTTTTTTTGTTCAGTGAAATCATTCATTCAATTTTTCTAGTACAGTCATTCCAGGTCATGGTCCTTCGCCCCCCTGCCCTGAATTGATGGCTCAAACAACCTTTCCTGATCAAGCACTGTGTGGTGTTCTCACGCTTGACAATGCAAAATAGGTTAGAATGGTGACCTAATAACTGATCAACAAATACAAATGCCCAACAATAAAAAATAAGGAATATTTGTGACCATGTACATCTTAAATTCTCTCTGCAAGGAGAACAAACCTATCCATTCTAAAGGAAATCAACCCTGAGTGCTCACTGGAAGGACAGATCCTGAAGCTGAGGCTCCAATACTTTGGCCATCTCATGAGAAGAGAAGACTCCCTGGAAAAGACCCTGATGTTGGGAAAGTGTGAGGGCAAGAGGAGAAGGGGACGACAGAGGACGAGATTGTTGGACAGTGTCATTGAAGCTACCAACATGAATTTGACCAAACTCAGGGAGGCAGTGGAAGACAGGAGGGCCTGGCGTGCTTTGGTCCATGGGGTCACGAAGAGTCGGACACGACTAAACGACTAAACAACAACAACAACATCTTAAATTCAAATATGACCATGGGGAAAGAGCAATGTATGGTTGTAGTCTATACAAGGAAATCATAATCTTTCTTATACTGGTTCTGGCTTGTTTGGGTTTTTGCAGACTGTCATCTTGTCTTTCATTAGGAGTTACCCTGTACAATGTCTATTGAAAAGCTTCCAAGTTAAAGAACTCTAGTGTTGTGTTGCGTACTCTTACCGAAAGAATACATATATGAGTTGAGTGGTAAAAGGAAGCAATACTATATGTTAGTTCAGACAGTGGTTGACTGTTCAAGGAGGGTTCTACATTATGACCATTGTAAGAGAGGCTGTTGTAAAGGTAACTTTCTATCAGGTCACTCCTGAGAAAACCTAACCTGGACCAGAGACAAAAACATATACAGTGATTCCTCGACTTACGAACGTCCCGACATACGACCATTTCGAGTTGTGACCAGCTCCGGCCGCAAAATTTTGCTTCGACTTGCGGCCGGAGCTTCAAGTTGTGACTGGAAAAAGGCAGGGAAAAAAGGCGGGGAATTCAAATTGCTAACCGTTGGTAGGCGAAAAGGCTGCTTCTTTGTAGCTCTTTCGCCCCAACGGTTAGAATGAGTGCGTCGGAGGAGGCTTGGGACTGCCTGGAGCTGCTTTCTGCTCCTGAGTAAGTACATTTACTTTGTTTTGCAGGGTGGGTTTGGGTTTGGGGGGGGGGGTTATGTTTCTGTGCTGTGATGTTTTTTGTGTTTTGGTTTGTGTGTTTTCCCAGCCCCATCGCGTTCCGATGGGGCTGACTGTGTGTGTGGGGGGTTCTTTTTGTGTGTTTTCCCCCAGCCCCATCACGTTCCAATGGGGCTGGCTGTGGGGAGGGTTGTTTTTGTGTGTTTTTTCCCAGCCCCATCGTGTTCCAATGGGGCTGGCTGTGTTTTTTTGGCTTTGGTAATTATTATTTTTCCGGCCCCAACGCGTTCCGATGGGGCTTGCATTGTGTTTTTTTGGTTTTTTGGTAATTATTTTTTTCTGCCCCCAACGCATTCCTATGGGGCTTGCAGTGTTTTTTGTGTGTGTTTTGGTGTGTTTGTTTTTCGACCCCAGCGCATTCCTATGGGGCTTGCAGTGTTTTATTTTATTTTTAATTTTTTTGGAATTTTTTTCCTTCTGGAACGGATTAATTGCGTTCCAATGCATTCCTATGGGAAATGGTGCTTCAATTTACGACCATTTCAAGTTATACCCATCTTCTGGAACGGATTATGGTCGTAAGTCGAGGCACCACTGTACAGACTGGAAATTTCTGTTTTCCAGGCCAGGTGTTTTTGAGCACCTTGCCAATACACTCCAGACTCTCTTGGCTTATTGAATCATGGACCTGTTGTGAGTCATGGCCCTGTTGCTGCTCAGTCCTGTTACAGTCAGAATCCATAGCTTAACTGTGAAATTTTGCAGTGGCCTAGGTTGAAGAATCTGCTATAATGTATGCTGGGGTCAGAGCAGTTCAAGATAGAATAGTCAGAACCTTGGCTAACTCCAAGGGTGAGAGATAGTCTGGTTATTACCCTACCAAAGTCCAGTTCCAGACTGAGCCTTAAATAGGAAGATGGCCTTTCCAGATTGCACAAGTGCTTTCTGTTAAAGAAATGTAGCCTATATTATCAGTGCCAGCATGCTTAAGAGCTGGGGTGATTGAGAAAGATGCTGTTGATCAGAGTCTTCTGAGTCAGAAAAGGGCAATACGACCTTTGGGTGCAGAGGGCCTGATTCTGTGGGACCTTATTCAGAACTGAGATGTAAGGAGGTGGGGGGGGGGGGCTAATTTCTTCCTAAACTTAGAATTCTTTTGGATCTTCCTCTTCTTCTGAGGCTCAGGCTCATGGTTCTTGACATTTGGATGAAAGTGATTTTATATAACCATTTCAATCCTGTTTCAGGACTGGATTCGGAACCAAAGCTGTCTTGGCTGAGGTATGGTGGTCAAGGGTAGTATGATCCTCTTCGTATTTCTGTGTTGTTGTGTCGAATCTAGCCTGTTTTGAAGGGGTTGCACTCCCTCTAAAGAACTAAGTTTCTAGTTTTTAGCTGTATGTATTTTTAAAATAATGTTATGAGCTACCTTTAGTCTTAGTCTCAGGAGAGAGGCAGGATAACCATGGAATAAATTAAATGCAATATTATTGATTATTCAGCATATGAAGGCTGAAACACAGGGAAATTTCCTGGTGCTAGAAAACTCTTATTTTGACATAATTTCCTCTTCCTTGCCGAAATTCTGTCTATATTCTAGACAAGGGAGGCAAAATGATATAATATGCATTTGCTTGCTGCTTAGACAACTAATGATACATTATCTTTTTCTATATTTCTCATATGCTTATCTCTGTAATACATAGTTGGGCAAATAACATATTTCAGTAATATATTTTGAGTGGATACTGACTTCTTTGTTAGATCTATTGACTGAGATAGGTGACACAGTTGATAAAAGCAGCTGCCTTGTACTGAATTCTGAGCCAGAAAATCAGCCCTTTTCATTTATTTTGATTAGCAACAAGTCTAACACAATCTGTGGATAGTTACTGTCATCTTTTTTAACATCTGTACAGTGCTTAGAAAATTTCAGGTGCATCGTTGTTATTAATGTCAGGTGTCATTTATATTAGTGGCACTTTGAATATTTTGAGCCAAGGTACAATAACTAAGCAACAAAATTGGAAAACTCTTGTACCTTTGTGCTTACTACACTGCATTTTTTATGACTGCAAGAAAGAGTTGTGTGCTTCTACGTTCCTCTATATTAAAAATGTCTTGCTCACAGAAAGCAAGACAATGGTAATTGATAATCTTATATCAATCTTTAACTTGCTTCATTCCCCTAATTTGACCCATAGCTATTCATTCGAGTCCACTTAACATGTCACTCTTGAGTTTGTCAAACTGTCAGATCAGAGTTCTTTAGATACATGGAGTGGGTTGTTTCCAAGAAAGCTCACACTAAAATAAATGTGTTATCCTTAAGCATATCACAGTATGGTTGTTTCTGTTCTTGTTGTTGAAACAGATCAATATGGCTACCTCCCTGAAAACTGTCAAGAAGATCACATAAAAATCATAAAACTGTTTTTTAAAGGGAATAAAATGTGAACCGCAATAATATGGTCATTTGAGGTGTTGGCTACCTCTTTTTATTGATTTCTGATTTGCCTCATTTTAAAAAACATACATAATGTTAATTGCCCTTGGTTTTTATTGTAATGATGAAAGTTTATGAAAAATATATCTGAACTGAAATGAATAGAAAATGAGATCGCAAAATATCAACTGGTTCAAGGCATAGACCTTATGGTGGACTCTGTTTTGTTGGAGATTTTTTGACAGACGTTTGATGACCATCTATCAGAAATGGTTTAGCTGTGGACTCCTACATTGGCAAAGGATTGGACTAGCTGTCTCCTTTAGTCCCTTCCAACTCTGCAGTCCTTTGATTCTGTAATTAAAAGCAACCAATAACAGTAAGAAGCCACCAAATTAAAACTAGCAGACATTGTGGAGACTTGACTAAACAAGCAAACAAGAAATCTGGATGCTAAAATTACTAAAAATGTTAGGTTTGGCAAGCTCTCCTTGGGAATGACATTTCATATATGAGGAGCCACAACTGAAAAGGCCCTCTCTAGCCAGAGGATTCAGAGAGGCTTAATATAATATAACATTGAATATAATGGTGAGGCAGACTTGTGTGGGGGAAGTTAAGCCACAGAGTATTGTTTGAGAACTGATGAGGTACATTCTATAGCCTGTTCTCTAAAGTATACATTTCTGTATGCTACATTTTGTGGTTGAATTCGAGTCTTGCTAAACTACACATTTTGTGAGCATTAGAATGCTTTATTGTGTACTTTTTAATGTGGCAGTTAATTTTGCTATGTTGCATATTTTATATGGAGTGAAACATTGGGTAATGGACCTTTCAGCTTGAAGGGAATCCATGGCCACAATCCTGTTAGTGTAGTAACTAGAGTAGGCCCATTTAATTCATGGGGATTTAGTGAATCAACTCCTCTGTTAGTTCCATTGATTCAAATAGGCTCACTATAACTGATTTACTGTGCTAAAATAAGCTGCAGTTAGAGCAGGCCTATTTGAATAAACAGGAGGGTGAGAAACATGACTTGTTCCTCATTAGGATTTCACAAAGGAGATGAGAAGGGGAGATATTGTTGTGCCAAAGCACAAATTCTACTCAAAGTGCAAGCTTTCATTTTACTGATTTACTGATATTTCATTGGCTGCACTCAGTCAATCTAAATTGACTTGGCTATAAAGACAGTCTGCCATTATTATTTGAATACCATTCCAAGTTATAACTCATCACACTGTAGCAAATCTTACAATAGACTGAGAAAAGATATGATGTGGACTCACTATATGGCAACAGTAACACAGGTTGATTTCTTCATTAACCAATGAACCACTAATGGTCACATGAATGCTGCAAAAATTCAGGTTTCCTGTTGGGATACACTTGAGGAAAATTAATGCATGTATATGAATATCCTTGATTTGTTCTTTATATATATTCGGCAATTCAGTTTATATAATGTGTGTGTGTGTGTGTGTGCGTGTGCGTACACGCGCGCATGTGTGTGTGTGTATATAGATATATATATATATTTATGGCAAATTTATACTCCAAGACATGTACATTACACAAAGAATTTGTTATTATGCATAAACTAATGAGGCAGTATACTAACTAACTAACTAACTAACTAACTAACTAACTAACTAAATAAATAAATAAATAAATAAAGCCTTCCTAATTCTTGCAGTTTACAATTCTGTAGCCCTTTGGTCACCTTGTCACTATGTGACATTGTTTCGGCCAGAAATCAGCTGGCCATCACAGAGACTTTCACTGGTGTTGGCAGATGATGTTCCAAAAAAAGAAAAAGAAAAGAAAAGAAAAGGGGGGGGGGGAGCCTGAAACTAGAAATGGAACTGAAAATATCAATAACTTTAATGTGTGAGGTTTGTTAACGTGGAAAGCAAACAAGCAAACTTGCTCTCTAGCGACTGTCAGTAATATTTATTCGTCCAGTGACTGTTAATCAAACCAAGTTTACAGTCCCGTACAGCACCTGTCACAGGTGCTGATCATTAATCAGCTATTACGGCAGTTTATTCTGCTGCTGACAACTTGCAATTTTCTACTGAATCAGCTAGTTTGTCAGGTGGGAATTATGGCAAAGCACATGTGACAAAACACATCACACTTTTTTTATTTTTTTTCCCGTTCCCCCTCCTTTTTTCTTTTTTCTTTTTTCTTTTTCTTTTCCATTTTCAGGCTTGTCTCTCTTCCCCCCATCCTCTCTCCTTTTCTCCCTCTCGCCCCTTTTTTAGACAAACAATATCTGGGAACTCAGAAGTAATAAGGCGGAATGTATAATTAATTACCCAGCTTGCTCTAATTAGGGATGAATAAGTTGTGTCCCTCTCATCATCACAAATGTGGTGATGGGTAATACCAGTTTATGCTGTATTAACTGCAAATATGCAATCCTTCTGAGAGCACTTTTGTTGATGAATTTGATGAATGTGACAATAATTAGCAGAGACAGATGAGAGCTAAATTACTACTGACAATGTAATGCTATCCCGCTTGAGGGTCTGGGAACATGGTAGGCTAACATGGCAGGGACTGGGGCCTCATTTCTAATTAATAGTCTCTTTTTCCCCTCTTTTTCCCCCCTTTTCTCTTTTACTTTTTTTTTTTTTTTTTGCCAGTGGGGGGAAAAAAAGAGGAACGGTAATTGTTTTCGTCAAAGGCTGCAGGGAGTTATCAGGGTAATAAAGTTAATTAGCAGAACAAACATCCTTTCACTGCCTTACCAGATTGAGGAAAAGAGGGTAATTCAAACTGCAGAAAGATATGACGAGATGAGATGATAAGGAAAAAAAATTTTTTGCACAGGAGGCTAACAGAAGAGAATCCAATTTTTGCTCTCTCTCCTCCTCCTCCTCCTTTTTTTCTCTGCTTGAGGAAATGAATTACACATTCCCCTCTTTCAGCTCACATAGTTGTCTGTATAGAAAACTTTATTGTTCATAATTGCAATGGGAAATAAAGTTTTTAGAGGATCACGTTGCATTGTTAAATTTTGTCTCGATCTTTCATAGTATGATTGGCTTGTTATATGAAATAAGTGTGCACATTAAAAGACTCTTTTCCTAACAGTTAAATGTGTTGAACTAGTAATACTTTATCTATAAAGGGAACTTTTTTTAAAATCAGTTATCCTGTGGACTCATTAAACATTATGCTTTCACCAAGCTATCAGATACTGAGAAATGTCTCTAACTATTACTTTGGTATTACTTGCACAAGAATTGTCTGAGAAGTAGCCTTGCCAGGTCATCAGTTTTCTCATTTGATGGTCCACCCATGAATTCAGATGTCACGATGACTCCTATGTCTTTTGACAAAAAAATGTGCCATGGCAACTGCTCCTCAGTTACAGAACCGAAAAGCATTTAGGAAAAAAAAAACATAGTTTCTGTACTTGGCATTTAAGCATAATTAGTTTGAATCTATAGGCTGAATTCCGATTTTCCCATACTTCAAATACGACCGTTAATATATGCGGGATTGGAATTAGTATTGATAAGTACGTTCCATTAATTTGACTGTGTCTGCAATAAACATGACTAAAGACTCAGAATTTACAAATCACATTAGTGCAACACATGATGAGGCAGAATAACTCCTCTTTGTCCCCAATTCTGTCACCAGATTCCCACTCAGTTGAGAGCTACCACAGGTAGTGGATGTGCTCTGTTTTAGACCTGTCACTTTCCACTGTAGGAGGGTGATGGAAGTGACAATGTTGGTGGTGGGGGTTCTCATGCTCCTTCCTTTTGTATGTTTACTTAACTAGATTTGTAACACCTGAGTAGTCTTTTGTCTAGATCAAACACAGAAGTTATTACATAATGAGCTCAAGGAGGAAAACTTTTGTTCTATTGTTGTTCACAATTCAAGTGATAACTTTGACGTTTGAACTTTGCCACAAAACATGCCCTCCTTTGCTAGGTCCTGTAGGGGGGAGGGGGAAGCACATAAGTTCTGAAGCACTGAAAACTGGATGTTGCAGAATTCAAGGTCGTTCGAAACAAGTCACCTCCACTTAAATTATACTCCAGTTGCATTGATTGGTTATTGATTGCTATTCTGTAGTTTCCTTCTAGTGTATGGCTTGACTCTCTGTCTTTGATCCCCTGGGATTGTGTGCTTTGTTGGTAGTCTGAGTTGCTTATGCTGTTGGTGCCATATTTTGACTTCTAGCATATTGTGGTCATATGACGTCTGCACCCAGTGCTTGACTGTTTAAAAACAGCAGTGTGGGATACAGGCATTCCTTCTAAGGTGTGACCAGTTAACAAGTATCCTGGCATTGGTACGTTCTTCTCCTACATTTTATGTTTCCATGTTCTTATTAGAATCCACTGTGAGAAGAGTGGGTAGTGCAGTAGGCATCCTTCAGTCTCAAGAGACTATGGTAGTGGGTAGTATCTAACACAAATTTCCTCTGGGTAGCATCTAACACAGATGTACACTAATCAAGGGTTTATTTCCACAGTGATGTTTACAGTGTCTTTGTCCCGGTGGAAGTAATTTGCTAACTCACCTAAATCTCTCAATTGCAGCTGCAGTCTTTTTTCTGAAACCAAATCTAGATTAGAGTGACTCACACAATTTTATCCCAGACTATGAGGTGGGTTGATTTCTACATCTCAAAGTAATGCTTTCTCCAATGGCTTAAAAGCCTTCCTTTCTTTGTAGCTGTTCCACATCAATTCATGTGCCCAGGGAACCTTCTTTTTTTCCTTTCTCTTGTTAAAGAAGCAAATATCTCATATTTGAAATAAATTGATTTCTCATGTATTGTTGTGATTTCTCAGTTTCTCAGATTGATTTCTCAGGTGTTGTCATAAAGTACAAAAGACCATGACTGATGGCATGCAGTTGTCAGGGTTTCTTTCCTAATTCCCAGCAACAGATGCCACTATTTGAATGAAGTCTTACTACAAGACTGTACAATTGGCACAAGCCCATAGTCAAACATGGACATTTGGGTAACTCTAACCATGGTCCCAGCCTGGACTTGAGTACAAAGACTGACGAAGTTACCCTGCGAAATTATCTGTGCCAAACAATGGATGAATGTGCAACACATCTGCTTCTCTTCGGGTGTTAGAGAACCACTGAACATGATATTTTGGAGTACCTGGCCTTGTGGGGCTTAGCTAAGTTTGCCATTTTCTAGTCTTTCATCTCTGGTTAGACATTATGCAAATTAGTCAGTCTTATCTGCACATGATGCAAATTTGGATAATATGCATATTAAAATCATTAATTGTTGCATTATATTTCTACTGATACATTTCAGTAGAAATGTATCAGTAGAAATCATTTATTCATTCATTCATTCATTCATCTATCTATCTATCTATCTATCTATCTATCTATCTATCTATCTATCTATCTATCTATCTATCTATCTATCTATCTATCTATCTATCTATCTATCTATCTATCTATTTGACTTATAAGCCACTCTACTTAGTGAAATCACTACTTGGGATGGTTTACATGATGTAAAACAAACCACACCACTAAAATTAAAAATAATCAAAGGAAATACCCTCGGTATCCTAATCAATCAACATTAACAAAAACAAAATAGGTGAACCACAGCTGACCCCTGACATTAATAACATGAACCAAATTACAAAACCATAACAGAATAAACAAATTATACAATATATACCAAATAATAAATGAAAAATAATAAAATGCCATTAAATCCACACTACACATACGGGGAAGAAAACATTAACATTGAGTGTTGCCATAGGCCTCCCTAAACAATTCTGTCTTCAGTAATCTTCAGAACGACTGTAGGGAGGGGGGGCTATCTAATCTCTAAAGGACATTTGTTCCACCAGGAGGGTACCATTGATGAAAACGCCTGATTCCTAGTGGCGGTCTTCTTTACTTCCCTCGAGGTAAGCACCCTCAGTAATGAGGCCTGAGACAAACAGGTTGACTGGGTAGCTATTTTGGGGGAGAGGCACTCCAAAAAGTAACAAGGTCCCGAAACATGTAGGGCTTTATAAGTCATAACCAACACCTTAAACCTGGCATGGAAACTGACAGGGAGCCAGTGCAGGTGAGCCAGGACAGGGGAGACATGAGCCAACCTCCTCACCCTGAAAATTAACCTGGCTGCTGCATTCTGGACCTGCTGAAGAGAGCCAACATAGTGTGCTGTTAGACTTATGGACTTGGAACAGGGAGATCCATGTTCAAACCCCTGCTTGGTCACAAAACTGACTTGGTGTCCTTGGGCCAATCAGTGCCTCAGACAAATCTGCTTTAAGGAGAACCGTGTAAAGCAGCCGCACATGTTGCAGGTTCATATTTGAAAAACAACATTTTGCCACATACACAGGCTCCTGGTGACAGTCTCATAAAATAGGTTTATGAAATGTTTTGTCACATGTTTTTACTGATGGCAAAAATACCACTACAGATCCGTGAGGAATACCACAGAAATCCCTTGCTAGTCATCTGATTTAAAAAGAAGAAAAACACCAGGGAAAGTGAGGGGAAATAGCAGAAAACAGGAGAGCAAACAAGGTATGATTTCCCTCAAAGTTACAGATTCAGTATTTTATTATGATTAGGAACTACTCTAGTGAGTGTGAGCATGTGTATGTGTACACACACACACACACACAAACCACAGAGAGATATCTCAAATCCATTGTGGCACCTTCCGTATGTTACTTACATTTCTCAAGAACTGTTGGATAGCTTACTGGTTTAGGTATCTGGTTCTGGAGACAAAGGTTGGGAATTCAATTCCCCACTGTTCCTCCTTGACAAGGACTGGACTCAATGATCCATAGATTCCCTTCCAGTTCTGCAGTTCTAAGATGATGATGATGATGATGATGATGATGATAACATAAAGCTTTCTGAAAACCCCACTCACGATAGCTGCTTCTCTGTTTCACTGCTATGGGCTTTAGTGTAGCAGAAAATGAGATTCATAGCAGAGCTTGGATGACTTTTTGGACTACACTGCCCAGAATCCTGCAGCCAGAATAGTCACTGACCACGATGGATGGGGTATTCTGGGAATTGTAGTCCAATATAGAAACTTCACCAATTTCTGCTTCTTATTAAATATAAATATATCTATCTCTTCTGCATATTTGTGGAGGTGTATGCACCATTTAACTTGGTAGGTCATATATCTGAGTGAGGTGTTCAAGACAAATAAATATAAAATTAATTATTTTCAAAGGACACTACCATTTCCTTATACAGTACTTGTTTGAAAACTCTTTCCAAAAATTTAAGACTCACAGCAACCATAAACTCAAAAAACTTCTAGGAAAGTTTAAAAGAAGTAGCCATGTTAGTCTGTGCAAAAATATCAGACAAGAGAGAGAGAGAGAGAAACATCGTGGCACCTTAAATACTAACTGCTGAATTTTAATATGAGCTCTCATGGATTATGTCTGAGGAAGTGGGCTTGATCCACAAAAACTCACATTAAAATATGGCAGTTTTTTGCCTGATAAGAAATTTTAGGTCTTAAGCTTGCTTACAGTAGATTTCCATTTCTGTCTTCCATTCTGGTCTCATTTCATTCACATCAAATTTAGTGCTTCCGAAAAGCCACTTTCCAAATGCATCAGACAAGAGTGCATTTTATCTCCTTATCTCTTCAGTCTGTATGCAGAACATACCATATGGAAAGCCAGACAAGATTCAGATGAAGGAGAAGTGAAAATTGGTGAAAGAAACATAAATAATTTCAAATATGCAGATGACAGATGGCAGAAAGCAGCAGTGATTTGAAACAACTGGTAGGTAAAGTGAAAGAAGAAAGTGCCAAAGCAAGACTGCAGTTGAATATTTAGAGGACCAAAATCATGACTACAGAAAACCTACAAAATTTTAATGCTGACAATGAAGAAATTGAAATAGTTAGAGGTTTTGTATACCTTGATTCAATCATCAATTCAAATGAAGACTGCAGTCAAGAAATCAGAAGAACCCTGAGACTTGGAAGGGCAGCAGTGAACCAGAAGAGATCATTAAGCATAAGGATGTGTCACTGGAGACCGAGACCAAGATCATCCACACTCTTGTACTTCCAGTCACCATGTATAGGTGAGAAAACCAGGGGTAGAGAAAGGTGACAGGGAAAACAAATTGATTTGTTTGAAATGTAGTGCTGGAGGGGAGCTTTGTGGAGTTCTAGAGGGATGAATGAGTGGGACCTAGATCAAATCAAGCCTGGACTATGTACTATGAAGGCCAAAATGTTGAAGCTGAAGCTGTCCTACTTTGGGCATATCATGAGAAGACAGGATTCTCTGGAAAGGACAATGAAATGTTGAAGGCAGCTGGTATTTAATGAAGCTGCCTTCATATTGCCAGGGACAAGAAGGTCAGTACACATAACACTGATTTTGCACCAATGTGCTGACTCTCTTTTAGCCAAAATCAAAATACTCTGCTAACTCTGAAAACTTTAAATGACTACACTCAGTCTTGCTAAAGGGTAGCCATATGATGTTGTCCATAACCAAGATCACCACTGATGCCTCTGATTGTATGCCAGCCTGTGACGTTTATCAGCTTGATAAATATGACAGATAGGACCTCCTCTGCGATGCACCAGTGATTATGGAATTCCTTTCTAGTTGAACTTACAGTGCTGACTTTTAACAGGTCTTGGAAGCTAATTTGTTGTGGGGTAACTTTTTGTAGCTGTTTTTGTGCCACTAGTTTTTGAGATTTTGAGGTATTGTAATGTGTGTTGTGGAACTTGTCATGTTATAATTTAACACCTAACAGTGGATACTATAGTATGGATTGAAACATTTGGAGTAAAAGTATAAGCCTCTATTCCAAACTATTTGATAGGGCTATAAGCTTTTTATTGATTCTTAACCATCTAATGGAAGTAGTGGGGCCACTTCCCATCCCAAAACAGGCTGGGAAGAATCCTGAATTTAGCGCAATATTTTTAGCATTGCCTTGAACCTACTGAGGTCACAGGGATAGCTTTTGTTGACCAATAGCTACCTATAACACTGTTCATCATTAAGTATTACTACAAAAAATCTATAATCTAACCAAGAATTATAAACTAAGTAAATTGACAGCAACCGTTTTGCAAAACTGTAGATCTTTTGCTAATTTTCAAGGACAACCTAGCTGATGGAGTACTCAAAATAATGGTCTATCCCAGAGTAGTGTACTTGCTCCTGTTTTGTTTAACATCCTTGAGGTACCAAAAGATTTATTTATGATGATGATCTTACACTTGCTGCTCAGTCTAACAGCTTTCACATGGTAGAATATATTTTAACAGATGCATTAGAAGAACTTGGCACATGTGACAGAAATAAACTTAAACTCAATCCTACTAAGACTTTAAAAAGTGTCTTTCATGTGAGAAACAAGCAGGCATCTAGGAAACTTCAGATCACATGCAATGTGTCTAACTAGGTCAATGTTTTGCCTCCAAATTCCTAGGTGTTACCTTGGATTGTACACTGACCTGCTAGAAACACTGCCAAAATACAAAGCAAAATGTCTCTGCATGGAACAATTATTATTTGAAAGTTGTTGGGAACCTGTGTTAGGGCACACATATACAAATGCTGAGAACTCTTAGGCCCTGTGTTATTCCACAAGCAAATATGCAAAGCCAGGTTGGTATGGTTCAGTTCATGCAAACCAGGTAGACAGCTGTAGAATCATTACAGGACATCTGGAACCAAACCCTAGAGTCAAAATCAGTTACCTAGCAGGCATTGCACCCAGTGACATACGGAGAGAGGTAGCCCCTAACAGTGAGAGACTCAAAGCTTCTACTCTGCCGCTGCTCTCCTGTCTGTCCCAGATTAAAATCAAGGAAAGGTTTGGTCAGAACATCTGTGAAACTTGAGGAAATGTAATGTGGAAAGAGTGAGCTACCCATCTTTTTGAAATGGATGGAACCCCAGGAAAGGCTGGACCCCAGTCACACAGAAAACTTAGTCACTTAAAAGTCACTTATAAGGCTACAGACTGGAGTTGACAGAACGAAAGCAAACCTAAGAAAATGGGATTTTTGCACTGACACAGACCTTTGCAAATGTATAAAAGAACAGGTCAGGTCAATACCTCTGTCAGTACAGTGGAACCTCTACTTACGAACTTAATCCGTATTGGAATGGTGTTCATAAGTAGAAATGTTCGTTAGTAGAGGCACCATTTCCCATAGGAATGCATTGAAAACCAATTAATGCGTTCGGGGGGGGGGGGAAATACCAAAAAAATTAATAAAAATAAAAATAAAACACTGCAAGTCTCACACTGGGACTGCAAAAAAACAAAAAACAAACAAATCCAAAAATAAACATTGGAGCAAGTCCCACGCTGGGACTGCAAAAAAAAAAAAAAAAAAAAAAAAAAAAAAAAAAAAAAAAAAAAACAACACAGAAACATACGCCCCCCAGCCCAAACCTACCCTCCAAAACCCACACAGGAAAACTTTTTTAAAAAGAAAAAAACCCGGAGCTTACCTGTCCGAAGCCTCCCGGGGGTCCCCCGCCACTGCGATCGCCGCCGCCGTGACTGCCGCCACCGGGAAGCTTGAGCCTGGCCGGGGTGCTTCGGCTGCTCGCCCCCGGCCGCAGTGGAGGCAGCGGTTGCCCAGTGCCGGGAGACTTGAGCTGGCTGGGTTTCGGCCACTTGCCTCCCGACTCGCCTCTTGCTTGCTCCGCGCCACCCACCTTCCATGGGCCCATGGCGGCAAATTCAAATGGCGGAGGGCGGCGAGGAGCAAGCGGGAGGTGAGCCGGGAGGCAAGCGGCAGAAGAAACCCGGCCAGCTCAAGCCTCCCGGCGCTGGGTGACCGCTGCCTCCGATTGCGGCGGCAGGGGACCCCTGGGAGGTCTCCCAGGGCTTCCCCGCCGCCATCGGAGACCTCCTGGGGGTCCCCCGCCACCGCGATCGGCGCCTTCGGAGGTCTCCCAGGGCTTCCCTGCCACCATCGGAGACCTCCTGGGGGTGCCCCGCCGCCGCGATCGGCACCTTAGGAGGTCTCCCAGGGGGTCCCCACCGCCATCGGAGGAAGCCCTGGGAGACCTCCGAAGGCACCGATCGCAGCGGCGCTGGAAGCCCGGGAGGCTGAGCCTCCCTTTTCCTAACCGTTGGGGCGAAAGAGCTACAAAGAAGCATCCTCTTTCGCCACCAACGGTTAGCAATTTTAAATTTCCCGCCCTTTTCCCCTGCCTTTTCCCTGTTCGTACGTTGAAGCTCCGGCCGCAAGTAGAGGCAAAATTTTGCAGCTGGAGCTGTTCGTACGTTGGATCGTTCGTATTTAGGGACGTTCGTAAGTAGAGGTTCCACTGTATATGCTGTGCCCTTCAACATGTACTATGGAAAACTTGCAGCTGCCCCCGATGTTCTTGTTGCTCCCCATTCTGGGCAAAAATTTCCTAATGTATTTATTAATCGAATGGTGGTGGTTCTGACATGAACAAAGAAAGGAGTTGTTTTTTATGTTATGGTTTCATATCTTGTGTCTTATAGTAGTGTATGATGACTGGATGTTTTTAATGCATTTAATATAGTTTGCAAACACTTCCTTGAAAAAGCTGTGCCCTAAAAGGCAGCTTATGAACACTTTAAAGAAATAACAGAAAATAAACTGGATATCTTGGGAAACAGTGAGACTGAAAGAGAATAAGTTTATGATCAGACCCATGCATGTACATTTCTAATCTTATTATTACATGGATAGATCATGAACACAAAATGTACGTCAAAATGGTGTTGTGGCAAGAAATGCAATAAAAATAAACTGTTCAAAGTCGATGAATTGGAAGAGGGATACTGAAGAACAGGTCATCTACGACACAGTTTATTTTATCTTGCTTTGCATATTCATTCAAGCTGTTCTTGAACAAAACTTATTGCAGATTAACATTTAAAACAGTAAATAAGGTAGCAACATCATGAGTCAAATAAACATGGAAAAAGTACACTTAAGTAGATTTTAAAAGTGTAGGGCAATGAATCCTTGATGTCCAAAAGAAGGTGTTGTTGACTCTAGACATTGTCAAAAAGCACTTCTTGCTTTCCATCTGCAACTAACCCTACTTATATTTCATTTATATAATTGAGAAATTCAGAAATAATCTGTGGAATGTTATGATAAGAATTATGAGTTGTATGTTTTTATATCTGTTTTGTGAGACACTTTGGATCAGATGCCATGAGAATGGCAAAGAATTCTTCATATAATGATCTCATGGTCCAAAATCATTCTGAGCTCATATATATGAAAATACTATGTTGGGGTGGGTTATTTCTGGCTTGATTAAAGAAATCAGGATCACATGAGTTTAAATTAATGAATATTTTAAAATCTAAGTCCCACGTTCATAAACCAGGTTTTTTTTGAAAAATTGAATTAACTAGAGATGGCCTTTGAAAACAAAAGAAAAAGTGTTTATTGACTATGTTTATATCCCATCTTTCTCCCCCAGCAAAAGGAAACTCAAGGTAACTTACAACAAAATTACAGAAGTAAAGTGCCAAACATGATCAACAATTAAAACAGAATAATTTAAAAGCTCATTTTTAAACAATAAAAACATATCACTAAGAAGTGTACAGCACTAAAACCTCATTCTCAGCAGCCTGTCAAATGCCCAAAGTCTGCTGAGTAAAATGGTCATTGCCAGCAAGCAGAAGAAATGAAGTGGGGGTAGGAGGAAGTTGCCAAGAAAATTCCAGCCTCATCTCTTTTGCTAAGGAGGTCAAGAGCCTGGGAGCTGTCATCAAGAAAGCCCCTCAGCTTGAATTGATCAGGTTTTTATAACATCATATTCCAAAATATTGATTGAATTCAATCATTCTACATATTGACTGAATTCAGTCATCACTCATTCAAGTAATTTTTCTGGGGACTATGATGTGCTTCCTGATGGAACTTGCTTATGGGGTTGTTGATGGCATCACATTGCAGTACGTAGTTTCAAAAGCACAGTATACTAAATGTTGATGTGAAAGCCATAACATTTGTGCTTGTGGGCTGAACGTTCTCTATTTATAATTTTGCCAATTCACAACCCAGAGAACCCTTTGGTGTCTTAAGAGCTTTGCAGCTGTGAAGGAGTTTGCACCTGTGGCTTCTCGTATATCAATCCTCATTCAGCTCATTGAATAGCACAAGGCAAATTACCATTATTAATGATAATTTCCCCTGTCATTCCTCCAAGGAGCTCAGGGTGGGTAATGCAGTTTCCTCCCTCCTTCTCTTCTTAACAACCCTGTGAAGTAGGCTAGCCTGAGAGACAGTGACTATTCCAAGGTCACCCACTGATTTCCATGAGTGAGTGGGGATTTGAACTATGATCCTTCAGATTCTATTCCACCATTCTTACCAGTTTGCCCAAATGTGAATGCTAAATTATAAATCCCTTCTTTTGAAATGTATTATGTTCAAGATGATGCAAGCTCTTTGTAAAGTCCTGAGCCTCTACATTTCAGTTGTGCATATTTCTCTTGCTCTGGCTGAACCCCATGTCTAAAAACAAAATTATCAAACTCTGGTCCTCAGATCAGCAACTGTGGCACCACCCTTTAAAGTGGTATTATAAAACATCTCTATGATATTACAAAAGTACATGCAGAAAAAGATTTGTACACAAGGTGGGGATGTTAGCAACCAGCTACATTTTCTCCTTGTCACAACCTCACAATAAACAACAAACAAATTGCTTTTCAGTCTGTTTCCAATGATAAATTTGGGTGCATGTTCTGAGGCTGAGAGATATCAATGCCAGCACCTGGGATATGCAGGACTGCTATTAAATAAATATATCAACACTTACTGTCAAATTTAAAGGCAACTTTTTAAATATCTTCCTTTTTTTTTAAAGGGTTTCTCATTTCTTGTGAAGTAATTTCACCAAGAGACACAGAACATTTCAAGCAGAAGTTGTATCAGGCAAGGTAGGTAGCTATAATAGATTGCTGTTATCTTTTTCTTTCCCATCTGCCTGTTTTAAACATCCAGAAACTGTGGTAATAGTTGAAGCTCTGGAAAACGGAGTGCCTTCTTTTGAACCAGCTTAGAACAAAGTCTAAAACTAAACCAAGGAGCAAGGAAATAAATAATGACAACAGATGTTTGTAAACCTAGGGGCTCCTGCGTTTAGTGTTTTCTATGTTGTTGTCTTGTCTTGATGTGCTGTCAGCCTCCTCTCACCTGGGACCAGTGATATCTTATCAAAGCCGAAGCAGTTCCTTTTCACCACAAGCAGATAATAGCGCCTTTCAATTTGTCATACGAAGAGTCTAAAAGAAGCATGGGAAAGACTGGTCAGGTGACAACTTGATGGACAGTTTGACAGCCCTTAAAGCATCATGGGAAATGGCTGTCACCTGATTTTTTTTTTCCAGCGCTACCCGGGAGATAACCTTCAATGTGATGGGAAGGGGGTGTGTGCAAATATTTGCAGCTGGGTTTGGTGACAGCACCACACTTGTTTAATTGTTAACCTAAGTGAATTAAGATGATTTGAAATGTTGTGATCTGAGCTAAGATTGTTTTGGCCTCCAAGTGGTTCCAACATCTTTACTTTCATATATATAGATGGAGTTGTCATTTTGAACATGACTTTAAATGAGTTTATATTCCTTCAGTCCTTATCAATGTTTAAAAATAACAACTCCATTTTGTATAAGTATGTGCTGAAATCCCAGTTTTCAAAATGTTCTTGTTTGTATCATCATCATCATTTTGTTTCATTGGCTTATTATTATTTATCATAATCAGTTTAAGCAATGAGAAGTACTTTAGTATATGTATACACCAGCTAGAATATGTGTCTCAAGGTGTCATTAGATCTACATTCTCTGAGGATAGCCAGAACCACAAATGTTCTTGATGTTCAGTGTTTGCTTTTCAGAACTCAAGGTGTTGGGTTTGCCTAGTAAGACATAAATAACTTGGGCCTGTGCTCTACCTTTTTGCTGCTGTCATTGTTGCAGAGTTTTGAATTTTGATTAAATTCCTCTAGCTGCACAGCAGAAGTGCAGGGATTCACATAGGAGAGTAGATTCAAGTTCTCCAGAGTAGTCCACCCCTTTTTCTCATTAACTGGCATGTACACTTTCACACTCTGAGATATTAATAGGAGAAAAAAAATTAAAAGGTTTCATTACTTACAGTTGAACAGATAAAACAGCAAACAGACTACTTTGAACAGACTTGAACAGACTCAAGAGAGGGAAAAAGCACTGAGCAGACAGGTGGGGCTCTCTTTGAATTCAGAGGCAGGGAAGGAATGACTGGTTAGTGCTGGATAGATTGACAGCCAGCTCAGCCCAGAAGAGCCACTCCCAGCCAAACCTATTAAAGGCAGCATGCGAGGTTGCAAAACCTCCCAAGAGCTATCAGGTGCAGGCCAAAATATTTACCACCATTTATAAATGGTGCCCACCTCACGGTTTGAGCAAGGGAGGGCATTTTTCCTGCTATTTTAGGGTAAGTCCTGCCCCAGTTTTGCTGTTCAGCCCAAAAGATGTCCCTCCCATCACCCATAGTACCAGTTTTGGGTCTCAGAAAAATCTCTTAGGCACCTCTTCCCCATCAGTGGCAATAAAAATGCTGTGATGCATCCAATAATAATAGCGTCAAAATAAACAATTAATGCTTGCTACCTTTTTATAACATCCAAGGTCTGGGAGCCCAAGGTCTGGGACCATTAGCCCAAGTCAGGCAACTGGAAGACCAGCTGACTTAAGCTAATGGTAGCATTGCAGCTGTTGACCTCATCTCTTTGATTAGAATGCTTATAAAGAACATACGGTATGTCTTGTATGTTGAATCAGACCACGGGACCATCTAACACAGTACTTCCGACGAAGGCAGGGGATCCTGTTCTCTGGGGTTTCAGGCAAGCTGTTTTCCCCAAGCCTTGCCTGGAGATGCTGGGAAATGGACCTGGGAGATTTTGCTTCTAAAGTATCTGCCCCGCCAGTAGGTTTTGATCCTTCTTTAAGCTACAGCATTTCCATTCTCAAGAGCTTCTCTTTCACAGTTCTGCAATTCCCTCGCCTTAGAAAATCATCAAGGTCTGATCTTTAACATTTCCCCGGAAAAGTGATGAGATCTTAGAGTGGTTGCATTTTTTAATTCAAAAATTACAAACACTCACTCTTTATTCATATATCCACTTATCCACTTGTTTTAGTTCTATTTTGCCTTTTTCCCAAAAAGGGACCCAAGGCGGCTTTCTCTACAGAAGTGTGTATGTTAGATAGGTGGATCTATCTTTACAATAAAATAAGCTTTAAATTCTAACTTGGCTTACTTGCACTCCATGGATCGTTACCTGAACATATATCCTGTGTCCTTTCCTGTTGTTGTTGTTTTTTTGCATTTTTTTATTGTAACACAAACAAACATACAAGACAAACAAAAACATATATGCGGGGAGGTAATTTCCATATATCCATCTAGTACATAATTCTGACTACATAAACCATATTACCCTACTAACATATTTAGACCATTATTAAGATCAAAACGTGACTTGTTGACTCTCTTTGGAGCAATGGAAAGGTTGGCCACCTCTCCTTCCCTTTTCCAGTTGTTTCATGGCCTGCCCAATCTTCACTTTGTCTCATCCTGCTCACATAATTCTCCACTGGTGTCTGAGAACCCTTCAGCACTATTCTGACCAACCTTCAAACATTTCCCCCTTGTAATAAAAGAAAATAATCTTTTCTCTGTTTTTTGAGAAATAGTAGCATATTTGTCATTTTACAATTTGGACACCCCTTTCTCCTTTTTGAAAATATTATTATGCATCTGTGTAATAATGTATGTAATATCTAATAATGATCTCCAGACCAACATCAAGAATCAACTTGCTTGTAATTTAGATACTACTTAGCATACTTATATCAACAATGCTTCAGTAGGCCTCCAGCTGTTACTGTAGTCAACTTTCTGTTTTCTAGCACACTTTAGAATGTGAATCATAGAATCATAGAATAATTGAGTTGGAAGGGGTCTGTAAGACCATGAATCCAACCCCCCTCCTGATGCAGGAATCTAAATCGAAACAGATCTGACAGATGGTTGTACAATTTTCTCATGGATGCCTCTAGCATTGGAGCGCTCACTACCTCCTGAGATAATTGGTTCCACTATCATACTGCTCTAATAGTTAAGAACTTTTTCCTGATATTCAGCCTAAATCTGGCTTCCTGTAGCTTGAGCCCATTATTATATGTCCTGCACTCTGGGATGATCGAGCACAGATCCTGACTTTCCTCTGTATGATTGCTTTTCAAGTACTTGAAAAGTCCTATCACATCTCCCCTCAGTCTCCTTTTATCAAGGTTAAACATGCCGAGTTCTTTCAGTCTTTCCTCATAGGGCTTGGTTTCCAGTCCCCTGATCACCCTTATTGTCCTTCTCTGAACTTGTTCCAGTTTGTTGGCACCTTTCTTAAAATGTGGTGTCCAAAACTGGACCCAGTACTTAAGATGAGGGTTGACCAGTGCCGAATAGAGGGGAACTAGTACCTCGCATGATTAGAGATTATACCTCCATTAAGGCATCCTAAAATAGCATTTACCTTTTTTGCAGCCACATCACACTGTTGGCTCATATTCAGCTTGTGATCTACAACAATTCCAAGATCCTTCTTGCTTGTATTATTACTGAGCCAAGCACCCACATCTTGTAACTGTGCATTTGGGTTTTTTCCCCACATCTCCCTGCTACATTTCATTCTGCTGTTTTCAGCCCAGTGCTCAAGCCTATCAAGATCTTTTTGAATTTTTTCCCTGTCTTCAAGAGTATTAGCTATTCCAGCCAATTTTCTGTCATCTGCAAATTAGATAAGTATTCCCTGTACTCCCTCATCCAAGTTGTTAATAAAAATGTTGAAGAGCACAGGGCCCAGGACTGAGCCTTGGGTACCCCACTTGTTACCTTTTCCCAGTTTGAGAAGAAGCCATTAATAAGCACTCTCTGAGTACAATTCTGCAACCAACTGTGTATCCACCTGACACTTGTTCTCTTTAGCCCACACCTACCCTGTTTCCCCGAAAATAAGACCTAACCTGAAAATAAGCCCTAGTATGATTTTTCAGGATGCTCGTAATATAAGCCCTACCCCAAAAATAAGCCCCAGTTAAGTGAAACCCTGCCCTCCACCATTGTGCAGCAACCAGAATAAGATGACATGACTGCAAAATAAAACATCCCCTGAAAATAAGCCCTAGCGCGTTTTTTGGAGCAAAAATTAATATAAGACCCTGTCTTATTTTCGGAGAAACATGGTAGTTAACTTGCTAACCAGAATATCATGGGGCACTTCGTCAAAGACAATGCTGAAGTAAAGATATATTACGTCTACAGCATTCCCACCATCTACCAGGGAGGTTACCCAATCAAAAAATGAGATCAGATTAGTCTGGCAGGATTTGTTCTTGACAAATCTGTGTTGGCTTCTAGTTATTATCCTTGGATGCAGTCCACCTGGCCCCGGGGATTTGAAATTATTTAAAGTAGTAAGCAGTGAAGGATATTTTATCTGAAAAATACGGTTCTTAGTCTGAAGCTGATTAGTTACTGGGCATGCAACTGAAAAATCTATACAGTCTAATCTGTAAACTAATTCAGCTGGAGCACTAGATATAATAAGATTGTCCCAAATCTTGGAAATATCTTTGTGAATAGGGTAGAACATGTTTAATACTTAAGAAAAAACTAGCAATTGTAGGAGGAAAGACAATTAACAATTCCATCCACAGATCATTTTTACGAAGTGTCAAAAATCACATAGATCTGTATACAGCATTTAGCTTCAACTTTAGGGCCTATGATACTATTAATTTTTCCATAAAAATGAATGAGACAGTTTCAGAGGGAAAAAGAGAGCCAGTACAGAATGGGCTCTAACTTGGGAAACGAGATTATAAATCCTACTTGAGTCTATAATGTCTGATATAAAGGAAAAAGGAATGTGTGCTGCTTATATACCAGCCGATACTACGTAAAGTACTCTCACTTGTTCTTTTCATATAGAGCCTTAGCATTAAGCTGAGTGCAAATGCAGGGGGCCACAGAGCAGTGGCAAGGTATGCATCCTGATCGGCACCTCACAAAATAGCTTGCTGCTTTTATAAGTGATGGAGGGACTTTTCCTCCTGTTCCCACTGTCAAAGTAAGAGTTAACTGCCCGTTTAGTCAGCTTCTGTATGTGAAACAGATGGGGAGATGGCTCCATCTTGTCCTTTGCCTCGGGAAACATCTTTTTGCATTCTTCCCTAATAATACCTCTGGTTTCAATCCACAGTTCCGGTCATGGTCAACTGAGTTCAGTAAGGCAAATCCGTTCTTTTTGTGGACTTTAAATTTATCAGAAATGTTGTTTAAATTATGTTTTAGTACTAAGATTATTTTAGTGTTCTTCTTCAGCTTTACTGTAATGTTTGACATTAACAGTTCATTAACAGTATCACAATCTGTTCCTGGTCTTGTTTTGGCAGAGAGAATACAGCTTTTCTACCTTGTGCTTTCAATTTTGTAGTCTATTTCATTTCTGTATTGGTCATCTGGTAATGGCTACAGCTACAGTCACCTATTGGGTTGCTTGAAGCATGTATTTGAGATAACAGATTGTTGGTGTCACAGAAATCTATGAGTCATTCCCCTGTTTCATTTCTGACCCCTAGGCCAACATTTCCAACAACATTTTGTTTCCAAAATGTTTTGTTTCCTACTTTTGCATTCTGGTCACCTGTGATTATGGCCATATTTTGTTTTGGTGTGTGATCAGTTTCCTCCTGGAAGCTCACATAAATGCTTTCAATTTCATCACCTTCAGCATTGGTAGCTGGAGCATAGACTTGAATGATGGTTATGTTTATAGGTTTTCCATGGAGTCAGATGTTATCTGGTCATATTTTGAATTATAGCTCCTAACTGCCTGTGCTACATCTTGTTTCAGTATTAGAGCCATTACATTTCTTCTGAGTTTGTCATTTCCAGAGTTAACACTTTGCAGGTGTTGCTTTACAGTTTCCAGTTTATCTTTTTCCATACTTCTCACATTCCATGTTCCAGTTGTATGTGTTCTGCAGCATTGGACTTTCCTTCTACCTCTCATATACACTTCTCATATGCACCTATCATACTGAGAAATATTCTGATGATCTTTAAGATGTGGAACTAGAGGGAACTATAAGAACTATGAACAAAAAAATGAAGCCAATAATTGGGTGTAGGATTATCACCTTCCAAATGATGCGGACTGATTTTATATAGACATGTGCCTTGGCATAAAGAGACAGTTGAATTACTACACGCAGAAGACTGATGTGCTTTTATTCTGGAGCAAGTCCTCTGAAATAATTAATGTGAAATAGCTGCTACTATGCTTTAGGTTTATGCACCATAACTAGATTACAATTGCCACTGCACTGCACACATAAATATGCATTGGGAGGGATTCACCATTTCAGCACCCTTTAACCTCTGCAATTTTGTGTATAAAAATAAGTAAAGAGATTACTAATGCACTTTCTCCTGTCCTGGCCCTTCGACCACCCCATATTCTTCCAAGGATTTTGACACTGCCGCGCACATGAAGACTCTCTCTCTCTCTCTCTCTCTCTCTCTCTCTCTCTCTCTCTCTCTCTCTCTCTCTCTCTGTGTGTGTGTGTGTGTGCATGTGCGCATTTGTTTCTCAAGGATGTCTCAAATGCCCAGAGATATATTAGCTCTGTGGAGGGCCTAGCAGATGGTGTATCTGGATGCAGATTTATTTATTTTTTTTATGATGAGCACAGGGAGGTCTCCTTTTAGCTTTTCACAGCTTGCTGTGGATGGGGCTATTGTTCTGATCAGCTGTGAGTTACCGAGTCTATGGTGCAAGATACAAAGAGGGACCTTCCCTTCTGTCCCAAGGACCTCTTTGTTGGATTTTCTTGTGTGAAATAGTTACTATTTGGACTAAGGATTTATTTTCACCCTCAGCATGCTTACTTTTAGGAGTTGATCGGTTTGCTCTGTGTTTCTAATGCTAGCTTCACAGGTGTGGAAACTTAAGTATCAAGACCCTCGCTCATCCATATATACCTAGTTGTTTTCTATCCAATCACTAAATACTCTCAAGAGATTTGCAATTGCCCCTTGGTGGATTTCTTCCTTTAAAAAGATCACCTACTCAGTATGAATTCGATGTTTACAGTGCAACTCTGAGTATGCTGAGTGCATATAATTCAAGTTGCTTCTTACCATTTGCTTTTCCCTGTAGCATTTCTGCCAACAATGTGTTTGCAAACGAATATAAACAACCAAACAAAAAGAGTATTTAGAAGGGGCTCCTGATTTCCCTAATGACAGAATATATGCACTGAGCAAACTCACTAACATCTGCTGCATGGCGTGAAAGATTTTAAATAATCTTTAAGTCATTCTGTTAAAAAAAATCATTTTATTCATTTTTCCTGCCAAAAGGAGGTGTTGAGATATACTAGAATTACATGTTTATATGTTTATCTCTATGTCATTTCTTTATCTTGTGTGCAACTGAACTGCCTTTTAAGTCAACATATGGTGCTGTAGGCATATATCAACACTGCATTCTGAAGTATGTCAGCCTATTTAACTAAACAGACTCCACTTGGACTGGCTTGCTTCCAGGTCAGCTGGCTATACCACTGGTGTAGCTATGCACAACCTTGGATGCATGAGTCTCCTCAATGGTTCAAAGGCAGCAGTAAGAGGAAGACAAGATTTCTAGACCTTGTCTAAAGGGGGAAAAAACTAGTTCCCTCTCTCGGCTCATAAGAACAGTATAGGTTGAAGGCATGTGCTTGCCTCATGGCTCTCAGACAAAATGCTCGGCTTCATGGGAATGTTTCTTGTGAGCAAATACGTCCTCAAGAATAGAGGTCCTTTTGAAGAAAAGCTCTTCCTCCCAGGGAGACCAGCTGTCCAAATGATTGTTATTCTTCTCTGTGTGGGACTCCAGAAGCTGAGCAATGCAAACCTCAGCCTCGGGAATGAATGACTCTAGTTGCGATTCCTATGCTCTCTATGGCCTTAAACTGTCTTGACTGTGTCATGTGGAATATCCCTGCCTGTTCCTATTTCTAAATAGAATGGTTAGACTCTGGACTGTTGCTGGACACTGGATTTGAATCATTCTTACTTGACTTCGGTTACTGTCTCATAGGACTCTGTTTCTTGACCTTGACCTTTTCCTCTGCATTGCCTTGCCTGGCCCATCTGTTCTGTGGAACAATTCTTTCCTATTGGGGCTTTTCCCACCTTGAAACAGGACAGTGGTGTAGATCAAAGGTGGGCAGCCGGGCTGTTCTGTAAAACAAATGTTCAGCCCCAATCCTTGTCATTAGCCTCCTCAGGCCTGGAAATAGCCCCAAGAGCCTCCAAAGTGTAGTGTGGAGGGTTTGTAATGAGAAGTGTCCATATTGTCACTTTCATTTTTTTTATTTTGGGAGTCTGGAGGTTTGATAGTGAAAGGGACACCATCTTGATTAGCTTATAGTAAAATTTATTGAGGGTTCAGAAATAGGGGGGGGGGGACACCAAATTTTGTTCTATGTATAGCAAGAGCTTGAAAGTTTGATTCCCCAGTGTGTCTCCTGCAGGTATAGCCAGCTTGTGTGGTCTTGGGCCAGTTGTATAATCCCAGGACATCTCCAGAAGAAGGGAATGGTAAACCACTTCTGATTATTCTGCCTGGAAAATCCTGAAAAGGACTGCCATAAGTCAGAATTGACTTGATAGCACATGATGATGATGATTATACATTAAATATAGGCATATAGATATATTTGGCAGTGGGAGCATGGGGGCTATGTGGTCACCTTGGATATGCGGAAATGACCCTGGGGTTGGATTTGACCCCTAGGCCACACTTTTCCCTCTTCTGATATAGATCAAAACGGATATGTATAGGAATTTCTCCCACTTCCATGGAGCATTCTTGTTATTTTCAGTGGTGGGGACCATCCTCTACATGCCATAAAATGTGTGTTGGACGTCTAACTGGGAATGGCTAGTGAAGCATTCAGCAATGGATTTCTCTGAGAAGCCTTGTGGTGCAGTGGTTAAACTGCAGTACAGCAGCCAAAACTCTGCTCACAATCCAGATTCAGTCCCAAGTAGCCGACTCAAGGTTGACTCAGCCTTCTGTAAATGTGGTCTGATTAATCCTGTTTGAATATGTGGAAAGCATTTAATCCCATGACATTACAATTAGAGATGGGCACAAATCAGAAAAATGGCAATTTGTTTCAATTTGTGATTCATTAAAGTTGATGAATTACAAATAATGAATTTATGATTTTTTTCTGACAATGAATTGATTTATTGATTCATTTTGCCTTTAAAACACTATAATAGGGCCCTCCAGACACCTAGAGACACCACAATCACAGGAAAGTTCCCTCTGACTCTCATACAAGCCCTCCAAGTTTAGTGAAATTTGAGTTTCAGTTGTCTGAGTTATACACCCACAAAGTGGGTCCCACCAGGAAAGTGCCCTTTAGCAGCTGGCTTGGGGGAACACAATCTTCACCAAACTTGGAGTGATTGTAGAGGAGAGTTAGGGGAAGCTTCTCTGTGATTTTGGTATGTCTAGGTGCCTGTGAAACCGTTTTATAGCCCAACAAATTAATAAATCAAAAATCACTAAAAATTCATTGATTCGTATTTGTCAGGGAGGAATACGAATCAACGAATTAGTGATTTTTTTTAAAAAATGAATTTTTAATTCATTTTTAAATTCATACGCATCTCTAGTTATAAACTCCATGGTTGCTTTCAGATTGGGTGTTTATTTTCCAGCAGTATAGGAATTGTTTTAATACGAGTTCATACATAGTTAGCAATATTTTAAAAACACTTGAGAATATTTTATCTTCTTCCCCCACAACCTGCACACACATACTCAGCTTTTTCTAGTCATTTCAGTCATTTCAGAGAAGATTGATCTTTCTGGAGGAGGCAGAGGTTATGTGAAGGATAGAACCATGATATAGAACCATGGATGTAATTGCATTTCCTGTTATATCGTGTTCCTGATGGCAGTAGTCAGTAGCTGATGGCAGGACCCAAGAAAAGACATTCAGAGGATGGAGCAGAGATGTTTGGGGATGTGCTTGAATCAAAGTTCCTCCATTCTTCCACAGGGATCAAGGAGAAGGCCCTTTACCTATGGGGCTGGTGCAGGAACTTTTCCTCCTATAGTGACCCATCAATAATAATGGGTACACTGTGTGGTGTAGTGGATAGAGTGACAGACTTGGACTCTGAGGACCAGGGGAAGAGGAACTGGTAAAATCACTTCTTAACTATCTCACTTACCTTGAACGCCCTATTAGGGTCACTATAAGTCAGTTTCAACTTGACAGCACATAACTAACTAATTAACTAACTATTGTGACTGATTAGACAGATTTTTAAAAAATTATGCACAGCTGTACATGTGCATAGGACTCCCATGCCCCATGGTATGTGAGTTTGAATGAGGCAATAGTTTTATTGCTTCCAGTGGTATCTTGTGGACTGGCACAGAAGACCAGTTCATCCCAAACTGGAGGTAGACAGTGCCCCCACGATAATTCCTTATGCCCTTCCTAATTGCATCACTCCCCCATTCCCAACCTACCTTGCACTGAAGTCCAAATTGCCTGCATTGTCTCTCATAACAGAAATATTTAGTGCCACATTTTTGCAATACATATCTGTACTCCAGGCTACTCTGAAGGTTTTTATATATCCAGCTTTCAAACTGATTTTATGTCAATACAAATGAGTTCTTAATTTTTTTAATAGATATCTAGCTATTTTCTGGTGTTTAGAAAAACTTCATTAAGATTTTAAAAAAAACTCAAAGCGGCCATGGAGAAACACACAGAGAAAACCTCATTTATTTAGTTCTCCTGAAATCATTGCATATTCCTCTGGAAGGAAAATATACTCTGAACCTAGTTTTTTATGAGATGCATTCATCCGGAGATTTATGTTTTGAAATTTTTAAAAGACACAGTCAAATTGTCCTGTTTATTGGAAGGAAATAATATAGTAGCTATTACTGCTTGTCAGCATAAGCAGCTTTTGATGGGAGGAGAATGCTCCACAAGAGGTTTGCCAGTGAGACAAGCCCCCCCCCCCGCATCTACTACATGCTCCTCCTTGCCTGTCAATAACACTCACAGCAGGCAGGAGCATTCATTTATATAAACTAAATTTTAAAATAATTAAAATATAAACATAATGCTCAGACGTAATACTCATTTTAAAAGCAAATAATATTTGCTCTTCTTATGAACACCTGCACATGACTACAACACTTGTAGAGAATTATTTCAGCAGATATGTACCGTTTTTCCTTGATCACCCGCTGTTTCAAATTGTTATCCAAAGGGTTTTGCCTACCATTGCTGTACAAAGGTTTCATTCTGTGTTCTTGGTGCATAGTCAAGTTCCATCTTAACCGCTTTTAGTACCTTCATACTTTCAGTACCTTTATTTTTTCATTCATTTATTTTTAAACTTAAAGGCTATTTTAAAAATAACACTTACAGCAGAAAACAATAAGCTACAGATGGCACAGAATTTCAGTTGAAATGGAAGAATGTATCAATTAATAACATCAGTCAGAAAATACAAAAACAAATAGGTTCTCGGATCTCTTCATTGGGGTGCAAAGAAACAGAATCCTAAGCCCTCTACTTTGCCTCATGTGGGGGTTCCATTTATTTACATCATTATCCCAGATATTATGATACTACTTAGACTTGTCTGCATCTTATTGCATATGTCTAAGCAACTTCACTTGCCTGAAAGCACAGGTAGAACATGCAAAGCAGCTTGTAACTGTCACAACATATCTTCACATCCATTGCAACTTCAGGGAAGTAATCATTCTCATCATCCTCATTCTCATCTTTGAAATGCAAGGGTGGAAGGGACTCTATGGATCATTGAATCCAGCCCCTGTGAAGGAGGCAGTGGGGAATCGTCTCCCAACCGCTGGCTCTGCAACCAGATACTTAAATCACTGAACTATATTAACTGATGCACAGGTGTGATTGGCACTGTAAGCCCAGTGGTGAGAAGGGGGGGGGAGGAGAGAACTGGTGCACAGAGAAGAGAATAGCATTTCCCAAGTTGTTTATTAGGTTTAGAAGTCCTCACAGTCACATAGCACTTCATGGGAAATAGTTAAAAGTTAGAACAGGCACCTGATGATAAAAATTTATGCCAAAAGTAGCAGAATGTGATGGACACATATTAGAACATTAGTTTATAACTAGACATGGGGACGAATAAAAAAATGAATCGCGATATTCGTCAGAAATCGCTGATTCGTTAAATATTCGTCCCTTCAGATTTGTGGGTTCTAGAGACCCCCATGAATATGAAGGGATGAATATTTCCCCATTTTTATTTGTCCCCCATAGGAAGAGAGGGATGGCTTTCCCATTCTGCCTACTGGCCTGCCGATCAGCTGATTGGCGAGCCAATAGGCAGCCACCCACCCCCACAGCGACCCACTCCCACAGCCTATCCCCGCCCCCTTCCTCTCCCTACCTTAGCCGCCCCCCCCCCCCCGCACAAGAAGAGATATGAGAAAGTAGTTCAAGCTTTGATTGCTTTGTGACATACTGAATCAGTGCTACTGAGCCCTGGATGACTGAATGATGTTGAGTTTTCCTACTCAAAAGTTACTATTCTAAGCTCACCACCACCACCAAATATGTATTTATGGCACAGAATGGATACTGTAGTGCAGTTCCTGGAAATGTTTGGAGGCTTGCAGTATCCAGTCCTCTCCAACCACATCTGATTTGTGAATTTGCTAGATTTGGCATCAGTTGTAATTATCATGTGCCCATCCAGTTCTATTCATTTCCTGTCTGGCATTTACCTGGTCACCACCATAATATTCCATGACAGCAAAAGATCTGAATCACATTGATAAAGTACGTACAGTGTTTGTGAAGAAAGCCAAAAACTGGAAAATTCCTTTCCTTTCCTTTCTTTTCCCCTCCCTCCCTTCCTCCCTCCCTTCCTTTTCACTACAACTACCAGAATAGCATCACCAACAGGATAATGCTGTAAATAAATTAGAATCATTGAATCATTGAGTTGGAAGGGGCCTATAAGGTCATCAAGTTCAACCCCTGTTCAGTGCAGGGACTCATTTTCATTGTGCTTCCTCCACTATGTTTGTTCTCTCCCCAGCATTTCCCTCCTCTGCTTTGTTATGCTATTCTTTGAACTCCAGAGCCTACCTTGGCTGCTTCTGCTCAAGTGTTGTGCTTATGTGTTCTTCATCTTCTCTTAAAACCTTAACCTTGGCCACTTGCTGGTCGAATCCTTTCACTTTTTCTTCCAAAAGAGTACCCAGCTTGCACTTGCTACATGTGTACACTGTTTTGTTATCAGGCACAAAGACAAACATTGCACACACCTTGCAGGTCATCACCACTGAAGTGTCTCTTCCCTCTGTGATCCCTGTTACCTTTTTAATTTCTTCTGAAATTTGTCCATCTCTGGAGATATCTATGCAGTATTTGTGTGTGTGTGTGTGTGTGTGTGTGTGTGTGTGTGTGTGTGTGTGTGTGTGTGTGTGTGTGTGCGCGCGCGCGCTGTCAAGTTGATTCTGACTTATGGCAACCTATTTCAGGACTTTTTACTCAGAAGTGATTTACCTTTCCCTTCTTCTGGGGGTACTCAAGGACTGTGCAGCTTGGGCAAGGTGACACAGGCTGGGTCTTCAGGGATGCATAGTGGGGAATTGAACTCCCAGCCTCTGGCTCCACAGCCAGATACCTAGCTCACGCCAATATAGCTCAACATAAATCCTTTCAGCACAATATAGAATAATATCCCTCCCCAACCTGGGACCCTCTAGATATGTTGATTGCAACTCCCATCATTCCTACCCCACACTGTCAACATCCTTAGTTGTGTTCAGGTTGGAGAAACTACAAAATAGCATAGACCATGCTGCTTCTCTGTCCGTATGGTACCTAGTGTACTGTCAGTGCTAAATTGAGACCTCTGCTGGATCAGGCCAAAGATCCACCTAGTCCAGCTATTCTTTCCCCATATGTCATTCCAGGAAGCTGAAAAGCAGGGCATTAAAAGGATAGCCTTCTCTCTGATTCGTGACCAGCTCCTGATAAGGCTTCTGAATCTTCAGCTATCATATCTGTTGGGTATTGATCTAATCCTCTTTACTATTCATAATTTTGGAATGTCTGTCATGGCTCCGCTGGGTCATCTTTTCTACATGTTAAAAAACCAGACTTGAACCAATTCTTCCTTGAAGTGCACATGTTTCTTGGTCATTTTACTTGCCTTTTCCAGCTCTTGATCATTTTACCTACCCTTTCCCAACCCTTTCCAAATGGGACAGCAAGAACCAGCTCCCATAATGGTTGCTTAGATCTGTATAGTGTTTAATGAAGTAACCTGAAGGGTGAAAAGAAGTTTCACCAGTGGCTTTAAAACAAACAAACAAACAAACAAACAAACAAACAAACAAACAAACAAACAAAAAACAGTTAAGACTGTCTCAACACTGTTGAGGCAACCTGTTGAGGATTCTCAAGTCATCCTATATCTCTTTTCCCACCTGAGATTGAGACCAAAAGGACTTTATTGTTCATGCAAAATACACAAAATGTCTCTAGCATTTACCCTTCATAAAGGTAGGCTTCTAAAAGTTAATGCACCAAAGCAGTAATTACCATAGTTTTAAATTTTGTACATCTGCAGAAATGCAGAAAAATCTGTCTTGCAAATACGCTTTCTGAAACATTTTTTTCTCCTTTCTGTTTGGATTTACACCCCTACTGAACCTCCATTTTGCAGAGCTATGTTGGCTTCGCAGTCTGTTGTTTCCTGCAATTGCAAAGGCTCTTACAGATTGTTTTCCTTGTAAATCATGAAGATAATGAAGAGACAGATCATTCTATTTGTCAAACTGCCCTCAAACGATAATATCCCTGAAAGTTAATTGTGTGTTTTAAATATCATTCCTAGTACTTTATAACTGTTGCTGTATGTACCAGAAGAGAGATCTTTTGGTTAATGATGTGCTTTTTTCTGCCTGAAGGGAACCAAAGCTGGACATATTGCCAATTTGATTTTGATAAAATTTGTCAATGGATTTATAAACATACTTTTTTGATGAGGTACAGTATTTACTTTAACAGAATGCATTTTTAATTTTTTAATATATATTTTTAGTGTTTTGGACAACATTATCATGTGAAAAAGAAATCTTATTGCAATCTGCATTGTTGTCTAGCTGGTGCTCAGGACAACATTAGTAACAGCCATGTGAATGAATTAAGTAGATCTATAATGTTCTGCCTGTTTCTTAAGAATGCATGAATTTAAAGCTTAGATGTCTTTTTCATAGAAAGAACTAGGAGTCCCTCTTAAGGGCTTTGATTTGTTTTTCTCCTTTTGTTTTCAAGGTGTTTTTTTTAAAAAAAATCTCTTTTGCAGCTTAAGAACAACCAACATTTTGAAAGAACTAACTGTTCTTTTGCCTCTTTCAATACAACTGTGATTAATCAAACACTCATTGTCAAAAGCCTGGTTCCCTAGGGTTGGAGAGGGAGAATGGGAGAAAGTGGTTTCTTAGGAAGGAATATGAATTGTATGGTCATCTGTTTGTGCCACAGAGATCCTGGAAAAGATGTGGATTAAATGGGTGGCAATAACATGGAGTTAATGTGTGAATAGATAAAAGTTCAGCACAGGATATAGCATATATTTTTTTGTGTGCAGACCATAAAGGAAGGGAGGGACTTAGGGGGAAAAACGTTGCATCTTCTTTATTTCATAATTTCTGAGATTAACATCAAATGTAAGAAAATTACAATTGCTGTTTAACTGGGATTCTGGAAAAATAACATGTGGTGTGATTGACTGAGGCATTTAGTGCAAAACAGGTAGCTTTATACCTGTAGAGTTCAACGGTCAGAGTAAGAATGGGGAGGACAACTCTTAACTGATGAAGTAAAACAGGATCTTCAGATTGGACTCTTTGCCAGTGGTAGTGCCCTCTACGGTTCTTTTCACGGAGAACATCCTAGGTTTAGTCTGTGGCATCTGCTCGGGGAAAGAATCCTGTCTAAGGTCCTGGAAAGTCATACCTGTTGGTGCAGACAGTGATGACCTAGACATGTTATTGTCTGATTCAAGTGAGGCAGCTTCTTATCACATACTCAGGCTTCTTTCAAACTCGACTTGTTTCTGTGTTTGAATTTTAAAACTGATACTTATGATGATGATGATGATGAATGAAGAAGATGAGACTAAGAATATAACTTGAGTATACTTCCTTAGTCAAGGGGACACTGGAGGAGTTATTTGCAGGACTAAGAAACATAAGGGCCCACATGTCTGTGTTCTTATCAATGTTTTCCTCTCCCTACACAGCAATGACAAACAGCAATGACAAACAGGTGCAGCTTCATGCATGTTTCGGGATGTGATGATTGGTAGTAGGTTCTCTGGGTTTTGCAAGGGAAAGGAAATCCAGAATAGGCATCAAGTATATGGACTTACTATGAAACGTATTGATGAAGTATATGATAAATGGTGTAGTCACTTGGATCCAAGGTGGGGCAGCTTACCCCATTATTTGTAGATAAGGTGCTCCCTTTTGCTTGGGCTATGGGTTACCTCTAGTCATTGATTCATGTTTCAGAATGCTTCTTTGGAGTAATATCCACATGCAAAGAGAAATTATGCATTTAAACACTCGTGGAACGTATAGTGAGGCTAGGATATCTGAGACAGTGGTAGATTTTTTTAAAACTGCATTACAAACTTAGGACTTATGCACATCCACCCTTGTTCTGTTTCCTGGCTGCCCCCCTTTGTTCTCTGATGCAGACACATGACTCCTGAAAATCAAAATACAACAAAAACCTTCAGCCAGTCCCAAGTCTTTGCAGGTTATGATCCCCCTTACTGAGCTATGTTAAAGGCTCTGAACACTGAGCAGTGGCTCTCAGCCAGAGGGAGTGGGGGAAGGGGATAGCCTTGGTTTGTTCAGCTCTGTATGTTTTCTGGCTGTTCTACCTCAATTTCTCATTTGTTTTATTATTGCAGTAGAATGCCAAAGGCTTTCCGCTAGATATCCTTATATTTGGTGTTACACAAGGGGGGGGGAAAGGTACAAAATTACTATCTTGGGTGAAGAAATCCATCTTCTCTAATAAGATGTTTGAAGACACTAATGTTCTTCTAAATGGCTTAGAGATCATTGAGAATGTGTAGCATGTCGTTTAGTAAGCAAATTCAGGCAATGCATTTTAATAATAGATCATGGAAGGGAGAAGGGAAGGAAGCATAAGCCACTCATGCTTGCAAAATACAGGCCCCCAAAGCTTTCATGTTTTATTGGAGCATATGTTTTGGAAGTGATGGCATTGACACTGTTGGCACTGATCTCCTTTTTATCTTGTTTGGGTTCAAAGGATATTTGAATTTTATTTTTGGCAAACTTTTTATCTGGCCCCAAAGGAGCTCCTTGGCTGCTATTGCAGGGAAATAGCCATCATAGACACATTATATGAGACTTGTAAAGTGTCATTACTGCTTGACAAATATCAGGGAGTAAAAAATCTTATGCCCCCAAATCAAATGAATGAAATAAACCTGTAGTCAAATACCTGACAGGTGCAAGTCTGAAATATAGTCAGATAAATTCTGTTGTTTGCACAAATAAGCTGCAATAAAAGAGGAAGATGCTCTGAGCTTGTAACTTGTCTGCAGGATAAGGTACGGGATAGATATAAATCTATTCATGAACAGCTATATTTCATAAATAGTTATTAATATACTTGGCATTCACAGCTGTTCTTTTCAAAACTCTTAACAAATCTGACTTGTTTTAATTATATCTACTTAATTATTATTATTTTTTGTGACCAAACTAGGACCTTACTAGCAAAGCAGCAACTAAATTAATCTCTACATTCAGCCCCTGAAAAAATGGGATGGTTAGCAGAGTAGACATCCCCAACTGGAAAGAAATCACATCCACATGACTTATTCTAGGAACTTAAGAAAGCTAGTACTTATAAGAGATTGGAAAATGAACAGGAATCCTTGCTGTAACTACTGTATGTGTAATAATGGGCTCAAGCTACAGGAAGCTAGATTTAGGCTGAAAATCAAGAAAAACATATTAACTGTTAGAGCAGTACAACAATGGAACCCATTACCTCAGGAAGTAGTGAGCATTCCAACACTGGAGGCATTCAAGAGAAATTTAGACAACCACCTGGCAGATATCCTTTTATTTGGATCCCTGCATTGAGCAGGGGGTTGGACCCGATGGCCTTATAGGCCCCTTCCAACTCCATTATTCTATGATTCTACTTGAGGTGGAGATGCCAGGACCCATGGCTTCTCCTTCACCTCTAAAGGGGGGGGGGGGGGAAAACGTCTTCTCTATTTTTGAAGGAAAGAACTGGCATAAGCAACCTTAGAAATATCAGTGTAGGTTGAAGGAAGGTCAGCACAGGTCAAAGCAGGTAAAATACAATCCTAGACAGTCTAGGAAACTTGAAGAGGTCCTTCTTTTTTCTCTTTCTCTATTCCTTCATCATCTCCTACAGACCTAAGGATGTTGCTTCAAACATGCAGCTCTTTGTCCTTAGAATAATAAATGTGAGCCAGGCAATAACAGAGATCACACTGGCAATCCGTGTTTTCATAACAATCAGATGGAGAAAACAAATGGGAGCTAAATGTGTGAAACATCCCAGGATATGAGAAGAGCTCTCCTGTGGAGGCATGACTAATAGGCAGGGTATGCTCAATTTTTTCCATACATCTCAAATACACTGGATATATGTGATCTTTACTAATGGCTCTGTCAATGTACTGTATTGTGGTTGCCATTCCACTTATTCACACACTGAGACAAAGCCCATGCTCCACATGGGTCCAGGGGCCTCACAGACTTGTGTTCTGCTTTGGATGTTTCATTCTCTATTCCAGGGAATGCTCTGGACATGTACAGTATACAAATGCAGTATCTGGTCCCGAATGCTGATGCTGATGATCATGCCAATGGTGTCACCAAATGAAAAAGTTAAGATGGATATAATGTTGGTCCTGTCACTTTCCACACCATTTGTTTAAGGACTTTTTCTTTTTGAGAAAAAAAAGTGTGTGCAAGAGATATGAGCATCCCTAAAACAGAGGCAGTTTCTAGGAAACCATTATAATTGGCCTCCTGATGCTTCCTCTTAGTTTCCATACCAACCCCAAGTGTTAATTCCAAAGTCCTGCACCTCTGTCCCTTGAATAGGCCTCATCATATTCACCACTTACATCCTTCTCATGCTGTTTGCTTGGCACCAGCTTAATGTGTCCTCAGCCACAGGGTAAGGCGGGGCAAGGCTGCTTGGACACTTCAATCTTCGATCAAGGTGTTCATGATCACTCCCAAAGGTCTAAATGCTTTGAAACCGTGGTATACCACAGACCTGCTTCCTCTATACTTACCTTCCCAGTTGCTAGGATCTGCAGAAGGAGCCCTTGTGCCATTTGTGTGAATGCTGGATCATGTGGGGAGATACAGGAAAGGGCCTCTTTGGCTATAGCACTCTAACTTACCAATGTCCTCCCCTTGGAGACCTGACGGGTGCAGACATTGGCCTCATTTCAGTGTCAAGTAAAATCCTGGATGTTCACCCTTGATTTTGAGCCTCAGCTATCATGGTATGGATTTTATTTTTGTATTTTGTGGGTTTTATGTTCATACTCTTGAATAGAGATGGGGGGTATTCATATTTGTATACGAATACGAATATCCCCGCACAGGTGGAAATAACAAGGGTCCGGCTGTCCACTCACGACTGTCCACTCATGATTTCGCTGCTGACGCGAGCTCATCGGACCTTTTTATCGCGCCGTTGTCCGCAATCGATTACCGAGTCCTGGCAGGAGGCGGGATGACAAGCCTCTCTCCCAGGTCAGAGAGTGGCTAATCCATTGCGGAGAACAGCGCAATAAGAAGCCTCCGTGGAGCCGGCAGCAGTGGCGAAATCGTGAGTGGACAGTCCGGCCCCATGGGGCCAGACCCTCGTTATTTCCACCTGTTCGGGGGTATTTGTATTCGTATACGAATATCCCCATCTCTACTCTTGAATTATTTTACACTGTTTGTTTACACAGTTTCAAATTGTTTTATTGGTTTTATTTCCCCTGAGATCTTTTAGTAAATAAATATGTGTCCTCCTGCTTGTGACTATGTACTTTCCAGTGTGCAGGTCCCTGTGAAAGAGTTGAGCCTTTTCTCTTGCTCTGTTTTTCTTTTGGTCTGTTGTTCTGCTTGGGCCCCCTGCCTTGTGACTACTCTTCAAGCTGAGTTTCCTTCACTTTGCTACCTTAAGCCCTACTTGGAGATGCTGGCAATTGAACTTGGGACCTTCTGCATGCAAAACACATACTCTGCCACTAAAATGTGGCCCCTGTCCTGATTCTTGTGCACAGTAATCATATTAAATCAGAGCAACACAGAGAAGCCTCAAAGTATTTGAGAAAAAGACAGCCTTAATATTAATTTGGACTTAGTTCAGATCTTGGGTTGAGCAGCTGAAGTAAAGTATTGCAAAAATGCAGGGAAGGAAAAAGGTAATGCATAATAACTGCATATGATGGTGTGTTTAACGTATACAATCTCTGGAAAGCCATCATTAGCTGCTGGTTTTGAGTGTCAAAGACTTCACAAAAGTTTTTTTTTTCCACCAAAGTGATACTCTGAGTGATCTTGGCTGGCCCCTCTCCCATGAAGCACCACAGGTATTCAAACTGCAAATCCCTGGCTTGGGTCCTACAGGACGTTCTTAGACGAAATAGCCGTGTTAGTCTGTGCTAACATATCAGGCCAAAAACAAAAGAAAGTAAAAAAATAAAGAAGACAAAAACATTGTGGCACCTTAAAGACTCACTGCTATATTTTAATGTAAGCTTTCATGGACAAGTCTGAGGAAGTGGATTTGTCCATGAAAGCTCACATTAAAATATAGCAGTTAAACTTTGTTGTTGCTGTTTAGTCGTTAAGTCGTGTCCGACTCTTCGTGACCCCATGGACCAGAGCACGCCAGGCCCTCCTGTCTTCCACTGCCTCCCAGAGTTGGGTCAAATTCATGTTGGTAGCTTCGATGACACTGTCCAACCATCTTGTCCTTTGTCGTCCCCTTCTCCTCTTGCCTTCACACTTTCCCAACATCAGGGTCTTTTCCAGGGAGTCTTCTCTTCTCAGGAGATGGCCAAAGTATTGGAGCCTCAGCTTCAGGATCTGTCCTTCCAGTGAGCAATCAGGGTTAATCCCCTTCACAGATTGCTGCCTTGTCATGACGAAGGGGCTTGAGTAATTCAGAGAAGCTATGGGCTATGCCGTGCAGGGACACCCAAGACGGACAGGTCATAGTGGAGAGTTCTGACTAAACGCGATCCACCTGGAGCAGGAACTGGCAAGCCACTCCAGTATCTTTGCCAAGAAAACTCCATGGACAGTAACAAAAGGCTAAAAGTTAAACTTTAAGGAGCTATAATGTTTTTGTCTTCTTTATTTTTTACTTTCCTTTTTTTTTTTTTTTGGCCTAATAGGATGTTCTTTTGCATCCTATAACTACTTTATATTTCATTTCTTTGTAATGTTATAGCAGCCTATGCTCTAAAACAAATGGGTGCCATAAATAGTCATGATGCAGCAATTCTTTCCAATTTTACTACTTGTCTTTGTATACATATTTACTGTATTTTCATGCAAAATAAAAAATATATCTATTTTTAGCTTTCATATTTCAGCCAAAGTAATTTCTGAGACAGTGAAAGTAGTAAAGGTTTTTCCAAAATGAATGGAGTGGTTATTTTACACATGGTCCTCCTCCTCCTTCCTAGTATTACAAAGGAATATGATGTCTGACAGACCCTGTGTTTCCTTCTGATGTGCCTCACAGGTCACACCCAGGTTCATTTGTTCCCTTTTCTGTTGTTCCTCATATGGTAGAGATGTATCCTTTTGGATGAGCCATGATTCTGGCTGTTCCTCTTCTTTGTTCCGTCCTTCTTGTGTGGACATAATGAGCTGTTGCCTTTGCTGTTGCTGTGTTGTTGCTTCCTCTTTAGAGGATGTAAATATAGGCATGTTGTATTGGTCATTGGGCTCTGTTGACTCTTCATCTGGAAGATGAATTTCGGTCTGGCCAGGGTTCATGTCTTCCTTCCTTACAGACTGATCTTCTCCAGGGATTGTTTTCAAAGGTTCTGCAAACACTGCAAGTTGCTGCATTTCCAAGTAACCAGTACCCTGGTGATCCTGATCTTTCTTGTCGTAAATGCCCTCAGGCTCCGAATCCCCACATTCTAATTTTCTTTGCTGCTCTTTCTCATGGCTTATATTGTCAAAACATATGTTAATGTCTTCTGTTACAATAGGAGCTTGGGTCTCATGTTCATCACTTCCACTATAACAGCATCTACTAGTTTGTTCCAGTAAAAATTGTTGCTGAGTCTCTGTGTGGTTCTGGTCTGTAATGTGGATAGCAACATCCTCAGGCAAAGAGTTTGTATGAGCTAGATTTTGCAGATCTATTGTGCAAGTTATATCTGCAGGCAACACAGACATATTTTTTGATGTAGCATCTCGTTGATCCTCCTGGTGGGGTCTACACTGATGGTCTTCTGATTTGCTGAGACATATATCTGATGAGGAGCTTTTAATGATTTGTACTTCTTCCTGTATCTTCTCATGAGTTGTAGCCTGGAACGAAAAGTTAGCAACATTTGGTATGACAGGTGGTTGGTCTTTCTGTTCAAGCAAGTTTAAGTAGTGGTGTTCTACTTTGCTGGAGGAAGCTTCTGTTGCAAAGTCTAGATTCTGCTGTTCTTGCCGTTCATAATTTTCACATATAGTGGAAAAAATGTCTGGGCATTCTGGTTCTGTAGATGGCTTCATCTTCTCATTGGATATGTCCTGGTATTCTTCATTTTTGCTCTGAGCATCTCCTTTATATACAGACATCATTTGGTTCTGGGTGACTTGTCTGTCTACTTTACAAGTAAGATCCAGAACAAGTTCATGGTCCTGCAAAGAGTTTTCACCTTCAGAATTAGTACTCTTATTATGTTCTTTATCCAGTTTATTTTCATTAGCAGCCAATGTGCTGCTGAGTGCTAGTTCTCTGGACTGTTGTAGCTCCTGAAAAGGCACATCTAGCTGATCCTCCTTCATCTGGTCAGAGGGCACGTCTTCCAATTTAAAAATCACACCGTCTTCTGTTCCTTCTGGCTCCTTTTTGTAGGTTGTTCCTTGGAGCAATGCACTTAGTAGTTCAGGTCTTCCACATTGTCTGTTTTCTTTGGTTGTTGTAACTAGATGGCCCTTTCCCTCCTCAAGGAGCACACCCTCTGATACAGCACCCTCTATGCTTTCCTTTTCTGGTTCTAAAAATAGTACACTCTCTGGCTCCTCCATTTTCTGTTGTATTTTGTATTGTGTACATAAAGTATTTCCACTTGTTTTTTCAACACTTTCTTCTTCTTGTCCTTCTAAACAGATATCACCTAAAGTAACAGGTATAAGGAAATCTGCAGTTGTTCTGTCAGTGATCTGGATGCACACTGTTAAACCTGGCTTGATGCCTTCTGTTTGCATACTACCTGAGTCACCTGCAGATGTCATGCTCCGGTGGTCCTGGCCCATGTTCTGCTTTCTTTCGTCAGACATAGCGTCACTGAATGATGCATCACCGGCATTCTTCTTTTTCTCATTTTTTTTCTTTCTGTCCTTGGGTTGCCTCCCTGGCAAGCGCATCCGCCTACAGAAATATGAAAGCATGAATTAGGAATTTGGAACAATAAAGCCAAATGTTTAAAATAATGTCCACCTTTCCTTGACCCTCCATCCTAGTGCCTTAACAATCCTGCTGTGACTCTACTACTACTACTACTACTAACAACAACAACAACAACAACAACAACAACAACAACGTGCTGTCAAGTCAGCTTGTTCATGACTACACAGGCTGGCTCTTCTCCCAGGAGGCTCAGTGGGGAATTGAACTTGCAACCTCTATCTCCACAGCCAGATATCTAAACCACTGAGCTATCCAGCCAGCTGTGACCACAATGCATATGCCTAAGTACAGCTTTCTGACACTTGACAAACTGGATGGAATCACACCGATAGATTTATTCTTCTCCACTTCAAGTATTCCTTGGCTGTATTATTTCACGAGAGGCATCTCTGAACTTGGATCTAGCATCTCCTTTCATGGACAGAAGGTATTCCGTTCCAGTCCCAGAAAATGCCCTGCCCAAGTTTAGAGAATTCCCCTCCTTTCTCTGTACCACATTTTATCCATTCTGCAGATTTCCCCAAATGGTGGTGTGGGGTTTTCAGGCAGCTGGAAGAATATACAGTTTTCAAGCACGGGGCACACAGTGCAGTGATCTATGCTTCAGCCAGCCCATTTGCACACACTAAAATCTGGGACCAGACCTTTGTTTTCTTCATTTGTGGACCAAACCTTCCACTGTGTAGAAGAACAACCATTACCTTCTAGGGATGCAGCAACACAAGGCTGAGAGCTGTAGGCACCCAACAGAGTCCTCTTGTCCACCAGCATCTGCATCTTCTTCAATAACATTTCCACCAGTTGTAATCTTCTCTTTGCTCATGTTCTCCCAACCCAGATAAAAAGAGTAGAAAAAGATAACCAGATCTAATGCTGATCCTTAGAAATACACTACCTCCTGGCCAGTGCTTGGCTTCAACACTGTCACAGAAGTACTTTTTAAGTCCCCTAACACCATTATGATCTTTACTAGTTCTGTTGCCAATCTCTATGGCAACGATAAGCCAGCTTCTTCATAGGAATGTCATTATGACATCAACAATTCCAAGTGGGTGTTACCTGACCATAACAGCATGGATATTCAGGCATTGTGCCTGAAATTATTGATGGGCAAAATGAGTGGCAGAGACTGGCAAACCCCACTCTCTGTGTTTGCACCAGGAAGTCAGCGTGAGAGTCTGAACTCAGGAGCATTATAGACACATTCAGCTGAATGCATTTACAGGCTCTTTTGCACACTCTTTGTATTAAACATGTCAAGGTGGTGTTGGCTTCCAGGCAGGGTGGGGATATGGGAGTGGGGATTACATGCATCTCCATCACTCACTGAGACCTCCACAGTTTCAAGCATAATGCCTGAATTAGGTTTCTTGTTCCTCGAAAGTGAATATTTGTGTTTTGGGGTGGCACTTACTTGATATGTAGAGGTACCATTATGTTAAGGGACGTGGTGGCACTGCGGGTTAAACCGCAGAAGCCTCTGTGCTGCAAGGTCAGAAGACCAGCCGTCATAAGATCGAATCCACGCGACAGAGTGAGCTCTTCGGACAAACGCTGGCTCTATGGCTTGGAAACGGGGATGAGCACCGCGCCCTAGAGTCGGACACGACTGGACTAAATGTCAAGGGGAACCTTTACCTTTACCTTTACCATTATGTTAGCTTTAACATTGTTATAATTCTGAAAGTTCTCTGCCATAACTTTCCTCCTTCTGCCTTGTCCTGTCTCTTCTGCTCCTGAAATTTCCTGTGAAAATGGCAATATGTCTGGCCTTTATATTGGCCAAGCTTACAAGCATCATTTGCTGCTATTCAGTTGCAAATATGGCCCCTGCTCCTTATTATCATGCAATTATGGGGAGACGGGTTTTGCCACAAAAAAAGAACAGGACAGAAATGTATTCCTGAGTTGTGCATGTGTCTAAATTGTATGAATCTGCAAGCAAAGGATACATATTATCCACTGCTATTAACCCAGTTTCAACGGCCCAAATTCTGTTGCTTAGTGTAGTAAATTTCACTAAAGTAGGCCCATTGAATCAATAGGGATGTGGTGAATCAATGTAAGTACCATTGGTTTAAGTGGGCCTACTCTAACTGTTTTGACCAAACTCCGGGAGACAGTGGAAGACAGGAGGGCCTGGCGTGCTCTGGTCCATGGGGTCACGAAGAGTCGGACATGACTAAACAACAACAACAACAACTCTAACTGTGACTTACTATATTAAAATAAGTTGCTGTTAGAGTGGGCCCATGTAAATCAATGGAATTTTCAGAGGAGTTGACTCACCATATCTCCATTGATTCAGTGGGCCTACTCTAGTGTGATTTATTACACTAAGCAACAGGAATTGAGCCAATATAAGGAAGGACAGCACCTTGAACCTGAGCCTTCATACAGACTAGATATGATTTAGGAATCAAACACAAATTGTGGAAAGAACTGTTTTCGGATCCTACAGTTGCTTAAAGATTGTGGCAATCTTTGTGTTTTTAAGCTCTTTGACAGTTTTACAGGGGAGGAATACATTTCTCATTCCAGAACTATTTATTAAATCTGTTGCCTTAACATGTTCCATTTTTCACTCAGTATCCGATGGAGAAAAATGAGAGAACTACTTATGTTTTGTCCTTAATCTGAAGGAGATGTATGACTTACATTAAACCTCAGCCATTGTGCAGTTGTCCTTGCTCACATATTTAATTAATGAAATCTGAAATTTCTAAGTGATTTGTTCTGCTGAATATTGTAAAGGGATAAAACTTCAAAACCCACTTTAGTACTTGATCGGTCTTTAGCTATTAATGCAAGAGAAATGTTTCTCAGAGAAAATTGCTCATTGGATTCTACATGTACTTTCAGAAAGAAATACAATTATAGCTGGACGGCCACATTTCTTAGATGATCAAGCATATAAATGAAAGCCCAAGTATGTTGAGCTGTCCCTGAGCTGGGTCCATTTTCTTATGTCATCTCTTTTGATGCTTAATAGAGCTTGAAATCCAAACTCTTCTCTCCACCAAATGTGCATTTTCTGTGCTGACTTCCACATCCATCAGAAATTCAAGATTCGGAGTGAGAATTTTTATTCTAACACCCATTGGAGTTTGGCCTGTGGCCAGGCTAACTAGTCAGAAACATCACACTCCAGCCTTCTATAGTTTCAGAGAATGCTGCCCACATAACATTCTTGATCCATTTAGAAACTCATCTCCTTGTTATCTATCCCACAGTGCGAATTTCTTGAGAGATATGAGCCTGACCAATCAGACTTGCAAATTAAGCTAGTGTTTACCATCCAAGAACCGATCTTCAGGTCAAGCTTGTTAGGAGAAAAGTTACAGAGCTGAGAGACAAACTGAGTGAAATGCTAAGACTGATTGACAGCTTTCAGCACTTAAGGAATCGCTTTTTAAAAAAAAATGTAGTAATTTTATTTATTTATTTATTTATTTATAGATTTCTACCCCGCCCCCCTAGACAACGTCTACTCGTAACTAATTCATCCCGTTTGATCCTTACACTGTTGATCCTATTCATATGTTATTTGAGCAGCATTGTTATTGCATCCAAAGCTCCTTTTCACACACTACTCCAGTAATATATGTAATAGAAATAACACGTAGGAGAGACCATATGATGTGGTTGTTTCCAAATGAAGGTATCACCAGTTGTTGAAGAAGAGGAAGGAGGGGCAATAAACAGGCATATTTAAAATGCCTTTCATATATTATGTGAGGAACTAGAAGCTAAAGATGTGCTTTTTGGTTCTCATGATTGCTCTCTGTAACTGCAGAGGTAGGGCTTTTTTTTTTTTTTTACCTTTTCTTCCCATCATCAAACAGTAGAAATGCTCTTGTACCAGGTCAGATTACGTGTCCTTCTAGCCATAGGTGACTTATAACTGGAGCAGGAGGTGCCAAAGAGGTTCATGAGCCACCCCTCCACCTAGCTTAGTATTTCCAAATCTGTTGATGGTTCTCCAGACTCCTGGAGAGGTGTCTTCCCCACTATCTCTTACCTGATCCTTTTAATCAGAGATGCCAAGATAGAACTTGGGACTTCCTGCAATGTTCCCTGTAAGCTGCGCGCATGCACGCTTTGCCCAGAGCTCTGTCAGGGTTGCGCACAGGCAGCTGGCAGCAGGTTTGTTGACTTCCCATTTCGAATGAAGCCCCAGCCAGCCCCACGCACACAGAGCAAAGCTCCCATGCAGCAGGACAGAAACTTAGAGGGAACGTTGCGTACATGCTAAGCATATGCTCTGTCATTAAGCTATAACCTTCTTACCCATGAGCTTCAGGGCAGAGGTACAGCAAAGTGGTCTTTAGCTTCTTCCCCTTCTTCCTTTTATCAGCAGCCCTCACACTATTCCCACTTCCAGTTTTCCTTTCCCTGCTCATAAGTAATTCTTCTGCTTTGCCACTGCCATCTTGTGAGTAGTCATACAGGTGCCTCCACCATTCTTTGCAGTGAGATCATGTTCAGCCATTATCTTTTGTTTGCCCATAGACAGTAGTAAGATTGGCCTCCCATGAGTCCATCAGCTCCTGCCTCTCTCCCAGTTTGCCCATCATGGTGGAATTTACTCTTCCACACTACAGCATATTTTCACATTTTAAAGCAGATGGGTTTTATTTCTTCCCATAATAAAATTTCTGTCTTCCTTTGACCTCTTTATGAATAACACATATGCTGTTATGGGAAGATTCATTTACCATCCTAGGGGCAGTTTACTTGCTGGTAGTTTTTTTAAGGGACAGAGGCAGGACTGAATAAACCCTGCAAGGGCAGTTGTCACCTTACAGACCGGAAGTAGTACATACCAAACAGACTATGGCACAGCCTTCCAAGAAATCCACTGGCAGTGGCCAGCCTTTCGTTCTTTCGTTCTTCCTTCCTTCCTTCCTTCCTTCCTTCCTTCCTTCCTTCCTTCCTTCCTTCCTTCCTTCCTTCCTTCCTTCCTTCCTTCCTTCCTTCCTTCCTTCCTTCCTTCCTTCCTTCCTTCCTTCCTTCCTTTATACTATACTCTTTCTCCTTAAAAGGGCCCATCTTCACAATACATAACGCCTATTCACTCATAAGCTTGCAGTGAGTCCTGGACCCTTTGTGCACGGCAGGAGAGGAAGCTTAACACGTTCCATATGCGTTGTCTCCGACGCATTTTTGGTATCACCTGGCAGGACAAAGTTCCAAACAGAGTAGTCCTAGAACGAGCTGGAATTTTTTTAGCATGTATACATTACTGAAACAGCGACGTCTACATTGGCTTGGGCATGTCGTGAGAATGGCTGATGGTTGGATTCCAAAAGATCTCCTGTATGGAGAATTAGTGCAGGGAAAGCGCCCCAGAGGGAGACCACATCTGCCATACAAGGATATCTGCAAGCGGGATCTGAAGACCTTAGGAATGGACCTCAACAGATGGGAAACCTTGACATCTGAGCGTTCAGCCTGGAGGCAGGCGGCGCAGCATGGCCTCTCCCAATTTGAAGAGGCACTTGTTCAGCAGGCCGAGGCAAAGAGGCAGTCCCGAAACCAGCCAAATCAGGGAGCTGGACAGGGGACAGATTGTATTTGTCTTCATTGTGGAAGGGATTGTCACTCTCGAATTGGCCTTCTCAGCCACACTAGACGTTCCAAGACCTCTATTCAGAGCACGTTACCATAGTCTCTCGAGACTGAAGGATGCCTACATATGCAAATGGAACCCACATGCATTGAGGGGAGTGTACTAGTCCTGTCTTCCTCTGTCCTCACCTTTAATATATGAAAATGACAGTTTGAAAAATGAGAATGCTGTTGTGAATGGGTAGCCATTCTCTATGATCCAGAACCCTGATTTTGGCCTCTTATGGTCTGGAATGACATGATTTTTAATCCCATAACATTTATGAAACAAGTATTATAATTTGACCATAAACTTTAAATGGATCAAAACACCACTATAGTAAAAATGGTTTAACACCAATGGATCTGGGTATAGTGATGCTTTGGGTAGAACCACTTAAATTGGTCAAATCCAAGATAGTCATGATCAAAGCAAAAGCAAAGTGTGCTGCCCCGTAGTGCTTAAAGCAGTCTCTGGGTGGTTTACAATTTTATTATATAGACTACACATTGCCCCCCCCCCCGCCACCGCGGGCTAGGCAATCATTTTACCAACCTCAGAAGCATGGTCTTCTCTGACTATGACCATGCACAACCAACCCATTAATTGTTAATCTGGTGTTCTTAAGTGGTTGAACTTTAACCAAATTAAAACAAATCTAAAATTTATGGAAATATGCTCCAGTTCTTGGGATGGAAGATAATTCAAGAAATCAACATCTAGCTCTCTTTCATTGTGTGTGTGTGTGTGTGTGTGTGTGTGTTGATTGTATATTACTTGATTTAACAGATATGCAAACAGGCTCTTCAATATCAACTCGTATTAAAGAGAAAATTGTTGTATTATTTCAATATTTACCCTTTTGCCCCACATATATTCATTTTATTGGAGAAATATTCACTTCTTAATCTTTGCTAAGATTTAGCCTAATTCCTACATAAATGGAGGGTGACGTTTATTAATACCATGTAATGTATTGGGGGAGCAGAAGTAGGAAAGTATTCAGAATTAACATTACATGGTTTGGAACAACCTAACTGGTGTTTTGAAATCCAGATGTATGGAAATTTTTCCAGCACAGAATTGTTACGGATGAACAGCAAAATTCCAAGGTCACTGGGAATGTTCTTGGGGTATTCTGACATGCCTTATCTTTCCTCACATTTTTTTTTCTTCCCAAAGAATAGCTGTTTGCAGAGAATGGAAGCTTTAGGCAGGCCTTGTGCCATCCCTTATTCAAGTTCTTTTCTATTCCTCCATTTAAAGAAGCTGTCAAGTTCTTTTCTGGTGCTGACAGGGAAGGCCAAATCTGCAGTATAGGAAAAGAGGCAAAGAGAGAGAGAGAGGAGAGAGAGAAACTTTTTGTGTTGATGTTTTACTAAGTGAGCTAAGGAGAATTTTAGAATCATGTAATTTACTCTAAAGGCATTTACTGTACATAGCCATAGTGATGGTAATTTCTTTCATTGTTGAAGTGAAAAGATAACCATCAATCAGTTGTCAATTGGTCAATTGCAGCAGTGATGAAAAGAAACTGGTAGGAACAATCACTTCCAGTGGCTACCTAGGCTGTTTGAGGTTCAGAGGAAAATATGGGAACCGGATTAAGCAAAACTGGAATGAGCTTTGAAGATTGGTCGTATATAGAGTGAAGGCTTAAAATGCCAGACAAACCATTTCCACAGGGTTCAAAGAGCTGCAAGAATTATTTGAGATGTAATTAACAGAGACTTCAGCTGGAAACAGGCTTGCCCAGAGACAAACACCCTAAACCCAAGTTGTAAATTAGAACAATTGTTTGCAGGAATTGAATAATCTAAATGTAAAATATGATCATATGTTCCATACTGCTGGATAGCTTAGTGGTTTAGGTATCTGACTACAGAGCCAGAGGTTGGGAGTTCAGTTCCCCACTGTGCCTCCTTGGCTTGGGCTGGACTCAATGATCCATAGGCTCCCTTCCAGTTCTGCAGTTATAAGATTATTATATTATGAGATTGACGTGAAGCCATCAATTCTGAAAGAAAATCGATTATCATACTGAATGTGTGAATTGCAGCATCTGCAACTGCAAGTTAAAAATAACAGGCAATATTAAAGCACAGAGGCCATACTTGTGTCTCAAAATAACTGACAGAACAACTTTGCAATTCTTCATTGTAGCCTATCTGACTTCATTGGACTCATCCTGACTTTGTTTCACGTAAAGCCTTTCTGCAGTACTGTCATAACATAACATGAGATAACAAGTGAGCATTTGATTGCCTTTAGCTATCTATCTATCCATCCATCTATTTAGATTTCACAGGAATTTCATTTTCTTTTATTTTTCCCTGGAATGCTTTTCCCTTTTCTTCTTTTTCCAGCCATCGTAACCCTCCCCGATTTGTAGGGTTCTTAATTTTTCTGCTATTGTGTTTCATTTTATTTTGCTGTGCTAGGTTGAAAAAAGGATTGAAGGCCTACCAGAAGGAAGAGATAGCATCACTTTTGTAATCCAGCCCGTGGTTTCCTAGATACCGTATTGTCTCTTCTGTTCCGCTATGTGAAAAATGTTGAATATCAACAATGGGTTTCAGTGCTGTATTGTTGAGTTTTGTATGAACTAATCTAGCTTCACTAAAAAAGAAAGAGAGAGAGAGAAAAGGGGGGAGACTACAGCTTTGGACAAAAGTGTATAGCCAGAGCATTCGTAATTCCTCATGCACAAGAGCTGACTGTGTTTCTGGGAAGGCATTTTATTCGTTAATTTCTTATTTCCTAGAGTTTTCTAGTCCTGCTTTCAGGTGTTTGCTACTTATTAGAATTTCACCTACCCCAGGGCACTGTGCTTGAGAACATTCTGCAACCCGTCAGCTGGTGTAGGTCTCAGAAAGAGTAAAGACAGCTCTGTTCAGGTTTTGAAAGGTAAGCTTTTGCTTAACTCCTCTGCTGCCTTTGCTTATGGAATTCCAATCTGATTGGCCTAGCTGTGAAACGGGCAACATCTCTCTGGTTTGTGAGCTAGTACAGCACCTGTTTCTGTGTATCCAAAAAGACTCGGTATGAAAAGTGGAGTACAGAAGGGGTATAGAGTGGGAGTGATGGAGCATGAAATGTATTATACCAAAAAACAAAAACTACCCCTGAAATGTTTGCTCAATCACCTGTGGAAAGGTGTATTGATAGCATAAGAAGATGCACCTCTGTGCATTATTATATATAAAAGAGCAAAGATCAGGTCTGATTTATCTTGCATTCTATATTCTTTCTATGAAGATGCTCTTACAAAAAATGCTGAACTACCATCTAGCCTTTAAATAGAACATTTGTTTTGTCATTTTTAGATTATGAAGCTGGGAAGAAGGGGGTTGGAGCATGGATGGGGTGTGTGTGTGTTTGTGCGCCCATGTGTTGTCTTGTGCTGGTGGAGGATAACAAATATGGTCTTTAGTTAGATATGCAGATTGTTTCAGAGTTTTTAAAATCTTCTTTCATCCATCATATTTGCAAATTTTATTGAGCAAGGTATGGTGCAAAGTTGGACATGATAACTCACTGTAATGCCACTGTATTCATGGGTGTTTACTGCCAGTACATGTGTGTTTAAGACTAAAGCCTCCAAAGAGATAAGAGATGAGGCCATTTGTCAAATCAGCAATAGGTTAATGTGAGTCACGTTGCTTGCATGTACAGCGTATTTAATGAGAGAGGAATGAAATAGGAACCTTCCCAGTTAAAATCACCTGGTGAGGAGTTGAAAGGGGACTGCATTTGTGTATGGAAATAATAGTATGATTTCAGTATTCATTTGCAGAGTGTGTAGAGCTCGTGTCAGATTTAGCTGAAGTGAACTTCTAAACCAACAAGTCCTTGTGCCATCCATTCTATGTGAAGGCACATATTGCATTTTGTAACTTTAGGACTGCAAATGGGAATGAGAGCACTTGTTGTTTGCCTGCCTGAAGTGGCAGGTAAAGCAGAACATCAACATCCTCCTCACCATAGTGTCATGCTGGCAGCATACAAGCATCACAAAATGTTTTTGCGGTGGGCATGCTGCTGGTCGATAAGATTCTGGTCTTCTCCTGTGAAGTCTTGTTCATTCAGCCTCTTGTCCCTTTTACCCCTGGAATTAGAGGCGAGGGCAGAGGATGCTTTCTTAACCCCTGGCTTTAGTGCCAGGCAATGATCTGCTCCCCATGAAACCATTTCCGACCCTCTGCTTGGAGTGGTGAGTTTGAATTTTTTTTCCCCTTCCTTGCCCATCATTATCAGTCAACTATAGGATGGAACTGAACCAGAAAATCTGGTACAGTCTGGCAATTAGTACAAAGGGTTTCCAGTCTAGTGTAAAGGCAGAGATACAAGAGCCCCAGCAGCTAGAGAAATACTTTTGATTGGCCCTGGACATTGCCTTTTAGTGCTGCTTGGTTACATCCTAAAGATACTGCCTCTTACCCTACAGGTTTTCTCCTTAAAGTACTACATTATGTGCCTACTTTTAAGATGTCTTTCTTTTTCTTTTTTTCTTTTTTTTGGTGGGCTTTCTTCCCCCCTTTTTTAGCTTCTGCATCTCCCATTTTCAGACTGTCATTTTAACCCATCAAATAGACACATTTTGACTGGCACAACAAAGAGCCAAGTTATCAACATTCACAGAAACTGACATTTTTAATTTAGGCATCATTATGTCTTTGATTCATGACAGTGAACTACAAAGACATTTAAAGTTTTCCCCCCTGTATTTTTCTTTCTTTTAAATTCAGCATTTGGGATGTTTATCTTTCTTCTAGCACTTTGTATTTCCCTTGCTACCTTCATACTGTTGTAATATATAATTAGTACTATCAAAACCATCAGCTATTATCCACTTTGACTTTTGACCTTTCTTTTATCTCTTTAGCAGTCTTTCCCACCCCCCAAATAAACTGCACAGCAATTTTTAATTGGCTATCATAAAGTTATAGGATATAAAGAGAATGAAATTCATGTTACCATTACTTGTATTTTTAAAGTTTACTGGAAACACTTTTTAAATTCAGTAGTACAATACATTAATTGGAATAAAAGTAAATATAAAACTATAATTCTGGAAATAAATATGTTAAAATTGTTAGGAAGAAAGATTAGGTCCATATTACAGAGATATATTCTCACGTAAAACTATAGCATATGTATCGGGTGCCAAAGAGTTTACAGTGAATACTTCTGACAAGCATAAAAGAAAGCCTCCTGTAGCTTGAGCCTTTTGTCAGTGGGTTCTGCACTTGGAAGTTACTGGTGGAAGAAATTTTCAGACTGCTGTACTGATAATGTTCCAGAATTTGGGTAGGTAGCAGTAATGTAGACAAGTATTGAAAAGGTACAAAACATGATTAAAATGGATTTTGGCATTACTACACACACAAACATCATTGGCAGCAAACTTCATAGAGAAGATGGTGTGCAAGCATATGTAAATACATTAATTATTTGACAACTGTAGCAAGAAATTTTATGGATATATGAGTTGCCTTGGTTGGGTCTGGTATAGTTTTGGAAAGAGAGGAATGTGTAGGATTGCTAAAGAGTAGTATTTGTCATTGAGTATAAGCAATATTCATGTTTATAGCAAGTATATTTTGCTTTCATACAGTCATAGAATCACAGAATAAAGAAGTTGGTAGGCGCCTATAAGGCCATCAAGTTCAGCCCCCTGCTCAATGTAGGAATACAAATTAAAGTAGATCTGACAGATGCCTATCACAATTTCTTTTGAATGCCTCCAGCATTGGAACACTGATCCCCTCCTGAAGTAATTGGTTCATTGTCATACTGCTCTAACACTTAGGAAGTTTTTCTTGATACTCAGCCAAAATCTTGCATCCTATAGCTTGAGCTCATTATTAAGTGCCTGGCACACTGATCAAGAACAGATCCTCCCCTCCTCTATATTACTACTTTTCAAGTATTTGAAAAGTCCTATCATATATCCCCTCAGTCTTCTTTTCTCGAGGCTAAACATGCCCAGTTCTTCCAGTTTTTCCTTGTAGGGCTTGGTTTTCAGCCCCCTGATCATCCTTGTTGCCATCCTTTGAACCTGTTCCAGTTTATCCACCTGACAGTTTTTTGTTCTATCCAGCTCATACCTAATTTACTCGCTAATCAGAATACCATGGCGGAGCTGGTCAAAAGCATTGCTGAAGTCATGATATATTACATCTACAGCATTCCCACCATCTACCAGGAAGGTTACCAATCAAAAATAAGATAAGATGAGTCTGGCAGGATTTGGTCCTGACAACTCTGTCTTGGTTTCTAGATATTACTGCATTGTTTCCAAGGTGTTTGGAGAGTGACCACTTTATAATCTGCTCCAGAATTTTCCATGGTGTTAATGTCATGCTGACTGCTTGGTAGTTCCCCAGTTCCTCCTTTTTGAAGATAGGGACAAGATAGCCTTCCTTCAATCATCTGGCACTTGAGTCTTGACCCATCCTCTGTGATTTCAGGAAAATAATAGATAGTGGTTCTGAAAGTTCTTCAGACAGTTCCACCAGTAATCATGGATGTAGTTCATATGGACCTCAGGATCTGAACTCATTCAAAGTAATAAGACATTCCCTGACTATTTGTTTACCAATCTCAAACTGAAATCCTCTCCCCTCAGCTTGTACTTCACATTTGCCTGGAGGATCATAGACCGTCTTTTGGGAAAAGACTGAGCTAAAATAGGAATTGAGTACTTCTGCCTTTTCTTTGCTATCTGTTATCATTTTTCCATCCCCATTGAGTAGCTGAGCTACTATTTCTTTTCTCTGTCTTTTGCTGTGCACATACCTGAAGAATGCTTTTTTGTTGCGTTTAGGATCTCTTACTAACCTCAGCTCATGTCTAGTTTTTGCTTTCCTAACACCATCCCTGCAATTCTTTGCCACTTGCCTGTACTCTTCCTTTGTGGCTTGGCCTTCCTTCCACATCCTATAAATATCCCTTTTTGTTTTCAGGTCCTCTGGGCTTTTTGTGAAGCCACATTGGTCCTTTTTGTTGTCTTCCATCTTTTTTTCTTTTTGGAATTGTTTGTAGTTGTGCCTTTAGTATTTCCTTTTTAAGAAACTCCCACCCATCTTCGACTCCTTTCCCTGTTAGGATCTTCTGCCATGGGACCTTACTAATCATTATTCTGAGTTTATTAAAATTGGCTTTCCTAAAATCCACCATAAATGTGCACCTACACTGCTTTTGTTTTCTTTGAAACTAGGAGCTCAAATGAAACATGGTCACTTTCCGCCAGAGTCCCCCTTACTGTCATTTTTTCTATCAGGTGATCTCTATTGGTTAGAATTAAGTCTAGTAATGCTTTAGTTTCTTCCTCTACTTTTTGTAGGAGAAAATTATCAGCCACACAAACTAAGAATTACTTGGAAGGGCCATACATGACAGAATTATCTTGTTTTGTCTTTTACTGCTTGCTCAGCTTTGCATAACCATCCTGTTGCGATCCTTGCGGAGTGCTCTAGACGCATGGTAAGAAAATAGTCCTTTCACTGTTTGGCTGCCTTTGGTTTCTCATTCCTTTAGGAACCTAAAGATAGGGTTACAATAATGGTGATGTTGAGATTAAAAAGGTGCCCACTTCAATTAATACTCTAGATTACCTGATTTAGACCACTGGAATATGCCTGAAGGGGGTCTACCCCCACTCTGGAATTACTGGGATCACTTATACTGAGTTATTTCAATTAGATTAGACTGTTGTCCATAGAACATGAAAAAAACTAATCCAGATTATAGTGTATGCTGGAATCCAAGATGCCTTTAGTAGTTGAACCAATATAGTTTAAAAAGAAAAGAAAAACAGCAGTTGCCATTCAGTGGCTGAAATCCTTTTGCTTAGCATAGCAAATCACACTAGAGTAGATCTATCAATCAGTGGAGATTTTGTGAGTCCCTGTCTCTATAAATTCCATTGATTCAAATTGTCCTTGTTTAGTTGCGACTTACTTTAGCCTAGTAAGTCACAACTAAAGTAGGTTTATTTGAATCAAGAAATAACAGAAGGAACTTATACCTCTGCTGAAATATTGGGTTAAAAAAAGGCCAACTGTAGTCCCAGGATGTAGAAAATGTAATGCTCTTTAATCTAGTATAAAATGCCCAACACATTTCAGCCTATCAGCCTTCTTCAGGGGCTGTATAACATAAAAATAATTACAATTACACCATTATAACTTACTGAGGCCCCTTCACGGATTGTTGCCATGTCGTGGCGAAGGGGCTTGAGTAATTCAGAGAAGCTATAGGCTATGCCATGCAGGGACACCCAAGACAGACAGGTAATAGTGGAGAGTTCTGACTAAACGCAATCCACCTGGAGCAGGAACTGGCAAGCCACTCCAGTATCTTTGCCAAGAAAACTCCATGGACAGAAATAAAAGGCTAAAAGATATGACGCTGGAAGATGAGCCCCTCAGGTTGGAAGGCGTCCAACATGCTACTGAGGAAGAGCGGAGGACAAGGACAAGTAGCTCCAGAGCTAATGAAGTGGTTGGGCCAAAGCCAAAAGGACGCTCAGCTGCGGATGTGTGTGGAAGTGAAAGGAAAGTCCGATGCTGCAAAGAAAAATACTGCATAGGAACCTGGAATGTAAGATCTATGAACCTTGGTAAGCTGGATGTGGTCAAACAGGAGATAGCAAGAATAAACATTGACATCCTGGGTGTCAGTGAACTAAAATGGACGGGAATGGGCGAATTCAATTCAGATGATTACCATATCTACTATTGTGGGCAAGAATCCTGTAGAAGAAATGGAGTAGCCCTCATAGTCAACAAAAGAGTGGGGAAAGCTGTACTGGGATACAATCTCAAAAATGATAGAATGATTTCAATATGAATCCAAGGCAGACCTTTCAACATCACAGTAATCCAAGTTTATGCACCAACCACCGATGCTGAAGAGGCTGAAATTGACCAATTCTATGAAGACCTACAACACCTTCTAGAACTGACACCAAAGAAAGATGTTCTTCTCATTATAGGGGACTGGAATGCTAAAGTAGGGAGTCAAGAGATAAAAGGAACAACAGGTAAGTTTGGCCTTGGAGTTCAAAACGAAGCAGGGCAAAGGCTAATAGAGTTTTGTCAAGAGAACAAGCTGGTCATCACAAACACTCTTTTCCAACAACACAAGAGGCGACTCTACACATGGACATCACCAGATGGGCAATACCGAAATCCGATTGATTATATTCTCTGCAGCCAAAGATGGAGAAGCTCTATACAGTCAGCAAAAACAAGACCTGGAGCTGATTGTGGCTCTGATCATCAGCTTCTTATAGCAAAATTCAAGCTTAAACTGAAGAAAGTAGGAAAAACCACTGGGCTAGTCAGGTATAATCTAAACCAAATCCCTTCTGAATACACAGTGGAAGTGAAGAACAGACTTAAGGAACTCGATTTGGTGGACAGAGTGCCTGAAGAACTATGGCTGGAGGCTCGTAACATTGTACAGGAGGCAGCAACAAAAACCATCCCAAAGAAAAGGAAATGCAAGAACGCAAAGTGGCTGTCCAACAAGGCCTTACAAATAGCAGAGAAGAGAAGGGAAACCAAATGCAAGGGAGATAGGGAAAGTTACAGAAAAATGCATGCTGACTTCCAAAGAATAGAACATTTTGTGCAAAGATGGACATGATAAAGGTCAAAAATGGTAGGGACCTTACAGAAGCAGAAGACATCAAGAAGAGGTGGCAAGAATACACAGAGGAATTGTACCAGAAAGATCTGGATGTCCCGGACAACCCAGATAGTGTGGTTGCTGACCTTGAGCCAGACATCCTGGAGAGCGAAGTCAAGTGGGCCTTAGAAAGCATGGCTAACAACAAGGCCAGTGGAGGTGATGGCATTCCAGTTGAACTATTTAAAATCTTAAAAGATGATGCTGTCAAGATGCTACACTCAATATGCCAGCAAGTTTGGAAAACTCAGCAGTGGCCAGAGGATTGGAAAAGATCAGTCTACATCCCAATCCCAAAGAAGGGCAGTGCCAAAGAATGCTCCAACTACTGTACAATTGCACTCATTTCACACGCTAGCAAGGTTATGCTCAAAATCCCACAAGGTAGGCTTCAGCAGTATGTGGACCGAGAACTCCCAGAAGTACAAGCTGGATTTCAATGGGGCAGAGGAACTAGAGACCAAATTGCTAACATGCGCTGGATTATGGAGAAAGCCAGGGAGTTCCAGAAAAACATCTACTTCTGCTTCATTGACTACGCAAAAGCCTTTGACTGTGTGGACCACAACAAACTATGGCAAGTTCTTAAAGAAATGGGAGTGCCTGACCACCTTATCTGTCTCCTGAGAAATCTATATGTGGGACAGGAAGCAACAGTTAGAACTGGATATGGAACAACTGATTGGTTCAAAATTGGGAAAGGAGTACGACAAGGCTGTATATTGTCTCCCTGCTTATTTAACTTATATGCAGAATACATCATGTGAAAGGCAGGACTGGATGAATCCCAAACCGGAATTAAGATTGCTGGAAGAAATATCAACAATCTCAGATATGCAGATGATACCACTCTGATGGCAGAAAGTGAGGAGGAATTGAAGAACCTCTTAATGAGGGTGAAAGAGGAGAGTGCAAAAAATGGTCTGAAGCTCAACATCAAAAAAACTAAGATCATGGCCACTGGCCCCATCACCTCCTGGCAAATAGAAGGGGAAGATATGGAGGCAGGGACAGATTTTACTTTCCTGGGCTCCATGATTACCGCAGATGGTGACAGCAGCCACAAAATTAAAAGACGTCTGCTTCTTGGGAGGAAAGCGATGACAAACCTAGACAGCATCTTAAAAAGCAGAGACATCACCTTGCTGACAAATGTCCACATAGTCAAAGCTATGGTTTTTCCAGTAGCGATGTATGGAAGTGAGAGCTGGACCATAAAGAAGGCTGACCGCCGAAGAATTGATGCTTTTGAATTGTGGTGCTGGAGGAGACTCTTGAGAGTCCCCTGGACTGCAAGGAGATCAAACCTATCCATTCTGAAGGAAATCAACCCTGAGTGCTCACTGGAAGGACAGATCCTGAAGCTGAGGCTCCAATACTTTGGCCATCTCATGAGAAGAGAAGACTCCCTGGAAAGGACCCTGATGTTGGGAAAGTGTGAAGGCAAGAGGAGAAGGGGACGACAGAGGACGAGATGGATGGACAATGTCATCGAAGCTACCAACATGAATTTGACCCAACTCTGGGAGGCAGTGGAAGACAGGAGGGCCTGGAGTGCTCTGGTCCATGGGGTCACGAAGAGTCGGACACGACTTAATGACTAAACAACAACAACTTACTGAGGACAACATCATGTAAATGAATACATCTATCTGAAATTCTACAGCACAACCATAATTTTTTTACTGTATGTTATGTATTATTTATGTTTAAAAAATATTCTTGCCTAGTGTTCGAGTATTGCATCAACATGTTAAAATTAGGATAGGTGGGCACTGAAAGAATATTTCATTTCAGTGTTCATTGACGTAAATGTTCATTGCCCTCTGGTCTGATTGCTGTAAAGAGATATGCTCACAATAACTGTCTCTGATTATTACGTGTGATGGTAACCTGGGTAATTGGAACAGAGCTGATTTGCTTCCTAAACCATCCACAGGTGCCAGAAGTGCACCCAATGGATACTATCTGTGGTTAAACCTGCTTAGTACATAACTATAGTTACGTAACCATAGTTACATACTAACTGTGGTTAGTTACGATACCTGAAGGATGTATTGAAATCAGTTGTGTGAAATTGCTATGTTCAGGAAAGTATTGCCTTGGTTAGAGAACGAGCCTCGGATGTGGGAAATCCTGATTCAAGTTCCTTCTGAGCCTTAAAGCTCATGGAGTGATATTGGTCCAGTTACCCTCTACTGCTGGCTGACCTATCTTAAAAGACAGTTATTCAGAGTTTATGATGGTGAGCAAAAGAACACGTATACTACTTTGAGTTTCATTGGAGGAAAGGGGGAGAATAAATATCTACATTATATTGACATTCTGACCTAGCAAATGCTGCCCCTCGTAACTAAACTTGTGTTCCCCTCACTACTAAAGACTTCATCCTGACCAAAAGTATTTGAAATTAGTCTCCAATGGGTAAACAATGGATTGTCCATCCATCTTCTCTTAATATCTTGCACTGAAGTCAGCTCTCGGTATATTGACAGCTGCTTGGATTTAACCATGAGGCCATACAGCAGACTGTGGTAAACTTCAATCTTGGTTTCATAGGAATCAGGTGACATGGAGAAACAGAGACAGAAAAGAGGTACTTCTGGTAGTTATATATTCAGGAAAATGGTGTCTACCCTGTTCAAGCGGGGAGGGGAGAGTGGTTAAAAGATCTAGTTTAGGATTGCCAGATTCATTCTTTATCATTCCATCCTATTTCAGGTTCAAAATATGAGTCCCAGCCTGGATCCTTGTGATGTCACTGAGGCAGAGCAAGCAAGGGTTGAGAGGACAATGCAGCTGCTTCTGGGACAGCTGGCTATGGAAGGAAGCATGAAGGGAATTTGGGTAAATTAGCCTGAAATCTGGGAAGAACTTTGCTAATCAAATAATATAAAACAGGGGTCTCCAAACTTTTCACAGTGAGGGCCCCATAATGTATTTTCCATATTTTCAAGGACACACACGCAGTCCCGCCCACCTGCACGGACACATGCATGCACGCACGCACGCTCATCCGCACTCATGTACTCTCGCCTGCCCGCCCACACTCCCGCCCGCCCACACACATGCCCGCATGTGCGCATGCACACACGCACGCACGGGCCAGATAAAAAGACAAGGCAGGCCAGATGTGGCCCATGGGCCGTACTTTGGAGACCCCTGATATAACGCAACTCAGCCTGGAGGAGAGGGGAAGTGGCAAAATTTACCCAATAGCTGTAGTGGTTGTTACCATTCCTGTTAGGGCTCACATCTGGTGCAGTTCTACCTACAACATATACAGTGGAACCTCTACTTAAGAACGTCCCTACTTAAGAACAATCCAACTTAAGAACAGCTCCGTTCGCTAAATTTTGCTTCTACTTGAGAACGGAGCTCCAAGATAAGAACGGGGAAAAAACTTTCCTGCCCTTTTTTTAACCTTAGGTCATCTTAGGTTAAAAAATAATAATTTCTCCCCCTACTGGTAGAGTACGGATTAACCGGCTTTGCATTAGTTCCTATGGGAACTAATGCTTCAACGTACGAACGCGCCTCTACATAAGAACAAAAAACAGCCGGAACGGATTAATCGGTTTTCAATGCATTCCTATGGGAAATTTTGCTTCAATTTAAGAACGTTTCAACTTAAGAACACCATTCCAATACGGATTAAGTTCGTAAGTAGAGGTTCCACTGTATAACACGTGGAATTTTAACAGGTTATATGTTGGTGTGCAAGACTCACTGCCAGTCCTCAGGGCATATTTTTACAGTCTGTGCACCACAGCTGCCAGAACTTTTACAATAAAAATGTTTATGAGTTGCAATACTACTGCTCCCTTCCCTGCTTTACTCTAAATGCTATGGTTGGCATAAATGTGTGCATCCAGCAGATCTCTTTCCACTTCCCTCCTTTTGCTTTCAGTTATGCCAACAGTGGATAAACACAGTGTACATAAAAACACTGCTCCAGTGAGCCCTGGTACCAACTGGGAAGGGGTACAGATGGGTGTCCATTGTTTAAAGCCAACTCACATGCAAAGTCAAACATCCCCCTTCCTTATTTATTTATTTATTTATTTATTTATTTATTTATTTATTTATTTATTTGATTTATATCCCGCCCATCTGGTATATTCTACCACTCTGGGCGGCTTCCAACAAATATATATACATTAAAATGACATAAAAACATTATAACATAATCAATAACAAAATAGTGCAAAACTATAAATGAAAACGAATAGCAAGAAAGAGAAAAGAGTCAAGTGCTGACAGGAGGGAAGGCCTGGATGTACAGCCATGTTTTTAATTGGCTTTTAAATGTACCCAGCGTGGGGGCCTCACGGATCTCCGGTGGGAGGCCATTCCAGAGGCGAGGAGCCACCGCCGAGAAGGCCCGGTTTCGTGTCTTTTCCCTTCGGGCCTCCCTCGGCGTCAGGCTCCTCAACCTCACCTCCTGACTCGCGCGGGTGATCCGGGTAGATATCGGTGGGAGCAGGCGTTCCGCCAAGTATTGAGGTCCTAAACCGTTTAGGGCTTTATAAGTAAGCATTAAGACTTTGAAGTCAATGCGGAAACGGATAGGCAGCCAGTGTAGCATGGCCAGAGTAGGAGAAATGTGCTGGTATTTTCTCAATCCAGTAAGGAGTCTGGCCGCCGCATTCTGGACCACCTGAAGCCTCCGCAGCAGCCTCAAAGGGAGCCCCACGTAGAGCGCGTTACAGTGGTCTAATCTTGAGATTACGAGCGCATGCACCAAGGTAGTGAGTGCCCCCGTGTCAAGGTAGGGCCGCAGCTGGGCTATCCGCCAGAGGTGGAAAAAGGCGGTACGGACAACCGACGCCACCTGCGTTTCCATGGTGAGCGTCGGGTCCAAATGTACGCCCAGGCTGCGGACCCCACTCTTCGCAGCCAGGGTCACCCCCCCAAACGAGATAGAGTCACCCAGGCCACCAGCCACGGGGGCCCCCACCCTCAGAACTTCCGTCTTGTCTGGGTTCAGCCTCAGCCCATTTTCCTTCATCCATTGCAGTACGGTCCCCAGGCAGCGCTGAAGGGACAGGACGGCATCACCTGCCGTTGGTGAAAAGGAGATGTAGAGCTGGGTGTCATCCGCATACTGATGACACAACGCTCCACACCCCCTGATGACCCCACCCAACGGCCTCATATAGATGTTAAACAGCATTGGGGAGATGATCGACCCCTGTGGAACCCCACAATTGAGACTCCACGGGGCCGAAACACTCTCCCCAAGCTGTACTCTCTGGGGACGGTCCTCCAAGAAGGAACGGAGCCAGGCAAGCGCCAAGCCACCAATTCCCAGCTCGGAGAGCCTCCCCAGGAGGATACCGTGGTCGACAGTATCGAAGGCCGCCGAGATGTCGAGGAGGACCAACAGAGACGTTTTGCCCCTGTCAGCCTCCCTCAACAGGTCATCATACAGGGCGACCAATGCCGTCTCTGTACCGTGGCGCGGCCTGAAGCCCGACTGAAATGGGTCCAGGGCTTCTGTTTCATCCAAGTGTGCCTGAAGCTGATCAGCGACCACCCTCTCGACCACTTTGCTCATGAAAGAAACATTGGCGACGGGCCTATAATTGCCAATTTCGTCCGCCGCCATATTAAGTTTCTTTCTTATGGGCCTAATGAGTGTCTCCTTGAGGGCAGGTGGAAACCTGCCCTGAAGGAGAGACCCATTTATTATTGCTGTGGCCCATGTTGTAGTTTTCGGCCTGGCTACTTTGATTAGCCAGGCCGGGCAAGGGTCAAGGGAAGAGGTGGTGGCTCGACAGCGATCAAGCACCTTGTCCACAGAGTCAGGCGTCACCGGCTGAAAGGAGTCAAGAGTTACCAGGCAAGACGGAGCGCTGGACATCTCAGCTCGACTCACTGTATTCAAAAAAGGAGAGAGGTCCCGGCGGATGGCCTCCACTTTAGATTTTAAAAAAGCTGCAAACTGGTCAGGTGAAAAACTAGGGGGAGGCCCATCACCTGAACCAGCTCCGGATAGGTCGCGCACTATACGGAATAACTCCGCCTGCTGGTTTGACGCTTCGCTTATCCGGTTAGCGAAGAATGATCGACATGCAGCCTTTACCTTATCCAGGTAAAGGTTAGTTGCGACCTTAGCAGCTATCCAATTATAATCCGTCGGGTTCTTCCTCCATCTACGCTCTAGCCTCCTCCTCATTCGCTTCATCACTCGAAGGTCCTGGTTAAACCAGGGCGCTGGCCGAGTTCTACGGCGGAGAGGGCGTTTAGGCGCGATCGTGTCTATGGCCCTGGTGGCAGCGGTGAACCAGCTGTCAACCAGAGCGTCGACAGGAGTGCTAGCCAGGTCAGTCGTAACACCTCTCATGGCATCCTGGAATCCAACTGGATCCAGTAGTCTTCGAGGGCGGACCATAAAAATGGGTCCCTGCTCCCTGCGAGGGGGGAGAGCCACTGTGAGGTTACATTTTATTAGGTGGTGATCTGACCATGACAAGGGGACTGACACTAGGTCCGTCACCATCAGATCACACTCGCTCCAACTGGAGGAAAAGACCAGGTCCAACGTATGACCACCCACGTGGGTGGGGCCGTTGACATGTTGGGACATGTTCAAGGAAGCCATGGTTTCCAAGAACTCGAGAGCTGGCCCAGAAACCTCTGCCCCCGCATGCACGTTGAAATCACCCAAGGCCAGGAGCCTCGGGGACTCCAACAGTGCCGCAGAGACAAAGTCGGCCAGCTCCGGAAGGGAAGTGGCTGGGTTGCGGGGAGCACGGTAACCCAGCAAAATCCCAATACCATCCCTGGCCCCAATCGACACGTGGAGTGCCTCTAGACCCAGCTTTACCACCGAGGAGCGCCTAGTAACCTCCAAGCTGGATTTATAAATGGCTACTCCCCCCCCCGCCCCTCCAGTCTACCCTGGTGCTGAACAGCATAACCGGGCGGACAGACAAGAGCCAGGGGAGGACCCCCCTCTCCACCAATCCACGTCTCGGTTATGCATGCCAGGTCTGCATCCTCCTCCAGGATAAGATCGTAAATCACCTGGGGCTTATTGGATACAGACCTGGCGTTCAGCAGCACCAGGGTTAGAGTGGAGGACAGGCTGGGCTGGCTACCTCGATACTGAGGGTTGGTCACAGTCTCAGAACAATGAACAGCCTTCAAACATCTGTTCATCATTCTTCTGTCATGAGTGGGGACTGTGCCAACGCCATATCTCCCTCTACCCGTGATCACCGAGATGTTAAAAGGCCCCTCGCTGGACAAACAGGGCTTCCACTCCATATCAGACAGAAAAGAGAAAGGGGAAAGAAAGTAAAAAGAACAAAGTCCTAGATAATAACACAACTTAAACAGGAGTGCAAAACAAATACAATATTATATAATATTATGGTTAAAAATCCCAATACAAAAAACCCCATATATAAAATTAAATTAAAAGAAAAAAAAACCCAAGAAATTATCCCCAGTGTAATAAATTTAACAAAAATATAGTCAGATTAACAGTTAAAGTAATAAAGTGAACAAAATAAAATAAATACAACAAAACAAAATAACCTAAAGTAAAATAAAAATAAAAATAGGACAAAATAAGCAATACAACCAAATAATAATTAAACAATCCCACATTAAACTTTAAATCCCCCCCCTCAGCCAATGCCCTTAAAGCAAATAAATAAAATAAACTCAAAATTTCCTCCCTCCACTCTCAGTCCTATTCCAATGTGTTCCGTCTGTAGTTCTTATAGTTCCAGGTGTTTTTAGAACTTTTGAGAGGCAGTTTTTCACTTTGAGATTGGGGTAAGTTTTAGTGCAGAGCAGGGAGAGGCAACAGTAGCAAGATGTTGGTAGGTAAAATGGCGCTACTGTTGCCGTTCTCAGGACCGAGAGGACAGCCGACAAGTCCACGCTGTATCTGGCGGCGCCAAGAGAGAGGACGAAGGGGGTAGTTCCTGAAGGAATTGGAAGCATGGCAACAAGCAAGGGGCGGCTAGCTGGGTCCCACAATAGATGTAACAGATGGGACTCCGACACCACCACCCCCCCCCAATCCAAACTCCTCGATGGAACGTCCAGCTCTCCAGCGAGTTGGGAAACTCCTCCGAGCCTCCGAGACTCCCGGCGTTCTCCCAAACTCTCCAGGCTGGATCCTGCAGGCTCCCCCATCGAGCTCCCCGTTCACCTTCAGGTAGGCGCTGCAGCAGATTTGCAGGACAAGCAGGCAGCAGAGACTCCAAACAGAGGCTCCCAGCTGTCGGTCCCCCAGCGCGCTGTTCTCTTCGGAGCTCCACGGCAACCTCAGACGAGTATCCGCAGACCGAGCTCCAGCGCCGGCTCCCGATCTCCTGCCTTGCCTCGTAGTTCCAACCCCCGCTCCAGCCACAAAAACAGCCCCTTTTCTCAGCCACCACAGCACAAACAGCCAACAGAAGAGCAGGACGAGTCAGGGAGGGAAACAACAAATTAAAAAAGGCAATAGACATAGCGAGAGGAAAAAAGAGAGGAGAAAAGTAAAAGAAGAAAACAGACCGGTGCGGCGGAGAAAGACGCTGCCGACCCGTCACCGGTCCGCCATCTTGAATAATGTGCCACTCACACTGAGATGAATTTTTGAAACTGGAGACCTGTGAAAAGATAGAAGTTAGGGATGTGCACTGTTTTTTCGTTTTACAAGTATATAAATACAGACTGAATCAGATGTATTTGTGCATTTCTAGGGTGGCCACTGGCCACAGAGCATAGCAAAGAGCTCGGAAGCATTCACAAAGTAGGGTAGCACCCCATGGATAGAATGCAATGGGATTACAAGCAGGAAGTTTAGGATTTAGAAAAGAAAAACCAACAAAAGCACTGAATTAACGCCAATGGCAATATGCTTTTTATCTTAGAAAAGAGCCTTCCTTGCCTTTTCTGCTGCAAAGTCATTTTATTAAATATTCAGTAATTTCAGATCCAAGGAAGTAGAAATCCAGAGGGGAGAGAGAAAGGATGAACATAATGTAGAGAAGTGCAGGCTTCCATCATTGCCTCTTTCTATCTGTTTAAACTCATCCAGCTACTTTTTGCATTGTTTCCAAGTGTTCCCATATATTACTGGAAAAACAAAACAAAGAAAACCTCATGACACTATGTCCAAAACCAAAACCAAATTCCTGGTAAAAGCAAATCGACATTTACTAAGTGGTTCATCTGGAGAATTTGAAGGACTTGATCATCTGTTGATTCCAGCCACATGATAAACCAAGATATTCACAATCAAGAGAAAGCTGGGTACAGGATATACCACGGTGCATTATTTGATTGTGACTCAGGGTATGATGAGATTCTTGTGTGTAGGCATCCTTCAGTCTCAAGAGACTATGGTAACGTGCTCTAAATAGAGGTCTTGGAACAGCTTCTAGTGTGGCTGAGAAGGCCAATTCGAGAGTGATAATCCCTTCCACAATGAAGACAAATACAATCTGTCCCCTGTCCAGCTCCCTGATTTGGCTGGTTTCGGGACTGCCTCTTTGCCTCGGCCTGCTGGACAAGGGTCTCTTCAAATTGGGAGAGGCCATGCTGTGCCGTCTGCCTCCAGGCTGAGCGCTCAGAGGTCAAGGTTTCCCATCTGTTGAGGTCCATTCCTGAGGCCTTCAGATCCCGCTTGCAGATATCCTTGTATCGCAGCTGTGGTCCCCCTCTGGGGTGCTTTCCCTGAACTAATTCTCCATACAGGAGATCTTTTGGAATCCGACCGCCAGCCATTCTCACGACATGCCCAAGCCACTGTAGACATCGCTGTTTCAGTAATGTATACATGCTAACAATTCCAGCTTGTTCCAGGACTACACTATTTGGAACTTTGTCCTACCAGGTGATGTCAAAAATGCGTCGGAGACAACGCATATGGAACGTGTTCAGCTTCCTCTCCTGCCATGCACAAAGGGTCCAGGACTCACTGCAGTACAGGAGTGTACTCAGGACACAGGCTCTAGAGACCTGGGTCTTGGTATATGCTGTCAGCTTTTTCTTAAGCCATACTCTTTTTGTGAGTCTAGAGAACATGGTAGCTGCTTTCTTACACAATCACATTCATCACATTGGGCAATTTAAGTAATGTGAGTGTTCTGTGCCATTAAATTGGAACTGACTTATAGCAACCCTAATTGCGCTTTCAAGGTAAGTGAGATATTTAAGGAGTGGTTTTACCAGTTTCACATCTCCAGTGAGTTTCCATGACTGAGTGCAGATTCAAACCCTGTTCTCCTAGTCTGTCACGCTATCCACTACCCCATGACTGTACAGCAAATGACAATTATTTTCACTCCAAGCATTCTTGAAGGACACCCTGGCCATCATTCACATTGTCATCAAAAAGAAAATAATTAACACTTCTGACTTCTCAAATAATGGGTTAAATAAGAAGATTTGGGCAAAGTAAGAAATGGCAAGTATTGGACAGAGTATTTTACTTCCTAATTCTGGAAGTACCTATTGCAGACATTCTCTTGGTTGAGAGAGTATGGCAAATCTTGGTTTATCATGTGGCTGGAACTTGTGACCAAATGGAATTATCCCTTTTGGAGCCACAAGGGACGATGCCTGGGTGACTTAGTTGAAAGGGAAAGGAATGCCCCTGTCAGGATTATGAGAAGAGAATGCAGCAGTGGAATTGAAATCATCTCGGAAAAGTGAGGAGTGTTTTGAGATTTTACATCCTTTCCGTCTTCTGGCTGTTCCTCCAAAGGGAAAGTGCCCTGCTTATCTTACCAGGTTCTGCTGGTGGTGCTGTTAACTGCCATTTATCTTATATGAATGAACAAGACCAAGTGTGTAAACTGGTGGTTTGGAAGGGTCAGAAGTAACTCTTTCCCAGCTATGCCTGCCCTCAATATGCAGTAAAGTAGCAGTTCCCAACTTTGGTTAACCCAGGTGTTCTTGGACTACAATTCCCAGAAACATTTACCACCAGCTGTGCTGGCCAGGGTTTCTGGGAGTTGCGGTCCAAGAATACCTGGGTCACCCAAGATTGGGAACCACTCCAGCAGAATACCAGCACAGGCTGCAGAGTTGAGGAAGAGGGGAAGCCACTGTCTTACAGAACTTCTCTTTTCCTCTCCAACCCGTACAGGTGAGTGTCAATGCAGAATATTTGTACCTTGCACTGGATGTGTGGGACAAGTTGAGAATGCAGCTGGTGTACTGCCTAATCATTGCCTAGCAGTCTTTTTGCCTGAACTGACAGGAATAGCCTCAGAATTGGCATTAAAGATTCCTAATTTGATTATTAAGAGGAGAAGGGGACGACAGAGGACAAGATGGCTGGACAGTATCATCGAAGCGACCAACATGACTTTGACCCAACTCCGGGAGGCCGTGGAAGACAGGAGGGCCTGGCGTGCTCTGGTCCATGGGGTCACGAAGAGTCGGACACGACTTAACGACTAAACAACAACAACAACTTGATTATTGCTGGAGACCTCAGTGATCATATCTTCTCTAGGGCAACTCAGAACTTAAATATGCCCCATTTCAGCTGAACATATGCCTGAACTGGACAGATTAGTATTGATCTGTAACTGGTGAATTTGACATCTACAAAAGCATCCTTGCACTGATTCTGTATTATCCAGAATACAAACAATGTATCAATAGGCACAGAGACTTTATTATATACCTGTGTATTTCCTAGTCATGATCAGCTTACTTCTTCTTTTTTTTTTTAGTTTAGGCTGATAGCAGCTTAACCTTTCTGCAACAGCGGAGAATCTATTGAAATAGTCTCTCTCCTTCCAGGCTAATGATGGATTACTGAGAGCCTTGGAGGGTATTCTGATTGGTGTGGTTGACTCTCCCATCAAAATTCTAATTGCCTCCTGGAGTTGCAATTCAGGGAGTTGAAAAAACTGCTTCCGGCCACCCTCTTCCATTGAGAAAAGTCTGTGAAGTTCCTTGGTATGCATGTAATCTGAGAGCTAAAAAACAAGCAGGAAGACAGGTGGAACACAGGGATTAAAACTGAAGATGTGTCTGATAATTAATAGTTTGTCCTTTGTTTTCAAAGAAAACTATCTCCATCAGATTCAGATTCTCCATTTAGGGGAAAAAGAAGAAGTGAGCAATTAAGGTTAAGGAGTGGCACATTGATGGACACATAGGTGACTAATTTCCCCAATTCAAACCTGGAAGATGTGGAAGCAGTGGGGGCAGATAAACTGATCTTCGGCTTGTTGGGTTGTAAAGATGTTACATTCTTGCTTTCTCTCTTCACTCTTCCTTTGTGCATCCTTGGTAGTTTTTATTTCAGATTCTGTGGCCTTGTGAAATGGGTTAAAACGAAAGGTGACAGAACAGAGGCAAATAAGCACTAGAGTCAGTGATGGAACTCTTCCACCATTGTATCTCCTTGGTGTTGCTTTGAAAAGCTTTTCTAGATAGCAGGAGCCTTTTTGTGTCTGACTCAGGGCATGTGATTGTAGGAATGTGTGCCAGAACCACGTCAGTAACGTGTTATAACACATTTGCAAGACACTTCAAGGTTAAAGTCTCTTGGATCTGTCATGACTCCACAGTTAATGCAATGTCAATACTAGAGGTACATGCAGTCCAATTTTATTAGATAAATTTCAGATTCTAGAATCAATGGATCTGGGCTATACTCCTTGCTCAGCTAGAGAGCCAGCTAATTGTTTTGACATGACTATAGTAAACTGTTCTTCAAGCCTCAATTTTACAAGCATTTTCATTTCCAGGGCTACTTTTTCTTTGAATTTTATTTGGTATGCGAAGAGACATGTGCAAAGGATATGGATCAGTAGCATGCCCCCCTCCAGCTAATTAGACTGACAAAGTAAACAGTATTATGTCAGCTTCTTTAATATGCCGTTAAAACTAACATACAGTAGTACCTTGCCTTTGGAACAACTTGCCAGTGGAGATTCACCTGACTCCCTCTCTGGGTGTTTTCAGGAACAAACTTAAAACCTGGCTATTTGGGCAGGCTTTCCCTCCTGCCATATCTTAATTTCTTATACTTTTGCCACCTTGGATCTATAATATATGTTTTTGGTTTTATTATTTTTAAATTTGTAAACCGCCCAGAGTAGACCTTTGGTCTAGATGGGCGGGATAGAAATCCAATAATAAATAAATAAAATAAAATACAATTACTAAGTTGTCTATCTCCAGACTAGATCAGATGGAAAGCACTTTAATCTCTCTAGATTGAGAGTGAAGACCAAAGTCCAGCTGAAATACATGCGGGACTTCCTCTTCGCCAATGATGCAGCTGTTGTTGCCCATTCTGCCGAAGACATCCAACAACTTATGAATCATTTTAGCAAGGCCTGCCAAGATTTTGGATTAAGAATCAGCCTGAAGAAAACACAAGTTACGGGCCAGGGCATGGACTCACCTCCCTCTATTACTATATCTATAAAAGAATTGGAGGTTGTTCATTGTTTCATGTGCCTTGGCTCAACGATCTCTGACACACTCTCTCTAGATGTTGAGCTGGATAAACGCATTGGCAAAGCAGCTACCACGTTCTCTAGACTCACAAAGAGAGTATGGCTTAATAAGAAGCTGACGGCATAGACCAAGATCCAGGTCTATAGAGCCTGTGTCCTGAGTACACTCCTGTACTGCAGTGAGTCCTGGACCCTTTGTGCATGGCAGAAGAGGAAGCGGAACACGTTCCATATGCGTTGTCTCCGACGCATTTTTGACATCACCTGGTAGGACAAAGTTCCAAATAGTGTAGTCCTGGAATGAGCTGGAATTGTTAGCATGTATACATTACTGAAACAGCGACGTCTACGGTGGCTTGGGCATGTCGTGAGAATGGCTGGCGGTCGGATTCCAAAAGATCTCCTGTATGGAGAATTAGTTCAGGGAAAGCACCACAGAGGGGGACCAGAGCTGCAATACAAGGAGATCTGCAAGCGGGATCTGAAGGCCTCAGGAATGGACCTCAACAGATGGGAAACCTTGACATCTGAGCATTCAGCCTGGAGGCAGGCGGTGCAGCATGGCCTCTCCCAATTTGAAGAGACACTTGTTCAGCAGGCCGAGGCAAAGAGGCAGTCCCGAAACCAGCCAAATCAGGGAGCTGGACAGGGGACAGATTGTATTTGTCTTCATTGTGGAAGGGATTATCACTCTCGAATTGGCCTTCTCAGCCACACTAGAAGCTGTTCCAAGACCTCTATTTAGAGCACGTTACCATAGTCTCTTGAGACTGAAGGATGCCTACTACTAAGCCCCATTTATTCAGAATACAGTTCTCTTCATAGCAACACTAGTCACTACAGGACTGATTCATAAGTTACATATAGAAAATTGAAAGATTGTGTCTTCAACTCACATTTCAGAAGATGTGCACGTAGATGCACCAGCAACAGGCTGCCCCACAATATCAAGAGAAAGGCGACCTATAAATAAAAAGCAAATAAATAATAAATTAAAATGCTAAATTCAGAAACCAGTACATGGGTGATTATCACCCGGTTCTCACCTTCATCTTCATGACTTCTCATCTTCATGACTTTTCTACATGGGTGGAGGGGGAGCATGATTGCACAGGCTGGCCCTGGCCTCAAGCTCAGTGCATTTCGTCTGAAGATGAGAATAGGCTGTAGGTGCATACAACAGTGCAACTATAAAATGCATCAAGTCCATCCTCCTCTTGTGAGGGCTTCCAGTCATGTGTACCAATCATCTATATAGGTCCTGTGCCAAGGCTGGTTCTACCATTAGGCAGAATGAGGGAAGTACCTCAAGCAGCAGATGCTAGAGGACGTTTCCTGAGACCCTTGTCAATTCCTACAGCAGCTTCCCTCATGTAGAATTTACTCAATGTTAGAGGATCCCAAAAGATGATAATATGATATGTAATTGGTTGCTGAGGGAGGGCAGAACTATGAATAGCTGAGATATTTATTTATTTATTTATTTATTTATTTATTTATTTATTTATTTATATGCAGCCCACACTACCCAAAGGTCTCTGGGCGGCTTACAACAATTTGATTTCAATAAAAAGATAAAAACACTTAAAATACAATTAAAATACAATGCTCTTGAAATTGCCATCAGGACCCACAGTTGATATTATTTCAATTAAAAACATTCTGGAACAGGAAGGTTTTGACCTGGCGCCGAAACGTCATCAACGTTGACGCCAGACGAATCTCAATTGGGAGGGCGTTCCATAGTCTGGGGGCAGCTGCCGAAAAGGCCCTTTGTCTACAAGCCATCCCCCTTACCTCCTAGAGGGATGGCTCTTTCAGGAGCACCCCCTGGCTAGATCTTAATTGCCGGGTAGGTTCATATGTTGCTGCAGTCCCTTGAGTCAAAATATTTTTAAGGGCTGCCTATTATTTAATGAAATGGTGAAGCAAAAGTGTTAGTAAGTGCAACACATACAACAGAGAAACATACACATCCTTTAACCTCTCAGAAAAACTAATGTTGTCATGCCTGCTCCACAGAATGTAGACTAGAAAGATATCTTGTAATTTTCAAGCCGTTTCACTGCAAACATGCTGTGTGTATGTTTTCTAAAAGATGTCCCTTTGTCTTTTGAACTAAAAAAGAGTGTGGGAGTTAGCAAAAATTGTCACTTGAAACCAAGGTCAAAACGTTTCATTTAGCTAGTCTGCTAGCTAGTCTGTATAACAATGCTCAGTCTTATAACTAACTGTTTTTCCCTTTTAAAAGGCCTTTTTTGAGGATGAGTATTCCAGTAACTCCGGGAGGCAGTGGAAGACAGGAGGGGCTGGCGTGCTCTGGTCCATGGGGTCACGAAGAGTTGGACACGACTTAACGACTAAACAACAACAAATTCCAGTCCTTGGAGCCTAGATTCTTTTCAAATTAAAAATAGGTGCTGCTACCCTTTCTGTTTCAAGATAAGCAAACTTGGTATTTTCAATTTATGTGATGTGTTTTAAATCTGAGAAGGTTTAAGGTCTCCTATTTCTGAACGGGGGGAAAACAGTTTTACTTTTTAAAGATCATAACTTGAAAACTCTTTGCCCAAACATCCCCAGGTTTGGTACAGAGCAAGAGTAGACTGTCTGCTACAACTGTTCATAATTTGGTGCTGATTTGAAGCTCAATTTAAAAGTTAATTTTTTGTATCGGCTCCCCCATTTTTAGAATTGCCTTATAGAATGTTGATTTGTTGTGCCACCACAAGATAACTCTTACACTCTCGTGCAGCAATAATGAAAATGAGAATACTAATAGCACAGTATCTGTTTGAAAAGGCAAATCTGAGTTTACCTGCTCTTTGTGTGTCAGGGGATGAGGTTGTGTGGCTATGGGCTTTGCATCACGTTGTTAATGTACAACAAAGGAAGCTGCCATGAATGGCATATCCCTGAAAATGTGGAAACTAGCATTAAACACCCCTTCATGGATTGCTGCCTTCTTGTGGCGAAGGGGCTTCAGTAATTCAGAGAAGCTATGGGCTATGCCGTGCAGGGACACCCAAGACGGACAGGTCATAGTGGAGAGTTCTGACTAAACGTGATCCACCTGGAGCAGGAACTGGCAAGCCACTCCAGGATCTTTGCCAAGAAAACTCCATGGACAGAAACAAAAGGCTAAAAGATATGACGCTGGAAGATGAGTCCCTCAGGTCAGAAGGCGTCCAACATGCTACTGAGGAAGAGCGGAGGACAAGGACAAGTAGCTCCAGAGCTAATGAAGTGGTTGGGTCAAAGCCGAAAGGACGCTCAGCTGCGGACACACCTGGAAGTGAAAGGAAAGTCCGATGCTGCAAAGAAGAATACTGCATAGGAACCTGGAATGTAAGATCTATGAACCTTGGTAAGCTGGATGTGGTCAAACAGGAAATGGCAAGGATAAACATTGACATCCTGGGCGTCAGTGAACTAAAATGGACGGGAATGGGCGAATTCAATTCAGACGATTATCATATCTACTATTGTGGGCAAGAATCCTGTAGAAGAAATGGAGTAGCCCTCATAGTCAACAAAAGAGTGGGGAAAGCTGTACTGGGATACAATCTCAAAAATGATAGAATGATTTCAATACGAATCCAAGGCAGGCCTTTCAACATCACACTAATCCAAGTTTATGCACCAACCACCCATGCTGAAGAGGCTGAAATTGACCAATTCTATGAAGACTTACAACACCTTCTAGAACCGACACCAAAGAAAGATGTTCTTGTCATTATAGGGGACTGGAATGCTAAAGTAGGGAGTCAAGAGATAAAAGGAACAGCGGGTAAGTTTGGCCTTGGAGTTCAAAATGAAGCAGGGCAAAGGCTAATAGAGTTTTGTCAAGAGAACAAGCTGGTCATCACAAACACTCTTTTCCAACAACACAAGAGGCGACTCTACACATGGACATCACCAGATGGGCAATACCGAAATCCGATTGATTATGTTCTCTGCAGCCAAAGATGGAGAAGCTCTATATAGTCAACAAAAACAAGACCTGGAGCTGATTGTGGCTCTGATCATCAGCTTCTTATAGCAAAATTCAAGCTTAAACTGAAGAAAGTAGGAAAAACCACTGGGCTAGTCAGGTATAATCTAAACCAAATCCCTTCTGAATACACAGTGGAAGTGAAGAACAGATTTAAGGAACTCGATTTGGTGGACAGAGTGCCTGAAGAACTATGGCTGGAGGCTCGTAACATTGTACAGGAGGCAGCAACAAAAACTATCCCAAAGAAAAGGAAAGGCAAGAAAGCAAAGTGGCTGTCCAACGAGGCCTTACAAATAGCAGAGAAGAGAAGGGAAACAAAATGCAAGGGAGATAGGGAAAGTTACAGAAAATTGAATGCGGACTTCCAAAGAATAGCAAGGAGAGACAAGAGGGCCTTTTAAAATGAACAGTGCAAAGATATAGAGGAAAATAATAGAAAGGGAAAAACCAGAGATCTGTTCAAGAAAATTGGAGATATTAAAGGAACATTTTGTGCAAAGATGGACGTGATAAAGGACAAAAATGGTAGGGACCTCACAGAAGCAGAAGACATCAAGAAGAGGTGGCAAGAATACACTGAGGAATTATACCAGAAAGATCTGGATGTCCTGGGCAACCCAGATAGTGTGGTTGCTGACCTTGAGCCAGACATCCTGGAGAGTGAAGTCAAGTGGGCCTTAGAAAGCATGGCTAACAACAAGGCCAGTGGAGGTGATGGCATTCCAGTTGAACTATTTAAAATCCTAAAAGATGACGCTGTTAAGGTGCTACACTCAATATGCCAGCAAGTTTGGAAAACTCAGCAGTGGCCAGAGGATTGGAAAAGATCAGTCTGCATCCCAATCCCAAAGAAGGGCAGTGCCAAAGAATGCTCCAACTACTGTACAATTGCACTCATTTCACACGCTAGCAAGGTTATGCTCAAAATCCTACAAGGTAGGCTTCAGCAGTATGTGGACCGAGAACTCCCAGAAGTACAAGCTGGATTTCGAAGGGGCAGAGGAACTAGAGACCAAATTGCTAACATGCGCTGGATTATGGAGAAAGCCGGACAGTTCCAGAAAAACATCTACTTCTGCTTCATTGACTACGCAAAAGCCTTTGACTGTGTGGACCACAGCAAACTATGGCAAGTTCTTAAAGAAATGGGAGTGCCTGACCACCTTATCTATCTCCTGAGAAATCTATATGTGGGACAGGAAGCAACAGTTAGAACTGGATATGGAACAACTGATTGGTTCAAAATTGGGAAAGGAGTACGACAAGGCTGTATATTGTCTCCCTGCTTATTTAACTTATATGCAGAATACATCATGCAAAAGGCAGGACTGGAGGAATCCCAAACCGGAATTAAGATTGCCGGAAGAAATATCAACAACCTCAGATATGCAGATGATACCACTCTGATGGCAGAAAGTGAGGAGGAATTAAAGAACCTCTTAATGAGGGTGAAAGAGGAGAGCGCAAAAAATGATCTGAAGCTCAACATCAAAAAAACGAAGATCATGGCCACTGGTCCCATCACCTCCTGGCAAATAGAAGGGGAAGCTATGGAGGCAGTGACAGATTTTACTTTCTTGGGCTCCATGATCACTGCAGAGGGTGACAGCAGCCACGAAATTAAGAGACGCCTGCTTCTTGGGAGGAAAGCGATGACAAACCTAGACAGCATCTTAAAAAGCAGAGACATCACCTTGCTGACAAATGTCCACATAGTCGAAGCTATGGTTTTTCCAGTAGCGATGTATGGAAGTGAGAGCTGGACCATAAAGAAGGATGACCGCCAAAGAATTGATGCTTTTGAATTGTGGTGCTGGAGGAGACTCTTGAGAGTCCCCTGGACTGCAAAGAGAACAAACCTATCCATTTTGAAGGAAATCAACCCTGAGTGCTCACTGGAAGGACAGATCCTGAAGCTGCGGCTCCAATACTTTGGCCATCTGATGAGAAGAGAAAACTCCCTGGAAAAGACCCTGATGTTGGGAAAGTGTGAGGGCAAGAGGAGAAGGGGACGACAGAGGATGAGATGGTTGGACAGTGTCATCGAAGCTACCAACATGAATTTGACCAAACGCCAGGAGGCAGTGGAAGACAGGAGGGCCTGGCGTTCTCTGGTCCATGGGGTCATGAAGAGTCGGACACGATTTAACGACTAAACAACAACAAGCATTAAATAGTTGCTCTTACTTATTATTTATAATGCAAAACCTTACTGGTTCAGAGTCTTTCTGAGGTTGATTTAGCTAGGGTTCTCATGAAGTCCTGCATGTGGAATTTCTTCCACTGTATTTTATTTTTATTTTCTCTCTCTCTCTCTCTGTATAGATAGAAAGATAGATAGATGGATGGATGGATGGATGGATAGATAGTTATACACACATGCAGACACACACTATATCTGTCTATCTTTTTGTCTATCTATACATTTTTCATCTTCTTTTTCCCTGTTTTTGTCATGTTTTGTTCTAGCACACCAAATGTACATAAAGTTGTTGATACCTCCTGAAATGTGAATAAAATATCAGTCGAAAAAGAAGAGTGATCATGTCATTTTGATAATCATTGAACAAATTGAACCAGTCTGACCATGCAGATTAGGCAGGGGTGTGTGTGTGTGTGTGTGTGTGTGTGTGTGTGTGTGTGTGTGTGTGTGTGTGTGTGTGTAGGCTGAAATCCTGTTGCTTAGCATAATAAATCACACTAGAGTAGGCTCATTGAGCCAGTGGCAATTTGAACCAGTGTCATGGGTTGTGAAACAGATATTTCAGCTTGGAGGTAATCCGTGACCACAATCTTGTTAGTATAATAACTAGAGCAGACCCATTGCATCAATGGGGATTTAGTGAGTCAACTCCTCTGTAAGCTCCATTGATTGAAATAGACAACTTATTGTGCTAAATTAAGTTGTAACTAGAGTAAGTCCATTTGAATTAGTGGAACTTAATGGAAGTTGAGTCACCAAATCGCCACCGATTCAATAGCCCTATTCTAGTTAACTTACTACATGAGGGAACAGGATTTCAGCCACTATACATAGTTGAGCTGGGTTGAACTATTGGTTTGTGGGCATCTATTGCAAAAAGATAATTGTAGGAAGAGCATCTTTTTCAGTGTTTTCAACTAATGCTCATGAGCGTTGATCCAAATTACAAATTTTAATTAGCTATAAAAATGCTATGAGGAACAAACAGCATACTATTGTCTTGATATCTTTCCTGAAATTAGTCTTTTAAAGCAAAATTGCCATATTAATCATTCAAAAACATTTTTGATCACTGAATTATTAGTCCCCCAAGCCTGTTTTCAGGTATTCATTGCCATAGGTGATTGCCTCTTAATTACTACATGGGCACTTTCTATTCAGTCGTATTAATTCATGTTTTCTGGCACGGTCCCAAATGGCAGCCTTGCCCTATATCTTCTAATTACTTCTATAATTGAATTTACCCACTTTTCCTAACCTATTTTTTTAAACTGACTGTGTTTGTTCATGGTGTATTGTATCTTTTTTGTGTCAGTCCTCTGAAAGCAGAATGTACATCGATTCTTCCCTCGTTTCTCATTAATTTTCAAGAGCTCTGTTGTATGTCTGGGGTTTTTTCTAGCCTGTAAGGCCTATTGCTACACCAGAGAGCGAGAGAGGGAGAGGGAGAAAGAGAGGGACTCTTATTATTAAAGGTTAGGTAAAATAGACTGAAGTTAATTAATTCATTAGTAACTCTGAGCCAATTACTGGAGCCTCTTCTTATTTATATCCTTGTTAACAAGACAGAAATGGAAAATATCCGTTATAGGCGTCTGTCCTTCACAAGTTGGTCAAACCTCTTTAGAATTTGTACATTTAGTTCCACTTTAGGGGGGGCGAAATTACAAAATTGATTCCAGATTAAACGCTTAACAATAGTCAGAACTGTTGTGAACAGTTAAGAGTGCTCTCCTGCATGACACTTAAAGAACTCTGAACTTCTCTTAATATCTGCTATTTGTTACTTGGGAATAGAAGAGTCTGCCAAACTGGTAGTAGCCATATTAGACTGTTGAAGCAAAAACAAGTACAAATATTGTGTCAACTCACAGGTCAACAAATTTATTAAATCATGAACATTTTGTTGCCCATTTTTCTGGATATGTTGTCTAATGTTGATGGTCTAAGATGAAATTATGGACATTGGGGGTCAGAAGAAAATTGAATTGTCTTGCATCTAATCTCCCTCTGACCTGACTTACGTGTCATGCCACCTCCACCATTGAATAATAATATAATCTTAGAACTGCAGAGCTGGAAGGGACCCTATGAATCATCAAGTCCCCCCACCCCCCGCTTTCAAGGAGAATCAAACTTCCAACCTCTGGCTCCGCAGCCAGAGACCTAAACTGCTAGTGTTTATGTACCTGAAACCTGGATAACACTTCATGTATCTGATGAAGTTATCTGTAGTACACAAAGTTCATGTTTTAATAAATTCATTAACCTGTAAGGTAACACAGGATTCTGTTATTTTTTGGTCGAAAGTTCATCCTAGCTAATACTAGTTCTAATGTTATTTATGTAAAACATGCAAAAATCAGTGGGAGAATCGCTCATTAAAAACATGTGGCTCAGTCTAATCTATATTTTATGCAGAAGCAAGACTCTCATGCCTCAGTGGCTGTTACACCCACAATTGGATTCACAGGACAGTTCCATTTTGAAAAATAAAAAATAATTAAAAAAAATAAAAAGCACCATATATTTGTTGTGATGTAATAAAATAGATATTTACTGATCTTTGCCAAGTTTCCTATCAGTTTTGTGAATTAGTTTCTTAAAAGGGATGCCAGTTTCTGGAAGAGAGAGATTCTGATGTGATGAATTTGTACACATTAATTTCTTTAAACGTAAACCCTGGAGTGGTGCAATAGAAAAAATATCTATATCCAGAAGGACCCACAAATGCTAATCATAACTTAAAAGTTGAAGCTCTTTAGTGCTTCTTATTTATTTATTTATTTATTTATTTATTTATTTATTTATTTATTTATTTATTTATTTATTTATTTATTTATTACCCCTCTTGCTTGAGGTCATACTGTCCTGGCCAGTGACAATTCTAGCTTTGGTAGTCTGGGAGTTATAGTCCAAAAGAGTAATTTGCCTCACCCCTGCCTTTTTTCTTTCTTTCCCAGATTTAACGTCCAGTTTCTCCCACATCTCAAGTAAAAATCTCTGTGGTGTTAGTCTTGTAAAATTGCCCTGTTGTTCCATGAACATGCCATCTCAAAACTAAGATTATTATAATAATGTATTTTTTAGGAGGGCCTGGCGTGCTCTGGTCCATGGGGTCACAAAGAGTCGGACACGACTTAATGACTAAACAACAATTTTTTTTGTCTAAACAAGTAAAAAAAATTGTGAGAACGTTGAAATAGGCAGTATTCCTTAACAGTTTTGTAGAAATTGCTTATGAATTTGCAACTGATTCATAAGATTGAGCATCCGTCATGCGGAAGCTTATATGCTCTTGTAAGAGCATCCTGGAAAAGAGAGAACAATTAGAGAACAAATACAAATTACACAGCAATGTAAGTAAAGTAGTCCCAAGCTCTTCACTATCACACGGACAAGCCCATTCCATGTGTGGAATGTCATTCAGTTTTCCTTATAGAATAGCTAATGGGAGAACACTGAAGCGAATTAATATAAATGCTTTCCTATATTTTGAGACAAATAATGATCTGAAGTAATTAGCACAGCCTCCTTGTGAACCATTATAATCCTCAAATGTAATGGAGAACATATCTCAGCAGATGTTATAGAGCTCTGATCCTCGATCTCTTTGATCTGTTGGGGTAAAACAGATTTTGCCTTGTAGTGGAAGGAAAAATATATGTTTTCCAGGAAATTCTTAAGTTACTCTAGTGAGATTTTCATGCAGTAAATAAAACAAGCACCCTATTATCCATAAAAGAAAAACAGCATTCACTAAGTTCCAGCCAAAAGCCAGGTTTGCCCCTTGCTCGGAGAGAACCAGTAGCTGATGGCATGTGCTAAATATTTCCTTTTTTAAAAAATCTACAAGATATTGTAGGAACCTGGGGTGTGTGTCCCTACTCATTACAGCACTTAAGTCAGATTCACACTCCCACACTCTGCCATATTCTTCATAATCACCTCACACCCAGCCAATGAAACACTTATGGAACCTCCCACAAACTTTTCCCAGTATTTGGGGTTGCCTCTCTTAATTGTGGGCTACCTTGACCTTGCTGGTTTAATTAAAATAGAATAAGACCCTTGATCATGGGCTTGTTTGAGAATATTGATGTTGTGTCAAAAGAATCACCTTGATAAGATGCTGGCACGTCCTGTAGGTATAATGGCTTGTTTGACTGTTATATAACACTCATTAAAAGCAATTAAAAAATAACGAGGGCAGTTTATTTTGGACAAAACAAAATGAATTCTTTTGAAAACAACAACTAAAGGCAAATCTCTGGATACATCATCAGGGGCAACTTTCATGCAAGCACATCAGACAGAAAACAAAATTAAAAACAAGAGACCAACAGAGCACAGACAGAGTTCTGACGCCTGTCCTCTGAAGATGCCGGCCACCGAGACTGGTGAAACATTAGGAAGAAAAACCTTAAGAACACGGCCAAACAGCCCGGAAAACCCACAACAACCATCGGATCCCAGCCGTGAAGGCCTTCGAGAATACAAGAGACCAAAACTTTGTGACAACCTAAAGACCAACTTCTATATTTTAATGTGAGAATTCATGTCAGAATGAGGAAACGAACTTGATCTACAAAAGCTCACTTTAAAATATAGCAATTAGCCTTTGGTCAGAAACAATAAAGTTGTTGTTAACGTGCCACAACATTTTTGTCTTTTGTTTTTTGTGTTAGTTTTGTTTTTCTATCTTGTATTCTATAAAGCAAAAAGTAAATGAGCTGGCCAAGATAAGGGAAGACAGAAATAGGCACCTAAATTTCATCAGTTGTTCTGTGGAATGTCCTGCAAATCCACTTGTGTTTCACAATACTTTTCAAAAAGAATCTACATTCTATCATAACTTATATATATGTAACAGTTCTTTTTGACAGTGAGGGTGCAAACAGATGTAGAAATAGCTCATATCTTGGACCACTTGTGGCACAATGCAGTGCAATCTATTTTCTGGCAATCGCACAATGCACAGAAGATTGCAGACCAACCTGACCCTGTTCCATGCCCAAGCTGGACATTTTTGGTCCAGCATCAGGTTACTCTTTTGTAGAGCCAGGCTGGAGCAATCCCTGTATGGATGGAAAGGTCACTTTGAGGGAGTCACTCCCAGCAAAGCAACCCTTTCTAGCACAATTGGACATGATTCGTTTTCATCGTCTGATTGCACCTTAAGTACAATAAATTTAAGGGCATTACTCAATGCTACCTTACCAACAGATAGGAGCACTACGTACATTATTTGTACCAAGAAGGGGCATGCAGTTTATCAGCCATTCTATGGGGCAAAATAATTTACAGATCAAACAAGATTGTCACAAGTACACCTTGTAAAGTTTCTTCCAAAAAAATAATTATAATCGTAGTAACTTAGTTTCATCTTTATTATTGGAAAAATGAAGTAATTATGTGTTCTTTTTAACATCCCTGTTTGGAACACAGCAGTAATTAATTTTAAAAGTAACTTTCTTTCCCCTTTTTTGATCCCTTGAGTTACTGAACTAGAGAACATGTCATATGAATCATTGCATATTGCTGGTTAAATAAAGAGCTCTTGTAAGAAACAAGATCTTTTTAGCAAGTGAGGTTTAAGACTGTTTCCACAAAATCTTTCCATAAAAATATAAGGTAAATGCAGATTTAAGTTCTACAAAAACAGTGAAAAGGCTTCCTATCCCCAACCCTCAACTCTGGCCTAAATGAGCTAAAACTACAGTGGTCCATACTGAATCTTGACTATTTACTATAAAACAGAGCTGCACCTGGCAATTATGGCAGCCAGAACGACACCGTCTTCCACCCAGTCCCCTTTGAGACATGGACATGAACATCCTGTGGAAAAAGGGGTAGAGTTTGTAGTGTCTACCAAAAGAAAGAGAAAGTTCATGAACTCACTAAAAAGAAAGTAAATAAGATGAAGAGTCTTTGTTTATTTTTCTAGCTCTCACCAGTAGTTTCAAGTCCAGATTTTGGTGCCCTTTAAATTTTGGGGCCCTGGGGCAAAGCCACAATTTCTCCATCCTAGGGCTCATCCAGACAGGAGAAGTTGGAACAGTCTGGTTTACTCTTTAAAATGTCTTATCTTTAGTGTGATCCATTTTATCTCTCACTTGAGCAATCCTTCTGTTCACACTGACTGATGTTTTTTCTCCTGTGAGAAGTGTCCAGATCCAGGTCTTTGGACTGCTCCAATTTTTCCCCTTTTCAGTTAATGACAATCCCCTTCTTGACCCCTTCCCTGCCTATTCTGATGGTCATCATTCAGTGGGCTGTGGCGACTTTTCTTTTTTGTTATTGTTAAATAAAGTAAGTGACATAGCGAAACAGCAATTCATCTACCTAGTACGGTACACATAATACTGCCAATGTATCTTGTTTACCCAGAATATTATTATTATTATTATTATTATTTATTTCATTTATACCCCGCCTATCTGGTCTTGCGACCACTCTAGGCGGCTTCCAAACAACATAAAACAACAGATAAAATCACAAAATTATTACAAAAACAATTTCCATAACAATTATAAAATAAAAAATAAAGATAAATAGAAAAGATAAAAAGATCAGGTATTGACTGGAGGGAAGGCCTGTATAAACATCCATGTTTTTAATTGATTTTTAAAGATACCCAGCGTAGGGGCGGCACAAATCTCCGGAGGAAGATTATTCCAGAGGCGAGGAGCCACCGCCGAGAAGGCCCGATTTCTTGTTCTTTCCCTATGGGCCTCCCTAGGCGTCAAGCTCCTCAGCCTCACCTCCTGACTTGCACGGGTGATCCGGGTAGACCTTGGTGGGAGTAGGCGTTCCGCCAAATATTGAGGTCCTAAACCATTTAGGGCCTTATAAGTAAGCATTAAAACTTTGAAGTCAATGCTGAACCGAATGGGCAGCCAATGCAATGCGGCCAGAATAGGAGAGATATGCTGGTATTTTCTCACTCCACTAAGGAGTCTGGCCGCCTCATTCTGCACCACCTGAAGTTTCCGCATCAACCTCAAAGGCAGCCCCATGTAGAGCGCATTACAGTGGTCTAATCTTGAGATTACAAGCGCATGCACCAAGGTAGTGAGCGCCCCCATATCAAGGTAGGGCCGCAGCCGGGCAATCTGCCAAAGATGGAAAAAGGCGGAGTGGACTACCGACACCACCTGCGTTTCCATGGTGAGCGCCGGGTCCAGATGGATCCCCAAGCTGCGAACCCCACTCTTAGCGGCCAAGGCCACCCCCCCAAACGAGAGAGAGTCATCCAAGCCACCAACCACAGGGGCACCCACCCTCAGAACCTCCGTCTTGTCCGGGTTCAGCCTCAGCCCATTTTCCTGCATCCATTGCAATACAGTCCCCAGGCAGCGCTGAAGGGACAGGACGGCATCACCTGCAGTTGGTAAAAAGGAGATGTAGAGCTGGGTGTCATCAGCATATTGATGACACGATGCTCCACACCCCCTGATGACCCAACCCAGCGGCCTCATATAGATATTAAACAGCATTGGGGAGATAATCGACCCCTGTGGAACCCCACAATTGAGACTCCACGGGGCCGAGACACTCTCCCCAAGCTGTACTCTCTGGGGACGGTTCTCCAAGAAGGAACGGAGCCAGGCAAACGCCAAGCCACCAATTCCCAACTCAGAGAGCCTCCATAGGAGGATACCATGGTCGACGGTATCAAAGGCCGCTGAGATGTCGAGGAGGACCAACAGAGATGTTTTACCCCTGTCAGCCTCCCTCAACAGGTCATCATACAGGGTGACCAATGCCGTCTCTGTACCGTGGCGCGGCCTGAAGCCCGACTGAAATGGATCCAGGGCATCTGTTTCATCCAAAAGAGCCTGAAGCTGGTCAGCCACCACCCTCTCGACCACTTTGCTAATGAAAGAAACATTGGCGATGGGCCTATAATTGCCAATTTCGTCCGCCGCCATATTAGGTTTCTTTCTTATGGGCCTAATGAGTGTCTCCTTGAGGGCAGGTGGGAACCTGCCCTCAAGGAAAGACCCATTTATTATTGCAGTGGCCCATTCAGTTGTGATCGGCCTGGCTGCTTTGATTAGCCAGGCCGGGCAAGGGTCAAGGGAGGAAATGGTGGCCCGACAGCGATCAAGCACTTTGTCCACAGTATCTGGCGTCACAGGCTGAAAGAGATCAAGAATCACCGGGCAAGACGAAGCGCTGGAGATCTCAGCTCGACTCACTGTATTCAAAAAAGGAGAGAGCTCCCGGCGGATGGCCTCCACTTTAGATTTAAAAAATACTGCAAATTGGTCCGGTGAAAAACTAGGGGGAGGCCCATCACTCAGACCAACTCCGGAAAGGTCGCGCACTATACGGAATAACTCCGCCTGCTGGTTTGAAGCTTCGCTTATCCGGTTAGCGAAGTATGTAGGACAAGCAGCCTTTACCTTAGACAGGTAGAGGTTAGTTGCGACCCTGACAGCTATCCAATTATGTTCCGTCGGGTTCTTCCTCCACCTACGCTCTAGCCTTCTTCTAATCCGTTTCATCGCTCGGAGGTCCTGGTTAAACCAAGGCACAGGCCGAGCTCTGCGTTGGAGAGGGCGTTTAGGCGCGATCGTGTCTATAGCCCTAGCGGCAGCGGTAAACCAGCTGTCAACCAGAACCTCGACAGGAGCGCCAGCCAGGTCAGCCGTAACACCTCTCATGGCATCCTGGAATCCAATAGGATCCAGTAGCCTTCGAGGGCGGACCATAAAAATAGGTCCCTGCTCCCTGCGAGGGGGGAGTGCCACTGAGAGGTTACATTTTATTAGGTGGTGATCTGACCATGACAGAATAGCGCTGCATCAATAGGAAAATATAGTTAAACATCTAAAACTGTAGAGTAGATGAAAATAGAGGATGGGGTTCTCAATCATCCCTTTCAATGCCACAACCTACCAAATACATCAGAGGGTTGTCACCTGAGATAGCACTGCCCACCGCTCTATTTTGGTGTGGACTAGCCATCCACACAGGCCACAGAATGGGTTAATTAGGAGTGCTCCAAATTGTGGCAAAAATACTATAGCCCTAGTGCTGTGCCAAAAAGGAGCGGGACACCTCTAAAAAGGGACAGAATGGGTCACTCTAAGTCAAAACACGTGTGGACACTAAACCAAACAGCACCACAAGCAATTCAGACAGCAAGCTATTCTGCCAGTGCAAGCATGCCTCTAGTTATAAACATGGTTTAAATCCAGTCTATTCCACTCCAAATTTCAGATTCATCCCAGGCTTTGTGTTTATAGTGCACAATACCATAACTGGCAAAAACATACAAACAAAAAAAGTGTGAAGTCTTAGAAATGTATTATGACATGAGCTTCTGGAGACTACACCCGACTTCATCTGATGCATAAGTATTCTTCTGAGTAAGTGCTTCTATAGAAATGGTTCAAATTGTAAATAGTGAAGTCAGAGGAAAATACAGGCAATGATAATTGTATTATTGACAATGTTCATTTACAGAATTGTTGGATGACAGCACAAATATACTGCTTTTTTTCCCTAGAATGACTGCTTTAAGATTATTTATAGAAATTATGCTAGGCTGATACATTCCTCCATTGATTTTTGAGAATTTCTATCCGTGGTGTCAGATTTCTATCTGCTTACCCTTTTGTATAGAGACTGCTCTGTTTCTACTGGCCTACGTAAAATGTAGAATAGCCTTGCTGGAATATGAAGGCATATAATGTAAAATGCTTTGGATGATGTATGAATTCCTGTGAGGTCCCAGGACATTTTTTGGTTTCAGTGCAACAGGTTAACATGGATACTCCAGTGATAATTATTGAAGTAGCAGAAGACTAATTGCCTGTAGCGACTGGCATCTGATCTAGCTTCTTTCATAAAAATAGGAACAATTAAATGGAACTGAATGCATAAACAGAGTAGCTGCCACAGGGCCCCTCTTTCCCCATAATATTTTTGCCTTTAGAATTTCATATAAATTTCGGTCTGGTGCAAAAGAGGTTTCTAATATTTTCTTTTAATAGAAGGTCAGGAAGACACATGGCAAAGTACTGCAGAAGACACTTTTGAATCAAAAGATTCCCTTGTTTGATTAAAGAGTAAATAAAATTGCCAGTCTTTAACAAATGCTGTACTATGACAGCGATTTCAAACAGTTGTGTGCAGATCCAGAAGCCATTGCCCAGAGAGTTGCTGAATTTATACTTGTTTTCTGCTGTTATTAACTGGCACACTTGTTTCTTTCCACAAAGTAGTTTCATAGTAGTTTTGTATACTGTACACAACATTCCTGAGGAAGCATCTTCTGGATGTTTGAACCATAGTTCTGGCCCTTCGTTTCTTACCTAAATCACACTATTTATCAAGCAGTTTATTATTTATTCATTCAATTTTTATACCACCCATCTGGCCAAGGGCCACTCTTGTTTCGTTTTCTGAGGTCACGTACTTCTTCAATGTGATTTAACATAAAGAATGGGTGGGGCATTCTGCAATTCTGCACTTGGCTGGCATTGTCCCTCCAGAAGTTCACTGAGAGGTGCTAGGAAATAATGAATGAAATAAGATGATACAGTACCAGACTAGAGATGGGCACAAAGCACTTTGTGCTGGGTCGTCCTAAGTCATTGGCGTGCCCCCACCCACTGGCACCCGCCACTCACCAGCATTGCTCATTCCTTCCCTGTCACACAATCTTCCAGTCCTGGCAGGAGCATGAACTTCCCTTCTCTGCCTCCTCTAGTAGCTGTCCACTCACAGGCAGTGCTGCAGGAATCCCTGTCCCACCTCATCTGAGTGTACAGCTGCTGGCGGAGGCAGAGAAGGGAATTCCATGCTCCTGCTGGGACTGGAATATTGCACAATGGGAGAGAACAAGCAGTGTGTGCACTGGCTGGTGAGTTGGGGTGCTGGCAGGGGGCAGGGAACCCATGGCATCTATGGTGACTTAGGACCTATGACTTAGGACACCCCAGCACAAAGTGCTTCATGCCCATCTCTGCATCAAACCCGTCCACTTTATGGACACCAACCCCCTAGATGATGGCTAAAATCAAGGAAAGGTTTTCTGCACACATCTCAAATTCTAAATATCAAACCAGAAGAGGCTAGGCTAACCCTATGGAGAACAAAAACAACACACATTGCCAAATGGATGAATGCTGAAGAGTGTCTCCCATGATGACATGACTCTGGATGGACCATCCAGAAGTCACTCAATAGACTTTGGAGCGAAGTAGGAAGATCAAAGAATAATCAAGTAAAATGGAGCTCCTAGGCTACAGGAGAATTTTTCTGTGACTGTGGAGAAATTAAATCAATGAAGCACTTATGTGCATACAATTTATGCCCCACCACGTGTTGATCTAGCAAATGGCTGAGATAATGCTACAGAAGTAGCTCATTTCTGGCCAAAAATATTTTAACTATCATAACATTTTGATTTGTTTTTACTTTTATCTATAATTCATATACTTCAGTAATTTTAAATTGTGCAGCACTCTTGATACAAAGGAAGGAAGGAAGGAAGGAAGGAAGGAAGGAAGGAAGGAAGGAAGGAAGGAAGGAAGGAAGGAAGGAAGGAAGGAAGGAAGGAAGGAAGGAAGGAAGGAAGGAAGGAAGGAAGGAAGGAAGGGTCATTCTGGAAGTTCTTGTCAAAAAACCCTAACTTTTCCATGCTTTGGAATATAATTCTGCTTGAGAAGAATTTCCCTGTGAGAAAATTCCAAAAAAGGTTGTGTATCTATTAGAAGACTCCATCACAAAAGTTTTCTTGTTCAGGAGCATCTGGGAATCCAAATACTGATAAACTTTTTTATTCATCTGACTGAAAAAGACTGGGGGGGGGGGGCAAGCAATCTACTTCAGCTTTCTTGCTTATATTCATTCCGCACTTGATATCAGTGAGGGCATAATTGGTTGCTCTAGAGATGATGATATCATCACAAGCAGATAATTATTTTATGTTGGGGGGGGAAACAGGAGCAGTAATTAATTATGGATTTATAATTAAGGCTCCATGGAGAATATAATTTACAGCAGGGATAACCCTATTTATTATGTTAGAATATTGTAATAGAGCCTCTCTCAACTTTCATGCTCCTTGTTTTGAAGTACAAAGCAATGCCTGTTTTTTTTTTTTAAATGACTGTTCATGTATTTGAGTTATCTTTTGAAAGAAGCCCTTTGGTCGTTTAAGCTTTCCTTTCTACCATGTTGGACATCAATAACCCACCAGAGAAAAATTGTGTACGTCGGGGGGATATATTTAGCTGTCCTTCATTCCAATATTTTTAGGAATGTGGAAGCAGTATGGGGCTGTAAATGTGCACTGGTGCACAATCAATTGTGAAGCACTCCTAAAAACCTTATTTATTTATTTATTTATTTATTGAGAAAATTAGCCCCCATGTACCACAATTTAATTTCATCTTGCAATTCCTGTCACTAGTGAGACATCCTGTGTTCTCCTTGACTGGCACTATCCTAGTGACAATCTATGACAATCTGAATATACCACTTCTGTTTCTCTCCATCGTGGTTTGCAGAAATATGGAACAAAACCCTGTATGTTACAATGCTTGATATTGGCTGGAACAAAACAGTACCTCAGGGACAAAAAGCAGTAGATTTATTTAGAAATCTTTTTTGTCCCAACTATTTTTGTCTGGGGAAAAAACCCCGAACAGATAAAAAAAAATTCCTATCATATATGCAAGTGGCTAAAATCTGATGACAACATTGCAGTTCTAGTCAGTGCAGATTATGCAATAAAACTTGACTCTGGAACAAGAATGTCCCATCTTGCTACAGGAGTGCTAAACGCATTTGTTGATGGCATTGTTGATCTCATTTAAGCTTAATGAGATCATTCACTTACTGTTGGGCTTATGATCTCAGTACTGTTTTTCTTGAGTGTTATTTACAATTCAATGACTGATGTATATTATTTACACCGGTATCCAGATGCATCCTGATCTTCTCTTTTTCAAGAGTATGGGAGTTGTTTAAGCTAGGGTTGGACTACACATGTCCTGTGCTGCCCCCCATGCCATTTTTGTGACACCCCCCCCCCCCCCAGATTCTCCTGCTCCAAACTATGGAGCTAAAGTTTGGTAGCAAAACAGGAAAGGCCTTCAAAGCCTAAAGGGAGTGATTTAAAGGCTTTTTCTAGTTTGCCATAAAAATTCAGTGGCATGATGGCAACAATGTGTGGTTTAAATAGGTTTCAGGTTGGTGGTGCTTTGTTGCCCAGAGCAAAGGACAACCTGTTGTCCCTTTCCTCGTCAACATATGAAAGCTAACTGGACTATCAGTTGACTCTTACTTGAATGGATAGATGAACGAATAGAGTCCTTAACCATGCCTGAGGAATCACAGGTCCATGACATCTACAGCTCTGTCTTCCAACAAAGGTTAGGGAGTTCAGAAGAAACTACCAGGAAACTGCCCCTGCAGTCTCACCCTTCCTTCAGAATCGGCTACCTGGGTTGGGTGTTTAATGGTACAGCTGGACTTGCAGATAGCCATGACTTACAATGCAGAAGAAGTCACAACTTTCTTCAGCCTAGTCCTTCATTTATTTATTTATTTATTTATTGGATTTCTATCCCGCCCATCTAGACCAAAGGTCTACTCTGGGCAGTTTACAAATTTAAAAACAATAAAACCAAAAACATATATTCTAGGTCCAAGATGGCGAAGTATAAGAAATTAAGATATGGCAGCTTTAGCCAATTAACATACATGGTTTAGCAATAGCTGGTCAACAGGAATTTTATAAATCAGAACTGAATAATTCAGTTCTAGTTATGTTAGCTGGTTGTTTTTTCTTGAATGAGGGAACTCATCAGTTGAGCAGCTGGAGAGAGAAAATATTCACACCAAGGGAGAAGACAGTTCACTTCTTTATCACCAGACTTTGTTGGTGTTGATAGCAGAGAAGGCTGCTATTGGGACTTCATGCTAGGCCCATTCAACAACGGCTTACGTGCCCTGGATGACCCTGGTTATCCTCCACCTCTGCCAGCAAGCAGGAGTCTTGGATTAATGAAGTATTACATTTTTTAAAAAAGGTTTTATGTTATTTTTAATGTAAGAAGTTACAAAAGCCGTAAGTGGAAATTCTGAGCTTCCACTGAACAGAAGGTCCTGCCAGCATAGTGATATAGGATTGTGCCATTTATGCGGTCATTGTCTTGTACAAGCAGAGGGTGGTTTTTTTCATGGAGAGCACTGATTGTGCAGTGGCAATCTTGTGCAAATAGTGTAATCCCGTGTTGCTATGCTGGTTGATTTTCTGCTCAGCAGAAACTCACTAGGATACTGGTCTTAGAAGTGACCTGTATCACTATTTGTTTACAAGCATGCTAGCATCTGACTGCCCATGATCATTTGCAAAATTCCTTTTCAACAATCACACAACTGCAAATTAATTATAAAAACACATTCTTGGGATGAGGAGGAGGAAGGGGAGATAGACTTTATATTCTTCTAGTCAAGGCAGTAAAAATCTGCTAAACTGATAACCTAATTGTCTAGTTTCATTCCACTGCATTTTCAGGCTGCATTTTATCATCAATACTGCCTTGGTTGCTGGATGACGAGTGGTGGTAGGAGGACAGGACAAGGAAGTATGACTGTGCTAAACCTCTGTTTGCCTGGATCTGGATCTGGATCTGTGGGCCAGCAATGTATTTCATCTGTGTATTTCATCTATTTATCTGTGTTAGCTTAAGGCTTCTTGAATGCTGGGCCTTTGTATCTTTGCAAAGATGTAAGCAGCTATTGCACATGACCAGGAACAGATGCTAAGAGAAGTGCTTAATTAGAAAATGAAAGCGCAGATGTTCTCTGGGGAGCACTATGGGGCAGGCAGTGTGTGTGTCTCTGTGTGTCTGTGTGTCTGTGGCTTGAGTGTCGGATCTAGAGATTAAGAGGTTCTTGTTCCTCCCATTGCTGAAATGAACCACAGTCAGAAGATGGGGTTGTGGCGCCTCTCACCACAGAACACTTTCTCCAGAGGAACTACCTGGTCTTAACCTTTATGTATTTCCAGCACCAGGCAAAGACTTGTTTATTTATCCAGCAGGTGTACTGGCATGTTTTTAGATGGTTTTAGTTGTGTTTATCTGATCCTGGCTGAATTTTGCTTATTCCCTATTACAATTCCAAACTGCAAATCTGTATTATTATTTTATTTTATTATATTTGTTTTTATTATTTTAATAATGCAATCCTATACATATCTACTCATCAGTAAAATTCACTAAATTCATTGGGATTTGCATGTACAAATATAAGACTGCAGATTTACTTCTCAAGGACTGGTGTGTGTATGCTAAGGGGTAGTTTTGACTTCACTAACAAAGTAAAAGAAAAATAAGGTATCTTTCTTACTAGTACTTCTATGCTTGGGCTGTGTGGACTTTTGTGCCTAAGTGTTCCCCCATATATCATTCTCTGGGCACAGAAAACTAGCAAACCAAGGAAGCAGGTAAACTAGTGGTGGATTAGCTAGAACCCTCCTTATTGGTCATATTCAGTCATGTGACACCATCTCTCACCTGACATAGTACAGCTAAAGTACAGATTTTCTACCTTAAAGAGAATAAAGCAAGTCATAGTCAGCCATTTGCATGACTTCATGGAGAATTTGACACCCACTTGGATGCCACAGTGGTTGGGAGTTCAATTCCCCACTTTGCCTCCTGTGAGTGAGTAGTGACACAGTCTGAGGGTGCCCCAGAAGTAGTGAATGATATGCCACTTCTTATTCTCTACCTGGAAAGCCCTGAAAAGGGCTGCCATAAGTCAGAATTGACTGAGGGCACACGATTATTATTAAAGGAGATTTCTGGTCCAAGATATGGTGATGAGATCATTGGCTAAAGCCAGTACAAGAGACAATTACTCCTTTGTGGTGAGAAAATGTTACTGGCTGTTTCAAAAAATGATCCAAGGTGCTAGTTATTTATATCTAGGCCGCCTAAAAAACCTACATACTTTCATATAATTATACCCTCATTTTGAAGTCTTCAGAAGAAGCCATTCTATCAGTCCTACCACCCTCTGAAGAAGGTTTGGCAAGACACATCAGAGGGCAAATGTTCACTTCCAGATTCTAGAACTCCCTTTTTGGGTGGGTGGATGGGTTGGGGCTAAGCTGACCCCCTCCCTCTTGTCTTTTTTCCTGGCTAGCAAAGACCTTTTTATTCAGACAGGTCTGGCTGCAGAAGGTTGGGTTTTTTAATCCAGTGAATGCTGTGTGGTTTTGGTGTGTTTTTAAACAGTGTTTTTAAATTATTATTTTTTTAACTTCTGAACTTGTGATATGTTTTAATTGTATTTATTTTATTCAGTTTTACTGTTTTAGTGCCTTGGGTTCCCTTCTTGGGATGAAGAAGGGATATAAAATCAAGGAAATAAACAAAATGACTAAGTAATAGATTCTTTGTTTTAGGACAAGAGCAACAAAAAACAACCCCTAACCAAGAATTTAGCTTATTTTAAAGGATCATGAAGGTGGCTGATTATCCCTCAGGTCAGGTTCAGCAGAGCAGATCAAGATACAGATCAAGTGAAAAAACTTCAAAAACAGCAGACTTCTGGTTAGAAATGAAATTGAGGGAAGGTACCAAGGAGATTTCTACATCGTAAGATAAGGTGTGATTTCTACAGATTTGCAATGTCTAATAATGCTGGATGGATATTGGCAGGTATTGTCTACACATTGGGAATGATGTGTTTTTCCAGCTACAGTAAGTGCCATCTTTCAGATGCCAAACCTGTGCTTAGCAATGTACCAATTTCTCCTTGATAAACCCTGACAGTACATTGTTCTCTTGTCAACGGGCATTATCCTACCAATTCAGCCAAAAAAAACATTTTTTTTTATTTGGACAGTACATCTTACAGACATTCCCTTCTTCTATTGATTTGTTTTCTCCTGCCCCTTTCTCCTTCTTTTGTTTTCTTATCATAGCTTCAGGTTATTAAGTGCAAAGTATTGATGGGAATGGATGGGTTTTGGTTGATGGAGAGCTAATGCATCCCTAATCCGGCCATTGTTACAGAGTTGTGCTTTACTCTGGGTTCCTGATGGGAGGGGGGGAAAGGTGCAAAGCGGTTGATCCTCGTTTTATTTGTCACAAACCCATCCATCAATCAAGCACAGGCATGTCTGCATGCTGAATGACATATGGGTCTCAGCTGAAAAAACTCGATAACAGTGTATTGTCAGGTTGCTCACTCTTTTTTCGATAAGAAATACATTTGACTGAAATAGATAAGCATGAGACTACTAAAGACTTGAAGAGAGAGAGTGACATACATAGCAACAGAGGCTGTAGATCGTATATGTGTTAATGATACTTATGAGTAAATAAGATGGGGCAAGGTACTGCATACAACATGTCTAAGTCATGACTATGCTGAGATAATAGGTTCTGGAAGTACTTAATCACCTTTCTGATGTTGTCCAGGAATAAAGAGTAGGCAAATGTATTCCCTTCTGATACATATATAGATATTTTAGCGCAGAGAGGTTAGGAGTGTGGTGCTGAGGATACAGAAAAATGTAAAATAAAACTTATTTTTTTTAAAAGCACGGGAATTCAGCCACTCATGTTTTGGATAAACGTCTCAATTTGGTTCTGTTCCCTGAATATTAAAAGTTATTTCTTCCTATATGTGTGTGACAGAGTGAGAGAAAGAGGGGAGATAGGAGGGAGAGAGAAGTCATTTAAAATCATCATGAGAAACAATATTTCATTCTCTCTTACACATACTCTCTCACACACACTCACTCACTCACTCACTCCATTGTTTGCGAATAGCTGGGTTTGGAGATGCTTCAATATTAAAACATTTTGGTAATGTCATTTCACCAGCCAAGCATTTTGAAACTTCATTTTACATATATTTGTCACCAAAATAAATAGTGGCAAACAAGGAAGATGACCTAAAAAGCTACAGGCAGTGGTACGTGGGCAGCCACCCTGGTTTGCAAGGCACTAAGATAAAGATATTGTAGCCCCAAGAAGTAGCACACTCTGTGAGTGAGCCATTCCCCCCCCACCTTCTGCTCAGTGACTAGGGGCTAGAAAACTGCAAAAATCAATGTGGGAGTGCTTTAGATTTGTTTGGTAAATTACTTGTGCTTGGCTGCTCTATTGTATCTGGCCCATATTCCATACCAGATATTTTTAGATGGAACTACCACATAATACATAGACTCAGTATTGATTTTTATAGATTTAACAGCACTTGAATTGAACCCCTTGAGAAAGCAAGGAGTTACTTAAGAAATGCTGCTCCTTGAACCTGGGGACATTCCCATTAATGCTGGTAAACGTTTGTGTCTTGAGAGGTTGTAATTCTGATATTTTTATATTGCCCAGACAAAATCCAGCCAAACAAAGGACTCAGAAATCAAAGCATTCTCTGCATGAGTTGTAAAAGACATTACTGTTTATTTTTTTTTATTCATGTGAATGGCTTTAAATATATATATTTGTTTTGAAAATGACTAACAGGCTAGCTCAAAGAGCTGACAGGAGTTGTGGACATATAAATATAGGCATTTAAAAATCAGCTAGGAAAATGCCTTTCTTCTGCATTAACTCATTAATAAGTGCTCAATTAACTGACATTACAAATGCAGGCAAAACAGTTCTGGATCCTGACAAGTTACCTGCCTAGTGCTTGAAAAGTGAAATCTAATATAACCTGAAAAGCACAGAAAGAACCCAAGAAAGAATTAATTGGTACAGAAAGGAGAACTCCCTCTTAAGCTTGGAATGGATGGTCAAAACCACAACACCAATGTTATGAGGTCTGACTGCAAGTTTGTTTTTACTCTCCTCTTGGGATACTGTTTGCAGGCTTTTAAGTCATCTATAGTTACAATCCAGTCTCTCCTTGAGAGCCCTTCACCCCAGAGGAGTTTGCCCATCACTTGAGGTCGTCAAGGAAAGCCATATACATTGTGTTCCTCTATGGAAAATGTCTCGTGTTCTTTCGAGGGACAGACTTGTCATCTGAGCTGTGTAGATTATTCTTTCCCTTGGGAGGCCCAGTGATGTCCAGCATTAGTTGCCTTAGCCAAGAAAAGAAGATCCATGCCTGTAAGCAGGTTTCTCTGGAGATTTGGAGGGTGTGTGTGTTGTTTTATCTAAGAAGTTTTTAGTGGTATCAAGATGATATAGATATAGATATAGATGAGAACAGCTGGCTGATTAGCTCAGCGATTTAGTTAATTGTCTGTGGAGCCAGAGGTTGGGAGTCCAATCCCCCACTGTGCTTCTTAGAGAAGAGCCAGCCTGGGTGGCCTTGGGCAAGCTGCACAGTCCCAGGGAGCTCTCAGAAGAAGGGAATGGGAAACCACTTCTGTGTTTTCTCCACCTGGAAAACATTGAAAAGGGTCGACATAAGTCAGTATTGACTTGACAGCATGTGATTAATAGATATAAATAACAGGTAAGCCTAGTATTCTTGTTTCTAGGATTGTGTGAACCGTCTCAGGTTAGGATTTGCCACAAAGAAATTTAAAAAGAAATAACAACTGCAATACTTGACAATTGTAGGTAGCTGAATGCTGAAGGTGGTTCTCATAATTATCTTATAATTCTTCAAGAACCCTTTAATTACAGAAATGGGGCAAGGGAGGCTGAGAGGGGTGTTGGTTGGCCTGTGGCAGAAGTGAGATCTGATCTGGAGATTTCCTGATTTGTATTTGTTCTCTTGTCCACTAGAGAAAGAAAGGAAAACTTTTCCCCATTAGGCGTATAATGACTGACCAAATTTTGACTAAATACATGGGTAGCTCAAGGACTGGAGGTGGAGAGTGAGGTTCACTCTTCACTTTTGGGGAGGAGGCCCTGGCCAAAGTGAACTGCATACAGCTAAGCATGCAGATATACAACATTGTTATTTATTTGACAACATGCATATGTGTGCGTTGTAGCAATGTGTAGCCTGCATAACGTAATTGCAAACCACCCAGAGAGTGCTTTAACACTGTGGGATGGTATATAAGCAACACACTTTGCTATGCTTTTGTAGCTGACAACTCTTAAAACATCGTTACTGGAGACAGCCCCAATCAACACTGTGGGACTTATATCTGAGAAAATCTGGAGATGATTGCACAGGAACGAATACTACCTAATGTGACTTTATGGGAAAGGCATACGCCGTTCTGGACTGCAAAATGGAGAGAGAAAATAGATCACAACAGCTGCCCAGATGCTAGAGGTATTGGTAGTCATACCAGTTAGTAGTATCTTTCCAAGGATGAGATCCATAACAAAGCTGTTAAGGTGGAGGACAGGACCAAGGGCATGAATTCTCTGATGCATTTGAACAGCAACAAAAGGTACCAAACTTTATGTCTGGCTGAGGTGCAAAATAGAAACAAAAACAATAACTTTAAAAACCACTCCTATTCTGGTTAATTGCCTAACCAACAAGAGCAGCTGGATAAGGTGGGTCGGCCCTTGCCAGGCAGAGTAGTTGCCACAGGGCAGCAGGTGCCAGGGAGAGGAGGAGGAGCAGAAAGTATTGAAGAAGCCACACCGCCTGACCAGTGCTTCCTAAGCTTGCCTGCTGTTTTCAGGTGCAATGAAGGCAGCCGCCCACCCACCCGCTAGTATTCAGTTGCTTGTTGAATTGGCTCCTGTTGATAGAATTGTTGGCAACAGGGTGGTCATCCTGCCTTTCATGTAAGGCAGCAAAATATCTTGCATCCCCTGTGGGTATTTTAAAACCCTTCTTAACATTGGTCGAAGGTCAGCTGTCAAAAGTGTGTGTGTTGTCATTATGCTCAGAATGAAACAGAGCAGCTTATTTAGTGATTTTGTTTGTTTGTTCGTTTGAGTTGGTCTCATCATATATAACGCATGAGAATGGCTGTCCATGTTCCAAGCGGGGAGTGGAATGTCTCATAATGACATTTTTGAGCTCACACCACTGCTGTCCATTGCTCACACCACTGATGTTGGCATTAGACAACCTCCCTGCCTCCTGGTGAAAAGCTGACCTGAGCAGTACTGGTGGCATGCCGCACTTTCTTACATATAAGAAAGTGTGCCCCACTGTCTCCACTATGCTTTAATAACGGAAGTTCAAAATAAGTCCCCAGACAGGTCTGAGATATAACGCAGAGGCAATGAGAAAACAAAGATCAATTTTGACAAAAAAAGCAGCAAGGACGTCCGAGTATTTAGAATGGAGGGTGCAGGGAAGAGAAGCTACTGTTTTGACACTGCTGTGCTTCTTTCAACTCTGCCTGTCCCCTGGTTGCACCTAAGTCTCATACAATATATGTTTGTTGGAGAGGGTATCCTCTGTGTCTCCTGCTGATGTCTGGCAAATTCATTGCTACTGATTCCTCTTACAGAAGAACTCAGAAAGTTACTTGTAAAAGAATAACTGTAATGAAATGTTCAAGTCATCTACCACTGAGCCATGGCCAGATGATGCTTATAGGATCCCTTCAATTATGGATGGCTTGAGAATATTATATTACATTGTATTACATTACATTATATTATATTTATTATATTATATTATTCTTAAAAGTTACTTTCCAAGCTTTGTTTTAAAACCCTAAAGTGCTTGGATCCAGGTTATGTAAAGGAACATCTCCCCACCTGCTCACTGCCTAAGATCTGTTGATGAGACTGCTCTTTATATCCCAGTGGTGACCAACATGTGACACAGGCGGGTAGATGAGAGAGCTTTCTCTGTAGCAGCACCTTTTAATCTGCTGTCTCTTGAGGTTTTGCACCCTTTCTCCTTCTCTTTGGCTAGGAGGCAAAGACTTTCTTTCTTTTTTCCAGATCCATTCCTTTCAGGTCAATGTTTCTAGTACTCCTTGGTAGATGGTTTTATCTGCTCTGCCTACCATGAGGGTTTACTGTCCTTACAGAGGTATCATTATTTCTGGATGATGATTGATCATTAGCTTTACACGTCTTCATCTTGAAATTGCTATAAGCCATCTTGAACACAGTGCACACAGTGGAAATGTACGCTATATGCCATCTCAAACAACCAAGTGAATAGACAGACAGACAGATGGGTACAGAATAATAAGCATGCCATCCATCCATCTTCATATATTATTATATATTAATGTCTAAATATTGAGAATTTTTTAGTCTGGGAATATTCATACAAATAATGAATCTTCTGGATCATAGGGGAATGTACTGTTTCCTGCTCAGGTTCTCAACCATCTTTAGTGCAACGTGTCTTCCACCAGACTCCACAAAGTGGTCTTGGTCATGCCATTTGCTTTCTTCATCTGTGTATGTCATCGGGAGTTAGCTGACACACATGACTTGACAAGTAAGAGAGTATTTCATCTCTTCTGTTTCGCTTTCTACCCCACTGTGATACTATATGAAGATTTTGATTAACTGTCCTCTCACTCAATGTATTTCAAGTCTTACTTTTTAGAATTGTGTTTTATGTGTTATAGAGGGAAGGATGGATGGTTGGGTGGGTGGGTGGGTGGATGAATAGAATACCAAAGCACTCTTCTACAACATTAACTAGAACCCTGAACATATAGGATGGTGTAATCGGAATGCCAGCCCCTGCTTTTATTCAGTCATACTAGGGAGGCAATTTGCATTATCCTATTCCTAGTTTATCATTCCAGATGAAATTCAGTATGTAATACTAGGGAGTACTTAATGAGAAGGAAATGCATCCTGCTTTAGAATTAACCCTATCCATGACACAAAGTCATGTATAGTAGAAACAGAGGAGATTTAAATCAAAACATCAATATATTTTAATGTAATATGCTTAGCATCTCATGCTGGATTCTGTGGTCACAAATTTGACTATTTATTATTTATTTATTGCATTTATATCCCGCCCATCTAGTCAACTGACTACTCTGGGCGGCTTCCAACACAAATAATAATATAAAAATATAAACAACATTTAAACATCAGTAATAGAGTTATTCAAGATGGAAAGAAATAGGAAAAAAATAAATAAATCAAATAATAGCTGAGGGGAAGGCCTGCCTAAACATCCAAGTTTTCAATTGGTTTTTAAAGATGCCCAGCGAAGGGGCCGCACGGATCTCTGGAGGAAGATTATTCCAGAGGCGAGGAGCTACCGCCGAGAAGGCCCGGTTTCTTGTTTTTTCGCTCCGGACCTCCCTCGGCGTCAGGCTCCTCAGCCTCACCTCCTGACTCGATCAGGTGATACGGGTAGATTTTGGTGGGAGTAGGCATTCCGCCAAGTATTGAGGCCCTAAACCGTGTAGGGCTTTATACGTAAGCATTAAAACTTTGAAGTCAGCGCGGAACCTAATGGGCTAGATGACTGAACCTATCTTAAAATTTGGGGACCATGTTTTTGTTTGTCTTGATTTTTCTGTTTCTAAAGTTTTTTTAAGAGCACTGATGTGTTGTTTTCTGGAAAAGTATAAGATTTGCAATAATGCTTTGTGTGGGAAAATAAGAATGCAGCTCAGATTCCATGCCATTTGTTGAAGTGCTTGTACACAGCTCCCCCAAACAGTTCAACAATTATTATCACATCCAAGAGTAGCCTATGACTACACTTTGAAAATATTTTAATGAAATATTTCAATATTAAAGTGGTCACAGATTAAAAACATTGCCCTACAGAGAACATGACATGATGCCAATCAGTAAATGCGGCACAATGCAATCAATACCTATAGTTTACGAACATACACATGCAAAATCTCCAAATTGTATTTTAATTGATACCCAGTAATAGGCTGTACAGTATATGGTTGCAGAAACAGCAAGAATTAAACTCAAGACATATGAACTGTTTTCATACCGTGTTCTTATCTGAGCACAAAATCTAAATCTCATTAGTTTCTCTAACCAGTTATCATAACCGTAATTCTGATCTAATGCAGTACAGAAAGGCTTTGGTTTGCAGTGAAGAAATGGGGGTTTAGGATGTTGAACATAATCTTTGTTTGCAAGAAATGACCGTACATTCCAGGATGGTCTGATATCAATGGTCAGGCAGTAAGAAGAAATTCAAGTTTCTTGGCAAAAATTTAGAAATGAACATTTGCATTTCTATACAGGCTGCATGAAATATTACAAATGCCCATTAGATGTTAAACCACACAAACATTAAGGTGAATATGTGTATATTTATATATTTAATGTCACTTCACAAGGTTCATTCAGGATTGTTTACGTAAGTACTTTGGATAGCTGAGAGAGAGCTAAAATATGGGAACATTTTTACTGATTCTCCTCATCACACACACACAAGCATTAACTTTCATATAGAATGAAAATGCTGAAAAGCAATTCCACTAATCTTTTTCTTTCTGTGTTTCTGGGAATATGAAATTATGCATCTCAAATACCAAGGGAGTATATCTAAGCAATCCGATGCTTTTGGCCAAGATCCAGTAGCATGCTGTTAATGTCTGTGGAACTGGGACTTTCTTCTATTCCTCCACCTCTGCAACTCTCTGCAACACAAAAACCTGTTCCAGATTATTTCCCAGCCCTCCAAGAACAGATTTTTAGGATGTGTGAAGGGAGGAGTGGGGAGTGAAAGTGAATATCAGCAGATCTGATAGAAGCAGTGAGATCTCCCTGAAGTATGTCACTGTGTGTGAGTGTGCATGTGTGTGTGTGCACGTGCACGCCATCAAGTCTATTCTGACTTATGGCAACCTTTCCCAGAGTTTTCTAGGTAAAAAAATACTCAGACGTGGTTTACCATTCCCTTCTTCTTGAAGCATCCTGAGACAGTGCAGCTTGCCCAAGGCCACATAGGCTGGATTTTCTCCGTGGAGGCACAGCGGGGAATCAAACTCCCAACCTCTGGTTCTACAGCCGGATACCTAAAGCATTGAACTATCCAGCGAGCTTGAAATACATCGCTAGGTCCTGGCTTTTATTTGCCTGGCTGATCCAGCCCGTTTTAATGCACTTGCCATGGCATTCAAAGCAAAGCGAGTTCCGGCTGCAACTTAGAAGGAAGTTACTAGAACAACATCCTGTAGAGATCACTGAGCCCCATTTTCTTTATGGCACTCTCAGATGTCTTTTTAGGGCAGCAGATGACACCCAGTGAATACAGCACCCTAACTGGCCTTTCACCTCTACTCTTTACCCTGTTTTGTCCTGTAAAATCTTGTACTAAAACCATTAGTGCCACCTGCAGGTAAGAATAGCTTGATATCTGCATGTAACATCTAATATAAATATTTAAGCAGTCAGCCCATCTTTTCTTACATAGATGTGAACCATGCATGCAAGAAGACAATACAACAGTAACACAGATCCTGTCTGTTAATTCACTGAAACAAAAGCTATTGCCTGCAATCAAGCCCTTAGATATAATTGCATCTGTTCAGATCCACAAGATGACTACGCAAAAGCCTTTGACTGTGTGGACCACAACAAACTATGGCAAGTTCTTAAAGAAATGGGAGTGCCTGGCCACCTTATCTATCTCCTGAGAAATCTATATGTGGGACAGGAAACAACAGTTAGAACTGGATATGGAACAACTGATTGGTTCAAAATTGGGAAAGGAGTACGACAAGGCTGTATATTGTCTCCCTGCTTATTTAACTTATATGCAGAATACATTATGCGAAAGGCAGGACTGGATGAATCCCAAGCCGGAATTAAGATTGTCGGAAGAAATATCAACAACCTCAGATACACAGATGATACCACTCTGATGGCAGAAAGTGAGGAGGAATTAAAGAACCTCTTAATGAGGGTGAAAGAGGAGAGCGCCAAAAATGGTCTGAAGCTCAAAATCAAAAAAACTAAGATCATGGCCACTGGTCCCATCACCTCCTGGCAAAGAGAAGGGGAAGATATGGAGGCAGTGACAGATTTTACTTTCTTGGGCTCCATGATTACCGCAGATGGTGACAGCAGCCACGAAATTAAAAGACACCTGCTTCTTGGGAGGAAAGCGATGACAAACCTAGACAGCATCTTAAAAAGCAGAGACATCACCTTGCCGACAAAGGTCGGCATAGTCAAAGCTATGGTTTTTCCAGTAGCGATGTATGGAAGTGAGAGCTGGACCATAAAGAAGGCTGACCGCCGAAGAATTGATGCTTTTGAATTGTGGTGCTGGAGGAGACTCTTGAGAGTCCCCTGGACTGCAAAGAGAACAAACCTATCCATTTTGAAGGAAATCAACCCTGAGTGCTCACTGGAAGGACAGATCCTGAAGCTGAGGCTCCAGTACTTTGGCCATCTCATGAGAAGAGAAGACTCCCTGGAAAAGACCCTGATGTTGGGAAAGTGTGAGGGCAAGAGGAGAAGGGGACGACAGAGGACGAGATGGTTGGACAGTGTCATCGAAGCTACCAACATGAATTTGACCAAACTCCGGGAGGCAGTGGAAGACAAGAGGGCCTGTCCAAAGAGTCGGACACGACTTAACGACTAAACAACAAAAGATCCACAAGATAGAGACTCCAATCTCATAGATCAACAAAAGGCATTTCTGAACTACAATACCTACCCAATATGTTTAAAGAACAACTTAACTGGGCAAGATGAGTACCCATGCACAAGACAGCCCCAGAAGAGAAAATGACTGAACATCATTGTCAACTCCAATCCACAACTGAGAACATTCACATGAATCTTCAGTTTTCTACAACCCATTCTAGAGAAGAATAATCACTTTCCCAAACTCTTCATGGCCAGCCTGTACTTATTTGCAGACAGCCCCTAACTTAAAAAAAATGACAAGCAACACAACACTGATATAGAGACTCGAACTAGACACTCCTAAAAACTCAGATGCCAGCTCTGCCCCACATCTGCTTTGGTAGCACAATTACAGGCCCCAACAATGTCACCCATCACATCAGGTGCTTGTCTACTTATTCCTCTGCTAATATGATCTATGCCATCCTTTGCCAACAATAACCTTCTGCACTTTGTCCATCATCTGTATCCTCATCTGATCATGGGCTTATGTATAAATGTGCCAGTCATATAATCTCACTCTAATGTCTGAGAAAGTGAACTTAATCTACAAAAGCTCACATTAAAATATAATACTTTTTAAGGTGCCACAGCATTTTTGTTTGTTTGTTTTTAAATTGATATGCTTACACAGCTTGACACGGCTACTTCTTTGAAAATCAGTTTTGGAGAATCAGACCTTTAAACGTATTTCATGAGAATAAATTTGTATTTTCCCCGCTTCTCATACAGTACAGGAAAGTCTTGCAGAACCCATTTATTATTCAGATTTGTCGTTTTACAGTGCTGAATGTAGGTGGATAAGAAAATGATTGCTAGCTGAATTTCTTTGACTTTAAATTTGTTATGTGCTCTGGTATTCATTGCTTAACTGCCATACATTGAGATCTTGCTTGCTTGCTACGTGCCCAACACTGCTAGGTCTGAATTCATTTGTTTCATCTGCTTGAGAACGTTTAGTGCATAAACTACTTTTCCTTTGGTAAGGTTATAGGATACATTCCTAAGTCATATGTTAGGATGCAAATCAAAAGTCAACCTCATAAGTAAGTGACTGAAGTTTCGTTCTTTGCAGTCAGCACTTATCAAAAGCTGTTCTAAGTATCATGCTTCTAGATGTCTAGTGGTTGGCCAGGAAGAGTCAAGAGGTTAAAGACTTTGTTCATGAACTATAACAGTAACTCTTGAAATGTAGATGAAAGCAAAACAATCTTCCATCCAGTTTTTGCTTCCTTCCCTTTGCTCTCTTTTCTCTCCCCCCCCTCCCTTTTTCTTTTTTCGAAGGGCAAAGTGCTCTGTAATTTTCTGGAAAATAGGTACCATGTGGAAACTTGCTGCAAACAGACAGTGCCAGGCAGAGGAAAAATTGACTTGTAGCCAACTGTGAGAGCTGCTTTTTGAAGCTTTGAGGACCTACAGTTCAGAAGGTTGCAAGATACTATTTTTCGTGCTGACATTGCTGGGAATAAACAGACCCAAGACACTCACGCGTAAAGTTGCATGTACTACTGGTCATTACCCACGAGGCATGCTGTGAAAAATAGAGTAATCATCTCACCAGCATTACTGGGTGAATTGCTCAGCTATAATTGTGCAGTGTGTCTCATCTTCTACTGGCTGAGCAAAGCAAGCTTCTCCTATAATTGTAACTTGCAGAGGCTGCCGTTTTCATCAATGAAGTTCATATAGGTTCAAGTCCTGAATTCAGATGTAGTTTTTTCCTAGGATAACTTTTCCACATCCTAATCATTTCTTTTTCTTCCAGATCACTCTTAAATAATGAAAAAAGTTTCCGTTGGCATACACTCAAAACGTATTAACTCAGACATAGGATTGATCAATAGTCTTTCCTTCTTCCAGGAAAAAAAGATGACCTTCTTTGCATACTTCCCAAGATTTGACTGGCAGGACTAATTACACTTCTTTTATATTACACAAATAAGATGGTTTGACTCATAACCAGGCATAGTGACATGTGACGCTGAAGAATTTATGCAGTGCCAATTTTCCTCCAATCTTTAAAACACTTCTTCCTTTTTTGGAGATCATGAGGTTCCCATTACCATCATACACTATCTAACTTCCTAGATATGAACATTTTCAAACTTTTAAAATTCAGTATTCAATATTAAAATTACAAGATTCAGTTCCCATGTATGACTGTGTAATGCCAGTCAAATGTGTCTATGGACACATGCACTATACGTGACCAACATGTGTTCTCCAGACAGAGCATTTGCCCCATGAAAGCACCCAAGTTGTTACTGATGGTTTTTGTATTTTTCTCACCATCCAGGCGGTGCAAAGCTTGATTGGACATGATTAATGGCTTTTCTCCTGCCTTCTCTGAGAGAGTGGTTATTTTTTTCTGGGATTTGTTCTTGGAGGCAGAGTTTAGCACTACAGTACTTTATACGGAGGGTTTATTTCTGTGTCAAAGTCTCTGGATTCGAAAATTTTAATTAACGTGCCATTTGGGTATTTTATCAAGTAAAATGATAACTCTCCAGTAGGCAAATTATTTTCTAGCCTGAATTTTAAAGATCATCCAAAGGAAAGTTATTTCCAGAGATGTAGCTCTTAAAAGTCAGTATGGACATAAATCCTAGTAAGCCATATGACTAAGCAGGAAAAACTGGAAATGGTTTATGGAATGTAGCCTCTTCTGAACAAGCCTCAATTCACTTGTGTACTTGATAACATACAACCATGAAATAGATTCAACTTTCTCAGTCAAACTTAAGCTCTATTTTGTCTATCATTCTCTTGCCAGCAGAAAAGACAGATGCTCAAAGAAAGTGGACATTCATGTCATTTATCCCCATTGTTTGATAGACAGAGTTATGCATCTTTGAACATAGGATTCCATTCTAAAATATCATTACTGGAGCCTCTAACAGACAGATCCTCTATGAAATTGTCTCTTAACCTGTTATTGGCTAGAATTACCAAATGCAGGCATTAAAACAGCTAATCGGTTTTGGAATTCTTTCATAAGAGCAGGTGGTTCTTTGTTGTTAGTTGTTATCTGTTGCTGTTTTTACATTAAAACTTTTAAAATGCATATGCTTAAATACTGTAATATGAAGACTGGAAATGGCAGCATGTGCTATTTATAGATAAGTTCATCTGTGTGTTTTGTTGTTGTTGTTTTTGGTACTGTAGCATTAAGTCAAACTGTCAGACTTATCTCTTTCCTTGCAATCTACAGGCCTGTAGATAGTACCTGTCTGGTACATCTGCCACTTTGACCCATCCCGTTCTCTCATACTCTTGTACATACCTGTGAATCTATGGAAACTGTGACTACTGTTGGAAATAGGAAAGAACAAAAGAATGCCAGTAAAAGAGAGAGAAACAGTGTCTAGGAGTTGTAGAGAATGCTAAAGCTTGGCGAATCAGATAGAGATGTTAACCACCTTCTCAATTCTCTGTTGGGATTGTACAGTTCCTTCAGAAACTAGAATAGGCTCTGCTTGGCAGAAATGAATATAATCACCATCATTAACATCATCAGCTTAGAACTGCAGAGCTGAAATGTACCCTATGGGTCATCATGTCCAGCCGCTGTCAAGAAGGCATAGTGGGGAATCGAACTGCCAACCTCTGAGCCAACTGCCAGCCAGAGTCCTAACCACTGAGCTATCCAGGGGAAATTTGGAGGTGGCAAAGATTATATATATAATTTTTATAAAAGGGTCCATAAAACATTGTGTGGAATCCCAGTGTTGCTGACGGTATTACTGATAATATACTATCCCCCGCAACAGGATTTGCTTTTTTTTTCTTTGCCTGAATGACAGAGTGCAACATCAGCCTGCCTTGTGGATCAGCACTAAAATAGCTCTTTATAGGATGGCACAGTTTTCCAGAATTTAACTAAATCTATTGATTCTAGTACAGTAACAATACCATTACACTGGATGGAGAAGAACTTGGAGATGATGGGAGGAACATTTTATCCCATCCATCACAGCCCATTATGCCAGTGTGCATAGCACCACCGCACGGTCTGGATTATAAAGTATCAGAGTTCCTCCTGAAGTAGACATTCTTCATCGATTGCCATTTGATTAGTATTGGCCCCAAGATTGATTCAGCATTCTAGAACGTTGACTGCCTTTCTTTGTGCAACGGTTCTGTTCACTGACTCTTCCTTCATTTTCTTTTCTCCTCTTACCCCAAGGGCACTGCCGGTTTTTGTTTTATTTCTTTTGTTTCTGGTGGATCATTTTCACTCTGAAGCAGAAACAATGGCCTATAGATTAGTCTGCTTTTCAAGGCAATGAACAAAATAAAAAGAAACAGTAGCAGCCGCGGCAGCTATCTGGAATACTTTTAACAAGGTTAAAAAAGAAGTGTGTCTAAACTAAACTATAATACAGTGAACCAAGTGTATTTTTAAAACTTTCTCTCAGTCTTTCTTGAGTAAAGTATTCCGGGCTTTTCCTGTGTCTATGCAAGTAATGCTGAATCATGGTCTAGTACTGCGTGTATGAGCAGAAAGGCTCTTGTGCAAATTGCATTAGTCAATTGCTCCTTCCTCTGAGGAGGCAAAAGAATAAAGCAGCATTTCATTTTATTATTCCCAATTCTTAATTTTTTTTTCTTTTGTGGAAATACAGAAATGCGATTTAAATTACAATCTTGTTTGCTAAACAAGCTGATTTGTGGTTGGCTTGTTCAGCAATTGGCTAGTAATGTCTCCTTTAGATCACAGTTCCTGGTTTGCATGTAACAACAAACAGGAAATTGGACAAAATGAAACTAAATGCAGGTTTATTCTTCCTTCTGAACAGGCACAAGGTGCTCCTGATCTCAAGGTTTTATTTGTTCCCCCCCCCTATATTTCTTTCATTAAGCTATATATTTCTGTCTTTTACATTTTAAAATCATTACTTTAGATCCATAGCACAAGGTTTGTATTTCTCACTGTATTGCATTGGGTTCAATAAACTGTAGAGGCTGAGGACTGAAGCTGCCGTGTAAGTATCTGAGAATACCTTTTGTGTGGAGATGATTGTTCTAATCCTGTGAGCCTCTTCTATGTGCCAAAGTTATTATACCACTGGCAGTAGCCATTCCATGTGCACAATCCGTTATGGGATTATGCAGGGTCAGAAAACTAATCCATACACACTACTTTGTCTTCTACACTGACACCAGCATGCATCTCACACATTTTGGTAAGGCAGGTCTTCAAGTCTAAGATGCTGCATCTGAAGAAATGGAAAAACTAGAGGTGAAATTTTAAATGTGTAATGCATGGACAAATGCATGTCCACTTCTTTAGCAGAAAGCAATGTTAATCAAAGTGCTACACAATAGAACTCATAGAACTCATACAAAATACCCTTTTCTTTGGATCAACCTGTTTTTCTATGTTCTTGAAGCTTCCCAGAATGTTTTGGTTGTTATTTAACATGAAACAAGTGTAGGCTGAAAGTACCTGTGTAATAATGCAAGGCTTAGTGGAAGTTCATAGAGAAAGGTTTCTTTCCCTTTTGTTGATATGATTGTATCCATATTCTAGGACAAAGCAATACTGTATAGGAAATGGAATATGTAAGATAGGTCACATAAAAGTGTCATCTCAGAACACATGCTAGCATATACATACAGATAGACCACTTGATTTCTTTCTCTTTTTTTGATTATTCAGTCCTTAGTGTTTTATATCTGAAGATGTGAAAGGATTCCATGAGAAAGCACCATGGTAAAGGGAATATGAGGAAATACAGCTGGGTTGTTTGATCTTTGATGGTTCAGTTGTATATGCAAGTCAATAATTAATGTTGTATTCTGACTGAAATCCAGTTGATGTAACTTTACACAGTGCAACAGGGATGATGTCATCATCCAGTGATATCACTGTTTATTTTATTTTAATTGAAATCCTATCCCGCCACCCCTTTAAGGTTCCAATGCTCCCTAGGGGCCCCTTTTAATTTGGGATCCCAAGCAGGAAAATTGTCACCAGATTGATGCTGGCCGTCCTGATCAGCTGGCAGAACCACCAGTAGCAATCTTCTAGTATTAAAGGCTTCCTGCCCCCATCCTGAGGCTCTCAAAGGCTTCCTTAGGGCAAAAGGGATACCTAGGAAGGCTCAGAACCTGAAAGGGGTGGGGGGGGGGAAGGAGTTTTAAAATCAAATTAAAATAAAGAGTGACATCAGTGGGCGATGACATCATCCTTGTTACATGGTATAAAGTTGGACCACAGGATTTCAGCATTTCAGTTATAAAAGTGAGCGAGGAGGTTGTTTAGAGAAGTTCAACATTTATCGTTTAGGGGGGAAAACAACTGAGGAAGGGCAATGCAATAAAGATTTATAAAATAATGTATGTTGTGAGGAAATGGTCTCCATCTCTCATGACACTAGAACTCCAAGTTCAGAGGAGTAATGCCTCTGAAGCGTTGTTTGAAAGGACTCTGTACAAGAAGATTGGTGTATTCCTGTCTTGCTCATTGGCCTCCCTTAGCCATCTGGTTAACCACTGTGAGAAATATGGCCAGAATCCTGCTGGTCCCATGCAATATTACCAGCTGGCTATCATGCTCCTCAACTTCTTCGGTTCAGGGAAACAGTTGCCCACCCACTTAATCATGTGACAAATAGCAAAGTGATGACAAGAAAGCCACTGTGTGAGTGCCCTTCCATATGTGGTTTTTTTCCAGTGAGATTTTGACCGCTATGGGTTAGAAGGATGTTACTCATTCAGAAACAATTCTCTTGTCCTCTTAATCTGTTGTCTGTGATCTTACCTAAATATGTCAAGCTAACCAGTCCACTAACTTAAACTCATAATTTATTTTATTTAGTCTCATTTATAAATTGCCTTGAGTCTTCTTGTGGAGAGAAAGGTGATAAATGAATGAATGAATGAATAAATAAATAAATAACGCTATCTGCAATGAAACAAGTGCCATCCATTCCTCTAAAATACATTGAATGGTATCTAGTCAAGCTTTTGTTGAACAGAAAGTCCTGCCAGCAGAGTAATACAAGGTCATACCACTTGCACCAGTGCTGCTGTTGGCAAATGGAGGGCAGATTTTCTTCATGAAGATCACTATTTGCCCACTGACTCTGCTACTGCAAATGGTATGATCCTGTGTTACTATGCTGGCAGGACTTTCTGCTCAATGGTTGCTCAATAGAGTGCTGGATGTTATGGCTATCTATTACCCAGAGCCTTAAGTAGCCATTTTGGTATCTGGGACTTTGCTGGCCTAGTGGTTTGTTGTTGTTTAGTTGTTAAGTCGTGTCCAACTCTTCGTGACCCCATGGACCAAGCACGCCAGGCCCTCCTTTCCACTGCCTCCCGGAGTTGGGTCAAATTCATGTTGGTAGCTTCGATGACACTGTCCAACCATCTCGTCCTCTGTCGTCCCCTTCTCCTCTTGCCTTCACACTTTCCCAACATCAGGGTCTTTTCCAGGGAGTCTTCTCTTCTCATGAGATGGCCAAAGTATTAAAGCCTCAGCTTCAGGATCTGTCCTTCCAGTGAGCACTCAGGGTTGATTTCCTTCAAAATGGATAGGTTTGTTCTCTTTGCAGTCCAGGGGACTCTCAAGAGCCTCCTCCAGCACCACAATTCAAAAGCATTAATTCTTCGGCGGTCAGCCTTCTTTATGGTCCAGCTCTCACTTCCATACATCACTACTGGAAAAACCATAGCTTTGACTATGCGGACCTTTGTCGGCAAGGTGAGGTCTCTGCTTTTTAAGATGCTGTCTAGGTTTGTCATCGCTTTCCTCCCGAGAAGCAGGCATCTTTTAATTTTGTGGCTGCTGTCACCATCTGCAGTGATCACGGAGCCCAAGAAAGTAAAATCTGTCACTGCCTCCATATCTTCCCCTTCTATTTGCCAGGAAGTGCTGGGACCTTCTATTTGCCAGGAGGTGCTGGGGCCTAGTGGTTAAGCACATGTAATTGATATAAACATAATGAGGACAGGGGATGACCTGAGTCCAAGCACTCAGTCGCCATATTGGTTCTGCAAAGTGTGACCTTTTGTGGATTACACTTCAATGTCACAAGACAGGTTTCATTTAAATTGAAAGCTGTGTTTTTAAAGAAATCTCTGAAGGAAGTATAGAATTCTGAGAAATGTATATAAAAGTTTCGTCTGCTTTAATTTTTCAGTGCTGTTATAGTTTGGTTTAGCATAAAATTAGTCTGGCCTTGACTAGGTAGAGAAGAGGCTAGGAAATTAGAGGTAATGTGGTGTGTTTTTAAGATGCAAGTAAACCTGTTTAAAATAGCCTTACCAAAACTGTTTTTTTAAAAAGAGGGAAGCATAAATCTCTAGGAGCAGCTAAAAGGAGTGAGTGACTAATTGCTGTACCTTCTGTTCAGCTGACACACAGGCATCCGAACAGATATTGCTAAGAGCATCGTGACAGCAGTGACAAAACAGTGCATTTGAAAAAGACAAATTAGGAGCTTGTTGTTTTGGTGCCAGCAGCAACCGCATGAATGTATTTATGAAACATACATAAGTGTGTTTATAGAAGGTTATGCCAATGCTTCGCAGCCATAGTAGTCAGAAGTCAATGTTAATAATCTCCCACTCCAGTGTACCATGATGGAACTGAGCTGCCTGCCCCCTCACAGCTGACCTTGATGGATTCACTGAGGGGAGGGATCTCTGAAGTGCATGTGAAAAAGAGTGGTATGTGACAGGGTGAGAATGGTGTGGGAAGTAAGAATGGTATGTGTGTATGTGAGACAGAAAGGTGTGGCAATGCTTGGCTGTGAATGGTGTGTTTCTATGAAGGAAAGAATGAATAGCACATGTGTGGGTGGGTGGGAGTGGAGTGTAAGAGAGAGAGACACTGCATGAGTAAGGGTGGTGCTGGGAAGCCGAGAATGATAGATCTTTAGGTTGGAGATAAACATGTGAATTTGAGAGAAAAATCAACTCCCTATTCATATCAGTCAAAAGCAAAGGAAAAATTAAAAAATGACAAAAACGCTGTGACACCTTAAAGACCAACTGCTATACTTTAATGTGAACTTTCATGGACAGTCCACTTCCTCAGACATAAGAGTGGTTTCTTATGGAGCCCACTTTTATGTCTGAGGAAGTGGACTTGTCCACGAAAGCTCACATTAAAATATAGCAGTTCATCTATAAGTTGCCACGACGTTTCGTATTTTTCTTTTGTTTTTGCCTGATACTCGTAGAGACTAACATAGGTACCTTCTCTGAAACTATGCCTATTCATACTTCCCTTGCTGCGTGATTATATTCATCACCCCCAAACATAATTAAAAGATGGTGTGAATGTGGCTCAAAGAAGAGTGTGCCATCCCCAGAGGACAAAGGAGAGAAGGGAGGGGAGAAAACAGAGAGTGGAAGAGAACAGGCAGACCGAAGGGAGAACGCGGTGGCGGAAAAGGAGAAGACAGAGTGAGGCGGGAAATTTGAAGTGAATTTAGTGGAGGAACGCGGGAATAAGAGAGGGGAGGAGCAAGAACTGGCCATTTGGGAGGAGAGTATAAGTAGTCAGGGGGAGCGTCGATTCGAGGTAGAACTAGAGATGTGGAAACGTAAGAGAGAGCTGGAGAGATTAAGAGAATATGAAAGGGTAAAGACCCAGGAGTTGCTGAGGGACTTTCCCAATTTGAAGTTAGGCGGGCTGTTACCAGATCCGGTCTCGAAAGAAAGAGAAGAGGTGAAGTATGAGACCTTAGAGTGGTCGGTGATAGTTTTCCCGAAGAATAAAGGACGAGGGCAGCAAGTGATCAGACCAGATTCACGGTATAACACTCCCCCTCCAGAAGGGGACTGGGCAAGACACCCATGCTGCGGCACCATCTGTGCAGTACGGAGCGCGCCCCTCCGGAAACCAACAGATGCCGAGAGGTTTGGCCCAGCACCCCCGTGAGTTCGATGGATGGTGGTCGGGACTATGTGTTAGATAGTTATGGCATGTTGCCTGAGTTAAGCTTTTTTGATCCCATCATGAACAATGTTGATTTGCCTGTTAATAATAAAGAAGAAGTTGTTAGAGTTAAGAAGACGTCTCCTGTGATATTTCCCGCGCAAAATGAGGAGTTGTCAAAATTTGAAACTGAACCCGTTCACAGATGGGAAAAAATGTTCTTGGATTAATGAATTTTTAATTAGCAAATGGGGCTGACAAATGAAATTTTAAAAGCCAGAGCAAACCCACGCACACATGATCCCTGCAGTTTGCAGACATCTATTCTGTATCTATACGTCAATATGTTTTTTCCAACATTCTCTCAAGTCCATTTCACTTTATGGCAACCCTTTCCAGCATTTTGTAGGTACAAAGTTCTTAGCTGTGAGTCACCATTCCCTTCTTCTGGGTTTACTCTGGGATTGTGCTGCTTGCCTAAGGCTACACAGGCAGACTCTTCTCCCAAGAGTAGGAGAATCAAACTCCTGACCATTGGTTCCGCAGCTAATTAAGCCATCCATCCTTTTATCCATATGGACATATTTAAATCAACATTATGGGGACACCATCCACTGCATGCTTCAGCCACACTAACTGCTGGCATATAATTCTTGACAGATTATCCTTGAGGGAATGTGGCCCTTGAGAGGAAAAAGGCTGGCTATATCAGCTTTAGCTCTTTCCCCACCAAGCCTGTTTCTCAATAGGCTAACGCACCATCAATGTTCTGTGTGCTCACAGGCTCCTATCAAGCAGGTGTGTTCTTTTTGTATAATGTATTTTCTTTTAATCCATAACCTTATTTACTCTTTTTTGGAGGTGAAGCTGTGGAGGCCAACATGATGACCCCCGCAAACTTCAGTATCTACCCACTGCACCATGGATACGATATGCTGAATTAAAGGGAACAGTGTATCCTCTATTGGAAATCATTAATTCATAGTCATTAATTCCACCTGCAATCAGAAGCAACTTGACAGTACATAACAAGCTGTCCTTGTGATTTCAGTGAAACTTGCATAGAAAGAACTTCCTAGGGTTTGCATCCTAGGCCGTCAGGACCTCCTGCTCCAAAACAACTAATCCTGTTAAGGCCTGCCTTACATGAAGATATATATTTAGAATCAGAGAGCTGCCAGGTTGAAATGTAAATATTGTTTTTTAAAATATAGTTCTGTCTTAAGTGCTTCCCACAAAGTTCAAGTGCCTGTAGAACAGCAAGAAAAAGATAAGCTTGCATAAAGAAAAGAAGCATTTCTCCCTAATTTTCTCAAGGAATTAGCAACAACAATAACAATAAACCATCAAGTCAACACTGATTTATGGCGACCCTTTCCAGGTTTTCTAGGTAGAAAACACAGAAGTGATTTACCATTCCCTTCTTCTGGGGATGCCCTGGGATTGTACAGCTTGCCCAAGGCCATACAGGCTCACTCTTTTCTGGGATGCAGTGAGGAACTGAACTCTCATCCTCTGGCTCCATAGCCAGACACCTAACTCACTAAGCTATACAGTTAATATTATCAGATTAATTTATTTCAGTTTTACAAGAGTACCTTAGCATGTTTGTCCAAAGCTCATAATATCTGTCCCAAATTGTGTTTTGTTACAAAAGGAAGAGTTCGCAAGATACACATTATTTCGCTTTCTCCATTGTTTATAAGGAATAATATTCTCTGATGCAGCTGGTCTCTGAGTGCTTATGAGCAGCTGGGAAATTAAACCACATTTCCTCCAAGATTATGAAGATGTATCACGCAATTGGCAGTGATATATTGTTAGGCAAATATCATCTGGGACATACCTCCTCACCGTCAGCTGCCCCGTGGTACCTCCTCAGCCTTGTCAAGGTCTGATAAGCTTGCACTACTATCTGAAAGAAACAAATCTGACTGGCCTGCTTTCATTAGTATCCCACTTGCATTTAGCTGCAAGAACTGTCCAATGTTATGCTGAGGTAACAATAACAGCATAACTTTGGGAGGTGAGTTGCCTCGTTAAGAAATCACTGTCGATATTATCTGCTGTGTACTGAGTCTCGTGGCTCGGCATCCGATCCATAATGTCTACAGGGGTTTCATAACTTGAGGCCATTTACCTCCAAAAGTTATGCTATTAGCATTATGCTAGCATAACTAAACAAGAGAATTTGGGCCTTCATGTCATTTAATTATTTTCTTTGGCACTGAATGGAAAGGTCTGAGGCTTGTGTTGGTTGCATCTCATACTGTCGCTTTGAGGATATAGTAGTATCCTTCAGAAGGGCAAATAATAAATACAATGTGAACTGTGCAGGTTATATTTTTATTGGATGTGCATATGGATTTCACCTCTCCCATGGCCTAAGTACATGCCATGTCAGGGACATGATCCAGAACTAGCCAGTACCGACATAACGTCTGATGCTCTGCAGGTGTCAGGGCAACTCCAGCATCAGTGCAGCTGCATTGAATAATCTGGTTCCTAGGAGCATTGAATAATCTGTAGCTAGCTTTAAATTAAAAACCTATAACTGAGTTCTATCTATCTATCTATCTATCTATCTATCTATCTATCTATCTATCTATCTATCTATCTATCTATCTATCTATCTATCTATCTATCTATCTGAAAACTGTATAGGCACAACCCAATGGAAATGATACACCCGTTGATGCTCTGCAAGAGCACATCACAGCTGGTTCTGGATTCTTACCAAGAAAAGCCATTGGGTGCTAACTCATATCATCCACACAGCCAATCTCAATTAGATCTATTGATGCTGAAGCTGTGATGGAGCATGTTGCTTGGCAAAAAAAAGTATCAATGAGTTTCATTCCTTTCTGTGTTTCAGGGATTAAAATTGCAAACCTTTGGCTCTTGGAGCAAATCCAGAAATGATTTTGTGAGGATGCTTGCCCTCAGTAGGCCACACAACAGGCCTTCCAAAGTAGGCCGAACACAAAAAATGGAAAGGTGTGTGAAAACCATACAAGTAAGGAATCCTTTGTTTCATTCTGCCTCGTTTTTCTGCTCTTTTGGTTCCGTGCTCTAACTGGAGAGAACAAGGAAGGGGGCCGTATGAGTTTCTCTGAAGATATAGTTCCATTGTACAGGCAGTAGTGAAATAAACGGGAGCTATGAAGATGTCAGGGCCAGCTCAAGACATTTCTAGCCTGAGGCAGATGACCAAATAATGCTGATAACCCCTTCCCCCTCTCTGCCAAATCCAAATGCTCAGTCCCCAGAGCAAAACAGGTTGTTTAGACACAGGTGGCAGAAAACGCTTCAAGGACCTGCTCTCATCCCTTGCAGTGAAAACAGAAGAATGAAAAATGCCATAGCTAACAATATTGCTGCCCTTTCATGAGACCCAAAATCTGCTGCCTGAGGCAGCCATCTCACGCTGTCTGATAGTAGGGCCAGCAGGGCAGTTAATCTCTGTGGTTCTTGCAGAAATTAACTGCTTGGTGAATTGTGCCCGTATTCCAAAGGCACTGTTTCTTTCCTGACCTGGTTTGCCTTCCCTTTCATGGGATTCTCAGGCGAGCAAAGGGTTAATCCATTAGCTTGCTTGTGAATAGCTGCCATCCAGGGATTGTGTAAAAAGCTGAGAGCACTTGGGATTTTCCAGTGGGCAGCTGCAGTCACGGCTGCCTATTTTGACTATTGCAAAATTCATTCCTGCCAAATATATTTCTCTTGTCCTTTCTCAAATAAGTATACCAGGAGTGCCAAAGAATTCCAATAGCCCCTCATTCTATCAGGACATGAAGTCTTTTGCTAAAAAAAGGATGGCATGCACCATCTCTTATTTGACGTTTGAATTTGATTGGGCGATGAAGCAACGATGGCCTTGAAGTATTTTGATTCTATCTCCTAAAAGGGAACCAGTCTGGATGCCTTCCAAATGCAATGAATCAGTCCCATGGGCATTTCTCTCTCTCTCTCTCTCTCTCTCTCTCTCTCTCTCTCTCTCTCTCTCTCTCTCTCTCTGTGTGTGTGTGTGTGTGTGTGTGTTTGGAGCCCCTCTGTGCCATTGATTGCAAAAAATACCTTTTACACACACTGTAGCATAATTACTAGATTTGAAAAGCACACTATTTTAAAGTGTGTATTTTAATAAATACTTTTAGCACTAGTTTTCTCGCTGCAGGCACATTGCCAGTAGGTGGTATTCAAGGCTAAAGTCCCTACCTTTGTGTGGTTGCTAAAAAAGTATCAATTATATAAAAAAAGAAGTCCTACAATGTTCAGCCAATCTGGTCTGTCTGTTAGCTGCACATTCCAATGGCGCTTTCAAAAAGAGTATGCAAGAGTGTTAATGGACTGTTCTGTTGTGCTTATTGTTGAAGAAAGGAGAGAAGGAGCAGCTCAAATTTATGGGTCCATTTTTTTAATTGGGCATCTCTGGAATTGAATAGAGTTGCTGTTGCAAGAAGGTTATAACACTTTTTTATGCTACAGGCATTTCCATGTCCTTTACAAAGCAACACTGCTGTATTACATACCAGCCGAGTGTCCAAACCCTTCATCTTCTAATGCTTACATGAGGTGTAGCCTTGAAGCCACTTGTGCTGGAATAGTCCCATAAACATCAACGGGCTTACTATAGGGCCCCTTTCTGAGTAACCCTTTGTAGTTTTCTTTCCTGTGGAAAGCGATTCTGTGATTAGACTGTGCTTCTTCACATAATGAAATTAGGCTGCATCCATCAGAGCTGGAACTACTATAAGCAACAGGTCCGTAATTTGTTACACAAGGGATACCACTTCTATAAAACGGAAGAGCAGTTGTCAAAACTGGGGGGGGGGGGGGTATATGTTGGCTTTAGGGCTGTTTCATCTGTTTTTACAAGTAGCAGTTACCGGTTATAAGTCTTTGCTCGATTGGCGTAGAGCATGACGCCAGGGGCTACTTCTGACGGTGGGAGAGGTCATTGCACCTCACTAGGTAGCTACCACCCGCCTTAAGCTGGGCAGTCCCCAGCCAGTAAGGTGCTGCCTTGCCACGGTCTGTTAACCTCACGGAGTGTGTGGGGTTTAGGGTGAAAGCCGACAAGCAGATCGATAACCCTGCACCATGCAACAATCATAAGAAAACTTCTCCTGTATGGAAAATTAGTGCAGGGAAATCGCCCCAGAGAGAGACCACAGCTGCCATACAAGGATATCTGCAAGCGGGATCTGAAGGCCTTAGGAATGGACCTCAACAGATGGGAAACCTTGACATCTGAGCATTCAGCCTGGAGGCAGGCGATGCATCACGGCCTCTCCCAATTTGAAGAGACCCTTGTCCAGCAGGCCGAGGCAAAGAGGCAATCCCGAAACCAGCAAAATCAGGGAGCTGGACAGGGGACAGATTGTATTTGTCTTCAGTGTGGAAGGAATTGTCACTCTCAAATTGGCCTTCTCAGACACACTAGACGCTGTTCCAAGTCCTCTATTCAGAGCATGTTACCATAGTCTCTCGAGACTGAAGGATGCCTAATCTAAAAACTGTGGGAGACCAGAAAGCATGTGTGAAGTGCCCTTTTTGCTTAATTACCACTGCTATGAAGCCAATCTGCTTAAGATCTTCTTAACAATTCAAGATGTTCTGAATTTGATAGTCCTTCTGTGTCTCTGTCCAGCTTGCTCAGTCTCCCACCCCTCTTTTTTTTCTGTGTTGGCCTCCTCTCTCTTTCAGCCTCACAAGGTTTCACTCTACAGTGCTCTTGCTATCTTCTTGCTGCCAGTCGCATGTGTTTGAGGCTCTTCAGGTATTGGCTGGGAGCATGGAGAATGGTAACAGAAAGCAGCAGGTTGGAATATTCTGTTAATGTTGACATACAAAGCCCTGAATGGTTTAGGACCTTGCAACTTGTCAAAGCACCTCTTGCTCAGATTGATCTCCCATCCCACCCACACCTCCCACACACCTTCTAATCCCAGATGCTATGGGTGGCCACCCCAAGGGACGCCTAGAAATCAACAGTCAGGAAACGGGCCTTCTCAGTGGTTGCTACCTCACTGTGGAATGCCTTCCTGGTGGAGATGCGTCAGGCCTCCACTCCCCTCGTCTTTAGAAAGCAAGTAAAGACATGGCTTTTAACCCAGGCCTTCTACAGTCTTACCCCTACTTAATTTTAACTACTTTCCATTATTGACGACCCATTGTTTATGGCTTAATTGATGCCACTCTTGCCACCATCTTTCGTGTTAGTTTATGTCTTTAAATATAGTTGGGTTTAGGAAGGGTTTCTTTTCTGTTTGTTGTTTTAACCTATGCTTATTATTGAATTTTATGTTATGCTTATGATGTATAAGACTACAGACAGATGGCAGTACAAGCTGTTTTAAGGAGTTGCAATTCAAATGAAATCTTGGTCTTGTTGCATGCTCCGTTGACAGTTCCAAGTCCTGTTCCTTGGTGGGGAATGAACAGGACCTAAAGGGATTGTTTTTTGTCCTAAAAACATAGACTTCCCAGTCATAGAATATAGGAAACTGTGATAGCCTGTGTCAGATAATTGGTCCATCTAGTCTATTAGTGAAAACTCTCACTGGCAGCAGCTCTGCAGAGTTTCAGGTGGGATTTTTTGGTACCTGCCCAAATTATGCTAAGGATTGATCTTGGAACCCTTTGCATGCAAAGTGTGTGCTCGTTCACTGAACAACGGCCTCTCCTTCTGTTCTTGTAGTCTCATTGGTTTTTTGGGTTTTAGGGGAGCAATATTTTGATGGCCACAGAACAAGGACATTACATGCTTCGTGTCACCATCGTTCTCAAGGACTTCTAAAACCCTAGATCTGCATGCAGCCTCTAATGTCCGCCTCCTCAGAAAACCCTTATACAGTGGTGCCTTGACTTACGAACGCCCTGACGTACGAACATTTTGACTTATGAACAGCTCCGTTTGCAAAATTTTGCTTTGACTTGCGAACGGAGCTTTGACTTACGAACAAAAAAAACACGGGGGAAGCGGGAAATGGACTTTGGACTGCCTGGTACTGTGATTTTAAAATGTAAAAATTGGTTTAAAAGGTGCTTGGTTTGGTTTAAAGCTGCTTGGTTTTGAAGGTGTTCTGTTTAAAAGGTGTTCCCTCCCTCCCTCCCTCCTTTCCTGCCCTTTTTTTTAAACCTAAGTCATCTTAGGTTAAAAAAAATATTTCTCCCCCTAGTGGTAGAGGACGGATTAACCGGTTTTGCATTAGTTCCTATGGGAACTAATGCTTTGACTTACAAACGGCGCCTCGACATAAGAACAAAAAACAGCCGGAACGGATTAATAGGTTTTCAGTTCATTCCTATGGGAAATGCTGATTTGACTTACGAACGTTTTGACTTACGAACATCTTCTGGGACGGATTAAGTTCGTAAGTCAATAATGGAATGATGATTTTTAAATGTGGTTGCTGCAACTGGAGTCTAGAATCTAATGAATATCATCCACTTCTAACCCTAGCCAAAGGTTCTAAATATCTGAAAATGTATGTGCGTGTGTGTGTAACAGTTCTAGTAACATTTGTCTCTATATAAACTTTATATAAATAAAAATTCTGTAGACATTACACGTAGTGGAGTCAGTCATGGAGCACCTGGCCCAGTTATGCACTATCACATCCTTTTGCCTTATAGACAGACAGGGGGCTAGTTTGGGATGCGTGTGGCTTAGATAGGCCAGATGTGCAGGGGTGGGAACACCCAAATCAGTACACTTCAATTTACTTTTATCATTCCTGGTTTGTTTCTTCTTGTCAGTATTTTTTAAAGAAGGTTGCTTTCTAGTCCTGAATGAACTAGAATGCATGTAAAAACAACAGCAAAGGGTGTAGTGATTCCTTTAAAAATATTTTTATTTGGCACAGCAATAACAAAGAATCTTGTAGCACCTTAGAAACTGAACAGAAGCATGTGATGGTTTGTCTGACAAAGCAGACTGCAGTGTACAAGAAAGTTTATGCCATATATAATGAACTAGTCTTTAAGGTGCTGTTTGTGTAGCACAGGCTATCCCCTCCTCTGGAAATGCTTGGCATACCCCTCCATGGACTGCAGGACCCCCCTCTGAAATGAAATTGTTTATTGGTATTTTCCTGTACTGGCTATGTGTCGGTATTGAGAGGTACAAAATCTGTGAGTAGGGAGGTAGCATACAGCAATCTTGACCAGATTAAATTCAGATTCAGATTAAACAGAGTTACTGCCCCTTATGGTTATTTTGGGAGTAGTGGAGAGACACGGCTTACCTTGTTAACCTCACTGGTTTCTAAAGGTACAGCAGCAAAACTGATGATTTTTTAAAAAGTAAGATAAAACACAAAATGATGACTATAAGTAATAATCTGCATTTTGTATGCATTCAAACAAGGCGTGCCTGCCTCTTAAAGCACACGGAAATCCTCAGACGCTCTGGAGAACATTTCTGGAGATGTCATGCTCGCTTAGACACTCAAGAATGCAAAGTCCTCAGCATCACTACTCTCAAATTGCAGCTTCTGTTTGAGATGTTGTCACCAGGCTGCACTCGTGTGCACTCTCCTTTGAGGCAGTTAAATGGCCTGAAAAGGTGGCTCAGACGTCTGTCTGAATGTCCTCTCGTATCCCTTCATTCTTCACACTGCTCTGCAGTGTTGGCTTTGGTTCAGAAATGTCCTATTGGTAATTACCTCACTTCGTTTTTTAGTTTTGTTTTGTTTTTTTAGTTGCTCAGTAGGGGTAGAGATCATAGTCACTGTTACAAGGTGATCCTTTTCTTTCTGGGCTGTAGAGATTGAGCAAAGGAAAAAAAAGGGGGGAAAGGGAAGAAAGTGGGGGGAGAGAAAAAAAGACCAAATGACAGTTAAGATTGCCTGGTATTGAAGAGCTGTTGGTTTTCTTACTGTGGAGGAACATGTAATTCGTCTGCTCATTTTGCATGGGGCAAACTCCAAATGTCTAATTCCTCCTTTTCTTTGTCTTGGTTTATGACAGATGCCTTCCCCTCATTTGTAGCAGTATTTGTAGTTCCAATATTTACTTTTCCAAAGTCATTGGCACAATCCTCTGGCATTTTAAAAAGACCAAAAACATTCTACAGTGTATTTGCTAGTATCTTATGTTCTCCTTCCCTTCTTTTTAATGGCCCTAATGCTCATTTTACTTATTCAGAATATTAAAATAGCAAATAGCTTATATGAGGTGTTGCTAATTACCTGTATTACTATGCTACTGTGACAGATGTGAACAAAAAAGAAGCTGAAAATGTCCACAGCTGTGCACGCCATGACATTGTGCTGATACACAGACAGAAGGCTAACAGATGTTCCAAACTATCATATTGCCCACGCCTTCCTTCCTTCCTTCCTTCCTTCCTTCCTTCCTTCCTTCCTTCCTTCCTTCCTTCCTTCCTTCCTTCCTTCCTTCCATGTGGTTAAGGATTTAAAAAATACAGTCAAGAAAAAAAGTATTGTGTAATAAAGCATATTCAAGTAATAAAGACAATGAAAGCTAAAACTCGGCAATGTGTAAAAACCAGCATTTTATACCAAACATTGGCAGAAAAGAGAAATGTGAACAGCTCTGTTAGACATCTATAGGAATAGTGCTAAGTGCATCTCCTTTGAGCAGTCTCTCCAACATTACTGGGCAAATTGAGAGTTTAGAAAGTGTAGGGTGCATGTTTATAACATTGAGTGCAGGACAGTTGCAAATCTAAGGAGATATGTCCTCTGAGTCCCCATCTGTGATAATGCCATGTCTTACACATGGTAGCAAGATTTATCTCTTTCCTGTCATTTTTTTGGGTGGGTGGGTGGGAAGGGTTTGCCATTTAGTTGTGAAATTCCATAGCAAATCATACAAAGAAAGCATGGAAGAATATATATCAACAGTATTTATGCCAGACTGTTGGTGATCATTTGCCTTGTTATTTTTCTGTTGAGGATTTGCAGTATGGTTGGAAAATACCAGTATTTAAAAATAATACGGACATCCTTTTAATTCATTGGCCTTTGGCAGGAGCTTTCAAATTTGTGCTTACTCCCGGCATCATCACCATATGATTTACTACATTTAAATATAAGCCCTGGCATTTATTAATTTTATCTTGCACACTGAGAATAGCTGTTTTAAAATGGAGAGAAGATACTAATTAAAACTGTGATCCTTCTCGCCATTCAACTTTGCTATTGTATTTGTCCAATGAAAAAAGAAGAAAAAGTTGTGTAGAGCAACATAATACCATACTGAAGTTTGTTTGTTTTTTTAAAAGGCAACGCTGATGAGGAAGAATCTGGATTCTGGATGTACAGAAGTTGTAATGGCTTAAACATTATGTTCAACATAATCAACATTCGGCCTCTTCTATTCCATAGTTCTGTTAAGAAACATGACTCCAAATAGTACCTCTTTGCTGGGTTTGTTTCTAAATTACTCCCCACACTTAATTACGAGGATGAGAGGGATGCCTTATTCCTCTTTGTTATAGGCTAAGCTCTCAGTAATCCCAAACAAAAGAGCCAGTTCTGGAAGATATAGGATTTGCCAGCAGGATTATGGTCTCATAGATAATGATGTGCAGTCAGCAGAAGCAAAGCTTTATTTTAATTCAAATAAGCCAATAAACAAACCACTGACAAGAGTAACTGGTTTCTGTTGCCACATTGGCAGCTGAATGATAGAAAATCTATTATACCCTGTTCACCATATGTTTAATTTAATAGAGATACAAATTAAACTCTCTATAGCACCTATTAATTTAACAATGCATTTTAATAACTATCCCTATCTGTATGTATGTTGTATCCTCTATATGTTTATATATACACACACACACACATTTGTGAATATGTCCCTATGACTATAGGAAGGACGTTGCTTTTACAAATAACTTCATCAAATCGTATCAAGTAAGAGTCTGCCAGATTTTCTTGTCAAAAAAAGAGGACATTTTGAGATATATCAGAAGAGTAGCAGCAGAGTTTTGTATGACATAATGAGGTAATTGGGGTTTGTGGACTCAGGCAAATTGCTTTTAGCATAGCTGCTTCCTCCTTCAATGTTACTGCTGTAGTTTTTATGTAAGCTATAAAACCTAGGTCTAGGCAGGGAACTCTTCAGTTTTGCTCTGAACAGCTCGTAATCCGCAGAGGCGGGGTGTGTCACAGTAATGCACCAGGAGGTTTCCTTGGCATGAGTGTCATGAGGGCAGAGGGAGAATAGCTGAGTGAATGAATTTTACATTTTTTACTTAATGACTTGAAATTAAGCAAGGCAGTATACAATTTAAAATCCACTCCTGAAATATCCCATCTGCTTTTGGAACGATCTCTGGGTTTCTACCCCTGACGTTGTCATATTTCTTTATCAAAGTACCAATACAGGATATTCCTTGTTTCTTATTGGTCAACAAAAAAATTGCAATTTGGCTAGCCCAGTGCATCGGGGATCGTTGAAAGTTGCTGTTTCTTATATGGCAAACTGATGGCAATATTTGTAACACATTTCATTTTGTCAATACTTACTGATGTGAAAGTCTATATTCAAAAGGTTCAGTTCGAATTGCAATTTGAATTAATGGGGGAGTCCAAGAAATCTGAAAACATAATTCTGAAAACATATGGTCCCAATTCAAAGCTCTGGTCTCAACCTTTAACTTTCTTAAAACTCCTTGGTATCAACCATTTGAGTGACACCTTCACTTACGTAAATAATCCTGTCTGCACCAAAGATTCTTCTCAAGTGGTCATCAGTAAGATCTCTTAGATGTTGTGCAATGAAGACAGGGCCTTCTCAGCAGTGGCCCCATCACTGTGGCAGTCTATTCTTATTGACCCTCACTTAGCTCCTATAATATGAACACTTAGGCAAGCAATGAAGACTTTTAAGGCTGCCTTCAGCTAAATTCCTAATTGGCTTGCGTGTTCCAAACAGCTCTGAAATGTCTGCTTGTGTCTGTGTCTGTTGTGTGTTGTATCTTTTTTTATACAATAGCTGTAGCCACTGTACGGTTATAATCGATGAGCAGTTTTCATGTTATCTCCCCTACTGAAACAAATAGTGAAAAATGTGTTTTGTTTCAGATTTTGATCCCCCTCCTCCTTTGGGCAATATTTTTATTACAACTCTTATTCACTGTTGTCGTATTTCAAACTCCCAACCCTGATACCTTCCAAAAAGAGTGTATACGATTTTGATGAGGTCCAAAATAAATGAGAAAATAATAATCAATAGCATCTGTATCTATGGAAGACGGTATAGCTGATGCAGCCATCACTTCCTGTCCAAAAGAACTGGTAGAGAAATGGTTGCAACAAATAAAAACAGCAAACACTAAACCTATCCCTCACATCAAATAAAACTGCCTTCAGTTGCCTCTGAAGATCAGCAAGAGAAGACAAAAGGTCACGGGTGTCAGGGGCATTTCAGGGCCTCAAATGTCCTGCTTCTAGTTGAAATAAGGCTGTCACCATGAAAGAACAGTGTCTATAGCAGTGGTTCCAAACCTTGCGTCCCCAGATGTTCTTGGACTGCAAGTCCCTGAAATCCTAGCCAGCAGAATTCTGGGAGCTTTAATTCAAGAACATCAGGAGACCCCAGGCTGGGAAGCACTAGTCCATAGGATTTCTTCATTAGCAGATCTCTGTGTTGCAGAAGTTGGGATTGGGGGACACCCGGCATTTTCTGAGATAATCAGGAACCGCACCGTTTGGGCTTTAAAGTCAAAATCAGCAACTTGAATTGAATGCATATGTTATGCCATCTAATTGTATATGTTTATTTACGCAGACCTATACTTCACAAAGTGGAAGTGTTAACAGTCTATATGGGTGGATATCTCAAGACCACTTTCCAGGATGGCCTACACGATCATTCCACAACAATCTAATAGCCAAGTCTTGGGGCAGGGTTGGGCAGCACAAGGCCCAAAGGCTGTATGTGGCCTTTCCATGGCCATTTATGCAGCCCTTTCAATATTCCTTGCTGCCAACTATGTTGATGCCTAAAAGCATCACCCTTGAGTTTCTGCCATGCCACCAAAGAGTCATGGGGAAGCTTGCAGGAGCCTCAGGCTTCAAAGAAAAATGGTGCATAAGAAGCAATCTCCATGTGCCTCCTACCCCATCTCCAGGGTTTGGGTACCAGTGGTCAGATCCCAGTCTTCCAGCAGTGGATACCACTGGTGAATGAATCAGAGCTAGAGGAGCACATTCTGAGCTACAGTTACCACCTGGGACTCTATGAGCAAAGCTATCCCCAGGGGGCCCCATCCAAACCTGTTAGTTCAAGAGTTCAAAATGTCTAGGAGACCTACCATATCTAGTATCATCATAGTCTCTGCTTGTCTGTTTTGATTCATCATAAATGTAAGTCCACTAGCATACCATGTTTCCTATATATTCATTCAAAGAAGCCGTGTAACACATGGACCATGTGGGAGAGGCAGCATTACTTCTGCCATAGGTGCCTGGATATCTGTGTATCCACTTGAAGAACTGGAGAGAGCTGGGAGGGAGTGGCCTTAAGCAAGATGGAATCATTCCCTTCAAAACAGCACATTGTGTATGGAATGCTGAACTTTCTTAAGTCCACAGCATCATTCCCACCAACTAATGTAGCCTACTAAAATCAAACTGATAGCTACAAAGAGGACCTTTAAGCTAATTGTGATTTTTCTGCAAAGGGGACATCATCAGACTAGCTCTCCCTTGGCCTTGTTAAAAAAAAAATTCTGAAAAGATTTTGAGAGAGCATACAGGATAATATACTTCTGCTGATGGTGTCTTAATTCTTTTGGCTTTTTTCCTCTCCTTTCAGTGGTTTTAATAATGGCTTGTTGCACAGCATGTGTGTGTGTGTGTTGTGTTTTCCACTGTAGACTAAACATAAGCTGCCTTAAGAAAGCTCTTTCAAGGACTGATAGGTTGCCTGGAAATATTTAAGAAATAAAATAAATAATACATTTGCTTGGAATTCAGGAAGTGCTCCACTGAGTTAGAACATATTGGCTCACTGTGTGAATAACAAATACTTACTTTAGAATAGATAATCAATATGGATGATAGTAATGAAGTCAGGAGGAGAGAGGGTAGGAGTCTGTATGAAGCCTTGAAGAGGAGCACCCATCTGGTAATAACCCTCTCCACATTCCAGTTATGGCTTAATCATGTTGATTACACAAAGGAAAGCAACGGCCAGGTGGGACCCAGCCACTGGGGTGTGTGCGCTTTCTTTTTCAGCTGTCAAGAATTTCCAGTTGAGAGATGCTCATTCCTTGATAATTGGAAGCAAGAAGACTGGATCTCTCCCTCTCCCTCCCTCTCTCCCTCCCTCCCTCTCCCTCCCTCCCTCTCTCTCAATATATATCTTTGCAAATAGTTTCAAGGATTATTTGCCATAGATTTCTTTCAGTGCGACTGCCCCACCCCACCCCAAAAGAACCCCTTTGGTCATTTATAATAACAGTATCTTCTAGGGGCATGCATATGAAGTTGTGATTGGGAGTGGTGCCCAGCAGTGTCTTCTACATTGGGTTCTGGCAGTGATGCAACTGGGGCAGGATCTCAGGAGTAAGGTCCGGGGATCCTCAACCACCATGAACAACCTGGGAGGAGTAGGTTTTGGAGCATCAGCAGATGACTCCAGTCCAGTGTTGGCACCTGGGCCACATCTGGGCCACCATAGAGCCCAGTAAGTCAAATGCTACTTAGCATGGGATCCTTTTTTAAAAAATCTCATGCGAGTGATCCTCAGCTAGGCAAGGACATGGGTGGGAGGGTTTTGCACGCTGTGCTTGTAAGGTCTAGCCCACTTCAGCTGAACAATCTGCACACTGATCCAAAACATGCATGTTATCTGAAAATCAGTTCCATGACCACAGACCACAGCTTTGTGAGATTTCAATGTGTATATGGAGGTTCTCCTGATGACAGAATATTCCATTCTCTTCAGCATTGCAGCTTGTTCAGTTTGTGCACACCAAGAGTATATACATTGACTGTGAATCTCCATACTGAAATGGGTGATATTCACACAGAACTCTGTAGATCCATCAGTCATGGTATCAGAGAAAATCTGTTTAAGCTGAAGGTCTGTTAAATCTTCAGCACACATAACAGCAGCTTAAGTGGTTTAAAAATGTGTGTATACACACATAATATACATATATGTATATTAATATAAGTTTATGTATTCTGCATAATTAGTGCCCACAAACCCTACTGCAATTAAGTTGTTCCTAAGCCCAAACAAATCACATATTCCCTGTTTACTCTACTTCTTTTTCTTCCCCTCTCATTTCCCTCCCCATGCCAAATTTTAGACTAAGTGCAGCAAGACAGGGATGTATTCTTTGTACCAACAAATGATGATGATGATAAGGATCCTTTATGCATATGGATCAAGATCAGAGCTTGGAAAGGTTACTGTAATTCCCAGAATTGCCCAACTAGTAATTCCACACAAACTTAAGTAGTGCCCAGATGCTAATACAAACTGAATAACAGGAATTACCTGCATACAAATGTAACAACAGGAATTATCAATTCCCACTCCAGTAGATTTCTACCTCCTTACCCTATCTCCTAAATTCAGTTGGTATTTCATGCCTACTGAGCATACTGAGTCCTCACTGTGCTGTTTTGGGATTTCAACTTCCAAATTGTTGGGGATTTTGTAAAGTTGTGTTTTGTTTTGTTTTAATGTTTCCCCACACCTGCTGGTCTTACCCTCTTGTGTACTGGTGGTGCCAATTTGGGTACATGAGAATCTGCTTTTGGAGAAAGACTACACAGTGATGCTGTCCTTGTTATTCCAGCTTTAAAGTGATTTACCATTTATTTAGTTTACAGTGATTATACTAATTAATAGACTAATTGATCTGTTACTTCACTGTTTGCAGAAGTGAGTTCAAAAATACCTGACAACAGAAAATAACTGAAAATTGAAGTAGCAATGACTGAAAGATGCTTTTGAAACAAGGTAGATGAATCTGAGCTGGCTATTTCAATGTCAACGAAGCCAACATGACTGATGCCCAGATTCTTATGTGAGTCTCATTTGTTTCAAAGGAGTTCAGCCAAAGCCCCTAGTAGGTTGTTGTGACCAATACATTTAGGGCTGTGGTGTAAGTTTAGAGTTGGATTCATTTTCTTTGTCAAGATGGTCCTGAAAGGGTTAAATCTATAACCGGTTCTATTCTTGTCTACTGGGGAAATCCTCAACTGTAGCAAAGGATACATTGCTTTCAAAGTATTTTTGGCACTATAGCAACTGGTGAGAAGGAATTCTGTAGCAAATAATGAGAGTTATTTTCTCCCTCTAATATAAATGAGAGAGTTCTCAGATATCAGGATTGGCCTAGCAATCAGGGCTTGAAAACATCCCCATTTTTTTTTGGACTGTGAATTGCAGCTGGGACAAAGACGAATCTGTTCCCTAAACCTTTGGTTGTATAAAGGTGCTTTCGATCACATTTAATTGGCTGAACAGTTTCCCTAGTACATTACAGAGGAAAAGTTAATTCAATGGTTTTATAGTTAGTGTGTTTAACTCTATAATGCCTGGAAAAAGGAGCAATCTGATTTAGGGGCTTTCTCATAAGAATGAGCTATATCATCACTTTCCCTTGGTGTGGAGTCTGAACAATAATTCCATGATATATGTCTGTATAAATCTCTTTTCACCTGAGAGACAGAAGAACAAAAGGGGGGGGGGGAGAGAAGGGATAAGGATGGGAGCGAGGCTAGAAATAATATTGTATGAATTTTTCAGAGATGCTTGATTTTCCCATTAGGCATGTGATGATGGAGAATTAGCAGAAAGATGTCCTTCATAATAAGCTGCATTCTTAATTTTAAAACTACTTGATCTCCTGTAAAGATGAAAGGAAGGCAACTACACAGTACTTTTCACATTGTATAGTGTCCTACAATTGCCAGTTTCTGAGATATTCACTCTTCTGTCCATTTGATAATGACAAGTGTGTTTCAGGATAGGATCCTGTGGCATTCTGAAGATCTCGCATTTCTGATTCCAGATTAATTTCACTACCGAATGGTTCTGAACGTACTTCTCTGGGAACCATTTATAATGATTTTCCACTCCATAAATGCTTTGGCTGTACATATTAAAAGTGTATCAAGGGACAAGAATCCAGATTAGAGGGTGTTGAATCCAGAGCCCTGGCTGCTGAGCAGAATGAGACTTGATAGACAAAAAGCATGTCTGAGGCTCCTCAACATGTAAAACTATCTATGCCCATTGTGAAGAATGATTTGAATTTCACATGCAAAGCCTGCAGTTTTTCTTGATTCAGCTTTATAATACATTTTTCATCATTATTGACATATCTGTGGCATTTTTGAGTGTCAAAAGGGATGTGTATGTTATCACTGTGGTTCTTAGCAACAACCTTGTACAGAAGACTTCCCCCCCCCCCCCCCCTATTCTTATGCCAGAACTGGAGCTGTGTACAGGGAGTATCTCGTAAGAGACACTGCTGGAGTTAATTGTGAGATTTAAATGCTGATTTTTTCATTCACGGATCAGTATCCTAGACACAGCAGTGCAGTTGGAACCTGGGGCCAAAGTCAAGGGCCCTGAAGCTCTGGAAGGTCCCCAAATAACCACTGAAAGAGTCGATGCAATAGGGGCAACAGCAAACATGCCTTGGACACAGCACATGGGCCAGCTCAGAAAGGGAATCACTTTAGTCTGTAGCCTGTTGCACCAAAGGCAAGAGTCTTGTGAGACCTTAGAAAGTTATTGGTTTTACTCAAGCTTGTGTTAATTGCAACCTGTTTCTTCAGATGCAACTGAAATGTCATTTCAGGTGCTCTCCACTTATGCTTTTCCCCATCTTATGTTCACTGCATCCTGCTGTTGTATCTGTTCGCATGCACACACATAAAAACTTTATGCATGCTTGTGTGCATTTTTCTTGAGATATGCATTTATATAAAGGAACAGGTATGTACATAACCTGGGGGTGCTCCCTGGGCCATCTTTATCACTGAAGGCTCTTCATGCACTGGTAATCTCCCGCTAGACTACTGCAATGCACTTTACATAGGGTTGCCCTGGAAGATGACATGGATGCTGCAGCAAGTACAGTGCAAAGAAGCTAGACTGCTAGGAAGAACACATTCAGAGCCCAGATCACACCAGTTCTTAAGGAATTCTATTGGCTAACTGTGCTGCTGGTCCAAGTTCAAGGTGCGGGTGACAATCTGTAAAGCTATAAGTGACTTGGGACCCGGGTACTTGAGGTGATGGGTCTCCCTGCTGAATCACTAGGATCTGCTGGGAAGGAGGCTCCGCCAAGGAGGACTATCCACCATACGAATGGTCTCCCCTTAGAGGCTCAACTGACACTGATGCTAACCTCATTTTAGTGAAAAATTAGAACATGGTTATTCAGTGAAATCTGGCAGGGATTAAGCCTCATGGCTTTGATAGGCTGTGCAGGCTTATTTATTGTTATTAGTTCTAATGCATTCTGTAGTTTTTAATGTTTTAAATGGTTTTGAATTTATTTTTAAACTCTTTTATATTGTTTTTATTGTTGCTCTCTGCCCTGAGATCTTAAGATATAACATGGAATATTAATGTCTTTAATAAATATATAAAATTTTGCATGCAATTGGCAATATTTTTGTGTATAGGTTTACCTAATTGGCCAATTCTTTGCAAACAGTCTTTTTTATTATAATGCTGGTTGATGCATTCTTCCCTGATGTATGTATTTGGTGCACATTTTCTTGCAATATATGCATTTTTCTACTCCTTTTTCTTTTTTTTTCCCTTCCCTTCCCTTTTTTCCCCTTGTGCATTTCTTTTGTTTTGTTTTATTTTTAGTGGCTTGGAACCCCACGCTGCAAAATCAAATCTCTGTCTTCTGGTGCATATATTTATGATGGAAGTGCAAACTTTCTACACTTTTATTAAATTAGAACTGAATGAAATTCTTTCCTATCCCTAGTTAGGGCCCTCTGGTCACAACATCATCCTTTCTTATTATTTAAAAAATAATTTAATCATCCAAGTGACTGGTTGCGCATAAACATGGTTACAATTACTCTTGTTGTTGTTGTTACTATTATTATTAAATTTTCTTTTAAAGTACTCTTTTCTACAATAAAATGGTACTTATTCCCAAGCAAATCCCATTATATTCTTGTGATAGTGCTAGAAATGACTGTTAAACATTAGCTGCACATAGATAAAGTATTTTTCTTTTTGTAAAATAGGTGGCAAGCAAGTTTTTGTTTCCTTGTTTGGGGTTTTTTTTCTAACAAATTAGGAAGGTAGAGATTGATGTAAAACATGAAATGGAAGGAATAGAATATGCTTTGCAATTGAACCAAGACCACAAGCCCATCTGAAAGAGGGCAGAATTTGAAGGCTCTGAAGTCCAAAGTCTGAAATTACCTGACCCTGTCACCGGGATTTAGGCATTCCGAGGAAACAGCCTGTACGTAAGGGCTGCATTGGCCAGAATGCTCATTAGCATTACAAATGTCTTTCTTCCCCTTTCGCTTAGTATTGATCAGAGGGTGGTATAATTATGTGAGTAGGGACTGGAATATAATTTCAACCTCTCAGGTGCCAAGACACCTGAATGCCGTTAATGTGGGATAGAATGCAGCTGGGAAATCAAATCTGACTTCTTGGCAATGTAGCTTTTTAAGCACAAAACCAATTGGAGCCTGGTGTGAAAACGCCCAAATTGTTGCTAATTCTGATCGGAGAGCAACTTCAATGTTCTTTTGCAGCAGCCACGTATTTTACATTTGAATTATTACAGAAATGCCAGAAGTGCCCTGGGGGATCGTGCCTGGGATCCCCTGCTGCCAGGCTGCCTGGTGCGGTCCGCGACCCGGAGGAGCCAAGGGTATGGCTACCAGGCAGCAGGGGCCCCGCCGCCCACCTCCTTCCTGCCCCCCCCCGTCCTTTCGATGGGGGCCGGCGGGTGGACCCTTGAGTGTGTGGACTGTCGCCACGAGGAGAAGTCATCATCAGCTTCCTAAAGCGCTGAGCCAGTACTGTAAAGAGCTCGGGACCCGATCCCTGGCGAGTTCCTCCTGGGTTGGATTTTTGTTTGTTCCAAAAGGACCCTCCGGGTGGGCTTCTCGGTGGGTTTTGTTCCCGGTTTTCACTCTCCTCGTCTTGTGCAACCCGCTCAGGTTGAACCTGTTGATTCTTCGCGGTTGTCATTGCCAGATTAAGCGCTTTCAGCAGGTTTTGGAAGCATTTTCACCCCGGGGGGACTTTCCGAGAAGAACTGAACCTTCCTACCCCACTGCCCCACTTAAATTCCGTTTTTATTCCCCCCCACCCCATACCTTTCAAGTGATATGGTAGTAATTGCTAGTTTGTCTCGTGTGGCGGTGGTTTGAGGGGGCATTCCTTGGGCGGGGATGGTCGCCCATCACCTTTTGCCCCTTCACCCCAAACGCTTTTTACTGGGAAGTAGGTGACTGGCGATCATCGAACTGACCGAACCAAGGTCCAGCTTTGTGGCTCTTCGTCTGCCGATTTACCCACTTCGTGCAGAGCCAGATACCTCTCAAGAGTTTTTAAACCGAGTTCATTGCTAGTCTGAAAACGCCTGAGAGGACGAGGAGGGCAACATTCCTTCCATCTTATGTAAATAGGGTTGACTTGGCTTCGACCCAGTGAAACTGGAGTCGTGGATTTGAACTGGGTGGGCTGCCCGATCCGTAATTAAACGGATACATTTCAATGTGTGTATGTAGGCCTCGGTGTATTCTTTTCCCCAGAACCTTTTTGTGAATCTCAGTGGGATTCCTCCAGAGTAAGAGGGCCGTTCGGTGTGCCCTCTGCGGCGGGTCAAAGAACGTAAGTCCCGTGAAATCAAATACTTCGGCTTGACACGATTTTAGAGGCTTGCCTTCCCGATTAATTTAAGTGAGACGTGCCCAGTGGTGTCATCCCAAACGCGTCAACTCATGGGTAAGCCCCATTGAGTTTATTGGAGCTTATTCCCCCGTAAGTGTTTCTAGGATCGCAGCCTTAAGTCACCTTGAATCCCATTTTTCTCCTCTAGATACCCCTGTGCCTAGCGTTGCGGTGCACCTAAATAGTACAGGCGGCGCCGAAATACATTTACAGAGAAGTAAATTGATTTACGCGGGACTTCTTTTCCACACGAGGGGCAGTCGCCTTTGGAAACTATATTTTTCTTTCAGAGATGACCTGCGCCAAGGTCTCGTGTTAGGACGGTCGGAAAAGGTGAGGCGTTTGTGTTGGTTAAATGGCAAAATCGCCAGCCGAGAAAACATATTACCTTAGGGAGACGTTCAGATGGAAGGGAAAGGAAATTCACAGCAATCAATAGATGGGGATTTTGCCTCTTGATAAGGCCATTTAATTAAATTTTCCTCTCAGGGCTGGCTTATTGTAGGATTGCGGCTTCCTTTCTTGGGAGAGGACCTAAATTCCGAATGGACGGCTTTCTTCTTTTTCTGTGGACTTCGCAAGAGGCGGGTGCCTGCGTTGTTAGTGATACCAATAAGAATATTGTTAGCAAGAACGATGATAATATTACAATAAGGTCACTCTGATTGTTTTCAGCACAAACTGTGGAATTTCCTTATTATTTTAATCTAGTGACCCTGGTAATAAGTTAAACTAGTGTACTGCCAAACTCCTTGATAGAAAGCTTGCGGCTTTCTTGTAAAATTTAATGTAATCTTTTTCCAAACCAGGCGCAGATCGAACAGCCCCCGGTTCCCGGTAGAAGAGAGAGGGGGCGGTCTTTTGGGAAAGTGCCGGGAAAATCAGTTCCCGAGAAGAAACTTCGAAAGCCGACAGATACTTAGTATTAGTTGTATGACCCCGAAAATCTCGAAGGTGGGCGTGGGAGACCGAGACTTTGGTGGCCTTCCGGAACCGACCCACCTCGATTCGCTGAGGCGGCGGTGCGCATTGCAGTGGCTCAATAGTCGGTCACGCCCGTGGCTGCGGTGGAGCCGGACCGGTTCGAATCCTCCTGCTCAAGCAGGGCCAACCAGTCCAAGCTAATTTGGCTCTTAATCTGAGTTCTGCTTGGCCTGAACTAGGCTGGCGTTCGCGTTACTTGAAAGTAATTTATAACGGTGCCGCACGCGCCGTCTCTTTTTCACCCAGCATCTCCGAAGAGAAAAGCGCAGGCATCTCTGCGCGTGTGTATGTCGTCTGGAATCTCTGTAAAGCTATTCTCGCGTGTATGCTTGTGTGTATGTGTAACGCTCTGATTGCCGAATCAACGACCCCCTTGGTATAAATTTCGGACATACTCGCGCTTAGAGAGAAGCCCCTTAAACCAGCGATCCGTCTAACCAGAAAGTAGGTATAAAACTTTCCGACAGCCCCGTCCATAATCCTATTAAGTCGAAGCAAGATGAGACGTGTTTAATTCTTAACACGTTCAGGGTGCTTGATTTCTTGATGTTTATTGTATCAGCATAACCAACAAAGTAAGGGTGGTTGTTGGTTTCTCTCCCTGGCGATCTCTACGAATATTTCTGACGTCCAGAAGCCACACAAACTCCTTAGGTCGAAAAGAAATATGCTTTCTGCCCGTATTTCTACTTGCCAAAAAGGAATGCGTTATTTCTGCTCAGGCCTTACGTAGGAGGCGACTTTGCGGACCCGAACGCAGGTTGCCACGGGACCGTTTTATGGAGCGCTGAAAAGGACACGTCGCTTTCGGCGGGCGTGGTATACCTGAGGAAAGAATTTCATATCAATTAATATTAGGATGAATTGATTCTAAGTAGAACTGATATCATAGATGGTCATGGTAGCATTATTTCGGCTCCTTCCTGATCCCCAACCCAGTTAAGGAGAAGCGCGCTTACTTGGTGGTAACAAAATAGTCCCATTCAATCTAATGGGATGTGAATTGGGAAAAGGGCGTTTCCGAACTCGAATCGCCATCTGTGCGGGGTGGAGGGGCCGGCCAAAGAAGTGATCCGGTTTAACGGGCTCTCCGGCTTTCTTTCCTTCAAAAATGCTTCGTCTGCACGCCTAAAATCGCTGCTGCAGTTCGGATCCCGCGTGTTTACCGAGTGATCCGTTCTACCGATCAGTTCTAGCGGGGTTGACTCCAAGTGGGTGGACAGTGGAGCGGGGGGGGGGCAAGCGGGGGGGGCAACTGCAGGAGTCAGATCAGTGGCAGGCAGTTGCAACCTGTCAAGTTTAAACGTACTGAGGGGGGGTCAGGGAAGGCGATGGGGTGAGTCCTCTAATTAATTTACACTTCATCCTTAGGCGCGCTTTAAGGGACATTTAGAATAATCCCTGCTCCTCTCTTTCTCCTTAAATAGTCTTTCAAAAAGCAAAGAGCCCTTGCACGGAGTCGTCAGAAGGAGACGGGGAAGGGGAAGCGGCGAAGTAGGCTCATGAGAAGGAGAGGCAGCCAGAATGATCACCTTCAGGAGCGGGCTGGTGTTCGGGGAGGGTTGCCACTCTCTTCTGAAAAGACTCCCAAATAAACTGAAATCCGCCGGACCAAATGAGAGAAAGCCTTACTTGCGATCCGCAGCGGAGTTAAACCCACGTGAACCTGTTTTCCCCATTCCCCTTGTGTGTTTTTTTCCATCTGTATTTATAACTTCCAGGCTGTGTAAGACAGGAAATATTAATTGATTTTCCTGCCTCAGTTTCAGCTGGACGACCTTTCCGCGCCCCTTCCCCCCCCCCCCTTCCTCAATTCATCTCAGTCTCGGCAACTTCCGCTGATTTCAGGCGATCTTACATCCAAGTCATGGTTTTGGGACGAGGCAAGACGGTTGGTTGTCTGTCTGGGACGAGGCAGGACGGCTTAAATGGCTTTTGGATCGAGGTCTTAAAACCGAGCACTGGTAGTAGCCGAGACGCGTTAGTGAACCACCGAGCCATTCCTCTAGGCACAGATGCCGGGTGCCTTTTCCCACGGCCTCCTGGACACGCATTTCTGTCTTCCTTGGACCTCTGCTGAAGGCGAGAGGGAAGGGATGGTGGCAGAGCCAGGCAGCGAGCCAGGAGCTGCGGGGAAAGGCCGAGGGGGGGGCGGGGGGGCCTCTATCCCGCAGTGACCTGGGCTGGGGTCTGGCAGAGTCGCGTGCCCACTCTTAATTCCCCAATAATCCCGGGTTAGGTGGGTTTCCAAAAGGAGCCTGGAAGGAGTGCGGGGTGTGTGTGTGTGTGGGGGGTTAAGGGGCGCCGAGAAGGGCTGAGGGGGGGAGAGCAAACGGTCTTTAGTTGTTGGAGGGGGTTGGATGGAATGGGGAGACCCAGTGAAGCAGTAGAAGCTCGCCCACCCAGGGCTGTGTTCCTAATCCCCGCAAGAAGTTGCTGACCCCCTACCCAGCCGGCTAAGAAGTCACGGAGAGAGATTACCGTGGGGATGGCGTGACGGAGGCGGCTAAGGCCGGATCCTGAATGCCTAAAGAAGAGTGGACAAGCACAATGACCCGCAGAACGGCTTCCCCCGCCGCGCCCCATTGTGGGAACGCGTTTTTTGTGCCGAGGCGGGCCCTCCCCTGCAGCGGCGGCTGACCTGAAAAAAAACACCAAGTTTTCTGATGGTGTTGGGGTGGAAAGGAGGGCAAACGGGAGTTTCTTCAACCCGGGAGCCTAACTTTCCAGGAATCTAAGAGGGATTAGATTTCTCCCCCCATCGAAAATTAGGGACCCCTTCCCTTAGTGCTGTCCACTTATAAGGACGAGACTTTTTGGAGATCCCTCATTCGTGGGGTTGCCATGAGTCGGGGGCACCTTGACGGCACGTGAGAGCAACAAGCACAAGGAATCATCCCCTTGAGATGACCGCGATCCCGACTTTTTACGCTGATTTTCAGTAAGGCTAAGCAGCGCCTCTGTTGTTTAATCGGAAGGCACATGCCAGGCGCTTTAATTCGGATTATAGATCCCTTGTCATAAATGAGGTCTGGGCTGCGGGTTTCCCCGCTCCTTCAGCGCCGCAGCCTAGAGGGGAAATGGAATGGGGCTTTCTCATCCACGTTTGGATTAGAATCCGGACAGTGGAGAGGCAATTATCACGGATTAACTAATCCTAGCGAAACGTTCTTCTGCAGTGAATTCATTCTGGAGAAACTAGAAAAGGCGAATTAGGGGGAGCAGGCGTGCGCCTTGACTGTATTCGGACCTGACATTCTGGCAAAAGACAAGTGGGGGCTGGGAGGAGAGAGTTGATTCGGCGGCAGCGTGGGATCTGGAGGTGCCATTGGTGAGCGTGTGAATCGAGAGAGTCATGTTTCAGACTAAATGCAGTGGGTGGCACAAGAATAAACAAACACATCTCCGTCTCTGTCAGCCCGATTTACTTCATCCTCCGCCTTTGCAAAGTCCTCGAAGCTTCAAACGACCCAGTTGGGGGAGCGAGGTTCCTTAAAGCAGATGGAGGGAGGCTAAATTGATCTGCCGAGGCCGAGCACCCCTTCTCTGGACGCAACTTTCTGGCCAGCAGGTTTCTCATGAAAGGAAATGTGTGATGCCAGCCCTGGAGAGTGGATGACATGGTGCGCTTTCTCCTACCTCCTCCGCTCTAATGCTAAGGCGGGTTTATTCCCCCTACCCCCCAATCGGAAAATACAACACTTCCCAGCCTACAAAGAAACAGATGTGTGGACTGATTAAGATTTGAGGACCAGAGAGAAGCCCCCATTTGAAAATACAGAAATCAATGTATAGGATAGTAACAGTAACAGTAACCGCAGGAGCTGTAAGAGATCGGTTAGGTCTCGGGAGGTCTTTTTCCATTTGTGTTCCTCCCTTGGGCAGGCGAGGCGGGAGGGGGGGGGGGCAACAAAACCTAAATCTTTATCAAGCCCCTATTCTGTGGCTTCAACAAACAGAATCCCGATTACTTCACGGCGCCTTTTGTTGGCCCTATACAAATGAGAACAAAATGGTTATTCAGGAAAACGCTTTTCGATTTGTATTGTGTGGGGCATGCACAAAGCGCACTGTTATTGTATTAAAAAGAACCATCTGTAGCAGAAACAATAGCATCAAATTATCTTTGAATACCCACTGCAAAAATATAAAGCTTTTATTCTTTATTCTTATTCTCCCGAATAAAAGGGAGGGGGGGAGGGAAATAGAGGGGAGAAAAAGCGAGGCAGAAATGACTTTTTTGTTGTTGTGGGTGCATTCTTATAACGCGCACACACACGCACAAAATCAGCCATTTGGATTTTTTAAGCCATACCATAAACGATTTTCCCTCTCTCTCCCTCTCTCGTTCTTTCTCTCCCTCTGTCTTTCTCCCTCTCTCCCCCCCCCCCCCCCACTACCCGTTCTAGGAGCTGCAGTTTAAAGCTAGGAATAGGACTTGAAGGATGTGTAGGCAACCAGGCGAGCCGGGGAAGAAAAAACGAACTGGATTCACTCTGGATGGAGTAGAAGAAAGCGATGGCGGGGGGTTGGAGTGCAGGGGGGGGGGGGAGATGGAAAGCGGTGGGGGGGGGGGTAAGAGGAGCTTCTCAGCATCTGCGAGTGCCGCTGTCCGGCGGAAAAGTGGCCCAAGCCCCCGAGGCCGGGCGGGACTGAGGAGCCCCCGCGGACTTCGCCTGTCCTTCTACCAATCAGACGACTTCCGAGCCAACAGCCCGAACTGGCAGAAACCTGTAAGTAAACTTCACCCAACTTTGACATGAACTCCAGCCTCCTTTTTTCTCCCTTGCCGGCGCCTTAGGAAAAAAAAAAGAAGAGAGATATATATATATCTATGCTTTTTAAATATATATTTATATAAAGCACCCTCACTGTGTACCCGTGGGAGGCAAAGAGTTCTAGTTGGGTAATTTGGATGTGTCTTTCTCTTTTCTGTCCCCCATCCGGAGCCCCCCCTCTTTTTTTGCATTGAAATCGACAGATCCTGGAAACCTAGGAAAAGCAAGGAGAAGCCTCTCTCTCTTCCCCCCCCCCTTTGTCGCGTCCCCCAACCTGCACGGAGCATCTTCTTGGGTTTTAGAGCAAAGGGGACGCGTCTTGCTAAGAAGTGGAGGGGGGGGGGAGAGGGAGAGAGGGGGAGAGAGAGAGAGAGAGAGAGGAGGTTTTGCACCTATTAGAGCGGGAGGTTCAAAGCCGCGCTGGCTTTGGCATAAACGCTGCTTGGCAGAAGAGAGAGGTAGCTTAGAAAGGGAAGCCCGAGCCAAATTGGAGAAAATGCCATCTGGAAAACACCCCGCGATCGGGCGCTGTCGGCCGGTGCCGCGTCTGAATCTGACCCCGTGCACGTTGAATTTCCGGGAAACAGGTAATGGAGGAAGATGTATTAGCGGGAGGTGTGAGCGAGCGAGCGTGGGGGGCGAGGAAGAAGGAAGAGGAGAATCCAGAGAGATGATGCGTTACCTGGTGAAAGCTCCGAGGCATTGGCGGGGCGCCAGCCTCCGAGGCTTGTTCTTGTTCTCTCACGCCCCCTAACGGTAAACTGAAGCTCCTTCTCTAGATGACTCTCTCGAAGGATGATTTTTCTCTCTTCTCTCTCTCTCACTCCCCCCCCCCCCGTTCTCTGGCCGATTTGCAGCCCCCCCCAGACAAAAAAAAGACTCCCACTCCAAACAATACGCCCGACAGCGCATGACAATGATTTTAAACAGAGCAAAAAATATAGCTGGTTATAATCCGCAATGTCCTTTCCATAATTAAAAAAAGAGCGAGAGAGGTCGTTTTACGAAGTTCTGAGTGTTTTCTTTTCCTTTTTTAAATCCTATTTCATTGTGTTGCTTTTCTTTTTCTTTTCTTTTTTTTTTAAAGAAGAATTTGGTAGATAAAGGTTAATCTTGGGTTGAATGACGGAGCCGTGATTGACAAGAGAAAAGGTGTTGAGGGCAGGTCGGGCTGTCTTATTTACGGCCCACTTCTTGCTATAGAGCCTTTGTTAGGACTGGGAAGCTAATTTAGCGCTGATCAAAAGCACCACGGAGTTAAAGGGGCTGGTAATGACTGCTAATTTCATTTCAGCCTCATACATCCCCGACCGCTGTAATTAAAGACGTGCTATTTAAATACAGGTGAAGAGGCTTTTTTGTTTTTTGTTTTTTTAAGTGGGGGGTGGGTAGGCCGTTACAATTTTATTTAGGCTTTCCATCATAAACGGGTGTGGATACAACGCGTGACTTTAGTGTTTCATGTTTTAAAGGCTGTCTTCTCCTTCCTGTATGGGTCTGACTTTTATCTTGAGCGCTGTCTCCGGTTGTTGTTTTAAATCAAATAAGATTCGTGTGGAAAAATAATTGCAGCCGTGAAGGGGTTACACTGGTTGGGAATGCCGGGGGGGGGGGAGGAGGGAGGGGAGGAAAAGGGGAGGCAAAGATCAGGCTTTTTAAAAAGTGCCTCTAAGGAACATCATTTATTAATTAAATTATTTTCCTCCACTTCATACCAGATTTGTTGGCTCTGCGAACGATGTAATTTCACAACGGATGTAACGGTTTCTTTTTAGAGACACATCAAAGGATAAAAGCTCTACATTTTCGTAGTTGGTTAAAATTGATACCAAAAAGAAGAAGGGGGGGGGGGGGAGAGAGAAGTTAGCCTTTAATCTCTTTTTATCCATGAGGACTAAAGATCTATACTCGACCCTGCTAAGCTTGGAAGCTTCGTACCCGCTTCTTCCGGGGTTCTGATGGGCTTAGATGAGAGGCGGGGGGGGGGGGGGGTTGAGCAGGATGTCCTAGCGCCCCCTGTTGGCCACAGCCCCGGTCCAGAGTCCAGCAATACCCTTGTTCTTGGGTGTTGGGGTCGATGCCTGGCACACACCGTTTAGTAAACTTAACAAGCTAAAATGGGCTGGCAATTAAAATCAAAGTATAAGAAAAGGACTTGTCTACCACACACTGCGCTGGCAGAAGTTTTCTTTTCAGCATCAGAGAGAATTTTGGGGACCCAACACACGCAAACGGAACAAAATGCTTCTTTCTTGAGCGAATGTGTTTTTTTAAAACTCTTCCTTCAATTCATAGTTTAAGAAAAGAAATTAAGACCCTCCACATTAACTAACAGTTTTATTAAAAAATCACCAACCTGTTTATTTTTCTCTCTCAGGAACTTACTTCCAGTGAAGGCATTATGCAAATGAATCAGGAATTTTATGTTTAATTCAGATTTCATGACATCATTAAAAGTAAAATCAGTGTACTTGGTGTCACAAAATAGAATCACCCAGACAGGAGATTGTTGAAAAAGATGCCATTCCGGTGCCAGTGCTTTATATCTCACTGAAAACTTTTTTTAGCTGGAAAAACATTTGTCCACAAGTGTTCTTTTAAAAGTAGGGTTTAAATTTTGAACTAAAAACTGGAGCAGCATTTACCATGGAGGTAAGCATAATCAAACCATCTAACTTCCATAGATGTTTCTGCAGTATCTCCTCCGCCCGCCCCCTTTTTTTCATTTTCTTTCTTTTGGATAATTTTATATCCAATACCATCTGATAAGCCTTTAATTAAAAAAAAACCTGGTTAATATAACATTTTAGGCAAAATCACAGGAGATACTTTGTCTTCAGACTGTATCTGCTTCCTTCTTCATGAAAAATTATTGTTACTTAAAGCTGTTTTTGTACCTTATATTTAATAGATAGAGGCCAGAGTTCTGATCTCTTATTTTTAAATTCTTTGTTTTATAAATGTGTGCCGTTAAACAAATGTGTACAAAGCTCGTTACAGCGACCGAGATTTAAAAGAAACTGCAGTGAAATCAATAAAAAGGTGTAGCAATAAAAAATAACCTCATATGTCAATCAACAGCATATCCTTCTAAAAGGGAAGGCATTGTGAAACCTGGAGGCCACAACTTTTGCTGAATAAATATAATGACAGTAATTGGGACTTCCAAATAAATGTAATCTGAATCATTTAGTGCTAGTGGCACTCAAGCATATTAACTGGAAAACAGGTCCTGTTCAGTTCAGGGGCACTTAAATCTCAAAAAGGAAGAGAAAAGTGGGATGCCCACTCAAATAAGGACCACTGAGTTCTGCAGGTCTTACTCCCAGGTAAATCAACATAGAGTTTGCAGCATCAGAATCCCAAGCTCCACTTCCACAGGCTAACCTGCAGAAATAGGTTCTACAGTTGTAACTTTCTAACGAACATAGGTCTGTATTTTCTATTTTTTAAAAAAAAACCAGGCAAACCTTGTCCTTCAGCTTCTCCAAGTTTAGAAGATGAGATAACGAGTGAGCGGGATCTTAGCTGTTGTTTTTCTTTTGAACAAAGCTGAAGAAGCACCCCTTTTGTCGTAGGTCCGCTGGAAAAGAATGGCGAGAAGCTGATTTCATTCACTTTAATGGAAGTCTGGCCAGTTGCCCTTGACATCACTTAGAGATGAGCTTCTGCTCCTAGATAGTGAACTTGGTGTATCCTGTTGGAATAGAGTGTCCCAACTGCACAGCGGGTGACTGGGCCACCAGGACCTGCCTGGGATCGCAGGAGGAGAGCCCAAGGGCCCAGCCGTGGTACTTGCCCTTTTTCCTGCATGAAAAAGGATCTGGCCAAAGAGAAGAGCTCTTCTGAAATGCAAAGAGATGCTTCTCCCAGTCTCCCCCGCCGCCCCTTTCTCTAGGAATAGGAAAAGTGAACATACAAAAATCGTGTTGTGCTGACACGGAGCAGCTTCTTTAGCACAAATGCTTGTCTTTTGCCTTCCTTGTGGAAACACTTTGTGAAGGAAGAAAAGGTGAGCCTGGATCCCTTCTTTCCATAGAAAAAGAGGGGTTTCCTTTGGATGGTTATTGCAGGCTGTCTAAAAATGCCTTCCCCTTTTGAAAAGTCATCGCTGGCCTCCACGTCTAAAGCCCGTGCCCCAATCCTAAAGGCCCCCACACCCTCTCTTGTGGATGGGGGAAGAGGCAATGGCAGGAGGATGCCAGCCATTGCTCAGACTTCTTATTCAGAAGCAGGAGGGTTTAAAACACAACTAACCCCCCACTTTCACATCATGGGGTATTTTTCCTTTGAAGGCCTTTCCCAAGTAGTCTCTGTGTGCACAGTTCCAAACATAAGATAAAGAAGAAGTGTATTCCGCGACAGAATCAAGTTATATTTACATAGATGTCTTATATAAATTACAGAGACCCCCTAAAATGCCTTTTTCCGGTTGGAAGCACTGCTCTTCTCTGTCGCCTGAGGCTCCACTAAAAATGTGCATTGGTTAAAAATAACTGCTCCAACAGCAGAAGTTACATTCCAGGAAGCAGAGTTTTAAACTTTGAAACAGGTTTTACTGACCGCATGGCGGGGGGGGGGGGCTATTGCAAAGGGCTCACTGCACAAACCAGCTAATTGGAGACACTTGGGTTGAAGGCAAAACAAACCTTATAACTCTGACTTAAAGTATTAATAACGTGGTAGCAGTTACTGTAGTACCATTCCCAACTGGAGTCTCCCCACCTATGTTGGTGTTCCTCTCAGTCTGAATTCATACTCAGACAGGAACAGAGACTAATAGAATACAGGTAGTAAACTACATACAAAAGATGTGTGTTTCTCTCTTTTTCCCTCCCCATCTACCTCCTTCCAGCCAACCTGTAAATTTCTCTTCAGTTAGGATTCTATAGGATAGATATTATATAGATAACCTTAATGCTTCACCTCTCCATACCAAACTTCAGAGGCTGTTTTCAAATAGAATCTGAATGAAAAAAAAACCACACACACAATTCATCCAACTACACAATCTAATAAAGGAATTGCTGCAGTCAAGGGCTGACAAGGAGGAGGGAAGAATCTGCTGGATGTTCTACACCAGTGGTTCCCAACCTTGGGTAACCCATGTATTCTTGGATTGCAGTTTCCATAAACCCTGGGCAACATGGCTGATGGTGAAAGCTCCTAAGAATTGCAGTCCAACGACACTTGGATTACCCAAGGTTGGGAGTCCCGGTTCTATACCCGAACTATTCCTGATCCATCTCCACCTGCCCAGCCATCCACAATGTGTATATAAACCTCCGTTCCTGAAATTACACTCCCTGAGTCTGTAGAAGTGGGTTGTCATCCACAAAAGCTCATGAATGTGTGTGTATGGAATCTGATAATCTTAAAGATGCCTCAAGTCTTTTTTCTCTATTTGTTGGTTTGTTATACAGGATGGCCTACCATTGGCACCCCCAGCAGAAGCTCAGATTATTTTAGTAGAAGCTTAGTATCTAGATAAACAATTAGAAAACTATTGTTTCCTCTTCCTATGGTCATCCCAAATGCTGAAGTAGGTCCAGCACTGGGTTTCCACAAGGATGGATGAGATGTCTGTGAGGAGCCCAGAGCAGAACAGTGCGATATAGCCCACTTGAAGTGTTGTTCTCCAGCACATGAGACGGAGAGAGATACTGGAGGTAATATGTAGCAGTCATCCCAGCTAGCCATCTATCACCTTAACCCCCCCATTAATCTGTCTGAAGTTCAGACAAATTTAAAGCAGTCCAAATTGGTTAATAACCAGTAGTACTATTTGACAGAAAGAGAAAACTTATCCACTCTTTCTGCACCATGCATAATTTTACCCCTCCTTTGTAGTGTCTTCTTGCTAGCTTTTTCTCACCTTAGCTGAGAGGTCCCTGGCCTCACAAAGGCCTGTTTTGGTTCTCTTCTTGGCCTGGAGATGACCCTGGTGGTTTGACCAAGCTGGCAGGTTTCAGTAAGCCCCTGTGACAGGCTGCATATATACCAGTTGGATCCCTCCTTGCTCGGTACAGAGAGGCACCAGAAGATTGATCTCCGGATGACCAACTGGCCACAATGATGAAGCATGAAACGATTAGTTTTGTATTCATAGAGGCACTAACACACCCTATGAAATCAAGTTAAAGTTTCCAGGCTAGTTTGTAACCTGTCCTCATAACAAAACAACACAGTCCTAAAGACAAACATTTTTATCATTATTGATGCATTCATCGCCTCCTTCATCAGCTGCATGAAGAGCTGGTTCTCTCAGCACTGTGATCAGTTTGGCTATCTTTTTCTGCACTCTTTCTAGCTGTGCCTTATTCTTTTTGAGTTATGATGACTGGAAATATTCCTTGTCTTCCAAACGGGGTAGCGCAGTAGATTTTCACAAAGGTTTGACGGTAGTAGCAATTTGATTTCCGATGTTTTGCCTAACAATCCGTCACCATGAATGAAGGCTTCTGAAGGACAAAAGTGTCCTGGGTGCTTCTGCACAACATTGGTTCTCTCTGGGTCAGAATGAGGCTGGATTATTGCCATGGTGAAGCCTGAAGGCTGATCTGACCAGCCACTGTTCTGCACATTTAGTAGGTGCCTCCTGATCAGAGCTAGCCATCTCCATCTTGCTGGCCTTTATTGGAGCTGACAGCAAGAGTGAAAGGTGGTGCAATGGGAGGAAGCATTTCTGCATGAACCCTAGTAATTTAATATCATACCTTACTCATCAGGCTCATGTCCACGTTGCAAGCTGGAGTTCTTTTAGGTAGAGAGAGGCACTTCTAAACATACTTCTGGATCTTCCTTTTCTGCATTCGGCCATTCCCATCCCAAAGTCAAGAGCTACTAAGGAACTTTACAGAAAACCTGTGGTATAGACGCACCAGTTTATTGCAGAAACCAGTTCTGCATAAAACGTGTCACAGGATCAAAAAGTGTCTCTGTGATTTGGACCAACGTTCCCGAATCTTTTGGCCAAATTCTTACAAGAGGACCATAGAAAATACTTGCAATAGGCCAGAAATGCAAACCTGATTAAAAAAACAATGAGAAGAAAAGTCCACGTCTCCCTCCAAAGTTGTCAGAATGGCTCTCCTCCCTGCAGGTCACACCCAGCATGGAGATGTTTTTCTTCAAAGTAAGCTCCATTGATTCCAATGATTTATGCAACAATCTGAAGCACTGTTTCTTGACTGAGAAGAGTCCCATTGATTTCAGTGGGTTTTATTTCCCCAAGTGGGATGCTAGGTTACGTGAATAAGCAACAGCTCTTCCCAGCAGCAGGAGCAGGTTTTGCAGAATTCACTTGGACCCGGAGACACTAGTTCAGACCCTTTCTCTCCAGCTCTGGGCTCTTGCTCTGCTGTAACCATATTGAAGCCAATTGCATTTTAAGCAGCCTGTTTGCAGCGGGGGATTCCAGTGAAACCGGAAGTGGTCCTCCATTCACACAGATTTAAAGTGACTTAGTGCTCGGGCCTTAACCTTGCTAAGTTCAAAAAGTCCCATTTTAAATCAATGAAAGTAGTATATCTGAGTGCTACCATTTAGGGCCCACTGCAGTCACGATTTGTTTCCCAATACAAAACTCTTCTCCAAATTGCAACCAGCAGAACTTGCTTCCAGCTGAGCAGAGCCCCGTCACAATCTCTAATGCCTTTATTGGGGGCTTGTGTTCATTTTGGACACAGACGTTGTTTGGAGATGTCCTTGGTGAGGGATTCTTATTTAATTATTTATTCATTTCATTTCATTTCATTTCCTGTATACGCTGCCTTTCCTGAGTAGAAGATGGCAGTCAAGGCAGATCAGAAACTTCATAAAAAATAAAAACAAGTAAAACCAAATTTAACCATAAGATTGTAAAATGAAATAAAACTTTTGGATAGCCATCGATTCATGGGACTCAGGGCCTTCTACTCACCAATTTAAAGTTGGTTTAAAGTGAAGGACTTTAAGTTCTTCACACTGGTACAAACCTGATGAAGTGGTGTTTTAATCCATGAAAGCTCATGTGTGATGTATGATGATAGTTTAGTGGTCCATAAAGGTATCACCTATTTTGGCATTTGGATTCTACTCACCAAGGTGACCCTACGTGTAAAGACCCTAACTGCATTCAACAGAAAGGGAACCGTCAGTGGCGGGAGGAAGCAAGCTTGTCCTTACAAATCGGGGAAACGGGTAACTAAAAGTGGTGGAACTAAAGCGAAGTAATTTAGGCTGCGATCTATGCACCAAAAGGGAGGCCCCATTAATGTCTCGTTAGGAAGTCAACACGGAGACTATGTCTTATGCATCTTAAGGATGAAAACAGCTTCCTTGACATAAGCGTCGGAGAAGGAGAGTTCATTCATATCATGCCATCTATGCATAGTTTCCTTAGAATAAGTGATACTGGGTTCTCAACGAGAAGCACAGCTCAGGGCGCCTATTGGTTAGAGAAGGAAACATCGCGTTTTATTTTTTAAACTCAAACGGTGTGAATACATTTGTTCGGGAGAAAGAGAAAATGGGAAATCAAGGAGGATTGAAATGGGGTGGGTGGGTAGAATTAAAGCTGGATTTACGAGGGTTTTTAAGAAGCCACCTGCGTTTAAACCCAAGTCGGTCCGTAGAATCTCCAGGAATGTATGCCTAGGAAGACTATGTTGGATCTTGGTGCGGGGGCGTAGCCAAGATAGGAAGGATTAAGGTACCCTGAATATGCATTAACCCCCCCCTACCCTCAGTCAGGGTAAACAAAGAAGGGCAAAAAGTTCGCTTTGTTCTCTCAACGTGAAGTGAATTCGTTTCTAGAACTCTAATCCGCTTTTACAGCTTTTGCCACAGAATCATCTAACGCAGATTAGTTATATTCTAATACCCTGGTGAGCCCAATCCTAAACACGCTTTATTCTACTAATTTGAGATTTGTAGAGCAAGTCTATACATGTCTACCGAAAAGTGAGTCCCATTGCAGTGAGACTTACTTCCAGGTCAGGATGTATATGACAGCAGCCTCGTTTTCTAGTAAGCGTTTTATGGTAGGACTATAGCCTTAAACACTATCACTGTGATCCTGAACATACTTGGAAGTAAACTCAGTTGAAGTCCGATGTGATTTACCTTTAAGACAAATGATGAAACGTAGTCGCTGGGAGAAGCGGCCTTAGAGAGGGCTCCCATTTCTTCCAGTCTAACAGGTTGTTCACTTGACAATCTCCCCACTGTTCCCCTGGGGTACCCGGAGACATCTATTCTCTTTCAACCGTACTTTTAGACTAACATCTAGAGGGCAATGCAGTGGAAACGTCCCCATTGATATAAAGGAGTCGTTTGAGAGCTGGAAATTTGTTTAAAGATGGATACGTGGGCTCCTCTGAAATCATGGAGTTTCTCCTGAAATTATTTGCTGCAAAAGTAAAGTAGCCTGTGTTTAGAATTATATAGAAGAGGGTGTATGGGGGGGGGGGGGTGGCAGTTTGGTCCAGGCGCTCTCACCACCGAAAGAAAATTCCCTCTTCCTTATACAATAATGGCTTTAATTATGGTTAAGACCAATTAATTCTCACTAAAGCATGATCTACATTCCTTCGGTGTGAGAGTCCTTAAAGTACTGGTACTTTTGGGTTTGGTTAGAAATCACTTGCTAACCTTTAATGCTACGCCTGCTGATTAAAACAAAAGAGAAAAAAAGAAAAGAAAGAGGAGAAAATAGATTAATCACCTCCAGGTGACTTTAAAGTAATAAGTAATACGTATTGTATCTGTTTTAAAGCGCTGACATTTCTCATTATTTGGTGTGAAGTGAATGGTTTAGAGTTACTGCGGGATTCATCCTGTTTCAACTCCCTTCCTTTCCTTTTTTCTAAATAACGCACACACACTTTGCATTCACAGTAATTATTCAGGAATGAAACTGATTATTAGAGCCAACTAGAATAGATCCATGAATGGATGGACTTGTTATGTCAACTTTAATGTAAATCCTAGTGACTCAATAGGTCTACTCTAATGGGCACCAACAATTGGATTTAGCTCTGTCTTTGCACATTTAAACTTTCCAGGAACCCACTACTAATCGAAGGTAGGAAAATGTAGACTTTCACAGTAAACCACGTCCTAGTGGAAATGTTTGTATAGTGGAAATTATATAAAAGGAAACATTTATATGACGGAAATCAACATCCATCTTGTATATTAAAAACGCTGCCATACAAACAACAAATACAAATTATTTAAACTGATTATCATAACATAGACAGAATAACTCTAGTCTAACCCTGATGGGATGTAACAATGTATAATTGATATAAGATGATAAGCAATATGTATTATTTACATATTGGGTCTGTTAACGTGTGTGATGATTCATATAGGTAACATGGCATAATAATTCAGAAGTGATAAACTAAAATATATTGCAGACTAGATAAGATAAAATCAGATCAAATATGCAACATTGCCATTATACTTAGTCTGCAGTGGCCTCTGGTGATACTTTTACTTGCTTATCTAGCTTCTAAGCGGTAGGATCTAAAGTGTCAGGCTTTAGAAGACAGAGTGGTACTCGATTTATTATTTGAGGGGGAAATTTTACTACTCAGAAATTAGCTATCATAGATGGATATCAATATTTTTTTAATCAGGGAAAAGAAAACATTTCTTTCTGGAATCTGTTCCCCTACTCAGGGCGGCCCTTTCTTCTAACAGATGTGTGGGATAAATGTAAATCTGAAAAGATTTCTTATATTTCCCCGTCTCTCTCTCTCTCTCCCCCTTCATTCATCAGGAGTTAATTCTTTATGAGACAGTTGTAAAAAGACTAGAAATCAAGGGACAGTTATTTGTGGGGAGTTAAAACAGTGATTCTGTTTTAAAGAACTGTGTGAACCATATTTGTATATGTAAAGTGTGTGTATGTGTGTGTGTATACACTCTCACACATAGAGACATATCCAACTTTGTTAAGGAATGGAACGCATGTTTGTGTACTCATAGACATTTTTCCTTTTTTTAAAAAAAAAATCCCCTTGAGTAATGAAATTTTTAAAATGAGTTAGGTTGACATTTTGCAGGAAATTGAGTTATCAAGGCCGTAATTATTTCACAGGGAGACAAAAATTCTTCGCCTCTAACTGTCAAACAGGAGAGTCTTTTTCAGAGCCCCCTCCCCTTTCAAATTAGAACATTAAAAAAAGAAAAGACTTCGGCTCTTCGTAGCAAAAGGGTTTGTGAGTGGTTAAACAGAGTTTCCCCCCCACCCCCACCCCCACCCCCACCCCAATACTGGTGGTCGTCAAACTCTGCTAATTAACAATGCTGAGAAATTCCACCCTAACAAGGACATTCTCTAAGTCTCCGCTGGTTCCCCGCCGTTCGCCTTCATTTCCATAAGAAGATTAAGAGTGCAGGAGAACACACTCAAATGCAGATGTAGAAAATAAGGGTTTTTAACGAGCATCATAATAGTAAGATGCTTGGCTAGTTCCCGCCTAATTGCTGCAAGTTAAACCTCTATTTGCAGCGAAGGGGGGAAAAAAAATCTAGGTGCTCCGATCTTTCCATCTCCCCAAGACAAGATAGCTTGGTAAGTTTGAGCTGGAAGACTTGAGTGGAGAAAAGCCTTTTTTTTTTTTAAGTGCCGTTCCCCCCCCCCCCCGCAAAACACACGCACTCACCTCATTTTGCGGAGGACATTTCAAGTTATTTATACATCCAGGGTTTTGTGAAGGAAGTGGCAATTTAGATCAGAAAATAACTATTAGAACAGGGGAAATTTTTAGAGCTTCGCAACGTTCAGCCCCCTCCCCATAAGCTTTTGAGGTCACTCCCCCCCCCCCAGCACTAGATCGCTGGGAAACATTGCGGGTGGGGGCTGTTTATTTCATTTCCATAAATTATACCCAAGGCAACGAATTTTAAATCCATTCAGATTAAAACGTCGCTCTCCAGGCCTCCTTTTATATAATGCCCATATTCTACCGGGGGGGGGGGATCTGAATGGAGCGCTGAAGCAGACGATAATCCCATGGGTGATTCCATCTCTATCTCTGTCTCTACCTAAATGAGTGAAAAAAATATTGTTTAAGAGCCGTGCCGGGATCTACGCGCACCCATATAGAGACACACCTAGGTCTGAAAAGGAAAGGGAAAAGATGGGGGGGGGGGGTTTGAAAAGCGCTATCGCTTTTATCTTATTTTTCTATAGCGCATTATTATGTATATATGCCAGAGACAGTTCATTGCACTGATAAGGAAAACACGGCTAATTAAAATAAAGCGGTAAATACTTGTGATAACGCAATTGTTAGGTAGCGCCATACCTTATTTAGATGATAAATGCAATTAACAAAGAGCCAAACCATCCACTTTAACCTCTTAACTGTGTTATTATAGAGTTCAGTGCCAATAAAAAGCATCTAGTTATGATGGGGGGGGGGGAGGGGACTCATTCTCCCAATCCACCACAGGCTGCCTTACTCTCCATCTACAACAATGTGTGTGTGTGTGTGTGTTGAAAGAAAAAAACCACACACCTCACTATCCCTCAGTTATCACTGTATTAAGCGAGACAAAATCGCTGCCTCCCACACCCACCCTTTTCTTCCAACTTAATTATCCATAAGATTTTTTTTTTAAAGGACGTGATCAAGTATTTAGGCTAAAGTATAAACAACAACGAAGTTAAATACGGTGTCTGGACAATTAGAATCACTCTGTATATGTTTGGGGCGTGTGTGTTTGTGTGGCAAAGGGGGGATCGCTCGACATCCTCTGTTGGCTTCCACGTGTGGGAGACTGAAGCAGTTCGATTGTATTTACTACTGCAGTCAAGAAAACGAGGGAAGCTGTGCTGAAGGAAAAGTCTTAAGGACCCCAGTTTGTTTTCCTGGTCCGTAGGAATCAGTAGAAGCGGGGACCTTGTGAAAGCAACCGGTATGAACGAGGCGAACAACGTAAAGGATATCCGCTTAACAGCAACAATCATATCCAGCATTAATTGCACACCTATCGTACCGTCATCTGCTCCCCTCTTCGGGGCCTGGAAAAGGGCGGTGCTGTGGGGGGGGGGGGAAGTTGGCGAGGGTTTTTTTGTTTTTTGTTTTGGTGAAGGGGGGAAAGGCGAATTGGCCAGTAGGGGGCGCACCAACCCTATTCCTAAAACCCCCAGCTGTGAAAGTCCGGCGCGCCCTTGCCGTCGCTTCTGGTTCTCTTTTGTGTATTTCAAAATCACTTTTCATCTGCTTTAAAAAAAAAAAAATCCAGCCACATCAGGAGTTGGCAGCGCCCTCAGTTCTTTCTCTATTTGCACCAGCCTCTCTGTCTTCCAAAAGTGAAATAAAAATAGGATTCGGGGGGGGGGGGGGGGAACCACCCTCCCTTCTTTTCCTTCCCGGTCTCAGTTGAAACAAACCTAAAACAGGGCTAACGAAAAAGCTTATTTTGATTTCATACCATTGTGCGCGTTTCTCTTTGAACAGATATTGCCCGCTACATTTTCTCAACACGGTTTGAACAGGGCCCTTCACGTGCAGACGCACGTAGAAAAGGCGTGAAAGCCATGTCGGAAGAAAGGGGGAGGGGGAGGGGAAAGAAAATAAGCTATTTTCCAGAACTTACAACAAAATGGAACGTGTCCAACCAGAGAAATCGCTCCATTTTTCCCCCCCTTTTCAGGAGCTGAAGGGGGAGGGGCGAGCGGGAGCCCCCAATGTTTAAGCACTTTATAAAGCAGAAATGGCAGGAGGGGGTTTTCTCTTCTTTTCTTTCTTTGTAGTCAAGTGCGTTTTAGCAACAAAGATCCCAACAAGAGCTTCCAAGTAAACTTAGCCGGCGCTTTGTTTCGCTGCGTGTAGTGACAGCGAGAATAATAAAGCTACCTATTTGTAACGGTTGTGTTGCCACCTCGCGATGGCTGGGGATCTCACCTCTAGAAACCTCTTCTCTCCCCCCCCCTTTGCCAAAAATAAAAAAATAAATAAAAATAAAAAGAACTGCGCGGGAGGGGTCGGGTGTGCGCGTCCGAATCGGCGCGCCCGCTTGTTCTCCGTGCCTCTAAAACCACTCTCCCCAATCCAGGCTGGGAGGGGGGGGGCTCGGGTGCGTGCGCGTCGCTGGCCCACTTCTCATTGTACCTGTGCACCTGCTTCCCCGAATTGTTTGATGTGGGAAATAATGCCACACTTTTTAAATCGCAGGAAAGCAGCTTTTCAAGGAGCGGGAGGTGTGTGTGTGTCTGTGTGTGCGTGTGCGTGTGCGCACGCTGGGGTGAAGGGAGGGCCCGTTTTTATTACACTCCGGTTCTGAGATGGTATCTGGGCTTTTGTTACATCTTCCCTTCTCCCCTTGGCGGTGGGGAGACCGAGGAGCAGCATTGATTTCACAGAGAAACGTCTCGTGTAAAAGCAGCCACCAGAGGACCATCCTTGAGCCGGTTGAGGAGATCAGAAGGGGAGTGGAGGGGGGATGAGGGGGGAGAGGGAGAGAGGGAGGCAGGACAGCTTGGCGTTGTTTTCGGGAGCTGAATGGCGAGAAGGAAGGGGCAGAAGGGGGCCAACCGGCCTGGAGGGGACGTGGCGTCCCTCGGGAAAGAAAACAAAACCATCACTAACCCCCCCCCCAGTCTTGCACCCCCCCCTAAGCACGTTACTTGGAAGTAAATCCCTTTGATTGCGGAGGAACCGATGGGTTCCCTCGCGCCACATAAACCTCCAGGGTCGTCGAAAGGCCAGGGACGCCGGCCTACTTCTGTTGGCTAAACCCTTCGGCTCCATCCGGAACCGGCTCCGTTTCGCGGATCTTCCCCCTCGTGTTTGCTCGCCCGAGAGGGCCCGTGGATTCCCACGGTACCCACTGGCCGGGGGGGGGGGGGCGCGCGAAAGGGCCGCAGCCTCCTAGCCGAGCAAGATCCCCAGAAGGCTGCCGGAGCGGCTTCTGGAGGCCGGGGGGGGGGGCAGTGCTTTCCTCCGCGATTTCCCTGGGAGTAAATGCCACTGCGGGCCACGCCAGCGGCGTCTCCGGCTCAGCCTTAGCTCTGCAGCCCTTGCCAGGCGGTTAAGATCGCCCCGGCGAAGAGGACTGCGCACCAGAGACGGTGGGGAGCAACTGCCTGTCTAGACGGAGTGGGCCCCGACGCCCCATGAAAGGGGCTCCTTTCCCTCCGGAGATCCCTTTGCAGGAGAGGCTGTAGGCCCCGGGCAGTCGCTTAGGTCCTTCTGGGCGACTTCTGGGCTCCCAGGGCTTGAAGCGACAGGAGAGAGAGAAGAGATGCTGTGGGGAAACTCAAGGAATCCGCTCAGCACTCGGCCGAGGAGAAGAGGCGCCAGATCACTCCGGCTGCTTCTTAAGATCCGAGGAAGGGCCCTTCAGAGGCGGGGCTGCTGTCTTTCCTGCGCCCCCTCCCCAATCCGCCCCCCCACCCCCCACCCCCCCAGTTCCAATCTGCCAGGCAAACAGCAGGCAAGTTGCGAGCCCTCCCTTCCCCGACCTCAAGTTTGGCCGAGCGTTTTGTTGTCTTGTTTTTAATGCAGCCCCGGTGCTGTTGACACCCTCCCTCCCCGCGGCGTGTGTGACCTGTTGCTCGTCAGAGGAGCTCCGAGGGGCCCTTGGAGTGGCAGCCGCGAAGGCCCGCCTCCTTCCTTCCCGGCCTCCTTCCCTCCCTCCCGGGTCCGCTTCCCCAAGCCGAGCTGTCCCGGCTTGGCGCGCGGAAAGCCCCGCCCCTTTTCATGCAAAACTCCCAGCCGAGGCTGGTGCTCAGTGGAGGAGCCGGCGGGCGCTGATTGGCCAGGGCGAACGCATTTATTCCCTGACAAGCCCCCCATCACATGGATGGTTGTCTATTAACTTGTTCAAAAAAGTATCAGGAGTTGTCAAGGCAGAGAGAGAGAAAGACAGAGAGAGAGAGAGAGAGAGAGTGTGTTTGGGGGGGGGGGAGAAAAAAAACAAAACAAAACAAAGGAAGGAAAAGGGGAAAGAGGCTTCTGCTGGCTCTTTAAGGCGAAGAGATACAGAGAGGGGGGAAAACGAGGAAAGAATAGGGAAAGAAAGGAGGGGAAACGGACCAAGAAGAAGTTTCTCAATCAAGCCTCTCCGAGCCGTCTTTGTTATGATTCTCCTTGAGTAATCATCGTCCAGGGCGGCTGGCAGAGAGAGGAAGAGGCCGGTGCTGGTCCGGCCAGGGGAGGCTCTTTCTTCTGGGGGGGAGATCTCCCCTCCCTTCCCCCTCCCCGAGAAGGCAAGTCCAGCTCGGGACACTCGCTCGCTCCTCTCGGCGGCCGCTCGCTCCCTGGCGCGCCTCCCGGACGCCGCCGGGACGATTCCGCTCGCTTTTGGCGGCCGTCGGATTTCGCTTCCTCTTCCTCGGCGCGCCCCTGGGTCCGCGCGTGTGCCTGCGCGCCTGTTCAGCCGCCTGCGTCCCCGAAGCCTCGGGGTGGGTTCCCCCAACCTCACCACCATTTCCGAGACCTGCCCGCCGCCGCCGCCGCCGACGCCAACTGCTGTGCCCCCCCCCCTCCCCAGAAGAAGCCGCTTGAATGTACAACATGATGGAGACCGAGCTCAAACCTCCCGGCCCCCAGCAGACGCCGGGGGGAGGCGCGGGGGGGAACAGCAACTCGGGGGCCAACAGCCAGAAGAACAGCCCCGACCGGGTCAAGCGCCCCATGAACGCCTTCATGGTGTGGTCGCGGGGCCAGCGGCGCAAGATGGCCCAGGAGAACCCCAAGATGCACAACTCGGAGATCAGCAAGCGCCTCGGGGCCGAGTGGAAACTTTTGTCCGAGGCCGAGAAGCGGCCCTTCATCGACGAAGCCAAGCGGCTCCGCGCCTTGCACATGAAGGAGCACCCGGATTATAAATACCGACCCCGGCGGAAAACCAAGACGCTGATGAAGAAGGATAAGTACACGTTGCCCGGCGGCTTGCTGGCCCCGGGCTCCAACTCCATGGCCGCCGGGGTCGGCGTCGGGGCCGGCCTCGGCGCGGCCGGCGTCAACCAGCGCATGGACAGCTACGCGCACATGAACGGCTGGACCAACGGCGGCTACGGGATGATGCAAGAGCAGCTCGGCTACCCGCAGCACCCGGGCCTGAACGCCCACAACGCCGCCGCCGCCGCCGCCGCCGCCGCCCAGATGCAGCCCATGCACCGCTACGACGTGAGCGCCCTCCAGTACAACTCCATGAGCGGCTCGCAGACGTACATGAACGGCTCGCCCACCTACGGCAGCATGTCCTACTCCCAGCAGGGCACGCCCGGCATGGCCCTGGGCGCCATGGGCTCGGTGGTCAAGACGGAGGCCAGCTCCAGCCCGCCCGTGGTCACCTCCTCCTCCCATGCCAGGGCCCCCTGCCAAGCGGGCGACCTCCGGGACATGATCAGCATGTACCTCCCCGGGGCCGAAGTGCCCGAGCCGGCCGCCCCCAGCAGACTGCACATGGCCCAGCACTACCAGAACGCCCCGGTGCCGGGGACGGCGATAAACGGCACGCTCCCGCTCTCCCATATGTAAGACCCCGGGGGGGAGGGGGCCGGGCGGGCGGGGGGGGGGGGGAAGCAGCAGCGCCGGCCACACAGCCGGCCGGCCGGGAAGGAAGGAAGGAAGGCCAGAAGGAAGGAAGGCAAGAAAGAAGGAAGGAAGGCGTGCAAAGAGACCGACTCCGACCCACAAACTTTTCTTAGAAAGTCCGAACTTCTGTCTTTCCCCGCTCCGCCTCCTCTCCTCTTTTTCTTCTTCTTCTTCTGAGGGTTGTGGGGGGGGGGGGGGAGAGGGACGGGACACTATTTTTGTACAGAGAATAACCGGGGATTTTTTTTTGGGGGGGGGGGGAGGGAAACCGAACACAGATCACATGCAAAATCAGAACCCACGGAGGAACGTGTATAGATTTTTTTTTTCTCTCTGCCCTCTCTTTTGGAAACGTGTTTTCCCTCCTCCCAGCTCCCTCCTCCCAGAAGTTCCCGTGGAAACAATCCTTTGCAAAAAAAAAAAAAAAAAAAAAAGGGTGGCTGGTTGTTGTTTTTTAAAGAAAGAAAAAAAAAGGAAAGAGAAAGGGAACGTTTTTGACCCATAATCTTTAGAGGTAGACTCCAGAAAGTGTGGTAGGAAAGGGGGAGGGGGGGAAAAAAAAGGGAGGACTACCAAGGAATGGGTGCGGGAAATGTTTTAATATTTGCAAGCAACTTTTGTACAGTATTTATCAAAATAAACATGGCAATCGAAAAAGTCCATTGTTTATATTAAAAAAAAAAAAAGGACAGAGAAGGAGAGAAAGAACTTGAGAATTTGCCAATTATTTTTAAAATACAACAGAGTCTACTTAAGGCGCTGTAATAATTGCAGAGGGATTTATAGTAGCAACAAAAAAAAGGGAGTTGAATTTTATTTTAAAACAAAGATCTGGACATTTTAATTGTTTTAGCAATTGTACAAAAGGCAAAAAAAAATAGAATAAGTACTGGCATACCATTGAACTGTTTTCTTTTTTAAATAAAAGGGCAAAAGTTTAGGGTGTACTAAATTTTTTATACATTGTTAAAAACAAATATTGTCTTGCAGATTCACACGTTTGTTAATTTAAATTAGCCCTTTTTGTTTCCAGACTTTGTCCTGTTCAGTTGAAACAACAGCAAAACAGCAATCTGAAATTATTGTGTTTGAAATATTTTCTTATGGTTTGTAATATTTCTGTAAAATTATTGTGACAATATTTTAAGTTCTTTTATTTTTGTCCCTCCTCATTTCCCGTAGTTGTATTTTAAAGACTCGGCTGTGTATTATCTGAAATCAGTCCGCCGGCAGGCCATGTATGTATACATATAGTCACATGTATGTATTATACATGTATATGTATATATACACACACATATATTTGAACTAATACCATCCTATAAACAGGTACATATTTGAATTAAGTTTTTACTCCATTATGCACAGTTTGAGATAAATAAATTTTTGAAATATGGACACAGAAATTCCATGTAGTGCTTGATTTTATTTTGAGAAAGCAGGCCGCGATATTATTTCTAAAATTGAATCCATGCTGCTTGAGGAACTGTTATAGCTACTTGTGATAAACAGTCATTTGTACCACAAAGAACTATAGACCGAGGACAACTTTTGAGTTTTCTTTTTACAGGGTAATTTCAATACTGAAAGTTCCAATTAAAATAATGTCAGGCCTGAAATTTGTTACGGCTCAGGAGAGTTTAGAAAATTATAAATCTTTCGCATATGGCTACTGCATCTGTCTGGAAGTTACTTTTATCTTCTTCTCGGAGCAGCGGGAATTGTAGGCGTAACAACAACAATAACAGTAATAACAATAATGATAACAATAAGGCTAACACTATGAACTTAAGGGTCAAGAAGTATTGCTTCTGGAAGAAACGACCACTTGTTGCCAAGGGTCCAGAGCCCGAAGCTGGACTGTTAACGGGAACAGAAAGAGAAAGAAGTACGAAAGAAGGTGTGAAGAAGATACAGGCGAGGTGCGTGGCTCTCTTGACTTCTTTTTCATAACCAGGGTGGACTCCTTCTGTAGCGGGGGAGAAATGGGGTTGAGATAAGGCTGTTGTGTGCATGTGCACTTGTGTGTGTGTGTTGGGGTGGAGGGACTGCGACGTCATGGTTTCAAGATAATTACACCACAACAATGCAAAAAAAAGGGCAGCTGTTACGACCGGCTGGGCCTTTTTGTGACTTCCTAAACTTTCTCCTGTTCAGCTGTTTTTTCCTTCAGCATCGGGGAGGGGAAGGAAGTGAACCCGTGATTTTGTGTCTTGGAGAGGAAGTAGGGGTGGGTGCCGGGGGAGGGGGGCTGTTTTAAATGTAAATGACCATTAATGGGAATAATAACCTACAATTGTGTGATGTCATAGGCTTTCAGGAAAGCTCTTTCTTGACTCCTAGTTCATAATTCACCCCGGAGGTGAAGCAAGCCAGTTTCAGGAAAACCTGTGAAAACCAAGCCCTTCCCCACCCCTCCAAAAAGCACATTAAAGAAGAGAACGTCCGTCTGGCAGAGGTAGACTGGTTTAAATTTCTCCTGTTCTCCTTGTACTTTTCGATATACTTTTTGAGTAGTTGCCTGACTTTCCTTTTCAGATGGCAGGGCACTTGTTTGGTAAGATCACTGACACTTCAATCGAAGGGTTTTAGGGTACAATCCAGATATACTTATCTAGACGTAAATCCCACGGGGGGGGGGTCAATACGACTCACTTCCAGATATAAATATTTCAAATATAAATATTTATGAATGAGGCCTTGCTCTCCCAAACAAGCATCCTGAAGTCATTAAGCTGAGAGTTTTTTTTAGCCCTCTCAAAAAGAGAGAGTTTTCTAGCACCATCCTGAACAAGGCATGTGGGGATAGAAATACTCTGGAAATCTCTAGAACCTGATTCCAGAGCACTTTGTTTCTGCTTCCAATGCCCTGTCTTGATTGCCAGAGGCCAGTAAGGCTCTGCCAGAACCTTAAGGCGTTGGTCCCATTCCCTCCTGTGTAAAAGGAAGCCCAGAAATTAGACATCTCCCCCACTTCACTAATATTATTGTTGGTTGTCAATCTGTTAATCTGTTATGTCATTGTGAAGTAGCAGAGTTTGGGGCTGCCATAGCCCGTTTATAAAGCCAGAGAAGGCAATGTTTAATCATTTTTCAGTGAATGGCGTGTCGGATTGATTTATTTTCGACATAATGGTTTGTTTTAGGGATTGCTTTTAGTGCCGAACATTGATTGCTTACTAGCATCTGAGATGAAGCCTATTTATTTGGAAAAAATAGGTGCTTCGGTTTGAAAGGCTTCCCTACAGATTTAAAGCATACCTATTGCTACTAAATCTATTTAGAGGTAGTTTACAGATCGGGGATCTAGATTGTGTTTATCTCATCTATTATAGGTGGGGTAGATATGCCAGCCTCACCCTTCGGATCCTTATGCGGGTTTACTCAGGACTAAGGCTCACTGATGTGAATGAAGGACTTCTTTTTAAAAGAGTTCCATCCAGTTCATGTTCTCTCCAAAGTTTGGGGCTTTTCATTAGAACTTAGACACCTGCCCTCAAATCATTTTTATTAACCCTAAATTTGCTAGATGTGAAAATGGTAGGATTTGTCATAGGCCTCAATTTATATATACCAGGCTGTTGGGCAGCAATTTTGTCTGTTTGTAATTTAAACCCCGCTTAGACTCGGGGTTTCTCATCGGGTTCTCATCGGCTACTTTTCCTACACAAGCTAGCAATTGGACAGGAAGATCTTGGATGATTGTTTGGAATTTTAAGTCTCTACTATCTTTGCCTCCCTTAATGAATGCAAAAGAATCTTGATGGAATTACTTGCCTAAGTAATGCATCCAGGAGGATTAAAAGCCTTCCTCCCCTTTTGGCTCACCTTTTGTATTTTGGAAAGTGGCCTTTCCAAAATAATTTTTTCCACTCCACCCATTCTCCTGCTGCCGCTGCTGTAGTTTTTGGCGGTGCTGGTACTGCTGATGCTACTTTGGAAGAGGAGGTGTGATTTCAATTCATCTTGGAAAATTATTCATCCTAACGGGGTAGTAACTGAAGCCTTAAAGCAAGGTTTTCCTGTTCCAAATTTCAAAGCGACTAAAATCTATTATTATTATTATTATTATTATTATTATTATTATTATTATTATTATTATTATTATTATTATTATTATTATTATGAACATGCATTGGAAATCCTTTCTCTGGGAGTAAATGCGTGCAGTAAAATATGCTGTGCAAAACGTTATGCATGCAAATCTGAATCAGCTTTTTTAAAAACACTTTTTAAGAAACAGGAAGCAGTACTTTTGATTTCCCTCCTCTTACACATTCTCTGAATTATAGGAATATGTATCTTTTAGCGCTCTCTGTTTACACCATCAGTGTGGTCACAACACAATTTTCCTTGCTCTCTGTGGCTTCCTTTTGCTTTTCAACCGTGGTTCCTTTGCTAGGTTTTTTGTTTTTCTGTCTGTTTGTGTTTTTTTGGGGTGGTGATGGTCTAAGTCCCCGTTTAAAAATAGATACACTGTTTGGATGTTGGGTTACAGAGATCCAGTGTTATATTTCCTTAAGCCTGGCCCCTCGCGAAAAGAGAGACTCGGGATAAAGATTAGGTGATCCCCTGTGATTATTATGATTATTTTTTGTTTACCCCCAGCGTTTTTAGGCTGGAGTGTTAAAATATTTTGCTGACCTGGAAAGGTAGATTAACAGGGTTTCTTGGCAAGCCAGAGAGTCTGGTATTACAGGCTGTCCCAAGGGGAAATGGCTCGAATTAACCACTAAATGAATATTTGACAAGGGCTCGTTTGGGGGGTATTATTACTACAAACGGGTCCCTATTGGACTTTGCAAGGGTCAAAGAGCAATGGTTCAATTAATTATTTAGACTGCTAGTAGATTTGGTTGTAATAGCTGTACTTATTCCTCCAAGCGACAAATTCTTGCGGTAGAGCAATCTCTGGAGAATCTCTTTTCCCCTCCCCGCCCCCCTTTCAGGCTTTGAACGCAAACCATAGGCAAGGAAGACTGCCCTCCAAGCATTAAAAAAGGGGTGATGCTGGTTCGGTTTAGCTTCTTGAATCTGGACAGCGAACAGATTTCTGCTTTTAAGGTACCTCAGACTTCTGTCTTCCGAAGTGGGTTGCAGAACGCCAAGTCTATGGAAGACTGTGTAGAGCCAGGTAGTTTGTTTTCTTCCTGTGCCTTGGACTGAATAACTCTGGATAGATGGATGGATTGATGTAGAAATATAATCATGTACATTTATGTTGGTGGCATATAAATCATAACAGTTGTTGCAGGCATGGAGACAGTAAAATACATATTAGGACAATTGTGTATAAACCTTTTTTTTCTTAGATATCTGTGTTAGACAGATAGACAGTCAGAATATCGGCAATTAAGTTTCAGTAAGGTCAGTGCGACTGGAACAAGAATGTTGGAAATAAATACACGGTGTAAGGTGCATCTCACAAAATAAATTAAGAAATATTTATCATTTAATCAACCAGGATTGTAGTTGGTTGTATACTTCTCTGATGTATATACCTGCACTCTGTCCTTATAGAAAGACAGAGTGTTTTTAAATATATTCCTGGCAAGTTAGTAGCGAGATCTGGGACCCACTTCTACACATTATTTTATTCATACTGAATCCAATTTGATTTAATTGAATAGATTCCAGTTTTGACTTTGTTTTTCAAGGAGGTTTCGGGTTAAAGTGATTAGTACTAAAACAGAAGTCCGTGATCTGAACATACTTAGGGCCCAACCTATGCATGTGAACGGGGGAGTCCCACTGAATTTACCTCCAAGTAAGTGAATTGTACCACAGCCCTGGTTGCAGGCCACATCTGCCAAAGGCAACTGGATTTCCTGCTAAGTAGATGTGTATAAGATCAAGGTGTTAAACATGTTGTACTTCAAATCTCTGATGATATCACAGTAAACAAAGCAAAACTTATTCAAAGCATCCGTCATGGGAAATTGTGAATGTAGAATAGAATGAAAAGACACTCAAGCTTTGCTTCTCTGGTAGAGGATAATCACCTTTTTCCTAATTATTCTCCCCCACTTCACACCTTCAGCTTTGGTTCTGTGTTTTGTACCATGAAGTTTTAACTAATTTTTGCCAAAGAGGGGAAAGAAATCTTCCTCATAAGAATGATGGTGGTGCTAGTAGTTACTTGCCCGCATCACATGCCCTAAGAAATATTGAGGGTGAGATTAGGTGACAATACTATATGTTGAATGAATAAGAGATAAGCTGGAAAGGAAGATGTGTGTGTTAAGTAGTAATTCTAAGGCCAATTCATTCAGCTTTTCTAGAACTTTTGCTGTGGAACCTCCTGTGATGGCCTTGGAGGTTTCCATTTTCACACATCAAAACAGAACAGAGCAAGGCCTACAAGAGACAAGAAATGCCAGTTAGCTAAATAGTGGTGGAGTCCTGATTTAAGGTTATTGCCAGAAGAAAATTAAACAAAATTGGTGTGTGCTAAGGGTTCACTTCATAAATTCGCAGCTGGTTTGTAATTTCACTATATCCCAATGGCATTTGTCTTCTTACTACTTAGCATCACACAAATAGCATAGCATACTGTATGGTAAGGTATACACATACATGGGGAAGTTGAATAGTAGGTAATTTGATGTTTATTTTTTGGTTTTGAGAGGCAAAGTAATTCTGTAAAACAATTAATAGGTCTGATACGATCCCATGCAATCATTGTCTTTACAGGGAAACAAAAACATATTCTATTGTTGGTTATGTTTTCCTCTTTTATTTTTAGAAATATACTGGAAAGAATATATTTCTCTGAGGGTCAAATTGGGATTAAGGGAAAGTAGCAACTTTCTGTTTGGAAGGTAATTCAAGTTATCACCTTGGCAACTGCGGAACAATGCCGGTTGATTTCCCTCTTGTACATTTTGCAGAAGCTGTAGACTTCTGAAACAGACAAGGTACCATGGTCATTTCTTTTATAGATCTGAGAAACTCTGCACTTTGTTCAATGAGGCCTGCTAGAAGTTAATATAGCATTGCTAAGTAGTGGTGGTTTTAGTTCTTAGAATTCCTCCCCACTCCCTGCATCCAAATTGTGCTTCTGTTAGTTAACATTTGGGTATTTATCCTAGGCATTTATTGAGGGAGAATACATTTCATATTTTCAATTTCCATTTTCTCTCTTGGGGTGAATCACCTCTAATTCCTGGGCAGAAGGAAAAAAACAACCCTGTTTGATATGGGTTGAATTGCACTACCTTTTTTATTTCATAGCTGCCCACCCTTGCTATTTTCAGGGAGAACATGACCCAAAATCTGCTGGCCAAAGCTGAAAGAAAGAAAGAAAGAAAGAAAGAAAGAAAGAAAGAAAGAAAGAAAGAAAGAAAGAAAGAAAGAAAAAGAAAATATTGACATAATAGAGATATTTATATTTCAAGCATCACGTATAACTTGTAAAAGTTATTTTTAAGAAGCAATACAGATTATAGAAGTGTCTAGTCATTAGTTAACCCATAAAGCAGAGCTCACCTCATCTCTTAGACATTCTACAATCAAAGGGTTTGTATTTTGGCTGTTAAACTTTTTCAGCATCTTATTAGTTTTGTTGTACAGCTTTTCAAATAAACTAGGAAAAGCTTCTCAACTGATCCCCATACTTTCCTGTAGTTCTTACTTCTCTTCTTAATGGATTACTTGAGATAAACCTAAATAATTGGCTTCCAGAGCCCTGCATTCAGGCCTCTCTACAAAACAAATGATGGCAAACAGCGTTCCCCTACGTTGTGTTGAGAAGTTGTGTTGAGAAAATCACGGGGGTTAAGCTTCCCTTTGGTTTCCCCTTTAAGATGCAGAATAGAGCAATATATTTAAAATGTAAAGTGTTTAAGCTCAACTATACCTGAATTAACCAATCTAAATACCCTGAGAACAGGAGATGGGCTGTTGCCAAATTCAGAGATAAACTGTTTTCAAATGAACCAAGTATAATTGTGTTACATGGGCAGCAAACCTCTGTCTGTATTTTGCAGGCATCTATGGTGTATTTATTTGTCAATGGACACTCATTAAAGTTATTGGGAATTTTGCCACTGGGTTGAAGTGGGATAGTAATCTGAGCCATCTTTGATGCAATCTCTGTCCCATGAATTGCTATGGACTGGGATTTCTTCCTGTTCCCATGACATTATATATAGATACATTGTAGGTGTGTACAAGACATGTGGGGACTACACAGCATCTCCCCATACTATTATATAAAATATATGGGTTCTAGTACATAAATATTGTGTAAAATATTTATGTAACAGAACATAATACCGAAGCACTTGAAGCTGTTTCTGCTGCTGGCGACCCAAAGCCAGGTGCATCTTGTCAATTCCACGCTAGGCATTTTTTCCCATCAATTTCAGTGATTTCCGTGGAATTTCCATCTGAGAAAACATGCTTTATATGGCTGAGATCAGTGGGTTTACATTTTATGCTCAGTAAGTCCAATAGGTTTAAATAGGTTCTATCAAACTGGCTTGTGGATCGAACCATCGGGCATGTAGGTTGCAATTCAATCTGTCAAAATCGAGGTGTTTTTGTTTGTTTGTTTGTTTGTTCGCTATGGCTTTGAAGGAATCCTGTCCCGTGGCTTGTTGGTTTGCCATGGCATGGGCTGAACCCATATAGACCAATGTTACATGCAGTATTCGGACAGAAGCCTGTTTACTCTGAAGAAGTCCCATTGGGCTATACAGGATGACTCATTTGGAGTGGTGGGAACGTGAATGTGCGTAGCCCTCTCCCAGTCAGCAAGTGTTGATTCCCGTTTTTTAGGTTTGTGTATGTAAGTGCCTTCTAGCAGAAGAGCAGCAATCTGGGTGATGGCCGTAATGTACCGTCAAGGAATGCTAGCGGCTTATGCCACCTGTCGGGTCCGGGTCGGGTCCCACTTAGGGCGGAGGGGGTTCGGATTGCAGAGGGCGCGCGGCCTTCCATTTGGTAGAATGCACCCCACTGCTTTGGCTAAGAAGGTCCTGCCGATCTGCCGTTTTCCTTCCCTCCGCACAAAATTAAGTCTTCTCTATGGCCTCGCTCTTGTGTTCCGTGGACACCATTTGAGAAGATTCCTGGAGGGCAGGAAAGGTCACTTTGACCTCCTCCGTCCTGGGATGCCTGCTCATTAAAAGCAAAGAGGGAAATAAGTGTTGGTTCTGGGCCTTCCCTTCCTTACCACCTGTTTCCCCAGGACTCCATCGTCCTGTTCTGCCGAACGGTTTATCCTCAGGATGGCAAGGAGCATCTCCCGCACTCCCAAGCAGGCTTGTGGGATGGAGGAGCAACTCCAGGAACCCTGGAGCGAAAATGGGTGACACAGGCTACCCCACAGAGGACCAGCAAACCCCTGCGCCTTGGTTTGTATCCTCCACAGCGCCTGATTTGGCGTGACACCCGTCTCACACCCGAGTATGCTGATTCAGCAGTAAATCTCAGCAAACGCAGTGCGAGTGTGGTGGTGGCTGTTCTAGGCTGTCACATCGCTTCCAACCCTTGACGGTGTTGAAGGTGTGTGAGATGTCCAAAGAGTGGTTTACCATTGCCACTGCCCAGTGAGTTTCCATGACCAAGGGCGGGGGGGGGGGGATTTGAACCCAGATCTCTTCGGTCCTAAACTGAGGCTGTATCCGTTACACTGGCTCATGACTTTGCTGTTGGTTTTTTTTTTTTATTATGGTTTTCTGTTTTACGTGTTGTAACCCGTCCAGAGTAGTGCTGCGATACTAATCAGAGCAGGATAATAAATAAATAAATAAATAAATAAATAAATAAATAAATAAATAAATAAATAAATAAATGGTAGTGCCCAGGACAGCGCCCTGCAGGGAGATGCCGGAAGGAGGGAGATAGTGGTCGGAAAAGCGTCGAGATGCCACGAATTAGGGGTAGCAATAAATGTCGGGAGGAGAAGCCCTTGGCGGCCGGATTGGGTTCCCTGTCATGAGAAAGAGGACCGTGGATATATGGAGCCTTGGTTAACAAGTGTGTGTCTATGTCTTTGAAATATCCCCCAAATCTCTGCAGATGTCAAGGGGCCTCTTTACACAGGACCGCAAACCAGCACCGTCCTGCGCCGACACCCACCGGGGGGGGGGTGTTTTGGGCTGCCCCGCGCAAGGGCTGCCTGCCGAGCCGATGCTAAGGGAGGCCTTATATGGCGACACAGGCTCATTCCCACCACCACCACCCCGCACCTTCTTTGGCCTTCCAGCTCAGGACACGATCTCCTCCTTTTTAAAACCCTGCGCCATCTCTCTGTGCGTAAGTACTGATTTGACAGTACCCCTGTATTCCAGGCACCACGAGAGGAGGGCGCCCCACTGCTCTTTCGGGGAGGCAGATGATTTCCCCCCCCCCGCCCAATGACAAGCCTCCCTCTTGGCCTCAGTGACGGATTCCTCCAGGGAAGGCCTCCTCCCTCCCTCACGCCACCCCTCCCCTCCCCTCAAGGAGGCTTAAGCTCTCACAAATTGCAAAAACTTGGGGATAGCGGAGAAATAATTAATGTATTAAAACAAGCGGCGAATTCCTCAGGAGGGGCCTTATCATCCTCAGCCACACTGACTTCATCCCCTCCTCGTATGCTAATACCCTGTGACGTCACCGCCGCTTCACTGCACGTTATGGAATTATTAGGATTGCCCCCCCCTTCCCACCCCCCCCACCCACCCCTTTATCCCAAATAGATCCGTAATCTTGGAATCCCACGAGGAGCGGCTGGCAGTGACACACGCAAGGCTGAACCGCCAGACACAATATCGGTCCATAAAAAGTAATTACTCTACGGAATGTATGAAATGCATATATTCTGACGCATATTTGTTTGTCGGAGAGCTATCCGGCTCACTCGCGCGCCCCCCCGCCTCTCTTGCGCTGAACGCACTGATCAAATATTTAAGTCGAATGCTCTGGCCCTGGCATTATTAATATTAGGATCCCTCCAGATCTCCCTGGCGCGTGCCTGTAGAGACCCCGAACAGAAAACCAGGTGGTCGTTTCCAAGGCCTCCTTCCGGAGCGAGAGACTTAGCCGCGCTCCCCGCCAAACAAGGGTTCTCAAGCTGTTTTGTGAGTCTACTCTGGAGTAAGCGGGCGGGCAGTTGTTTTGGGGGGGACGTGTCCTTTCAGGTGTTTCGGCAGACAGTGGAGTTCTGGGGGCGGGGAGTGGGGAGGTCTTCTTCTAAACCGTCCCACCAAACAAGTTTTGGCGAAGGCGCAGGACGGAAACCAGTGCCAATTTTCGTTTTTATCTGAACCTTGCTACTTCGGGCCTTCTAGGTTCCACCAATGCCTGGTGTAGTTTCCCGCCCTCATTTGGCTCCCCAACTCTGACTAAGCTGGGGCTGGGGCTGGGGGGGGGGGGTCGGGGTTGGGGGGGGGGGTAAAGGGCAGCGTCTTCCGAATCCGAAGCGCTTCTGGGAGGAGGGCGCCCCTTCCCTACCAGGGTCCCTCAACTGGACGCGAAGTCGCGTGGAGGACTCCCCGGGGCTTCGCGCCTTGCGGGAAAGGGTTGGAGGGTCGGTGCTCTCGTGTTCCCTGGCTTCTGATTTCCTCCGCTCTTCTCCGGTGACACATCTCCCCCCCTCCCCCCCACCGCGCAACGCTTTGTGTTTGTTCTCCGTCTGCCAGAACTCGGTCTCTGGGGTTACAACTGGACGCGAGGGCTCCGGGGTTTCGCCTCCCTGCGGTCGCGATGAAGGCTTGCCTTTGTGGCAGTGAAGGGAAAAGAACCGAAGGGGCCTGAATCTCGGGTGGGCTCCGGGAGGCTCAGCCCCGTCGACATCCCAGCCCATCCGGAGGGCAGGGATTCGGCTTCCCCTCTCACGCTCAGCAGGTGCGCTTGCTGGCGCCGGCCTTCTCCTCCTGAGCTTGCGGGATCGTGTCCGGTGCCGTTCTGAGCGGCCGGACTCGGGAGTCCAGGGAGCGGGGACTCGAGTCGGGACGCCCTCGCCCCGCCCTTCCCCCACCGGTTGCAAGCGGCATCCTAGGCAGGGGAACCCCGTTTTGCGACTTTTTTGCCCCTCTCCAGGAACACGCTGCCCTCAGTCGGGTCGGTGGCCGAGAGAATGTCTGTCTAACTTCTTCACTCTTTGCCCGGTGGGGGCTTCAGAGCGGAAAAGCGTCCACACCTGCTAAAGAAATAATAACGTATTTATTTCCTCCCGCCACCTTTAAAGGGGGGGGGGGGGGGAAGCGATCCACCACATTCGGATTGCTGCTTGTTAATGAAAACCTCAAAAAAAGTAACACGTCATGTAACTTTACTGCGCGATTGAGGGAGGGGGGGGGAAAGGGCTGTCAATCCGTGGGCGCGCGCGCGCTCGGGGGCGCGCCCGCTTGTGCGTGTGTTGGGTTGAAAAGCAGGAAGAAATGCCATGAATTGAGTGCTGTCAAAGATGTCTTCGACGGTGATGTGGTGAATGGCTGCGGCTCCCTGAGCCAGCGCAGGTGCTCGGGTGGGGGAGGGGAGGCGAAGTTCTGCTCCGTGGAAAAAGCACATTCCCGACAATAGACCACACACTGCCAGCCGGCGGGGCATCGGCTAAACACTCTCTCACCCCCTTTATGCGCCCTCCCCCCCTCTCCTCTCCACCGCTCTGAGTTCACAAAGTGTCTCTACAGTACCGCTGCTTGGAGGGGGATTCTTTCTTTCTTTCTTTTTTCCTTTCCTTTTTTTCAAAATTAATGAACATTTGGAGCTTCCCCCCCCCCCCCAAACTCTTAGTACGGGGAAAAAAATAGTCTGCTGGCTTTCCTGCGGAGGTGGGCACTTGAAGTAAATAAATCACAGCCTTTAACGGCACCTTCAATTTATGAAACTAGAGAGACAGGCCGTGTACTCAGAATAGAGGAGCGTACAAAGGTGAGATATAATTCCCTTCATGAAACTTCTTTGGGAGAAGCACCCGCACTCACCTCCCCGTCTAGTTTAACTGTTTACACCGAACAGGAGAAAGTGAAATAGAAGGGAAGGAGGAAATGCATCTTAAGTTAACAAGGGTGGTTGTTTGGTTGTTTGTTTGTTTGTTTGGTTGGTTGGTTTACTTACATCCAATCCCGGTTTTGAAGAATGGCAACCCCTCCAGTGTAGACACTAATCAGGGGACTAGAAGTCGGCTAGGGCCAAACACTGAGGTTGGAGGCGATTTATACTCGAGAGTCAGTAGAGGTGTTTTTTTAAAAAAAAATTGAGCCTGTTTTAATATGCCTGTATCGAGGCACTTCATTTCCATGGGGATGTTCCAGATCAAGTGCTTTGGCCGGAGATCTAGAGTCAGGGCTGTCTAGAAAGGACTCACCTCACTTTTCCACTCCCAAGGAGTGCAACAGTGCTGAAGGAAATACTTAGTTTTTTATCTCCCAAGTTCAGGAGAGATGATTGGGGTGGATGTGCTCCTTATCTACATGCAAACATACTGTGGTTGGATAGCAAACACGTTTTTGTCTGCGATTAAACCTTATCAGATTTTAGCTGTAGGCCCGTGTCAGGCTGTGATCCGATACACAATTCCCTGGAAGTAAGTCCTAGATGATGGCAGTGGACATCAGTAGGCATGTATGGGATTGCAGAGTCCGATCCTGTGCATGTTTGCTGGCAAGTAACTTACACAGAGTTCCATAGAACTCACTTCTGAATATTTGTGCTCAAGGCTGCACTCTTACGCAACGTTTCCTTCGGAGTAATCTCTGCTGAATACCGAAAGTCTTACTTCTTATTAATATACATGGATTCGGGTTGTGCAATTTCTGTCTTTGCTCGATTGAAGAGTCTATCCTAAGCTAGTTGGGTACAGACGTACACCCTTTATGGAACTTACTTCCACCTCAGCTGTTGGACACATTCACACGGAAGTAAATTCCGCTCACTTCGGTAAGGCTGAATTCCGGTTACTCGCTTTTCAGTCAACAGCTGCAATTCTCAACAGAATCCGAGACATTTTCGGTAACTCTCAGAGGTCTATTTTGGCATAAGCGATTAGAGGGTCAACCAGCCATTTCGGTGAACTGCTTAGTTTATCTGAACGGCACTGGGGAGTGTTTCTGACAGCTCAGCCGGTTAGCAAGTCATGAATTCCTGCCTGGTTTCGGGGAGCACTCTAAAAGCAGGGGCATCCAGCCAACAAACCTGAGCCGTTTAGGAGCCATGGATTTTCACAGAAGGAAAATTGCTGCTCATCGCCTTGGCTGAAATCAAAGCCCCGCGTGCTTTGTACCGGCGTGTGTTGGTCAGGACTCAGGATCAGGAAGTAAACTTTGAGGGAGTTCGTCCGAAACTGCTGAGGCTTTTGGTCCGAAGCTTTCCTGGAAAAAGCGAATCGTATTCAGGCATAACCGGGTTCTTGGCTGGGCCTTGGTTGGCATAATTTCGGAGAGGAGGGGAGGGAGAAAGAGCTTGAAAAGTTTGCGTTCTGCGCCGGGGTTGATGGCTTATTTGGACACGATCAGCGTGTTAAGGAGCAACATGGCAAAGGACGCCGTGCGCTCCCCCTCCCTTCCCCTTCCCCTGCCTTCTTCTATTCTCCCAATTGACGGGGAAGGGGGGGTGGTTGTGGAGGCGAAAGTTACTGAGAAGGCATTTTTCACAGCCGCACAAGGGTAGCCTACCAGAGCCGCTTGCTGCTCCGCTTCTGTGTGCAGTAGATTAAGGCCCTTTTGGACGGGCTTGGTGATGCATCGCGCCGAGGAAATGGCTCCGTGTTTCCTTATGAAAAACCATGTAACCGGAAAAGGGGGTTGAAAAAGAAAATCGTGGTAACAAATAGCATCAGCTTCTGAAGCGCTTGGCAAAGGGAGTCTCTCCTGCTGACTCTCATGCAGAGGAAGGAGCGGCTGGCTCTCGAAGCATCCCCTCCTTGGGTACACAGGGCTCGGGTACCACAGACAGGCGATGAGGCTGAAATAATGCCCACGCCTTTCCTGGTTTTTAAAAAAATAAATAAAAAATAATTTTTTAAAAAAGAATAAACCTTGGGATAAACTTTGTGCATTCCAGTGGCATCACGGCTCAGAAGCGAGGTGTTCCAAAATAGCTTTCGAAACACACCGTCCGTTTCTAATCATTGATCTGTTGCTGCCGCTGGTTTGCTCGGCCTCTGCGGGATGCGCTTGATCTGCTTGTGCCCACAAGTGGGTGATTCGTAGGCTACCTCCTGAAGTTTCCTTAACTCCAAACGCGGTCTCCTTGACTTTAAGAGCATGGTTTACGTGTATGTGACCGAGGATCGAGGCCTTAGACCGGCCCGTTTCTTGGCTGATTTATTCTTCTAAATCCGCCGGGTGGATTCATCACAGAACCCAGAGGAACTAACTGGCAAAGCTGGTATATGATTGTGTAGGTTCTAATGCAAGTATTTCAATGGAAGTAGGTAATGGTGGAAAGAAAGAAAGAAAGAAAGAAAGAAAGAAAGAAAGAAAGAAAGAAAGATTAAACATGAGAGCTAAACTGAGCTGTGGATCGACCTCACTTTCCAAGATCCCCTTCAAACTGTGGAAGAGATCCAGTTAAATGGAAGGGATCCAATTAAATATTGATCGGGCAGTAGGTTCATCTCTTTGCATCAAGCCAAAGAACTGGACCTTTCTGAGTTGGGCATTGGAATGCCAAAGCAACCCACGAGAAGGGGGCAGTTTGCACTTGAACTCTTGGGACGAGGCAGCGCCTATTTCAGTGAAAGAAAGCTCCTGTCCAAAATTAGCCTTGAGGAAGAGAACCTTCCCTAAGCGTGGAGTCGAGAACCTGTGTGCCGTCCATCCTTCAGGCTAAGCGCAATTCCTCAATGTCTGTCTCTGGTTTCCCCCTCTTCCCCCCCCCACACCCTACGCTACTTGATAGCCTTTGTGCCCCGTTGATGTACACACCCATAATTAATCCTTCTTATTAATGCCTGCTTGCGGTACCCACGAGGCTACTCCAGCCTATTTAGATCGCCTTGGTTGGTTGCACAAATTTAAGTGGGAAACGAGTTATAAACCTAATAACTGCTTTAAGGCGAAAAATAATTATTTGATTATGGCGGAGAACATTAAGTCTAAGGCGAGGGTACGAGTTTAGGGTTGGGCTTTCTCCCCACCCCACCCCGTGTGGTGGTTTTATACTGGGGGGTGGGCAACTGTGGCTTGCAAAGTACATCTATGCGCATGCATATACACGTGCAGATAGACCCAGAAACGAAAAATAACAGCAGTGACGAAGCCTTCTTTCTCGCTCTACTTTCTCCCCTGTTGGAGGATTAATTAATTCTTAAAATATTTCCAAACGGGGACTCGGGAATCAAATTTGGGTGGGCTCAGAATTAATTGAAAGCCATCCTGGCAGGAGAGTTTCCCTGCTCGGAGGCGCTCGTCCATCCTTCTGCAGGGGCCCCTCCCTTTCCTTCTTGTTCTTCTTTGGGTGGTTTCTTTGCCATCTTTTTCACAGGAAGTTTCGGCTCCTCTTTCATCTGGGCCTGCCTGTTTCCGTTATTATTTGCTGTGATGCATAGTGTGATTGTTTATTAATTATTCCGGCTTGAAATGTAGACTTGAAATTTAGAAAGAAGAAAGAAGGGAACGGTGTATGTGTGTGCGAGCGCGGGGGGGGGGGGGGGGAGAGATAATAACCCGGAACGCAACTATAACACCCTTATTGTCACCTCCTCCTATATACTTAAAAAAGAAGAAGAAGAAGAAGCTAGCATATTGTTGGATTACTAATTCGAGTTAATATGATCTTTATGGCAACATAACAGTGGATAATTGGCCCTTTTTTCCAGCACCACAATGTAAATCACAATGGCTTTATTATTTAATAACCTCAAACGCTTCGTTGGATTGGCCCCGACAGAGAGACCCTTTTCTTTCCGTGCTGTGTTGTTGGGAAAGAACAATGCAGATCTAATTGTGGAGATTTCAGAAAGTTGGCTCCTGGAAATGACCAGCTTAGATATGGAAGCTTCACCAGATGTCTGCACTTTCTCCTGCCACAAACCCCTCCTGGTCCCCTCCCCGGGACCCCCCCTCCCCTCCCAGCCCGACTTATTGGAGAATTTTGTTTTTGTTCTCACATCCTAGCAACAACCTAAATCTTCCAGAAGCGAGTACGTAACCCCCTTTCCCCTCCCCCCCCCCCACTTCGCCTGGTTGCTATACAGGCTATTTGTACGGCAGGCGTCACTGAAAAGTAGAAGGGCACACAGTAAATTAATGTCCATCGCTTTAAAAAATAAAAATAAAAATCCGGCCTTAATATTCTCTGGTCATAAACAAGAACCTCGCCCTTCTCATCCGCCTCTTTTGATTATTCTGGCTCGCTTTATTTATAAACGTGGGAATTTCAGATCTCAAACTCAGAGGAAGCTTCCGGGCGGCGGCTGCGAGGGGTTCAAGCAGTTGTGGTCGGCCTCAATGCGCAGCCCAGTCGCGTCCCACTGGCGTTAGGGCGATCTTAAAGAGGTTTTAATAGATGCTCCAGGAGCGGTTTACTACTGCCACTCTCCATGGCCAAGCGGGGATTCGAACCTAGCTCTCCTCTCAACGACAAGCTGGCTCTCTCCCTTCACACTACTGGTTACTAATGTTTTACCCGAGAACGGCAGCAGAGCGGGTCTCTCTCGCTTCCTCCCGCTGCTGCTCTCCTCTTCAGAATTTGTGTGAAACTTACCACATTCACAACAAGGTGCAAAATGCTAATGGGTTGTCAATCCAAAAACAAAACGAACCGCCTGCTTGCCATCAATAGGATGACCCTTGGTATTTACACCAGGTGGCATGCACCACGCAACAGGGTCGCAGTTCGTTGGTTTGTTTGCTTTGGGGATTGGGGAGGAGCAAAAGTCCCCCTCGGATACTTCATATCCCAGTGACAAATGCAGTTCGTGTTTCACGGACAGAGCCGTGAAAAATCAAACCGGAACGCAGTTAAGCCGGATGTCTCAGGTCTGATCCTATACAACAAGATACCACAATCCAGATAAACCTGGAATTGCAAGGCCCATATAGTACAATATGTCACAATTACCCGTCAGGATGCGCGTCAGAGGTTAACACGCGTGAGATCAACCTGGATCCCCAAATCTTTGCCTCAGAACAGACTTGCTTGGGAATAAACCCCATTAAAATCGGAGGGGCTGACTTCCCCTGAAAATGTGCTTATAGTTGTATTTTTAGCTGATCCAGATTCTAAGCGGACTGCGTGAAATTGCCCTAAACCTTCAAGAGGTTTTCTGGCGCTTCCTTCTTGGGTACGTTTTGGACCCCGCAGCGCATGGTTGGGCCTGCAAGACTGAAACTGGGGAAGGAAGGCGAGGACATCTACATGTCCCCTCCCCCGATTCCCATCCGCGGCCGCTGCTTTAAATCTCACTGTGCTGAAAGGAGTTTATTTAGAAAACTTTTCCCCAACCAGCGCTGGGAACAATGCCGATTCCCCGCCTCATCTTGTTGGTTCTCCCCCAAGCGTTCAACAATGCGCGCTTTGATGCGCTCCGGAGTTCACTCAGTAGGAGATTAAAGGGTGATGTATAGCGTTCGCCTTCGCCAAGGCTGTAAAGAGCCGGGCTGAAGCGCCGGCCAGAAGCGCCGGCTACAATCCCTCGCCACCGAGCAAAATCCATTGGATTTCCTTCAGCGGGTTGCTCCTGGGCTTCCGGGCAGACCTAAAGTTTCAGCCCGGAAAGAGTTTGCCAAGTTTCCCATGTTTGAATTCGTCAAAAACAACTGGCCCGCCCAACCAGCCGTTCTCTCCAACGTTGCACGAGCGGCTGGTGAATCGTTCCCAACACGCGGGGCCGTCCCATTCGCTTTGGGCTCCACGCCACCCCTTGCATTTGCCGTTAGTGTTCTGCAGGAAAAGGAAAGAAAGACAGACAGACATATTTCCGTTATTATATAATATATTGGGGATGGTGTTTCAAACGACTTAGCGGCCGATTTTTGGAAGCAGGTTCTATTGCCTTTGGAGGCCTTTTTGCGAAGTGTCGACTTTAGGACCAGAGGCGTCAAGGTGAAGACACGGAGATACTGTATTCGCAAGGAAATTTCATTGAAATCAAGGGGCCTGGCTTCCAGTAAAGGCAAGGGAGGCGGCAAACGTTGGAAATAGTTATGCAAATCGTAAGCAGCTTTTTGCATTGACAGTTCGCGGGCACAGGAGAGGGTTTTCCTCTCTCACGATGTTTCTCTCTCCTCCCCCCCCCCACCCCCACCCCGCAGCCACTTGCGTCTAAATGATGGCGTGGGCTCTACCGCCGAGGAAAGGGTTAATCATGCCCCAAATGCTGCAGCGCTGCAGAAGAAGACAGAGGGAGGGATTGGGGGGTGTGTGTGAGAGAGGATCGCTCAGCCAGATTGGAACAAAACGCCACAGAATCGTTGAAACGGACGTATTTGTCCGGGAAGAGCTGCCGTTGGTAGCTTCTTGGCGATAAGTTGTTTGTGGCGCTTTCGCGCTTAGGCGGACCCAGATTCGGGAGCTGAGCGGTGTGAAGGCAAGGAGGGAGAAAGCGGAGCGGGCGGGGGGGGGGCGCACTTCCTGCAGCCCCTCCCTCCACGTAATGAGCTCATTTCCATACTTGCGCCTCCCGCAGCTGTGAGAAAATCTTTTGCGGGGACTTTTAAACGTTCCGACGCGTCCCGGCGCTCCTTCGGTCTCCCCGGTGACGGAGGCAGCTCCAGGGAAAAGTCACCTACCTATTGATCGCTCCGCTGGCGCTCAAAGAGGAAAAAGATATATGTAGATCTTGGCATGTGGGGAGCTGCTGGTTGCAGGGAGGAGGGGGGGGGAGCTGGAACCGGGTGAAACGAGAGGAGAGAACCCTCCGTTCGCGCCTTCCGCCGCGCCCAGGCTCTCCCGTTGCACTTTTCCCAGGGTCGGGGGAGGGAGGGGTTCGCGTTGCCTCCTCTTTCTCTCCTGCACCACCGCCTTCTCTCCCTCTTTTTCCGGATGGCATCTTCCCAAAGCAAGCCCCGAAGAAGCCAATCAGCCTCTTTCGTTCTGTCAGTAGCAAACAAGGGTATTGGGGAATCACCCCTGGCGAGGCGAGGCGAGGCGAGGCGGGCGGGCGGGTGCGTGAGTGGGTCCCTGAGTGACACTGTAGAAAAGCAAATCATCCTGAGCTGGAAAAGGGGAGTTCGGCTTTATAAGGCAGAACTTGTCCGTAGCTCAGAGGCCAGTCATTTTGGGAGGGAGGGACACAAGGCCTATAAGCCTCGGTTGTTATGCGGTAGAAACTCGACTTTCAACCAAGGCCCACTGGCTTTAGTGTCGCTTACTTCCGAGGAAGTGCGTTAAGGACCAAGCAGCTAGAGGTCTCTTCTTTCGGTGGTATAGTTGAGTGGGGGTGGGGAAATGATACTTGTCTGCATCAAGCTAGATTAAACTAGCTTTGGGGTTTGAAAGCGAAGGCGTTGTTAAAATAATAAAAAAAGGCTAACATCCCATGGAAACAACTTTTTAACCCCTGCGAACAGCTGGACACTTACTTGGGCACCTGGACACTTGCCTAGGATACCGCGCTCTGATCTGAGTGAATGGGACTCTTAGGTCCTGAATATGTTTAGTAAGAAATATGCCCCATTGAACTGAATGAGACCTACTTGGGAATAAGTCTCATTCAGTTCAATGGGGCTCAGTACCTCAAAATATTAGATGTGAGATGGAGGAAGATTACAGTGCGATGGTCTTACTGGGAAATCTCCCTTCACACTTGATTGCCACGTGGTACCAACTGTATGCCACGTGGGGGGCGGGAGATGGCGGAGAAGACCAGAAGTGTTTTTTTGTTTTGTTTTTTGCAAGATCCTAGGTATTTCATTGGCTGGTTGTAAAGTTCTCTTCTCATGAGAAGAGAAGACTCCCTGGAAAAGACCCTGATGTTGGGAAAGTGTGAAGGCAAGAGGAGAAGGGGACGACAGAGGACGAGATGGTTGGACAGTGTCATCGAAGTGACCAACATGAATTTGACCCAACTCCGGGAGGCAGTGGAGGACAGGAGGGCCTGGCGTGCTCTGGTCCATGGGGTCACGAAGAGTCGGACACGACTTAAGGACTAAACAACAACATAGTTCAGTGACTTAGGTATGGGTTGGGAGTTTGGTTCCTCACTGTGCCTCCTGTCCTAGAAAAGGCACACTGGACTGAGAAAGGGTATAATGCTTCTTGCAGAAGTGGCCCTGTTGGGTAACAGCTGTTACTCTTTGCCTGTTGGAGAAGCTGGGGTGTTATGGGTGCGTAACACTGAGTTCCCTTTCTCTGCTGCTGTATGGATGGGTCTCTGGCTACGGAGCCCGAGGTTTGGAGCTCGAGTCCCACTGTGCCTCCTACAGGTAGAGCCAGCCTGTGTGGCCTTGGGCAAGCTGCACAGTCCCAGGGCGCCCCCAGAAGAAGGGAATAGGAAACCACTTCTGAGTATTCTCTACCTGGAAAACTCTGGAAAGGGTCGCCATAAAAAAGAATTTATTATTAGTAGGTACTTCATGTGGTCGGTCCCACATTTCATTGCAACTGGTTGATTTTCGACAGTTTAGGGTCTGTGTGTCTAACAGAGCACTTCAAGAGAGACAAGCGGACTGGTTTTAGTGGAACTGGAGCCAGCTCCTTCTTAAGGTCCGAACTGCCTCCTGGTACCTTCCATTTCAACCAGCGGTTTTGTTCACTATTTCTGTGTCTTGTGGATGGGCTTAGAAAGCGAGAAAGAGGATGTTTTTACATTGGCAGAGTCCCATTCATTTTAGTAGGGCCATTTCTATTCCAGTTGGTAGACTGAGCCTTAGATAACAGAGGATTAAAAACAAGACAGAAATCAAGAGGCCCACTTGTGTGCATCTTAGGGGAGAAACCAAGAGCTTTTTTTTTGCAGAAGTGAACGCTTGCGGTATTAAACCATTTAAAAGTTCTGCTTTTAAGTTGGGTTGGTCCAAGGACGCTCCTTCCCACCATCTAAAGGGAGGTTTTTGTTTTTTAAAAAGAAAATCTTGAAATTGACGGGGGTCACAATCCTCGAAAGCCTTCCTCTGGAGCTACTTGCAGCATCTGTCCCACTTTTGAGTAAATGGTGGCCGAATCCATCTCAGGAACCAGTGTGGTCTCTCTCCTACGCCCCACACCGTCCCCTATAACGGAATGAGGGACGAAATCCACCGCAGTTAGTGGATCGGTTCTTTCGACGATGAGCCCTGAAGTGTGTTTTGCAGGAGACCTGAGCCATCGAATTACTCCAGAGTCTAAATTTGTAGGAGTAGGTGTGGAGATGGGATGTTTTTTAATTTCTTATTTTAAAAATTCTTATCAGTAACAAGATGTATAAAAGTCATCAAAGGGAAAGAAGCCCCGGCAACTCTTTGGAGAAGCAAAGAGGCTTTTTTTCTCCTGGTGATTTGTAACTCGGCGAGGGGTTCGGCCAGCAAACACCCTGCAGGTGCACGCTATAACACCGCCATCCGGACTTTTAATGTAGATTACCCTGCAACTTGTTTGATCGGCCCTTTGAACCCCCTTTACAATTGCCTGTGACGAAACGCTAGGCTGGTTCTCTCGCTCTTCCCCCTCCCCCCTCCTTTGCATTTCTTTCTCTTTGAAAAAGGCCTTAAGGGTGAGTCCTCGGGGCTCTGAAAAGTTTCGCGTATGGAGACTGAGAAGAAGAGCTGACATCAACCCCCTCCTTCCTCGCCCCGGCCTCGGAATTTTGGTCCTTAACGCTAGTTTGAGGCGTCAATGGACATAACTTTAAGCAGAGACCAGCCTTAGCCTGAAACTTGATATAAGCCTGAAAAACTGTCTCCTGTTCCTGATCCTCTTCCCTAAGGATCGCCTAGGATTAGCCCCCTCCTAAACACATTTAAATGGAGTGGGAACCTACACTCTTATAAATGGAACTGATTTCCATACAAATACACTTACGGGTTGCAAAGTGAGGAGGGCAGAGCAGGGCATGAAATCTGCAACTGAGATTAGCGGGACAACTTCCCTGCTAAAGATGCATAGGATCGGCCTGCGCAAGTTTAAGGAGCGGTTCATAAACCTTGTGATTGTTTGTCCGGAATGTCAGACTCATCTGTAGCAGTGAACCTGAATCGCAATCTTATTGTGTTGGGGAGTAGGGGAAGATCTCGCATTTCGTTACCACAACAAGAAACTAGGCTGGTTGAGAAAGAGAGCCGGGGGACTTTATTTCGTATTTGGGATTTTTCCGATCCAAGACGACAGCCCAAGAATTTGGATCAAAACTGCTGCATAAGCGCTTCGGAATCCATGTGCCTGGATGCAGACTCAGATACAGTCACCAGCTTTTGAACACCTTCGATTTCGGGACCTGAACTTCCGAGATTAGTTTATTTCCTTCCTAAGCACATTTGGTATAAGTAACAAGTTGCTTTTATGTAAAACTGGAAGTAACAGGTGCAGTCACGGGACCAGGCTATGTTCTCCAGTAAGCATGTGTAGGATCAGGTTCTTAACCCCAAAGAAACTCACAAGAAGAAATAGGAAAACTGTCATGTACCGGCCATCCTTCCAATCTTCTTCCAATCTTCTCGGGTGATCTGTTCTAGACCCTGAATGGCATTTGTTTTGATAAAGGCGTGCCTTGCTAGCTTGGGCCAAAATCTTAAGGCAAGTGGCATATCAGTAGTTCCAAAAGCCAGATACAATACAGCATTAGTAGTTAAGCCAAGTTGGTGCCGTTGGGACTACATTTAAATAGAATTAAATCATTGGCCTGTTTTCAATCGCTCTGTTAAAATTTCCCATTTAACTCGATCACGGCGGGCAGCCCTTTCTTTGCTGCGAGGTAATGAGATAAAAATCAAGACATCTTGTGATTTCCTGTTACCAATGCGATTCACAAATGAGTCAAGCTCGAATGTAAATTCATTTTGTTAATACCTCCCACTTCCATAAATGCGGCTAAGTGATGCCAGGAGCGTAATACCACATATTTCAGAATGGGGCTAATTCGGAGTTTGTGGTATTAGGTACAGAGTCTGACCAGAGTGATTCTACACCATGATCCCCAAATCCATTTAGGGCGTCGTATTTGGGTTTAAGCCTCGGATCCAAGCCTATCGCGGTTGCCATCCTATTAAGCAGTAACTTAGTCGAAATCTAGGCAATTAATCGTCAGATGCTCCAATGTGCTTTGGGTTACCAGAGCCAGGCTACTTCACCTGCAAGCTCCACTGGTGGGGAGATTCGGATTATATATATATATATATTAATAAATCAATTTGAAGGTTTCCCGCGGTAATTTATATCCAGCAGGAATCGGTGCACATTCACTTGGAATCCACTTTCATCGGTTTCGAAGGGACACGGGTACCCAGAGACCTTGTCAAAACGTAAGCCTATAATTCCCATGCCCCGCACTCCCGCCTGCGTTGGATCGCCGTCTCCGGATTTCCTGAAATTCCTTGGAACTGAAAAGACCCGTGGCCAAGGGAGGAGCAGGGCGGCAATCTCAGCACCCCTAGTGGGGGGAAAGATCCCACTGAAATCGGGGGACACGAACCTCCTCCACCAGTTAACTGCCTCTGGTCCAGAAGTTCGGAGGAATAAAACCAGAGGACGGGCCATCTATAAAATCAGGCAAAAGTAAACAGGAAGCCTGGCGTGGTCTCTCTCACTCACTCCTTTCTCCCCGCGAAGGGGAACTGCGCCCCACCCCTTCAGATCTCCTTGAGCCGGCTTACCGCCTCCCCCCTTCCCCAAATCACCACTGAACTCTTTTGCCCCCGTCCAGACTTGTTCAAGCGGCGCTTTGTTTCCATCCAAATAAACCCGGGCGAATCAATCCTCTCCGATCCACCCGGGGATTTGAATTAAAGGCCCATTGGGGACACTTGAGGCTACAAAGGGTTACACATAAATAAATGCCACATTTGCCTATTGCAAAAAGTTTATCTCTGGCTCTTTATGGCTCGCAACAGGGGAAGCGGGGAGGGGGAGGGCGGGGAGAGGGGGCTCTCGTTTACTACACAGCTGTAGGCAGAAGCAGACCTCTCTTCTCCGTGGAGGAAGACCCTCCTCCTCCTCCTCCATCGCTTCCCCCCCCCCCCCTTTTCCTCTATTTGATCAACAGCAACTTTCTTTGTTCTCTGGACCTCTTCCTCAATTTTAAACTTCACTCGTCCATCCCACGTTTGTTTGTTAATGACGCGATTACCATCTGGCTCGTCCTACTTTCCAGAGGATATAAATCGCCTCCCCTCTTCCTCTCTCCGCTCCCCCTCCCGATCCTCCATCATCTCCCCCCACCACATAAGAAAGATTTAATTCCTCCCCCCGCTGCCGCCCATTATCATTTAAGTGCCAGCATAGCCAGAAGAAAAATACGCTCTCAAGGCTTCGAATTCTTCTGACCAGCCTCTCAAGATGGGGGCCAAGTCATGTCACCACCCGGCTCTAAAAAGAAAAGGGTTTGTCAATTTCACCGCCTGAGCAAAACGCCGCTTTCTCTTCCCAGCGCCTCAACCCGTTTGTCAATTTCACTTGTCCAGCCCAGGGCGGTGTGGGATTCCGCCTCAAGGGAAGGGGTCGGAGAAGATGCGTTCAGGGAAGGCGGGTCACCAGATTGACTCCACTTTCCAGGTGTGTGGGTGAGGTCTGAGGGGTTCGACTAAGGAGATGGAGCTTGCGCCCCAGTTCCCACCCATTCTCCATTAAGCAAACAGAATTCTGCCCGGTCTAAACCGTTGGAAAGCTGACTCACATTGCGCCCTAAAAGCGGAGATTTTACCTACAAATGATCCCTGGACGGTTCGCCCCCTCCCACCTGGCCACCCACAGTCTTTCTCCCTTCATTTTCCTTTTCTACACCTGAGAGTGTCCCTTTCTTCTAGGCGTGATCTTGTAAAATCTGGGCGCCATCTCTTGGCCCCTACTCCTAGGCTAATGCCATTGCAGGTACTGTACTTATGTTTCTAGATCATCATGGCCGCTTGGGATGGGGGAAGAGAAAGTGAGAAGTTGGTCAACCGTGGCCTTATTTTGCGCTGCCTCCAGCTCAAACTGAACAGAAGACGAGAAATCAATTGATCTTACAATCCTGTGCCTGCTTACGGGAAAGTAAGTCCCTCTGAACGCAACGGGGCTTCCTTCTAAGGAGACACGTAGGCTTGCATGCTTAATCTCTCAGCAGCTTGACGTCAAACCGCTGGTTCAAATCCGGCCAGGCTGCAAACCCCCCCCCCCCCGAACAGATTATTTTGGGTAAAAGTTGCATCGGTGTCCACAGAATTTCGTTCCCAGCCCATCCTGCTTATGACTGGGGCTTTAATTAATTTAAACAGGAGCGCTTCTGTTTCACTGGGTTGGGAAGCAATTCCTGCCGCAGCCTTTGCGAAGGGTACCCCCCTCCACCCCCGTCCTGCTCCCTTCCAGACACCAAGCGTCAGATTCCTCCACAATTCGGAGCGAAAGGAACCCAGCCTCCGCCTTCCCCTTCTGTAAGAAGCCCTGTCACAAATAAGTTAGGATAATATGCACTAAATATTATTATTTCCATGCTGAGTGACTGATGGGTGTGTTAGAATCTCCCCTCCTCCCGCGATTTCCCAAAAGACCAGCCGGAGAAAAGAAAGCAGCCCATTTAAAATGCGAGATACCATCCCAGGCATAGCACACGCCAGCCTGAGCGGGCACCCGCTCACAGACAGACGCCATCTGATATAAATAATTAAGAAAATTCACTTTCGTATGCGTTTCTAATTGTGTGATCCTACTGGGGAAAAGCGCCCTCCCCCGCAACAGTGATTAATTAATATCACTTCGGAGTGAGCTGTTTCTGAGGAAAAGATGCCTATTTGCCCCATACAAATAACGGTACAAGCTAAAAAGCCCGCTCCGTTTTTGTTGATGTAAGATCATGTAAGCATTAGGGAGGAAATTCACAGAATTCTTTATTGATGTGATTGAGCGACAGGTCCTTTCGCAGCTACCTGAAAAAAGGGGAAGGGAAGGGAAATTAAAAATTAATTTAGAAAGACATGTATATTTTAGCGCAAAGGAGAAAGGATATCATAAAACGCTTTTATTTCACTCCCAACGAACGCCCTGAGCACAAGAGTGCCCGCAAAAATTTTTTGGGGGGAGGTAGCAAAGCTGCCTAGAGGTATGTTACCATCCAGCTCACGTGACTGCATCTCAGCGCTTGAAATCCAGCAGTAAATTGCAACTAGAGTAGGCCCATTGAATCAATGGAATTTACACAGATGTTGACTGGCCAGATCCTCACTAGTACAATAGACCTGCTCCAGCTGTAACTTCCTACTGGATTTCAGCCTATGTATTTTCCTGCACACTTTAAAATAAATCAATTTAAGACGAGGGGGCAATTCCCCCCCCGCCGCCGCTCCACGAATGTCTGGGCAGCTGAGTTAGTTTGCCGCATGTTTGTGCCATTTTCTGTCTGAGCCGATTCAGAAGACTTATTTGAGGGAGCCTCCTTTCACCTGTCTTTGATGAAGAATTTAGTGTAACTCCCAAGCCTGCATGTTTCTAGGGCATGGGAAGTTAGTTAACATCACATTGGCGTATGTTGTTGCTTAGCCAAATAAAAAATAAAAAACAAGAATAGAAATGTTAAAAACCCTCCTCACACCTTTATGGACTAGTTTTTAAAAGGAAAATTCGAGCTGCCTTTTATCAGTGCATGTAGACATAAAGTTCGCAATTACAAAACAAGTGCATTTCTCTCTGAAGAAAAGATTTTAAAAAGGAGTAAGCACAACAAGAAGAAAAGAAAATGTAGCAGAACAACTCCAGGTGCTTAGAGGAGGAGCCACTGATATCCCCGGGATTTCTTCTAACTTCGTTGCTTAAAAGGAAAATGCCCAGTCCCTTTGAGTGAGCTGTGAACGCTGGTGGTAGGTCTGCTGTGGAGGGGGGGAAAGCGCTCTGCACCTATTCAGAAAAAACGCCTCTTCTGTAGGTTGGCCCTTTTCTTCAAATGACCTCTTAAAATTATTTCTGTCGCCTGTTCAGGCCGCCTGGAGCGTTACTGTCTAAAATTTGACGTCGAGGGAGACAACTGGGGGGGGGGGGGCAGATGGCGAGGAGGAGGAGGAGGAGCAGGGGCACGGAGTTTGACCCAAATGTATCCCCCAAGCCAACGCGATTAAAGCTGGGGGGTAAAGTTTTCCATTTCTGGGACCCCCCTAGTCAAATATGAGGCGTTCAGGGACTTTTTTCCCCTGGTTTTTTTTTTTCCATTAAAAAAAAAAGAGAGAGAGAGAGAGAGATTGAGAGAGAAAGCAACTTCCAAACTTTATAAACTTCCTCAAAGTTATTCAGAACAAATTGCGGAGGTCTCCAACTTTCAGGAGGGTGCACTTTTAATCACCGATCATTAAAATAGTTATGTTAAATATACTCAATTACATGCATGACTTCCTTCACCCCATCCTGACGGGTTTTTCAATTCTCCCAGCTGCTCCCGTATTCCTTGACTATAGACACCAGAGGAGCGGGGGTGGGTTGGCGGGGGTGGGTGGGGGGAGAGAACACCCTCGATTATAGCGAATCCATACATTTCTCGGGATTTCATCAGCCTAATTAAGGCTTTCGGTGTGGTCCACGGGCCTTGAATAGGCCTTTTACTATTTACTCGGAGCAAAGGAGGAGAGAGCGGTGGAATGCAGCCGAGGAGAGATGGAGTGAGGGGCGGCGGCGAGGATCTTGGGATTAAAGTTATCTTCTCGATGTGGACCCAGCGAGGCAGTAAAAGGGAGAAGATAGTGCGCCGGGTCCGGGGATAAATCGAAACAAACATAAACTGAATAACGGGTGGCGGGGGCAGTGACTCTCGTCCACAGAAGGTGTAAGGCAGGGCGATGCCCCCCCCCCCCTTGTAACCCGGTAGCTAAGGATGCAATCAGGCCGTGGGCAAAGGCAACCGGGATTGATCCCAGGAGAGTTAAGGCAGACCCAGAGAGCGGGCGACCCGTCTTGTCGCCAAGACCTACGGCACTGGCTTCCTTAAGCCGCCGCTCCCTGAGTTTACTCCGACGGAAATTGGGGTATCCGAAATTGAAACAGTAGCGACAGCTCATTTCACCAACTCTCTTTCAAGGGTAGTTCTCCGAATGCTGAGGTTTGTCCATCTCTAAATTAAAAAAACAAACAAACCACTGTATCAGAGCAGCTTTTAGGGGGAGGCAAAATGTGGGGTCTGCTTACTTCGAAACATTTAACATACATTGGATGAAATCGAATAGTAAGTCGCCATTGGAGTAAGCCCATTGAGTCGTTGGGGATTTGGTCAGTCAACTCCCTCGTAAATTCCAGGGATTCAATGGGCCTTCCTTCTTGCAGCTTTGGACTGGATTTCAGCCATTATTTAACTCTTTGTCTCTGATATATAAACCCTTAGGTGCTATCCTTAAGCAATGTGTTTAGATAGCTCCGCCCCCCCCCCCCCGCCGCTCTCTTAAAAGACTGTGAAGTTATCTCCAAAATGGAGATAAAGAATCTTCATTAAAAGTTTTCTGAATTTATCAACGGATATTTATTTATTTATCCATCCACCCATCCATTCCCCCCCCCCCCCCCGTTTAATAGACGGGTCTGAAGTTGAACATTTCTAGAAATTGGGGCAGGAGAATGAGAGAGAGAAAAAAGACTTAACTTGAGATGCATGTTCAATGTATAGGGAGAGGAAGACTTCTCATACCGCCTTCCCATAAAAGCTTATCTGATCAACTTTGGCCTACAATTAAGAAATGAAGGATAAGTGGCGGTTTCATATTTAGACGTGAACAACAACTCCTGTGTATGATCAACCTTCTAATCTCTCCCCTATACTTGTTCAATAGGCTGTGGTCCTGAAATCCACTCCAACCTTCTTGTGAGATCCCGTGTCAAAATATTCAAGTAAAGAGCCCCAGACACGGTGTTCAGGAACAAAACATAAATAGTAAACGTTAGCTATGTTTGCATACCTCTCTGTTCTCTACTTTTACAAAAGACTGAGACAATACTGTCTGAGAGATCCAGCTGATCATGGGCCTGTCCAGAGACGTCAGCTTAAGGGAGCCAGGCACCATCCGCAGGGAAGTTCTCCTGCACAATATAGCGCCAGAAGAATAAATGGGAGATTCACGAGGACAAGAAAGCTCTTCATTTTCCGGACTGTGCCTGTCGTCTTCAGGAAAGTCCCCGTTAACGGGATCCTTTAAAATTATCTACCTAATAAAACTCGCCCGACCCTCTTTCTCTTCGAGCACGGAGCAAGCAGTGCGAAGGAATGGGCACCCCCGGGGTCAAGCAGTCGGCTTTAAGACGACTTCAACCGCGGTCTGACAAGCCGCTTACGGGCAAGAAAGCCCCACCGAGAACTTACGCGCTGGCTTTCCAAGGGAGTATTTTCCTCATCTTGATCTGAAGTGTGGGGAAACTGGCTTCAGACATTACAAGTTTTTCTGCTTAACCAGCTGGCTTGACAGAGTGGATCGTAAGGTCCCCCCCCCCCCCCACTCCGTTTGGCTTTAATTTTAAGGCGGTAAAATTTCGAAATATTTATAAAATCGGGCTGAGTGCTGTTGTCCGGTCACTTCTTGGTGTCTTTAAATAAGGATCTGCGGTTTTCCGGCCGTCGAAAATTCGACTCGCCCCTTTCCATAACACCTGTTGCGGGGCTGGTTGGGGGAGAGAAGGGGGTCTGTTGCACCCAAACCGTCTTGCCGCCTCTGATAGCCAGGCTAAGCCCTTTTATTCGGCACAAACTTTCTTTGGAAAGCAGGCATTCGACAAAAGCGTGTGTTAAAACGGGCATATCAAGCACAACTTCACCTGGAAGGGATTTCTATGGAAATCAAGGCCGCTTTCTTTCTAAGCAAAACCGGGGTTTTATAGGAAGTGGAGGTAAAACCACCCGAGGAGAGAAGGGAGTAAATGCGGGCGGGGGGGGGGGAGAGGTGGAAAGAGGGACTGCGAAACCACAGAGAAGGGAGATAGACTCAGGTTCCTCCAAGAACTTGTTGATTGGGAGGCGGTGAGAGATAATGGTTCTCTCTGCCCTTGCTAGCCTGCCGGAGAAGTTTTCTGTCCTAAACTGTGCCACTCGCTGGCTTCTTTCCTTGAAAAGCCAGAGGCGCAGAAACAGATAGAGGATCCAAAGCGAAACGATCCTTTATGAAGATAATCTGATAACCGGTCCAGCCGTGCCTTGAGTGTTTGTATGTGGATCTGCAGACCCTTCTCTCTTCTTTGTAAAAATTAGCTGCTTCCAGTAACTGCTTCCTAGAATCGTGACCGGCTCACAAAAGCAACCAGATAAGTAGAGAGCCGAAGGGGTGGGGTTGGGGGTTGGGAACAAAGCAGGGATTTCGGCATCCTATAAACAGTTTTTCAGGCCAAGGAAAAGCGGGCACAGAGATGGAACTGTATTTCAATTTCCTCTTTGGTCTGAATTCCTTGTCGCTGCACCACACTTGGTCTGGCAACGATCCAGATCTTAAAAAAAACCAAAAAAAAAAAAAAAAAACAAAACACAAAAACCCAAAGGAAAACACCAACCCTCCCAAGTAACTTGTTTAGATCCGCCAATTTCGAAGATGGGATTCCTTTTAAAAGACTTGGTGTACATGTTTGTAAAGCGACTTCCAATGTCACTCAACCGCACCACCCGAACGGAAACCAAGTAATAAAGGGATTTGTTTCTGAGGAACCTTGTTTGGGATTGAGTTGTAATCATGAGATGCGAAAGGGCAGTTGTCCTGAAAGAGTCCCACCTCGAGCAACAGCCAGATCCCAAAGATGCTTGCTGTGTGAGCTCCCTAGACATCTAAAATGCCGCATATTCTTATTTGGGACTCCATGAGATTTATTTCGGGGCAGTAATGCATAGGATCGGTTGTTACTTCGTAATAATCAGGCCTAGGATCAGGCTGTACCTGTGTCTACTTGGGAATGGCAGCCATTCAAGTCAGTGGAGCCTACTTCCAAGTAAAAGTATTAAAGATCCGGGGGACTTGTAACTGGGCTAACCCTGAATCAAAAGGTCATTAAAGAACTCTCCTGCCCTCATTTTATTAAGAGTGTCTCGAAACTTTTTCTGCAGTTGGGGGTTTGAAAAATATTTTGGGATGGTGATCCCGTGGCAGGAGCCGGGTGTGAGCTTTTAATTCCGAATGCACTTCCAAGGGAGTAAATCTCAACTGAATGCCATAAAGATGGTTAGGCTTGCCTCTTGTGACGTGAGTGCACTTGGCTTCAAAAGCTGGGACGTGAAAAGCATCTTAGGAGCGAATGAGCCAAAGTTTACTCGTGAGGAGCCGGAACAAGCCGCCTGAAGACAAACCCGTGGCCAGCGACAACAAAAAAGGCCTTGTTGCATTTTCAGGAAGGCTGATGTCTGCCTTCCGGTTTGATGGCCGAGCTGGGCTCAGCCTTGACGAGTGGGCGGTGGCTCCGGAACACTTTTATGTCCCCTTCTCAAAGGGTTTTTGACTTCGCCCTAACTGCAGGCTGAGACCGTCTGACCAAGACGCTCAGGCTAAGGAGAAGCAAAGCAAAGCAAAGCAGAGAGAGAGAGAGAGAGAAGGGTGGGGTGGGGTGAAATGTGAGTGGTAAGGGTATTGAAATCGGGGAGACTCAGTCCTCGTCGCCCAGAATAGTAAGTAAGGCAAGTTCACACGACGATCGAGTAACCGAGAGAACAAGAGGCCCATTTTAATCAGGTGGTTATCTCTCTCCGAGGTGGAGATCAGAGCTCCGTCCCTCCTGGCCCTGCCATTGTGTCCCCCCTGCTGGAAATGACAGCTCCTTCAGAAATAAGCAACTTTGTCCCTGGATGGGATTTCACCTCTCTCGCACTACACATGTCCCCATTGTCATTTTACAGCTCCGGCGAATCCTCTAAATTATAGAAGGGTCTAAGCTCGGCCTCATTAAATCCTTTTGCTTTTTCTTCTTTGCTTTTCTTTTTCTTTTTTTCCGGGGGGGGGGGCGGTGAAGAGAAGGAGGAAGAGAGTCTCAAGGTTGGCAGAGTGTATTACTGTAAGCCGAAGGAGAAGCTTGAATGTTATCCAGATGGGGATTGAAGACACAGGGGTACTTAAGAGCAGTCCGCCACACATAGCTCCGCACACACATGCAATCCATCGTCTGATTACTTTTCATATATATTTTATATAATGCACACACACACACTTCTGGGCAGTTCTAATCTGATAAACGCGCAACAGTTTCCTCCTGTCAGAATCAAAGGATCATCTGCAACGCAATTCCTCCATTCTTTCCCTCCAGGTTCCCATTGTTCAGGCAACAATCAAATAAAGATATGATCAGATGAAACTGCAGTTCCACCAAAGAGAAGTTGCCCTTTCATCTGAGAGAGTTTCCCAATTTGAAGTTTAAAAAAAAGGAGAAGCGCTCCTTGTGACATTTCTCTTCAGGAACAATATGATGGGATACCTTTTTAAAAAAATTAATATTAGGGTATTTAATTTTTAGCTGAAGCTTTAGCCTCACGACTAGGCCACCCATTCTTAACGCACATCGGGAGTCTCTCAACATATGAATAACAACTGGCATCATGGTCAAAACAAAGTCTTGCTAGCCCCGGTAACTCGGGGCAAGTCCACACTAGGAGGGCAACATCAGATATGTGAAAGGGCCATCATCGCTTAAACAGCTGGTTGAGGTTAAATAACATGCCCCCCCCGCCCGCCCGCCCAGGGAGGCAATCAGCGGGGTGACACTGGTCGCCAATGAGTGACGTTTTGTGCACTTGGACAGCTCAACTCAGGATCCGGCTTGGGCGAGGCTCCACTCCATCAGGCAGGAAAAATACCTGCCATTTGCTCAGGATCAAGATGGTTTAATTTGGGGGGGAAAAAGTGAGCATCCTCAAGAAGCAGCTGGCTGGAACAGCCAGAGCTCAACCAGGATGGTCTCCTAATAAAGTCTAAATCCAATTATTACTCCTAGCTAGACCCACTGAATGAATGAGGACACTTAACGTCAGTCCCCCGATTCAGTGGGCTTGCTTTAGGGGGGGGGGGAATTTAGCCCCAGTGAAATGAGGTCCCAGTCTTTAAGAACGTGAGGGAGGGGGCAGCAAGCAGCATCATCATCATCACTCCCACCCTTTGGTGGCACTTTGCTTGATAGGGAACCAACCACTGGTGAAAACTCCTGTCCTGCGTGGCTTCCACCCACCGTGGCTTCTCTGCCTCGCCCGGCAAGTGGGAAGGGGTTTCCAGTAGAAGGAATTCCAGCCAATGGCATTCCAGTCGTTGCATTTCCCGGCAATGCTAACTAGCCAATCCACTGCCAGAAGTCCGTTTCTGTTCAGCCAATCAGAAGCTCGCCTTTCCTCCGGCGTGCTTCGCCTAGCCAGAGGTTCACTTCACTTTTCATAAATTTATCATCGAACACGAGTGCTTTTAAATATTCAGATAACAACAACCAGGTGCCCGCTGAACACTGCGCATTAACTATGAATTAGCCCAGCTTCCTTTCCACAAGCTCGCCGGATCACGGTTTCAAAGGCAGCAACCTTACACCGAGGGCTGCCAGTCTCTACCCATCGCTCACCCGCCGACCTCCGATGGCTGAGTCAAAGCACTATCAGTAAAAACCCTCGACTCCCGGGGTTTGCAAGTACTCCGATAGGCACGAGCCGAATCCTAGTCAAAACAACCCCGATTTTGCATCCCTCAACTGTTGGATGTGTGTTAAAAGGTAAAGGTTCCCCTTGACATTTAGTCCAGTCGTGTCCGACTCTAGGGCGGGGTGCTCATCCCCGTCTCCAAGCCGTAGAGACGTGCAATTTATTCCGGAGTAAGTAATGGATTTACTGTCTGGAAGGGTCTCAGTTGAAACCTCCTCGCTCTCGGTCCAAGCCTTGTCCGGCTTTATTTAGCGGTGGGTCGGGCTTCTTTTGACCTCTGTGAGGGACTAAAACCGCTTTAAAATTCGAATTTGGTCAGAATGCAGACTTGCACTCCCGAATGTGATTACTCGTAAGAAACTTGATGTGTGGATTTGTTATCGAATTCTGCCAGTCTTGTGCCTTTAACGACCGCAGGACTGGTAGAAATTCAGGAAGCGAAGCCTTTCCATTCAAGTAGTTTCCTCACAATGAGTGAAGACTGAAGTGTTGGAGTATAGTCTGGAAGTTGAGTCAGGGCAACTGGACTTCTTTCTTATTAAGCTGAAACGTTTCGCTACTCCTCTTCTTCTTCAGACTGAAGAAGCTACTTGGATGAGTAGCGAAACGTTTCAACCTAATAAGAAAGAAGTCCAGTTGCCATGATTCAACTTCCAGGTAACCCCACCTGGATGACTGAGAATCTTCACAGATATATTGAAGTATAGATTTCATATCCTGTTTGAAGCGATGATGTTCTGAATGTGTGCACCATAGGAGGTGGGAAGAGTCTTCTCTCCCAATTTTCCATCCCGCCACAGGAAACTAGTTAATCAAGGATAAAAGAAGTGGATTGGACCTTTTTTCTCAAGCTGAGGAGGGGTCGAAGCCCATCATCCCTTGGAAACTAGATTTAGGACCTGAGATCATAGTGGGGGAATCTACGGGCTGGGTTCAATGGTTAGCCCCAAGGAGAGCAGACATATTTAATGACCGGGACTTGTCAAGTCAGCACTTGTGTAAGCCCTATTGATTCAGTGGGTCTAACTCTAGATGGGGCAAACAACTGGATGTAGCTCCTAAGTTCCAGGATGCGGACCTAGGGGACAACTACTTCCGGTGCAGGTAGGTGATTTCAGACCCTGGGTTTTATGGTGGTGGTACCATCTTTAGATATTAAGGCATGTTCATTGCTAAACAGCGTTAGCCATCCTTGCTGCGTTTGGGGGCCCGCACATTTCTGCCCCAAGTTCTTGCCCAGCCAAGACCACCGAGACTGTTTCAGGTGCCCTCGACCATTTTCTTGCTCTCCGCGCTTCGTCTTAAAAGATCAACACAGGAACCAGTGCCCCGCCCTTTCTAGTTAAATGTTTCAGGATGATACCGCCTCTCTTGGAAGTAAGTTCCACTGAAAGCAGCGACAGTTGTCTTTGCAACAAACGCATCTACACCACATAGTTCTAGCGGGTTGAGACCGCGGCTAAGGTTCCATCCTATAGGATCCTGGGCTTCGTAGTTGGGCAAGAGGGTCAGAAATGTAACCGAAAGAGCCCCAGTAAACTCCCCTGAGACCTAACTTGTACAGTGTATTCAGCCGCTATCAGTGGATGTCTGGATGCAGGACTTGTCTGAAAGGCGGCAGGAGGCCGTGTGTGTGTGTGTGGTGCGGGGAAGGGCCCGCATCCATGCCTTTGAAAGGGCGCTCAGGACACCTTCCTCCTGAAAGTCCCGGGTGCGCGCTGCCAAACCACTTTAAAAGGTAACCAGCTCTTTCAACGTCCGAACTGGATGAGGCCCCAGAACTTTGGCCAAGATTTGGAGAGCAAGGCGTGGGGGGGGGGGCGCACAACAACGAACTGTTGGCTGAGCTGAATTAGGCCCTCCCCGCCCCAACAGAGCCAAATGTGTGCCTGAAAGGAAGGAAAATGGAGAGGGGGGGCATCTCTAGGAAAATGCCCAAAGGGGTTCCTCCTGGCCGCCTCGTCCGCCCACCCCCAGCCCTCCACTCCTATCTTCCTCACGCCGTCCTGGACACCCGAGCTGCCCATTCCCGAACCTGGAGGTGCCAAATCACGCTACGGTTGGCGTCTGAAGGCCGCTTTGGGTCCGTTGACAGCTGACTTCTCCCCATCGATTATGTGCCAGGGCGCGTCATCGACGCAGCTCCACGGCCCGGAGCCGCCCGTTGCAGCCAGGAGGCCGCCCGGCCCAACTTCTTGCAGGCCGTGGAAACTGATCGATCAGACGTTAATGCGGAGAGACACTCCAGAGCCGGTCGCGGACGGGTGCAGGGCACCGCTGGCTTCCCGCCTTGCCTGGCCAGGCGACCGCCTTGAAGCAAGAGGTCAAAGGCGTTGCAGCCCCCGGAAAAGGCCACGTCTGTTTCCTTGGGTGGGGGGGGGGGGAGGGGGGGAAGGGGGGGAAGCCAAGCCGTGGGAAGCCCAATCGACCCGGTTTAGACGGTTGTAGCCCTGCTGGGGTCGGGGGAGGAAAGAAGGTAGCCATAAACTAAGAAAAAGTGCCCGCCCTCAAGTCTATTCTGACTTATGGCGACCCTTTCCAGAGTTTTCTAGGTATAGAAGACACATAAGTGGGTTCCCATACCCTTCTTCTGGGGGTGCCCCGGCACCGTGCAGCTTGCTGCCCGAGGCCACACAGACTGGCTCTGTTCTCAGGCGGCACAGTAAATCTGAATTATTTCATAAGAGAACTTTCCCAATTATTCCCAATGGGAAAACTCCCTGTGAAAGTGATTCCTGGCCCCTCCACTAATGTTCCTCATGAGAAGCTGCAGGTGCTTGAATACGGGTGGGGGCCCCGGTCGCGTCCAAGCGGCCTCCTCTTCTCTTAGGCCGCCTTTTGAATACCGCGTTTTCCTAGACTACGTCCCAAACTCCTTGTTGATTTTGCTGCAACAAACTCCGAAGGGGAACCCTTATATGGGCAGCTGTCGGTGGGTGATCTATGAAAATCGTCTCTCCTGGCTTGTCTGGTTGTCCGTAACACACAGTCAGACAAATAATACCCAAACTGAGGCTTCTCCACCGTTTTCTGCTTCCTAGACCAAGCAAAGGAGGTCTGATTGCTCTGATCAAATGGGAAGATAGGTGGATACATAAGAGCCCTCTCTATGCCTTAACAAGGAGTTGCAAAACAAAACAAAACCCCCCAAAAAACAAAAACCCAAAGCCAGGGCCGACCCTACCGTTAGGCAGAGTGACTGGGCTCCTGAAGCAGCTTGTTTTGGAGGTCAACATCATAATGAAGCCACCACACGCTAACTTGTTCTCCAGCAGTTCTTAGAACTGCAGAGCTGGAAGGGATCCTCTGGATCACTGAGTCCAGCCCTTGTCAAGGAGGCACAGCGGGGAATCGAACTCCAGGACTAACCCGCGAGGGGCGAGTCTGCGCCAATTTATTCAGAACAGCAGGATGGTGGGGAGCGGGGAGGGAAGTTACGGGCCCTGAGGAGAACTTGGCGTGTTTACCGAGTAGCTCTCTTATAACTCCGGACCGACGAATGTTGGGATTCCAGAGGTTTTGCAACAGAAAGCCTTACTTGAAAGTATGTCTCAGAAATGTCAGCGCAGCGATAGCTCCTACTTTTGCATTTCGGACTTGAATCTAAGGCTTAGCTTACTGGGTTCGTTCCCATGTAAGTAAGTGGAACATTTGTGCAGAGATCTGTCAGTTTGACTGCAACCCGACCACAGTTCACTTGTGCGTGCGAGGAAGAGGAGCAGGGGAAGGAGAGACAGCAGCTCAATCCCGTGCATATTTACCAGGAAGTTGGCTCGATGTTATTCAATTGTAATGATATAATGATGTTGTATTACGCTCGGAGGAATGTACATAGGATTTGGTCCCTTCAATCCAGTTTCACTTTGCTTTGGAGCATGTTTAACGGTTGAGACCTACCACTAACTCAAAGGATTTATTGCAAGAGTGAAAAAATCTAATAAAAGTTGTTTAATGGTGCCTTTATCTTTCCATCTATCTGGATAAATATTGGTTATGAACGTATGAATATGACAAGAATAGTACACGTGCATTTTCAGACTTAGTGCACGTTATTATGTCTTGTTCATGCACTGGCGTGCATTCAGGACTTTTATTAAGCACGCCATCTCACCTTTACCAATGAATCCAGAATCGCAACTTTCTGGCTTCCATCATCAAAAGACTTCTTTCCAGTAAGAGAAGTCTGTAGCTTTCTGGGCAGTTTATCATTGGCTTCCTCCCTGATCCTAAATACTGAACGACAAATTCTACTTAAAATTCTGCTTTCTTAAACTGGACTTGGATGAATTTTACTTAGAAAGAATGTCATTTCCTGTGTACAGGTGAGGACCAAACAAACCTCAGCCTACAGCCGCAGGGGGCTGTGGTACTTCGGACATGTCAGGAGAAGACCGGACTCCCCGAAAAAGACAAACGGAAAGCATCAGGGAAAGCGGAAGACTAACCAAGAGATGGAATGAGCCCAAGGAAGCCACCGCCTTGAGTCTGCAAGACCTGAACAGGGGCTGCTAGTCATGGTAAGGCTTTTCAGAGATCCTGAACTCGTAGGCTCTCCATAATTCGGAAATGCGGTCCTTCGCTGTTGTAGCTTTCTTTCTTTAATACCAGTCAGCCCTGGTCCAACGGGGCGGGGGAGGCAGAGGGGGACGCAGTCGGAAGAGGGCTGACTGGTATTAGAGCGAAATCTAGAAAGGAAACCAGTGGTGTATCAGATGGACTGGCTCGCCTTTCTGTTCTTGCCTCCTCGCCCTTAAACTAGCTCCAGCGGTTCTCAAACTGGGCCCCCCAGATGTTCTTGGACTGCAACTCCCAGAAATCCTGGCCAGCACAGCAAAGTGGTGAAAGCTTCTGGGAACTTTAGTCCAAGAACATCTGGGGACCCCAGAGGCCTGTCTCCCCTCCTGGTCTCTCCATAATGAAGGCCAAAGCACGACAATCTTGGGGGGGGGGGGGCGCGCGTTAAAATGATTTTAATGCAAGTTGATGAGAAGACCAGATCCGTCTATAGGGTGAGGTCATTAATCCGGTTGAAGGAACTGGGGATCCCTCCCCTCTCCCGAAGGTTTCGATGGGGGAATGGACTCCCCCCCCCCCGCTTTCCTCCCTCCCCCTTCTAGTCAAGGGTTTAGTACTCGTTGTTAGTGCCTGAAAACAATGAAGGATGTCGAACGGGGCTTTTATTGATTATTTGTCACCCTGTATTTGTCAGTTTCAATCACTTTTTCTTCTCCCCCCCCCCCGCCCGCGAAGTTTTACTTACGGGCACTTGAGTTTTCGAATTAAGGCAGCTATGAGGCTTGAAAGGACATGGGCTGGGGATGGGTGGGGAGAATGAGCCACCGACCTGGGTTGAGAAGGGGGCGGGGTGGTGGTGGAGGAGGAGGGGGGGTCCTCCCAGGACGAGAGGAGGACAGTGGCTTTAACGACCCAAAGCGTCAACCTTCCAGACTAGCGGCTACGACCAACCACAATTGCTCGCTGCGAAGCCAAAGATGCCCATAGAGGGTGGCCCGGCCCCGATGTTGGCGAGGCGCCGCCTGCAAAGGACTGTGCAGGCGCGGGGAGCGGTCGCTAGTTTGCCTAACGCGCAGTCGGTCTCATTTCCCCAGTTCCCGAGGGCTTGGCCCTTCCTCCTTTCGCCTCGTTTACTCTGCGGGGCCAGTTCTCTCTTGGGATTTGGACTCTTTCTGCTTCCTTCGCTTGTGACTTTTTGTAGTTCCTGAATTACTGGCCAGCATTGCAAATTCACCCTGTTGTGTTGTGTTGTTGTGTTGTTTTCTTTCTTTCTTTCTTTCTTTCGTTTTTCTTGGGTTTCGAAAGCTTTTTGTCTGGAAAACCGAGATAAGAATCTGATAAACAAATAGCATTTTTGCATGTGCCAAAGTTCAAAACTTTTCCAGCTGGAAAGTTAACTGCTTCCATGAGAACCCCTAAACTTGGGGTAATCCTCTGCTCTAAATGTGCTCCTCAAATCTCTCTCTCTCTCTCTTAAACACACAGTCTCATTCACACACATACCCTGTTTCCCCAAAAATAAGACCTAACCTGAAAATAAGCCCTAGTATGATTTTTTAAGGATGCTCGTAATATAAGCCCTACCCCAAAAATAAGCCCTAGTTAAGTGAAACCCCGCCCTCCACCACTGTGCAGCAGCCAGAAGATGACATGACTGTATTTGAATCAATGTAGATTGTTGTACATGAAAAAAATAAAACATCCCCTGAAAATAAGCCCTAATGCATTTTTTGGAGCAAAAATTAATATAAGACCCTGTCTTATTTTCCGGGAAAAACGGTACTTCTATTCTGAAGAGTTTCTTTTAAAATACTTTAATGTAAGTGTTTCTGTATCAAAAACCAGTATGGTTCTTGAGACAGATTTAACGAGGCACTGAAATAACTATATTATTTTCCTCTTTGCACATTGTATACTTTTACACATTTTTAACATTGGCTACACACTCCCATCAGACATTTACAAGCTTAGTCCTAAAAACATTTAAAGAAATTTCCTTTGCATCAAAAACCAAAATTGTCCTTCAAATGAATTTAATCAATTAATTTTATTCTAGCTCTTATGGCACAATGTGTTTGTTCAGATTTGCTCTGTAGTTGGCTTAAATCTAGTAACTGTATGAGATCTGCAGGGCAAGGGAGGGTAAAGATGCCTTAGTTTTTATGATTTCAGACCATATATACAAATTACATACCTGAATAACTTTGCACTGTTAAGATCAAGTAGTGACTTTTAACTCCTGTCACTACTTGATTTTTATTTTTCTATCTTTATTTTCTGCTTTACTTTTCCACTTTGATCTTTATCTTTCCATCTTGAACGATATCATTATTGTTGTTTAAATTGCTGCTTTTAACTGTTTTTATGCTATTTCGTAAGCCGCCCAGAGTAGACGTTGTCTAATTGCGTGGGGTATAAGTGAAAGAAAGAAAGAAAGAAAGAAAGAAAGAAAGAAAGAAAGAAAGAAAGAAAGAAAGAAAGAAAGAAAGAAAGAAAGAAAGAAAGAAAGAAAGAGGCAGCAAAGGTTATACTGACACACAATCCATCCTTGGTCTAATATATGTCTACTCATAAAGTAAGTTTTACAATGTAGTAGGATATACTGTAATAGCTGGCTGGATAGTTCAGTGATTTAGGTATCTGGCTGCAGAGCCAGAGCTTGGGAGTTTGATTTTCCCACTGTGCCTCTTTCAAGTAGAGCCAGCCTGTGTAGCCTTGGGCAAGCTGCACAGTCCCAAGATGCCCCCAGAAGAAAGGAATGGTAAACCATTCCTGAGTATTCAGTATCTGGAAAACCCTGAAAAAGTTTGCTGTAAGTCAGAATTTTCTTGATGGTACACCATCGTAAAATATGCATATAGTTTTGCCTGTAAATGCCTGCCTCTTTTGTATATTAACTTGGTTGTCTTCCTGTCAAAGATACCTAGGCATTTGGCCTAGAATATCATGGAACCTATTTCCAAGTAAACATGCATAGGATTGCACTGGTCACTGACTGATTTATTAACAGGGCATATGTCCCAATTCCTTAGATTCTAACTTGATTTAGTCCTAAAATAGAACAATGAAATCAATATCTTTCATCTGGACTGGGTTGTGCATTGGTTTCTGAACTCAGTCAGGTAAAACCCAGTAAACTTGAATGAACTCTCTTTTGAACCTCACTGCTCTGTTAGTTGGTATCAGCAGACTAACTTAGCTACATCCAATTATTTGTTCCTTGTTTAGTGTAACACTGTTCTCAGAAATGATTTGCATGTTATGTGCTGTCAAGTCACTTCTGCTTTGTAATGACCCTGTGATGCATTGTCACTTTGAGCAAAAATCCATTCATTGCAACATCCAGCACAGTGAGATGGCCACCAATCTTTTCTGTTATATATGCTATCTTCTTATTTTCAGGGGTAATGTCTTGTTCTGTACCGTGAGTGAACCTGAAACTCAAAGGCTGGGTAGGCAGAATGCTTCTCTTTCAATGCCTTGTGATGGCATCCACAATGGCAGACAATAACAACCTTAACCAGATGCATGAAGCGGTGAGTAGATAATTTCAATCAAATGTACTGTGAAGGTTGTTGTATTGCACCATATTCCTAAATACATCCCTTTGATTCTCAGGGGACATTTTTTCACCAACCACTGCCATCCTCTTCTCCACCACCTTTTCAAAAAATGATTTCCACTTTTCTGATGAAGTCTCTTGTTGTCAAAGACTATGGCAGCTTATTGTACAGACATGAAAGGACAGCTACTGTAATTAGAGATGGGTATGAATTAAAAAATGAATCACCAAATTCATTCAAATCAAATCGCTAATTCGTCAATTTGTATTTGTACAAATCAATGCCCTAACGAATACAAATTAATGAATTTTTTGTGATTTTTAAAATCCCTTTCACCCCTTGTACCCTTTACTGAATTCCTAATATAAAATAAAATAAATATATATTTTTAGTGATTTTTGATTCCAAGCTATAAAATGGCTCCTCAGGCACTTAGAGACACCAAAATTACAGAAACACTTCCTCTTATGCTCCTTTACAATCATGCCAAGCTTGGTGAAGATTGGGTTTCAGATGTCTGAGTTATACACCCACAAAGAGGCCCCCCCAGGAAAGTTCCCACCAGGCACCTAGAGTCACCAAAATGACAGACAAGCTTCTACTGACTTTCCTCTACAATCTCTCCATGTTTGGTGAAGATTGGGTTTCAGATGTCTGAGTTATACACCCACAAAGAGCCCCCCCCAAAGGAAAGTTCCCTCCAGGCACCTAGAAACAATGGCAGAGTAGCTTCTACTGGCTTTATTCCTTCCCAGTTTGGTGCAGATTGGGTTTCCCCAAGCCAGTTGATAAAGGGCACTTTCCTGGGGGGGGGGGGAACACACCCACTTTGTGGGTGTATAACTTGATGTCTGAAACCCAGTCTTCACCAAACTGTGGGGCACTGAAGAGGAGAGTCAGTAGAAGCTTCTCTGTAATTTTGGTGTCTCTGGGTGCTTGGAGGGAACTTTCCTGGGGTGCCCTGCTTGTGGGTGCATAACATGGATGTATGAAACCCAAACTCCACCAAACTTTCCAGGCTGGTAGAGATCTGTGAGGGGAAACTACCCTGTGAATTTGGTATCTCTAGGTGCTTTGGGGGCCATTATATAGGGTTTTAAAGTAAAAAATGAATTGACAAATCAATTAGTCAATTGATCAGAAAAAAATGTAAATTTGTAGTTTGTGATTCGTCAACATTGACAAATCATAAATCAAAATGAATCACAATTTTTCTGATTCGTGCCCATCTCTAACTGTAATGGTTCTGAGATCTGTCAGGGAACTATGAAAGAACAGAAACACCAACAAGTTGGTTTTGGAGCTTTAATTATAGTTCAAAGGGTTCTCCAAGCTGATTAGTATGGGGGAGGGGATAGAATTGATTGGATGCATTCCCAACCCTAAGTACCAATAAAGACAAAAGAGTATATAGTACATGACAACAAAAACATTTCTTGTGTTTAGTTGCAGGAAGGCTATTGAACTTTAAAAGATAGAATACTAAGGTAATAATTCCATTGATTGCAGGGGGAAAGTGTTGCTTTCCCTCAAGGAGCAATATTTTATCATCACAGAAGGGTAAAAAAAAAAAAATCAGGATTCTTCATATTTACACTGAGATCTACATCAACTTCTAGCAAAATAACTGATCTGCAATCCAGATCACTGTGGGACAACTCATAAAATTATGTTGGATGTTGTGTGTATGTTTTTCATTGGCAGATGTTCTGAAGTTGGAGTTCCAATAATGACCCATCAAGACACAAGAAGAAATACTCCTACATAGGCTGCCAGGAGGGCAAGGGAACTGCATCAACAGGCAAGCAATGAGACAACAAATGTTTTGAATATAAATATCATATTGATGATTATAGATCCCCTGTACTGTATGTTCTAGGTGTGGAAAGATCTCCTTCTGAGAATTAAATATATAATGTTATCTTCCAATGGAAAACAGATAGTCATGTTTGTTGTTGTTACTAAACACAGTGGAGTAGAAATATCCGAATCCACAAAATCAATACGGATAAGGAAAGTCTGAGATCTTTTGAGAGCTAAACATAATCATGGCTAGTCTTAGGCAAATCACTGTTTGGGCCCCTTTATCTATCTCTAATGTTGGGATAATATTAAGTCTAGACTACACTGCAAGCTTGTTGTAGGGATTACTGAAGGAATGTATACACAACTCTCAAAACCTGTTGGAAAAGCCAACTCCTTGACGAAAGGGTGGGATACAAATCAGTCAATCAATCAGTCAAATAACTATGATTTACCTTTGTGAAAATCCTTCAGTGAAGTTGGACAGCTGCTGGATTTTGCTTAAGACTATATGGGTATTCCTAACAAAAACACCAAATTTCACTTAATACTCCATGGGTACCCCTGCACTGTACCATGTTGCATCAACTTGATACTATTTTGACTTTTACGACTCTATCCTGTGAATTCCTGGGATTTGTAGTTTGGTGAGATCTTTACAATTCAGTGCTAGAGAGCTCTAGTACATCCCTCTAACTGCAGCACAGAACTTTTAAGTAGCTCAGCAGAATATAAACCCCAAGATTCCATAGGAGAGAGAGCCACAAGAGTTAAAGTATCATCAAGCTGATGCAACTATGTAGTGCAGATACACTTTATGTTTTAACAAAATGGAAACAAAAGTAACAAAAGTAATATGGCCCCCATTGGAACTAACATATTTGTTTCAGTGTGAGCTTCATACAGGGGACATGGAATAAACCTGTTACTGTCCAAGGTGCTTTGTTTGGGCCACCAAGTTGCCTCCCATGTATGGTGACCCTGTGAATAAGTGGCCTTTATCATTAACAGACTCAAGGCTGGGGCTTCCTTTACTGAGTGATTTCTTCCACTGTTTGTTTTTGTTGTTGCAGAAACAAACTCACGCAGCAAATGGTAAGGAAATCTGAAGTGTTAGCTGCTGACTCTGTATTAAAGGAAGTAGTTTTAAATCTATTGAATGAAGTGTATGTTTAGAGGGTAATCAGAGGAGTAAGGGTGCAGTGAGAGCTGAGTATGGACCCATCAGATGAGTCTTCAGATGCGAAAAAGGGTAAGATGAAGTCCAGTCCATCCTCCATCCTTTGCAAATGCTAGTAGCCTAACTGGGTTTCCCCAGGTCTAAAGGGGCTGCTAATTAGTTCCAGTTTCTGCTGTTTGCAAATACGATCTGTGTTTTGATCCAAGAAGACCATGGTGGTCTAGCTATGCAACAGGATGCTGGCTGGAGGAAGGACGTATCACTCTCTAGGTTACCAAGAGTGGCACTAGACTTGTGTGGTGATTCAGTAGTTGTGGTCCATGAGTATTCCTTCCTGAGGCACCCTATTCAGCAGACTCCCAGTTCTGATTCAAGACAGGGCAGAACTGGGAATTCTGTTAGTATGCTGTCCATCATGCGGCCTAAGAATCTCCTTGCCCGAGCTAGCAGACATTGCTCCAGAGGTGGTGCCAGGGATCCCAAGCTTCTGGATATCTCGGAATTCAACACACAAACTAAAACTGCCTCGTCTTGAATAATTCAGGATTTTATGTCCATTTGAAATGGACATCAAATACTTTTCTGATTTCCATCTGATTTTTTTAAATAAAGGAGTTGTAGTGAGTTTTAAAATTGAGCATGGCTTTAATGTTGTCGCTGAATTATTTTGGTTTTATTTCAAAATGATTTGCATGGTTTTAATTGTATTTTAATTGTATTTTGAGCTGTCTTGAAAAATGGCCCTGGAATTGTCTTTCCTTCGGCATATTTGGATAAAATGGACCATTGCGGTCATGAGCTCTAGAGAAGGTCCCACATTCTGTTTCCATTGGTGAAGGACAAAGGGCGTAAAATATGTGGTATATACTCTTTTCACATTACAGCTGTACAGAGGAGATACAGTGACTTCTCCAAAATCATTTTGTGTCCGTGTTTATTGTAAGTCCATTTAGTATATGAAGAAGTTAGTTTTTCGGACCACAGCTCCCAGAATCCCTTAGTCAATGTTGCAGAGGGAGTTTGTAGTAGAAAAAGGTAACATTGGCAGAGGGTCTTTAGCATCGTGTTTGTCCCAAGGCACATGAAAGTAGATGCATAAATCTACTGAACAGGTGGCACGCAAGTGATGTAAGAAAGAGTGTAGCAAAAAAAGCCATCCTCTTTTCAGTTGATTACCTGGTGAAAAGGTATATACTTCTCTGTTATTTCTAGAATGATAAACGTTCTGCATATGGGAGGAAGGAGCAGACGGAGAAGAGAGTGAGAGGAAGACCTGAAGGTAAGGTTATGTTAGTTTGGGGGCACTACTGTGAGAGCAGACAGGCAAGACAGAGTGAAATAGAAGCAAAGGATCCCATCTGGTGGCCCCTGATAACTGTTCCTGAAAAAATATTAGTCTTTGAAAGGACAATGGGAGTGTTGGCTATGGAGGCAAGAAAGGCTGATGATTCAGCTCATTTTCAAAGGGACATGTTTTGGAACACACATACACACCCAGTGCAAGCAGACAGGTGAAAATGATCTCCACTGAGCCATGTTACCCTTGAGTCCTTCTCTTTTTAGTTTTTCAATACAGAATAATAATGGCAACCACTATAGATGAGTCCCTCCACCTTCTCCCACTGCAAACAGTAACCCTACCTGTTTATCAGCAACTAACCATGAGTCTACATTACAGCACTTCGTTAGTTCAACTGCACATACAGACTCACAAAGCAAGCAGATGCACGCGCACACAGACATCAAATAAACAAGGAGGAAAAACAAGGGGAGAAGTGAAGGGAAGCAGAACGGACACCACTCCTTAATCAACAGCAGCTGTGACTATTGGTAGCCAACTTGCTGCCCTTCAGGTGCTTTGGAGAACAGCTCCCATCAGCACAAGTCAGCTTGAGAAATGTTTGGGGATTGTGGACCATGTAGTTGAAAACATTTGGAGGGCACCAAGTTGTGTAGGAAGTGTCTTGGCCTTGAGTGGGTTCTGAAGCTGACTAGGAAAGGAACTGCAGAAAGGCAACCAAGAGTCCTGTAGCATCTTCAAGATTAACACGTTTTAATTGGGACAAGCTTTTGCAGACTGCAGCCCACTTCATCAGATGCAACGAGCAGATTTCAGATACAAAGTAGACAAGGATTTCAGATGCAAAGTGGGCTCCATTCCCTGAAAGCTTTTATCAAGTAAAACATGCTAGCCTATAAGGTGCGACAGAAGCCAAGCCTTTGTGGGTTTTGCAGTAACAGGCAACAGACAATCGCAGCTACTCCTCTGGGAGTTTCTGGGAATTGCTTTTGCAAGTTGGATCATTCAGAAGCTTTTAGGAAGGGATAGCAGCACGAGGGGATGTCAACAGAGGGGTAATCCAAATCATCGGGAGTCTTTTCGGCAACAGCAACAACAACACTGATCCCTACTGAGCCTTAGGAGGCCACCTGCTGTGTAGAAAATAATATTTCAACAAATGCAACCTGTCCTTTCATAGTTGTAAAAATCAGCACTTCCCAAGCTTTCTTCCATTGCAAAACAGCTTACAATATAGGAAATGCTTGGCATTTTATTTCTTCCATCCTTGGTTAGAGCTTTCATCCAACATCTGGGAAATGTGCTCTCCGTGAAGCCTGCAACACAGGAGATGCCAACTTTGTTGGTGAAAAGTAGTCATGCTCTATTCTTTTTTTGCTTTTTTTTTTTGCTTTTTATACTAGAGAGGATCTCATTTCTGCTCATTGGATTCAGCAGTTTTGCCAGCCTCAAGGCCTTTTTTTGTCACACTGCCTGTGTGGGTGGGCAGCACTGTCAGCATGTGACAGCATTACCCAGCCAGGAATGAGCTGGCACTGTGGTTCTCATGTGAATCACCACCAACCCTCAGCCTGAGGATCTCCTCCGGAAGGGCACGCTCTTCGATGGACAGAGCTGCTCAGAGCTGCTCAGCAAGAACGTGGCAGTGAATGTCAAAAGAAAAGCATTACTGTCCCATCTAATCACTCAGGAAACCCAGTGAGCTGAGCTGATACATTCACATTGTACCAACGCAGATAGACAGAGAGATGTTTCTATAATACAGATGACAGATACAAGCGAAGAGTGGTAGAGCTCTAGAGACTGAAATGTGAGTAGGAAAAGCTTAACTTGATGTGTACAAATCCCACAACCCAGCTGCTGCCTGGGAACAGGCAGTTATTTTATTTTTTATTGTTAGCCGCCCAGAGTAGACTTTGGTCTAGATGGGCGGGGTATAAATTTAATAAATAAATAAAATAAAAAAATAAATAAACAACAGGATTCCCATTCAGCTCATCTGTCCTTCCAGCATGGCAGCTGATACCAAAAAGTTATGTTTCACCAGTTATCTCCTGTACCTCTCCTCTTCTTTCCACCACTGGCAACAAACGAACCGTTCACTCATCTTTCAAATATAATGTATCATTTAAAAGAAAATCACATAAAACTTGGGAAAAGTCCTGTCCTAATGTCTCTCAAAATACCTAAGAACGTCCTTTATAAATAATGTATTCTAGTTATTTTTTTAAAAAAAATATTCATTACACCAAATTGATTTTTGCCATTACCGCATGTGACATTACTTTTGTATACCTTTGTTATAAAGGTAAAAAGTAATTCATTACAAGAAATTATTGCTTTAATTGGTTAGTCTTTATCTCTGGAGGTGGTGGAGTAATACGTACTTCATATCCCAGCAGAGGTGGTGGACTGGTTCCGCCTATCTTCTCTCCCTTTGCTCTAGAGCAATGGTTCCCAACTTTGGGTCCCCAGATGTTCCTAGAAAAAATCTCCCAGAAGCCTTCACCACTAGCTGTGCTGGCCAAGAATGGCACAGAATATGTGTTTTTAAATGATGAACTGAGCTTTTAATATTCTCAACTCTGCATTAAGTTGACTCACATTCTCACCACGGCCCTTTGGCCATGTGGATTGGCCCAGGAAATATGTGGTTATAATGCTCAGGACTAGAATCTAAAGTATAGTTAGCTTATTGCAGCATTAACTTGTCTGGAGCAAAGGGCAACAGGACCAGTTGGAAAAGTTACTTTTTAAAATATTCCCAGAATTCCCAAGCCAATGTGAGTGTGTGCCTGGGGGATTCTAGGAGTTACCCCAAAAGTAACTTTTCTCAACTTCTGAAGAGGATCCCTTTTAAACCACTCTTGCAGCATAAACACACTGCTGGTGAATTAATGCATCAATATCTAGGTTGTTTTTCATAATGTTGATGCACTGTTCCTTTCCTTTAATGAAATACATTTAAGCTTTTCTTTTTTTTTGCCATCTTGGGGAAGGCTGGGGGCCTTCTTTATTCAATCATTTGTGAATAAAACTTATTTTTTTGATTAAATATAATCAGCAAATTGACCGGTTTTCATGGATAATATTTCGGCGTAGTTCATTATCTCATTTGTTCACCCATTCTCCAAAATGCTGTTGGATGTGTCATATATTGTCATAGGAGGGCTTTGTATTAGGGTGTCAGTTTGTAGCTAAAGTACTGAGGGACAGAGGGAGAATCTGAAGAGAGGCATAAACACATGTCAGGGGGAAATAGCTTGCTCTAAACATAGTGAGGTTTGTTCATGAATAAGTGTACTTGGGGTTCCCCTGCATATTACATGAAGGGGGAACATTATCTCTGTCTCTTGTCTGCCTCCCACTCTTAGCTTCACTTACAATGAAGAATTAACCACATTTATTGTCAAGACAATTAATTTTAAAAAGGAAAATTCAGAAAAGTTTTGATGTCTTGACTTTTTTGTGATAGTGCCATCGTGGGTGTATTTACTGGCTGGAGTTCATTTTTGAGTTTGGCTTTGGGTAACAGAATGGAGTAAGAAAGTCATGTTTTTCATCTACCCAAAATATCTTGAAGTGGCTGTTTTGCTGGAAAAGGACACAGCGCTCAGTTTTTACACCAATCCCCCCTTTGAATAGGAAATTCAAAAAATTTATGGCGATTCTTTTCTTGATTCAAATAGTTTTCCTGATGTTAGAGTTCTAAACTTTCAGGTAGTGCAGGCCATGCAAAAAATAAAATAAAAATCAAATAAGTAATTTTAATTTTCTTTTTTTAAAAATTCTGATCCTCGACAGGGATCTTTTCAAGGTAGGTTTTAAACATGTTTTCTTCTCTCTCCCCCCCCTCCCTTTTTCAGTGTGGAAGGATAAGCTTGGAGTGCCCAGTCGCCGTGGTAACTGCCAGAAAAATTCTCCAGAAGTTTGAAGAGGTCAGCTAACAGGGTCAACAACTCTGGCCTCTTTCTGAGCTGGGGCAGGCCGGCCCCATCCTGCTGGCAGAGCGTTCGTCAAGGCCTAACCCTGGGAGGTGGGCCATTCCAGCTCTGATATAAATTTTTTGAGTCAGTTCACGGCCTGGGCTCTCCAGGTGGCCCCCAAAATCGATGGTAACCTCCTGACCCTGTCTAACGTCGGCATCGCATCCAACCTAAGGAAGGATTTAGGCAGGACTGACAGCTTTCCACTGAGTGTTATTGGGGACAGTGCAAACAATTTGGGAAGCAAGGAGGTAGGTATGAAGGGACCAGGTCATTAAAAGCACATTAAAAAACAATTGCAGGATGGGAGGGGGACTAGGGCGGGCAGAGGGAGAATCCTGCTTGGTCCTTCATTTCTGCTTAGCATTCCTTGTTCAAATTTCTTGAACCTTTGCAGAAGGCTACTTCTGTCCTTATCTTCTGTTCTTGCCTTTAATATGAAAGAAAAAAGTCTGACTAGAAGGTGAGATTTTCATATGTCCTCAGCCCAAACACTCTTCTGCATGCATATATCAGATAGGTAAACAAAGCCGAGGGATTCCAAGGTTTAAATCCTAGTGGTTATTTTGGTTCAATGTCTAGATGTATTTCTAGAATAATGCAAAGTATATGTGTGTCTGTAATGTTTGCATATCTAAATTAAAATGCGTACATTGTCTCTTTTTTTTTTGGCCATAAATGGTGTGGTGTTGGTTAAAAATCGTTATTTACTCAAAGGCATAACTTTGGAATAAATACGTACTTCTACAGCTTTTTTTAAAAAAATCAGAGTCTAGTCAAAATTAAGTACATTTAAGTCCCACTGCTCTTCTTGGGACTGACAAGTGTTTCACTTTGGCTGGACTGTGCCCAAACCAAACAGGTGTTTTTAAACAGTAAGATAAAGAAATTACCTGGTATGCAAGAAATAGTTTGGAAGGGCGGTGTATTGGTTTCATCAGGCTGCTGCACTTCTGCTTTCTAAAATGAAGAATTAAACACACATTGATTCAAGGAGATTGTGGAAGAAATTTAATCTCTACAAGACAATGAACGATATTCACAGGGTGGTTTTATGCATGTATCCTGATAACAGGAACATGGGCACTCTGGATTCCTTGGCAAGTGGGTCAACTTTTCTGTTTCCTCATGAGCAATCAATAATCACGGAGTCAGGTATCTGGCTGTGGAGCCAGAGGTTGGGAGTTCAATTCCCCACTGTGCATCCCACAACAGCCAGCCTGTGTTGCCTTGGGCAAGCTGCACAGTCCCAGGATGCCCCCAGAAGAAAGGAATGGTAAACCATGTCTGAGTTTTCTCTACCTAGAAAACCCTGAAAAGGGTTGCCATAAGTCAGAAATGACTTGAGGGCACATTATTATTATTATTATGAGCAATAGATGCAAATTCTGCAGTGGATGTAAAATGTGGCAGATGAAGAATACAGTAAGTCATCATACACTCTACCAAAATGAACAAGAATGCAGTGGCAAGATATTCTAACAATCAATCTCTGATTTACATAGTTTATTGGACTGTTTGTAACATTTGGGGTGAGGGGCCTGTGGGATAGGACACACACCTTGAACGCTGAAGGTTCTGTGTTCTGTTGCCCCTTGGCATCATCAGTTCAAGCAGCTTTCCTCAACCTGATGCCATCTAGAGATGCTAAACTCCAGCTCCTAACATCTCATCCAATTCTGCAATAGTCTAACACATCTGGAGGGTATCAGGTTGGAGCACTCTCAGATCTCTGATAGCATGGCCAGCACATCTCCTTTGCCTGAGATCTTAAACACAGAGGAGAAGATTAGAAGGAGATAGTTTCTGACTCTAGGCAGATTGTAGACCAGAGCAAGGGAGATACCGCATTCCCTGTTTTTTTTGGAAGGGGTGTCTGCTTTCTTGCCTAAGTCATGAGCTATCACCGGGTCTGACTCCATAAGGCACAGCTTCAGCTCAGTTGTTCTTGAATTATCTTGGTACAGAATTTCCAAACCATTTTTCATAGCAGATGGCACAGAACTATGGATGTGACTAGTTAGTAGTGAACCTTAGCCCTTTGGGATATTATTAGAACAACCCACAAACAGATTGTATTAATTCCCACTTTCTTGTTGGCACTATAATGTCAAAAGGAGAACCTGCCATCTGAAGCTTAGTATGTCGTGCCTGCCCAAATTTGTCACTCAACTTTGAGGAACTTAGAAAGCAGACGTTTGAGACTCCAGTTTGTTCTAATAAATGTTCAGAGTTGCCTTTGGGTCATGATGACACAAGTCAGAACTGGTTTTTCAAGTCCCGTTTGTTGATATGGCTTTCAGCCAAAGAGCCCCAGGAACGGGCCTGTAGTTCTGTGAGGATATATGGGAGTTTTCACAGCAAATGCTCAGACGGGGGCAGGAAAACGATGTGGCAGTTGTACCAGTTTCAAACTTGAATTACGTATGAGTTGTAGATGATGCCTTGCCTTGTTTTCTTCCTTCTGAAAATTATTTCCAGTTAATGAGCTGGCGACGAATATTTACACCTCGTGTTGTTGCTAGAACAATCATCATCCAAGTATGCACAGTCCTAACAGAGAAACCAGGAACAAGAATCAAGGACCAAGAGCTCAACACAGTGGAGGCAGTATCTGCAGTGGCATAATTCAGCAATGCAATGAAATAAAATGCAATAAAAATCCTATTCACATAAGATTTAGCAGCTGCTGTGGAAGTATTCAGAGCCAGAACGTAGAACCTAGGGTTAAATCTAGTCATTACTCCCAACTAGAGTAGACCCATTGAATAAATAGGAATTACTTAGGTGTTGACTTTAGTTCCATTTATTCAGTTAAACCTTTACTTTTTAAAAGTGGGAGAAGCCAGATATGTGCTTCACTAAATGGTATATAGAGATGGAATTTACTACAAGCTATTTTACTATCTAAGTGATACACATGTCATATCAGCAACACATCCATGAAAATAGGGGGAGGGGGGAAGAGGTATTTTTCCATTCTGGGGTAAAAGTAGTGAGTGGATTATTCCTCAGCTTTTCTTTTGTCTCACAATGTAGCAGAATAGTAGTGGATGCCTAATTAAACAGGATAGTAATGGACATATGTCTTCTTTCTATGATGAACGGATTTCTGCCTTCTGTTGCAAATTGTATGTCCCGTTCAGTTCAGGAAGAGGAAGGTAGTACTTTTGTTTGGAGCAGATACAGCTGGAAAAGTCAAGTGTAAGAATGTTCAGAAAGGAACCAATAACAAATTACACTGCATTAAGGAGCACTGGATCCATCCCTTTGGTAATTAATTATTGAACTTATTAGACAAATTAACAAATTCAATAACATTTTCATAACATTCATTACTGTGAATGTTATGAAAATGTTAGATTCTTTGTTACTTTTTCTATGATTTTTCTGTGTATGTGTATTTGTGAACTTTAGGGTAAATAAGAATACTGCAAAACCTGAACAATTATGTTCGTGAAATGCCTGTTCTTGAAAAGTAACTAGAAAACTAGAAAAAGTAACCAAGCAATACCATTTCCACTCATATCATTGTTCTTCAAACAAGCATTATAGTGCCTTTATTACAAAAAGGCAACTCACTGCAGATAACAAATGGCAACTGCAGGGAAGCAGAGCAGTTCATGAGAGACCCCTAAACCTGGGGAGGCAGGGTTTGATCCTTTCACTCTTAAGTGCTCCATTAGTGGAAGGACTATGGAGTCTGATAAACTGTCACAATACAGGACTCCAAGTCATAGCAAAGACACATCATCAAGACATAAAATATCACAGTCCAGAAACTCCAGAAGAATAAAAATTACGGCTTAGTGTAGTAGGTGGTGAAGATCTGGAATGAAGTTCTGGGTCATTTGTTAACAAATGTTTCCTGCTTGTCGGATTCTAAACGATTGACTGCTGTAATTGTGCATTCAGGGTGGGATTATGCGTAAAGTATTTCATATGGGATGTACAATATGGAATAAAAGTTATGTAAAAATAAAGAATTGTTAAACACTCTGCAGGCTGAAGAGAGCTGTAGAAATGACCTATAATGAGCAATCCTTTACTGATGAACTAATATAATCTGGATCGCAACATGGACAAGCAGAGTTCTGGTGGCAACTTGTCAAATGCAGGTACTCATTTTCTCTATGGGTGGGGATGCATGTGTCAGAGCTTGGAAAAGTTACTTTTTAGATTACAATTTCCAGAATCTTCTAGAGTAGGGGAACACATGACATTGCAGTCCAAAAAAGTTACTATTCCCAAGTTCTGGCATCTGTGTGCATGCATATATATGCATACCCACAACCACCACAGACCAAAAATACAGTACATAGCACAATGCACAGTTTATTAAGACCTGCACAGCTGTCAACCTTCATGCATAGTGACCCGCTGGGAGTAAGCTTCTCTGAATGCTCTGGTGCTTTCTTCTGACTTCTAAGTTCCAGCTTGTGAAATGCACTTCGCCTTACCAAGAGACCCACAGGCTGCAGAAAAGGTAACTTGTAGCTTTTGATTGCAAGCAGAAACAAGCTTGAAAAGACACCTGTCCCCTGCTATTTAAATTGCTGATGTGAAGGAGGAACCCTAAGAAAAGGGAAGAAGCAGCCAGCGTCAGCCTGAGTATCACTACTCACATTCAGACTTCCTCTGTACTAACAACTGTGGAATCTGAAAGGCTTATGATTGCCTCACTTACCTGTCAAACAAGGAGCCCCCCCCCCCTCCACCATCATCCTGGAGCTGTGACAGATGACGCCATTGCTCCTGCTCTGAAAAGTCCCAGAGCCACGCTCTCTGACTTCCACCAGACCACACTGCCCAAGCAGAGAACAGGAAGAGGCAAGGAAATCACCTGAAGAATCCAGAAGAACAGCAATCTGTGATCTGCTTACTAAAGCTGCTATCCTATGTATACTTCCTTTTCACAGGGAGCTGAGTGAGGCTTATATCCAAATCAGAAGTAGGGAACAAGCAGGCTGGACATGACCCCTCCCCTATTTTTATGGTTCCTGGGGATAGAAATGAGGATTTCTGAAGCCTGCTGGAGTGGTGATTCTCCTCTAAAGACATGACTATGCTCTAGGAATGGGGGCTTGTCCCCTGATTCCCCCCCCAAAAAAAACCAGACTTGAACTCCCAAGAGTTTCTAGGTTTTTAGGAGACTGCAACAGTTCTAGGGGGCAAACGTGGCCTCTGGACCCATCAAAGTGGCCCACCTCTGCTCCTAGTAAACATGCTTAGGATTGGGCTGCACCACAGATAGCAAGCAATAAATAAATTATATTATTATTATTATTAGGCATCCTTCAGTCTCGAAAGACTATGGTAATGTGCTCTGTATGGAGGACTTGGAACAGCGTCTAGTGTGGCTGAGAAGGCCAATTCGAGAGTGACAATCCCTTCCACACTGAAGACAAATACAATCTGTCCCCTGTCCAGCTCCCTGATTTTGCTGCTTCCGTGACTGCCTCTTTGCCTCGGACTGCTGGACAAGGGTCTCTTCAAATTGGGAGAGGCTGTGATGCAACGCCTGCCTCCAGGCTGAACGCTTCGATGTCAGGGTTTCCCATCTGTTGAGGTCCATTCCTAAGGCCTTCAGATCCCGCTTGCAGATGTCCTTGTATCGCAGCTGTGGTCTCCCTCTGGGGCGATTTCCCTCCACTAATTCTCCATACAGGAGATCTTTTGGAATCCGACCATCAGCCATTCTCACGACATGCCCAATCCAACGTAGACGTCGCTGTTTCAGTAATGTATACATGCTAAAAATTCCAGCTCGTTCTAGGACTACTCTGTTTGGAACTTTGTCCTGCCAGGTGATACCAAAAATGCGTTGGAGGCAACGCATATGGAAGGTGTTCAGCTTCCTCTCCTGCCGTGCACAAAGGGTCCAGGACTCACTGCAGTACAGGAGTGTACTCAGGACACAGGCTCTATAGACCTGGATCTTGGTATATGTCGTCAGCTTCTTATTGAGCCATACTCTCTTTGTGAGTCTAGAGAACGTGGTAGCTGCTTTGCCAATGCGTTTATCCAGCTCGACATCTAGAGAGCGAGTGTCAGAGATCGTTGAGCCAAGGTACACAAAGTCATGAACAACCTCCAATTCTTGTGTGGAGATGGTAATAGAGGGAGGTGAGTCCACGCCCTGGCCCATGACTTGTGTTTTCTTCAGGCTGATTGTTAGTAATAAATAAATAGTCTGGAAAGATTTGCCTGCCTTCCTCTTTTTCAGAAGGTGCATCAGTTAAACCATATGCATTTTCCCTCTGTTTCCTGAGTAGCCCAGTCATCTAGGTAAGTGTTGGCACAGACAACTTCACATGTGAACTGAGAAATCACAAAAGTGCTACCGCCACAACCCCATGAACACTGCAGTTAATGGCCTTTCTGCCAGCTATATTTATTAGTCTGTTTCCCTGCCCACATGTTGCCTCCAAGTGTGTGTTCCAGGACTGTCAAGCTCGTGAGCAAAACTTTCAACCCTGGTTCTCATCCTGTTATTTCATGAATTGAAATAAAGTGAGTTCATGAGGACCAGAGACTTCCTGACTTCAAACGGTTTATTACTACATCCCATCAGTGTTGTGCTCTGTGTTTAGAGGTGACTGTGGCATTCTCTACCTTAGTGCACAATCTGACTGTGAAGATTCATTTCCACTAGCATTGCAAAAACTGCTTTGGATTGCAAACACACTACATTTAAGCTAGATCACAGACTTAACTGTCTGGGAAGCCACATTGATCTTCTGAGTTTTGGGCCAAAGATATTTTATCCATCCTACAGAGTGCCTCCTCTTTTGTGGTAATCCTTGGCATTCCAAAATATGGGAGAAAACTTTTCTCATACAAAATTTTAGGTGAGTAAAAAGTACCTCTTTACCCTAAAACATCTCATCCCTTTACCAAAATAACCATTTGGATATACCTTATTAAGTTTATACACATCTGTCTACAGCAGCCAAGTCTCATGGAAGTTGTCAAGCACTGGTTTCCAAGCTTGGTCCCCAGATGTTCTTGGACTAAAACTCCCAGAAGCCTTCATCACGACCTGTGTTGGCCAGGACTACTGGGAACTGTGGTCCAAGAACATCTGGAGACCCAAGGTTGGGAACTACTACGGTAGAGGTCCTAGTCCAGAAGGCCCAGGTCTAATGCCCCCTGCTGCAAGGGAAGACTAAAATCTGCATCTGCAAAAGTTCAGTCCGCACAGCCCTGGCCACAGAGTTCCACAAAGAGAAACCAAGTTCAGCACCGTTTTTTGCCAGAAGAGCAAATGATTCTCGTCAGTCTGGCAAAAAGCTTCCCTCGCAACCACTTCTGTATGAGCAAGTCAATGATAAAACTGTCATTGGTTGCTGGAACAGCTCAGCATTGCTCCCAGAAGAGAAGCCAGATTCTCTTGGCACTTTTTGCTATTCAGCAATGCTTATGTTCTCCTGTTGCTTCCAATTATGAAAGGAAGCAGTTCCATTTTGCAGAGGTAGACATCTACGGAAAACCGCCACCAGTCAAGAGAGGATGCCCATTTTCTGTTGCTCTCCCTGTCTTGTGGCTGTGTGTTTTTCACATAAGGATTGAAGAAAAATTATTGTGTGAGAGGAAGGGGGGGAAATGAAAAGAAAAGGCAGATTTATCAGCTTAGCGCCACGTATGGAGCAAGCTCTGCCCTGTCACAAAAGACAAGCAAGCATTTCTCCAGTGCTTGCAGCATTCAGGGGGCCCAGAAAAGGCTGAACCAGGTCTCTCTGGCAACAAAGACCCACCCCAGTGGAAAGCCTGTTCAAGTGACAGCCTCGGATCAGGGAAAGGGAGGGAGGCTGACTACATTCGTCTGGCATTTTGCTTGCTTCTTCTTTGCTGAAGACACTTCCTTCCAGGCCCCTTATGCCAAATTCTGCTCGCAGAGCAGCCTGTTTGGGCGTAGGGACTGCCCCTGGTATCTTCTTGTCCAGAGACTAGAAACATTATTTTCATTAGATAGCAATTCCCAGAGACTCACAGCTGGCTATGTTTTATGAATTGTAGTCCACACAAGTTATGTTTCCAGGGTCTGTGCCTGCCTGCCTGAAACAAGCAGCCTATAGCATTCTGATGGCTTACAGGCTAGCTATTTAAAGCATCACCCAAAGGGAGGGCAAAAGATGGTACTGATTTGCACAAAATGGCACAAACAATTTATTTGTACAGAGATAAAATGAGATTTTTTAAAAAATAATTTAAAACAGAATGGGAGTGCATCGTACCAGGGTGGGGAGGACCAGGTAGCCTGCTGAGTCTGCCGTCCGGGTGCTGCTCATTGTGGACAAGCAACCTCCAGGTTCCTGATCTCCCTACTAGGGGTTCTTAATCAGATGTTGACTGTGAATCCCTTTGCATAGTAAAGGCAGCCCTTCAAATGGAGGACTGTTCTCCCTAAGAGAGGACACATGGCTTCAAGCTGTAGACACAATTCCTTTGACCCTGTCCTGCCTTCCCAGCGCTTGCCTGCCCGGATTGCCCCATGACCCTGAAAGAGTCATCCTCCAACCTTGTCTGCCTGCTGGAGCTGGTTCTGAAAACGATGTCTCTCCACACCACTGCAAAGGCACACAACGGACACCTTTGACAAATGGAGCAAATGGGCCAGCCCATGCCGTGGATCCTTGCACAGGACCTTAATTGCCCCCCCCCCCAAACAGAATGTGCAACTGGATCTGGGTCTTATTCAAAGTTCACTCAGAGAAAAACGTTTGCGAGACCACCACCAGTAGAAGTCAAGGGGAAACCCCAGGAAGTGCAGAAAACAAAGGCATGAAAAGTCAATCAAGCCAGGCTGTGTGTGTGGGATGTAACACCAAGGTTACTGGCCAGTTCTGAACAATAAATGGACAGAAAAACAAAGAACAAAGCCAGCTCTGTTTAGTGCAGAGTTAGCCGTATTCCTGGGAACCTCGGGGTTCCTTAGGATCTCATCCGGAATTCCTCAGGGAAGTTATCCAGCAGGGAAGTGCTAGCCAACAACCCATGCACTTCAGGTGAGTGGGGCACAAAGACTTCAGCCGTACAGAAAGACAACTGGGGGAGGGGAGGTTGAGCAAGCAACTTGCCCTCCTCTCCAATTCTTTATGGTGCAGTTATTCATTGCAGGACACACCCACCGAATTAAATTGTGAGGTGAGGACTACTAAAAGTCCCCCCAGTAGAGTGTGGAAACCCAACTTTTTTGGACTACAGATCTCAGAATCCTCTGGTGCTGTCTGGGAGTTGTAGTCCTAGAAACCCATTCCCACCCCCTCCGCCAGCTTGTCCCAAATGCAAGCGAGCACAAAATGAAATTACTCCTTTCTTCAGTGGCCAGTGTGACCATCGTGGGATATCATCACATCAGACAGCCAAGAGAATGCGAACACATTTATTGATCTATTTTTGTTTGTTTGTTCCAACAGATTTTGTGAGAAGTGAAGCAGCCAAGACAGTTTACAAAATTAAGTGAAAAAGAGCAAAATCCATCTCATAGTTATTGGGGGCACCATTATTCATATAACCTCATGCTTGCAGCGTAGCATTACGGGTACTTCACAGAGAAGAGAAAGCAATCTGTTTTCTTCCTTGGTACTCTTTCTTGATATTTCTTTCTCTGCTTTTTGATGAGAACAGTAGTAGATATTTGCTAATCCTTATGACAAAGCTGTGAAGTAGGTTTGAATGAGAAATTGTCCAGGATTACCCGCTGACAAGGAAGGAATCTGAACCTGGATCACCTGCATCCCAGTCCAACCCCTAACCAGTAGGCCACAGTGCCTGTCAAGGTTTACCAATGCTTGAAAAGCAGGTTATCTGGCAGACTGCTTCTCCTATGGAGCCCTCCGTGGCACTTCATCTGTTGCACACATAGGGTGGTTGTTTAGAACACTTCCAGAGGGGATAAATATACCGCGTTATTCTGCTCCCTCTGTCTTTTTCACTCGAGTCTGCAATTTGCTGGATTATTCCGGGTTCACATCATAATTGGGGTTGAGAAATTAGAGAGCTGTGAAGCTCCTGAGGCATTTACGAACAATCCCACTCTTGTCTTCTCTTGCGTATGTGATTCACCATGGGATCTCCATGGGCAGAGAGGGACTTGGAGGTCCCACATGGTTTCCATTTGCAGATCTCCACCCCAGCTCTGGCTTGCAGCTACAGCTACCGATGCGCTATCTCATCCTCTACTACTGGACCCCAGATACCTTCAAGTCCTGTGTTTTGTCCTTCCCACTATTTTTCTTTTAGATTGAGAAGTACCACAGAACAGCCCCCTCCCTCCCCCAGTGCAAGCAGGCACTCAGACCCTTTCCAAAGGAAAAAGAGAAGTAACTTTTGGAAAGGGAAAACTTACAAAGTGGGAAAAAACAAACGAAGAGGAAGGACAAAAAGGTGCGGGAGAAATCCATTTATGCTTGTACATACTGGGATAAGAAAAATATCATCGAGATGCTAGAAAGGTAATACCAGAGCTTGATGGGAACCTAAAGGGATACAAAAGTCCTGTCTAGAATCTCCTTGAACATATCATCAAAAGGTGAGGATAAAGAAGGACAATGATTTGTACAAAATTTCATAGCCTGATTAATGTGTACCTATGCAAAATTAGAAACAATTCTCCTTTCCCTGCGATTGCAGGGCCAAAATCTGAGAGTTGGGGAGGGGGCCCTAGCATTGTCGGGAAGCGGAGCTTTGTGTGAAAATTGCAAACTAGTTTGTGCATGGGTCTGTGCATGAGACAGTGGGACAATGAATGAGGACGCCTTGCAGTACCTCCTAAACAAATATTATTTATGCAACACAGAGACAGACATTTCTGCACCGAGGCTTGGCATCATTTGAGAATGAGAAACAGATGGGCACACAGCCATTAAAGTTGCTACGTATGATAGAAGCAAGCTTCTTCCTTCTCTGGCAATGGTCGGCCTGAGATTTGTCTCCTTGATCAGAGAATTTTTTCAACACCCAGGAAATTCGGCAGTAATATGGCCATCCTATGTGTTGTCCTGCTAATCACAGGACAACTACAAGGCTTCTGATGTCCCTCCTTGTGACTCTTTTACCTTTAAATCAGACCAGAAAGCATGAAAAGGGAGGACTCCTTCAAAAGATGGGTTGTCCTCCACCAGATCTTCACAGGATGGACTGTCTCCTAGAAAAGCGAACAAATGGCCACCCTACCTGTGCAGTACACCTAGTGTGTATCAACCCTTACAGCGTTCAGGGAAATAAGGGCTGATCCTCATCCTTGCAGGAATGGTGGTCTTTTGAAACAGTAAATAATGTCACTGTCTAGATCTCCTTAAGCCTGGGCCTGATGGGTGAGGTCTTTAAGACATCCAAGGGTGACTCCATTAAGAGCTTTAAGAAGGAACAGTGCAGGCTTAAAGCCAATCCCCCCTCTTTACAGGCAACCATGGTGGGCGTAATATGATCACGGTGGTGCGAGGTCGTGAACAAACACGCTGCTGCATTCTGAAACCCCGGCGCAGTGCAGGGGCCTTGTTAGAAGTCAGCAGTGAGAACAACCACAGTGTGTGGGGCCCATTTCTGAGACCTAGTGGGAATCCACAATAAAATTACCAGGTCAGCTGCTTCTCTCCTCCACCGCCCTGAGTATTCAGGGCCAAAATTTGAGACCAGGAGCAGGCTGTTCTAATGTCATAGGTGTAACACTTGCAAAGTACTCATATCTGAGTGCAGGACAGAGAAAGACAGACAAGCTGGGTTTCCTGCAATGCCTCCGAAGCACATATTACATGTGCGGCATACATATAATCACTTACATGCTCACCCAGTGAGTGTTGGTACCTGTTTGGAATGGGGAGGAGATGTGCATTAAAGGGATTAAAGCTACCACATGCTATTAAATCAGACTTTCTCCACTCAAGTTTTCTTTCTGCCTGGAGATCCAGATGATCACAGCAATTCCGAGAGGCATCAGCCAGCATCCGGAGACCTGGCGACCCTAGTCGACAGAGAGGGTGTTATGTTTGGAACATCACCTGCTCCCCTCAGGGCAAGATCTTTTCACTCCTTCCAAGAGTTTTCCCCTGTGCATGTGTATACAACATGGCAACAACACGAGATACACACACATGCACACTCACACGTACACAGACAGCATCTGCCATAACCATGAGTGAATGGAGAGATATTTTGTCCAGCGAGACAAAGAGCAAAATGTAGAGTGTGGAAGGGACTGCTGGGTAGGGGGGATTTACACTGTGTTTCTCTAGCCAAACTATACATTATAGATAGCCTGTCATTAGAAGCTTAAATCCACTGACGTTTCAGAGATGTGAATCTAGCAGATTTTCATGAATGAGCAATAGCACTGGCACTCTTAACTCCAGATGACCAATCACAAAACAAAGCAAGCTACTCTGGAAGCCACAGGGAGATGTGAAAAGCTTCTGCTGTGAGAAACAGACATTCTCAGCACTTAAGGAATGTCTTTTTTAAATCACTTGCTATCTGTAACATATTTAGTCCTCACCATTCATTCAACCTCCTCTCCACCATCCCACTCCTATTATGTAGCAAGACTTGTTCTGTTTATTTTCCAAAGATAAAGTTCATGTGCACTCATGTGCATTTTTGTATTTTTTTGAAAATATGTACAGATTTTATTAAAGGGTGCATTTTGCATATATTTTGCATATATCTTCTGAGGTGTCACAATATACTGCTTGCTTTTGTTGCTAGAAACTCGTTTTCTGTTTAAAAAATGGGAAAATGAATATTTAACATTTAATGTCTAACTCTGGATATTGAGTTCTGTGGCCATTAACAAAATTCATATTTTAAAAAAGAGATTGTGCACTATTTCATACGAAGAGCTTTGATTAAAAGAAACACAATGCATGTTATATTCCACTTTAGGACTAAGTCACAATTGTTCCCTACTTCGCACTAATCAGGAGGTATAAAAGTTTAAGAAATAAATTTCAGAACATGTTGATGATGTTTAAGATCAAGTCTTCCTTCCCACTCCTTCCACCAACTGCTTTTTTTGCCTGATGGAGAGATCTGTGACTGTCAAAAGCTTGCACACCTGGGGGTGGGCAGGTCACCGAACAAAGGTATATCACCACAATATGGATTTGGGAATTTTCCTTTTGATTCACATGACTACCTGAACCAATTATGCCCTAGTTACGTGTGGGGAACTGCTACCAAGGAGGCACAACCATGCCAACATGAATGCACCTCACCTGATTTTAGAAGCAGAGGAATCTAGCATTAGTCGTTGGATAAGAGACACACACAAGCACCACACACAGTGATCTGGAAGGAATCCCCTCCACCTGGAGAGCCATTGCTGCCAGTGAGTGCTGGCAACAACACGAGATTCAATCGATGGGCCTTGGTCTGGGTCAGTCTAGGGCGGCTTGCTATGTAACTCATGCAAAGGCTGACTCCATAGGCAGGGACCATGACCTCAGGTGCCCCCTATGCTACACCTGGGGCCAGGATGCCAACAAGAGCCACCCATTCTCTGGCAAGTGACGAATCACTTTCATTTTCTCTTTGCTGCATTTCCACGGTCTTCCTTCCTTCTTTCCTTCCCGCCCTCCCTCTTTTTCTTGTTACCAGGAGTTATGATAACAAGTAAGCAGCTTATAGAATTCTTATCAGCAGACGTGTAACACTATTGCAACAATTAATTCTTAAGGACAGCCGCCCCCAACTATGAGCGACACGTCATAAATTATGTTTGAACTGGCTCCTTCCACAGTGGAGCAGCCTCTCTCCGCCACCCAGCCGGCCCTCCTAAAGGTTGCACTGGCAGCCTTAATCCAACTTGGACAGATGCCCTACTATTGCCTCCCCCCCTTCTCTCTCTATCCCCCCCCCCCCCGCTCCCCCCCAGCTCACTCCGGGTACATTTCGCCATCTCCGACCAGGGAACAATCTTTGTTTCTGTTACCTTATTAGGCCAAAGACCCGAGTGGCCAGCTATGGCATCAGCAGGGCCCGGAGGCAGATCTCCCGGCAGGCCTCGCCAGCCTCCAACAAACCCCTTTTTATCCTCCAGTTTCTAGGAAGAATTATGGTGGCGGGGCCCTGCTGCTGATGAGTCAGATCTGTGGTGGGCCTGAAGAGAAGTCCCGTAAGTGGGGTGTACTGTGAAACAGCGGCTCTCATTCATTAAGGGACTGTGTGTGATAAACCACCAAAAAGAAAAATGGGGAGGGGGAGAGGGAGAGAGGGGAGGGAGGAAGAGAAATGGAGGGGGGGGGGAAGCAGCTGCAGAAAAGGCCAGGCACAAAACAACCCAGCTCATTCTTTGGAAGCCAAAAGTTTCTCATTTGCTGCCGGGCGGCTCAGCTCCCCTCCTGGCATCCTTTCGGAGCTGACAGCCTTTGGCACTCTTCATCCCACCCAGTTCTGCGCTTCGAAGTCCCAGGATCCAGGGCACCGTTTTCGTTGGGAACGCTCCCAAATGTAGGCAGAAGGCCGAACAGGGAAAGAAAAGCACGGTTCCAGGAGACCCGAAAGTTTAAAGTGGGCCAAGGGAGAGAGGCCTGGTTTGAGCTGACCTGCTGGAGCAGGGGGTGCGATGGCATCTCTCTCTCTCTCTCTCAGCCACCTAGAAACAAAGCATCAAATCAACAGGGAGGGTTGGCAAAGAGCCAGATGAATAGGTCTGGGTTTTGCTGACGAGAGGGGGACATATCCAGTCACTGCTGAGCTCCACCGGGCATGTCTTTTAGCAAGCCCAGTCGTATCCACACAGTCCTAGCAGACTGCGCTGCCGGACACGGGTTCCGCGGCAAAACAGACAGGTGTGTGCAAAATGAACATGTGCAAAATGTATGACACGAAATGCTGTCATCCGCGAAGTCAAGAAAAGAGCTGGTACCGGAGGAGTCAGGCAGTGGGAAGACCTTTGAGGGAAGGAGGGAAGCTGTTAGGGATGGTCACATTTCAGAGCAAGGAACAAAAAAAAGGGGGGGGGGGGGAAAGCTGAGTTGCAGAAATGTGATGTAATGAACGCCCAGGCTGCCAGTTTGGAGAGATCCTTTGAGAACTCTCCACAACTTGGTTTTATTCTGAGCACCCTGAATTTTTGGAAGTTAGGAAAAGACTTCGCCACCTTCCTGAGCGGCCTAAGTCCAAATCATTTAGGAACAAATTTAAAAGCACTGGCCTCAAAGCAGGGCCTTGGTGGATACTTCTGTTTATATTCCTTGACTGCAAGAAGTAAGAATTTATTCCTGCAATACTTCCCCCCCCCTTTTTTTTTTTTACCCCGTTGTCTAGCCCTAAGATCACTTTTTTTCTCATCCCATGACTACAAGGTTTACTGAAGAGACTTTGATGAGGTAACTGGACCCGCACAGTTTTGAGCAATATCCAGAATCTGATTGTACAAGTGACATAGGCAAGTGTTGTGCTATGGCCAGGATTTTACTACACTCCCTCACAACCATGCCAGATCATGGCTCTGACCCCCAAGGCTCAGGTTCAGCCTGAAATCTTTTTTTGTGAATAATTCATTTGTCACTTTCCTACTCATTCATCTTCAGGCTGAGTCATCCAGTCTTGCTCCAACTCATTAGACAGACCGACTGCCCCCCTGAACACGGGGAACTTTTGCACTACAACTTCCTGAATTCTACTGGAGCTGGTGGATTTGGGGAGTTGTCATTTCAAGAAGAAACGTTCCTCAGGTCTTGTGTGTGTGTGTGCGCGTGTGTGCGTGCACGTGTGTGTGTATGCTGGGGGGACTTATAGACCAAGATAAGGAAAAGACTCACCCCAACATTTACAGAGGAGATGCTCCCTGGTCACATGCTGCCCTGGATGGACATATGGGTGGGGGAATCCCGTCATGGCTCTGGGCATTCTGGGAGTTGTAGTCTATAAAAATAACTTTCCCAAGTATTGCCTTGGATGCTTTTAAGGAGAAAGGTGGGCTAAAAAATGTTTTAAATAAATATAAATGAATAAATAATCATGTGCCATCAAGTCAATTCTACTTGCCCATATTGTGATCCAGATGATATCAGTTCATCAGGAAAAGATTGATACGTTATAGGTCATTTCTACAGCTCTGTTCAGTCTGCGACAACAACAACAACACTAATCCATCAAATCAATTCTGACTTAACGATGACTCTTTTCAGAGTTTTCCAGATAGAGAATACTCAGAAGTGGTTTCCCATTTCCCTTCTTCTGAGGCTACCCTGGGATTCTGCAGCTTGCCCAGGGCTACACAGGCTGGCTCTCCTCCCCAGAGGCACAGTGGGGAAACCAAAGATCCAACCTCTGGCTCTGCAGCCAGATACCTAAACCGCTGAGCTTTTCAGCTAGCCTAGTGTTGCTGCCCACACAAAACTGAGGTCAGGCATAGAGAATTTCACCTTCCTTCCTTCCTTTCTGGTTGGGCTGACATGGTAACATGGTTTGCCTCAGTGCAATGGGTTGAGGATTAATGCAAGAGCTTAGCAAAGAATCCTTTTCATCCTTTTCCCAGGCAGGTGCAGAGCATTGTGGGAAGACTGGAAGGACGCACACACACCCCACCGTCCTTCACCACAGGGATGGGATAGCAGGAATTCCAGAGGTTTGTTCTGTCCCAGCCGAGCCTTGGACCCAGCTGACCTCAATGGGATGCCCAGCATCTCCTGGAATTGGGTGCTTTGTGTGCAGATGTGTCAGGATCTTTCAGATGCATTAGAGTGGAAGGCATTCCACTGGCTTCTGGAATTCCTGCAGGTGTTTTTGAATGCAAAGGGCCCCTCGTGTTGGCATCCATCATGTGCATTTAGGCATGTGATCTGGCTGTTTGTTTGTTTGTCCAGCTGACTGACGGGAAGTCCCTGGACTTGCTGATCGAAAGGTCACCACCAGAATAACTCTGTGCTCAAGAGTGTACTGGACACCAGCTGTTCTGCATAACTGCTGACAGGCTGGTGGTCTTTTCAGAACAGAGAGCTGGGGAAAAAGAGGTTCCATGAAATTTCAAAAGGGTAGTAAATGCTGTCATCTGACCACAGGACTATATGACAACATCCTCTTATACTGTCCCAGTGCTTCAACAGGGGGACCACATAGTTGTGAGTATAAATTTTCAAAAATAGCTGATGAAGCATTAGCCTTTCATTTGTATAATCAGCGAATTGTATAAAGTAATTTGCTGATTCATCAAGTGAGTAATGTCACTGGTACAGCAGAGAGGCATTCCCCCCTCCAAGCAAAACCATCTTAGCTGTGATGTGGTACTGTGCAAGTCTATTTATATTTGACTCATTAATCAACCAGTTGATGAATTGTTAAGAATGCATGTTTAATCATGTCAAAAACTTTGAATGGGCAGGGGGAGGGAATAACGTAAGGTGTATGTTTTGAACCCCCATCTCCAGTTAGGCTCAAATGCCTAATTTAACCTTTGCTTTCTGTTCCAGGTGTCAAGCATTATGCTCCAGGCTTCAAGAGCAGAACCTGCAGTACCAGCCTGCCTGAGTATCTAGTAAACTGAGACCAGTGGCCAATCACTGTTGGAGTTTTATTTGCAACCTCTCATGCTGTCTATAGTATGAATGACTGGGAGGGACTTTTTTGGGGGGGGCTGGGGTGATTGCCTATCTATCCAGCAGTAACCAATCATTCCACCCATCTTTTGAAATTGAAGGAGAGCCCTGCCTCTCCGCTGAGTGTTCTATCCTTCTCTTTCCTCAGTTGGAGGCAGTTTGTTTACTGTTGATCTATTCGGTTGGTTGCTAAATATGTGTGCAGTAAAGAAAGCAGCATTTATAAGTCTGTAGTGGCAAGTAACTGTAAGTGAAGAAATGTTTTTTATTCTTTCTACTACAAATGTCTCGGAGTGAGTTATTGAGATTTTAAGTGCCAATTAATGAGAAAGGGATATACTCTGGAGAACTTGTAGCTATTCTAAACTATGAGTCTTTGTACTTCTACTGTGTAGCACAAAAAGTGTGTGTGTGTGTGTGTGTGTGTGAGAGAGAGAATTTTACCAGAAATTCAAAACTCTGCAACAATCACGGAATTTCCCTTCTGCACTCAAGAGTGTACTGGGGCATCAACTGGAAAAGTGGAAAATAAATAAATAAAGTAAATCAGTAAAGCAGCATTGATGTGAATGTTGCTGCAGAATACAGCAGCAGAACCGATCTGAATCCTGAAAACCTTGCAGCCTAAAATTTGACAGTCAAAGAGAAACAGGGGAAGGTGAAAAAGAAATCTATCAATGAATTAATGAAAAATTGTATTACTTCATCAGCTTATAGTTCTCAAACTAGTCAACAGCCATGTTGTGTCATGTGTTCAGAACTGACTTACAGTGACCGTAATAGGGATTTCAAGACAAGTGAGGTATCTAAGGAGTGGTTTTAGCAGTTCCACCTCTCCAGTAGTTTCCAAGGCTGAGTGGCAATTTGAACCCACATCTCCTGAGTCCTAGTCTGTTACTCTATCCACTTCATCACACACAGCCACAGTTACATTACATTTGGATTTCATCTTCTGAAAAGTATGGTTTCCAGTCTGATGCTATACCTGACTACAAAGGAGTAAGTCCCTTCGAATTCAATGGGTCGTAGTTCTAGCTTGTCACTGTATCTCTGCGAACACACCAAATATTATCTGATTTGGGGAGCTAAGCAGGGTTTGGCCTAGTTAGTCCTCAAATGGGCAACCGCCAGGAAATACACAAGATATCCAGATAGGGTTAGGAAAAAATGTGTCAGAGTTGACAATAGTGCCACAGATGGGAACAGACTGGACTCAGAATAAGGTCGTTTCCAGAGTTTGATATGTGGACATAAGAGTGCAACCTCAGTGCCTTTTAAAAAGTCAAAGATACAGGTACGTCTGAGTGGTGTTAGAGCCAGTAAAGTGATTTTCAGTGGCAGGACTTGAAATTGTCCCCCTTATTTCAAACTTCACAATCAATCCATTGTTTTGCATTCATCTCTTCAACTGCACACTCGTTCTATAATAGACATTTTGTTCATGTCATGAGCTGGTTTTTGGTGGTTTGCTCTTTCAATAAAGCAGCAATATTAATTTTCTTGAAAACCCACTTTCTTTTAATTCGTTCCCACATTTTCAGTCTTTGCCGAGCACATCCTAATAAACCAGAAATTGAAGTTCTGCTCCCTATAACTGTCTGTAGCCCCAAAGAAAAGAGTCTCAAATTAATCCAGCATGGCTAGGTCACACGTGGAATGAATCCACAGCAGAAAAATTTAAACGAGCCGTCTAAAATGAATGAACTTAAAGCTGCTGTAAATGCCATCTACCTTTTCTTTTCTTCTCCCACTTCTTTCTGGAATAAATACATTTGGAAGTTTGCTTTTCCACAAACAGTCCAAAATCACCAAATAAACCTGCAGGTGAGAGTTTAAAGCACAAAGGAACAATGCTTCCCCCCCCCCCCCACCCCAAAGGATGCATTAGGAGAACTGTGATCTGAATAATTTCTGATTTCTGAAGCTGGTATCTTGATCATAAGGTATTAAAAGATATTTTCTTTATTCATATCACAACATTGCACAATTTAAAATTATGAACATATACTAAATATAACGTTCAAATAAATTTAAAATGTTAAAATGATTAGACTATTTTTTACCTCAGGTGAGCTACTTCAATAATGTCTCGGCCATTTACTAAATCTTCTTTTATTACACATGGTGGGACATAAATTGCATGCACATAAACGCATCATTGATTGCATTTTCTACATTCACAGAAAATTTGTACTCTATCCAAACTTTTCCTCAATTCTAACCATCATTTAGGAGGTTGGTATCCATAAAGTGGATGGGTTTGGTGTGTATTACCTTATTTCAGTCATTATTTACTAGCACTTCTCAATATACTTCTGGAGGGTCAATGCCAGCCAAATAACAGACTTTTTTTGGTGGTGGCAGATTTCAGGCAGTAACAATCCTGCAAGATTCATCAAGCACTACATTCACTTGTTTGGCATGTGCTGATTTATACCATATGGCACTAGCATATTCTCCTATGGAGTAGCACAGGGACATAGCTGTTGTTCTTATTGCTGGTGGATGTACACCCCAGACTGACTCAGCCAGTTTCCTAAGTATGTTATTTCTGGTTGCAACTTTCTGTTTGGTGTTTAGACAATGTTTTTGTAGGTCAGGGTTCAATCCAGAGTGATGCCTAAATATATTGGGGTAGGACAATGTTCCAAAATCTTGCCTTCCCAGCTAACATGGAGCTCCCTCTTCTTGTGGTGCTTCTCTGTTCTTTAAGTGGAAGGCATATACCTGTGTTTTAAAAGGGTTTGATTTTCAGCTGATTGTTTTTATAATGAAAGGAAAGAGCTTCTAATGCAGAGGCTAGCTAGTGCTTGATGGCCTCAAAGGTTTCTTCCTGAACAGTCAAAGCAAGATCATTCCCATAGATGAAACTCCTGGTGTATGGGAATGTTAGTTGATCATTTGTGTAAATGTTAAAAAGGAATGGTGCCAGGATGCTACCCTTCTTTCAGAGTTTTAAATTTCTGGCTAAAATTCCTCTAGCTGCAGAGCACAAGTGCAGGGGCTCACAAAGCAGAATTGGCTTCAAGTTCCCCAATTCACTTCACCCCCTTTTCTCATTAAATTGCACTTACAGTCTCCATAACTCACTCTGAGACATTAGTTGGAGAAAGAATAAAAGGTTTCATTTACTTACAGTAGAAAAGCAAGCTAAAAACATGACTGCTTTAAACAACAAACCTCAACAGACTCAACAGACAAAAGGGCATAAGAGCACAGAACAGAGAGGAGTGGCTTTCTTTGAACTCAGAAGCAGGAGGGAATGATTGGTTACTGCAGGATAAATTGACAGTTGCTCCAGCCCAGACAGTGCCCTGCCAGCCACACCTACTAACGGCAGTATGGGGGGGATGCAAAAACTCTAACAACACTGCGGGAGCCTCGAGGCAGAGCTTTTTGAGCAGCAATTGGTGATGGACAGTATCATATGCTGCTGTAAGACCGACAAATGCTGCTCCAGGGGGCATAGTAGAAGCCTCCCCGAAGAGTGGAAAACATTGCAAAGACACGCCAATGGCGTGCAGCTGCCTGACCCTTCCTTTCCAGAAGTGCTGCACCGTATTAAAAGGTGATTTCAAACTGCAGGTCTGAGCCCTGCCATTTCTATCATTGCTAAGTGAAACATTTGGCGACGAGGGACTGCAAAAATAATGCAGAGTTACAGCGACCACAAAAGGCTGCTTTTAATTCCAGCCGGCGCCTCAAGGATGCACTCTGAACATCCAGGCCTGCGAGGCTGAGAACCCCAAATGCTGAGGCCCTGCACTGTATGGCAACATTTCAGGCTGCTGTTAAGTAGCCCTCAGCATGTGAAAGATTGGGGGTGAGCTCTCCAAAGAGGGGCCCCGGAGCTCAGGGCCTTTGTGACCAAGAGGCAAAACACTGAGCACCTGTGGAGAAGGAACTCAGAAACCCTTCAGGCGCAGGGAAAAAGGCAGAGACAAAAAGCCTGTTACATGCTTGCAAATCATCCTACTGTGCTTATTTTATTTACTGCAGTCAGCAGGAGGACGGTTTTATTTTGTGCAAAGTTTTTAGCTGTGCGTTCATCTCCTCTCCCCCCTTCCCAACCTTCCCCCTTTATAGTCTATAGGAGTGGGGAACTATTTGCAAAGAGAGAAGTGCCAAGAATATGGGCCCATAAAAACCAAGGAAGGGGAAAAATGCACAGGTTGTTTTAGATCAATGTTTTGCATTCACTTTTTACTTTGTAGACAGTACCACAATAAATCACATTCTTGTTAATAAGCACTTCATGCCAGGCTTTCAAAAGCTCAGTCACTAAGACCTTCTTTCTTTCTTTCTTTCTTTCTTTCCTTCCTTCCTTCCTTCCTTCCTTCCTTCCTTCCTTCCTTCCTTCCTTCCTTCCTTCCTTCCTTCCTTCCTTCCTTCCTTTTGTTTTAGAACAACAAACAGCAACAACAACTTTGCTTTCAGCTCCAGCTATTGTAGACATTTCCACGCTAAACTTTGTTAGCTCTGAAAATAACAGAGGGGAATCAAACAGATCAGAAACGCCACTCATGCAGGGTTACGTGAAACAACAGCAGCATACAAATTTACAGATGTATTTATGAGAACTGATGAGCACAATCCAGGCAAATGTAAGCATTCCATTTTCCAGAGATGTTCGTTGGAAAAATTAAGATTTCTGTCCTATGGAGACTAATCCCCATACCTTCCACTGAGAGCAAGTGGGCTTCTGATTAAGCATACATAGAATTGTGCTGGTGTGTGTGTGTGTGTGTGTGTGTGTGTGTGTACGTGTGTGTGTGTGTGTGTGTGTGTGTGTGTGTGTGTGTGTACATCACTATTGATACAATTTGAAGGCACCTTGGGATGTCTCCAGATTTAGTCATGCTTTCCATAGTTTTAAGTGAATTTATTTTAAGCATGACTAGATCTAGATTCAACTTGCTGATTTCATTGGGAGAGAACTAAACACGCCTATAACTTTCTTGCTGAAATAAATGGCCCTCATAACGCTTTGAGGGATTACAAGACTGATCCCACATGTCAGTAGTAGAACACTTGTTCTGAATATCGAACTAGACATGGCATTATCTCTTGCTAAATGTTTCCAAAGGGAAGTTGTAGAGTGTCTGCTGTTGTGAATTGTGGGACTGGCAAGGGTTTGGTCTAGATGTCCTTTGGGGATCTCTTAATCATAAAAATTCTATAACAATAAAATCTGTGATGAGGAGGTTATCCCATTGCTTTTATTTTTTTAATGGTGAAACATAAGTTGTTTCAGAGCTATGCAGCTCTGGGAACGGGATAAACGTTTTCTGTTGTTATTTCCCCAGTTAGAATCGTTCTGAATTGTCCTATATTGGGATCTAAGTACAATGAATGAATGAATGAATATTTGGGAGCAATTTAAGTGGGGAAAATGGAGCAGGGCAAGAGATAAAAACCAGCAGTTCAACCAAATTTGCCCACCCCCCTTTAATTTTTCAACTGTTCTTACATTTCTAATGTTTAACAAAATCACTCACAGGAGATCCATGGCCTTTCTCTCAATCCTTTGCCCCCCATGAGCTGCTGAATTCATAACCTGAGCTTTGGACTTCCAGTTGTCTTTCCTCTAAGCTCTTTTTGATTGTGATGGTTTCAGAAGTGGCCGGCGGGGTTGAGCAAAGGCACCAGCGATCCCATCTGATGGACCTATTTTCTTAGCATTCTTCTTTTCCTTGCTAAGCAATGGTTTCTAATGTCTCACCCCAGACCTTTGGAATGGGACAAAACTCGAGATAAATGTTTTTAAAATGGCATTTGCTCTGTATACTAGAATGGATGGGTGAGAAAATTGCCTCCAACTCCAAAAAGTAGTTGATGAGTTCCTTTTGTGGGAGAAAGGTTCTGCTGGCTATATCTCCCCCTCCCCAACCTGGCAGCTGGTAACAGACCAGGCTAAAGGGCTGGGGGGGGGGGGAGGGAAGATGCAAGGGGGAGGGGTGCTGCCACTGATCAGCACAATGTGTTGTCTTTAGGTCCTTCAAACTTTTAGGAAACTGAGAAAGGGAACATGCAATAAGTGTATAGGTCTGAAAAGGTAGCTTCTTCCTCCTGGGTGACAGATTTACAGAGGTATTTACAAGGTGTTTGAGCAGGTAATTAGTACCCAAGGCCAGATGCAGGAAATAGTTCTGGTCACCTCAGACACAGAATACATAATAAGCTGAAGGGTTTGATTTTCAATGGATGATTTACTCCGAACAAAGACCCCAAACAGAACTGAGCGCAGGACTTAGGAGATGGTAACCTAAGAGCCGTTGGGCTCCTTTCCCATCCGTTTGCCCGATTCTCTCCCCCATCCCCCACTCTCTTCTGAAGCTGATAACATATTAAACATTTTGCAAGATAAAGTTTTATTCAGAGGACGAAAGAGCAAGAATCTAATGTGCTGGAAAGAAACGTTTTGATGGATAAGGAAACAGACAGGCTTAGCGGCCCAAAAGAGGGAAGTATGCAGGGGTTTCCTTTGTGCAGATATTATCGCAAGCATTTCTGTGTTTCTTGTCTCCTTTTGGGAAGTGACTTTGGATGAAATCCGCAAGCCACTTAAGCCAGAGTGCTCAGATCTGATTTGGTCCAGTTGACCCTCGCGTTAAATGTTTTGATGAATTATTTGCGTCGGAAAAACACTGAAACACCTTGCTTTCTCTCTCTCTCTCTCTCTCTCTCTCTCTCTCTCTCTCTCTCTCTCTCTCTCTCCGGACAAGCTGCACTGTCCCAGAAGAAGGGACTGGCAAACCAATTCTGGGTAATTTATACCTAGAAAGGGTCGCCATAAATTAGAATTGACTGGATGGCATGTAATTATATATTACTTTCTTATGTTTGGGCTGCACTGCACAGAACAGGTCAGCCCAACCCATCCAGTTCTTAAACCTCATTCAGTCCTAAATTACTATTTCAAAGATGCTTTGTTTTTTTTATTTCAAATCACCACCTTTTTGAGTGTTAAAAGCTGCCATGCGGCCTCAAAGACTGCCAAGAGAACCAAACTTTGGAAAAATTACATTTTTGGACTACAACTCCCAGGATCCCCCTAGCCAATAAGGTCAATGTCTGGAGCATCTCAGGCGTTGTGTAATGAGCTATTTCCCCCCTGATGCACATGAATAAAACTTGCCTTCTACACTTTGACTCAGCAGCCCAATGTTTTCATGGAAGGATAGAGAAGAAGATGGAAAAACGTATCAAGGGTGTGGAGAACATGGCCATGTTTGCACGTGAGTACCGTTGAGGCTTGGGCCCAAACTGTGGTCCAGGGTGACCACTTATGTATCTCAAAACAAACAAACAAAACAACAACAACACTGTTCTCAAGCAGTCCTTTAAGTAGACAACCACTTCCTGTAAATGAGGACACAAGGCCATCCCAGACAGGGCACACTGGACTGAGAAAGGGTATAATGCTTCTTCCAGAAGTGGCCCTGTTGGGTAACAGCTGTTACTCTCTGCCTGTTGGAGAAGCTGGGGTGTTAGGGGTGCGTAACACTGAGTTCCCTTTCTCTGCTGCTGTATGGATGGGTCTCTGGCTACGGAGCCCGAGGTTTGGAGCTCGATTCCCACTGTCCCTCCTACAGGTAGAGCCAGCCTGTGAAGCCTTGGGCAAGCTGCACAGTCCCAGAGCTGCCTCCAGAAGAAGGGAACGAGACTACAGCTTCTGTGTATTCTCCACCTATAAAAATCTGGAAAGGGTCACCATTAACCAGAACTTACTTGATGACACATGATTATTATGTGGATGGTGTGACATTATCTTAAAAGAAAGCAGAAATGCACTAAGAAAAGCCAGAGAATACTTCTTTGTTTGCCTGGTGCCTAAGCAATAATGAGTAGTATTTAAACAAAATACATCACACGCTTCTCCCATCTTTTCTCTTAATGTTTCTTGCCCTACTTTTATCTTTACAAGAATCCTGTTTCCCAGGCTCAGGCAAGTAACTGGACCATCCATCCATCATTGTAAATAAGTTGGGATTTGGACCATAAATGAGGATTTGGACCTTAGAGTAGTAGCACCTACTCCAAATCCAACATGCTAGCCGCTATATTTTATAGATATTGCCCCATGTTCATCCTTCCCAGCTGATGGCTTTTTTTCATCCTTTGTTCTCCACTGGGATATTCAATCTATCTCTTAGATAGATTCCTGATACGAATACTAAACTACTACTAAGAAGTTGTGAATGACAATGGGGCAGAAACGTTCCAAGCTATAGTGCCAGAAGAAGTAAAGTGCTTGGTGCTGCCATCAGTAGTAAAACACAAGTAATAGTGTAACAAATTAATAGTAAAGTGTTGGCAGCGGTTGCTTGGATCTAACCCTGTTCAAAGAGTTCCTGCCCACCTTCTGGTGAGGGAGATTGCTGAAGCTTCTCTTAAAGCCGTTGTGATGAAAAGAAGGCTTAATTCGTACCTTTGTATTTTATGAACTGTCATGCATGTTTTCCCCCCAGAACTTGGAAGGAATATATGAGGAGTAGTGAATATCACTTGAATATTTCCCCCCCCCCATCTTGAACTATATTACTATTTTTTTTTTATTATATTGTTTTTATTTTATTTTTTATTGTTAGCCACCCAGAGTAGACTTTGGTCTAGATGGGCGGGGTATAAATTTAATAAATAAATAAATAAAAATTACCAGGAAAGCATTATTTATTGGGGGTCATGGGCAGTGACTGGGGGATGTCTCAAAATGTAACTTTTCCAAGTTCTCATTGTTCTTAGGAAAAATATATAGCAATATCTCCTGTTTTGTGTAATATCAGTAACATGCACTCCTTCCTCCTAAAATGGCATTCTTATTCTTATTCTTATAGTTCTGGGAAGGGAGGAGAGCTACATTTTAGAAAATGTGTTAATAAACTATTCGAGGGGACTGTGCTTATAACATGCTGCTACAGAGTGAGGTGATTAATTACTTCCAAGTAAAGAGCATTGGACTGCAAGGAGAACAAACCTATCCATTTTGCAGGAAATCAACCCTGAGTGCTCACTGGAAGGACAGATCCTGAAGCTGAGCCTCCAATACTTTGGCCATCTGATGAGAAGAGAAGACTCCCTGGAAAAGACCCTGATGTTGGGAAAGTGTGAAGGGAAGAGGAGAAGGGGACGACAGAGGATGAGATGGTTGGACAGTGTCACTGAAGCTACCAACATGAATTTGACCCAACTCCGGGAGGCAGTGGAAGACAGGAGGGCCTGGCGTCCTCTGGTCCATGGGGTCACGAAGAGTCGGACACGACTTAACGACTAAACAACAACAAAGAGCACTCAGTAAAGTAACAAATTACTTTCTAGTAAGGATTACCGAGCAATGTAAGAGCCTCCCCTCTACATTGCACAGTGAAAAGTAACAGGAATGAATTACTTTAAAAAGTAAAGTTCCTTGCTTGGTTTTTTCCTGCCATTTATTTTTTTAAAGCAGGGGCCTGTGACCGAGGCCCACTAGATCTTGCTTCTCTAGGTGCACACTTCTGTCTAGTTTCTCTCGTGCCATTTTAACGATGGGTTCGTGGTGTGACTTCTTACACGCTTCAAAATAAATCACACCCATTGCTCCCAGCCTGCCTTTCTGCACTTTCCACTTTCGGTTACATTCATAATTGATTTTAAAGGTACAACTTTGATGTATGTGGTTCACATTGACCCTGTGACACACCTTTTTCACACCATCTGAAGCTTTTCTTGCCTCCAGCTTGGGATTTAAAAGCCCAGAAACATGGATTTGTCCTCTGTCAAAGTACAAGCATCAAGCTGTTTAAAGCTCTTTAAAGGTATAACCAAGACTTGAATGGAAGAAATCAGGGAGCACTGAAAAATGAGATTTTGACAGCTCTTCTCTGAGTTAAAGTTGCTCCTCATTTGATTCCTGCCCTTATAGTTGTGTAATCTGGGCTAAAGTCATTAATTAATATCTTTTCATTGAGAATTAGCATGCACGACTGAGAATCCTTTGAAAATTATTTGCACATTTAACTTTTGTCTCCTAATTTGTCTGTGGCTTTTAAATTTTTTGATGTGTTTAAAAGGCAGCCCAAGCTTCTGTGTTATTTGATGGTTTGGAATTTTGATACATTCCCGGACCCAGTAAAGCTGTAAAGAAAGGCACTGTTTTGCCAGGAAGGACAACTTGAGAAATCTAACCTGTAACACATCAGAAGCCTTCTGGGCGTTTGAAAGGGAGGTCAAAACCTCATGGCAAAAAGGCAAGTAGTTCTGATGGATCATCATCAATACAGAGGTTGGAAAAATTACTTTTTAAATTTAATTTGTTCCCATGAAGCATTGTTCCTCTGGTTGAAAAGTAGCCCATCTGTTACCATTAGGTGTTGATAAATGAGGATGTTACATTGCCTGCTGTTTGGCTTCTTACTTTTCTATTAAAATTTCTGTTATCTTTCAGGTGGCAGGACCTCCCTCCTTAGGAGTGATTAGGAAACAGCACAAAACTTGAATTATAAGAAGGAATTTAACTTTATTAAATTCCTTCTTATAATTCCCTCAAAAGTCCTTTAAAAATACCTTAAAATGCATGCTTGAAAGTAGCATGAAACCGTTATTTGTTATACTACTATTTCTTATTATATTTATTAAACAGAATACAAGTACAGTAGGACCCTCATATTCACTGGGGATTGGTTCCAAGTCCCTCTGTGGATAATGTGTATGTGGAGGGGGAAAAGAGAGAGAGAGAGAGAGAGAGAGCACATGGTAAAAGAAAAACCAGAAAAACCAGAAACACGGTCTCTGGCTCCTTCTAGTGGCCAGTTCTGGTAATACACATAAAAATAGTTTTTTCTGGATATTTTCTTTTCATATTTTTAATATTTTCAGACCAAGGATAAGTGAGTCTGTGGATACTGTTCCTGTGGATAAGGAGGCCCTACTGTATAGAAAAATTCAAAGAAAAAGAAAAAGGGAAATAGAAATATTTTAAACTCAAAATACGTACATAATACATTTAATATCAAGTTCATCCCTCCATCCCTGGGATATAGTTATAATTTTTTACTTCATGCTTTATGTCCTGTTTCTCTCCAAAAGTGAAGCGAATCTCGCCCTGGAGTGTTTCCTTTCTTAAATAAATGTTCTAAAAATACATTCCACATATCCTTGAAACAATTTACTTTCAACATTCCTTTCCTAACCTTTAATTTACATGTTAATTTATCATTAATAGCAATCTTCCAGGTTTCCTTATATCATTCCTTCATGATAAACTGGTTGTTACCCTTCCAATTTCCTGCAAATATCAATCTTGCAACCGTTACCATAATAGCAATTATTTCCCATTTTCCCCAATCTGTGTTAATATTTCTAAACATGTTTAACAAAGCAGTCATTGGACACATTTGTATATTTAAGCCCATAATTTCTTTAATCTCTATAAACAGAGATCTTTCTGCATCTTTTTCCATAGCCACCACCTATGAAAATAGGTACCAATTCCTCTCTTACTTATTCCAACATACGTATAGGTGATACTTCCTTATTCATTAAATTCATTTTCCCTGGAGTTAAATACCATCTCCATATTACTTTATACTAATTTTCTTTAATCCTTGTGAACAAACTCTTCAATATTCTTTCATTCCACATTTTCTTCCAGTCTTTCCCGCTGATTTGTTCCTTTAAGTTTCCTTTCCAAACCTCCTTAAGACCATTTAAATTATATTCTGTCTGTATTAATATTTTATATATTGCACTTATTATTCCCTTTCTGCTTTTATTACCTTCTATATACTTCTTTTTTATACCCTCCTTAATATTTTCCAGAAATCTTTCTAATTCAGTGACTTAATTAGTAGAGAAATCGGTAGGCTCAATATTTTCCTGTACCTATTCCAACATCTCAACGTATTACTTAAACTGGATTTTAAAAATATATACTTTAAACCCTATCTTTAAAGTTTTCCTTAAAAAATAAGTTTTCTAAGCCTTGTTCCATATTATGTAGCATGAATTTATACCAAATAGTCTCTTTCCTGTTAACCATAATTTCAGGAACAGGTCTCAATGGATTTGCTATGTAATACAGTTTACCCAATATTGTTATCTCATTAAAGTAACTCCATTCCTTTTTGTGGGCTGACACCTGGTATGTATTGCTGTGAGTTATCCCAGTTGTAAGACAGTTTTTTGGGTACTTTTATTTAAAATGGGTGATTGAGAGCCATTAGCTTTACAAAAGAATTGCTCCTGATCCTTTTAGACTCTCTTGGGGGATGAGAGGCTATAGGTCTTGTCATGAATTGACCAGTAACTGGACATCAGAATTTGCCACTATATCACTGGATAGAATTCCCCCCCACAAACAGCTGGAGATGCAAGTAATCGAACCTGGGACTCAACATACGAAGCTTGTGTTTCACCACTAAGCTACAGACTTTCTCCATATGAATCTCCTCATGTGTTCAGGTAGAGGGAAGATCTTCCTTCCTTCCTTCCTTCCTTCCTTCCTTCCTTCCTTCCTTCCTTCCTTCCTTCCTTCCTTCCTTCCTTCCTTAAATTCATATATCGACTCAGTAGTGCAATGCACTATTCTGGGTGGTTTTTTGTTGTTGTTTAGTCGTTAAGTCGTGTCCGACTCTTCGTGACCCCATGGACCAGAGCACGCCAGGCCCTCCTGTCTTCCACTGCCTCCCGGAGTTGGGTCAAATTCATGTTGGTAGCTTCGGTGACACTGTCCAACCATCTCGTCCTTTGTCGTCCCCTTCTCCTCTTGCCTTCACACTTTCCCAACATCAGGGTCTTTTCCAGGGAGTCTTCTCTTCTCATGAGATGGCCAAAGTATTGGAGCCTCAGCTTCAGGATCTGTCCTTCCAGTGAGCAAACCTGTCCTTCCAGTGAGCAAACCTGGGTGGTTTACAGCAAGACAAAACAAACAAGCATGAAGTTAAAAACCACACAATCAATAACAAAAGCTCCAGATGCGTAAATTATAACTTACAAGCAGAACCTGAGGCATATTGAAAAATCAAGTCAGGTAGCCAAGAAAGGCCTCTTTTTATTTTCATTTTAAACATTGGGGGGAATAGAGCCAGGTGCATCTCCACTGGGAATTGTTTCCAGAGTTTTGGTGCCACCCTGAAGAAGGCCCTGGTTGTGGTAGATGGTTTCCTGGCCTCCTTCGTCCAGGTTCCCCTGCTTTCTAAAGTCTAGGCCATCTTAGCTGTGTCCTTTTAAAAATGCTCCATCTCTTTTTCCCCACCACATTCTTTCCCTCCTGTCTTAGCAAAACAGCAAACACTCTTCCTGTTTTAAAGAAAGGACACATCTGTGCTATGTTGTTGGTGAACTTTTATTAGCTTTGCTGCTATTCATATACACTTTTAAAGTATAATATGCTGATTTGCTCTGATGGCAGAGTTGATTCCATTTCAGATCTTGGAAAGTTATTCTTCTGGAAAGCTGGGGTAACGTGCCATACGAGGCAAGCTTATGTAGGATAAATATGCATCTTTTAGCTCTTAAGGGAGCTAAAGCGAGCTGAGTGTAGCAAGGTGAGTATATATCTATGAATAAGGGATCATTTTCAGGATACTTGTGGTAAAGTAAAAGGCAAATCTTATACTTAGTGTTTCAAGAAGTGTATTCAGGAGAAAAAAAAAACAGAATAAAACCTAGACCTGAGTACAGAAGTCTCTATGCTGAAGGCCAGCACGGAAGGAGACTCATGGCTGGCCATCCATTGCAAAAAAAGGAAAACAAAGGAACTGAACTATTTCCTTGAAAAAGGGGGAAGTGAGCTAAGGTGGAAGTGAACCATGACAGAGGTCAAGATGGACAGGTCATCCAAGCCCACCTGGCTACTGTTGGTTTATTGCTCCCTACTGGTGACTTTAAATAAAAAGTTGCTGCTCTGTTCTAAGGACTTTTTAAAAGTAATTTGTTCATGTTACTCATTATTGTATTATTATTTTTTTCATTGCTCATTATAATGTCATAGGAGCTAATTTATTGCCATGCTCACTGCATGGTTTGTTACTATTCTGTTACATTAAAAAGGCCCTGCAACTTAATATAGATAAGAAAATGGCAAAAAAAGTGAAAGTGTTGAAATGTTTCTAAACATTCCTTAAATATATTTAAATGATAACTCTAAAAGTAATTAAATGTTTCTCATTACCCCAATAAAGTAAATTTGTTACTACCCATTACATTACCTTTGAAATGTTGTTTCATTGTACCCTCTCTGTCTCCTAAATGTAATTTTTTGTAGGTAACTATGTTGCTTATAACTCATTCCGTCCAAGCTCTGATTTTGTAAGGGTCGATCAACGGAGGAAGTTCGGACAATATCATAAGATATCAGTTTAAAATGAAAACTTGTTGTTTTAGAATTTGTTTATAGTAGATTAGGTGGAAAAACCAAAACAAATAAAGCTATTCGTTTAAATAGAGGGCCAGTTTACAATTAGGCCAAAAAGAAAAAGTTACATGAGAAAAGAATAGACCCAGCCCACCCTTGCTCCATACACCTATGTTGCTTCTCTTCCTTCCTCCTCCTTCATTTTGCCATGGGGCAACATTAGGGACACTAGCTCTAAACTTAACATGTTATTAGAAGTGAAACTCCCTTAAGAGCTAAAAGACATATATTTATCCTACGTAAGCTTGCCTCATATGACATATTTCAAATTAGCTTGTTTTTCTTTCATGATTGGTCATCAGGAACTATACAGGCATCTTTTTGCAAGTCTAATTGCCGAGCTCAATGTTTTGAAGGAACTGTGTGCCTGTAATATGTTTAAATAAATTTTATTTATATTATTTAGAATATTTTTACTCCACCTTTCTCCTTAAAAAGGACCCAAGGTGGCTTACATCATTAAAAGAAAAATATCTCTTTCTCTTGGGTGATGATTTGACCTTTCCCATTCTTTCTTTAGCCTTACAGGATTTACAGTCATTCAACAGATAGGATGTTGCTTGTATTTTAGATCTCATATTGATTTTTTCCCCATTCTTCCTATGAGTTCCTACAACCGAACTACAATCCTCAATGCTCCTGGCAAAAAAGCTGCCCCCAATTTAGGTTAGTAGTGTTGGCATCTTATTATGCCTTAAAAATAATAATGAAATCTAAGGATCCTTCAGATTCAGTTATATACCAGAGCATGTGACTAAAGTCAAATTCAACCTTTCATAGCTGGCTTCCAGATCCCTTTAATAATATAGTAAGGCTGGCAGGTTAAAAGCTGATCTCTCTCTCTCTCTCTCTCTCTGCACTCACTTAAATTTAATCTGTCATTCTTTGCTGGCAACACACATAGCTGAGAGGGTCAGAGAATCATTGGGAGAGTGGAAAAAACACAATTAATTTGGTATCAAAAGGTAATAGGATAAGGCCTTGGAAACTCTCGCCTATTGTTCTGTAGAATTAACTTCTGCAGGTCAGATGCCTTTGGTCACTGACCTCAAACTGAACAAGATATGAACAGGCTGCTTACAAAGAAGAAATGGATGTTTTTATTGATCCAAGCCTGACATTTGGGGGGGGGGGGGAGGGGAGTCTTCCTTCCTTCCTTCCTTCCTTCCTTCCTTCCTTCCTTCCTGGAAGATGAAATGTTTGCTGCTGATATGTAAGTAATCCGGGGCTGGCCCTGCCATTAAGCAGACTGGGAGAGCTGCCTAAGGCAGAACATTTTAGGTAGGACAAAAGAGGAATAAATTGTTAGTTACTTAATTTATTATTGTTTTATTTTTACTGCCAGAGATGAAGAACAGAATTTGGGATGTTACACATGTTACTTGCAATTACTTGTAATTACACATGTTACTGTAATTGTTATCATTGCTTTTAATTATGCAAGTACTTGTTGTTATATACTATGTATACACAGATATACACATACATACGTACATATGTAATACATATATATACATGTGCGCACGCACACACACACATTCACACGTGTTTGTGTGTGTTTTATAACAATGAGCTACAGTAAACATTAGAAAACAGAGTAAAACAAATGGAAGATATTGAATCACAGAGGCATTAGATTTCCTTGTGATGGCAAAAGTAATTAAGCACCATAAATTCTACGGAACATATGAAGGAGCTGACTCACTAAATCCCCATGAATTCAGTGGGCCTTCTCTAGTTGTGACTTACTACCAGATTGCAGTCAGTGTGTCGTCACTGCTAACAGACCAGCAAAATACCAGTGAAATACTTCCTGGCATCATTTAGTCACCAGTTGTTATGTTATTGAGTTGTTATGTTATTGTGGAAATATTTATGATAATACAACTGACAAGCCCAAAGTAATGGTTCTCTTGACACTTAAAATTGATAACAAAATGGCATAAACTGAAAAATTCCTGTCAAACACAACTTAAAAATGCCTTAAAATGCCATTTAAGAACCTTGTGCAGTACTGAATTCACTCTCTGCTCCTTGGCCATTTTTTATATTCTTAATCAATTTCTTCCTATTGAAACCAATGGGAAGGAGTTCATTGACATCAGCTCTAGGGTAACCGGACGTTCCTGGAAAGGGCCGTTTTGAGTGGGGAAACAGCATGGCCAGAAAAAAGGGAAGCTCTCTCTCCTTTAGTGCTACAGTGCTGATCTGAAATGTCCTCAGCACCACCAACACACTTCTTTAAGAGGCGGAACTTTGACCCTTTTAAAAAATATATTGTGAACCTCCTGAAGCCATTGGATTACAACTCCATCCCGTCCCTGCCCATTGGTCAGGTTTGCTGCCAATGATGGGAGGACCTTCTCTGTCACTGCACCCAAACTCTGGAACTCCCTCCCTTGGGAGGCCAGCTTGGCCCCATCTTTGCTGTCCTTCCGCAAGCAGACAAAGTCATTTCTCTTCAGGCAAGCTTTCTCTTAGTGACTTGGCTGTCTAAGAGGGGGTTCTTAAAATGGGACTGTTGTGTTTCTGTTGTTTTAATGTGTTTTTAACACTGTTTTTCTCTACTAGTTTTAATACTATATTTGTTTAATTCTTTTTTAATATTGTTATAATGTATTGTTCTTAGCTTTTAATACTGTAGGCCACATTGGGTACTTTTTAGGAGGAAAGCAGAGAATCAATCAATCCATCCATCCATCAATCAATCAAATCTGGAGGGCTGTGGACAGTCCTTGTGCATAATCTAATGGGTGCAAAGGGACCCGAAGCCATTCATCTACTCAAAGGTGTCCATGCTCCTACCACTACTGACAATGAACTACTGAAAGTCTTCACTTGCTCCATCCTTGTCATTTAACTGTGAGAATCATTGGGTGACAACGAGCATTGATGTGAACCAGGTTCAAACAGCAGCTTCAGGAGTTTGGGTAACTTTGTCTGTGGAAAATGAGAAAAAACTGTAGATAGCCCTCAGAATAGAAGTGGAGGATAAATTGCTCTGTGTTCTTAAAAAAGCTCTTGAGATGAATTGCTCCAAGCTCAAGATTGTTAGCTAACTGAGCAGGACTGTGGCTTTCCTCTGGGAGATAAAGTCTAACAGGAGTTATTTTCCCCACTGATCTGCTGTTCTCTGAAACACTTTAGGTTTTTTTCACCTTGTCTGAAATAGCCTGTTTATCACATTTTTAGCACTGATCAGAGACTCCTTCAAAGTGCTGCCTGTTGCCCGCTGTTGTTTTCCTTGTGAATGTGCAGAGCTGGGAAAAGTCACTTTTACTACAGTCCCCTCTAGGCCACACTAGAGAATTCTCTGGGTCGTTGTCCAAAATTTAATTTTTCTAAGCTCTTTTTCAAAATCAGGATTACGCCCCCCCCCCCCCAAAAGCCTGGCTTCCTTCAAAATTAAAAAAAAGGGAGTTGAGACTAACCTCTCTCTTTCAAAGTAAACAAGTTAGGTCTTTTCAATGTATTTGATCTGTTTTAAATCTGCAGACAGAAAGAGTCGCTGATGCTGCAGACATGGGTTGGGTGGTCGGTGGGTTAAAACAGTTTTACTTTAAAAAGATTGTAACTCGAAAACCTCTTGGCCTAAACTTCCTCAAATTTGGCACAGATCAAGAGCAGGCTATCTGCTATACCTGTGCCAAATTTGCAGCTTACCTGAAGCCCAATTTAACAGTTATAATTTTGGGGGGAGGCTTCTCCATTTTTAAAATTGCCTTGAAGAATGTTGATCTCTTTCTCCTGCACAAGAACATAGATGCACTATTGTGCAGCTATAATCCAGGTGCAAAGACAGATGTTTGTAGACTAAAAAGAGGCAAAAACATACACTTCTACATGTGTACCTACTTGTGATGAATGGTATGTCTGAGGAGGAAAGAAAAAGATGGTAATATGGCAGGCAAACATGGAAGAAAAGTTTGACCAGGCTACTTCAGCAATGTTTTCTTCATTATTCCTGCTCCTTCCTTGAAGCCCACCATGCAAACTTCAAACAAATCACAATAAGCACACCTTCATTACACAGTCATAGCAGTTTAATGCCACTTTAAGGACCATGGCTCCATCATGCAGAAATCTGGGATTTGGAGTTTGGTCAGGTACTCAATCTTCTTTGCTAGTGTCATAAATCAGAGCTGCCAGGTCAGCAGGATCTCATTCCTTATGATTTCTTACCAAAGAATGAGATTGGGATGTGGGGGGGTATGCTTTGTGATCTCATGGCATAGGTATGTGTGTGTGTGTCTGTGGGGAAGGGGGGACAGGAGCAGACCTGTCAGCAGCAGCAACAAAATATTATCTGTGGTGTGGCAGACAACACTGAGACTCAGTGTTGAATTTGAAGGCCAGTGTGTGAATTCTAGCAGCACCAGCTGTTCAAGTGCATGCAAGGTAACGAAAAAGACAAGAGTGCTTCTGAGCATGTCTAAATGGCAAATCCACAAGAATAACTCCAAAATCTGGAGTTGCTTAAATCGGTAGCACTGCATTCTCTGAATTTCAGGTGTGAAAACTGAGACTTGGAGAATGAACACAAGACCGAAGCCTAAGACCGGGCAATCCCAGCTGCAATTTGGAAAAACTGCACCAGAGTTCTCTAGCAAAGAATGGTACAGTATGTTCCAGTCCAATCTACAGGTCCCAGGATTCCATGGGATGGATAGCGCCACAGCAGTTAAATTGGTATAAAACTGCTACCATGGTGTGAATATACTCCAAGAGATGCTGCAGACATTTTGGTTTACCTGTCTGCTCAGGCTATGTTCCCTCTCTGTTGTCACAACCAATGTCCTGCCTTCCCAAGCATTGCACTTCCTTCCCCGGGTGTGACTAACTGCAACTTCGGCCAAGTAGCAAAACCCCAATTTATATTTGCAAGGCAGATGTAAAATCTCAAGACATGATTCACTACATTAGGGTAATTTAAGCCTGGGAATTGGCATCAGGTTTATACCTAATCCCAAAATCAGATGCACCAAAGAATGGACCATGCCTTGAGAGTTTATATTTGCATTATCGAGGAAAAGAGGAGAGCTCTAGCAGCATACAAAGCCTGTCCTAGTGAGTACAACTTGCAGGTTCTTCGAGTCGCTCGTAGCAAAGTCCAACAGACTGCCAGGAGATGTTCTAACAATTATTCGCTTCAGCTCTGCTCTGAGATACAGACAGCAGCGGACACAGGTAACATCAAGGGAATGTATGACGGTATCAAGCAGGCTTTAGGTCCAATGCAGAAGAAATCTGCTCCTTTGAAGACTGCTACAGGCGTGATCATCCAGGACCGAGCACAGCAGATGGAACGCTGGGTGCGGCACTACTCTGAGCTATATTCCAGAGAGAATGTAGTAACCGAAGAGGCATTAAATAACATTGAGTGCCTGCCTGTCTTGGAAGAGTTGGACAGCGAACCAACTTTAGCAGAAATAAAAGCGGCCTTGGATTCCCTCGCCTCCGGCAAGGCACCTGGGAAGGATAACATCCCTGTTGAAGTGCTGAAGTGCTGTAAAGAGATCATCACCACTGAGCTGTATGAAATCTTCTGTCTTTGCTGGAGGGAAGGTGGAGCACCACAGGACATGAAGGATGCAAACATTGTCACATTGTAGAAGAACAAAGGCGACAGGGGCGACTGCAATAACTACCGTGGCATCTCTCTTCTCAGCGTTGTAGGGAAGCTGCTTACCCGCATTGTGCTGAAGAGGCTCCAGGTGCTTGCAGACAGAGTCTATCCAGAATCACAGTGTGGATTTTGAGCTAATAGATCCACCACTGACATGGTATTTTCCCTCAGAGAGTTGCAGGAGAAATGTAGGGAACAACAACAGCCACTCTTTGTGGCCTTCATAGATCTTACAAAGGCCTTTGATTTGGTTATCAGGGATGGCCTTTTTAAAATACTTCCCAAGATTGGATGTCCACCTTGACTCCTTAACATCATCAGGTCCTTTCATGAGGAAATGAAGGGCACTGTAGTTTTTGATGGCTCAACATCAGATCCCTTTGACATCCGAAGCAGAGTGAAACAGGGCTGTGTCCTCGCGCCGACCCTGTTTGGGATCTTTTTTGCTGTCATGCTGAAGCACACTTTTGGAACTGCAACAGAAGGTGTCTATCTCCGGACTAGATCAGATGGAAAGCTCTTTAATCTCTCTAGGTTGAGAGTGAAGACCAAAGTCCAGCTGAAATGCATGCAGGACTTCCTCTTCGCCGATGACGCAGCTGTTGTTGCCCACTCTGCTGAAGACCTCCAACAACTCATGAATCGTTTTAGCAAGGCCTGCCAAGACTTTGGATTAACAATCAGCCTGAAGAAAACACAAGTCATGGGCCAGGGCGTGGACTCACCTCCCTCTATTACCATCTCTACACAAGAACTTGTTCATGATTTCGTGTACCTTGGCTCAACGATCTCTGACACACTCTCTCTAGATGTCGAGCTGGATAAACGGATTGGCAAAGCAGCTACCATGTTCTCTAGACTCACAAAGAGAGTATGGCTTAATAAGAAGCTGATGGCATATACCAAGATCCAGGTCTATAGAGCTTGTGTCCTGAGTACACTCCTGTACTGCAGTGAGTCCTGGACCCTTTGTGCATGGCAGGAGAGGAAGTTGAACACGTTCCATATATGTTGTCTCCGACACATTTTTGGTATCACCTGGCAGGACAAAGTTCCAAATAGAGTAGTCCTAGAATGAGCTGGATTTTTTAGCATGTATACATTACTGAAACAGCGATGTCTACGTTGGCTTGGGCATGTTGTGAGAATGGCTGATGCTCGGATTCCAAAAGATCTCCTGTATGGAGAATTAGTGCAGGGAAAGCGCCCCAGAGGGAGACCACAGCTGCGATACAAGGATATCTGCAAGCGGGATCTGAAGGCCTTAGGAATGGACCTCAACAGATGGGAAACATTGACATCTGAGCATTCAGCCTGGAGGCAGGCGGTGCAGCATGGCCTCTCCCAAATTGAAGAGACACTTGTCCAGCAGGCCGAGGCAAAGAGGCAGTCCCGAAAGCAGCAAAATCAGGGAGCTGGACAGGGGACAGATTGTATTTGTCTTCAGTGTGGAAGGGATTGTCACTCTCGAATTGGTCTTCTCAGCCACACTAGACGCTGTTCCAAGACCTCTATTCAGAGCACTTTACCATAGTCTCTCGAGACTGAAGGATGCCTACACACACATATCTTCTGGGTTCAACTCTTCGGCTGTTCAGTAGCCATTAAGAGTAGATGATAACTGTCCAATTGTCTTTCTGATCCTTCAGGTCAGGAGCTGTCAGGTTATCCCTGCCTGAGCATGATGTGGATCCTGCCCTTCTCCTAAGATTTCTGTTTATTTTCAAAAATCATGTCCTCACTGTGTTTTGTGCCTGTCACCTCACTCTCTTTTCACTGCTGGTTTGCACCAGTATAATGTTTCTACAAAACTAAGTACATCTATAGGACAAACTTGCAAAGAAACACCCTGCTTGGGGTGAAAAGGTCAGCAAATAGAGCTGGAAAAGAAGAATTCTAAATGATTTTCCTGACCATGGGATATCTTTTGTGTATTGGGAAAATTGCCTGCAAAGTATCCCCTGTTGAGAACATCTGTAGAAGAAAACTTCCGTTAAGTTTGGAATCTGCAGAATTTTGGTTGGGGATCACCACCTGTGCTCAGGAATTCAAAATTTAAGCAGCTACACAAAATGGAAAACAGCTTGAGGGCACAGCTAAACTGTTATTTTTTTTGGGGGGTGGGGAAAGTTGGAAACATTTCAAAATCAGATGCAAATCTGAACTTTGTCATTTAAGTTTTGAAGTCAGCATTTGCTTTCAAGTGTGGCAGTCAGATTTGGGAATTGAGATTTGGGAATATTCCTTATGAAATCTAACCTGCTTTTAAAAAAAATGATGATTGAATTAGCAGTGGATTAATTGATAAAGATAATATAACAGTTACTTTCATTGCATCATCTGTCAAACAGTGACTGAGAATGCCCATCTGCTGTCAGAGTTGCTATTTACCATCAAGTCAGACTCAAATTAAGACAATCTTAATAGGGTTTTCAAGGTATGTGAGACATGTGAGACATTTAACGAGCGGTGTTACCTTTGCAATCCCTCAGAGAGTTTCTGTGGCTAAGCAGAGATTTGAACCCAGGTTCTTCCTAATTTCTACACTGTCACTTTATCCACTACACCACACTGGCAGCTCCTGTTTTTGGATGTTTGTCTGATACTGCATTTCAAAACCACAACCTCTTTCAATGTTTGTACTGCTTTCATATCTGCTGCTAATTTTTACTTTGGATTTCATCATGTTTTGTTGTTAGTTTTATCTAGCTTTTATCTTGTCTTGTTTGATTGTTCTTGTTTGATTATCTTGTACGATCAGCGCTTAATTGGTACATTGCCCACAGACCTTCACTTAAGCTAAAAGCACATAATACAAGCTAACTGAAGAAGAGCAAAAAGGCAGGTAAAAATAAAAGAAAGATAAAACCAGCAACATAATAAAATCCAAAGGACAGGTATAAAACAATACAGAAATCTAAAGGCAGAAAAACAATCCCAGAGGCTTAAGAAGATACAGAAAAAGCTCATCTGTGGCTGAAAGGGCCACAATGTACATAGCTACTATCGTTTCATTCCTTTGCTTTTTATTTGAGAATAATATATTATTCAGAATTACATGTAACATTTGTGTGCCATCAAGTTGATTTTGACTTATGGCAACCCTTTCCAGGGTTTGTTAGGTGGAGAATAAACAAAAGTACTTTATCATTCCTATCTTCTGGAGAGGATCCTACAACCTTTTATAGCTCCTTAGAGAATTTTGGAGTTATCATGGTTTTATTTTTAAAAATCCCCGCTTCCAAACTTAACTAAGGTGGAATGTAAACATAAATAAATGGGGTTGGATGAGATCCAGTTAATGAATTAATTAATGAATTAATTAATTAATTAATTAATGATTTATTTATTTATTTATGTACTTATTTATTTATTTATTTACTGCCCCATTAGTGTTGGAGCACTATTCTCGGCAGTTTACAGACAGTTAAAACAAACTACTCAGAACTAAATACAGCATAAATAGCAAAAAAACGTTGTCTAAAAACTTAATGGTGCAACCAACCAATGCCACCAAGTTGCTTCTGCGTGACGGTGACCCTATTAATTAATAATCTCCAAAAGGTCTTATAATTAACTTAGAGCCCTTGCAGACTAGAGGGTGTGGCTGCCTTTAAATTCTGAACGTGTGGTGTTTTCAAATACAGATTTATAAAAGAAAGAAGTCAAGGTCATGTTCCGTCAAAGCATTTGTGCAATGAGAAGTTTTACTTTTACAGAATGTGTGCAGGGATGTGTCTAGGACCTCCTTAGGTAAAGCTAAAGGTTCCCCTTGACATTTAGTCCAGTTGTGTCCGACTCTAGGGGGCGGTGCTCATCCCCGTTTCCAAGCCATAAAGTCAACGTTTGTCCGTAGACAGTTTCCGTGGCCACGTGGCCAGCGCGACTAGACATGGAACGCTGTTACCTTCCCACCGTGGTGGTACCTATTTATCGACTCGCATTTTTTACATGCTTTCGAACTGCTAGGTTGGCAGGAGCTGGAACAAGCGACGGGAGCTCACTCCGTTGCGTGGATTCGATCTTACGACTGCTGGTCTTCTGACCTTGCAGCACAGAGGCTTCTGCGGTTTAACCCACAGTGCCACCACGTCCCACTAGGACCTCCTTACACAAGTGTAAATAGTTGACTATAACAAGGACCACAGCTTGCTTAAGGGCAACGTTTGCGGAAGCATAACTTCATGTTCTAAAAATGTTCAACAGGATCTTCATTAGAAATTTAAGACTTGGTGTGTGTGACCATAAATACAGGCATTTATGGGAGAAGTTGTTTCAAGAGCTTTGACACATCTGGCTTTGGAAGCCAGAAATACAAGAGCTCATGATCTTGTGGTGTTCCAAGTCAATGTCTAGGCCTAAAGAGACTTGCATGGACTTCGGATCCATTCCAAAACTTTCAACTGTGTAGCAAGAAGACTCAAGAAAACTATCAAAGCATCACGAAGTATAACACTCTGTAATTTATTTCATGTAACGATAGCTCTTTCAGTTTGCCAGTCTGGCTCAACCAAGCTTTCTTTAACTGTTCAGTCTTTTTTTTTTTTAATGATTCATGTTTCTGCTGCTACTCTTTTCTACATTCAGATCTGGAAACAAATAGTAAACCAACTCACTCCTTAGTAATGCTATAATTCCTTTCTTTGATGACTCTTTACCCGAAAACATCCTCCAGGTTCCATTCATAAAGTCCAGTTGTGAAGAAAGAAAAGTCAGGAGTGTACACTTAAAGAGTGGGCGGAGAAAACAGAACCAACCATTGTGACTTTGTAAGAACAGCTAAGCATTTCCTCTGGGGTTGTTGTCAGTGTCTTTGTCAGCTGATTACATGGTCTTTTATAATTTCTCATCTATGGAATAGAGCTATTTGCTCATGGATTATTTGAAAGACGCAGGCTTACGTGCAAGGAAAACAGTTTTTTTAAAAGGGGAAAGATTTTGTTTTTGTTGAATAAAGTTGAAGTTTGGTTAAGTGATTTTTGGGGGTCCTTTGACCTAAAAGGCTGTTTGTATGTAGATGTGGGATGGGAATATCACTGCCACTCCATTAGGAATCCCTAGTTTGGCTTTCTATGGTGTGAATTCTTTTCCTGCAAGGCAGTTCAGTACTTTGAGGGTATGTTCCACAATGGGCTCTGGGACCCAAGTGGCTAATCTTCTCCTCAAAGAAAAAAAAATTCAAGACCAATTTAACAATTCCTTTTCAGGTGACAGATTCAAGGACATTCAAAGGAAAAAGAAAGAAAATTGAGAAAAGTTACTCAATGGATCCATCCTTTTTGACCATCCTTAATTTTCCAGTAAGCTTAATTTCTCTCCCCCTAAAGAGAAATAGTGGTGCAGTCCATTACTAACATCAAAAAGCAGAGTTGGTAATACCTTTACAGGCCACCAAAATGAAGAAGGAGGAGAAGGTGATGATGATGATAGTAAGCTTTTACACTTTCACAACTTTTCATTAGGTTAGGCACTGCAAAATTGAGAAGGGTGGGGATAGCTGGAAAATTCACAATTCTTCCCAGCTAAATGTTATAGCTATGGGACCTGTGGTTAAGGATGTGCATGGTGAAAGTTTTATATCAATTTTAGATCATATTCTAAATTATACCATGATCAAATGCTCCGTTTTGAGTTTGAATTTAACATCTCCAGGCATCTGATTAATTCTAGTTTTGTGTATATATGCTATGCTGTATATTGTATAGTCTGTTTTTATTGTTGTACACTGCCCAGAGTGACCATTGGTCAGACGGGTGGTCTAAAAATTTAATAAAGAAATAAATATTCCATAATTTGGGAGTAATGCAAAAGAAAGCCCCTAAAGAATGCTTATCAAAGCGGTCGATATGCTCAAAACACCTTCTTCCACATCTTATAAACTAGACAGGTTCATGGTGGGAATAGTGATTCCTTAAATAGTCAGAACTTAGGTCATTTTAAGTTTTTAAAATTCACAGTGAACACTTTGAATTGAGTTGACTAAAAAACAATAGGTGACCAATGCAGCTCTTTTAATAAAAACATCAAATAATTTTGTGGAACCTGAAAGGCAGAGCTTGTTTGGTGTAAGATTCATTTATTTTTCTATTTCATTTGATTTCATTTGGTTTTGTATCATTTGTATGCCATCTTTCTCTGGGCAAAGGGTCCCAGGCGGCTCTCAAATTATTAAAATAATAAGACAACTATAAACATGATAAATTATTGCATTAAAAGAAATTAAACATATCATAGTATTAAAACAACTACATCCCAATTTTCCAGGAAGCCACAAAAGCTTATGCCAAATAAATGTTGTCAGAAGGTTCTTTGTTATCTTTACTGCAACAGATTAATAAAGCTACCACTGGCTCTTTCAAGAATGGAGCAATGCAATCTGGGATTTGACCGGAGGCTTGCTTTTGAGATGATGCTAGAGAACTGTACTATTAAGGTCTAAGACTTAACTCTATTCCCAAACTATAAATTCAGAGGAATTGCTGCAGGTTAAGACGCTTGCACAGGCATTTGCTATCACACAACAGTGGCATGACTTGGTGTGCAAAAGAAAATGCCTGCATTGATATCATAATTTGCAGCACTCAGCCATCGAAATTTATGCCCATTGAGTTACCTACCACCATCAGTACGTAGTAGCATTCTAGTTTTGTTGTTGTTTAGTCGTTAAGTCGTGTCCGACTCTTCGTGACCCCATGGACCAGAGCATGCCAGGCCCTCCTGTCTTCCACTGCCTCCCAGAGTTTGGTCAAATTCATGCTGGTAGCTTCGATGACACTGTCCAACCATCTCATCCTCTGTTGTCCCCTTCTCCTCTTGCCTTCACACTTTCCCAACATCAGGGTCTTTTGCAATTGTTCCCGAAGAGCCTCCCTTCCATAACATGAAAAGCACCTGTCCCCAACTCTCAGGCTTTGGATTGGAAAGCTCAAAGAATGGGAAGCTGCCAACCTAGCAACTCTAAATATAAGGCTGGCTGCGGATTGTCCCAACGGCAAAAGTGGAACATGGATTGCATTCACCAGATTTGTCTCGCAAGCCTATGATTGCCTATTCTGCATTAGTTCAGTGAGGTGTGTCCATTTTTGCAGTCTTAAATATCTAAATCATTCCTTCCTATAGCTGGACTTCTCTTTCAAGCAGTCAGAAACACAAATAATACAAAACTTCTTTCCGCATGAATATTAAAATATTAAAAGCAATTTCCAAAAAGCACAACAGAATCAGCACCTCCTCTTACAACCCGAGAACTAATCTAGCTCTATAAAATGGTTCAGTCAAATTAAAGAGAAAATCCGCCCGGTGGAATATTGAGTGACTGCACACTCAACTAATGAAACAAGAGGTCTAGGCATTACATTGTAGGGAGCAACTCTCTGTGCCTAATCACACCCGGAGGGCAAGGATGTAGAAAGCCAGCTCCTTCTTGAAAGCTGATTAACTTCTTTGATAGGGTCTTATAACCGCTCAAGCCTGGGCTCTATTGCATGTCCCAGTCACTGGTGTGTATGTGTAGGATTGGGAGGGGGAGGAGAAGAGAAGGAGAATAAATGTGTTATGTTTCAGGAACATTTTCTGCTACATTGATTATAGCTGAAATTGGATCCAGTGCTCTATCCTTCTCTTCTCATTTCTTAAAAAAGGAGACAGGATGATCAGGAGGTTGTGAATGCGAACATCCCTTTGCAAAACGCAAAGCCATCACCTATTCATTGCATCACCTCAGCCTCATTCTAGCCAATAATTATGTGCTATTGTCAATTCTGAGTTATGGCAACCCTTTCCAGGTTTTTTAAGGCATGAAGGACACAGAAGTGGTTTACCAGTCGCTTTGCCTAAGCTGGGAATTGGACAAGGGGAGTGTCCCTGTTGGTTCTACTGGACCTCTCAGCAGCTTTTGATACCATCAGTCATGGTATCCTTCTGGCCCATCTCTCCGCCTTTCTCCCAATAAGGGGACCCAAGGCGGCTCACAATATTAAATAGAGTAGAATTAAATGCCTAATAAGTTAAACATAAAAAACAATTAAACTATATGCTAATTAAAATACAATTGAATCATTAAAAGCAAGTAAACATTAGGGGACATGCTGGTGCTGCGAGTTAAACCGCAGAAGCCTCTGTGATGCAAGGTTGGAAGACCAGCCGTCGTAAGATCGAATCCACGCGACGGAGTGAGCTCCCGTCGCTTATCCCAGCTCCTGCCAAACTAGCAGTTCGAAAGCATACAAATGCGAGTAGATAAATAGGTACCACCACGGTGGGAAGGTAACGGCGTTCCGTGTCTAGTCGCGCTGGCCACGTGACCACGGAAACTGTCTACGGACAAACGCTGGCTCTACGGCTTGGAGACGGGGATGAGCACCACGCCCTAGAGTCGGACACGACTGGACTAAATGTCAAGGGGAACCTTTACCTTTACCTTTACCTAAACATTAAAAACTACCTTAACTTTGCAAAGGCAGGGACTCAATCACGATTGTTAAAAGCCTACCAGAAGAGATATGTCGACATGAAAACTCTGAGAGAGACTGTCCGGAGTTTTGGAGTTTGCTGTTACCAGTATGTGGATGACACCCAACTCTATCTCTCCTTGCCATCTAAATCTTGGAAGCTGATTCAGCTCTAGATCAGGGTCTGGTGTCAGTAATAGACTGGATGAGGGTGAATAACCTGAAACTTAATCCAGACAAGATGCTCCTGGTTAGTCGAAAAGCAGATTAGGGAACAGGGGGGTGCAATCTGTATTGCATGGGGCTACACTCCCCCTGAAAATTCAGGTGTGCAGTCTGGGGATACTCCTGGATTCATCTCTGAGTCTGGATGCCCAGGTTTCAGTTGTGTCCAGGAGTCCATTTGCACAGTTAAAACTGGTGTGCCAGCTGTGCCTGATTTGGCCACAGTGAAACATCCGTTAGTTACATCCTGGCTGGATAACCATAACACACTCTATGGGTCTATGGAAAGCATCAGGAAACTTCAGCAGGTTCAAAAGGCAGCAGCCAGATTGCTAACTGGGGCTGGACACAGGGATTACACAACTCTCCTGTTAACAGCAAAGTGATGGTTCTAACTAGAGATGGGGACAAATTAAAAAAATGGTGATTCGTTTTGATCTGTTATTCATCAAGGTTAATGGATCAACAAATACGAATATACGAATATTCTTCGACGAATCGATCTGTCAATTTGCCTGCACTTTAAACAGCTATAACACTGGCCCCCGATGACCTAGAGACACCAGGTTTGCAGGGACGCTTCCTCAGACGCTTTTCTACAACTCCTGAAAGGTTGGTGAACATTGGCTCATGGACCCCCAAGTTATATAGTCAGAAAGAGGACACCCCAAGAAAACTCCCCCCAGGTACATAGAGACTCCAGAATCACAACGGAGCTTCCTATGTCTTTCCCCAACACGCCTGCCAACTTTGGTGAAGATTGGATATCAGACATCCGAGTTATTTACCCACAAATTGGGTCCCCCCAGGAGAGTTTACCACACGGCACAGAAGCCCATTCTGCCTACCGGCCACTGATCAGCTGATCAGAAGCCAATAGGCAGCCAACCCCCCACACACAGCCAGCCACCCCAACAGCCTACCTCCACACCCCCTTCCCTTCCCTACCTTAGCCCCCACCCCACTCCCACCGACACCCCCTTACCTTAATAGCTGCTGCCAGGTCTCCATCAGGCCTTCGCAGCCACGGCGTGTAAAAAGGGAGACTGACTGCCCTTTGCAAAGATGGCGGCTGTGGCTTCATTTAGGGTAGGGAAGCTGCAGCTGCCATCTTTGCAAAGGGCAGCCTGGATTCCCTTTAAGGCAGGCTAAGGGAATTTTTACATGTGTGGCTCCGAGGCCAGAAGACCTCGGCAGCAGCGATTAAGGTAAGAGGGTGTTGGTGGGGGTGGTGTGGTGTGGTGTGGGGCCTAAGGTAGGGAAAGGAAGGGGGTGGGGGTAGACTGTGGTATTGGGTGGCTGGGGGTGGGTGGGGGCTGGCTGCCTTTCTGCCGCCGATCAGCTGATCGGTGGCCGGTAGGCAGAATGGTGTGTGTGTGGTTTTTTTTAATACGAAGGATGAATAAAAATGGGTAAATATTCATCCCTTCGTATTCGTGGGGGGGGGTCTCTGGAACCCACAAATATGCATCAACAAATATTTAACGAATCGGCTATATTCGTCAGAAAAACCGATCCGTTTTTATATTCGTCCCCATCTCGAGTTCGAACCTATAAAGCCCTAAACAGCTTGGGCCCAAATTATCGCAAGCACCACATCTCCGTTTATGAGCTTGCTCAAGTGTTAAGATCACAAGGAGAGGCCTTTCTCTCAGTCCCGCCACCTTCACAGGTGTGTTTGGTGGGAACACAGGAGAGGGTTTCCTAGACTCTGGAACTCCCTCCCACAGGAGGCTAGACTGCCCCCCTCTCTACAGTCCTTCTGCAAGCAATTGAAAACCTTTCTCCTGTGTGAATGGCTGCAGAAGGGTTTTTTAAAATGGCTTGTTGTACCTTACTGTATTGAACGTATTTTGGTGTTGCTTATTGGTTTTTTTGTTACTGTATTCATTGATCCTTTTAGTAACGTATACTCATTGTTACTAACTTAAATACTGTCTTTTAATTGTTGTAAGCTGCCTTGGCTCCTTTTAAAAGGATTTTCTGGAAATATGCTGGGATTTGTAGTTTGGTAAGGCATAGCATATTTGTTACCGTAATTGTGCAAAGCACAATAGAGTTCCCCAGCAGAGAATGTTTGCCAAACTACAAACTACAAATCCCATGATTCCATAGCATGGTGTCACAAAAAAGCAGCATCAAACTGCTATGACTCTGTAGTGCAGACATACTCTTATAAGGGTCATACTGATTCATCCCACATCACTATATAAAAACTTTGCCCAGAAGTGAAATTTATTAGGACACTCTTTAAACCCTGTGATGCTGCTCTTTCAGCAATTGGAAAAGTTACTTTTTTAGACTACAAGTCCCAGAATCCCCCAGCCAGAAGAATTCTGCAGCAAGCTAAGCACAATTCTATGATAAATAAAAATGGAATATTGAGACAATGTTAAAACAGAGAAATATTAACACATTTTTCTCTTGGCTGGTGAAATGCCTCTCAGATTTCTACCAATTCAGCATAATTTATAATTTATGTCAGTCTTGACGAAGGGGATAAAGAGTCATATCAAATGCTGATGTTCCGCTCATTGAAAAACTTACTTTATTTAGAGCTAGAAAATCACACTTTTTTAAAAAAAAGAAAGCTGAGATTCTTAAGAAAATGAATCTTGTTCCCAGCTTCATATTTTGTGACTGTTAAGTGCACCCACAGAATTACAGCATACACGCACAGGCCAGGTTATAATGCTGATGGGTTAACTAAATGCATCAATGGGGGAAAAAATTAATCTGCATTTCACAGAGACTATTCCAGTAGTATAGTGCAGTACGCTGGTGTTCAAAACAATCCAAACCTAAAATAGTATAAGCCAGTAAAAATAGTAAAACTTTAAAAAATTTCCACAGCCTACTCAAGACAAGATTCTTAAACCCCCAACAGCTGTGGTAAACAGCCACATTTTATCTTGCTGTCCAAATGAAATAAATGGCAGTGCCAGTTGGGCCTCCAAGGGAAGAGCATTCCATAACTTTTTTTGGATTATAAATCCCATAATTCCTCATTCTGGGAGTTCTACCTGACAGAAGGATACCTAACAGAAACCTAAATGTGGCTCACCTGGGAGAAAGGCCTAACTGGAAGGCTTTGAGGCCTAACTAGGCCTAGTTCCACTTGCGTTTCCTATTCCTTCCTTGGTGCTTCCTGGGAGCTTTCTTTTTGAACAGGGAACTAGTTGGAACTAGGCCTTCCACTTAGGCCTTTCTCCCAGGTGAGTCATATTTGGTAAAATGCACAGAATTGAAAATTATGGGATTAGTAGGTTTTTTTAAAAAATAATCCCCATTCCCAAATACCGCTCTCTGAACTACTGTGGCTAAATTATCCCTCTTCTGGAAAAACCATAACTGGTAGAACAAATTAATCTGGACCACCCAGCACTCCACACCACAGAGTCCACCTAGGCCCCTAGTGACAGAGATGGACACTGAAGTACTCCCAAACAAGAAACTTGCTTCTTCAGGGGGAGTGTAACCCTATCAGAAACAGTTGTTTCCCCAGTTCTCAGATCTAGAGAGTTGGGAACCTATAATCCACAGAGCCTCAGAGTCAGTTCAGGTTTTGAAGGAGCTGACAACAAGGAGAAGTGGAGGTGTTTGTCTTCAGTATACAGATGGTACCCAATTCCAAAACTCCTTATTAGAGATGGGCATGAACCGCTGATTCGGCAATTTGTGCCGGTTTGTTTAGTGGCCAAACAAATGTTTGGCGCTTCCCAACCCTGCCTCCTCTGGCTGGGGCACTGCCTTTGAGTGGCCCCTCACTGGAGGAGGCAGGGCTGCGAAGTGGAAAAACCTGTTTGGCCCATAAACGAACTGGCACAAACTGCCAAACTGGCAGCTCATGCCCATCGCTATTCCTAATGACTTCATATAAATAGTACACAGAATGGAAGATAGAATGGGACCCTGTAGAGTCCAACAGTCATGGGACTGAACAAAAGCTCCCCCAGTTCAACATGCTGGAACTAGCCCTGCAGAGAGGAATGGAACCACTGTAGCACAGTTCCTCCTGTTACCATCCCTTTATAATTCCCCGGCTTTAAAAATATATATATATAACTTTTCATCGTTATGGGTAAATAAATACATAGAATTTTATGCAATCCAGCATCCTCTTTTTCTCTTCTTCTTTTGGTTAAGGGGTAAATAGCAGGCCATCATGCTACCAACCCATGTGTGTAACCCTTTGCTAAACCAGAATGCAACAAACCACCCAAGAATGCCATAGCTCTTGGTTTTTGAATTTGCAGGCTTTCATGGTCTCATACCTCTTAGATAATAGTCCTCCTTAAATAAAAAACATTTATTAAAAGTTCGGAGGAGCTTTCTGAGGCCTAGTCTTGTGAAAAGTGGTGTGCTTAAAAAAAAAAAAGCTACCAGGAAAAGATTGCAGCAACTGTTACTAAGGCATAGAGTTTGGATCTGCCCGTACCTGTCCAACAGTAAACAGCACCACGGGAGGACTTAGGGTGAGCTGAACACCTTGGTCACACGCTAAGCAAACTCCCAACAGGTGTGCTTGCAGAACGGGCTCTCCATCAGCGTCCTGTCATGCATAAAATGTTTATCCAATTTGTCAAGATAATCTTTCCTCAAATAAGACCAGGGTCTAGGCCCCAGGAACAACCAGAATTCAGGTGGTATAAAGTAACTCTCTCTCTCCCCTCTCCCCAGCCGGTTTCCCCACCTCCTTCTCTTAATCGCTCTGTCAACCTTTCCTCAGCTTTAAGCAAACCAAGAGTCAGTATATCATTCATAATGGGAGATATCTTTTGACTGGGGTAGCTGATTGCCCAGGGAACTTCAAAATGCCCCGAAAGGCCCTCACATCTCTTTCCAAACACACCTTCGCAGATGTTTCACCAAGTCAGGTACATCAAGGACTGGACAATTTGTTTGACTAGCTTCAGATAATGGCTCTTTGATGGCTAAATTGGGGGACATGGGTAAATATAGTAAACACTGAAGTTAAAACTGTAGTGCTACTTTGTCTGTCTGCCTGTCTCCCTCCCTGCCTGCTACAGAGCGTTCGAGTGATCATGACGGGTGAGACCAAAGGCTCACACTGGAATGACTCAGCATTTTGTTGACAGACAGACTTCAGTCAGATGGCACTGGTGGGAAGAGTCATATATAGGCTATGATAGGGACATCCAGATGCTCTTCTCAGGGGTGTATATGCCTTGACATATAGTACAACCCCAGAATACTTGCAGAAATCAGGCACTGGGTCTGCTGTGGATCCTAGCTTTCCCACCAAAGTAAGCTTCTAGTCTAGTGGTTCCCAACCTTGGGTAACCCAGATTTTCTTGGACTGCAACTCCCAGAAACCATGGCCAGCATAGCTGGTGGTGACGTCTTCTGGGAATTGCAGTCCAAGAACACCTGGGTTATCCAAGGTTGGGAATCACTGTTCTAGTCCATGTGACAGGGCTGGGGAATACGTGACCCTGGAGTTATTTTTGAAGGGTAACCTCAGTCAGCCCTGACCAGCATAGATAGTGGTGAAGGATGCTAGAGGCTCTGGAGGGCTGAATGTTCCCTAGCCCTATGGCTTAAGCACACATTTTCCTCCTCCTATTTTACCAGTCACGACAGCAGTACCTACTTGTTTTAGCTTGACTTGCCATGCCTCACTACATTGGGAGAGGATACTAAGAGGTTTTGTGGGTCCTTGCAGTAGCCGCTACATTCAGGATTAACCATTAACTACAAGGAGGCAAGAGCCAAGATGTTGGAACAGAGAAGGGGGAGCGGTTGCTTTTCTGGACCACAACTCCCAGATTGCAGTTGCTGCAGTCCATATAGGTAACATTTCCCCATTTCTGATATGCAAAGGTTTCTGCTGGAGATTCAAAGTGCAAACAGTATTAATCTGAGTTTGTATTTTTGCAAACTCTCAGGGTACCCCCTCCACAGCCTGCTGTTCGCAGCCTCTTGTGTTTGAGGGACGGGACTACTTTGGCTGCACAAGGATCAACCAAAGTGGACCTGAGATGGTGATGAGAATAGAAGAGGAAGAGGAGGATCACGCTAACACGAACATTCTTCCCACCTTGCCTTTATTCCCCCCAGCATTAGGTTTCTGAATTCTGCTTGGCAATTTACAGTAGCATTTTCACTGGCAGTGATTGGCAGCTTGAAGCATATGATACATTTGATTTCTCCTCTGAATTATGAGTGATGTTCCCCCGGAGGGCGTGTCCGCCTAAGACAATGTTCTTTGTCTGACAACATTGTTCTTCCCCTGATTCTCTGATCATTTAGAAATACCTTGCGTTCCTTCCTGAGGGTGTACATCATACCCTTCTTCTGAAGGCTGTGGGGTGCTGAAGAACTAAGAATACATTTCTTTAGTTCTCGAAGAACTAAGAATATATTTCAAAAGAGAAAGCACAGTGTTTTCTTGTTTGAATGGATCATTTTTCCTATGCCATTCTCTGACTTCTTCCAGATAGAGGTGACATTTTGTGCCAATGGTCGGCACAAAAGCAGATAAAGGTGGAGATAGCGGGTCAACAATTTATTTATTATTATATTTACATCCCTTCTTTCCTTACAGGAATTCACAGAGACATACACACTGCTGTTCGACATTGTATCCTCACAACAATCTTTTAATGTAGGGTTGGCTAAGAATTGTTGACTGCCCCCCAAATGACCTGGTGAGATACTTGGCTGAAAAGAGATTTCTCTCTAGTCCTTGTAATAGAATATGGAATGTGTGTGGTAACTCTGGAACTCCCTGCCACAGGAAGCTAGGCTGGCCCCATCATTGCTGTTCTTCTGCGAGCAGACAAAGACCTTTCTCTTCAGGCAGGTTTTCCCTTAATAACTGGTGGTCTGAGAAGGTTTTTTAAATTGTTGTGCTCTGTTGTTTTAAATGTGTTTTAGTATGGATTTTTTTTACTGTTTTTAATGTAATACTTGTTTCATTATTTTTAAATATTTGTATACCTACTGTTTTTAGCTTTTAAATATTGTCTTTTCAATGATGTAAGCCACCTTGGGTTCTTTTTAAGGTGAAAGGCGAGATAGGAATATTTTAAATAAACAAAATAAATAATAAAAATAATATGCAAATAGGATTCTGGAAGTCTAAAGCCACCAGCCCTGAAGAACACGGATGGGCTATTAGAAGTGAAGTCAGCAGGACATCCTGACACATTCTGAGACATAGCTTGTTTGGTGGATTCAGACTCCTAGAGTTCCGTTCACACATTACCACAGATACTCCATATTTTGTTACATCCTCGTATGATACTGGCTACAGTTTGTGCAAAACACAGGGGCTACACCATTGTCTATAAGGCATTTTAGAGACCATACTTCCCTTGTCTTGAGTCAAGTGCTCTGGCTTTCAGTCTGCTTCTGAACTCAATGCAATGTGCTGGTTTTGACCTACCAAACCCTAAACAGGTTGTGGCCAGCATGTCTGAAAGACTGCATTATCCCATTTCAGTGTGCCTGTGTAACACTTTTGTGTTCAATGGGGTTATTTGTTTACTTAGAGATCTATTGATAAACCTTGCAAACACAATTTCACAAAATTAGCCTCTTCTTATTCACAGTTATATATCAGACAACATGAGCAATTGTAACAATAACGAAATGCTACAATTTGTGCACCCAAGTCTTCGGCAACAGAAGTTGCTTGTAGAATTGCAAAGTTCAAGTATCCCTTTGAATTCAAATTCAGAGAAAAATCCAATATATCTTCCTCAACTGGGTTGGATATCCATAACATCGAAGAATCGGCTTCACATGCCAAGTCTTCAAAACCCTAGAATAAAATATCAATTCAACTGCATATACATGAATTCACTATGTGGATTCACTTCTCCAACACAAATGTATAGGGATTATTGCCAAGTTGGCAAGGGCCTTAGCAGTCTAGGTGGCAACAGCAGCTCCGACCTCTTCAGCTCTCCCACTCTTTTTGATTCAAATCTCTTATTCACAGCCTCACTCTTTCTTAGTCCCATCCCTTCAGGCTAAACCAATATTTCATAGGGGTTACATTGGAATGTGAGATCTTTGACAGAGATCAAACATTTAACATACAGAGATGTATGTTCCATCACTCTAAGAAGCTAGGCAGAGGCTGGGTAACAACTCTGCACAGCTCTGATAAATCACAATAAAGACCACTGGAACACACTGCCATTTATTTATCTTTCTGTTTAAAATATTTATACGCTGCCTTTCTCCTAAAGGATCCAAAGCAGTTGATAGTATTAAACAAAGTTAAAAGTTAAAATAATACATTATTACAGTATTTAAAACGAATTAAACAAATATATTAAAACATTATAAATAAGTGAAGGATTAAAAACATAAGTAAAACAACAGAGTAAAATAATCTCTCTCAACCTGTCATTTAAAACAAAGCCTGCCTGAAGAGAAATGTCTTGGCCTGCTTGCAGAAGGACAGCAAAAATGGGGCCAGCCTGGAGTGTCATGTGTAGTTGAGCTTATCTTTAGTGGATGGCCCCCGATTCTTATGCTATCTGAAAGTGAGAACAACTTTTTTTTGGTCACTTTCTTCATATCAGACATATTTCAATACACTCCCTGCATATCCCCTTTCTTTTTAATAAACTGGCATCAATGATGCATTCTCTCTTTCTCTCCCAGCGATTGCTGTTCTTCGTAGGTGGTGTTCTCTAGATCCCTGAGCAATGTTCTGTGGTTTTTAATGGTGCCTAATTAGTGCTTTTTGTTTATGACATTTTTCATAGTGTCATCTGTTTCTGTCATCAACCACCCTGAAAATGTTTTAATTGAAGGGCCATATAGACCTCTCCGCTGATCTATTTATTATAAAACCTTTGATAATTCTGCTTTCTTCCTTTCTATATAGAAGAATCCCAAAGCAGCGTATAGTTTAAAAACATAAACACCAAAGAGTATTTAAAAGAACAAGAGTAATATTGCAATATTACAATAAAATAAGTCACATTCCACAATGGCTGTGCTACAGACTCTGTCTTAGGCCCCATAAACTGGACTACTTGTTTGTTTGAATATTTTCCCTATTTATCTGTTAATTATATTTTTATCCTGCTTTTCCTTCAATATAAGCCGAGGCACCCAATTTTACCACAAAAAACTGGGAAAACTTATTGACTCGAGTATAAGCCGAGGTACTGATACGGATGATGTTGATAGTATGCTTGCCTTCGGTATGATGTTTTTTGGTATCGGTATGGTTGTTGGGGTTTTCTGCGCCTGCGCAGGATGTATTGAGGGTAAAATAGAAGATAATAGAAGAGAATACTCGCTGTTAGCTCCATGTGTTCCTATACGTCTTTCCAACGCGGCGGAAAAAAAGGAACTGAGGGGAAGATTAGAGGGCGGAGCTTGCGCTCCAAAGGGGGGATGTCTCATTGTCATTTGGACATAGACTGCTATTATCCTCCCAGCACGGTGTCTGCCTTCGGAGTCTGAAAAATGCAGTGTACTTAACTCGGGTCATCGGACCACCCACAGAAGCTGCAGGCGTCCGTAGATGAGCGGGGGAGTCCAGAGAACACCCGCACTGCAGGGGAGAACATGTAATTTTAACACTGACTCGAGTATAAGCCGAGGGGTGTGTGTGTGTGCTTTTTCAGCAAAAAAATTGTGCTGAAAAACTCGCCTTATACTCAAGTATATACGGTAATCAGTTTTATTTAATGTGCTGTCAAGTCAACAAACAATTATGATGACCTTTCTTAACTTAATGTCCAGTGATTTCCAGGAAATGTCAATGTTCTGTTGGATGTTCTCCTTTTTTGAGTGGTTCTGGATTGAGCTCTATTGTCCTGAGCAGCTTTTACACCCTCTTCTTCTCCAGCCTGCCTCCATGACCCTTTGCTGCTTGCTGGTCCCTCAGCACTGGACACACGTATTGGCACTGAACGCACATGCCAACAGATGGACTTCATTGTTTGTCACTCCGCTGGAAGATGAGGCCATACAACAGTTTTAAACAGAGCAGAAATCATGTACTTTAAAATGGACTAGAAAACTGCATTACTACCTGCTTTGATCTACCTGTCCTTTAATTTATTTTAAATTTGGGTTAGGCAAGGCATGTGAAACAGTACTTTCTTCTTCTTGGGACAGGGTGGTGGAGGAGTACAAACCACGTGCAAATGCAGGCTAAGTCCTGATAAGAATCCTGAAGGTAAACAATAAATTCCTACTAATGGCTAAGTCACCAAGGTAAGATCAAGTCTAAATACACACCCTTAGTTAAATATAATTTCATTAACTCCCATTACGTGGCTTTGCTGAAGTTTTTCTCTTTCTGATCCCTGATGGGTGAATTACACATGGGACTGATCAATCATTTTCTGACACTGCTTGTTTGCATCTGCTCTGCGTTTAGAGCAAGGCAGAATTTTAAAAGGTTTTATTTTAGAAGAACCTGGCAGCAGCTATTTTTCTGAGCCAGTTTGCCTTCGTTCGGTGCAATTAGCAAGTCTCTGAAGCAATAAGGTAGTAATGGGAAAGTCCAAAAATGCAGTCCAAACCAGTTCAAGCAATGTTGAGATTCATCAGGTGCTGGTCTTTTGTAAAACTAGTGGATGTGAATTGCCCATTCAAGATCCAGTGATCACCAAGAATTATAAAGTATACTTTGGATGTCAAAGAAGAATAACCCATATCAGTATGCTGTTGCTGGAAACATTACTCCCCTTAAGCTCATGAAAGCTTAGGGAGCAGTGGTAGGAGACATCAAGGCTAAGCCAAATACATTTTGCTGCCTGAGGCACAGAAAAAGATGGCACTCTTGCAGTATCATGTGCAAAAGAATTGCTGGATAGCTCAGTGGTTTAGGTCTCTGGCTGTGGAGCCAGAGGTTGGGAGTTCAATGTCCCACTGTTCGTCCTTGAGAGAGACTGGACCCGATGATCCATAGGATCCCTTACAGCTCTGAAGTTCTAAGATCTAAGAAAAGCTGAGTGGTCTGGCAGTAACTACTCCTTCAGTGCTGATAACAGGAAAGCATCCTCCACCATGCCAGAAGGCAGCAGCCTCGCTCAAGAGCAAAGGAAAGGTCATGGGGAACACAGCTTGGTTCTTCCAGCATTTTGTTGCCATCTCCCATCACCTACCACCTGATAGCTATCCAATGAGCTGCTAAGATCTAGGAAGTGAAACAGAGGTGAAAATGTCATCTATGAAGCAGAACCTGTTCTTGGCCATAAAGCATGTCAAAGCAAACAAAACAGTACAATTTGACTATTTTTCAGATCTTCAAAAAGTCATTTCTTGCGTCTATAGCTCCCAGAAACCCCTAGCCAGTATGACCAATATGTTTTAGCTGGGGCATTCTGAAATTCGCAGTCCTCCACAAGGAAACGCTTCCAAATCCCTCTGCTTTCTAAATCCTCCTGTTTAGGAACAATCGTAGCAATACCAAGAAACTATATGGAAAATTTCAGAATCAAATGTTGTAGCCCCACTTCCCTCTCCTTCCCTCAGTCTTGTTCAGCCTTCCTCAACCCAGCAGTCTCCCGATGCCAGCCAGATTGCTTGGGGATGATGGGAATTGTAGTCTGTTCTGCCTGGAGACCACCAGCTTGCAGAACAGTGTGGCGGCCCCCCTTTTAATGCACCCAAGACAGGAAAAAGAAATGTTGTCAGCAGAATCTGTCAAACAAAAATGTGTAAGTCAGTGTGAACGTAGGGGAACTGGAGAGAGGTAAGGAAGATATTTAGGGAGGTGAGAGCATAGAGGAAGGGAAGAGAAAACACAAGTCCCCATTTTGCCCCCAAACTGACAGAACACACAAAGTAAAGACAAGGTAAAACGATACGCTGTTCACTTGAACTGGGGCTTGAGAAAGAAGGTAAATAATAAATATCCATTCCAAATGTTATCCACTCAAGCACTACAGGCTGGCTAAATAAACAGCCAAGCAATGTTGAAAATGCTGCCTGAGCAGATATGGAAAAGAGAGTTAAGCTGCGTCAAAAGATTACGTGCAGACGAAATTAAAAGAAGGCAAGCAAGAAAGCAAGTGAGCGAGAGAAAGAGTCAAGTTACGTTGAACACATGCCACATTTCAAAACAAAATCCATAGCAAGTTTATTCAGTATTATTGTATGTGTTTGTTCACTGCATTTATTTGCCGTAATTCCTCCCTAGAGCTCACTGTGATATACAGTAATTCTCCCCATCTTTACTCTTTTATCCTTACAACAATCTTTGAGCAGGTTAGACTAAAATAAAAAAGAAGTGAGAAAGAGAGACGAGATTTTTCCAGCGGTTGCTTCCAGGCTCTGCAATTCCCAGAAGCCTTCATGACTAGCTGTGCTGGCCAGGATTTCTGGGAGTTGCAGTCCAAGAATACCTGGGTTAACCCAAGTTGGGAAACACTGCTTTGTGTAACAGTACTGTGTGCTGCGTCTTTGGAATGTTCCATCTTTGGAGTGACTGATTCCAGGTTCCTGGAGGAACGTCACGGTTGATGCAGGATCTGAATCCAGGCTATCTTCTCCGTCCTAGGCCAGCATTCTAACCAACACTGACCATCAGGGGACCAGATGCCAAGGAGTGACAGGAAGACAGGATCCCTGCCCCCAAAACAGCTTGGCAGAATTTTGGCCAGCTCTGTACCCCAGAATCCTTGCCTTTCTGCCAGCCTTAAAGGTATCAGGGCTTCCTCAACCACAGCCTTCCAGCACATGCATGAAGAAGATAACAACCAGAATTTGTTTCTAGTTTGGCTGCAACTCCCCGAACCTCCAGGCAGTGTGGCATGTGGATGTTGTAGCCCCAGAAAGAAAGAAAATGTTGAAAGCTTTTGGTCTACTTTAGAAGAATGCCCCTGCCCCAAGGCGCTTACTATCTAGATTTAGTCATCTGTCATTCGGTGATGAACATGAGTAGACCAGACTATGGTGTGGATTCCTTGCATGGCAACAGGTCTGTTCCAGGTGACATTCTTGGTTATTGTGCCCTAAAATTAGCCACGGTCTGTCTTTAAATATCTCCTGAGCTTTAAATTCTCAGCAGTCCGACTTCTTTAAAACCTAAGGGGAAGTGACTCCCTGGGAATACAGCTCATTGCTGGCATTCCCCTTGACTGAGGTGGCTGAAGCCCAGCTGCCTGTTTACTTAGTAATCTCCGTGGCTGTGTAAGTTGTTAGGGGTAACCAAAGGCAGCTGATTTCTTAATTGTTTAAGGCAGGAAATCAGGTTCTTTCATTAGTTGCTATAATAATCTCGAGAGCAAACCAGGATTCTGCCTGACTGAGTTTTTGATCTTCCCTTGTACAAAAGATATACTTTCCCTTGATGGAGGCAGTGACCCTTTATCCCAAATAAGCTGCTTTCTTAATACACAAGATAGTAGTTTGGTGAAATCATCATCATCAAGGGTTTTTCCCCCTCAGTAAAACCAGGGGACTTCTCACCCAGTGCAGTCTGCAGCATTTCCATTCTGAAGCCAGTCCCATTGTGTCCAACGAGGTTTGCTTATTAGTAGGATTATTTATTTATTGGCAATGTATATCTTGCTTTTCCTTATAAATACACTCAACGCAGGTCCAAAAAAGTTCACAAAACATACTAAAGGCTGTTGAAATCACCAAATCAATGTCATATGATAAAACCATGAACAAACAATTGCTAGGAAGTATAGGATAAAAGCAATCGCTAGTCTCAACCAGAGTAAAACCCATTGAATTAATGTGATTTACATAAGTGTTAGCTTTAAAAGTTCCATTCATTGAATGAGTGGACTCAAAATGGGACTAATAGTTGCATTTAGCCTTATATATTTAGAAGATATTTTATTAACTCAATGAAGGAAAACATGATTATTGAGTTTCAAAGACCTGACTAAGTATGTTAATGACAGAACCTTTTGGCATGTAAGAACATTAAAAAGAATCCAGATTCTTCATACAAAACAGGCTGATGTTGAGTTTATTTTGGCAATGGGCAGAAGGGAGAGGGCATTTATTTTATTTTGTTTGGCTCGTTCATGTTCCTAATATCGGTCCTTCTAAGGATGCCTCGCCTCCGGCAAGGCACCTGGAAAGGATAAAATCCCTGTTGAAGTGCTGAAGTGCTGTAAGGAGACCATCACCACCGAACTGTATGAAGTCTTTCGTCTTTGCTGGAGGGAAGGTGGCGTACCACAGGACATGAAGGATGCAAACATCGTCACATTGTACAAGAACAAAGGAGACAGAGGCGACTGCAATAACTACCGTGGCATCTCTCTTCTCAACGTTGTAGGGAAGCTGCTTGCCCGTGTTGTGCTGAAGAGGCTCCAGGTGCTTGCAGACAGAGTCTATCCAGAATCACAGTGTGGATTTCGAGCTAATAGATCCACCACTGACATGGTATTCTCCCTCAGACAGTTGCAGGAGAAATGCAGGGAACAACAACAGCCACTCTTTGTGGCCTTCATAGATCTCACAAAGGCCTTTGACTTGGTTATCAGGGATGGCCTTTTTAAAATACTTCCCAAGATTGGATGTCCACCTTGACTCCTTAACATCATCAGGTCCTTTCGTGAGGAAATGAAGGGCACTGTAGTTTTTGATGACTCAACATCAGATCCCTTTCACATCCGAAGGATGAAACAGGGCTGTGTCCTCACGCCAACCCTGTTTGGGATCTTTTTTGCTGTCATGCTGAAGCACGCCTTTGGAACTGCAACAGAAGGTGTCTACCTCCGGACTAGATCAGATGGAAAGCACTTTAATCTCTCTAGATTGAGAGCAAAGACCAAAATCCAACTGAAATACATGCGGGACTTCCTCTTCGCTGATGATGCAGCCATTGTTGCCCACTCTGCTGAAGACCTCCAACAACTCATGAATTGTTTTAGCAAGGCCTGCCAAGACTTTGGACTAACAATCAGCCTGAAGAAAACACAAGTCATGGGCCAGGGCGTGGACTCACCTCCCTCTATTACCATCTCTACACAAGAACTTGTTCATGATTTCGTGTATCTTGGCTCAACGATCTCTGACACTCTCTCTCTAGATGTCGAGCTGGATAAACGCATTGGCAAAGCAGCTACCATGTTCTCAAGACTCACAAAGAGAGTATGGCTCAATAAGAAGCTGACGGCATACACCAAGATCCAGGTCTATAGAGCCTGTGTCCTGAGCACACTCCTGTACTGCAGTGAGTCCTGGACCCTTTGTGCATGGCAGGAGAGGAAGCTGAACACGTTCCATATGCGTTGTCTCCGACGGATTTTTGGTATCACCTGGCAGGACAAAGTACCAAATAGAGTAGTCCTAGATCGAGCTGGAATTTTTATCATGTATACATTACTGAAAGAGCGACGTCTACGTTGGCTTGGGCATGTTGTAAGAATGGCTGATGGTCGGATCCCAAAAGATCTCCTGTATGGAGAATTAGTGCAGGGAAATTGCCCCAGAGGGAGACCACAGCTGCGATACAAGGATATCTGCAAGCGGGATCTGAAGGCCTTGGAAATGGATCTCAACAGATGGGAAACCCTGACATCTGAGCGTTCAGCCTGGAGGCAGGCGGTGCATCAAGGCCTCTCCCAATTTGAAGAGACCCTTGTCCAGCAGGCTGAGGCTAAGAGGCAGTCACGAAAGCAGCAAAATCAGGGAGCTAGACGGGGTACAGATTGTATTTGTCTTCAGTGTGGAAGGGATTGTCACTCTCGAATTGGCCTTCTCAGCCACACTAGACGCTGTTCCAAGTCCTCCACACAGAGCACGATACCATAGTCTCTTGAGACTGAAGGATGCCTAATCTTGATCTTGAAGGATGCCATGTGTTATCCTTTGCAAAACAGTGCCATGAGGCTTCAAGATCTCCTCTGAGGGTTGAGATAGATCATTTCCATAGTAACTGGCATGATTTGTGAAGTTTAATCAAAGCATTGCAGAGAGATGCACAGTTACATGTGCTTCTACCTTTTGCAGTGCTGCTGACAGGGGTGGGGGAGGCACAGTCCAGCCTTTAATGAGCACCAAATGCTCATTGGCCTTGTGCTGAGAGAGTCCTGGGACTGTCACCATTATTTCTTGGGGCACTTTAGACTGCCAAGATATATGCTTTCTTCAGGTAGGTGTAGAGCAAAGACTTAAAAACAGAGAATGCTGCCCTTAAAGTAACTTCAGCCATTTCCCAGAGTGCTGACCACAGATGAGAAGAACAACATGTGAAGGTGCAAGAGACAGTAACCTTGCTGAAGGAAGCAGCTCTTTGATGGGTTGATATGGGAGATGTCTTGATAGGTCCAACTCTACTTCAAGACAGGACACGAGGACTGGTGATCTGCATCTCTTCCCCAGCAAGGTGGGTCCCCACACCACTGCTGCTTGGAAGAGCCCTCCGTTCTCAGCCCCCAGGCCTCATCAGACAACTGTGGCACTCCTACCACTATAATGCTCATTAATTTGTACAATGCTTCCTTGCTACTCTTGCGCTCCCTCCATCTTGGTAAACAAATGTGAGCCACTCAAAGTGTCTGCTGTATTTTTACCCAGAATTGCCCTGCTGGTGGTGGGTTGAGAGTAGATGATGGCAGGGCATTTTTGAGACATGGTAGTCATATGCATATGGGACGTGGTGGCGCTACGGGTTAAACCACAGAAGCCGCTGTGCTGCAAGGTCAGAAGACCGGCAGTCGTAAGATCGAATCCACGCGACGGAGTGAGCTCCCGTCGCTTGTCCCAGCTCCTGCCAACCTAGCAGTTCGAAAGCATGTAAAAATGCAAGTCGATAAATAGGTACCACCTCGGTGGGAAGGTAACAGTGTTCCGTGTCTAGTCACGCTGGCCACGTGACCACGGAAACTGTCTTCGGACAAACGCTGGCTCTATGGCTTGGAAACGGGGATGAGCACCGCCCCCTAGAGTCGGACACGACTGGACTAAATGTCAAGGGGAACCTTTACCTTTACCTAGTCATATGCATGAGGCCTGCACATATGTGCAGATAGTTGAGACAATGGGATAGTTCAGTGCTTCTCTTTCTATCATAGGTGTTCGAGACATGGGCCACTTTGGCCACTGAAGAACCTTACAAATGCTATGTTAAACTCTTGCATTAGAAGAAAACATAGATATATAAAATGTAACATTTTATTATGATATACATTGGGATATTTCATTATTATTTTTACTGTGGCTCTTTTTGTTACAGTCATTTCTTTGGCTACCTCTACCACTCTAATCTCATTAATTTTTATGACACTTCCTTGCCATGGTTGTGCTCCCATCAGGGCTCAGCTCAAGTTGCTTCTTATGACATAGAAACAGAGCTTGGGCAAGTTACTTTTGGGGCTGCAGTTCTCAGAGTCATAGTTGTTGGCCATGCTGGCTTTGGAGATGTTGGGACATGTAATTCAAAACCTGACTTTTCCAAGTTCTGCCTACAAAATCATACTCAGCTTGGAACCAGGCTAGCTGAGGATCAAACCTGATGCTAATTAGTTTCCTCCTTAGAAGAAGAGAACACATTTGTGTTTCAGTGACTCTGTTTCTTCCCTGTTTTCATGTCTAAGTCAACAAAATACACAGTTTTTGTTTACCTTCCATGACCAATCACAAAACAGAGCAAACCAACATGCAAGCTACAGGTGAGGAGAAAAAACTCATGCAATGACAATGAGATGACTTTATCACTTGAGGATATAGCACATCTAACAACAAGCTCTCTGGACCTTCTAGTTCAAACCTCAAGACCGTAGGCTTCCATACATGCCTGCCCAGGCCTTGCCAAACAACCACTCTTGTCAGCACATCTGAGGTAAAGGTTCCCCTTGACATTTAGTCCAGTCGTGTCCGACTCTAGGGGGCGGTGCTCATCCCCGTTTCCAAGCCATAGAGCCAGCGTTTTGTCTGAAGACAGTTTCCGTGGTCACGTGGCCAGCGCGACTAGACACGGAATGCCGTTACCTTCCCACCGAGGTGGTACCTATTTATCTACTTGCATTTGCATGCTTTCGAACTGCTAGGTTGGCAGGAGCTGGGACAAGCGACGGGAGCTCACTCCGTCGCGTGGATTCGATCTTACGACTGCTGGTCTTCTGACCCTGCAGCACAGAGGCTTCTGCGGTTTAACCCACAGTGCCACCACGTCCCTTTTCAGCACATCTGAAGAAGGACACAAAAAGGGGTGTTAGCATTGGCCACTCCCAGGGCCTAGAGGACCCTGCTGAGAGATACCAGGTTGGGCTGCATCTCCTTGTCTTCCCACTGGCAAAGACATTTTGATTCAGGCTAGTCTTTGGCCTTTAAGATAGGATACAGTTGAAGCAGGAGGGTGCATTTTTTTTTTATTGATGTGGTTTTAATCTTCTTAATGTATACATGGATTTGAATTTATTTAAATTTTACCATTAATAAGCAACCTGGGTGGCTTTTTTTCAGTAGAAAAGTGGAATGTAATAAAGAAATAAATAAGTGAATATTGCTATTGCTCACTGTGCCCTTGCTTTTGTAGTAAAAATCAGCCAAGTTTCCATGTAGACATCCATGGGTAACCCTTAAAGCAGAAATAAGTACTGTTTTTGTCATAGGTGACAATTGTCCCTGCATTAATGTTGACTTCCAGATGCCAAGTTCAGAGGAGGGCAACCAGAATTAACAGAAGACTGGAAACCAGCCTTATGAGGAAAGACTGAAAAAAACTGAGCACATTTAGCCTTGAGAAAAGAAGACTGAGGGAAGATATGATAGCACTTTTCAAATACTTGAAAAACTGTCATACAGAGGAAGGGCAGGATCTGTTCTCGATCATCTCAGAGTGCAGGACACGTAACAATGGGCTCAAGCTACAGAAAGCCAGATTTAGGCTAAATTTCAGGGAAAACTTCTTAGCAGTATAACAATGGAACCAATTACTTCAGGAGGTGGTGAACGCTCCAACATGGGAGGCATTCAAGAGAAAATTACACAACCACCTGTCAAATATATTTCGATTTGGGTTTCTGCTTTGACCAGGAGTTTGGACTTGATGGCCTTATAGGCCCCTTCCAACTCCATTATTCTTATTCTATGCTTGCCCTTTGAGAATGGCAAGTGACTAATCTGTTACATTTCACCTCAGCTTCGTGCAGGCGGTGTTTCTGATGCATGTGTCCCTGTGTGGTGAGAGATGATGTTGAACACACCAGGACAGAGGCTTGGGAACTAAGAGGCTTTGGTGTATGGTAAATACCATCTGGCACCACCTAGGGTCATATTATTGAGGACTACCCACTCTGTGGACCCAGCCAAGTACAGCTACATGCTTTAATTACTCGTACCATTTCAAAGAGCTTGTCAATGCACTAGTTCTTTGACTTCTTTACTTTGGAAACATTAAAGGGCTTCCTCACCATGTTAATCACTTTTCTTCTCAATACAATTCATTTTGTCATTAAAACCTACTGGAGCTCAGAAAAGGTCCCTTTTTGAATTAGAAATCCTGTGAGTTAACACCAAGTTATGATCAAAAAGTAAAAACCACCGCCACCTGATTATGCTGCATTTGTATAAATGATACCCTTACACTGAATTCATTAACACTGGGGGTGGGGGAAATCAAAGTCAAGTTATTTCATGTTTTTTTTTCCTCCATTGTTGCAGCTCCTGCCACAATCAGGAAGAGTTTAATACAGTATGTTGCCCATATGACAACTGCAGCTTTAACCTTGTTGATTGAACTTGGGAAATCCTAGTGACCCAAGGGGCAAATCCGAGCACTGATTGGCATTAAGGAGAACAGGATTTTTTTCCCCCAGTGAGTCAGTTGCACATTTCTTATGCAGACTAATTTATTCTGTTAGCATTTTCTTTTTGTGCTACAAGAGGTTGGGTGCATATGGCATTCCTTTAAGACAAGATGCAGGAATGCCTTGTGGTTTTCAGTATGGATTGCATGCATTCAAGACACACATATTGTGGCCTGGCATGAAGGTGATTTCTCTGTTGTACCACCTAAAGTGAAGATTGGAAATGTCTGGCTTGGGGACTGCATGTATCACCGAGAACTTTTCAGCCCCACCTCCAGCACCCCTAGGACCTTAGCTTCCATGCAGAGAAAAATATTTTTTTAAAAATTGAAAATAAATGCTCAAAACCTTTTCTTGTTCCTTCTAGGGGGCATAGTAGACAATCATGCTATGTTTTGAGGGTCTCTTGGTATCTCTGGGGACCCCTGCCTTCCCAAATTGTTCTTTTTTTAACTGTCCACTGAAGAGGTTCAGTCAGTTTTTCTCCTGGTTAAACCCATTTTTCAGTTAACAAACATTCATTACCTCAACCTTCTCTCTCACAACACATGTGCAAAATGCAAATGGGCTCTTGAGCCTGCTGACGTTACCCACCTCTGAACAAAAGGCACCTTTACTGAGCAAGTATGTTTGAAGACTCAAATACAGCATTTCAGGAATTCTCCTAAAGATCTGCATTGTAATGATTCATCTCCAAAAAGGAGGACATGGAGGATGAGAAGCACCAGAAAGGAAGAGACATTCTTCACAAAAAGGGAGGATATACATGAACATTGCATGTGCTAATTTAAACTCTCCTTCTTGGATATGCACCTTGGTGTGGCCAGAGGGTTTGAGTATATCAGAGAAGCCAAGAGCAATGCCATCAGGAGACTAGACTCTATAACAAGCCTGGATTCCTAGCAGGGCCACCCAAACCAAACCAAATCAAATCAAATCAAATAAATTTATTGTCATTGTAAGTATATACATAGTATACCCATACAATGAAATTCACACAGACACCCAGAGACCAGACCCACATGCACACACATAAAAAATCCCCAAACACTCCCCACCCACTAAAAATCCCCCACTAAGAATCGACACCGCAGGCCAAGTAACACTGTCCAACTATTCACTACTGGTGGTCTTTAAGCTCATTATTAAGTGCAATTATAGCTCTGGGATAAAAACTATTCAGAAAACCAGTGTGTTCACAGCTGAGGCACCAGATTAAGGGCTCAATCACATGTGAGAAAAGAACCCCAGTTATACCAATTCTTTTCATACCTCTGTTTATTTTATTTTATTTTAATTAATTAATTAATTAATTAATTAATTAATATGCCACCCACACTACCTAAAGGTCTCTGGGCGGCTTACAATAATTTAACTACAGTAAAAAGATAAAACAATTAAAATACAATTAAAAATACAGTGCTCTAAAAATTGCCATCAATTAATAAATGCAAATATCATCACAATGAAACATGATTACTATCACTTAAGTGGAAATACATGACTGCTCACCATATTGCACAAGATTGTGATTAGTCCACCTCCACAGTACACAGTATTAAGATATAGATGGGATATAAATAAATGAAGATGGGATAAAGATGGGATATACATATACATATATATTCATTCATATATATATAGAAAGAAAGTATACAGAGGCCACTGAAGTTTTCTTGAAATACCTAGATAGACTACAATCAGTTATTTAAGAGGAATAGTCTGAACGGTGCTTTCAAAATGCTCATTCTTGAGCACTGACTTCACATCTGAAATTCATACAAAATTGACATGACATGCTTCAAGGAAGCTTCTTTCAGGCGGTGGAGTGAATTTATTCACAACAAAAAGCAAGAGTCAAGGTCAACGGCCAAGTCTCAGAGGAGATTCAAATTCAACAAGGCACAAGACAAGGGTACCCCTTATCACCTTTACTTTTCATCTTGACATTAGAAATACTAAACAGACAAATAAGGCGAAATTCCAAAATTAGGGGGTTAAGAATAAAAGGAGAGGAATATACATTACAAGCTTATGCTGACGACTTGGTACTATTGCTAGAAAACCCAGAGGAAACAATTAGAGAATTAATATTCACCATTGAAAACTTTGGTGCAGTATCAGGACTTAAACTGAATTATGAAAAAACCAAATTTTTGACAAAAAATGTGACACAAAAAGAAGCAAAAAAATCAGAATTAGAAACTGGCTTTGAACACACGTCGAAAATTAAATATTTAGGAGTGTATATTTTTAAAAAAACAAGTAGCTTGATGAAAGATAATTATCTCCCAATACTTAAAGAAATACAGGAAAATTTGGAAAACTGCGGTAGACTGCAACTTTCAATGCTGGGTAGAATTGCTACTAGAGATGGGGATGAATATAAAAACGGATTGGTTTTTTTGATGAAAATAGTCGATTTATTAAATATTTGTCCATCCGTATTCGTCAGATTTTAAGTCCCGAAGAATACGGATCGACAAATATTTTCCCATTTCATTCGTCCTTCGTAAAAAAACCCAAACCATTCTGCCTACTGGCCGCCAATCAGCTGATCGGCAGGCCGATAGTCAGCCACCCACCCCCACAGTCTACCCCCATCCCCTTCCTCTCCCTACCTTAGCCCCTCACCCCTGCCAACACCCCCTTACTGTAATCGCTGCTGCTGCCGCCGAGGTCTCCATCTGGCCTCCACAGCCACAGCGTGTAAAAAGGGAGACTGGCTGCCCTTTGCAAAGATGGCGGCTGCGGCTTCATTTAGGGTAGGGAAGCTGCAGCTGCCATCTTTGCAAAGGGCAGCCTGGATTCCCTTAGCCTGCCTTACAATGTGGTGGCGGCAGCGGGGTGGGGGTGGCAGTGGCAGCGGAGGGCGGCGGGGATGTTTTTTTTTTAAATAACCCCCTCACAAATCGATGAATAACTTCATTATTCATCACTTCATGGGGACAACTTCGTGCTTCGTGAGTTGTCAACTTTTGACGACTCACAAAGCGGGACGACCCGCCAAAATGGCGGGTCGTCCCCATCTCTAATTGCTACAATAAAGATGAACATTTTACCGAAGCTTCTGTTCCTGTTCCAAAATTTACCAATACTGTTGAATTATAAATATTTTAAGGAGCTATGCGCTGTGTTCTCTAAGTTTACATGGCAAGCTAAAAAACTGAGAATAAAACTCAAAGCCCTACAGGACTTAAAAGAAAGAGAAGGAATGGGCTTACCAGATTGTCTACTATACTGCAAAGCCTGCGCTCTGAACTGGATAAAGGAATGGATTACTTTGGAGGACCAAAGACTTTTAAAATTGGAAGGACACGATTTGAGATTAGGATGGCACGTATATATATGGTATGGCAAGGGCAAAGACCAAACACTTTTTTCTGATCACATTGTAAGGAAAGCGCTATACCAGATCCGGCAAAAATTTCAGGGGCAAACATACCAAAAAATTCCGATATGGGTAGTGCCTTTGGAAGCTTTTACACAACCTTCTTTAATCCGAAAGAATGGAGATATACGTATAAAGAGCTCTTAACTAAAGAGCAACAATTGAAAAATATACAGGAGCTGAAAGAAATGGGTCTACCGACGGATTGGTGGCGATGCTAAAATTAGAATCAAGGTTTAAAAAAGACAAAATAATGGGCTTTTATGAGGGGAAGGTTCGGATGGATGAGTTATGGATTTATACTACTGATAAGATTATACAAAAATGTATACTTTTTTGTTAGAATATAATTTAGAGGATGAAGGGTGAAAGCAGTGATGATTAAAAGGGCACAAAATTTTGGTTATAATATAGACATAGATGATTGGACTCGAATGTGGAATGATAACTATAGATGGATTAAACCAGTAAACTTGAGAGAAAATGTTTTAAATATGTTTTATAGGTGGCACTTTACACCTGTAAAACTGGCAAAAATGGTGTCGGGGGTCAGCAACTCATGTTGGAAGTGTTGTCAGCAACCCGGGACTTTTTTTCATATGTAGTGGACATGCGATAGAGTAAAAAGATTTTGGAGACAGAGAAAAGATATTACACAAGAAATTATACAACAAAAAATAGCTTTTAAACCGGAAATGTTTCTGCTGAATATAATGCCAGAAATTATTGATAAAAAAATTAAATATATGTTGTTGCACATATTTACAGCTGCAAGGTTGATCTGGGCCCAAAAATGGAAAAATCAGGAAAATCCAAAGATGGAGGAGCTGTTTAAAAAATTATTGGATATTGCAGAAATGGATAGCCTGTCAGAGGCATTAAGTGAGAATCCGAGAATATGTTAAAGAAAGCTGGAAAATGTTTTATGATTGGGCCCAGAAACAAATATGAGTAGAGAATATAGCATATGTTATGTATTTTAGTATTGTAACACAGCCATGGAGCCAAGATTATACTAGATACTGTAGTATTGTAAACACTTCCCTCTGCCTTTGTTTTGTTTTCTTTCCTTTCCTTTTCCCCTGTATGTGTATTCCTTTGATTATTGTTTGTCTGTTTGTTATATGATGAAAATAAAATATAAAAAAACAAAACACAAAATTGACATGCCATGCCATAACCTTCCTGCCTTGTATGAGTAGTTAGTGTGTGTGTGGTTTGTGTCTTTTCTTATAAAGTGATCCCCCCCAACCATTTTTCTTGAGAAAACGAGAGAGCTGATTAAATACCTTTACTCTGCTTTCCCTGCTTGGCTATGTAAACTCACTGGGTTAGAGCAGCCACTTGCATGTAACCAAAAATGAGGACGTGAATTAAAAAATAAATAAATGAGGTCAGCTGTTCAAATGGAGGACCATCATCCTAAAGGAGGACATACAGCCACCTCCACTTCCATTACAGTGAGAGAAAGAATATTGAGTCATTTGGAGTCACAGGAACAGAGGGACCTGCCTTACAATGAATCAAGGCCATTGGTCCATCTAACCTGGCATTGCCATGTCTGCCCACAGCAGCTCCCCAGGGGTTCAGGCAAAATTCTTTCCTAGTCTTACCTGAAGATCCCTGGCAGCATCCCATGCAAATACGAACCAGTCCTGATTAGCAACCAAAATCAGTCAAGACTGGATGAATTTGAGGTAGTTTAATGGTACATTGAGAGATCTAATGGCAACCAGAGATGTGGGCTTATATTTATAATAATGGGCATATAGTCTAGGAGAGCATTTTCATTTCTTGACAATATATGACTAATTTCCTCAAGTACTGCGATGCTGCAGTGCTGCAAATTTCAAAACTGGTGTTTTGAGAGATGACACATTAACCATATTAAATATCCAACTGTAGAATGTACTTCATGGTTTTATTTATAAAGAGCTATTTTTATCGTCACTACTATAGCGATGGGTAATATAGACTTCCTCTTAGTGTTTGCCTTGACTTTCTCTTCCACCCACTGTAACCGCTAGCACAGCCCATCCTGAAAATCTTTTCCATTGTGTTCAATGTTGCTATACCACCCACAAACACTCCCAGGGAAAACCAGCACAAGTGACTGAGGATGCTAATGCTTGGTTCACCATACAATGGTGAGTCAAGCTGTGAATTAAGTGAGAAAATCTATACCAGGAAACAGCTTTTGTGCATGAAATGAAGCTGAGTCCTGAATAGGGGAGCTTCCTGCACATGCACATGAGGACCCCTGATCAATATCAGGCCCCAAATACAGCTTTGGTGAGTTATCAATTTATTCAGTTCAAGTGAACAGAACTCTTGATCCTTTTATGGACTGGTGATTCCAATTTGAGGGGTTCTGTGATTCCATACCAGGTTTTAGTCTGCCCTTTATAGAAGTTATCTAAAGTGCCCAACCTATTGGAGAGCATCTAGGATAGTTCCTGTGAAGTGCAGATTAAAACCTGGAGTGGGCTCAAAAAACCCTGGAAGCTGGAGTCACCAGCTGCCATTGTTTTGATCCTTCATGTGTTTTGGACTTCAACTCCCAGAAGCTCCAGACTGCATGATCCATGCTAAGGGACTGGCAGGAACCTGGTTCCCAAATGGAATGGATCCTAATGCAGTCCAAATCAATTTGCACTACTCCCACAAATCCTAAATGACTTGTAAAGCCTCCAAGGACTTCCACTGGAAAACTGAAACATTGATTGATTGATTGATTGCCCTGCTCTATCTGACATCTGGAAACATAACAGGCCTAAAGGGAGAATAACCTGCTAAATTTCAGACATCTAGTTTCAGAGGTTTGCACTTACGACAATCTGTTGTTGTCGTCTTATTTTTTTAACATACCCTTAACTTCACTTCTTGAGACCTTCAATACCCCCCTCCTCTGCTTCAGGAAGTTTTCTTAGGAGCTCTTGAAAAAACTCTTCGGTTATCTCTTGGGTTAACATGTATTCCTGCTTTTCTTGTTTCAATTCCAGTTGCTAGGGTTGACAATTATGGCAATTGTATTTTTAATCCATTGTTTTACAGGGATTTTATAGGGAGATATTTTTAAGAAGGTGAGGCAGGTTCAGTTCTCAGAATGACTATGTGAATCAATCAGTAATGTCATTCTCCCCCCCCCCCCCCGGACTCCATTCTATCGAGATCAAGTCCAGCAAAATCTGATTACTACAACATACTGAATTTTATTTTGAGGAAACCCCGAGTTAAAATGCAACTTTTCTTTTAAATTAATCATCCTGCTGTGCAGCAATCGGCCCAGTGGTATGTCAGCAGATTTTACAGTAATTAAAACACACATACACACAAACTAAGGAAGAAACATCTTCTGCACATGTAACATTTCCCCAGAGGGGCACTCCATTTCCCACAGCAATGAAGATATAATTATCTTGATGTAAATCATAGCCAGATAACTAGGAAGAATTGGCCTTTCCTCTCCCTGAGTTCACGGAAAGATTTTATCTTCCTGACAGGTACTGTCAGTCAGAGTGGCAGCATGCTTCCCTCATAACCAATTGGCTTAAGGAGGAAATCAACATGTCTAAGAAAGAAGAGAAGAAAAAAGATGAAGGAAGAGATACTTGCAAGGCCTGTGGCTTCCTTCTATTAGGAACCAGACTGTGCATTTACAAACAGCATAGTTAAGTATCTGGCTGGATAGCTCAGTGAGCTAGGTAGCTGGTTGAGAGTTCTATTGTCCACTGTGCCTCTTGGGAGAAGCAGCCGCCTATGTAGCCTTGGGCAAGTTGCACAGTTGCAGGATACTCCCAGAAGAAAGGAATGGGAAACCACTTCTGAGTTCCTAGAAAACTTTGGAAAGGTTTAAGAATAATAATCATGTGCCATCAACTCAATTATGATTTATTCCTTTCTTCTGGGGGCACCCTGGAACTGTACAGCTTGCCCAAGGTCACACAGGCTGGCTCTACTTGCAGGAGGCACAGTGGGGAATCAAACCTCTTGCTCCGCAGCCAGATACCTAATCCACTGAGCTATCCAACCAGCTTGTGGAAAGGATTGCCGTAAGTCAAAATTGACTTGATGGCCCATAATCATAATCATAATTATTTTAGTCAAAAGTAAAGTTGGGATGTACATGTGTCAGAAATGTAGTATTCATGATTCAGTTTCTGTTCTGTTGTAATGTTTGACTCAGACGTCAATGGCCAATAGCAAGGTGTGTGGTGAAAAAGTATATTAGCGTTGAAACTATGTGGGACAGAGGGTGGAGATAATTCTCATCAACTAACTCATTTATGGAAAAGGTAATTTGGCAGGTAGCCATGTTAGTCTGTTTTGTAACAAAAGAGAAACGAGAAATAATCATGTAGTACCTATTAGAGTCACTAGGTTTTATTTTTCATAAGTTTTTGTGTGCCCAAGCACACATTCATTCATCTGAAGAAGGTTGTTTGGACACACAAAAATGTACAAAAAATAAAAACTAATTAGTCTTATAGGTGTTACACAACTATTTCTGGTTTCTCTTTAATTACTTTATGGAAGCTATGATGATGGCCTCTATTATTTATTTTATTTTTGTTTGTTATGTTTCAATTTTTCTTTTCCTCTAGTGAAGTCCAGGTGGTATACCCGGTTCTCCTCTTCGCAATCTTGTTTGCACAACAACTCTGTTGGGTAGATCATGTTAAGGGTGCTTGGCTGGCCCAACATCATCCAGCGAGTTTCATGCTTGAGTGGAGATTTGAAACAGGGTCTCCTGAGTTTTAGTCCAATATGCTATCCAGTACACCATATTGGTTCTCTCTCAGATTGTTTTGGAAGAGGGTTCAAGAAAACCCACAAGGAAACCCCATTAAGGGCTACTAGTCATCATGACGACATGCCACCCCCTGGATCAGAGCCAACATGACGGCATGGGAAATTATCTCCCCTCCATACCTGGATGACATCCTCTTAAAATGTTGATCGGCTTTGAATCATGCTGCTCATGTAATGGATACTCAGGTCCTCAGTAGGACCAATGCTGTGGTGTGTGAGAGAGTGCTTGCTTTCATATTATGCTTATGGGCTTCCTTAAAGACATGTGATTGGCCACAGAGGATGCATTTTTTAGATTGTGGAGCGTGTCAAAGGATGCCTTTTGAGTCCTAGCCTGGAAGTTTCTTCTTTGGTCTGCATTTCCCAGAATCGCCCAGTGACCATGCTAGTCTAAGTTCCATTTTGATCCATACTGCATATGTATGAGAGCACATGTGTGTCAACAGAGCCCACCATGAAGCCTGACATTTCATATTACGTATGTTGGGCCCTGTTTTCTTTGAATATATCTTTCGCACAAACACACAAATTCAAAGTCATACTGACCTGCAAATTTAGCTTTTAAATCAGTAGATTGTAAGGTATTTGTGAGCCAAACTGCACATTACAGATATTCCATCATTACTGCTAAATCTCATTAATGTTCAAGATGTCCTGTGGAGACATCTTTCGTGTCTGAGAAATTAGTCTTAGACAGGAAGAATGTGCTTATGTCCCTATAGACCAATACCAAAACAAAGCATGCTTATTCACAAAATACAGGAGGCAAGCCAAGCTTCTGTTGTGATGATTGCACACAATGATCACTGGAGGCCATTACCTCTCCTAGAGGAGCATTATCTGCAGTGGAGAGTTGGGGCTTCAGCAAGTGTTTGTGTATGAAATTGAAATTAGGGTTGTGTTGATTTTTAGGAGAGAGGAAGTGAAGCCTAGGGCAAACCCAGTCACAACCATTGTAATATATTCAAATTACTTTGGGTGTTCTTGAAATTGGGGATACACAGTGTGATCCGGTGCAGCCATTTTCAAACTTGGTTGTGACCATAAACACAAGATGAAAGAAATATAGGCCGAAACAGAGTTGTATAAGTCGCATAAGGAACCTTATAAGATGGTGTGTGAATTTTTTCCCCAGTCTGTGGCCCCCTCAAATGTGCCAGGGGCCCCCAGGGGGCCATATGGCCCACATTGAGAATGCTGGTGTAGTGGACAGAGTAACAGATTAGGACTCAGGAGACCTGGGTTTGAATCCCCTGCTCAGGCATGAAAGCTCATGGAGGGCGCAGAACTAGTAAAACCACTTAAATACCTCACTTATCTTGAAAACCCATGAGGGTCGCTATAAGTTGGCTCCAACTTGAAGGCACATAACAGCAACATAATTGAAATTAGCTATACCTACATCTTTAATGTAGTTGTAATCTTGCATACCACTGTGAACCAACTTTCAAAGCACTGAGTGTTTCTGTTCAGCCACTTCAATGTATTTGGACATTATGGTCTTTCAAATGATATACTTACAAGGTCATATTGGATTACTTAGTTTGGAACATACAGTTCTATTCGGCACTGAGAAAAAAAACCCTCTTGACTTGTTGTATGTGGAACATCACCTGAAATGAATCTCTTCTAGATAGTCTGAGAAGAAATTCGTGCTGATTTAGTTCCAGGAAACACAGAACCAAGATTGGATTCAAATGTTTTGGCTTAAAACTGGAGAACGACAACATTGTGATCAGACAAGCTGATCTGAGAGGTGAAGTAGGCAACTTCATGGGGTAAGGGCTAAATATTGGGCCCTAAGTCCTACTGTGGGCTGCCATGAGTCAAGAAATGGTTGCTTTGTGCCATTAAGGAGACCCAAAAATAGAATGTAAATAGGACGTGCTAGATGGCTACTCACACACTTTAAAGGGGGCTCTGGGATGGTCTTGGAGGAGCAAAATATTGAAGGAATTTGGAATTTTAATGTAGGGAAAAAAAAACCATGCACAGGTCCACCCAGGAAAAAAGGCTAGTCTGGATGCTTCATGGTTAAAGAAAGGAAAAAGACAAAAACAAACAAAACACATCCATACACAAAAAAGCCTTTACTGTTCATGGATTTGTTCTTATATATATATAGATATAGATAAGATAGAGGTATGGAGACATAGCTCACACTATCTTATATATATCTATACAAATACCAAATGGTCAGCTCTGGTTTCACTTGGAGGGGCTGGTGTGGCCCCTGAAGGATTGGGTGGGCAACAAAATGGCCACCAGGCCCCTGGAACTTGCTCGCTCCTGTGTGACATGGAAGAACACAAAGAAGAGAAGGAATTATCTGATTGCGGAAGCCATTTATATAGGATAAAGCATAAGACAGCCAGAGAATAGCCTGTGGGGTATTAAAAACTGAATAAATGAATGAATGGGAGCAAGGAGATTGTGCAATGACCGTTGATATGGGAGCAGGATCGTTACAAGAATACTCCTGATTTTACCTGGAAAATTGTATTGAAGAGACACAAGCAAATTCTCATGCTTCAATTCCATTTCATGTATCTGTTTACCATTCTATTTGAAATTATATTACATATTTCTTTTCAGTATTCACATTTATGAAGCTTATGGGATGAAGGAGGGTTAAAAATATACAAGTAGTTGCAGGGTGGAGTGATCCTGTCAGCTTTCTGTGGTCAGTGACCATGCTCAGTCCTCATTGGGCAGTAGTGGATAAAACCCTCATTTTAGAAGAATCTTTCTGATTATAATTTTTTTAAAAAAACTCTGCAAACTTTGGTGTTGCTCCGTGCCTGTTGACACCTTCCTCTCATGCAGGGATGGTGCCATTTTGGCTGACAAATATAGTGCCATTATGGCATTTACCTCTCAACCTGAGAAGTAGACAGAATGATTGAATTTAAGTTCGCAATGAACCTTATGGCCTTAAAAAATAGGCCTGCAAGCTTCAATCAGAAGATCAAATTATAATTTAATTTGATTAAACACTAGGGCAAATCTGAATCAGGGGAATAAATTTTAATCAGCAGTGCTGTGAGTTATAGGCAAGCTTGTTTATATTTTTGTGTATGGCTAATTCAGTGCTGGTATATTATTATAACAGTGAAGAAGAAAAAAACCTCAAGGATAGATTTTCCTTATGACAACAACTGGTTGCTTTCGTTGATTACATTCTTAATTGTTTTGCAGGCCCTTCTGCATTTCAAAAAGGGGCTGCTCTTAAAGGCGCAGGATATTTTTCCTGTCCCAAATAATGCATATATTTAATCATATTAATTTTACTTTATTATTTGATTAATTAAAGTTGAAATTCCATGCACATTTTCCTGGGAGCAAGGTCTACTGAATAGGGTGGCACTTGCCCATGGGTAAACATGTCTAGGATCATACCACATATTTGCTTACATTTTCATACAAATAAAAGCATACTTCTGAAAAATTATGACTTTGAACTTGTTTTTAGAGCTATATTTACCTAGGATCATTTCTCAACTGTTTCACTAACATAATAACTGGTTGCTTTCTTTTGGCTGTGTTTTGTGAGAGTGGGAGCAAAACAGGGGTATGAGGCAAGCAGCCACTCAGTCCCTAAGATTTCAGGGCCAAAACCTCAGCCCAGGAAGGTAGACCCTTATGATGTCATGGGGAGCATGTAATCTCACACAGGCAGGGCAAACCAGGAGGGTAGGAGGAGATTTTCCTGGCTTTGTGTCACTGCAGTCAAGGGGTATGCAACAAGAGATCTTATTGGTCACAGAGTTAGTGATCGACTCTCTGTTTTGGTTCCAAAGACCCAATGACAGGATCTCAAAAGAACCTGGGGTGAAGGGAAGGGACTGGGGAAAGAGAGACAGTGGGTTCATGCACTTGGGCCTGTTCTGCCATTTGGATGAATACACATGTGAGCGCCTTCATACTGAGCCAATGAGCTTTGGTGCCAGCAGGAAATGGCTGGAGACTGGGCCCCCAACTTTAAAGCGACCTCACCCACTGCAGTCAACATTTTCTCCTCCTATAGTACGGCTGCTCATCCTAAGATTTATTTCTCCACTTGGAGTCCAGGGAAAGAATTCTCTGTACTCTGAGATCTTGTGACCCTAGGGTGATGTATATATAAGGTCACCCTTATATATTTTTTAAGGAAAGAAAATTGAGATAGGCACTGTTTTGTTCTGGTGCCATCAATTAGCTATGAAGCATCTCTCTTCACCACTTATTGTCTGTTTGCTGTCATTCATTCTAGATAAAATATATTTACAGCCACTGAAAGTGCAAACCTGACTTTATGTCCACAAGTTGAAAAGATGTGTCAAGAAGCAGGACCTTCTCCAGACAATGGGCTACATCGTACATTGAACCCACCGAGACCCTTGAAATGAATGGGATGTTAATCACAGCTAACTCAAGTTTATTGATTTCAGAAGGTCTATTATAGGAACCAATCCCCACTGTGTTGAAGTGGATAGAGTAATCGGCTAGGACCCAGGAAGCCTAGGTTTGAATCCCCACTCAGCCACAGAAACTCACTGTGGGTATGGAACTGATAAAGCCACTCTTTAAAATATCTGACTTAACTTGAAAGTCCTATTAGGGTTACTGTAAATGAGTTCTGACTTGACGGCACATTAGCAACAAACTATAGGAACCCGTAAAATTAGATTCAACCTTGTTATATATATATCTGAAAGAATAAAAGACAAGAAAATAATTGACTATGGCTATTTAAGATGCTAAGCTAAGATCCATTTCACACCAGGTCTTCTATACTCTATGAGAGTTGTTGGATTACAGAGGGATAATTGAAAGGAAGAGACCCTGAACTGTTTAAGAAAGAAAGTTGTATTAAGGATCCTCTATGGGAGAAGACCTCTGTATAATTTGCAAACCTAGCTAGGAAGTGGATATTTACATTTTCTGTAGATGCACATGGTAGGATCAATCTTAGCTCCCTCATGTTTTATGTTACAGCTCCATGCTATGCATTTAATGTAGTGTCTAATATGCTTCACATAAAGTGAGAAAATAAGTCCTAGTGATTATAAGAGCTCATTTCTACATGCAGTTACTGCAGTTGCCATGTGTTGCTGAATAGACATATCTGAGCAACAAAATCTCAATTGTTCAACTGTTTCAATTTTTTGAACCTTCCATTTTTCTGTTTCATCCATTTACCTATTTCCCAGAGCCTAGAGAAGTAACTTTTTGGACTATAGCTCCCAGGATCCCCTGCCTGCATGGCCCATGGGGGTTTCTGGGAGCTGTGGTTAAAAAATTGTAACTTTTCCTAGTTGGGAAATTTCCTTTGCCAAGGGAACTGATCCCATGAGTCAACAGAGAATTGTATGGTTGCATTCTGTTGCTTCAGCCCATAGGACAGGGGTGCATCTCCAGTCTTGCTTCTTACACTTTAGGCTTGGGAGGGAGCTTTTAATGAGGAAGAATCGTAGACAGCCTTGCTACCCGCATGAAGGACAAGCACAACCACACTGGAATTTTGGACCAAGACAATCCTTTCTCCTGTGGATTGGAAGTGGGTAGGGAAGAAAAGCATCATTCTTATTTGCAGCAAGGGTTTGGGGAGAAGGTCAGGGAAAGTGTATAATTATTATCAGCTTTGCCAAAGCCACACCTGGATAGGGTGCTTAGCTTTGAAACAAGAATGAACATGAGCTGTGTTTAGCAAGCATCCCCAGCAAAGCTAACCACAGAAATTAACAGGTAGGAATCAAAGGTGTATTAAAAATGCCTGCGTCATTCCAAGGAGAAGGCCAAGAGTATCTTGAAACTGCAGCAAAGGCCACCCTAGTTTTTCATGGTGAGGTGTGGTCCACAGGGAGTTCAATGCTAGAATAATGCTCGAGCTTGATCCATAAAAACGGGAACTAAAAACTGGTAAATTTCACGCAAGCAAAAAGTTTCCTTCCTGTTCCCAGCAAGTTCATAAAGTCAGATTATTCCTTAAAAAAAAAAAAAAACACACACACACACACACACACAAGTTTCTTTCTTACAAGGAATGAATCATAACACAATTATATTTAGTACAGTGGATTTCTGCATGCACACCCAAAGCTTGTAAGGGAGACAGACCTATGTGAGCAGAAGATCTGAGAGGTACATTCAGAAAAGACTTGTAGAACAATCTTCCTGAGGGTAGCAAGAGCTGTCAGACCACAGAATGGATTACCTTGCTAGATGATGGGTTTCTTTTGCTGAAGGTTTTTAAACACATGTTGGAGGGCGACATAGCAGGAATGTTATAGCTGTTGATTTTGGCAGTAGCAGAGTTTTCAACTAGATGACCCTTGTGGTCCCTTCCAGCTCTCCAGCTCTTTGATTCTAGTATCCTTTTCTGTGGTTCTTTCATTCCTAGGGCCATCCCATTGCTTCTTGGCTTTCTGCTTGACGTGCAAGTTCAGGATTCTATTGTTTCAAAATATCTCATCGTTCTTTATGCGTATCAGAGCATTGCACAATTTTATGGACATATATAAAATATATAGTAGTGATGTGTGGAAGCGAGAGCTGGACCATAAAGAAAGCTGACCGCCGAAGAACTGATGCTTTTGAATTGTGGTGCTGGAGGAGGCTCTTGAGAGTCCCCTGGACTGCAAGGAGAACAAACCTATCCATTTGTGAAGGAGAACAGCCTAGTGAGCCGTCCTCCAAGGAGTGCAGACAGGAGATGTTGACTGGATGTGCTGTAGGGGAGCTGATCAAGATAGAAGATGAGGGAACAGGGAGGAATAGAGCCATAGAGATATTCTTAGCAGAGGATAGACAAACCAGAAAGTGGGAGGAGTTAGACTTACTGAGTTGGGAGGATATAAAGGAGGAGAAAGCAGGAGGAGGGGAAGGAAAAAATGACAAGGAAGAGAAGAGTACACAGATGGAGAGAGAAGAACCAGTAAGATACACAACAGTCGAATTGGTGAGAGAGTTTCCCAATCTTAGAACTGGGGGAGGATTATTGCCTAACCCTCCTAGTCTAGGAGAGAGGGGAAAGATAGAAGAGAAACCGGGATGGAGAATGGTGGCAGTACCCCGTCCGCAGGATGCAGGAAAGAAAATAACATACATTGGTACTACCAATTACCTGCCTTATCTGGAAGGGAACTATGTGAAGCACCCCTGTTGTGGGACGATATGTGCAACACTGAGTTTTCCCACATGGAGCAGAACCGAGCAAAATCAATGTGGGATGAAGAAGGGAGAAAAATGATGAAAGAAAGAGACTCAATGAATGTTAAAAGTTATAAGTTGTTATCTGAATTAAGTGGTTTAGATCCGTTTTGTGTTGACGTTCAAGAAAGCAAAATGAATAAAGAATCGTTGTCTGTACCGTTATCTTCGTCTCCGTCTATATTTCCCGCCGAAAAGAAAGACCCGCCCCTAGCAGACAAAGAACCCAATCACAGTGGCGCCCAACGTGGGGCGGGCTTTCAGGCGGGAAAAGAAGAAATGTCAAAATTGTTGAAGACCATTGAAAGACAAGAAAGACTGATAGAGAATTTGGCCGAACAACAAACGATGTTAACCAAAAAGATCATGAAACGAGAAGCGGAGGAAGAGAAAGGTGTAAAGAACAATGTTGTAATTAAAAATGGGTTGGTAGCTGGCCCAGCTCCTATTCGTATTCAAAAGATGAGTGCCAGTGATGACCCAGAAGCGTATTTACATACCTTCGAGAGAGTAGCCGTTGCGGCAGGGTGGCCGAAGGAACAGTGGACTCTGATCTTAGTCCCTTGCCTGACGGGCTTGCTCCAAGAAGTGGTGGACACTTTGAACCCCGAAGAAGCGGTCCAGTATGAAGTAGTGAAAACGGCTATATTGAGAAATCTGAACCTCACTGAGGAAGCGTATCGGAAAAGATTTAGAGAATTAAGAATGAAAACAGGCGTGCACCCCCGCACGCTTGTGCAGAGGATGAGGGCTAACTTGACCCGATGGATCAAACCAGAGGAAAAGACAAAAGAACAAATACTAGAAATAATTATCATGGAGCAACTAGTAACAACCTTGGGCGGGAATCTTAAAGGATGGGTACAGAAGAATAATCCTAAGCAGTTAGAGGAAGCGCTACGCCTAGTGGAGGATTACAGCATGGCCGAGGATGCAGGAAAGGAAAACTCCGCCCCTGCGGGAGAGCGTGGAAGGACACGTGAGAAAACGGCGCCAGCAAACTGGGGAGGAGACTTTCGGAGAAGCGCGGAGATGCAAGGGACGACGAAACCTCGTGGCCGCCCCTTCGAACCTATGGGCCCCAGACCGGTGCGACCCATCACCTTTGATGATCGCTTGTATGCTCCAGGAACGGGTTTCAAAATGGGCCCGGATGGGAGACCTGTATGTTTTGGCTGTGGGATATCCGGACACATGAAAAGAGACTGCCCAGGAACGGATTGCTCTTGGGTAGGAGGCCAGAGCGCAACAAAACCATCGGCAGGGATAGAACAGACAGGTTGGGAGGTGGAAGCATGGGTTAACGGGGAAAAGAAGAAAGCCTTAATTGATACAGGATGCGGGAAAACTCTGGTTCGAAGTCTTGCAGCGAGGGAATTGGAAGAGGGGTTGGTGGTAAAATGTATACATGGCGACACTAAAGCGTACAAGACAGCTTGGGCGAATGTGAAAGTGGGGGAAGAGATACGGAGAATGAAGGTGGGGATTGTTCCAGGACTATCCAGAGAAATGTTGTTAGGAAGAGACTGGGTAGGGTCCAAGACACTACTGAACTCGAGAGAGGGTTTGCAAGGAGAATGCGCACGGATTGAAGATGAGGGTGATTTTTTGCAGGAGACTTCTAGAGAACATATGCGAGCATGGCAGCAAGATGACCCTACTCTACAAGACCACCTTCAAGCAGCCAGAGAGGTGGGGATGATAAAAAGGGGGGATAAAGGGACAGTGATGGAAGAGGGGTTATTATATTGGGTAAATGAAGAAGGAGGTAAACAATTGGCTGTTCCTCAGAAGTGGAGACACAAAATTCTAGAACTAGCACACGATATCCCAATGTCTGGACATTTAGCCAGTGAAAAAATGGGAGCGCGGATAAAACAAAGGTTTTGGTGGCCAGGAATGGATAAAGAGATAGATAATTATTGTCAGACGTGTCCTGAATGCCAGAAGACGCAAAGCAAGCCTAGACCGGGTGCAAGACTAATTTCCATGCCCTTAGTAGACCAACCTTTTCAGAGAATAGGGATTGATATTGTAGGACCCCTAATACGTTCTGCAGGAGGACATACCCATGTCTTAGTAATTATAGATTATGCCACCCGATATCCTGAGGCCATTCCCTTACGTTCTACGACAGCCAAGACGTTAGCAAGGGAGTTGTTACAAGTATTCACTAGGTTAGGATTCCCTAAAGAAGTTCTGACAGACCAGGGGACTAATTTTATGAGTCAAACGCTCAAAGAAATGTGGCGATTACTAGAGGTAAAACCTATCCATACTGCAGTTTATCACCCACAGACCAACGGGCTGGTAGAAAGATTTAATAAGACCTTAAAATGTATGTTGAGAAAATTGGTTATGGAAAAACCTAAGAGGTGGCATCTCCTGGTGGCACCCTTGATGTTTGCAGTTCGAGAAGTACCACAGGCGTCCACAGGGTTTACTCCTTTCGAGATGATGTATGGTTGGAATCCTAGAGGTATACTTGATTTGGTGAGAGAAAAGTGGGAAAGTGGTAAAGATGAGGCGCAATCAATAGTACAACATGTAATCGAAATGCGAGAACACCTGAGGAAGGTGTCTGAAATAGCTAAAAGTAATTTAAGTAAGGTACAAGAGGGACAGAAGAGGAGATATGATGCTAAAGTTAAATTAAGACAGTTTGAACCAGGGCAGAAAGTGTTGCTACTTATGCCAGCAGAATCAGCCAAATTATTTGCAACATGGCAAGGACCTTACGAGGTACTTAGGAAAGTTGGTCCAGTAGATTATGAGATATGGATGCCAAATAAGTCAAAAAAGAAAGGAATTTTCCACGTGAACTTGCTAAAAGAATGGAAAGAAAGGGAGGCTCTATGGGGGGAAGTTGGAGAAGAAGATTTTGGGCCTGAAGCTAGTGATTGTCTTGAACAAAACCTCAAAATGGAGATAGACCCTGAATTAGAGGAGCCCCAAAGGAACCAGTTGAAGGAACTTGAACAACAATTTCAGGAGGTGTTTTCAGGTTTACCTGGGTATACTACATTGATTGAACATCCCATTAATACTACCCCCCAAGTAATTGTGAGGTCCGGGAGTAGGAATTGGCCACATCATTTGAAAAGGACGATCAATAAAGAAGTAGAAGACATGCTCAAGTTAGGTATAATAGAACCTTCTAATAGCCCTTGGAGGAGCTATCCAGTGGTGGTGCCTAAGCCTGATGGCAGCGCCCGTTTGTGTATAGATTTCAGACGTCTAAATGAAGTATCTAAATTTGACGCCTACCCCATGCCAAAGATAGATGACCTGTTAGAGCGTTTAGGAGGGTCCGAGTATTTGACTTCCTTAGACCTGACCAAAGGATATTGGCAGATACCCCTAAGAGAAGAAGACAAAGAGAAAACTGCTTTTGTCACCCCCAAGGGATTGTTCCAATTTTCGCGCATGCCGTTCGGGTTACATGGCGCAGCAGCCACTTTCCAGAGATTAATGGACAAAGTGTTAGAACCAGTAAAGGAATTTTCTGGAGCGTATATAGATGACATTCTCATATATAGTAAAAGTTGGGAGGAACATGTAAAACACCTCAAAGCAGTCTTGACTGAACTGAGGAAAGCAGGGTTGAGAGTTAACCCTACCAAATGCAAGGTAGCTCGCAGAGGAGTAAAGTTTTTGGGGTTTCAAGTGACACAAGGAAGAATACAACCTGTGTCAGACAAGGTAGACAAAGTAACAGCATGGCCCCCACCACAAACAAAGAAAGAGGTACAACAATTTTTGGGTTTAGCAGGATACTACCGACAGTTTGTCCCCAATTTTGCACAAATCGCAGCACCCCTTAGTGATCTAACCCGGAAAAAGAAATCTTATAAAGTGGTTTGGGGACACCAAGAGAGTAGAGCCTTTGATACATTAAAAGAAATTTTGGCCGAACTCCCTAGTAGATATGCCCCGGACTTTGACATACCTTTCATTGTACAAATGGATGCCTCTGATAGGGGAATGGGGCAGTGTTGTCACAAAGGAAAGGAGAGATGGAGTACCCAGTTATGTATCTTAGCAGGAAATTAAGTGTAAGAGAGCAAAAATATGCCACTATTGAAAAAGAGGCTTTGGCAGTGAAATGGGCGATACAAACACTTAGATATTATTTGTTGGGAGCACCTTTTGTATTGATAACAGATCATGCACCTTTACAATGGTTGAATCGCATGAAAGATACAAATCCCAGGTTAACAAGGTGGTATCTGAGTTTACAACCGTTCACTTTCAAGATACAGTACCGGAAAGGGAGTGCCCACGCTAACGCTGATTATTTTTCCCGACAGGGAGAAAGGGGCACGAATGCAGAAGAGAGGACGGCCCACTCGTCCGGGGGGGGGGCGTGTGAAGGAGAACAGCCTAGTGAGCCGTCCTCCAAGGAGTGCAGACAGGAGATGTTGACTGGATGTGCTGTAGGGGAGCTGATCAAGATAGAAGATGAGGGAACAGGGAGGAATAGAGCCATAGAGATATTCTTAGCAGAGGATAGACAAACCAGAAAGTGGGAGGAGTTAGACTTACTGAGTTGGGAGGATATAAAGGAGGAGAAAGCAGGAGGAGGGGAAGGAAAAAATGACAAGGAAGAGAAGAGTACACAGATGGAGAGAGAAGAACCAGTAAGATACACAACAGTCGAATTGGTGAGAGAGTTTCCCAATCTTAGAACTGGGGGAGGATTATTGCCTAACCCTCCTAGTCTAGGAGAGAGGGGAAAGATAGAAGAGAAACCGGGATGGAGAATGGTGGCAGTACCCCGTCCGCAGGATGCAGGAAAGAAAATAACATACATTGGTACTACCAATTACCTGCCTTATCTGGAAGGGAACTATGTGAAGCACCCCTGTTGTGGGACGATATGTGCAACACTGAGTTTTCCCACATGGAGCAGAACCGAGCAAAATCAATGTGGGATGAAGAAGGGAGAAAAATGATGAAAGAAAGAGACTCAATGAATGTTAAAAGTTATAAGTTGTTATCTGAATTAAGTGGTTTAGATCCGTTTTGTGTTGACGTTCAAGAAAGCAAAATGAATAAAGAATCGTTGTCTGTACCGTTATCTTCGTCTCCATCTATATTTCCCGCCGAAAAGAAAGACCTGCCCCTAGCAGACAAAGAACCCAATCACACCATTCTAAAGGAAATCAACCCTGAGTGTTCACTGGAAGGACAGATCCTGAAGCTGAGGCTCCAATACTTTGGCCATCTCATGAGAAGAGAAGACTCCCTGGAAAAGACCCTGATGTTGGGAAAGTGTGAAGGCAAGAGGAGAAGGGGACGACAGAGGATGAGATGGTTGGACAGTGTCATCGAAGCTACGAACATGAATCTGACCAAACTCCGGGAGGTAGTGGAAGACAGGAGGGCCTGGCGTGCTCTGGTCCATGGGGTCACGAAGAGTCAGACACGACTAAATGACTAAACAACAACAACAAATAAAATATAGGTAAACTTAAAAACAAATCTTGAAATATTTAGACTATTTTTCTCCAAAAGCAGGCTGCCTCAATGGTGTTATCTCAGCCATTTGCTACATCTTCTTTTGAACACATGATGAGGCATAAATTCAATCAATGCTGAACATAAGTGCAGCATTGATTGAATTTCTGCACATTCACATAACATGTGTCCTGTATCGAAATATCTCCATTTTCAACACTGCTCAGTTCCTCTGTGAGTTTCTTGGACACAAAGGACATCACATTTTCATTTGTGGCAAAGTGAAACCAAGAGTTCCTCTTTAGAGGAAGATATGCTCTTTATATTAAGAGAAATTATTGTCGTTTGTGGTCCTAAAAAGGACTGTTGGGTCATTTTGCTCATTAGCACGTTTACATGCAAGACTGCTGGAATTTAAGGATTGGCCAGCGCCATACCATTGCCCAGGGGATGCTCAAGTGTGCTCACAATGCTTTCCCACTCTTCGGGGAGACTCCTTCTATGTCCCCTATCTCATCTTATCATAGAATCACAGAATAATGGAGTTGGAAGGGGCCTGTAAGGCCATCAAGTCCAACGCCCTGCTCAATACACAAATCTCCTAGCACCATCTCTTGTTTCATTTTGGACTGCAGGATTTTTGAGAAATCGTTTACCACTGCCTTTTTCTGGACAGTGCTAAAAGCAGTCAAAGTGTCATTGTTGTTGTCTATGATCCTCTGCCATTGTTACCTTCTATTACTGGTGTCTCAGCAGATGGGAAACGTTGATATCTGAGCGCTCAGCCTGGAGGCAGGCGGTGCAGCATGGCCTCTCCTATTTTGAAGAGACCCTTGTCCAGCAGGCCGAGGCAAAGAGGCAGTCCCGAAACCAGCCAAATCAGGGAGCTGGAGAGGGGACAGATTGTATTTGTCTTCAGTGTGGAAGGGATTGTCACTCCCGAATTGGCCTTCTCAGACACACTAGACGCTGTTCCAAGTCCTCTATTCAGAGCACGTTACCATAGTCTCTCGAGACTGAAGGATGCCTACAGATGTCTCAGCTTTGACTATTCCATCTTGGGTGACCCGGCTAAGAGTCCAGACTTGTAATGGAGTTTCGTTTCCTGACAGCATTGCTCTCACCTTTCCTGAAGCAGTCAACCGTGCTCACCATGTTAAGGTGTGCATAAAAGAGAAGGAATATCCACTTAGTTATATTTTACTGAGATTCTGGGCCCATTTTCTTGGACCACCAACCTGACTATTTTTATAATCAGCTCTTTCAGAACTCCTTCTGGCTCCTCTTCTTGCCTACCCCATCTCTGTGACACTGCCCACCTATCACAGTCTCAGGTTTTAGACCTGAAATTTCGGTTAAGAAGATGCTGCTGATCTAGTAAATTGACCATGCCTGCGTCGTACATCTGGAATGTATCATTTACTATTGTTCAGTTCAGTTGCAGTCCAAGGAGCCTCACTATCAATTCATTGAAATTGTAAAATAAAATAACCACAGTGAAAACATCTGTAAGTTGGAAAGGAATGTGAGTGTCTGGATTATGAAGCAGAACAAAATTAGAGTTGGAACAAGATTTGTGGACTTTTGAACCATAGATTATAGGAATGTGTGTGTGTGTGTGGGGGGGGAATGCCATACTAGATTGAATATGTTTAAACAAATGTGTAAGGAATGTTTTAATACAGGATTTTTTTTTTAAAAATACCTTAAATGAAGCCCAGTGCTTATTGATGCATCCTTGCAGGTTAGAAGAATATTCTCGTTTGACAGACAGACCTGAAATGCTTGCCGTGATTTCTTTTAGAGCTGCCATGCAGAACTGGAGATGAGAAATGGCATTCTATAAGGAAAAAAAAATCTGAATGAGTAAGCCACTTTCAGAACCTGGATGCTCTTCAGTTCTTGTATGATTAATAGGTCTTGATCATAATTTAATTGCTGTGCAATTATTTCTTCCATTGCTTAATCACTAATTTCCCCCATTCATAAGGTGTTTCTTCCCCACTTTCACATCAAGTATGTGCTGGGCTTGTTTGTTTGTGAATGAGTAGAAACAGTTGGTTTGAGCCAATTCTACATATCCAAATGTCCAAGGAGGTTTCACAGAATCCCTTTTACAAAATCTATATAGAATAATTGCTTCCACAGAACACTTTCTCATATACACTCTGCTAATTATAGCTGACCAGTCCCCAGCTTTACCCGCTCTGGAAACAACATGGTTTCACTTCCTGGAGAGACACTGAAGTGCTTCTAGATTCTAAATGAGAGCTTGAATTAGAATTTGTGCCCGAAACTCTGGTATTAATTGAGGACATCCTCTGAATCTTTGCTGGTTATGTTGCAGTACGGGGAAAAAAAATACTGGAGTAAGATCTAAGCTTAAGGTACAAACATAATATATTTTTTCAGTAGGGTTTTTCGTTATCTCCTTATAGAAGTACCCACAATCAAGCCTTGCATGTAGTAAGGGCAGATGTGTTTTTTCTGAGGGCTTCTATTGTTTAAAGAATTTGGAAACTACAATTCCAAGAATTCTTCACCAGCCACGCTGGATGTGAGGTTTGGAAACCTGTAGTCCAAAGAATGAAATTTTCCAAGCTCTGAAAGCATGATTCATCATCCAATGGATCCTCTCCAAGTGGACAATTTTTTCACCCCAGAACACCATCAGCAGGAATAGCACAGCGGCCAAATTTAGCCCTGCACAGCACTCTGCAGGTGTAACAACAGATTAAAGAGCAGATATACCTGCCCACTGAAGGAGCTTCTCTCTGCTGGTGCGGGTGTTTGTCTGCTCTGTCCTGGCCCTCACCAGCCTGTGGATTTGGGTGGTCAAGATTGCTCTGTAAGAAATGTCAACACACAGACAACCATTCACTGCAGAAACAGTTAGGCTCCCCAACACCCCAAAGTTGTGCAAGAAGGTATCTGGTTACTTCCCTTGGGCAAATGTAAGCTTTGAGTAAAGAGACATCTGAGTCACTGTGTTCAAAATCTGGATAAAACCTAACTAACAAGGTAATAGTCATTTCTCTTTCTGTCTTCCACTATACAGCAAACCAGATCCTTGACATGATAGTTTTCTACAGACAGGGATTTTAAAAACACAGTTGTATAAGCTATACAACTTTACCATCTTTGCCTTCAATTTGTAATTTTGAGAAAACACGTTGGGGCAAGTTGTGTTCATTTCCAACTTATTCCACAGCAAAAACTAATTGCAGCATTACTCATTTTTCAATCTTTTTCTGGTAGTAGTCATGGTTTTAAAAATGGGATCTAATTTGGGAGAGTGTTCAATTTGCCAAATTCTCCATGGGTGACACTAGCTATAAAATGATATCTGTGTCTAATTACAACCTTATACTGCGTGATAATAATATTTAATTGTGTTTCATCTCTCACACACCCCAGATGCTTTTTCTCATTTGTAATTGTCACTGGCTAATTTGAAATTACCTGATTATTGAAGGTTTTGTACCACACCCATTACTATAGCATTGTAGAACTTCAAATGACAATTAAACAAGTTCTGAGGTTATTTTGATGTGTATGTGTTTTAAATGATTACTTAGACACTAAAGCTCTTTTGGACCCAAACAATTCTGGAAACTTGCACCAAATCATTTGAATTCATTGGGAAACTGGCAGATAGTGGCAGAATTGAAAATAGTAAAATCTTGACAAATATTCAGAATTTGACTCACCCCTCAAATTTTGAAGACAAGCAGGAAGCACCTTGGGTAAAATCCAACTGTTAGTCCATATGAGAACAGACCTACTGAACGAGTGGGGCATCTTTAGTCAATAATTGTGTAAATTCTATTAATTCAAAGGGCATATTTTAATTGGGTCTAAAGCAGTGGTTCCCAACCTTGGGTCCCCAGATGTTCTTGGACTACAACTCTCAGAAATCCTGTCCAGCACAGTTAGTGGTGAAGGCTTCTGGGAGTTTTAGTCCAAAAACACTTGAGACCCAAGGCTGGGAACCACTGGTCTAAAGGCTGGCTATGGCTTGTTTTAAAGTACAATAGCGATTTTCCTCTTTCTCTCTCTTTTCCCCCCCTGTTGTTCCTATACCACCAAAGCTTGGTGTGGCACCTGCTCCAAGCACATGTTGTTGTTGTTTAGTCGTTAAGTCGTGTCTGACTGTTCGTGACCCCATGGACCAGAGCACGCCAGGCCCTCCTGTCTTCCACTGCCTCCCGGAGTTTGGTCAAATTCATGCTGGTAGCTTCAATGACACTGTCCACCCATCTCGTCCTCTGTCGTCCCCTTCTCCTCTTGCCTTCACACTTTCCCAACATCAGGGTCTTTTCCAGGGAGTCTTCTCTTCTCATCAGATGGCCATAAATGGGCTGGGGGGAAGTAGATTTGATCTATAAGCCATGTGTTGCTGAAGCATGCCTTAGATTATAAATAGTCTCTAGAGACTGTCTCTCTCTCTTTTACACATCTTCTAGATCAGGGCACCGCTGACTATGCTGTTAGGACTGATGGGAGTTGCTGGCCCGTAGCATCTAGTGGACCAAACACATGGAATATAAACCTCTGTCTCGTTCTTCTGCATGAGAACAAGAAATGTTAACATTTTCTTCTTCTTGCAAAAAGATTTTTTTGATGGGCTTTGACAATTTTTCTGTCATTAGTGAGAACAATTTTGAGACAAGCTGTGATAATGGTTATGCCGTTGCATGGACTTTAAGAAGGAGAAGCTTTGGATGGGGTTGTCTATATTTTGGCAACCCGTCACTGAGTCCTTCTGAACTTCAATCGCCACCATGGAAATGTCCAAACTGAAAGGCAGGAGAAAAGAAAATGCTGAACAAATTAGAACATATGCTAAGCACAAACCAGGCCAGTTAGTCATCGATGCGTTGACCCACATGGCATATGAACTATTTATTGCATTGGATCTGGCTATCATTCAGGCAAACACCACTATGGTTTCTGAATTCTCACCAAGAGTTTTACAAAGAGGGTTTACAAATCCATTTCACTGATAAAAGGATCATACAAGGTCCTTCAAATCTGGTTAACAGATCAGCTTTCCCACCAGATTTGCCAGCTCTCTGAAAGCTTGGCTGAAATCTCATAGAATTACTAAACTTATCCAGTTCTCTAGGCGGTGAAACAAATCTCAGGGCAACCAGTACCGGAAAAGGAGAAAGTTGGACACTTGTGTGTGAGGTGGCTTTAAAGACAAGGCACCTGGTTTTCTCTCATTTCCAGATAGCTCAGTAGGAAGATTTTTTTGTTTTGCACTCCTGCAAGGTTGGAGTACAAAAGCCAAGATCAAAGGGAGGAGCCTAGAAAAAGAGATGGTAGGTACAAAAACTTGGGTCCCTTCGGACATTTGGAGCAAGGAGGGTATGAACCACCAGTACTGCAACTCACGAAACGTAGCCCAAGCTCTGGCAATAGGGCTACACAGCTTAAAAGAAAACTTGCTGTGGTTTGGTGGAGAACCTTCCACAAATCCCAGCAGGAATTTATTTCCATCTTAATTGTATTTTTCATGAATGCAGCATTATCTAATCAGCCAGGATTTACACAGAAACATACAACTCAAAAAGCTGGGTTTTACCCCAAATCTGGGTCCTTTTGCCATGAATCCCCTCATTGGCCCAGAAGCAATTTCACTCTCCTTGCCTGTGACATCACAAGGATATTCCCCTTGGTCTCAGGTTTCTGTTGAGGTTGTTTGGCAGAGTTTAGTGTAAGGAAATTGTTAAGTATGGTCCTTAATAATAATAATAAACTTTCCTTCTAGTTATGCAGCAAATAAAAACGGTTCAGTCAGGAACCTACAGAGCAGATTGAACTACAGTCTCCACTAGTAGACCACACCTTACCTGTTAGTTTACCTCAACTGGCACTTACAGTATTTGTTTCAACACATTCACACAGAGACTCTGATAAATTAGAAAGAATAAAATGTTTCAGTTAACTCACAGTTCTTCTCATATAAAAACAAACATTATATTTTGTGGAAATGTTAACTTGTTATGCTACTGAGCTTAACGGTTTTATTAACTAACGGACTGGTTACATTGCTAACAGAACACACCAACGGTTCACTTCTGACTCCATAACTCTAACACAGACAGAACCATGACTGAAACTTGACTGGAAAAAAAGGCAGGAAAAAGAATCTGGGTAGAGAGGGAACTATTGGCTTTTACTGAGTGGATTGGATTGGCATTCACTGCCGCTCCCTCCCAGCCAAAACCTCATAAAGGCATCATGTGAGGGTGCAATATATCCAACAGTTTTGGTCCCGATCCTCAAGGAAGAGGATGGTTTGGCAAGTGCATCTCCCACAGAATTATTAGTTTTCCCCCACCATGCTCCCTTTAGTGCCTCATAGGTTTCTTCCTGGCCTCTAGTACAATACAGGCATTTGTGTTTTAACATTCTTTGCCCCAATGCTCTGGAAAAGAATAACTCTTGGCCTGCAACACAGGGTAATGCGCCCTGGTATTCATGTTTATTTCAATCCATTTTATGCCAGCCCTTTCTTTTTCTTTTTCTCCTCCCCCTGCTTTCTGGAGTGTGTGTACAAAGTCTTTCATACCCCTCGTCACTCATCTTTTACAACCATGACTTTAGTGTTGAAACTTTAGTGTTAAGAATTTACACTGAGAGGGATGGAAGAAGCAGCAGCCCGAAAGGGGGAGCAGGTGGAGGGACAGGGGGCGAGACAGACGCTTGTGTTTCTTTAAAAAAAAAGAAAGGAAGAAAGAAAAGAAATCAAAGGGTATCAAACCAAAGCGCGCACCACCTCTTGTGTATTCTTATTCCACAATTCTTTGAAGTTTTAATCTCTGGAAAAAGAAAAGCTTTTCAGACACTCAGTGGCAAAAACTCAGGATTGTAAGTTTTGACTCGCGGTTCACAAACGGATCTCGTTCATTTCCTGAAATTAGCACTAAGTGAGTTTAAATTTGATCCTTTGCTTCCACTGTGTCAGTGCTCAGGGAATGGTTTACCCACACCTCTCTCTTCCTCCCTTCCTTCCTCTGTATCCCACTTTAAAAAAACATGTAGCTGAAAGCTCACTGCATTTATATATGTAAAGCAGAGAGCCTGCCAATCTTCTTTGTTTCCATTTGCTGGGATCTTGCAGCTTCTCCATCTCCTATGGAGCATGGATATGTGGCTCTTTTTGAATATCCTAATTCAAATGAAACAGAGAACAACAATGAAAAGCCTAAACCCAATTTTTCCATCCAACACTAAATGCTTGCAGGAGAGCTGTTTACGACTTTACATTGTTTTGTCCAAGGGCATCGTTCCATAAAGCTCCCTTTCTGACAGCAGGTGTGTACCTTGCCTCTAGCCGAGTCAAAAACATCACATATAAGCTCCAGCCAATTAAGATGTATTAGCAATAGCAGCCAAAGACTGACTGCTTCTTCTAACGCAGTATCTGAAAATTCACCCTTGTTCTGAAAGCAATCCTCTCTTCCAGCCCACTTAAGGCTCTAGTCTCTGATCCCACAGTCTCCGAAGCTTCAGAGCCTCAAAAATTACTTTTAATTATAAATTAAAGGAGTTACAAAAGGAGTTATAGTACGGATGCCCAAAATGTAATTAGTTACTATTCTAGTTATATTTTAAAGTAACCTTAAAAATAAGTAGATTTTCCATTTCTAAAAGTGCTTTTTTTTCATAAGCGTGTAAACAGTTACTTGTAGTTACTTTCAAAAATCAGAAAGTTTTACGTTAGCAACAAAACACACACACACAGAAGCCTGCACCTGTACTGTATTATATCCCTCCTCCACCATTTAATGAGGCCACATTCCCATAACTAGAACAAGAATTAAAAATTTGTAATTGTAAAACTAACTAAAGCCCAGTACCTGTAAAAGTCACGAAAAGTTACACTGGAAAAGAAGTCAAGTTATTCTTTATTCAATTGCTACTGTAATGTAACACAGTTATCTTTGTTGTTTTATTTTACACTTTAAAGCAAGAATGCAGGATGGTTAAGAAACATAATTAAAAAAATAAAACAAAAGAAAAACAAACTGCAAACTATTAGAAACATCATGATCATCAAAAGATTATCACATCATTTAAAGGGCCAGTTGAAGAAAAAGCAGGGGAAGTGAGAACTGATTAAAACTTTGAGGATCACAACTTTCAGCACAGAAGCCTGATCTCAGTCTGTACCTTTTTGGTTCAGCTGTAGGGGTTCTGCCTTTGGCTGGAGTGATACCCTGCAGATTGAAGGGTCCCATTCAAGTGACCATTTCTGGTACAATCAGGTGCGTGTGTTTGCAGCTGTTTGACTGCACCCTTAGTTACTTTTATAGTTATGGGGGTGTGATCCTGCTAAATGGTGGTGGAAGAATATCACACTAGGGATGTGACAATGAACTTCTCGTTCTTGGTTATTTTCCTACTCTCGCTGTACCAAACTCCCTGATGAGAGATTTTGCCAAACGCCACTAAGACTACAGGAGAAAGCAAATCAGAGTAAGCATTGCACCCCTGGTACTTCTCACCACTTAGAGAAGTGCAGTGCATGCAACAATAAGGAACACAAGATGGGATCTGCAACAAAATGCTGCAGCAGAAAATACTTCTGCTGAGGCAGTAACTCTGTTCCATTCTCCCCTTTTTAAGTTAACCCTCTCAAGGGTATGTGTTGGTTTACAGCCTTGGTAATGATCTTTGCAAATTTTCAAGACCAAGAGTAGTAGCCTGATGGTTATGGAGGTGTTTACTGGGAGCTACAGGTGAAATTTACACCTAGGGAATCCCTCATCTATTAAGTGTTCAAACAAGAAAGAAAGAAAGAAAGAAAGAAAGAAAGAAAGAAAGAAAGAAAGAAAGAAAGAAAGAAAGAAAGAAAGAAAGAAAGAAAGAAAGAAAGAAAGAAGACACGTATCTGAGGTGTTAATTAGAATCTCAATTCAGGTGCTCACCTTGTTGAGTGAAAGCGCCTGTTGAGTAATTGCAGGAAAGGGGCCCATTTCAGACAGAGCAGTAATTATTGAATTAGTAGAAAAGTTCAAGTAGAGATTCAGATTTCCAGTCATTACAGAGTTTTCTGAGAATCCGAACAGCTAATCCTGGAAGGGTTCGGCTTCCTTCTCACCCGTAGGCAGGGATGTTGGAGTTCTTTACGGAAGGCTTAAGTTTCTTAGGAAATACCTCCAGACTTTTTGGTGTGTTTGTGTGTGTTTTTAATATGTTTCTGTTGGTGAAGATGGAAATACTTGGTGCAACCAATTGAACCAATTCTTCATGGCTTACTGGCAGAGGACATTTGATGCTGTTGTCTTTATCAGAAGTCTGTTCTCTGATTTCCCATTCAAAAGATCTGAGGTAGTTACACTGAGTCTTCTTAGTTCAGATGTGCAACATATTTGGAAAAATCACAGTTTATATAAAAAAATTTTTTTATTTAAATAGTGAAAATTATATATATATATATTTAAAAAATTAAATCAATCTCATTTAAATCAAATCCATGTTGCTCATGGTATGGCTTTTCCAACTAAAGCAAAGAGGAAAGCATGCTACTTATATACTGCCCCATAGTGCTTAAAGCATTCTCTTGGCGGTTTACAATTTAATTATGCAGGCTACACATTGCCCCCTCCTCAGCAACATTTGTGGTGCCTCAGTGGTGCCTTGACTTACGAACTTAATCCGTCCCAGAAGATGTTTGTAAGTCGAAAAGTTCTTAAGTCAAATCAGCATTTCCCATAGGAATGCATTGAAAACCGATTAATCCGTTCCGGCTGTTTTTTGTTCGTATGTAGAGGCGCCGTTTGTAAGTCAAAGCATTAGTTCCCATAGGAACTAATGCAAAACCGGTTAATCCGTCCTCTACCACTAGGGGGAGAATTTTTTTTTTTTAACCTAAGATGACTTCGGTTAAAAAAAAGGGCAGGAAAGGAGGGAGGGAGGGAACGAACACCTTTAAAACCAAGCGGCTTTAAACCAAACCAAGCTCCTTTTAAACCAATTTTTACATTTTAAAATTACAGTACCAGGCAGTACCAGGCAGTCCAAAGTCCATTTCCCGCTTTCCCTGTGGGTTTTTTTGTTCGTAAGTCAAAGCTCCGTTCGCAAGTCAAAGCAAAATTTTGCGAACGGAGCTGTTTGTAAGTCGAAATGTTCGTACGTCTGGGCGTTCGTAAGTCAAGGCACCACTGTACCAACCTCAGAAGGACAGAAGGCTGAGTCAACTTCAAGATGGCCACCTGGGATTGAACCTGGGTTGTGAGCAGAGTTTTGGCTGCAGTTCTGCAGTTTAACCATTGCGCCACGAGGCTACTGGAGACTTGGAATGCTGCTCCCAAATGAAGAAGAGTGCCCTGGGCTAGATCAGGGTTGAGCAAGACCACAGGTTACGAGTAGCTCCCGCCCAATTTTGTGTCCACCTGAGCCTAAATGTCTTTCATTTAATAAATGAGAGAGGCAGGATGATGCTCCTAGAAGTCTTCGAAAAGTGCAGTTCTTCCTCCAACACAAAGCACACACACCACTTTTATTTCGTTCAATATATATGGTATGAGGTCCGGGATGGTATGAGGTCTCCTGCCTTGGGCAGGGGATTGGACTAGAAGACCTTCAAGGTCCCTTCCAACCCTACGACGATTGTGTGATTCTATGATAAAGAATTTTAGAAACCCAGAAGTGGATTTCAGGCCGCTTCTAGTTTCGGTTTTGATGAAATGTCCTGGGAGGGAAAATCGTCCCTGGAACTGCTCACCATCTGCTTGGACAGAGAGACAGCTAGGCTGTCTCCAGATGAGGGTTTTATTATACAACCATCCTGCCTCATTCTCAGAAATATTTATGAGTTCTAGAGATGGTCATCTTCATTTTGTAATCCTCCTGAGTTTCCCATTGCTTCCTCCATCTGTTATGGAGTAAACGTTAGAACAGCTTCACGGTGGATTTAGACTGGCAGTGGCAGGAGTTTCTGTCTGGAAACACACATCATCTGATTTGGGGCCAAACCAGAAAATCCAGAGAGCACCATTAGAAGCTGATAGCAATTCGATGAAGCCTGACCAATCAAAATTGCCAACAAAGCCCATACTTATGTCCTGATGACCAATGACAAAATAAAACAGTTAATTTGACAGATTAATGATGATGATGATCATGATGGTGATGATGATGTGCCATCAAGTCAATTCTGACTTATGCATTCTCTTCTTCTGGGGGTGCCCTGGGACTGTGCAGCTTGCCCAAGGCCACACTCTTCTCATAGGAGACACAGTGGGGAATAGGGCGGTGGAAAAAGTTATTCTAGGGCAATCACACATCTTTCAGCACTTAAGGAATTCCTGCTTCTAATCATGCACTATTTGTACTGTGTGCTTTGACCCTTAAGGCATGTGTTCAAACTTGATAAAATTTATTTTCAGTTTTTAAATTTTTTTTTACAACTATGGCACCATACTGAGGCATGTGTACATTCAGACATGAATGCATGCACGCAGACACATAGAAAGAGGGGGGGAGAGAGTGAGCCTCCCAGCATGGCAAAACCCAATGCCTTGAAAACAGAAGATACTATGGGGATAGGATGGAGATATTATGGGAGGTGTGTTTAATAATCTATATGTATTATTTATTTATTTTTTAATTAAATTTATACCCCACCCGTCTAGACCGAAGTCTACTCTGGGCGGCTAACAATAATAGATAAAATAAAAACAATATAAGAAAATAAAAAACAACAACAGTAGTAATATAGTTCAAGATGGGAAAAATATTCAAGTGATGACAGGAGGGAAAGCCTGCTTAAAGAGCCAGGTCTTAAGTTTGCTCTTAAAAACACCCAGCGAGGGAGCCAGACAGATCTCTGGGGGCAGATTGTTCCAAAGGCGAGGGGCCACTGCTGAGAAGGCCCGGTTTCTTGTTCTTTTTCTCCGGTCCTCCCTCCGCGTTAGGCCCCTCAGCCGCCCCTCCTGGCTAGAATGAGTGATTCGGGTAGATCTAGGTGGGAGGAGGCGTTCTGCTAGATATTGAGGTCCTAAACCATTTAGGGCTTTATATGCCATCATTAACACTTTGAAATCAATGCAGAAATGAACGGGCAGCCAATGCAAGGCAGGCAGAGTGGGGAAAATATGCTGATATTTTCTCACCCCAGTGAGAAGTCTGGCCGCCGCATTCTGCACCATTTGAAGCTTCCGCATCAATCTCAAAGGTAGCCCCACGTAGAGTGCGTTACAGTAGTCTAATCTCAAGACTACAGGCGCATGGACCAGAGTGGTGAGCGCCCCAACATCAAGATAGGGACGCAGCTGGGCAATCCGCCAGAGATGGAAATAGGCGGAGCGGACCACTAACGCTACCTGGGTTTCCATGGTGAGCGTCGGATCCAGATGGACCCCCAAGCTGCGAACCTCACTCTTCGTGGTGAGAGTCAATCCCCCAAAAGAGAGGGAGTTATAGATATAGATTAAATGTATGGTGACTGAACAATTAGAATAAACTCATTGCTTGTTTTGGCAAGTATTAAGCACCACCACTCTCGTACAATCAAAAAGGACATTCAGTGTTCTATTATATTCATTAACCACATTTCTTTGTAGCTTTCTCACTTATTCCTCAGATATGAACCCAGGAGTCCAATAATTAAAGCTTGGCTCAAATGTTACTGTCTCCCTGGTGATTTCCTTGTGCAAGCTGAAGGTGTGAAACTCTTTTCTTTTCTTTTTTCATCAGCTTGCTTACCAGTGTGATTGTCCTTTCATTTTTCAGTCAGGTTGCTTCTGACAGCTCCAAGGCACTCATGCCAAACTGTATATTTGATTTGGGATTTAAGGGTTCCCGTTTCAGAGATCTCATTGAAGTGACAAGAAATTGCCATGTTTTCTCACCTATCCAGATAGAGAAACAAATCTCAAGGCGAGCAGCGTTGGAGGAGTAAAATTATGATTTTTGTAGGCCAGGTCTCTAGGGATGTGCATGGCAGAAATGTCTGTTTCCGTTTTGATTTAGTTATTATTTATTTATTTAAAATATTTTTATCCCACCTTTCTCCTTAAAAAGAACTCAAGGCAGCTTTCATCATTAAACAGACAAGATTTAAAAACTAAAAACAGTAGATACACAAATATATAAAAAGAATTAAAGAAGTATTACATTAAAAAACAGTAAGAAAATCAATACAGAAACACATTTAAAACAACAATCCATTAAAAAAATTCCTCTCAGGCTGCCAGTCACTAAGGAATAGCCTGCCTGAAGAGAAAGGTCTTTGCCTGCTTGCGGAAGAACAGCAATGATGGGGCCAGTCATGCTTCCTGTGGGAGGGAGTTCCAGAGTCTGGGAGCAGCGACAGAGAAGGCCCTCTCCCGAGTCCCCATCAGACGCACCTGTGAAGGTGGTGGGACCAAGGGAAAGGTCTTCCCTGATGATCTTAATACCTGAAGAGGCTCATAAAGGGAGATGCAGTCCTTGAGTTAGTTTGGGCCCAAGCTGTTTAGGGCTTTATAGGTTAAGACCAGCACTTTGAACTGTGCCCGGAAATGGATTGGCAGCCAGTGGAGCTGCTCTCTCTCTCTCTCTCTCTGTATGTGTGTTGGGGGGGGGGGCAGCCCCACATAGAGCATGTTACATTAATCCAGTCAAGATGTAACTAGAGCATGCATCACCATGGCCAGATCAGCCTTCTCAAGAAACAGGCACAACTTGCACATTTCTTTTAACTGTGCAAAGGCATTCCTGGCCACCCCTGAAACCTGGGCATCCGGGCTCAGAGATGAATCTAGGAGCACCTCCAAGCTGCACACCTGTGTTTTCAAAGGGAATGTAACCTCATCCAGCACAGGCTGCAACCCTACTCCTTGATCTGCTTTTCGACTGACCAGGAGCACCTCTGTTTTGTCTGGATTAAGTTTCAGTTTATTCACCCTCACCAGTCCATTTCTGACACAAGACACTGATTTAGAACTGAAACAACTTCCTTGGAATTAGATGGAAAGGAGAGACAGAGTTGGGTGTCATCAGCATACATGTGACACCAAACCCCAAAACTCCAGACAACCTCTCCCAGCGGTTTCATGTAGATGTTAAATAGCATAGGGGACTAAACGGATCCCTGAGGGACACCACAGACCAAAGGGCAGGGTGTTGAGCAGGAGTTCCCCAACACCACCTTCTGAGTTCACCCCTCCAGGAAGGACTGGAGCCACTGTAAAACAGCGCCTCCAGGTCCCATCCCAGAGAGATGGCCCAGAAGGATACCATGGCCGATGGTATTGAAAGTCACTGAGAGGTCCAGCAGAACCAGTAGGAACACACTGCCCCTGTCCAGTTCCCAGAGTAGATCATCCACCAAGGTGACCAAAGCAGTCTCTGTCCCATAACCAGGCCTTAAACCAGATTAAAATGCATTTAGATAATCCGTCTCATCCAGGAATCCCTGGAGCTGCAAAGTCACAACCTGCTCCAGCACCTTGCCCAAGAATGGGATATTAGAGACGGGCCAGTAATTATCCAGTACTGTGGGGTCCAAGGAAGGCTTTTTCAATAATGATCTTATTACAGCCTCCCTTAAGCATGCTGGGATGCTACCCTGCTGGAAGGAGGCATTCACTACCCCTTGGACCCACTCGGCCAGTCCCTCTCTGGCAGCTTTTATAAGCCAGGAAAGGCAAGGATTCAGGAGATAAGAGGTAGCCTCCCCCTCTCCAAGGATCCTGTCCACATCATCAGGCTGCAAAAACTGAATCTCATTCATCAACACCGGACAAACAGGAGCCATAGTTACATCGACAGGACCTGTATTAATGACAGCATCCAAGTCAGAGTGGATCCGAGCGATTTTGCCTGCAAAGTACTGTGCAAATTTTTCACAGCAAGCTACCGAGTGGTCAACATTACTTTCCTGTGGGCCATGATATAAGAGGCCCTTGACCACTTGGAAGAGCTCCGCTGGGCAACTCTGGGCAGACGCAATGGTGGCAGCAAAGAATAACGTCTTCACTGCCACCACTGCCACGGAATAGGCCTTACAATGTGCTCTAGCCTGTGTTCGGTTGGATTCACTCTGAGTTTTCCGTCATCGTCACTCTAGTCTCCATCCCATTCGTTTCATCACCACCAGCTCCCCAATAAACCAGGGGGCTAGTTGGATCTACTTCATGGGAGGGAATGCTTAGGAGCGATTGTGTTAACCGCCCTGACCATTTTCCCATTCCAGAGATTCAACATAATTGCCTGCCGAGACAACAGGAAACACCCCAAGAGGAAACCATTTGAATCCATCAGCCTTCTGGGGCAGGACATCTTAATTGGTCCCCCACCCCTGCAGAGGCTCCAAGTTCCAGTAAGTCTAAACCCCACCAGATGATGATCTGTCCATGACAATAGAACAACAGAGGGTTCCTTCACACCCAGATCACCAACGTCTACTCCAGTACAGAAAACCAGGTCTAAAGTATGGCCTGCAGCATCAATGGGGGCAGAAACGATTTGAGACAGACCCATGGTTGTTATGGAGGACATGAATTCCTGAGCCACTCCTGACAAAGTTGTCTTGGCATGGATGTTGAAGTCCCCCAGCACAACAAGCCGATGAGACTCCAACACCACCCCTGAGACCAGTTCAGCGAGCTCAAGAAGGAAGACTGTTGAGCAGTGGGGGGTACACCAACAAAATCTCTATTTTGTCCCGAGACCCCACTTATTCAAACCCGGCAAACTGGGGGATGTGACACCTGGTGACGGGGAATAGAATCATGATGGACCACCTCCCCAAACCCCCCAGATCTTGCCTGCTGCTGCAAAAAGAATCCTGGTGGACAAAGCTGGGTGAGATTGAAACCCCCAGCCTCATCCAGAATTTCCAAGCTGGGCCTGGGGCAGTCTGAGGGGCACATGTGACCCCATGAGGCAAAGTACCATCCCTAGGATCCTTTGGACCACATCCCACATATTAGAAAAAAAAGTTGAGCTTAGAAAAACCCCTTGTGCCTTCAATGGAGCATGGTGGACCATTTCTGCAATCATCTGACCCAAAGCAGACCTCTCTCCCAAGCCTCTTTGCCTGCCCAGCAGCTGACATCACCTACCTTCCCCCCATGACATCATTAAGACACCTCCTGGCCTCAGGTTTAGGCCTTAAGTCTCAGGGAAAAGCATGATACTGATGGGGCAGCCCCAGTGAGAATATATCAACGAGGGTGGTTGTGTCATTTACTCTTGTTGTGCATTAGAGCCTAGTATTAAAATATTAAGCCTGTGTGTAAATGACCATAGGCCCCAGTATCCAATATTTGATGGTCATAGTATTTTGAATTATTTGTCTACTAAAACAGTCTCCCTCTTTTCCTAGCTGTGTGATTTGTTTTAAACCAAAAACACCTGGGATATATCCAGAATATTAAATGAATGGAAGATAACTTAAAGCCACTTACACAGTTTGGTTTATTATTAATTTGTCTGCAGCCTTTTGCTTGCAGAAAATAATTCTCTTCATTGTTTATTTCCCAATCCCCTTCACAGTTGTTTTTCAAAATTGTGGGAAAGAGGAAAAACATGTTAGATTTCAAACCTGTGCTGATTTATCTGATCCCTCCTTAAACCCATTTTTGACATATTTGGAAGCCTGAAAGAGTCCTTCAGGTGTGTGGGCTGCCACGTTCGCTTGGCAATGTTTTCTTTAGGAATTTAAGTGTCTGAACATTTATAATATTTAAAAGGATTTTCTAGCTCCAGCATGATACAGCTTGCCTTTTGGGGCAAACAGTTCTTGAAAACCTAATCACTAGTCCCTCTCAAGCTGATGATAAAGATATAAAAATCTAGAAGTTCAGGTACTCGGATTTTGAAGCTGAACAAAATTTGGAAATGGGGAACAGATTATCAGTCTGTTTGCACCACGATTTGTGCTTATTTTTTTGGGGGGGGGGGAACTTATGAGATGTATATTTTTCAAGAAAGTCTGCCATTTTTTCAAGATTGTTTGAAGGTCATTTCATCCTGGTCACTATGCCTCAGGAAATCTTTCATTTATCCTTTCTAGGGATATTATATACACGCATACAATAAATATATTGAGTACCTATTTCCATACAACTTTTATTTTTATTTAAATAAGAATTAGCCAATTGTGGCCACTCCCTATTAGCAGTGTAGTTCCAAAGAGTTCGCACTGTGAAAAATGTTGTTTGGCCCTGTTAAATTACTTGCACCCCCTTCTTTAAAGCCACATCGTACAGTAGGCAAACATTCACCCCCTCTCTCTTTACTTGTCCTGAGATTTTGTCTCCCTGGAGGAGGAGAGCAATTCCACCTGGCACTTGAGATCTGGAAACCAGAGAGATTATTTATTAGATTATATTTTATTTTGTTGCATTTTTTAAAAAATCAGCTCTTCTGTAAAATACCACAGAAAGTTATTATGTACATCCAGAGTAGACAATACCAGAACTTACCAAAATGCCCTCAAAACGTGCAAGCTTTCAGATACAACAGAATGCTTCATCAGGTAAAATGGTTTAAAATACAGGAGATAGGGGAGGAGGAGAAATGTTTCAACCATTAGGAAAAATATTGCTGTTTATGGTTTATATCCTGTCTCACAATGGAGTTTTGCAGGATGAATTGATTAGTCACTTCAATGTGTTGTGAAACATTTGATCATGTCTAGTGGTGTCTAGTATCCTCAGGGCTCGATACTTCTGGACCTCTCAGCGGCTTTCGACACCATCGACCATGGTGTCCTTCTGGATAGGCTGGCTGGGTTGGGAGTTGGGGGCACTGCTTTACGGTGGTTCCGCTCCTTCCTGGCCGACCGTGTCCAGAGGGTGGTGCTGGGGGACAGTTGCTCTGTCCCATGGCATTTATGTCATGGGGTTCCTAAGGGCTCGATACTGTCCCCCGTGCTGTTTAACATCTACATGGAACCGCTGGGAGAGGTCATCAGGAGGTTTGGGCTGAGGAGTCAGCAATATGCTGACGACACTCAAATCTACCTCTCATTTTCCACCAATCCAGGTGAGGCGGTTTCTGTGCTGAACTCGTGTCTGGACCTGATAATGGACTGGATGAGGGTTAATAAATTGAAACTCAGTCCAGACAAGACGGAAATGCTGTTAGTGGGTGCTTTGCCGGACAGGCTAGAGGGCCATTTCCCTGCCCCAAATGGGGTTACACTCCCCCTAAGGGGCAGGGTCCGCAGCTTGGGGGTGCTCCTGGACCCCAGTCTAACTCTGGAAGCCCAGGTGGACTCGGTGGCCAGGAGCGCCTTCCTTCAGCTGCAGAAATTATACCAGCTACGGCCCTACCTGGACGAGCAGAGTCTCATGACAGGTACGCATGCACTGGTAACATCCTGTATAGATTACTGTAATGCGCTCTACGTGGGGCTGCCTTTGAAAATGGTCCGGTGACTGCAACTGGTCCAGAATCGAGCTGTGTGGCTGGTGAGTGGTGGGGCCGCTAGGGAACACATCAAGCTGATTCTGTTCAAATTACATTGGCTACCAGTTGCTGCCCGGGCCCAATTCATAGTGCTTGTTTTGACGTATAAAGCCCTAAATGGCTTGGGCCCTGGATACCTGAAGGACCGCCTCCTTCCATATGAACCTACCCGGCAATTAAGATCTAGCCAGGGGGCCCTTTTGAAAGAGCCATCCCTCAAGGAGGTAAGAGGGATGGCTTGTAGACAAAGGGCCTTTTCGGCAGCTGCCCCCAGACTATGGAATGCCATTGCAATTGAGATTTGTCTGGCGCCGACGCTGATGACATTTCAGCGCCAGGTCAAAACCTTCCTGTTCCAGAAGGTTTTTAATTGAAATAATATCAACTGTGGGTCCTGATGGCAATTTTTAGAGCATGGTATTTTTAATTGTATTTTTATTGTTTTTTATCTTTTTATCTTTTTATTGAATTCAAATTGTTGTAAGCCGCCCAGAGACCTTTAGGTAGTGTGGGCGGCATATAAGTTAAATAAAATAATAAAATAAAATAAATAAATAAATTCTGGGAGAGAAATAAGAGGACTGATGTCAGCTTCTGAAACCAGACAGAATTCAGTCTGAAGTTCTTTGGGTCTCTTCCTCCTCCATTAATCCACAGCCTTACTGTCAGTGATGGGTGCTGCCCACTGTGTCTGATGGGGCCAAACAGCAACCAACCGGTGGGCAAGCCAAGGGTGGCAGGAAGGTCCCAGGGCTAACGTGGTAACTCACGAGTATTCACATGCACACACAAACATCCACACCACATTCACATGGTCATTCACACACACAGAGGCATTCACCCAGGTACTGCCTCACCCTCACCCCATTCATGAACTCCACAGTTTGGCTGAGGAGCAGAAAAAAAATCATGCCCCCGAGAGAGAAACAGTTCTTTGCACCGCTGTTTCCCTCTTTGCCTGGTTTCAAAACTGGGCTGCTGGCTTAATCACTCTCCTTTTCTCCCTCCTCACAAAGAGTGCAATGAAGCTGGGAATTCCACCAGGCGGAACATAAGCAGCCTGGAGGGTGAGGCAGCCTGAACCTGAAGTGGAGAAAATGGACTATCCTCTACTGGCTATGTAGTTTTTAAAGTATATATTTAAAAAAATTAAATAGAAGATCTAAATAATTGTTATAAAACAGTGGGTGCAATTAAAACAATTTTTATTATATATTTATAATAATAAATATGAGCCACATGATGCACGAATTATATACTTGCTCGTGAAGATAAATGCCTGAGACATACAAAGCAAAGGTGTTCAAAGATAATATAATCGGCTAAAATTAATATACCCCTACCTATTCTGACCCTTTAACTCCATTTACGCATGATTCCTTACTGACTGGCACAGAAACATTACAGAACTGGCGGTGCACCCGTTGATACATGATGCTTAAGAGGGGAAAGAGACCAGAACAAGCTGTACAACGTGCATTTGTAACCAAAGGGTGGGTAACAGAGGGAGCTATGGAGAACGATCAAAGAATTATCTTCCACTTTTCTATGAATCTAGCCCCAAGCCCTCACAAGCTCAGAGGTTTCACATGTTTTTTAGGATCTACAGCTTGGCCCATCTCCATCAAGATTAGGGGGAAGCAAGAGACAAACGGTCCGCATTGAAGGTCTAGACTAGAGCAAAAAAGTTTGCACACAGAAGGTCCAAAGTTCAATCTGTGGGTAGCGAGGTCAGGAAAGGCCCTGCCCGACACCTCGCAGAATAGTTAGCAGTTGAAATAAACAGTAACCGGGTTAGGAGAATCAAGGTGTGATCCAGTAGAAGGGGTGAGAGATAAAGTAGAAGGCACACATTAAATATTCATGAAAATAAGGATATTCCTGTGTTATAGATTTAATGCCTCGGCACTAATGGGAGTGGTATATAAATTGAACTAACTAACTAACTAACTAACTAACTAACTAACTGATAGAATTTTGGAGGACTGTCTTTAATGAGGATCTCTAATGCTCACACCAAGCCACATATTTTTTAGAATTTGTTACGGAAAATCATGGCTGTTGAACTTGGATAAAAAGGAGACTGATACCCTGTATCAGAGGGCAGGAACTGAATCAGGCACCTTCTGCATGCTGACTATGTGCTCCATCACTAAGCTAAAAGTACATACTGGAAGCACACAAAAAGCATTGTCCAGAATGCATTGTCTACTGCTAGTTAGTAAGTTGGTGGCTGTATGTCCTTGGCTTACAAGAAGAATGATGAACACAAACTTCTTAACTAGCAGCAATTCACCACTGAAATCTATGCCATTGGACCTAATAAATAATAGCCATGTGCCATCAGGTCAATTCTGAGTTATGGCAACACTTTTCAGGGTTTTCCAGGTAGAGGATATTCAGAAGTGGGTTATAGAGATGGTGACAAACCACTGCTTTGGTAGTTCGTGCCAGTTCGTTTAGCAGCAGAACCAGTGCTCAGTGCTTCAAAACTCCACCTCCTCCAGTAGGCGCCCACTCAGAGGCAGTGCCTGGAGGAGGTGGGGCAGGGAAGTGAGGCCATCTTCTCCGAGTGGGCGCCCGCTACAGGAGGCGGGGCTTTGGAGTGCGAAACACTTGTTTGGCTGCTAAATGAACCAGCACAAACTTCCAAATCAGTGCATCATGCCCATATTTAGTGGGTTACCATTCCCTTCTTCTTGGATTGTGCAGCTTGTCCAAGGCTACACAGGCTGGCTCTTCTCACAGGAGGCATAGTGGGGAATCAAACTCTCAAACTCTGGCTCTGCAGCCAGACACCTAAACTACTGACCTATCTAGCCAGCCTTATTGGACTTAACACTGGTATAAATATTCAATTGGATTCTGGCCAGTATGTCATGAGCATTGTGCCCAGCAAATGTGATAGGTGCAATGAATATCATCATGCGCATTATGCTTTGCTTTAGAATTATGTTTTTTTTTCTCCAGAAGTGGCTGGATGGATTGGGTGCCAAATATGGACCTCATGCTATGTATTGTCCACTTCTCCTTTATTTTATTAGAGGGCCTTTAAAAAGGCAGATAGATCTTGAATTGGCTACTTGCCATGAGAAGTACAAATGGAAAATTGTTGTTTCAACGGTTGTAGACTCCTGATCACCAAGTTTCAATAATAACTAACCAGCTGTGACTCTCTTTAGTGATATCTGCTTGCAAATTTATCAGGGGACATCTTATAAACTACTGTTGATAGTGTGCTTATTGTATAGCTCTTCCATGTGATATCACAATTACATTCTTCAGTGAATACTTTATGTCAGGCAAACCAGCATAGTCTAGTCATATTAGAAAACATCCCAGTTTAGTGGTTTGGGCACCTTCTAGAATGTCATCCTGCGCTTCATGCGTGCATTAACTATTTCCATGAAAGAGATCTACTATTTTGCCATGATACAACAATGGACCTTAGCTGTCATTTTCCACCTGGTTTTCATGGGAAAAAGAAGTTTTCCTCACCAGAGAACACTTTAGCAAACTGGTCTTTCTATCTCTTGAGTTGTGATGCCAGTACGCACCTGTCTACCAAAGGCCTGTTAAAGGAGAAATGCTTGAAATAAATCATTCAGCAGGTTTTATGAAGCAGTACAGACAGAAGCCAGGAGCACTGTAGAAAGCAACACAGTTAGCGATGCTCAACAAAAATGAAAAATATCCCCTAAAGAAATGGAGGGTGGGAACTGGCAGGTGTTGTGAATAATCAGACCCACATTACATTGATGATGATTTGGACTTCTTGCGTACATAATCAGATTATATGTGCTGAAGACTATTAAAGGTAGGTCATAAAAATCAGTCCTCCAGAGTTCATATTAATAATTACCTTTTTGTTGTTTCATTGGCACAAGCATCTTTTTTTCTAGGGGAACTAATACCAACTAGCCAAACAAGTTGTCCTGTCAGGTGGCAGTGGTGAGGAAGAGAAGGAGCCAGACCGCTGAATAGTAGAATGCATGGTTTGCATCCAACCGGTGAAAGTTTAACCCATGGCCTCACAAAACCTTCTGAATCTTGTGAAGAACTTACACTGAGAGAATGCCCTTCCTTTTTTGTATGGAGTCGAAGGGAAATGATGACAAGGGGATGGGCTACCATGCTGTTCCTCCTCACTCATTTATTTAACAAAGGTTCCAGAGAGTGGCAGACCTACATTTTTGGGGCCCTGAAGCTTGAACTGTTATGTGGGCCCCTTCCCAACCAGCAATGAGATCTGGGTAACAACTGTTATCATCTTCAATGGAATTGTTCCACAATAGATCACCTCAATTTTAAAAAAGGTTGACTAAAATTGCTTCTGTGGCCCCTCTGGGATTAGGGGCCTAGAGCTTAAGCTTCAGGAGTTTCATAGTAGATCTGCCCCCGGTTCAAGAACAATAACAGCCCTATTCAATCGTTCCTTGTTTGTGTTAGTAAACATGTGGGGGGAAGCATGCTAGCCTACTCCCTCTGTGATTACTTCCATGGCCCTCCACACATAGAAGGCAACAGGTGGGACTGTGAAGGCTCTCTATGTGACTTTGAATGCTCTCTTTCCTTCAGACAGTTGTGCAAACACACACTCATCCCATACACAAAGGGATGGATGCCCACTTGGAGGCAGCGCCCCAGCTTCTCTGCCTTGCCCTCTGAGTGGGCACACACTGGAGGGGGTGGGGCTTGGAATGGCCAAACACGTGTTCAGCCGGCAAACAAACTGGGTCAAACTGCCGAACCAGCGGTTCAGGCCCATCTCTAGCCACCACCCACCCAATATGTCACAGGCTTGTCACCTCAGATAACATTGCCCACAGCTCTATTGAGGTTTGAACTAAATTGAGGTTGTAGAAGTGGGGCCCACTCTCACCATGCAGGAGGAGAAAGAGGCCGAGAGAGAGAGAGACAAAGAGCAGTTGTGAAGCAGCAGCTGTTGGCAACCACACGGATCCACACACAGCCATTTTAAGGAGAAAGTAACAGCAGCCACCAGGAACTGGCTCTTCGGAGCTGCCTCTTTCTTCAATTAACATCAGTATTCTTAGAGTCAAGGCTTTACAGAAGGGGTGACAAGAAAAATCATTTGTGCTAGTGATCCGTTCTATAGAGCCTTGACTCCCAAGTCTCTGTCATTAATTAAAGAGGCTCTGGAGACCCAGCCTCTGTTTTCTTCCCCTCTTTAGGATGGCAAATGTGACTCCCTTGCTAACACCCACTGTGACAATGTTCCTCCTTTTCCTCCCCATCCAGCTCTGTTGGGGCCTCTCTTTCCCTCCACCTACTGCATAGGGAGATGCCAACCTTTGGCTGACAGCACAACTGTTGTGCGCCTTCTCCCCTTTTTCCCTTTGCTGGTTTCTCCTCTTGTGCCAGGGTGTGTGTGTGTGTGTGTGGCTGTTGCCACCACTTGTCTACTACAGCCAGGGGAAGAAGAAAGGTGACAGGCACTATCTTGACCAGGAGTGAGTCGGTGAGTTGGAGACATGTGGCAGTGGCAGGAAATTTGCTGGCACTGGCAGCTGCCACCTGAGGTCACTGCCTCACCCACCCTAAGGGCAGGGCTGGTCCTGTGTACTATTGACTGAGAACCACTGTCTTATTGCATTTGGTCACCCTATACCACTTGCCATGATATAGTTAGGATAATTACAAAATCAGCCCTCTCTTAACTAGGAAGACTCCTGCCTGATTCCAAGAATTCTGTTTCTGTGATTCTATGAACCAGACTACATCTGAATAGGAAACCCATATATTAACTGAAGTAATAAATGTAACATTTGGGGATTCCAGTCTTACTGATCAAAACACATGCAACCACCCGCCCAAATGAAAGACAGAACTCTTTAATAAAGCTGTTCCCGATCTCTAGCCCACTTAGGACAGTTTTCTCCCCATCTCATTCAGTGCAGCAATGAAACACATGCCAAAATATGATCTCCCCATCTCCATGTGCCTGTACCAGAACATTATTATTGAGCATACTGGAAGTGGCATGGGCAGACAGATATTAAGGGTGACAGGCAGCTTTCTACAGAATTGTTGCAGCCATCTCAAGAGGCAGAATGTTGTCTCATAGTTCTAGTGGATTCTGTACAGATGTAAGGTTACTTACAGATCACCCCTCCGTTTTCATCTTTGCTTCTGCTTCATTGCCCACATATGGGTTTCTTGAGCATGAATTATTAATAACAGAATCATTTCTGAAATGCTGGATGAGGCGCCAATTGTTGTCAGGTTATAAATATGCTCCTTCTAATTGCATAGTTACCATTTGTGATACACATGGATCTAAGGAGTGATAATTGTTAGAGAGCTCTTTTCACCCCTCTCTTGGCTGTGGGAAGTTGATTCAGCTGCATGTACAGGGACGGAAGGAGTCTTCCTCTTTTAATTCTTCTTCTTCTTCTTTGAATAAAGTGAAATACAAGAAAATCCCCATCAATTTGGAGAGTAGGTTGGTCTATTGCAGTGAAAACGACAAACCGTCTTGAGGCATCACCAAGACAAACACCATGAACCACCAAGAAAGACAAATATGTGGGTAGGTCAAGGAACCACCAGAAAGACCAAAAAATAAAAAAAATAAAAAATTGCTAAAGCAAATTGAGCCCCAGCTCTCCAAAGAAGCTAAAATGGCTAAACTGAGGTCATTGTACCTTGGGGGTGTCATGTCAAGACAAGACTCGCTGGAAAAGACAATAAAGCCAGGAAAAGCGGAAGGCAGCAGGGAAAGAGGAAGATCTAGCATGAGATGGATTGATTCAACTGCCTTTCTCTCGTTCAGCTGCTTCTGATGCATCTGCCTGCCACCATTTGCCTTGCCCAAACACTTTAATTTGCAAGACCTGGACAGGGCTGTTAGTGACTAGAGATGGGCACAAACCGCTGGTTTGTCGCTTCATCCTGGTTTGTTTACTGCCACAACAGGTGTTCAGTGATTTGGCATACATCCCCCTCCGACAGGTGCCCACCAGAAGAGGCGGGTTGTCAAACACCTGTTACAGCAGTAAATAAACCAGGACAAACTACCAAACTGGAGGTTTGTGCCCGTCTCTATTAGTGACCAAAGCTTTTGGAAGTCATGAATTCATAGGGTGGCCATAAATCAGAAATGTCTTGATGGCACTAACAAGTTTCATATGGTTTTAGCTTTCATAGACTGCAGCCCACAGGCAACTGGTGATGGGAGCTGCAGTCTACAAAAATCTATGCCAAAGGAAACTGATTAGTCTCTAAGGTGCCACAAGACTGTTATTTTATCCATGAATTTGTTTCCAGCACAAATTCCATGCGAGCGAGATTGCCACTGGAAATCACAACCTGATGCTTCCTAAAGATACAGCAGGAGGAGCTTAAGCAGCCAGTGGTTGTAATTATGGAGAATGCCAGGGCGATATTACCCCTCCCATGAAGATTCACCAGTTCCCGTAGAGGAAAACATTCAAGAGATGGTAAGGCATCTTTTATGGCTTTACTTTCAAGGGATGGATGAGCTAATATGACAGTGTACCTAGTCCATGACAATTTTACATGCTAAATACAAAGTCTTTGCACCTATTTTTTTATTTTTCCAGATGCAAACAGTGTGTCAAATTAGAGATGAATTTACCTTCCACAATGTGCATTGTCATATAAAAATAAGCATAAAGACTTTTCTTCGTGTTCTTCTATGCAAATAAGCTTCAAGGCAGACTTTGCCATATTTAGCGCATTCCCCTGGTTGAGTAGATAGGAAGTTGGAAGGAATATGGGTCTTTCAAAAAGGAAAGTTAAAAGAAAGCTTTTAAAACTTCTTTCTCACATGTTTTTAAAGAATGTTTCCATCTTCTGTGCATTGCATTGAGAGCCCTGGTAACCATAAGAGCAAAATATACTTTTAAATACCGACCTACCTACTCAGGGTTATTTGCATTTAAAGAATGCGCTCTCCCACTAAACTATGGAGTGGAGGCCAACGATGTATGGAGAAATGATCTGAGGATTAGAAGTACTGGTATCTGCTGACACCCATTGTCCAGTGCAGCAACACTAAAATATTTTTTTCAGATAGGCTTTTAAGCAGTAAGTGTCTCAGGAATGCTTTGTTTGTTTATTAAGTTACAGATTTTTAAAATGATTTAAAGTTGTTCTTAACCTTGGTTTTAATCTTGACATATGTTTAATTATTTTTTTAATATCTTTATCTGGCATTTTAAAGCTGTTGATTGTTGTATAGTTTTAGTTGTTTTTAAAGTTTTCGCCCTATGGGGCAAAAGGCAGCATATAAAATAATAGGAAGGAAGGAAGGAAGGAAGGAAGGAAGGAAGGAAGGAAGGAAGGAAGGAAGGAAGGAAGGAAGGAAGGAAGGAAGGAAGGAAGGAAGGAATTAGAAAAAGAATGTCAACCTCTCATGGAAATACATGGAGCAACTTGATACATTGCCTGAAAACCTCCTGCTTAGCAAAGTAAGTTGCAACTATTCATCAAGGTTAACGGATCAACGAATATGAATATACGAATATTTTTCGACGAATCGACGAATCGATCTGTCGATTCATCTGCACTTTAAACGGCTATAACAATGGCCCCCAACCACCTAGAGACACCAGATTTTCAGGGAAGCTTCCTCAGACGCTTTCCTACAACTTCTGAAAGATCAGTGAACATTGGATCACGGACCCCCACGTTATATAGTCAGAAAGAGGACCACCCCAGGAAAGCTCCCCCCAGGTACTTAGAGACTCCAGAATCACAACGGAGCTTCCTATGTCTTTCCCCAACACACCTGCCAACTTTGGTGAAGATTGGATCCGTTTTGATCCATTATTCATCAAAGTTAATGGATCAACGAATATGAATATACGAATATTCTTCGACGAATTGACAAATTGATCAGTCTATTCACCTGCACTTTAAACAGCTATAACACTGGCCCCCGATGACCTAGAGACACCAAGTTTGCAGGGACACTTCCTCAGACACTTTTCTACAACTCCTGAAAGTTTGGTGAACATTGGATCACGGACCCCCAAGTTATATAGTCAGAAATCTCCCCCCAGGTACTTAGACTCCAGAATCACAACGGAACTTCCTATGTCTTTCCCCAACACACCTGCCAACTTTGGTGAAGATTGGATATTGGACATCCAGGTTATTCATGCACAAATTGCCCCCCCCAGGAGAGTTTGCCACATGGCACAGAAGCCCATTCTGCCTACCGGCCGTCGATCAGCTAATCAGAAGCCGATAGGCAGCTGCCACCCCAACAGCCTACCCCCACACACCCTTCCTTTCCCTACCTTAGCCCCCACCCCACTCCCACCAACACCCCCTTACCTTAATAGCAGCTGACGAGGTCTCCATCAGGCCTTCGCAGCCACGGCGTGTAAAAAGGGAGACTAAGGGAATCCAGGCTGCCCTTTGCAAAGATGGCAGCTGCAGCTTCCCTACCCTAAATGAAGCTGCAGCTGCCATCTTTGCAAAGGGCAGCCAGTCTCCCTTTTTACATGCCTGGCTGCGAGGCCAGAAGACCTCGGCAGCAGCGATTAAGGTAAGAGGGTGTCGGTGGGGGTGGGGTGGGGTGGCGTGGGGCCTAAGGTAGGGAAAGGAAGGGGGTGGGGATAGGCTGTGGTATTGGGTGGCTGTGTGGGGTGGGGGCTGCCTTTCTGCTGCTGATCAGTTGATCGGCGGCCGGTAGGCAGAATGGTGGTGTTTGTTTGTTTTTTAATACGAAGGACGAATAAAAATGGGTAAATATTCATCCCTTTGTATTCGTGGGGGTCTCTGGAACCCACAAATATGGATCGATGAATATTTAACGAATCGGCTATATTCGTCGGAAAAAGCGATCTGTTTTTATATTCGTCCCCATCTCTAATCAGGATGGTCCCTTCCCTGTTATCCTTTTGAAAAAAGCTAAAGACCCATCTCTTCAGGCAGGCTTTTAACAGTTATAACTGAATCCCTGAACCCCATTTTAGCAGATAATTTTAATCTTTTCATGTTTTCATGTTTTAATCTTTTAATTTTATTTTAATGCATATATTGTTTAATTTGTCTTTTAATATTTAACTTATTGTGTTTTTAATTGTGTAAATTTTAATGTTGTGAGCCGCTTTGGGTCCCTTGTATGGAGAAATGTGGCATCATCATCATCATCATAAAAAAAGTACCAGGATTTCAGCCATGGATTTGAAAAGCCATCCTTTCTCCAACAACTCACTCTCATTGTACGTTTATTTCCAGGTTCACGAAACACATGCATAAGACCTCAACACACAGCCTGCAATGAAAATGTTGTGTGTGTGGGGTTTTTTTACATGTCATGTCCACAACAATGCTGTGTATAAATGTATATATATAAAACATGCTAGACTAAGGCTGAGCAACTCTGAAAGCTCTAAAAACCAATTTTCCACCATCAAGGCACACCATGGTTCCCTTGAAATGGGAAAGTGGGTTTTTTTAAAATCGATTTCTATTTTCTAAAATATAATTCCAGTTTTGTTTCAAGAGGTTTTTGAGTGTCCCGTCCCATTTAATAGCAAAATTACTGCTCCAGGAAGCTTCCAGAAGTAGAAAACAAATATATATATATATTTAAAATAATGTTTCCACATTCATTTGGACATGGAATGGATGGGAAAGGCAGGAGAACTCTGGACTAAAATGGACTAGAGGACTGCCTATGGGTCAAAGGTCACATTTTCTCACTGTGTGAGAAAAAAGTATTACTAGTCGTTGTACCAAAGCTATTCTACTCACTGACTTTACTGCAGATTCTCTCTCCAAGTTATGAGAGTAGTCCTAATACAGACATGAGATGACATGTGACTTGTTTACTTCACCCCGGATGGCCTCCTGGGGCAGATGCCATGATTAAAGTGCAGCATCCGGATGTGCTCCACTTGGATCATGGCATCTGCCTTTTTTTTTTTTTAATTTTAGGGGTTTTTTTTTAAAATGCCATTTATTTTAACCACAGTCTTTACTTAGGAAGACTGAGCAAGGGTATTAATAGATAAGACCTTTTGAAATTCGTTAATTTGTAGGGTAGCCGTATCTCATAAGTGACATGATGGTATGTAACACCACCACACTACCTTGGGAGATCATCAAAACTGGAAGGCAGAAAGCTAAATATAATGCATACATTCTCCCTCCCTCCCTCTCCCCCTCTCTCCCTCTCCCTCTCCCTCTCTCTCTCTCTCTCTCTCTCTCTCTCTCTCTCTCACACACACACACACACACACACACACACACACACACACACACACAGCCTACCTTAATCACATGGTGGGGGGGGGGCAGGGAATGATAATTCTTGTTCCTCTCTACCAGAGCATGTGGAGATAATCTCAAGCTTGATGAGTATGTGACTCAACCCTATGGTGCTATATTTTACTAGACAAAAGTTGCATTGATGGGATCATTATGATGTTGTCAAGCCTTCAGTTGCCTTTTTTGTTTGTTTCATTTCATTCCTGCTCTGACTCATTACAAGACTGTGAGCACCTAGTCACTATCTCTCTCACACACATACACATACACACACATACACAGAGAGAGAGAGGGAGGGAGGGAGACTGTGAGAACTTTGGGCTGTGAAAATTTCCCAGTTCAAATTGTGTTGCTTTTTTCCTGAGTGCCACCTACCTTTCCTTCCCATCCTCATTTTGCATTGGGTTGCAAGATATTGACCTCTCCCTGGAAACACTTTAAAATGCATTTTCCTCCAGTGTATACATTTGTTTGGATCCTCCCACTTTTGGGTTTTCAAGGAAAGAAATATTCAGAAGTGGTTTACCATTGAAATACTAATAATCTGAGATAAGCAGATGGTGCCATATTACTGACAGAAAGCAGCAATGCTTGAAATGTTTCCTGATGAAGACGAAAGAAGAAAGTGCAAAAGCAGGACTGCAGTTGAATATTAAGATGACAAAAATCATGTTTACTAAAAAATTACATAATTTCAACAATGAAAAATCAGCATTATTAAAAATGTCTATCTCAGTTCAATCATCAATCCAAATGGGGTTTGCTACTAGTTAATCAGAAGACTGTGTCTTGGAAGGGCAGTTATAAAGGAACTAGAAATGATTCTCAAGTGCAAAGATGTGTTATTGGACATCAAGACCAAGATAATACCAGTTATTGTGTGTGGATGTGAAAGCTGAAGAGAGAAGCAAGCTGACAGAAAAAAATTGATTTGTTTGACATATGGTGTTGCAGGAGAGCTTTACAGATGCCAAGGACCAAGAGAAATACAAGTTCAAATCAAGTCTCCCTAGAAGCAAAAATGACAAAACTGAGGCTACTTTGGGCACATCATGGGAAGACAAGAATCACTGGAAAGGAAAATAGTGCTAGGAAAAGTTGAAGGCAGCAGGAAAAGAGGAAGAGCAAATACGAGATGGATTGACTCCATGAAGGAAGTGACAGTCAAGAGCTGAGGGCCACTGATGATAGGACTTTTTATGAGCTCACTAATTGATAGGATCGCTATAAGGATGAAGTGGCTTGATGGCACATAACAACATTTGCTTACATAGTTTCACTTGATGCACACATTTCCACTACACATTTGTGTTTTTTTTTTTTTTCAGTTTTAAGTATTTTTAGCCGTTTGCTTTTTGAAATACACACTTTGTTTTGTGTATGCTTTCTTTATCCCATAAATCTCACAGGTATATGAAATCTTGAGATGAGATGTGTTCCTTTCATTCTTTTTAAACCATGTGTTTGGTTCTGTGAATTGACCTCACCTGTATATTTATTTACTTATTTATTTATAAAAAAATTTAGCCCACCTTTTTTTTAAAAAAAGGACTCAAGGCAGCTTACAACAGTGAAAGACAATATTTAACATTGAAAGCAATGAGTATATAATGGTGGTTAACATCCTTAAAAGACCATATTTAAAGCTAAGAACAAACAGGCATCTTACATCATTAAAAGCCAATATTTAAAGCTAAGAACAATCAGTATACAATTATTTAAAAAAATCAATAACACTCTGAGAAATGGAAAAATATGGAATGCTTCACGAATTTATGCGCAGGGTGGGTGTATGATTGGGCAAGACTTCCTTTGCATTTCATTTGGGTTTTTTGTTTTGTTTTTTGTATTAAATTAAATTAAAAATTCACCTTATTTTCCTGCTCTTTTACATTTTCAAAATGAAAAACCTGATAAACTTTTAGCAACCTGTTGCAGCCAGTAAAAGATTTCATTGCTCCTGCCATTGCTCATTTACCATATGGCATGCCATTCATCAGCTATGCCCTAATGAGAATTAACGTTTGCAGGTAATTTTCTGTTGATTGTCTTGGGATAAACAAAATTTTCATACTTGTTTTGCTAATATATTCAAGGAGGCTCACAGGGGGAAAAGATTAATCATCTAAAAAGCGAGCTGAGGCCTTTCATTATGCTAAAGGAGCCAAATATGATGAGAGCAAAGCCACTTGTTGCTATGACAGCAGATACCTTTCTGTGAGGTAAACGGTGCCTCTGAAGCTGATTGGCTACAATTAGATTATCATGATGACCAACAACAGGGAGTTAATTTCATCAGAATGAAGAAAGGATAGCGAATCCTGTTGTGATCCTACAAAAGAATTTTCATTAGAAGGGGACGGAGTCAGGGGTTTGCTGTCATTATATGGAATATGTTGCGCCTAATAAAATAATTTGGGTGAAACAGACAATAGAATTAGCCTAGCTCTTATTGCAGATATCCACATAATCTTTAATCTGTTTCCCACTAATGCCTCCATTCAAGGTAAAGAACCCCTTATTTTCCCCATAATACCTCTGCGACCAAACACTGTCATCATGTACCTGTGTATATAATTGGAGATAAGCTAATTGCAGGCAATTCAAAAGGGGCTGGCTGTGTTACAAATATTTGCCAGAAACACACACACTGAATGGAAAAATGGGCACCATCCATTTTTCACAAGAAAGTCTCAGCTAAATGCAGCTGCTGGCTCCCAAGCAGAGTAGGCCCACTGAATCAATGGGACATGCAAGTGTTGACTTACTGAGCTGACCAACAAGGATTGGACAATGAAATTGCGCAATGGATCACGTGGTTCCCATGGTGACCATTGCGTAACACACCCACTGAAGTATTTTGTGGACTTCTGCCTTGTCAGAATTAGAAATACCACTTTTTTAAACGTCAAGTTATCCAAGCATAGCTGCTCAACAGGATTTCAGCCACTGGATTTATTCTGTCTGGGATTAAAATTTGGGTGTTGTCCTTAATCTTCATAAAAATCAGAAAAGGGCCGCATGGTCTCTAAAGCAATATGAAGGCAGGAGCAGTTGATACCTTTATTACACCACTTTTTTTTTTAAAAAAATCAAACAAACAACAAACAGCTAGCTTTCGGTAATTCATCTTCTTGAGGCTGTGCACCAAGTTCTTGAGGGTAGTTCCAAAAAATTTATGCCATCTTTCCATGAAAGGCGATTAGCAACATAAAGATGAAACAGGAAAGAGGAAAAAGAACAGCTTGAAAGCATAGAGTGGAACTAAACACAAGCAAGTGGCAGCAGAGTTTTTAAACCATATCCTCCCCCTGCAAGCCTTTTGCAGAGTGCAGATGTATCCATCTCAGGAAGATGACCTGGCCCCAGCAACGGCCATGAGATTTTGAGACTTTAATATATATATATATATTTTAATGGTGAAACAAAGATGGCACCTTTGGCTTTGTGGTAGTTATTGCACACATCAAAGGTCTGGATTGAGTAATACTGTGATCGGACCATTACAAAGTTACAAAGTGAGTTTTCAAGTTCTCCAGAATTCTGTATCAGGCAAAGATAGTGATACCGGCTAAAGATGAAACTACATTTTAGAACTGACAAGGCAAGAAGAGAAAACACAGACCCCCAGAAAGACCTAACCCTGAAACATTCACACCTAGCTCAAAAGTATTTATGGCCGACATAGAATAACAATGTAACTCTTCTCCTTTTGCCCAACCACCTTTTTGATGTAACAGATGGCCCATCATTGGAATGCCTGTAGGAGGAAGCCACCAATGATTGTTGTAACATTCACAAGTGATTCACAGTACTGAAGGCCATATATCAGGACCCAGGAAGAAAGCACATAAACATACCAATGGATAAGGGGAAATGGATACTCTTGTCCCCAGACTTTCAGGCGCATCTTGGGCGCAGGTCAAGGAGAGATGGGGGCACAATATGCATATTTACATGTAACCAATAGATTAGCGTAGTTGGCATCATTTGCCCAATGAGGGACTGGATCCAAACTTGGGGTACAAATGACCAATAGAATTGTAGCATTTTATGACTCCTTGTCTGTATCATTATAAAATGTATGTACTCTATATGTTCGGGATCTTCTCTGCTTTAAGGGAAGTCCCAGCTGACCTTTCCTTGCTCTTTGCTATTCAAAATAAAATTCGGACCTTTGGTTCAGCTGTTGCATTCTTACCTGATTCCTTGCCGGAAAGCCGAGATCCAAAATTGAGCGGTAACATCTGGTGCATTGACCGGGCTTTCTGGTGATCCTTGGCATCCTTAACGGAGGATCAGGCTGCTCATTTCGTCCTGCCTGCCACCTGCTCTCCAAGGTGAGTGACCTGAAAGACGGTGCTCATTGGGAAGGGGGGTGACCTGAAGGACGGTGCCCCCGGGTAGCGGCCTGGGGGTCCGGTTGGTGGCTTCCCCTTCACTGTGAAGACACCCAATCCCTTGTGCTGAGGATGTGGCCTGCGACGCCTTGGGGTGATAGCCAGTGCGCAGCGAACAGGGGCCTGTCTGTGATATGTGTGTGGGTTGTGTGAGTCCCCAGGTGCCCTAGGACGAAGACCTGGCCAGGCTGTGAGACTTGCAAGGCATGGGAACGTGCGCGAGCAAGGCACACCCAGTACGGGGGACACCCCTCGGCTGTGTTCTGGAGAATTGGAGAGAGCTCGTGGGCAGGCGATCTGGGCTGACGAAGAGACACATGCTTAAATTATGCACTCAGATTTGGCCTACTGCACTTTCTTTGTTGCCTCCGTGGCCCTTGGAGGGCAGTTTTTCACCTGACGCCCTGAAGGCGTTAGTGGCATGGGCCGAAGAGGCGACAAAATGGGGGGGGATGAGGATCACTTGAAATACGTTGGATGCTTTGCAGCAATAGTAGCCCAGCCTGAGAAATACAAAGGGGCATCCGAGCTTACCCAATCAAGAAATGCAAAGAACCCTTATGGCTCTTTGGACTACATAGCCCCCCCTCCCATGCCAGTTCCAAGCCCGAAGGAGTACTATACAGTGTTGGTAGCGGATTTGCAGGAGTACAAGGACTCTGAGAAAGATAAGGCAGACGAGAAGAGGAGAAATGTCTTTTAACTGATCCTTTGGAGTACATTCCCCCTCCCGCTACCGCACCACCGGTGGCTTTGCCAGACGAAGGAAACCCCCACCCTGCTCCCCACCGTACAGATTCCTTCTGGACCGGCTCAACAGGCCCCAGGAGTGCAAGTAATTCAGCCAGGGGGAGGACCCGATCCCACAAACCCGGCACAGCTCCACGTTCCACAAGTACAGGTAATAGTAAACCAGAATCTGCCCAATTCTGGAATGGGGGGGGGCTCAGGATTTTCACTGCCGCCCCCCCTCCAGAGATCATGGCCGATTCCACAGGAGACGAGCAGGACATACCAATAGATAAGGGGAAATGGATACTCTTGTCCCCAGACTTTCAGGCGCATGTTGGGCACAGGTCAAGGAGAGATGGGGGCACAATATGCATATTTACATGTAACCAATAGATTAGCGTAGTTGGCATCATTTGCCCAATGAGGGACTGGATCCAAACTTGGGGTACAAATGACCAATAGAATTGTAGCATTTTATGACTCTTTGTCTGTATCATTATAAAATGTATGTACTCTATATGTTCGGGATCTTCTCTGCTTTAAGGGAAGTCCCAGCTGACCTTTCCTTGCTCTTTGCTGTTCAAAATAAAATTCGGACCTTTGGTTCAGCTGTTGCGTTCTTGCCTGATTCCTTGCCGGAAAGCCGAGACCCGAAATTGAGCGGTAACAATAGCATCAAATCTAGGAGGAAGGGGATGATGTAAATAGTACAAAAACTGAGCTAGGCATTATGCCCATTGTTCTTGAAAACAGGTTGTTAGCAGAGGTTGTAGATTCAATGTGAGATAAAATTATTCGGAGTGTGTCCTCTCAAATGCAGTAAGAATTTTGCACTTGTCTTCAAGAAGAACGAACCTGGTTGTGAGCTATTTCATGGGTACACGGACATCTCTAAACAAACAAACAAAAACTGTCTGGGAATCCTGTAAAACTATCCATTCCTAAAACATGTATAAATCTCAAACCTTCCCACCCAAACTACCATCATTTCAAAATGGCAGATGAGGGGAAAAAAGTCATATAAACTGAAAGAAGGACCTGAGAAAATATTGTGGGATGTTGTCTTTCCCCTGTGGAACGAATATGGGATTTAAATTTTCAAAGGTCACTGAAAGAGAGGCTGAACTTTTAAATGCTGCATGGGAAGCTTAGCAATACAAATACGTTGATTTAGGCGTTTGGTCTTGCTTGTTCTTTGCAATCAGCAGCACAGACACCAAAAAGGAGCCTTTCTGAGGAATTGTATTAACCTGAATTGACTTGGTTTCTAAATAAGCCCTCACAACTGCAACATTTTTCTCCTGATCTAAAGAAGCTGGGGTGGAGGGAGGGGACCCAGAATGGTATATATGTATGGTACAAAGCCTACCATTTGAAGCAGTGCTTTGTTGAGTCTAAAAGAGTGTTTTTACATATTGAAACACTTCAGAACTTTCCTTTTTCATGTAAATTTCATAAGAAGTTTTTTTTTTTTAAAGGACTGAATGAGAAGCATCTAGAAAGTTTTCTTTCCTCATGTGAAAACACACTAAAGCCATGGGAAATGCTATGCCCAGTGAGGCAACAATCCTGCTCCTTTGAAATTAATAACAATTTTGCCACTGCCTTCAAAGGAGCTGTGTGTTATTTCACGAGTATGAAAACTATTTTAAAATTGCAGTAGGGCTTCTGTCATATTCAGTGACAAGGGTCATTGCAAATTCCACCCATTTTTCCCTCAGGGTGTGGTTTTGTTTAGAGGGGCTACAGCTAAGAAGGCCTTCTCCTACTTTTCCATCTAGTGTACTGTTTTCATTGGTGGGATGCCAAAAAGCTTCCGCCAACAGATCTGCTGGGGGTTTTGCAAACTTAAGAGCATAAGAACATAAGAAGAGCCCTGCTGGATCACGCCAAGGGCCCATTTAGTCCAGCTTCCTGTATCTCACCGTGGCCCCACCAGATGCCTCTGGGAGCACACAAGATCACTAGATACCTGTCTCCTCATACCCCTTCCCTTGCCTCTGGCATTTTGAGGTCCCTTCCTTCTAAGCCTGGAGATTGTACATCCCCATCATGGCTTGTAACCTGCAATGGCCTTTTCCTCCAGAAATCTGTCCAATCCCCTTTTAAAGGCATCCAGGCCAGATGCCATCACCACATCCTGTGGCAAGGGGTTCCACAGACTAACAACACACTGGGTAAATAAATATTTTGTTTTGTCTGTTCTCACTCTCTCAACACTCCATTGGAGTGGATGTCCCCTGGTTCTGGTATTGCGTGAGAGGGGGAAGAGCTTCCCTCTATCCACTTTATCCATCCCCCGCATCATTTTATACGTCTCAATCATGTCCCCTCTCAGGCACCTTTTCTCTAGACTCAAGAACCCCAAACGCTGTAGCCTTTCCTCATAAGGGAGGTGCCCCAGCCCAGTCATCATTTTAGTAGCTCTCTTCTGCACCTTTTCCAGTTCTACTATGTCTTTTTTGAGGTACGGCAACCAGGACTGTACGCAATACTCCAGGTGTGGCCTTACCAGCGTTTTGTACAACTTGCATGCTGCCTTTAGTGGGCTTGGCTGGGAGGGACCTTTCTGGACTGGGGTAACTGTTAACCTATCCAGCACTAACCAATTGTTCCTTTCAGTCAAAGAGTGCCCTGCCTGTCGGCTGAGTGTTCCCTTCCCTCTCTTTAGTCTATTGGAGGCAGTCAGTTTGCTGTTGATCTTTTCACAACTGCAAGTAATGAAACGTTTTTGTTCTTTCTACTGCTAATGTCTCAGTGTGAGTTATTGAGGCTGTAAGTGTCAGTTAAGGAGAAAAGTGTGGACTCTGGAGAACTTGAAGCGATTGAGCTCTGTGAGTCTTAGTAATTTTGCTGCATAGCGAAAAAAGAATTTTACCAGAAATTCAAAACTCTGCAACAAGATCTTTAATAATTGTAAGAATCAGGCAGGTACATATGGTAAGAGCTGTTGTAGTCCAACACAGTTGGGGCAGAGCATCAGGTTCTGGAAGTCAAAATAGAGAATACTGACTAAACGGAGACATAGCCTGACATAGTAGAAGTCTGCTTCCCCTAACCCAGAGTGATTTTTTTTCTTCTGAACAAAAAGGGAAAGATCTGGGTAAAAGGGCTGTGTACCCAATTATGTAGAGAGGTGCATACTGAAAAATAGTGACTACTCTTTAATAAATATGCAGTTGACTGTCTCACCACAGCAAGGAAGACCGTGACCAGATGACCCATGTGCCTGCACAGTCCTTTGTTCAGGTACAGAAAGTTCATGCGCAACCCATTTGTGGCAGGAAGGTGTGCTTCACTTGAAGACACACACGAACAAACAATTTTCAAGATGTGTTCTTGAAGGCTTTCACATCCAGGATCCTATGGTTGTTGTGGGTTTTTTGGGCTGTTTGGCCATGTTCTGGAGAGTTTTCAAGACTCCTGTTTACCTTTCTTTATCTTTCCAACACAGCTCAGGCAGACCTTGAAAGAGGTTGCCCTCCAGCAAAGGGCTGTCTTCTGCCAACTTGTCAAATTGAGGAGTGTCTTGTCTGTGAAGACGGAACACATGGCCAATCTTGTCTCCATGAAAAGAGGAAAAAGATGCTCAGCTCACTCATGGGGATAGGAAGGGTATTCAGAAAGGTGATAACACCCAGAACTTACCCTCTCATTGAGATGCAATTTTCCCCACCGTCTTGTACCGTGTGCCTTTAAGAGCATCAAGCTTGGCAGCAATTAAATGATACGTTTGTTAGCTCCTGGGCCACCTGCAAAGGCTGACTGAAAATCTGGCAACCCTAAACACCTTTTACATGCACACAAAGTTCCTATAACTACAGTAAGCCTTTCTTCAGCAGCTCAGCAATGGCTCTTTATCAGCATGTTTATCAAGGCTGGCGGCTGACAATTAGATGTTAACAACATGTATGTGTTCCTTCCACGGTGTTTGTCTAAGCTTCCACTGCAAACCTTTTTATAAATTCCTTCACCTGGGATCAAAGAGTGTTGTGGGTTATGTGAAAAATAGAGAAAAGGAAGAAAAAGGAAAGAAAAATATGTTTTCCTCAAATTTATGGGTAGTTAAAAATACTAGGCACACACAATTAACGTCAGGGTCTGATGACAGGATAGGAAGAATTTAAATGGAAGAAGAATAAATTGTTTCAGGACTTAAATGGGGGGGGGAGTTCGGAGCAGGTTAAGTTATCCCTATAGATATTACGGCAGCAGTATTTGATTCCACTTCTGTAGAAAATAACAGCTGGTAAGCATGGAGCCTTTAATCTACTACAGTGCTGTTGGGTGCCCACTTTAGTATAAGATTTGGTAGCTAGGGGACAAAAGCTGTTGATGGATCCACACAATTACCTGCACTAATATTGCTCTCAGCTGTCTGCTTTGACTGACGACACTGGATAAAGTTTAGTTAAAGTCTGGGAAAAGGCTTTTAAAAAAATTAGAAAGAAAGCAGGGGGAAAGGCTGCACTCCTATCTTTGTGATCATTCTGCCTAAAAAGAGATGGGATGGGGTTTATTTCAGAATAATTACGGTGAGTCAAAAGGACCACTGGTCTTGGATGTTGGTAATCCAGTCTCTTTAAGTTGAAATATGATACATTTTATGTGGCAGGCAATTTGCTTCGACTGGGCACGAGCCCTTTTGGTGTGTTCGGTCCCACTGAATTTTCTAGCCGTTGATCCGAAGGGTTGAACAATCTTCTGATGGCTTCAGTGTAAGTTTAGCAGCACCTTTGTGATTCATGCACTTCACAAGTGTATAAATAGAATAATGCCCTTTCCTAATCCTATGGTGTCTTTGTGCTTAGAATATCATGTAGGTGAAAAAAATGGGTAGCTCAAATGATGGTGGGATGGAGGACGGTTTCAATGGCTCAATTGCCTGGATTAATTTTTTTTCCAAATAATTTTTTCGATTATGTTGCTGAAACGAAGGAAGCAAGCTTGGGGAAACGAGAAGTAAATTTTTATATGGAGGATGGTGAGCACTGCATGGTTCTAGCCCTCAAAACAAATTTCTGGGCTCAGACATCTTTCATTCAACCCCCCCTCCCCCGATTTAGGTCCTAAACCTGGAAGTGTGTAGGGTTCAAAGGGTGACAGGGATGGAAATGGGCATTTAAGCTCTCTCACACACACACTCATGGAAGTCATGCATGTTCACCACAGAGGTCTACAGTGGCAGTTAATGACATTTCTGTGATTGCTAGTTCTTCCTAGAATCATCGAACTGTGGAACTAAAAGGAACTCAAAGGATTGCTAAGCCCAACCCCCAATGAAGCAGGGCATTCACAGCGGAAGCATCTTGACTAATATCCATCTAACCTTTGTGTAAAAATCTCCAATGAAGGAGAGTCCACCACCTTCTGAAGTAGTCCATTCCATTGTCAAAAAGCTCTATCAGGAACTCCTTCCTAATCTTTAACTAAAATCTCCTTTCTTGTAATTTGAATCCACTACTTGTGTCTTAACCTCTGGAGTAGAGATGAGGACGAATATAAAAACGGATTGGTTTTTCCAACGAATATAACCAATTCATTAAATATTCGTCGATCCGTATTTGTGGGTTCCAGAGACCCTTACGAATATGAAGGGACGAATATTTACCCGTTTTTATTCATCCTTCGTATTAAAATAATAATTTAAAAAACCCCATTCTACCTAACAGTCGCCGATCAGCTGATCGCGGCAGAAAGGCAGCCCCTACCCCACACAGCCACCCAATACCACAGCCTACCCCCACACCCCCTTCCTTTCCCTACCTTAGCCCCCACCCCACTCCCACCGACACCCCCTTACCTTAATAGCAGCTGCCAAGGTCTTCATCAGGCCTCCACAGCCACGGCGTATAAAAAGGGAGACTGTATGCCCTTTGTAAAGATGGCGGCTGTGGCTTCATTTAGGGTAGGGAAGCTGCAGCTGCCATCTTTGCAAAGGGCAGCCTGGATTCCCTTAGCCTGCCTTAAGGGAATCCAGGCTGCCCTTTGCAAAAATGGCAGCTGCGGCTTCATTTAGGGTAGGGAAGCTACAGCTGCCATCTAAGGTAGGGAAAGGAAGGGGGTGTGGGGGTAGGCTGTTGGGGTGGCTGGCTGTGGGGGTGGTGGCTACCTATCAGCTTCTGATCAGCTGATGGGCAGCCGGTAGGCCGAATGGGCTTCTGTGCCATGTGGTAAACTCTCCTGGGGGGACCCAATTTGTGGGTAAATAACTTGGATGTCTGATATCCAATCTTCACCAAAGTTGGCAGGCGTGTTGGGGAAAGACATAGGAAGCTCCGTTGTGATTCTGGAGTCTCTAAGTACCTGGGGGGAGCTTTCCTGGGGTGGTCCTCTTTGTGACTATATAACTCAGGCGTCCGTGATCCAATGTTCACCAACCTTTCAGGAGTTGTAGAAAAGCGTCTGAGGAAGCTTCCCTGCAAATGTGGTGTCTCTAGGTGGTTGGGGGCCAGTGTTATAGCCATTTAAATTGCAGATAAATCAACAGATCGATCCGTCGATTCATCGAAGAATATTCGTATAGTCGTATTCATTGATCCGTTAACCTTGACGAATAACGGATCAAAACAAATCACCATTTTTTTATTTGTCCCATCTCTACTCTGGAGTCACAGAAAACATTTCAAATATTTAAACATGACTATCGTATCACCTCTCAGCCTTCTCTTTTCTAAGGTAAACATAGCCAACCCCCTCAACTGTTCTTCGCAGGACTTGCTTTCCCAATCTACAGAAACTATCCTTATCAGATCTCCATGATTTCCAGGTTGGATGACAATGTGTGGGTTGCAGATTACCTATGTGTTAGAGTCTTCCTCAGAAGAGGATATGCCTCATCTGGAGGGTTCATGGAATGGGCTTGTAACCCTAGCTGGTAGCCTAGCCCAGAGAAACAGGAGGTGAAGTTGGGCCTGTTCACAGAGAACTCATTCCTTCCAGACAAGGAATAAGACTCTGAAGAAGACCCTTCTTCCAATTCCAGAGAATGCTATCAGCTCAAAGTATTACTGAGGTTGAGTTTTTTGTTTCTGTGTACTGTCAAGTCACCTCCAACTTATGGTGACCCAATGATCTCCAAAATGTCCTGTTGTTAACAGCCCTGCTCAGCTCTTGCGAACTGAAGGCTGTGACTTCCCTGTGGAGTCAACCCACCTCATACGTAGTTGTCTTCTTTTTCTGATGCCTTCAACTTTTCCTAGCATGGAGTTAGCATCTTCCAATACTTTCCAGTATTAACAGAGTAGCTCCAGCTGTAGGAGCTGTGAACAAATAAAATTAGGTTCCAGATGGCACTAGGGTGCTGGAAACAACTTCTATTCCTGCCATACTCCTTGATCTGAGCATCCAGTGTTCCCTTGACTGGCATACCTTGTGACAGGGTGACCTGGACTGCTGCCTGATTAGACCCCTGCATGCTCCCTATTTCTAATGATGATCTGGCAAGGCCTTCATTTACTTACACAGACACTGAACTGACACTGACACCCACCCACCCACAAACAGAACATTATTATGGTTGTTGTGGGTTTTCCGGGTTGTTTGGCCGTGTTCTTAAGGTTTTTCTTCCTAACGTTTTGCCAGTCTCTGTGGCCGGCATCTTCAGAGGACAGGCGTCAGAACTCTGTCTGTACTCTGGTGCAGTTTGCTTGGATAGTTGAGTATTGAGTATAAGGTTGTTGTGGGTTTGTGGTTCCAATATATACCTGGCCACAACTGCAAGGTATCCGGTATACTCCTGCAGTGAGGAGGGGGTCTCTTTTGTCCTTTGCTGACCGTAACATTTGTTGTATTTTTGTGGTGGGCTTGAATACTGTTTGTAGGTTGTGTTTTTTCAAAAGTTTCCCCATGTGGTCCGTGACCCCTTTGATGTATGGCAGAAATACTTTATTTGTGGGTGGCTGTTTTTCCTCTTCAGTTTGGTGTTGCTTTCTTGATTTGATGGCTCTTGTGATTTCATTCTTGGAGTAGCCATTTGCCTGTAGGGCCCAAATCAGATGGTTGAGTTCGGTGCTGAACTCAACCATATATCTATTGGAACCACAAAACACAGCATCCACACGAGAATCAAAGAACATGAGAAACACTGCACACTAAAACAACCAGAAAAATCGGCAGTAGCTGAACATGCCGTAAAACAAGCTGGACACGAAATTCTATTTCAAAATACTGAAGTACTGGACAACACCAGCAATCATTATGTTAAACTGCACAGGGAAGCCATTGAAATCCACAAACACCAGCAGAGCTTCAACAAAAAAGAAGAAAGTTTAAAACTCAAGAAAGCCTGGCTCCCAGCACCAAAAAATACAGCCTGCAAAAGATCAACGAACTCTACCCAGCCACAAGGACCGGTGATCACTACACACAAATGACCAGCTAACGACACCTATCAATCACATTGACAGATCATCTCTCCCCCTTATCACAACAATACACCCACAACAAAAAACACGCTGATCACCATAATCACCCAATCTCCTGAACAGGACAAAAGCTGATCCCACAGCTATAAATACTCAACTATCCAAGCAAACTGCACCAGAGCACAGACAGAGTTCTGACTCCTGTCCTCTGAAGATGCCGGCCACAGAGACTGGCGAAACGTTAGGAAGAAAAACCTTAAGAACATGGCCAAACAACCCGGAAAACCCACAACAACCATCGGATCCCGGCCGTGAAAGCCTTCGAGAATACATAGAACATTATTAATTCCAGCACCCTTCTACTTAAGGCAGCCATTAATACTGCCTAATAATTATGGTAGAGAAAAACTTGGGGGAGGAGAGAAGGACAGTAATAGCAGCAAAAGTCCTCAAAGTACTTGTATTTATTAATTAAAATGCTCAGGGCATTTCTAAACAGCCTTGAACTCTTTTATTGGGAAAACTGATAAAGAGTTGTGCACTTTTGTTGAGGAGTTAGAACACCAAGTCGGCTGGGGAATTCTGGGAGTTGTAGTCCCCAAAAGTAACTTTTTCTGATTGGGATAGTGGTGAGCATTATCGGGCTGCTGTATCTATGCTTTTCTGCTTTTGAACTCAGTATCTGGCAAGCAAGAAGTATGTATTAAACAATGAGGATTTGACCAATTATGATCACAGTGTATTTTAGAGATTATTCTCTGTTAGGTGTCCTGTTCAGGATTAGATGTAGGAGGCATAGCAGTGTAGCACCTTTGGCATCTTATACCACAACATTTTTTTTTTAAAAATTGAGACTTTACCATATAATCAAGGAAGTTTCTTGCATGTCTGATTCCCCCTGCCCCAATATTTCTGCAGCTTTACAATGGAACCATTAGTTTTATTTTGAATGACTTCATCTTGTTTCATTGTTCCCCTCTTTTTCCTTTGTATAAGCACCCTAAAATGTGATGTGAAAATGAGTTCTATTCTCCTCCAACTTGTTTGTCTAACATTACTGCATCCTGGAACCAGCTACGGAATGTGACTGTAGTAGACCCTTAAACCATGTACTCAGTACTCCATATTTATATGTTTCCAAGATAGTTAAATTACAAAGAAATGAAATGAGAACTCATGCACCTCTCTGAGCAAAATCCTGAGTTTTCCAGGTTGCCTTACTTCACTGTAGTAAGTTGTCCTTTGATGGGCACGACTTAAGTTGTCCCTCTTCATACGAAGTGTCTCACGTAGCATCACAGATGCCACTCTCCCCACCCTCCGGCTGGCTGGCCCACTCACACATTGTTGCATGACGCCAGGATCCTCCTCTCCGGTGGCAGCCCGGTCTGGGAAGGAGGTTGGGCTGCCCTGCCACTGAACAGTTGTGCAGGGGGAAACCCCATCCTGCCTCCTCGTCGGAGTGGTTGGCTGCCAGAGGAGGCAGGGCAGGGCAGCCTGAGCTCCTGCCCAGGCTGGGCAGCCACCAGAGAAGGAGAACCCTGATGGGGCGTGATGGTGTGTGAGTGGGCCAGCCAGCTGGTGCATGGGGGGAGCAAATGCGCAGCACCTGTGGTGCTGAATGAGACACTTCATACAAAGAGGGAAGACTTAAGTCATGCCCATCTGTATCCTTGATCTCAAGCCACAAAATTATAAGCAGGGCTATGGATTCAGATTGCAGTTTGCAGATATTGACTTTGGTGCATCAAAATTTGACATACGGGGGTGGTGTTTGTTTGTTGGGGGGGCTTTTACACTTAACCAAATGCAAGTCTCTTACCCTCATTTTAGTGCATGAAAGATAGGAAATCCAGGAATAGTGCCATGGAAAGCCTCAGAAGTCAGTTTGTATTGGAGCAAACCATCCGACAGCTTGCTGATGCAACTGTCAAAGGTATTCCTTAAATCTATAGCCATCTCACTGGTAAGCATGCAGGAAAAAAACTTGCTAATTTCATTTTCTCACTGATTTATGCTGTTTCCTTGAGACTCCTTGATAAAGAATTTTAAAGCCTTGCAAGATCTCTCGTCTCCATCTAAGCGTGAGACAAAGAGGTCCTCTCACAAAGTCTTTATAATTTGCACAACATGCTTGGAAAAATTTAGGACTGGTTGATTATTGAGAAAGATGCAACAACAGTGCTTATTCTGAAGCAAAAAAGCAGTTATCCTAGTTTTAGGGCAATTCAGCAACTGTGTTAATTCCATCATTGCATAATTTTGTGCAAAAATTTTGAATTTTACACAAAAGATCATTCTTGACAATATGAGAATTTTAGCAAGAGCTCCAGGAAATTCCTTGCTAATTGAGGACCAGAATGCTGTAGTTTCTCACCCTTGAATATGAAGATAAGACAAGAAAAGTTTTGTATCCCTACTGTCTGCCCCCATCAAAACCAAGGTAAAATCTGCAAATAAATAAGTGCAATTGTGCAAAATATTGGTCATATAAATACACAAATCCTCTCGAAGATCACCACCAACAACAACATTGAGGGGCTTTCTCATTTAGTGCAGGATTTCAAATCAAGTCACAATTAATATGACTAGCTGTCGATCCGGCAAGAACATCTCAAGGGACAAACGGGAGATATGCCGAGATATTAGATAGTGATTTTAATATAAAGAACAAAGATGAACTGGCAGAACAAGGTATTATCTTAGATTGGTGGTCGATAAACTTGTTGAAATCAAGATATGTAAAAGATAAAGCTACAGGGTTTCAGAAAGACAAAATACCTTTGGATAAGGGGTTGCTGGACTCGGAGGAAAAATTGATTAAAGGTTTATATAATACTTTAATGGAGCAAAAAATGGAAGATGAAATTGTGAAGGATTGCATGGTAAAATGGGCTCAAAATATAGGTCATAATAGAACTAAGTGCCTGGTCACAAATTTGGGAATGAAATATTAAAATGACTAAATCTATAAATCTAAAAGAAAATATACACAAAATATTTTACAGATGGTATGTAACACCAGAGAAATTAACAAAAATGTATAAAAATGTTTCTAATAAGTGTTGGAAATGTGAAAAGAAAGTAGGGAACTTCTATCCTATGTGGTGGATGTGCAGTAGGGCCAAGGACTTTTGGAAAATGATTCATGAAATGATAGAGAAAATTTTAGGGGTTAAAATTGCTTTGACACCAGAAATTTTCTTATTGAATATATTACCAGCTACACTCGAAAAAAACAAGACTTACTTGACCTTACACCTGATAACTGCAGCTAGAATTGCATATGCCAGTAAGAAAAACTACAAAGGTGCCAACAAAGAAGGAATTTATTGAGAAGATTTTGGAACTAGCAGAAATGGATATTTTGACAGATACACTAAATGATAGACTGGATAATAATAAATGGGAACCTCTTTATACCTGGATGAAATCTACACCGATTTAAGTAGAATAGATTAGATTAATATTATGTTAGAGAGTATAAGACAAGATGAAATGAATGGAACATATTGTAATAAATCACTCTGGTTGCAACGGATAGAAAAGTAGAAAAAATACAATAAAAATATTTAGTAAAAAAAATATATCACTAGCTGTCCATGATTCCAGTGCTAGAGATTAACAGAGTTCTCCAGCGGCCGTTGTCCATGCTTGCTGTTGTCTTTTTTGTTTGTTTGTTTGTTTGCTTTTGGCATCTGAGCTGTATGTAGAAAACGAACATGTTTTAGAGACATACAGTCCATTTGGTGGGCAGAATGAAATTCCTAAGAAAGGCCAGCTGATATGACAAAAACAAAAAGGAAAGGAGACAAGGAAATGTTTATTCCCCTCCAATTAAAGCAATCAGTCATTCACTGTTGCCCTTTTCATTAATTGTTCATCTACAGGTATTTCATCTTTACCTGTTAGAGGTGAGAGCCAATTTTCACTTCCTGTTAGCTCAAGGAGGAAGCCGGTAACCCAGCTCCAATTTCCTTCAAGCTTTGATTGATAAGCTTGAGAGAGTCTATGCTAGGTATGTAGGTCAGGAAGATAACGACTGGCAAGGTGTGTGCCGAAACAAGAATGAAGAGAGAGAGAGAGAGAGAGAGAGAGAGAGAGAGAGAGAGAGAGAGACCACACAGGGAGAACTCAAACCATATTCCTTGCTTATTGCTGAAAGCATGTGAGACAAATGAACACTTGGGCACAATGCCATCCAACTTGTTACGGGTTCTGTATCTAGCGCTTAGTTCTGGCGTCTTATTTGTGATGTGTGCACATGATTGCTTACTGAAAAATTTAGATGTTGCCAATTTCTCCTCTTTGGCTGGAATTTTATCAGCAGTATTTCATCTGCCAATACACAGAAGACCCTTCAGTGCAGATTTTAAACATATCAGATTAGCACTTTGCATACATCTGTGTAGGTGACCATCTCATGGTGCACTTAAACACTTGCAACAACAAATACCAAACATTTAGGGATTTTATTTGTCATGGGGATTGGCTCTGTCCAAGGCTTTGTTTGGTCCTATTGTCAAATTCACTTGTCTGGTGAGGCAAACAGGGAGTAATTGGGGAGAGGACCCCCAAGTGCTGAATTTTTCTTCACCAGACTTCTGTTAAAAGACATGAGAATGAGACCATGTTAAATGAATAGAACTCATAAGTATTCACGAGTCCAACAGAAACTCACAAAATTAGTGAATGCACAAGTATAAGAATAACTTGACCTTATATACAGTATTCCAGGTATACGTACAATGGTGTATTTCCCCCACTCCCCCAATTCAGATAGAGAAAACAGCATTGTGTTCCTCCACAATCTGTGGCAAAGCAAAAGGGAAATTTAGAATACTCTTCCCCTACTTACTTTAGACTATAAGAAAGTGCTTTATGCTGTTAGATTTTCTTGTTTGGATCCCACATTGTGCCTCCTAAGAAATGTTTACGTGAACTGGTTCTGCTGCTACCTGTTCTGTTCATCTAAGTTATACACCAGGTACATTTTTTCCCTTGTTTGTTTAGTACGTCTCCCAGCACTTTTTAATTGGGTAAGTCCATCTTCTCCCCCACTTCCCCCTTCTGCCCAGGTGTCAAATCTTCAGTTGTCAGGTGGGTCTCAGTTTGCATGCCATTTTGGAAGCTGACGGACTTACCAAGGTATGGCTGATTGAACAAACTGGAACAGGGGAGTCAACAGAACTGCAGGTGTGCACAATCTGTGAAGATCACTGCTAATCCATTAGGTACTAGAACCCCCTGCGATGGGGCGGGGGGGGGGGAAGAGATCAGATAGAAAAGGCTAAGTGAAGTGAAAGAGAGAGAGAGACACACAGAGAGAGTGCAAAAGGGGAAGGGAATTGAAAATGTGGTTTCCTTCCCCCAGGTGGTTCAGCAGTTTGAGATTCATTAAATGCACAGTTGATTTTTTTAAAAAAATACATTTCTTCCTGTTACACTTACAGTAAGGCTCATTTACGAATCTCTTCGGCAAAATTTCAGTGCACTGAGACAGTCTGAGGAATTTAGGGGTGGGTGCAAACATCACTCAGATGTCTTACTTTGTTTAGATTCTTTAATCTCACCCTATGATGAGTGCTCTTGGTAGATCAGGAAAGGTTTAAAGCACCAGAGGAAAAAGTGAACAGGGAGAAGCCACCAGCTGAGAAAAACAGCAAGCATTCTGTGCCAAAGCAAAAAGGAAGTTCAGAATATTCTTCCCCTCTTTATTTTAGACTATTTTGTTAATTATGACATATTTCCCATTTTTTTCCTTCAGGGAGTTAAAGGTGATACACATCATTGTCTCTATTTTATCTTCAGCAATGTCATAGAGCACATTAAGACAGAGGGTCACCCTTGAAAATGTGCGGAACTATGTGGCCATGTTAAGAGCAAAAACCTAGAAGCAGCTAGTTATAAATAACTAGTTACAAATAGCATGTAACCCATGCTTCTTCTCAGCAATAAATATGTAAATATATTACATTACGAGGATAACTTAATGAGGGATATCCTAATTCCTTTTGAAGAATAAATGTAATAGTTTTAGTTATTTAGTTCAGTTATAAGTTATAAGGTGTGGCCTTACTAAACAATGGAGGAGGAATACCATATGGTTCCAATATGACTAATGCTGTTATTTGGGTTCTGTTGAGGTGATGATTAGATGGCCAAGAGAAGAGTGTATTTTGTACCACTAGCAGCCTATAGCATTTTGATTTCTCAGAGAGGAAATTTAAAGGGCAACTGTTTTAGTTACATCTTTATAAACAGAAAAGTAAACTTGAACTGTAAGTACTTGGTGGGGCAACAAGGAATTATCATAACTTTCTCTAATTACTTTCCAAAAGTAATTCTCCAAGCATCTGGATCATTCATATAATAGCCATATCTAAATCTACATGTGTAAGTAACTCCACAATGCATGAGAGCAACTGAGGAGAACTGATTTGAAGCAGCTTACTATGTGAAATTAATACTGATGTACAGAGTGGAACAAATGCTTCAGGAACTTAAAGAAATTTCATCTCCCTTTAGCATCCACCCACACAATTGTATTCTTTTAATTTATCAGGTGCTTGTGCACACCTGTGATATGTTGGCAATGCTACACACATATCAGATCTCCTGAACATATGACCTGTTCTGGTTTTATGCTGTTGCTACTAGCCAGCTGGACAAGCTCTGTGTATACAGCACAAACCAGAAAAATGGTGGTTCATGTGGTTCATGGTTATCCATGAACCACAAACCACAAACTTTCTGAACTTAAAAAAAAACACGAACCAAGAACCAGCTTGTTTTTTTTTTTTAAGTCCATGTCGGGGGGGGGGGGGAGGGAAAACTAACCAGGAAGTTTGTTAAATCACTAAAAATGTTTGTTGGTTCAGTTCATTTTGGTTTGCCAGTTTTGACAAACCTGAACCAATCCGAACCAACAAACCAGTGATTTTTTTAATGAACTTCCTGGTTCATGCCCATCTCTAGTCATTACTTACCCATTTATAGATTTTAGTGGGTATTCAGCCTTATTTCTTAATCTCATGATGGATTGTGACATTTGAGGTTTAAAAATCTCAGGCCCAAATCCAGCTGCTAGTCCTAACTGGAATGGACCCACTGAACCAATTGCTGAATGGTGAGTTGACATTTAGCGAAACGCTATTGATTCATGGATCTGTTCCAGTTAGGATGATAATTTGGATTTAGGCAACTCTTTCTTCCCATTCAGTTTATGAAGAAATTGGCAGACCAAGTGTATCAAACTCCTAAAAAGAATATCCCAAAATAAAATGGAAAACAAAACAATGGCCCACAGAACAGAAACAATCAATATACAGTACTTTCCAGTCTTAAAGAAAGAAAACATCAAAGATTACAGTAAGATCTTCATATTAATTTCCTGTGGAAGCAAAGTGCTGCTCAAAACTTTACAAAAAAGACTTTTAACATGTATGAAGTGAGAAAGCCAGATGTTCAATTTGGATTCAAAAAAATCAAGAGGCACTAGAGATCATATTGCTAGTATACATTGGCTAAAGAAGAAAATTAGTTTGTGCTTTATAAACTATGTGGATCATGAAATGCTATGGATTGCTGAAAAAGAACTGCATGTGCCACAACATTAAACTGTATTCCTACATAACCACCCAGAGTAGAGCTTTGGTCTAGATGAGCGGGATAGAAATCCAATAAATAAATAAAATAAAATAACCCATACTATGGACATTAGGCTACTGTTAAAAATATGGAGAAACAGAATGATTTCCAATAGGCAAAGGTGTAAGAGAATGGTGTAATTTATCTTGCTATCTGTTCTATTTATTTACAGTATATGCCATGTGAAAAATTGGACTAGATTCTGATGAACGAGGAGTGAAAATGGGTGGAAGAAATGTTAATAATTAAGTATGTTGATGACATCAACCTATGAAACAACTGCTGATGTTGCAAAAAGCAAGATTATAGTATAATGTCAAGCAGACAAAAATGACTACAGAAGAGATGCAAGACTTCAATGTTGATAGTGAAGAAGGCAAAATTGTTAAGGGCTTTCTATATGTTGGTTCAATCATTAATCCAAAGACTCAGCCAAGAAATCAGAACACCCATTAATGAGTTGCTGCTCACATTTCTCGTCATGCACCTAGTTATGCAAATCAGGAATGGGAGGGACAGCTAATTAATTAGCAGCAATGCTGCTTCATTTTGTACAATTGCACTAAAGCCTGCATAAGTCTCCAACAGAGCTCTGGCCATCATGTGTGTTTGTGTGTGCGCGCGCGTGGATGCATACATACATGCATTCTCTCTCTCTTTCTCTCCTCCACCCCCCCCCCAGCTCTGTCTTTTGAATCTCTTGCTTTCACCACTTTTGTGCAAATATGACCCTTCAAACTTCCCTTCCGTGCCTTTCCTACTTTACTTTAAGGCTGCAGCTGGAGAAAAAACCCCTTTGATGCCTGGCAATTAAAACATTTTTGTGGTTTGTTTCCTTATCTACCTGCTTAGACCTAAAGAAAGATGTTCTGACAAGAAAAATGGTGCAAACTCAAGAGTAAATACATATCTGAATGACTTAGGCAGAGGACAGAGGGAGGTTTAAGAGGTAGAGAAGGTTGCCTTTGTTATGGCAAGCCGTTACTTTTTCCCTGTGTTGTTTCAGTGTAGTCAAGTGTGCTTGAGGAACACAGCAGATTGTATATGTAATTGTGCATCTCACCCCACTCCCACCTCCAATGTAATTAAATTACCTGAGAGAGGACAGCATTTTATACTGATGTAGCTCTAGAACTTCCTGTTCTGCCAGGGGTCAGCAAGGAGCAGCCTCTCAAAACACATGCCCTTTGGGCCCCAAATGCAGACCCAGGTCTCCTGAGATCCACCAACTATTGCTCCTGACCAGTCACTTTCTGTGCTTAAAAAAACTTTTAAATGCCTAAAACAGGCGGAGAACATAAGTTTGTGAACATATAACAAATTGTACCCATTAACTTCTGGGGAGGAAATCTGCATTTCAGGATCCCTACTTTTTTTCTTCAGTGAAGGGCATCGAAGGGGGTGGAGGACAAAAATATCCCCAGTGACATATCCTTACACTTAATGATCTTTTGTAATTCCTTCATTGCTGTCCTTCCAAGTCACAGTCTTTTCGTGATTTCTTGGCTGTGATCTCCATTTGGACTGAGGATTGAACTACAACATACAAAATCTTTAACTATTTCAATTTCTTCATTGTCAACATTAAAGTTGTGTAGTCATTATTTTTTCTTCTTAATATTCAACTGTAGTCCTGCTTTGGCACTTTCTTCTTTTATATTTGTCAGAAGTCGTTTCCCATCATTGCTGCTTTCTGCCAGTAAGATGGGGTCATCCGCATATCTTAAATTATTGATATTTCTTCCACCAATATTCACTCCTTCTTCATTGAAAATTAGTTCAGGTTTCTTTATGATACATTCTGAACAGCAGTCAGCAATAGAAAAATGCTAAAATAATAATCACATGGTATTTGGGAAAGTCATTTAAGAAAAAGGAAGTGAAACCATGCCAGTCTGTAATATTACTTACAGTTAGCAATGTTTATGAGCTACATTTTCCATTAGATTAGCACCCAAATCATCAGCAATATGCTATAAATAAATAAGCCTGCTAAGACATCAGAAAACTTCATGTTTTCTCTGAACACTCTGGAGCTTCATTCAATTACAGTTATTCTTCTAAATCCTTGATGTTGAATTAATAGCATAATTTCACAGTCGGATGCTTTACATCAACTCCTCTCTTCACCGTGCAGAAAGAGAAAAGCTGCTGAGGAAGTAGGATGAGCTTAAGTGTCCAAAATGTGGGAATCCCAGCTGCTACCCATATTTCCATCAGGAAATTTCAGATTCACCCACACTTCAGATTGGCCCGCCATCAATTGTACATGATGAATGTACTGACAAAACCCTGCTGTTTTGTAGTGCAAAGCAGAGAAATATCAGTTTGTGAGATCTGTGAAATCTGAAGATTCCTGCAAGAAAACTGGGAGCTTACTAGTCTCTTGCGCCTTCAATTTTTTTACTGAAAGACTGCAAGAATTATATGTGCTTACAAGAATCCCACCTCCATTCATATTTCCTCTACGAGTCACTCCTGATGTAACAAAGGCTAGCTCAGGAGAGTAACTCATTCAGAGATACAGCAGCCTCATTCTTTGACGTCAGATAATTCTGTGTTGTTTTCACATCACACCTAGTCACATCTGAGGGTGAAGCATGGAAGAACTGCCTTCCCACAGTGGAGGCTGATAGCAAGAAGGCAAGCCTAGATAAACTAGTCGATCAAACTGAGATGTATCGGACAGCCTCTTCAACAGATCGATGTCTGGGGCTCACTGTTCATCCCCCCCATTCTAATGGCACACGGTTGGGGAATTGCTCCTTCAGACTTTGAGACACTTTGATAGCTAACAGTGGATCCTTAATGGGCATTGATGGTCAGGTGGTGTTCTTAGAACCTTGAATGTGGCCTGTAATATATATCTGTGCTCTCTCTCTCTCTTTCTCTCTGTGTGTGAGGTGTGTGAGAATGAGAGTTAGAAAAGTGTTTGCCTGGAAATGTGTGTGCCAGGAGAGAGAAATGGAAGTCGAAAAAAGTTTTGAATTATAACCAGAACAAAAGGAAAGAGAGAAAAAAAATCCTCCTTCACTTACTATCTTCCACGTGACTGCCACCAATGGACAGCATTAGGTGGGACCTTAAACTGGGCCAACCTAGCAGTTCGAAAGCATGCAAATGCGAGTAGATAAATAGGTACCACCTTGGTGGGAAGGTAACGGCGTTCCGTGTCTAGTCGCGCTGGCCACGTGACCACGGAAACTGTCTTCGGACAAAACGCTGGCTCTATGGCTTGGAAATGGGGATGAACACCGCCCCCTAGAGTCGGACACGACTGGACTAAATGTCAAGGGGAACCTTTACCTAAACTGGGCAGGCTGAATAGTTCAGTTAAGTATCTGCTGAGACAGGGGTTGGGAGTTCGATTTCCCACTGTGCCTCCTGGGAGCCAAACTGGCCTCTGTGGCCTTGGGCAAAAGCTGCACTGTCCCAGGGCCACCCCTAGAAGAACAGAATGTTAAACCACTTCTGAGTATTCTCTATCTGGAAAAATCTGAAAAGGGTTGCCCATCTAGCCCCAGTCCTGTAATTCTGACTTGTAGGGGCTCTCAGTTCTCAGGCAGGATTCTTTCCTGGCTTACCTGGAGATCCCTAGTGGTCTCCCATCCTAATAGTAACCCTGCCTCACTTCCTTTAGCTTCTGAAATTGGATGAGGTTGGTGTGTTCAGTTTGGCAGTCATCCCAAAAGACAAAGAACCAAAAAAAGGGGGGGGTGAAGCTGGGCTGAGCTTCGCACTCCTTCCTCTTCATCCCTATCAGGTCTACCCCTGACATTCAAGTGACATCTAAAGAAGGGAAATTGCTCTGCACTGAATCAGCCTTTTCCTGCGTCTGCATAATTACATCGATCATTGTTAATTGGCACCCATGTAGCTAAATCAATCAGAATGGGATCCATTCACTTATCTCATATAGAGTCCTCAACATATTAATACAAATTTCTATGATGTATTAAAACACGGCAGAGCTCGCTGGGGAATGCAAAATAAAACAATTGTGCTTTCAAAGAACAGGTATAATTGGTACGTTAATTGCAGTCAACTTTACCTCTTTCAATATTATTAACCTCCTGATTTTCTCCAGTGTGGCAAATGGGAGAAGATCATTCTTTAGTACACTCTCAAGAAGGAGATTAAATAATAGGCACAAATGAAGTCCAAATCTAGTACACCCCCTCTTCGAAAGATATGTCTCCCAGCTGTCTCACTAATATATCCCAAGTCTGAGATAGCTATCGAAGCCGTCATCTGGCAGCCCAGACTTCAAATTATAGCAATTATGACAGTTTGTGCCAATAGCCAAGAGGTGGGGATTTTTTGATGTGGTTAAAAATAACATCTGTTTAAAAAAAATCCCAGAAAAATTACATTGTGCTAATTTTCTGATAAGATAACGCCGGAGCTAGGCAGTGTGTCTTTTAGTGCAAGTTTTCAATTACATTACTTTCCTTCTGGGCTTTTGCCACCTCATCTCTGGGATATGATTCCATTCTAAGGAGTTCATTTGTTTTAACTTCCTTAATTAATTGTTTTGTATAGGTTTTGCCTTTCAAGCCAATCTCAATTTTCTAGACATATTAAGAAGCCTTGATTGCCATGGGATGATACAAAGCACAGCACAGTTAAGTTCTGTCTTTCACACGAAAGTGTTCCCATGTTGGTCTGCTAAACAAAATAATAGCACGTAATTTAGAGGATAACAAATGGCAAGGGTCTTGCAACTAGGAGACTGAAAAACCCAAAGCAATTTTTTTAAAAAAACAAAATAAATATAAATTTTAAAAAATCAAACTGTCTGTAAAATGTACCGGCCAAATACTCAGTCTGGATGAACCCAGCCAAGCCCAAATTAAACAGTGATTTTATTGCAAGTTTACTCAGAAGGACACCTGACTTTTTAATTTTCTTAGTCCATCAGCTTTTCAAGTAATAATCTCATGTTACCTATGCATGCCCCAGTCCAACGGAAAGACATGTGATCCCTTTGGTTTACCAGGGTGCTTGAGTCAATGAATCAGGCTGGGAGACACTTCAGGTGCAACTATGCACAGAACTGGGAGTCAATGCAATCATATTCACATAAGAGCTCATTATCACATTTGCTCCATGTGAAGAAGGCCAGAAAGAAACACTGTTCCTTTTCCACCACTGTGTCTTTGGGGCATGAACTGGTGGAGTTGAACTTTGAGGTACCATCCAGTGGTGTGCCAAACCCCTATGGAGCAGGACGTCAGGAAAACTAGGGAGCAGACATGTGTGGACTTTCTATGTGCCTATGTGTACAATTGTGCATTCTTGTTCACAGACGCATTCCCTCACATAGGGAACCCTGTCAAGTGAGAGAAAATCCTGTGTTTTCGACAACACTGGCTGTTTCGACATTCAAGTGGCTCACAGCAGCTGTAATGAACTCTGATAAAAACTTCATTTGGAGTGAAGGATACTGGAAAAGATAGTGCAGTGGGAGGGTGCACAGAATACAACCTGTAGGCTTCTGCTCTCAGCCCTCATAGTATACAGACCACGAACAACCAAAGTCAACTACAGTATACAAAATATATATGTAAGAATTAAGGGAAGCATTAGATTATACTTAGCAGTAGCTGCTGAGAAGACAAAGATGGTGGGTGCCTCCGGGCACAGCTATACTATGACAATGAATCACAAGATGGATCAGGGCAGGGTTTTGAAATTGTATTAAAATCATGTGGTAGTCAAGGGGAACAATTGTTTTTAATAGTGACTCACACTTGGGACTTGGGGCTTGGTTCCAAAGACTCAGACTTGGGATTTGGACCCAAAAACCTGCCAACATCCTTGGACAATGGAGAGTTCTTACAGAGGTGGAGACCAGACGTCTGCAACATATTGGTGCACCTAGCATGGTTATTCATGGAGTAAAGAGCAACAGGAAGATAGACAGTCCTGACAGAGTTGCTAGGTCTCAGATTTTTGCCCGTCATTCAAGTGTCAATGCTCATTTCATTGATCTCAGTCTTTGGACTGGAAATCTAAGGGAAGAGATGCTTCCAGTTTAGAAATAACAACACGGTCAGCTAATCCAGAAGCAGTTTCCACTCCCCTTGCCTCTATGTACTCTTGCTTCTGTGACGTCAGAAGGATCCCCCTCCTGGTCTCAGACTTTGAGATGCATTCTCATTGCTTCAGGCCATTTAGACATGCCCCGTGACATCACAAAACTATGTGTCTAGGTCTCAGACTTTGGCCTTGAAATCTCAAGCAAATGGAATATGCAACCTCAACTAACAAAATACAAGAAGACTCTTTCAGAGGTGATTCATTTTCAAAGCTCCTTCAAATTCACTTTTGAACCAGGATGACAGTCTATCTAACAGCCACCGTGAGTACAGTAGCCCTAAAGTGAACATGTATAAATGGTTCTTGGGGGTCTTAATATCAAGAACAAAAGGATATATGTGCAAGGTAGCCAAGTGAGCAGTTTCCTATTCCCTAAGATAATCGTTACTTATTGAAGATCACCACCCAAACAGGCCTTCCTTTCCCATCTTCCTTCCTACCATTCCTCAGCCCATCTACATTTTTTTTTAATCTCTAGAAGGCTTGACCCTTAATTTGGTATTTTTTGGCCTTGGTATGCATTGCCTTTTTGCTTGCACTGTCCAATTAGAAATCTTCCTTTTCTCTCTGCTAGCAATGTCCAGTCAGAACTCCTCTCCTCTCCTCTGACTGGAAGAGAAGAGAGGGGAGGAGACCAATTATAATGGCAGGAGAGCCTCTATGAACATTGTCAGTGGTGTAGGACAGAGTTAAAGGGCTCAAATCCTGCTCACCTACACAACTGTGTAAGGAACATCGTGTAAGCGTTTCTCTCCCTTCAGCAGGCTTCTCTTTACTTGAGGATGCAAGCACTAATTGCAAAACTGGTCACTCAGCTGAATGAATGAAGGGGGAAAGAGGGGAGAAACCTGTGCAGTTTTCCTTATGTGTGTCTGAAAAAGATTCAGCCACTGCCCCTTGTTGGCCATTATAATTTAGTATCTGTCAATCAGAAGGCAGAGAGCCAAGGGGCATCTTGTTAGATCTCCATGGGCACAATGACACTTGCAGGTCATTGTGCCCATGGCACAATGTTTTTATTTTTGTTTTAAATTTGTATCATGGGGATTCATGGGCATCGTCTCGTCTACCTTTTTAACTGGAGCGCTGGAATCATTGCAAACTGCTTTTACCATTTGCATGTTTGAAATTTTGGCCTGGGCTTATAAAATTTCATCCTTATTATTGTTTTATATTAATATTGTCTCTAAAGACTTCTTCCAGTGCCATGTTTAGAATAAATAAGGAGGAGAAATCTACCTGGAAAAGGATGTTGTAATATGCCTGAGGTGGAATATTAGTAGAAAAAGCAGAACATTTATCATTAGCCTTCCCCGTATGACAAAGTTTAATTCATCATTAAACTGGTTATTCATTCATTCATTCATTCATTCATTCATTCATTTAAAATATTTTTATCCCACCTTTCTCTTTAAAAAGAACCCAAGGTGGCTTAGGTAATTAAAAAGACAATATCTAAAAGTGAAAAAAAAAAACAGTAGGCATACAAATCTTTAAAAAGAAACAAGTATTACATTAAAAACAGTCATAAAATCACATTTATGTCACAGCTGGCACCACAGTTTTCTGATCATCAACCCTGGACTTTCTGTACTACCTGTAGTCTATTCCAGTACTTGCCTCATAGTAATGCTCTCAGAAACCTCTGTGTTGTTACCTTAAATTATCATTGTAAGTCATGTTGATTTCAACACATGACACTGAAGCATCTGTTCAAGTCAATGGGACTTTGAAATATTTAGTTCATTGGATTGTTCCCAAAATTATTGTTGGGTGAGATAGTGTAGGTTTAAATCAAATGCTGATTGCTAAACTATCAAGGGAAAGTTCTTTCAGCTGAAGAACAGTTAAAGATCTTAATTCATCTCCTTCAAGCATTTTTATGAACTTGTCAAACATATATTAAAGGAAAAAGGGAGGAGAATGTCAACAAAAAAGGCTTTGTGCCATAGAAGCTTTCTTTTGTGCAGCAGACCATACATTTTACCTGTCTGATTATGTCGTTGAATCCCTCTGTGGCTCAGTAAATATCCACCAGTCAAGTATGGAAACCAAAACTGCATTCTGCATAAGCATTCATGATGCTATTTAATTGGGGGTTGGAAGTTGCAACACCCGCACCCCATAAACCTCAGTCCCATAAAGTAATATACTGAGACAAACAAAAGACAAAGGGCAATCTATGCAATGCATAGTTTCAGGTCTTCTTAGAAGTTATTTCAAAGGCACATACACTTTAAGGGGGGGGGAATAAGAAACATAGTTTGTCTTTGGGTCTTGAAATAACTCTTGGAGTTCCTACGTATGTAGCAGAAAAAGAGAGGTGGATGCAATAGTGATCAGCTGCGTTTGTCAATGTAAACCAAAGGGAAGTGGGGGGGGGAGAAACTTGTAGGATGGTGCTCCCCACTCTTGAGTCCCCAAATGTTCTTGGACTCCAACTCCCAGAAATTCTTCTCAGCACAGCTAGTGGTGAAGGCTTCTCATAGTTTTAGTCCAAGAACATCTGGGGATTCAAGGGTGGGAACAACTGTACTATTGCATAGCTATATTAGCTCAGAACCTGGTGTTTCCATTGTTATTAGTTAAGTGGGCCTCCAACAAAATGTCACAATGTGGAGTGCTTCTCCAGGTTAGGGTCCCAGTCAATAGCAGTCTTTCCCTTCTCTACAATGCTTCACTCCATCCTCCTTCTTTCTGATTTTCTAGGTTTTCTTCCCCCTTTCAACAGGCAGGCAGAATGCCATTGAACATACTTCATCCACAATGAGACTTTGGGCTTTTTATCTCCTTCCAAGGGCTTCCATTTTGTCTCACAGACTTTTGGTGCTTCTGCGAACTTTGTTTTTTCCCCTCAAGTCTGCTAATCACCTCCTTTTTTATTTTTGAAAGGATCTGCACTTTACTAAAAGTATACAGAAGAGTGTTGTTGTTACAGTCGTTGTTGTTGATCGTGGTTCTGCCTGGCTTTAAATCCCATCTAGATAACTGAGTGATAGTGCTGAAGGCTATAATACTAATTACCAGAGACATGACCTTAATGTTTCACACTTAAAGTACATGGGCAATTTTAAATTATCTGCAAGCTCTCCTGATAAATTGAATAGTCTCTTAAACATTATTGAGAATTGCAGTACAGATATTAAAATGAATTTTGGTGTTTATAAATGTCCCATTATCCATATCAAAAGTGGTTAATTCTCACAGGGCAGCAACAATGAGCTTATCAATGAACAATTTATTCAATGCTTAGAAAAGGGGGGGGGAAGCTACAAATATCTAGGCATCCATGAAAACGTCGATATAAACCACAAGGAACTTAAATCGTTATTAAGGATGAAGTACTTTGACTGAGTGAAAGTAGTACTCAGACTTGAACCTAATGCAAAAGGAAAAGTTATTGGAAGCCCCAGAATTAACCTGTTCCTTGGAATTGTGGACTGAAAGTACAGTGATCTTGGGAAAACCAGAGTCCTCCTGTCAAAACAGTGCTGTCATTCTCCAAAAGTATGTACAGAATGCCTTTATTTGCCATGGAGTATACGTAGGCATGGGCTTGTTGACCTCAAGAATTGCTGTAAGCAGATTTTACTTACTTACTTACTTACTTACTTACTTACTTACTTACTTACTTACTTATATAAATATATATAAAAGAATGCCCAAGCTGCAAGCCTCATCTTTGGCAGAGAGAGTGGCCCTCCAAAGGAAAGGGAGGACCCCAACCCGCAGACACTAGGGACCCCCACCCGCAGGACATCCGTCTTGTACGGGTTCAGCTTCAGTCTATTATCCCTCATCCACCCCAGTATGGCATCCAGGCAACACTCAAGGGACAGGACAGGCTTCTCTGCAGAAAGGTGAAAGGAGAGACAGAGCTGGGTGTCATCTGTATATTGGTAACACAAGCCCCCAAACTCTGGATGACTTTCCCCACATAGATATTAAATAGCGTAAATAATGAATAAACAGTCAAACTTCGAAACTACTTTCATGGGAACATAGCTCCATTTTATCAGATGACAGTAGAAAATGAAAAAGATCTAACTATTACAACTTGTAAATGAGAATGAAACTACATTAATGAAAGCTTCACAGAAACCATTACATGGACAATACCCCATTTACCACCTGCTTGACAATGTCAATAAGCAAGAATCGAATCTGTGTCTTAAATTAGGCCATCTTGAGGGTGAAACTGAGGGATTCATATGCACAGTCCAGGACCAAGTTATTTGCACCAGATATTATCAGACAACTGAAGCAGGTATAAGTGATATATGAAGGGCCCGTCACGGGTCTAAAGAAACAATTTATTGTGTCATAGCTGGATGCTCCAAGATAGCATCAACAGATTATATGTGCAGGCATAACCAATTTGCAAAGATGATATTTCAGCAGATGGCTAAATCTTATGGAAAAATTCCATATTATAAATTACACCCTCTTTCAATTTTAGAAAACAAAACCATATTACTATAGTGGGAAAGGCAAATTATCATGAATATAACAGGTGATTTTAATAATCCTAATATCTTTGTTATTCTGGATAAGCAACAAAAAACAACATATCTTACAGAACTTGGAGTTCCATCAACAAACAGCCTTGAAAGTACAGAAAGTACAAAAACCGCAAAGTACCAAAAATTAAGGCAAGAAATCACAAAACTATGTGTGCAAGATCAACTCATGCTCCTCCCCATAATAATTTCAGCAACTTTAGTCATTCCAAAATTGTTGGTTACCAATTTGAAATAGTTGTTCATAGGTGCTAATGTTCTCCCTGTATTTTTTTTTAAAAATTTAATTTTGCAAACATATCATCTCACCCACAGTTTTTTTAGGTCTTAATTTCTAATTTTTAGATATGACCTTTTGGTTCACCCACCAACCACCACCAGCAATGCTGAGAAATAAGATGGTGATGATAATTTTAAAAGTCTTTCTCATGGCTAGTCTTGTGCTAATCGCTTAACCCTTAGCATTCCTCATGTGTAAAATTAGAAATAAAATAATTGATAGCTTAGTTTAGGCTTAGGTCTCTGGCTGTGGAGCCAGAGGTTAGGAGTTCAATTCTCCACTGTGCCTCCTTGACAGGGGCTGGATCCGATGATCCTTAGGGTCCCTTCCAGCTTTGCAGTTCTAAGATTATAATATTAATAGGTTGCCTTACTTCAAGTCCTTCTGCAACTCTGCTATCTAGTTTTAAAGTTTGGTGTTAGAAGCCCTAATCTCATTTAGATTCATCTGCTTTTGCACATGAATTGCGCTAGTATGTAACTCATGTCATGCAGCAGGTAATTGGATCTTAAACCACCTTCGTGACTCAGCACCCGTGTCCACTTAAGTGATGGATCTTAGAATTTCAGTTTTTAAAAAAGTGAATCCCAGGAAGCTGAAGTCCGTCAGACCTCCCACTCCCATTCTGTCTGTAGACAAAATGGAGATTGCTTTCCTTGTTACATATTCAAACCACGCCAGGGAGCCCCACTCCACAGTTTCTGGCTGTCTATAAATAGTTCTGCATTTAGAGCTCACAGCGTAAGCTCAATGCCTTGTTTATTCTCCCTGTCTAACTTGTGATGCATTCATTGTGGAAATGACGAAAAGATTCGTGTTCAGTGGGAAAATCAGGATAAGGTAGACGCCAATCACAGAACAGCATGAGGGAAGCGCCATCACTGAGTGACAGACAGGTGTCTGCTAGAGAGGCTCAGGTAGCCAGATTGCCTTGCTCTCCTCCCTGGTCTGTTCCCAGATCTGAAAAATCAGTAGTGTGACAAGCACAACTTCGGTACCTTTTGTTTATGTCAGTTTCATCCACCTCCTTTTGACAAAAGGACAAAATTTAGAAAAAACAAAATTTGTTTTCATGAAATATATATTTTTTCCTATGCCCAAAATACATCCCTACACAAGTACCTACTTCTGTATAAACTTTTAGCCTTTATACACATGGACACAGCTCTTTAAACACTGATCTTCAGATGTGGTTTACTAGCAGCTGCTATTATTTACAGTGGGCTGTTTTATTAATCTTTTGTTTACCTGCTTATTTTATATACCACTTTACATTTTATAAGATTGTTTCTTTTGTATCTTATCTTCTTTCTTCTAGTTACCTGTCTTGGGCACCATTTGTGTGGAAGAAGAATAGAGATAGGCATGAACTAAATAACGATCCAGGAAATTTGTTAAAAATCGTTGGTTCGGATTTATCCAAACTACAAACTTTTTTTAATGATTTATAGAACTTCCTAGCTGCTGCCCACTCAAAGGCAGCACTGCAGGAATCCCTGCCCCGCCTCCTTGTCTGGGTGGACAGCTGCTAGAGGAGGCAGAGGAGGGAAGCAGATGCTCCTGCCGGGACTGGACGAATGCCAAAGAGAAAGAAAAGAGCAGTGCACACTGCAGTGGAGGATCCAGCTGGATGGGTGGGGAGAAGGTAATGTGTGGGCCGATGAACTGGCATGAACCTCTGAACTGAGGTTCGTGCCCATCTCTACTCTGCTCCCAACTCTTTGTTGTCATCTCAGCAGTCACATCTGAGCACAAGGCACCGCCTGAGCCAGTGCTTGACACATTGCTACTAAACCTCTTCTAATTTTAGGCGGCTCAGTCCTGGTAGAAATAAAAGTATCAGAAAGTCACATTTTGTATGTTTGTTTGTTAAAAATATGTTTACCCCGTATTTCTCCTTAAAAGGACCCAAGTTGCATTTCAAAAGGAGTGAAGCTACCTGTTGTTAAGTTAAAATTGTAGAATATAATACTGTTGGATTTTCATTATTGGAAAAAGGAATAAATTAAAGGAATAAAGGAATAAACTACTTCTGGGATCACCTGGCCTATCAAGCCAAATATAGCCAACTAAAATGCTTGCTGGCATCTTTTTTATTTTTAATTCTCAAATTAGGCAGCAAAAAAGAGAATGTTTATTGAACGTGGTTGGTTGGTAGGACCTGATAGAGATGGTGGGTGTGCTGTGTGGGTATTTTGGACTACAGCTCCCAGAATTCCACATACTGGCTGTGGGATTCTGGGAACTGTAGTCTAGAGGACCACCAGAACTTTCCCACCTTGATTCGATGAATGCAGTCCATCTTGCTAGGTCCTTGTGTCACGAGGGGGTAGAAAGTACACTGCAAAATTATGTAGCATCCAATTAGCTATATTTACTGCCAGCGGAGGAGTAAATAACTCCGCTATAACAAATCAATTGCTTCATTTTAGGCCTTGGTATCTCCTGAGAGATGCTAACACAGTAGGCCCAAATTAAGACAAATGCTTCCAATGGCAGATCAGCTGCATTGGTTTCCCAGTCCCGCTGCTCTTGAATGGCATTCCCTGTGGCTATAATTACCTTTAGTTGTTTTTCCCCCCTTTCTGCCAGCATAATCCAATTATAAACCAATAGCTAAACCCACAACATATTTGCTTGTTTCTTTGAATAGTGAGCATGTAATAGGGGACAATCTTAAAAGCATCGTGTTTAATACCTCCTAGGCAGCTGCGGGCACCTGCTTTATACTCACCATTTCTATGCTACTGACTGGACTTGAGGGTCAAAGGTCTAGGTGTCCAATTACGGAGGGATGGGTTTTAAATAGTTGTCAACCAGCTCCTGAAGAAAGAAGGTGAATGGAAGGCTCAGACAGAAGTATCCAGTCATATCAATTGTATAGTCACAGGAAGTAAGAAACAGAATGCTTTGCAAAATGCTTATCAGCACGCAGAAGAACTGGGCTGTGCAGCAAAGTGCTGGTTTTTGATTTAGCAAGCTCAGCTCCTGGGTCCTTAGCTGAAAACATGTAAAAGAGAATAAAGCTCCTGCACCTTTAATAATGTACCTGGATAATGACAACACATGATGCCAAACTGATTCTGGCTTATGGTGACCCTTCCCAGGGTTTTCTAGTTATAAAGTATTCAGAAGTGATTTACCAGTCCTTCCTTCTTGTGTTCTGGGAACGGGCAGCTCACCAAAGGCTTACACAGGTTGGCTCTTCTCCCAGGGACCACGGGGGCGGGGAATTCAAACTCCCAGCCAATAAGGTACTGATAAATTGGGAAATGATGATATTTACCATGGCAGTCCCCATAGCCACCTCTCAAGGAGATCCAAGAAATACTGCAGAGATCCGTGATGAGAGGGAAGGGAAGAATGGGTCTTTTGTAAGCTAATTGCCCATTGAAGACCAAATGACCCCCAGTACTTTGCCTTATAAAGGAGATGGCATGCTACAATCTACTGTTCTTGGAAAAGTCCATATCTTTCTGTGTTGACTCGGGCCAATCCCTGTTACTCAGAAAGTCGGGAGTTTCAACCCTGCAAATCCTCTATTACATTACTGCTCCTGACCTTTGGCCATGTGCTCCAACACACAAAGCTATTCCTCCAATTGTTTACATAGAGGAGCCCTCCCGCATGCCAACAGTTAAAGATGTCTTCTTTTCCACCTCAACACCCCCCTGAGAATAGCAATAGCAATTTGTAGGGCAAGGATGTAAAGTGAAGAGGGATGGGGACTTGTGTCATGGGACTTGCTGTCAAGTTGGAATTAAATCACACCAGTGACTCAACTGAGACTCATCTTGGTCGTTTGTTTGTTTTCTTCCAATGACTCAACAATTGGAACCCCCTCTCCCTTTTTTCTGGGGGAAAAAGTTTGTTTTTAATACTTGAGACTTGGTACCAAAAACTCAGACTTGGGACTGGGATCTAAAGACTTCTCTGCTATTCTTGTGAACATTTCAGGTCAAAGCAGCTGTGGGGAAAGCGAGGCCCATGTTAGCTGGTGTACCTTGCTTCATTTTTCAATAGCAATGGTGCTTTAGGGTGGAATACTTCATGTGAGGACTTCTTTTTCATGTGAATACTTCTTTTCCCAAGAACAGTAGTTCACTAGTGAGTTCAAGAAGTGTGATTTCAAGTTTTGAAGCTCCTTCATTCAGTCATACGTGTGCAGTTTTAAAGGAGACATTGTTAGTGTGAGACGGGAGACGAGATGGGTTCCCCTCTCATTGGAGTGCCGTCCCTCCTCAACACCAAGAAAGACTGTAGAGAGAGAGAAGATCCCCCCGTGATCCCTCCAGAGATGACACAGGGACACCAGCAGGAGGCAGAAGTGGAGGAGATTACAGAGAACATGAGAAAGATAGAAGTAGAGGAAGCCAAGGGAGAAAAGGCAGGAAAGGGAAGTAGAAAGGGGGAGGAGATTGAGGCCGGAGTGGGGGAAGTGAAGAAAGGGGAGTCAGTTGCCTCCCAGATGGGAATGGATATGGATGCAGGATCCTTGGACTGGAACATAGGAAAGACTGAGGGTTCCAAGGGAAGAGGCAGACTATAGAAGAAGGTCAGTGTTACCTCCAAGACCATCATATTGGGGAGAAGCAGAGGCGAGAGAGTGGAGAAGGAAATTAAGAGAAGAACGGGAAGGAGTAGAGAGAGAGAGAGAAGAGAGAGAATAGAATGGAGAGTCATGGAGATGAGGAGAAAGAATTACAGGGGACAACCTGGGAGAGTCTGGAGAGAGAGGGGGGGGCCCACTGGGATAACCCCGATGACGAGGAGACCGTGCCCCTGCTTGATGATCCGACGGAGCCGACCCTAAGAGAGTGGAACACCCCTGATCTACCAGGACTGTGGAATAACAGTTATAGTAACCTGTTTATGTTTAATGATTGGAAGCCCCTTCCGGACCAGTTGGAGGAAGGAGACAGAGACGATAATCATGTTCATGACACTTGTTTATTGTTGAATACACAAATAAATGTTTCACCCTTTTCTAAGCCTCCTGAGCCTCCTGAAATTATTTTCACTAAAACGGAGTCAACAATCGAACCCTCACAGTTAGGGCTACAGCTTCTCAGGGAGAGAGTGAGTTGCACTGGACTAACACAGAAAACCCAGTAATATGGGAGCCAAGAGTGGGGGGGGGGGAGACCTTATGTGGGCGAGATCTTTGGTGCAGGTAGCCAAAGCTGTCCAGCAGCTGAATCAGTTGCTACTGTTCTTGTATGGGCTCATGTGTGATGTAGCCGTATCTACAGCACACATCACATGTGGAAAGAGTTTCCCCAGGCCATTTGCTGCTATTAAGACTTGAGGAAGGCTCCCTGTCAGAGTGGTGGAATCCTGCCCCCACCCCCATTCTCTGTGCCTGCTACCAGGACTTATCAGCAAGAAGGCTCACAAGTTGTACGTTGCTACACTCTCTCCCTTGCTTTAAATGGCCCAAGTTTATGCACCCACCAGTTCTCTCCTTAGTCTTCTCCTCTCACTCCTGGCTTGTTGGCATGATACCATTACTACGATAGAGCAGCATATACAGGAAAACCTTGACAGTGATTCCTGGAGCCAGGTGGGAAAGGGTGGAGATGGGCACCCATGTTTCAAAAAATTGCCACTTGCAAATAACAATAACAACAACAATAAGGTTTTTGGTTAAAACTTGTAATTTTGATATAATACCAATCAATGCTTTTAAAATTTTGATTGACTGTGCCTGGGATATTTGAATAAATATAATAATAAGAACAATATGCACTACATCCAAAAAGTGATGTGGACAAATTTTATTTGCCACGAAAAATTTGAGGCCATGGGTTACTGCAAATACACCAGGCAGTAGAGCAGAAAAAAAAAGAAGCTCAAATTTTTATATGAGTACAAGTAGAGAAAAATTATTTAAGGCAGTGAAAATGGAGAATATTTTGGAAACAAGAAAACAGAAACAACGGCTCAATATAAGAAGCAACAATTTGAAAATAAATTAAACCATTTGAAAAATAAACCACTACATGGACAACATCTGAGAAATATTGATGGAAAGCATGATAATAATTCAACATGGGCATGGCTAAAACTGGGGACCATTAAGAAAGAAAATGAGGGCTTGATTTTGGCTGCACAAGAAGAAGCACTCCAAACCAATGTGATGAAAGCTAAGATTCAAGGAATTAGTGCTAACAGCAAATGTCAACTCTATCAAGAAAAAGATGTAACTGTGTCACACCTCATCTGTGAATGTCCAAAGACTGCACAAACAGATTCCAAAATTAAGATAGAGTGGCAAAATTAGTGCACTGCTCATTATTCAAAAAATATTACTTGCCAGCCTCCAATAACCTGAGGGAACATCAAGTAGAGAAGGTGTCAGAAAATGAGGAAGTCAAGATCTTGTGGGATTTCCATATCCAAACTGATGGACACCTTGAACATAGCATACCAGACACAGTAGTAATAGAACAAAGAAATGTCTGGATCATTGACATTACAATTCCAAGAGATGCCAGAGTTGAAGTTAAGGAATTGGAAAAACTAACAAAATACAGAGATCTAGCTATTGAAACATCTTGCTTGTGGATGAAATACACTTTATTGGTCGTCGTAGTCATCGGGGCTTTGAGAACAATATCAAGACATTTCACACAGTTGCCTCGAAGCTGAGTCATGGCAACTGGACTTCTTTCTTGTTAGGTTGAAATGTTTTGATACTCATCCAAGTAGCTTCTTCAGTCTGAAGAGAGTTGGTAGGAGATCCCTGATATATCCTCCACTTGGTTTCACTTCCCCCTGGTCTGAATAGGCTCATTAGAATGACAAAGGAATGGGGGGTGAGGGATAATCCCTCTTCTGCAGTCCTTCTCCACCCATTGTCATAGGTTGTTAACGGTAGTTAACAGTGGTCTTTCTGGTGTGTGTGGTCCTAATCTTCCTGGGGACGGATGAAAGGGCAGCATGATAAATAGGAGACAGATTGTATCTAAGGCCTCCACCCCTGTTGAGTGAGGGATTTTCTATATGCACATGTATGGCCTCCCCAACCCCTCTCTCAAACCACCTATCTTCTCGGTCCAAAATGAGTACATCTTGGTCATCAAATGAGTGTCTTTTGTCCTTCAAATGAAGGAGCACTGCTGATTGTGGTTTTGAGCCATTGCCCTTCCTGTGCTGGGCCATTCTCATGTTTAGTGGCTGTTTGGTTTCTCCAATGTAGAACTCCAAACACTCCTCTTTGCATTGGACCGCATATACTATATTGCTCCTATTGTGTTTTAGTGTCTGGTCTTTTGGGTGGACGAGTCTCTGCCTTGGTGTGTTTGGAGTGCACAGGTATGTGGTATTTACCAAAATCCCTTTGAGCTTTTCAAACACACCTGCAATGTAATGGATGACCAGGTTCTTCTGTCGGCTCTGGGTCTCAGACTGTTCCATTGTCCTCCTGGGTCAGGACATTGCCTTGTTAAAGGCCCATTTTGGATATCCACAGGCCTTAAGGGCTGTCCTCAGATGTCCATCTTCCTTCTTCTTGGCTTCTGTGCAGGTGGGGATGTTTCTTGCTTGTGAATGAAATACACTTCACAGAATCTTCACAGTGGCAGATTTCAGAAATAACATCATCAGAGTATGATAGAACCATCTCCAGTCAAGGACTTAATGCTCCTGGTTGGGGGGCAGGGGCTAGTCTTTCATTCCTTAGTAGACAGGAGTAAAATCTTCTTAATGCAAATTATTTTCTTTTTTGCTTTTTAAGTTCCGTCCAGCAAAGTGGGGGTGGGGGAAGAAAGTTCTCACAGTTGGCATGGTTGCCTCAGGCAATCCTGGAAGAGGCATGGCCTAAATCAACACACTTTCTGATTTGTTAGTTCAACAAGGGAACTGAAGGGAAAAACCAAGCTGGAAACAGAGCGCAACTATATCTGACAGGCAAGCTGTGGCTTGCAGGAAAGAAAATGTTTCCAGCAAACACCCGCATTAGAGATTTATCTAAGGTGTGGCCTTGCCACTTAAGCTGTAGCAATTACCCAGAATACCAGTGCTAGTTGGTGGGGAGGTGGGGAGAGAGGCTGTTCTGAAGCTTTGTACACATTTAACCTTTTCGTGTCAACCGGGACCAACCACAGCGTTCTGTCGAGGTCAAATCACAATCCACCTGTTGGCTTTTTAAAAAAAAGAAAGAAAAAGAAAAAAAGAGCAGAAAAGCAAAAGTTTTTCATTAAATCACTTCTTGCTTTCTACCCCTTACAACAACAACTTTAAGCCTAGAGTTTGCCACTTACTCCCCTGCACATTGTTAATGTTATACGGAGAATATTTATTTATTTAAAATATTTTTGCCCCGCCTATGTCCTTGAAAAGGACCCAAGGCGGCTCACAACAATTAAAGGCAATATTTAAAGTTGAAAGTCAAAAGCAATGAGTGTACAATGGTGGTCAACATGAGTAAAAGACAATATTTGAAACTACGAACAATGAATAAGGAGGCATCTTACACCATTAACAGGCAATATTAAGGCAAAGATCAATAAGTATACAAAGAAAAGTCACTCTGAGAAATGGAAAACAAAAAAAACGGAAAACACAAGCAGTACTAAAAATCTGGTCAAAGCATAACAATCTGGAAGGTTGTGTGAAGCAGGTAAAACTTCAACAGGGTGCACTGGGGAAATGCATCAAAAAATGCACCCCGTTGAAGATGTTGTGGAGTGCCACTACTCGGTATGTTCTAAGTAACAAATTTTATTGGTGTCAGCTTTCATGGATTGTTGTCCATTTCTTCAGATACATACCTTCTCCGATCTTATGACTGAGTAGTCTTTCATAGACTTCTCATCTTCCATGTGCTTCTCACGCTCTCCTTTAAAAGCCATCCAGTTTGATGTATATGCTATCACTACACCTTGTGGCAAATAATTCCAACCTTTGACTTTTCTCCGAAGACTTCTTTTTTATCTGTCACCCATCGTTCATCTTCATTGGATGTTTTCAGGTTCTAGTATTATGACAAAAGGGAAAACTTTCCCACCTTTTTTTCCTCACACCATGCGGAATTGTATAAACCTCAGTCAAACCTGCTTCCATTTTTCCCCCCCACTAAACTTGTTCTTCCCCTCCTACCAAAGAGTAGATATCATCACGACTGTCTTGATTTTGCATATGGCTACCCTAAACTGGTCCCATCACCTCCTGGCAAATAGAAGGGGAAGATATGGAGGCAGTGACAGATTTTACTTTCTTGGGCTCCATTATCACTGCAGATGGTGACAGCAGCCACGAAATTAAAAGACGCCTGCTTCTTGGGATTAAAGCGATGACAAACCTAGACAGCATCTTAAAAAGCAGAGACATCACCTTGCCGACAAAGGTCCGCATAGTCAAAGCTATGGTTTTTCCAGTAGCGATGTATGGAAGTGAGAGCTGGACCATAAAGAAGGCTGACCGCCGAAGAATTGATGCTTTTGAATTGTGGTGCTGGAGGAGGCTCTTGAGAGTCCCCTGGACTGCAAGGAGATCAAACCTATCCATTTTGAAGGAAATCAACCCTGAGTGCTCACTGGAAGGACAGATCCTGAAGCTGAGGCTCCAATACTTTGGCCATCTCATGAGAAGAGAAGACTCCCTGGAAAAGACCCTGATGTTGGGAAAGTGTGAAGGCAAGAGGAGAAGGGGACGACAGAGGACAAGATGGATGGACAGTGTCACCAACAAGAATTTGACCCAACTCCGGGAGGCAGTGGAAGACAGGAGGTCCTGGCGTGCTCTGGTCCATGGGGTCACAAAGAGTCAGACACGACTAAACGACTAAACAACAAACCCTAAACAATGATGCTATGCTGATATAAACAAAGTTGTGGTGCTTTCATATTCTTCAGTCACAAAGTGCTTCATTTTCTTGCACCCCCATTTATTTTATCTTAAATGATCAACTGTAACAATCTGTACTTTTCATTTCTCATTATATGAATGAACGTATCTAGCGTTCTCCATTGTATGTGTCGTATAATTTCTTACTCTGTATTCATTAGCTTTAGCATGTCTTTTTTTAGTCAATCTTCCAATTCAAGAATTTGTTACCTTGAGGCAATAATTCCACATTTCCAATGCCTCTGTCTTTCTATAGCTGCCTATGTTGCACTGCATGTCATACAGTAGAACCAGGGGTAAATAGTAGCATAACATGTAGGTTCTCAAAAGCAGTTTTAGGGTTTTGTTGCACATTACATTTTTCATCTTCCATTTTCTAAGCTGGAAACAAAAAATTGCCATGTCCCCCCCCCCCCCATTTCCTCCCAGGAGAATCACTCTATTCTCCTTCCCCAGTGATTTTAGCTTTCTAATACTGATGTAATTAACTAATTATGTCCCATCAAATCAATTCTGATTTATGATGACTACTCCCAGAGTTTTTGTTGTTGTTTTGAGGTACAAAGTATTCAGAAGTGGTTTATCAGTCCTTGCTTGTAAGGGGTGCTCTGAGACCTTGCAGCTTGCCCAAAGTCACATATGTGGCAGGATACAAATCAACCACACATATTCTGGGTGTTTCCAGCTGGCCCTCTCCTGGGAGGCACAGTGAGGATATAAGTCCCAACTTCTGGCTCCACAACCAGCCACTCCAGCCCATTGATCTATACCATTTCCAATGCTGATGTCCAACCAGTTTATGCAAAATGGACAGGCATTTCACGGAAACACCATTATTTCTCTGGTAAAGTATTACTACCTGTTCAGGGACTTAGGAACAATAGTGGTAACGAGGAACTGTGATTCATGGCTTAAAGATGTACAGTTCTTAGAAACCAATCAAATTTCTCTGGAGCTTTTTGTTCTTACTCTCTCTAATCAATATCTCCTCCAATTCCCTCTGCCACATCTTGAAGTTACTTTTCTGAACTTTGGGATTTGTAGAGCTGAAAAGTAGGGTTTTTTGAGTTTTGGTCTCCCTGATCTTCTCCCTGTCTGTCTGTCTGTCTGTCAGTCTAGCACTGTCTGTAAACATAAATATGTCTACTAGGACCTATGTTGAAACTGTAGTTCAAATATTTGCAGTCCTTAGAAGGCCGGAGAGCTTCCAAGCAATTTTGAAGGCACAGAAGAGCTCTTTAAACTGAATGAAAATTATCAATACAGCATTGGAAAGTGCCCTTGCTTAAATACACTAGAGACTTCTACAACTCTCAAATGTCCAATACAGCACGCAAAAGGTTCCAAGAATAATACACCAGGTCACACTTAAACGAATCTCGCTCAAAGACCGTAACTTTAATAAGATAAACTTCCTTTGCACTAAAAACCACAGCACCACAGATAGATAATAACACAATACAGATCTCTTAAATGAACCCTCTGTTAAAGGAAATGACCAGGAAACAAGAGTGCAGCTCTCGCGTATGAAAAGAGGATTTTCAAAGGGGGGGGGGGAAGAGGTGGAATCAACCTCTTAAAAGAATCAATTCTGCTGCGTACCAGAGCAAAACGTTAACAGCTTGAAGGCCGACCGTTAGGTGGGCAAAAGCTTTCTTAAGGATTTCTATCTATCTGCTGCAAAATCAATTCATTGAAGCAAGTTTTGAAAGCAATGGGCGTCTGAATTAAAGTGTGTGTCCAGGGTAATTGGAAATTGCACAGAAAACTCTTTAAGTTTTATATATTTTTATTGAAGCCACGAAACATAAGGATGTAAAATGTCTATAAGAGCAAGAATACATTAGCACAAGTGTGTGTGTGTGTGTGAGTGTGTGTATCTGTGTGTCTGTGTGTGCGTGTATGCATGAACAGCAATCTACTTGGTGGGTGCATCAAGGTTACATAAAGGTTCCTCAGCCATTAGAAAAATTGGGCACAATTGACATCCTTTGCTCCGAAAGGGTACAAGATTAAATGAGCATAAAATTTTAATTGTCCTCTCACCCTACATCAGGCCTTCCGTATTAGCGTTGGGATACTAACTTGAGCAGCAATTTCCGCTGGCCTGTGCATAAAGAGATGCATTCATGCTTATCAGTCTTTCAACTTGCATTAATTACAAAAATTAATCACATAAATGAGTATTTATATTGCATTAAATGTACAATATAATATTAAATGGCACAGCACAACAATGTTGAGATTTATAGAGCACATTTTACAAGTTTGTATTTTATTTTATAGAATCTAACCCTGATCCTTGGTGAGTACAAAGTTGAAATCTCCACACTCATTAAGACAGTGTTCTATAGCATTGCATGAGTTCTCCACATGACATTAACGAGGCTAGAAGAAAAAAAATTATATATATTACAAAGCTTTTTACCCACAATTCATGTACATATCATACAAATTAGTTCCACTGAAAACAAAGGCATTTACATTCAACAAATGTTATGCAGAAGCATTTGAAAAATATTTTTTTAAAAAACAAATTAAAAACTAGAGGGCCAGATTCAGACTTAATTCAACTCAAAACTTTCACTGAATTTCCATTTTAATTTTGTGGCAATCAGCAGTATTTCCAGAGAGTGAAAACTAAACCATCTGGAAGTACTCCAGATTGGCCCATATTCAAGCACAGCAGCCTAAAAGATTTGAAGATCAAACTGAAGCTTTCTCCACATAATCACAACATGTCTGCCTCTTTGTAATTCCGGGTTGTAGGACGGTGCAGGAATAATTTGTAACTAATAATGATTCAGGTATGTTTGCATACCCTAGTAAAAAGAGGCTCTATTAATAACTTGTACTAAATTGGGGCCGGCCCTGCCATTAGACAGAATGAGTTGTCACATGCCAAAAGGCAGGACCTACAGTTGGGGTAGAGAAGTGTGTGCACTAGAGATGGGCATGAAACAAACCAAGAAGCAAAACACCCCACACAAATTGGCCATCCTGTGGTTCATTTTGGGGGCATTTCAGGGAAATGTGCCTGCACAGAACAAAATGAAACAATGAACTATTATCAGCTGTGGCTATTAGTACATGAGCTATAACTCAAACATCCCAAGTCAAATCTTCACCAAACTTGGACTAACGCTTGGGCTGACTCTCCTCCCAACCCCCTCCAACTTTGTTGGATTTGGGACATCCGAGTTATAGCCCCCCAAAGCAGGTTTTCCCCAGGAAAGTGCTCTTTAGCAGCTGGCTAAAGAGCCCTTTCCTTGGGGGACTTGCTTTGGGGGGCTATAACTCGGATGTCCCAAATCCAATCTTCACCCAACTTGGATATGGTTGGGAGCAGAGCCAGATGAAGACTTGCTACAGGTTTGGCTTCTCTAACTCAAGGGGGAGGCATTTTACTGCTCCCATAAGTCCCAAATTGCACAAATCATGAAACTGTTTGTTTCATTGGAAAGTTTGTGAATATTCATGGTTTGCAGAAGCACGAACTATCATGAACTGCCATTTTCCCAGTTTGTACCCATCTCTACTGTGCACTTTGCCTCCTGTGCCCCCAAGCCAGGCTGCCCTCTTCAGATGCAGCTACGTATGTATGATTCAAGGTATGTTCTTGCTTTGCATACATGAAAGTAGTTTTAAAGAAAGATTCAAATGTCAGACGTCCAACTATTTTTGCACCTGGCCTGAGCATGGAAGCGATATTGTTCTGGTCTTGTGCTGTGACCTAATGGATATTTCGCTCACAAGAAACTGCACATATGATCCCATCCTGTTTCTTCTGCTGTTCCTTCCTGTGGGTTACAGTAATAGCTGCCCCTTTCATGAGTAGCTTCTGGTTTGTTTGTTTTTCTCCTTGTGTGATGGCTAATTCGTTTCCCCAAGGACAGAAAGCAACTTTTACAACTCCAGGCCTCAGTTGTAGGCAGTCCCAAGTGCTTGTTGACAGGAAACTGTATTGGCCTGTTCGTGTGAACTGAGGTCCAGATATCACCTGTAAAGTAATTATGTATAGCACTTGTGAGCATCTCTGCTCTAAAGTATTAAGTCATCAAAATTCTTTCTGAAATGTTAATAAAGTGGAACATAATGCAGCATTAAAGGAAAGACCAGAGTCTGGACTGTCTTTTTTAGACTGCAAAAGTGCTTCAGCCAGCATGGTCAATGCTGACTGGGTGATTCTGAGTATTGTGGAGAGAAAGACTTCTCGAATTTTGGGGAAGAACTTTGGTTGCTTTTATCTCTTCATGTTTCAGGCCACATGCAAATGGAGCCCATGGCCTTAAAGTAATGGGTGCAGTGACACATTCCAAATGGAAGTAAGAACAGTAACATAGATCCAGTAGGGTTAGGTATATTTTCTTCCCTACAAAATGGCACACAGAATGCTTGAAAAAATCCCCCTGCCAATACCAAGGCAATAAGGAAAAAAAGTCTGGACTGCATGCAACAAACTACGAAAGAAAAATGTTGTGGAAGAAACAAGCCTCAAAAACCTATGTGGTCTCATGGAATGCTGAGAGGACACAAAAGTCTGAAATTTAACAAAGGACTTTACTGTCTTCCTTGAACAAGAACAGAACAGCAGCTGGTAACCATTGACTTCACCCTAACTCCACGGAACTCTGCTGGAAGGCAGGAACAAAATTCAAAAAGATTTTGATAGGCTTGGTCACTGGGTTGAAAACAAGAGAATGAAATTTAACAGGGATAAGTGCAAAGTTCTACACTCAAGGGGGAAAAAACCAAACACACAAACAAACAAATAAGATGGGGGATACTTGGCTGTGCAATACTATGTGAGAGGATCTTGGAATTGTTGAAGATCACAAAATGAATATGGGCTAACTGGGATGTGGCTACAAAAATGGCAAAGGCTATGTTAGGCTGCATTAACAGAAGTATAGTCTTTGAATCCTGTGAAGTACTAGTTCCCCTCCTCTATTCAGCACTGGTTAGGCCTCACCTTGAGTATTGTGTCTCGTTCTGGACACCACACTTTAAAAAGAATGCCAACAAAGAGGAGGGCGACAAGGATGATCAGGTGACTGGAAACCAAGCCCTATGAGGACAGACTGAATGAGCTGGGCATGTTTAGCCTTGAGAAAGAAGACTGAGGGGATAGTACTTTTCAAATGTGTGAACGAAGGAGGGAAAGGATTTTTTTCTCAATCATTCCAAAGTGCAGGACACATAATAATGGGCTCAAGCCAGATTTCGGCTAAATGTTAGGAAAAACTTCATAACTGTTAGAGCAGTACGACAATGGAACCAATGACCTTAGGAGTGCTCCAAAATTGGAGACATTCAAGAGAAAATTGGACAACCATCTGTCAGATTTGCTTTGATTTGGATTCTTGCACTGAGGAGAGAGCTGGATTTGATTGCCTTACAGGCCCCTTCCAACTCTAGAATCTGTGATTCTATGCTTCTATGAACTAAATCCAGTGCCTCTCAAAGATTAACCAAAATTTGACTGTGGTGGCCTTGTGTTCCAGTTTACACAGGACATGTCTGTTTCAAGGTCTTCATTTACTTGAAGACCAAAAACAATAAGAAAGGAAAGTAGGAACTTTGAAATTTGTCCATCCACAGCTACAGTAGGATCTGGTCAGTGCACTCAGCAGGCATAACAGAGATATTTTGCCCTCATTAGCATTAGATATATTTCCATTTTATTATCCCATTACAATTTCAATGGATGAATTTGGTTGCAAGGCTCGACCAAAATGAAGCTCTCGAATGAAATGCTAAATCAACATGTACATAACGTGGGAGAAAGAACTGGATTTAGGCCAATAATCCTAAAATTGTAATACATATAATTAGAATATGAAGATTTTTGTGTAAGTCTTTGTCCTCATTTTTGGCAATCCATTTCTTCTTGGGAAGACATGGGGTGTTACATAAGCAGTCACTTTATTAATGACACCATCTGCACTTGTAGAAAGGGCCGAAACTTTTTATGGGCCAGCAGGAAACCCTCATTAACTTCCCAAAAGATGCCAAAATTTAAATAGTTAGTAAATGTCTCCCATATGCAGCCTTTTCTTTTCTTTCCGTCTAAATAAGGCTTATGAAGAATGACCAAAAATCAAGGGAAAATGACTAACATGAAGCCAGCTTATAACCTTGCCAAAGCTGGCCAAAAAGTTTTTAAAATGCATTAAACAGGGCAATTGTTAAACTAAAAAATGGATGTGAAGCTAGAGATTGGAATTTTGCTTTTTTTTAAAATTATTTATTTTGGTGTGTGGTTTTAGATAGCTGTTTGATATGAGATTAGAAGCTACTGTGAGCCCCAGAAGTAAGAATGAGATTTGCTTAGAAGTGAGTGCTTTGTATTGGCTGTTCACTCCCTGCCCTCCATCTTTAAAATATGAAATTACACAGTAAAAGGAAGTGATAAAAACTCTGTTGTTCAATGCCTGGGAATGCATCCACCTGTTTGCACATGCTCCATGCTCCTGGAGCACGTCTTTCTCATTTTACCTGCTAATCCAGCACTTGGAAGAGAGCTTAGCCCGATCCCTTGATTTTTTTATTCAAGATGATTTAAAAGGAGGTGGGAGAGGGGAAAGAGAGAGGGAGATATATATATATATATATTTATGCGTTGTAGCAAACATTTAATGTTTAATTCCCTAAACTCTTCCTCTTAACAAAACATCCAGAAAGACCTTTGTCAAGTTTCAGAGGCACTCTGGTGTTCTTCCATGTATGGCACAATCCTGCAGAAGTTAATCACCTGTTAAAGCCCAAAGCAGTCAGTGTCGTTTTACGCATCGTTTGAAATGATGCTCTGTGAAGTGTTAAAAGATCTTTGATTGTCCCTAGCATGAGCTTGCTTACAAACTATTTTGCAAGTTAGATTGCTTTTGTTATGTGGTTGGTCTTCAGAAGGTAAACATGGGCTTCCTTTGCAAGCCAGTTTGTGCCCTGAAGGAAATAGGTGCCTGATAGGACAAGAGGAAATATATACTTCTTTCTCATGTGTGATTTAACCCTAAATTCCATTGATTTTCAGAGCAATGTTTGCTCACTTGCCCCAGTGACATCAACTAGAATTAAAATCATATAACTGTGGTCGAGTATTGCTGTTATTTATTTTAACCCTATCCTGAAGATTAAGGTAATAATAACAATATTTTTAAATATTTCCATGCAAATATCCATGGCTCTCTGGTACAGATATGGAGCTTCTGTATGAGCTGGCTTTTGCATTCACTTCAGCACAGACTTTGCATTGGTAGAGGAGGCTACTTAAAGATCTTGGAAAGGTTATTTTTGGAGTACAAATATTTTTTTAAAAAATCCTGGGTTGTTAACTAGACCACTTTCTCCAGTCTTAAAAGAAATGGCAACACCTTCAGCAACAGACCCAACGCAGCTACCTGTCTGGATAGAAGCAGTGGCATTTCAGTCTCATTTACAATGGTAGGGATGTTGTTGTTTAGTCATTAAGTCATGTCCGACTCTTCGTGACCCCATGGACCAGAGCACGCCAGGCCCTCCTGTCTTCCACTGCCTCCCGGAGTTGGGTCAAATTCTTGTTGGTAGCTTCGAAGACACTGTCCAACCATCTCGTCCTCTGTTGTCCCCTTCTTCTCTTGCCCTCACACTTTCCCAACATCAGGGTCTTTTCCAGGGAGTCTTCTCTTCTCATGAGATGGCCAAAGTATTGGAGCCTCAGCTTCAGGATCTGTCCTTCCAGTGAGCACTCAGGGTTGATTTCCTTCAAAATGGATAGGTTTGTTCTCCTTGCAGTCCAGGGGACTCTCAAGAGTCTCCTCCAGCACCACAATTCAAAAGCATCAATCCTTCGGCGGTCAGCCTTCTTTATGGTCCAGCTCTCACTTCCATACATTGCTACTGGAGAAACCATAGCTTTGACTATGCGGACCTTTGTCGGCAAGGTGATGTCTCTGCTTTTTAAGATACTGTCTAGGTTTGTCATCGCTATCTAGATTTGTCATCAACGGTAGGGATAGGCAGCGTATAACCTTCTGGATGTTGATGTTCTCAAGTTCCCATTGGCTCTGGCGATGTAGCCAATGGCGAGGACTGGTGGGGCAAAGCCATCCATCATCTGGAGGGCCATGTGTTCTGATCCCTGGAAAAGAAGAACAGGAAGAAGTCTGATGAACCATTTGGTACAGTTTCCAAAGAGGTAGCCATGTTAGCCAGGTTTTGCATGTTAAAGTAAAGAAATGGGGATAAGAGGGGAGCAAAATTAAAGGACAAAATGTTATGGCACCTTAAAGACTAATAGACTTGTTTCCACGTGAACTTCTGTGGATCAAAATCTATGTCCAGAGACACAAGAAGACACTGATAAATACCGATGGCATTAGGATGAGCATTAAATGTGTCTGGGGAAGTGGATTTTAATCAATGAAAGTTCAGGAAAAGTATATTTTCTCAAAGTGCATCTCATAGTTTATACGTGCATCTCATAGTTTATTATAAACTTCATCTTGTTTTTAACTGTTGCATATATTAGTTCAGTTCTACAGCTAGTTTTTAGATGTAAGAATAGTGCAGTCAGAACTTCAGCCAGCCAGCTGGACAGCTCAGTGAGATGGAGCAGAGTCAGGAGTTTGATTTTCCACTCTGTCTTGCAGGAGAAGAACCACCCTCTGTGGCCTTTGACAAGTTACAAAGTCCCAGAGTGCCCATAGAAGAAGGGAATAGTAAACTACTTCTCAGTACTTTGTACCTACAAAATCCTGGAAAAGGTTTCCAAAGGTCTAATGACTTGACAGCATGTAATTATTATTATTCGTCAGAACTGCCAGTGTTGCATAATGGCTGTTATGTTACAGTATGGTGGGTGGGAAGTAGGGAGAGGCAGCTGGGTTCAAATCCCTTTGGAAAGGGTTTACACGGTGATTTGAAACACTCATTTCTAGACTATATTTCTTTATAAAGTTGCAAGAACCATGAGGGCTACCCTGAATTTCTTGGGGAAAGTGTGGATTAAAATGCAACAAATTAAATATTGGATCCATTTCTGAAAGGAAGGAAGGAAGAATGGAAGGACAGAAGTAAGTAAGTCTGGGAGCCATTTCATTTTATAGTGTTTTTAAAATACTCTAAGAAACTAAGCTTTAAAAAATTAAATAAAAGCATTCAGGCTGATAACATTCATGTGGGACATTATTAAGTACAGTATTATCAAGTAGATTATGGTCTTATTACTTCAGAACACTAATTATAGCATTTGTGGTTTCATGTTAATATGATATAAGCACTATTATTTTGAATATTATAGACAGGCTCCCTGATGTTTTGGAATAAATGCTTCAGACATTACATATAATAAAGCTAGGCTTGGGGAGGGGGAGGGTAAATCTGCATGCACATTTATAAAAATTACACTGTTTTAAAGGAAGACAACATTTTATATTTTGCTTTTTTTTTTTACATTTTTGACCATCTCTCTTATCTTTCCTATCTGCCTCTTTTTAGCAGCATTTCGTGTAATCTGAATCTGATTGCAGCAGACCTGAATGCCAGTTACTTTGATTAAGGCTGAGTGATTAGAGAATGTATATATATATATCTTTATAAAGATATATATATTTGAAAAAAGATAGGACTTCAAATATATCATGCCTGCTTAAATTGCAATTCTTAAAGAGGCTGAGGTCATAATTCTTGATTAGCTGCAACATCCATTGAAATCAATGAAATTAACTGTCTAGTTAAATCTGTTTCGTCAGAAATAAATCATGTTGGAAGTAAGCCCCAAGTAGGCATGCTAGATTTGCACCTGCTAGACAAGTTTGAATGGCCAAATCAGTGTGCCAGTCGAATGCGTTCCTGCAGGGTTCAGAAATAGCTATGAGATGTCTTCACAGAGACAACCAGAGGTCTACAGAGGGATGGCTCACCTCAGTTTCTTTGGCCGTCTATTACCCTTTTTACAATGCTTATTGATAAATATTTAACAATGTTGTTTAGCCGTTAAGTTGTGTCCGACTCTTCGTGACCCCGTGGCCCAGAGCACGCCAGGCCCTCCTGTCTTCCACTGCCTCCCAGAGTTTGGTCAAATTCATGTTGGTAGCTTCGATGACACTGTCCAACCATCTCGTCCTCTCTCGTCCCCTTCTCCTCTTGCCCTCTTGCCTTCACTTCCAGCAAAAATATAAAACTTTGTGCAGTGGAACAAAGATTTGGAGGGGGGGGGTATCATACAAAGGGAGAAAAATGTAGAAGTGAAATTAACGTGCTCCCAGACATGTCCTTTGGAAATTTCCTCTGAATTTTGGAATAAATATTTTCTGCACAAATTTCCAGAGTGGCAGCTGTTTTTTTGCAGCAAAAATAGCAGCCTTCTTGCAATTTCCACAGCAGTAGCTGTGTTACTCCACAATGTCAGTCTTCTTGTGACACCTTAAAGATGAACACATTTTACTTACTTACTTATTTTATCTGAAACATTTTTATCTCACCTTTCTCCTTAAAAAGGACCCATGCGGCTTATATAATTAAAAACAGAGTTCTGATTCCTGTCCTCTGAAGATGCTGGCCACAGAGACTGGCGAAACGTTAGGAAAAACAACCTTCAGAACACGGCCAAAGAGCCCGAAAAACCCACAACAACCATCAAATCCTGGCCGTGAAAGCCTTTGAGAATACATTGAAATGTGTATGTTAAACTTTAAAATAAAGCGCTCAACTTAAAAAAAAAAAAGTATTGCGTTTTAATTTAGGGTCCCTCCAGCTTTGCAGTTCTAAGATGCTGATAATTTTTCTATTAATATTGGCAGCACAAAAATGCAGAAGAGGTTGCATACCAAATGTTTTTTATATCAGGCAAAACCAAAAGAAAAATAAAAAATAAAGGAGACAAAAACATTGTGGAAATTTAAAGACTAACTGCTATATTTTAATGTGAGCTTTCGTGGACAAGTCCACTTCCTCAGACTAGAAACCAGACTTGTCCACAATAACTCACTTTAAAAATATAGCAGTTAGTCCTTAAAGTACCACAATGTTTTTATCTTTTTTATTTTTATTTTTTATTTTTTTTTTACCCGATATGCTGGCACAGACGAACATGGCTACTTCTTCTAAAACTACAAATATTTCTTCTGTATTTGTTATGATATGGCAATATTATGGTAACCTGTCTGCGCTAAATAAGTACCTTTTATAAATAAGCACTTCTAACTGTGAAGCTCACAGTGACCTCCTTTGCTCAGTAATAGATTCTCTTTGGCTGTATCTGGAAATGACCGCTCTACAACCACGGTTTTCTAATTGTTACTGAGACAATAATAGGTTTTGCATCCCAGGAATCTGGTGAGATTTCTGGAGAGATCCTCTGAGGTGGTGTGATCTCAGAAGCAGTTTCCACTGGCAGACCCTCTGTCTGATCAACAGTGCTTGAAAAGTTACCTTTTGGAATTACTACTTGCACAGATGGGAGGGAATTTCTGGAAGAAACAATAATGCGGGGGAAGGTAGAAGGCAGCAGGAAAAGAGGAAGACCAAATATGAGATGGATTGACTCCCTAAAGCAGGGGTTTCCAAACTTTTCAGCGGGAGGGCCACATCATATATGCTCCACATTTTTGAGGGCCGAAGGAAGGCGCGCGCGTATGCGCACACTCTCGCCCACCCATCTGCCCACCTGTGGTGATACCACTGTAACTATCATGACTCTATCCTGTGCAATTCTTCTATTTGTAGTTTGGTAAGGTATACAGAATTCTCCACAACTGTAGAATATAGTAGAGCAGCGATCCCCAACCATTTTCGGTCCGTGGACCGGCTTGGGAAGGCGGGGCACCCCCGCGTTTGTGCGCATGCGTGAACAAACGCTCTCTCTCTCGCACAGGTGCGCGCGCACTCGTGCGCATGCGCAAACGGCGGTGTGGCACTCGCACGGGCGTGCTGGAGCGTGCACGCAGGCGCAAACGGGCTGTGCGGGGGTGAGTGCGTGCGGGGGGGGCGGGAGGTCTGTCTCGGCGGCCCAGTCCGGCTCAGGCCACGGACCAGCACCGGGCCGCGGACCGGGAGTTGGGGACCTCTGTAGTAGAGGATTATATGTACTTCTCCAAACTACACGTCCCAAGGTCCCATAGAATGGAGTAAAGGTAACTATACAGCAGTTATATCAAACTGGGGAAGTGTGGGGAAGCTGAATGTTGTTCCATGGCCACTAAGTCAATCTGGTAAACTGTCCATTCTCTTCTCTTCTCTTCTCAGGTATTTAATGTAATGCACAAAGCACTACTCATGCCTGATCAGAAGGTGCACCCTTTGACTGGAATCATGCACACCTTATTCCAGGCCGATGGACGCTCACTGTGGTGGTAACTTGGATAGTGAGGAAAAAGGACATGCCAACAGGATAAGTGTTCTTCATATATTCCATGACTCACCCCTGGAAAACAGGTTCTAGGAACAAAACCACACAGTAACTTTCTCATCTTCCCTCCAGTCTATATAAATTCAGCTCTCAGATAGTTTCTTCCCAGCTCATTTAACTACCTTTGCAACATAAGATGGAGTGCAGTTGAATAAACTAATGTTACTTTTGCTTTTTGAGAGTCGATCTTGCAGTGTGTCAGACCCTGTTTTCTATCTGAGACTGAACCCTCATATGTCCCTAGTCAAATAAGGATTTTGCATGTGGCAGTCATCAAGATTTTTTGAAGTGTTCATATATGATTAAGTAGACTATAGCTTCAGAAGTTGCCCTTACAGAATAATGAGTTGCACCTATAGTTCCAAGGCCCCAAACACTCTTTTTTTTACCATTACACTGGTATTCTAATTTTGTAATTATATTTGTAACTTTATAATTGTATTTGTAATTTTAAAAAAGTAACTCTTTACTTTTCCAATTTTAAAAATGTAACTTAAATGTAACTAAGTTTCTATAATATAAACAAAATCCCTCTGAATGCTACAAGTTGTAGGCTACGATAGAAAACACACTTTGCTGGTGTCAACCTTGATATCAGCTCAACAATTTTAAAAGAGCACAAACCAACCACTTGAACCATATGGTGTTTCTTCTCTATCATTTAATCAGGCCACACATCACTATAAAACAGGGGTGAGCAACTGTGGCATTCAGTTTTTGGGCTGCAGCTCCCATTGTTCCGAACAATTGACTATGAGATCTGTGGGCAGCAGTTGCCCACTCCTGCTGTGAAGATAAAGGAAAAGTTCCAGTTACACTGCATAGTAGTGAGGTTATTCCTTGATAAATTACAATCATATCTGATTTGGTTACACTACAGTTACTGCAAACTTTTATTTATTTATTTCATTTGTACCCTGCCTTTCCACTCAAGGCAGCTTACAGACTTTTAAAAGGATAAAAACAGCTAAAGTGTCATGTAGCTGAAAAAAATAATAAAATCATACAAACAACCCCCACTGTAAAAACCATTAAAATTAACCAAAAGAGACAGGTCCAAAATAACACAGGAGGATATTTTAGATATTAAATGCTAATCTAAACAGATGTGTTTTCCCTCCCTTCTTAAAATCAGTCACAGTGAGAAACAGATTACAACTCAGACAAGGAGCCACTCAGGAGAAGGCCCTGTTCCATGTGCTTGTGAGGCAGGCTTCTAAAACTTTTGATATTTTTAAGAGGGCTTCTCCTGACGATCTTAATGCCCAGGCAGGCTCAAAGCAAGACAGGCAGTCCTTAGATAGCCATTTTTGTTGTTGTTTAGTCGTTAAGTCGTGTCCGACTCTTCGTGACCCCATGGTCCAGAGCATGCGAGGCCCTCCTGTCTTCCATTGCCTCCCGGAGTTTGGTCAAATTCATGTTGGTCGCTTCCATTTAGCACTTTAAAGGTTAAAACTTAAACCTTTATATTTTTTGCTTCTAAATCTCTTTTTAGTACTGTTTTTAACCTAACATTTTAAATATAATGTTATTAATTCTTCTTTATATTTGAATAATTTACTGTTTGTAGCTTTTAATAGTCTATTTTTAATTATATAAGCCATCTTGGGAGACAGGCAGGGTGAAAATATTTTAAACAAATAATAAATAAATAAATAAACACCTTGAATTGGATCCAGTGAGCAACTGGAAACCATTGTGGGTTTTTCAGCATTGGTGTCCTATGATCCTGATACGGTACATCAGCCTGCATTAGCAAGCAAATACTGGACTCCCTTCAAGGGTAGTCCCCCATACGAGAACCCATTGCAAGGAGGGGTGTTACTAAAGTTGGAGAGTCAGGTGAGCTCAAGGAAGGTTGTAGCTGACATACTAAGCAGAGTTGTGGAGAGTCACCACTACCACCTGGGAGTCTAGCAGAGTCAAGGAGCGTTCTCAAATTACAAACCTGACTTGACAGGGGAACAGACCCCCTTCTAGAAGAGGCTGAATCCCAATACCAACATCTGACTTTCTACTGACCAGCAACACCTGGTTTCATTTCAGCTTGTTCACCTTCCTCCAACTCATAACCAAGCTCAGGCAACCATCAAATTCCTGATGCTTCCTCAGTGTTGGGGAACAAAGAACATTAAAGCTGGAGACCATCAGCACATTGGTGGTACCTCACTCCAAAACTCTGAATGACCTCTCTCAGTTGCTTCATATAGAAGACATAGGGGATAAAGTAGAGCCCTGAGGGATGATGTCACAGGCCAAAGACTTTTAATAGACCTTCTGTGCACCTCCTGAAAGGAAAGATTGGGACCACTGTAACTCAGTGCCCCCAATACCCAACTGAACCAACAAGATGCCATGGTCAATGGTGTCAAATATTGTCTAGGAGAACTAGTAAGGTTGCACTCTTCCTATCCGGTTCCTGGTGTAGGTTGTCTACCAAGACAACCAAAGCAGTCTAAGCCCCAAATCCCAGTTGAGAGCTGATTGAAATGGGTCCAGATGATTAATTAATTACAATTAACCAGTTATTTGTAGCTAGTTACTTCCAAGCTCTCACTCAGCCTCACTGCATGATAATAGTATAACTGGATTGACAGTGAGGAAAGATTGCACGGTTGAATGCTCCTTCTTTGAGTGGCAAGTGAATGAGCTGGTAAGAAGGTTTGTGAGGGAAATGGCAGTTAAAGGAAGGGAGGGGATTTGAGTTTGATGCATCTTCTATTTTATTTTTTGTAATGCTCCCCCTTAGGCTTGAGTGCCTCTGAGCTTGAGTTCAGCTCTTGGCTTTTTTTTTTTTTTTTTTTTTTTGGCCTGAAGAACCTTACAAGTTGTCATGAGGATAACATGGGTAGGCACATGAGATATCTACACTGCCTTGAGGATGGGATTAAAACATAATGAATGTAATACATAATGTAAATAAAATAATAAATGAAGGCGAGGAGGGATTCATCGCACCTTAGAAAGCAACAGCAGAGGGAAAACCATCTCCATAATAACATGCGAGATGTTTTTGTTATTCCCATTTTTAGTTTTATTTAAGGAGAGGGAAACACTTTCAGTCCTGTGGTAATTCCCTATCTGCCGTTTAAAATGGTACAAACCAGGAACAGAGTTGCCCCCTGATAATCTGTTTGTCTAGACTGGGCCTTAGTCTCACAGGTGCTTTTAGCTGAGTTATTGCCATGGAGAATCTCCAAACACCTCAGTTTCTAATGACCCACGTAATCCCTTGCATTGTGTTCAGCTGAGAGAGTCTTGCATTTTGGAAAGATGGGGGGGGGGGCTGAGTGCACTCTATTTGCATGCCTTACACACCACAAATGCCTCTTCAGTACTCCGTGGGATGGGGAACTTTGACCAGGAAAGGCTGAGACTCTATTATTATTATTATTATTATTATTATTATTATTATTATTATTATTATTATTATTATTATTATTATTATTATTATTATTATTATTATTATTATTATTATTATTATTATTATTCCAAAATACTAGGTACAGTCAAAATTATATCTATTATATTGTATAATAGATATTGTATAATAGACAAGTTTTAACCAAAAACCTAAGTATTTGTTAAATATTGGTGCAGCATATATGTTGCTCCTAATATTGCCGTTTTTGGAGCTCTGATGGTGTGATTTCTGAGATCTGCAACTGCTTATAGTACTGCATGAATTTTCTTGATATTGTTCCCAAAGCCCCAATGACTATGGGGACCACTGAGGTGTGTTTCTTCCAGAGGTGAAATGTTTCGATTACCAGGTCTCTGTACTTTGTTAGTTTTTCCAATTCGTTATTTTAGTCTCTGGCATCCCCTGAAATTGCAGGGGAGGGGGATCAGGAGATAGGTATCTAGTTGTCTCATGTGCTCCCAGAGGGATCTGGTGGGGCCAGTGTGACATACAGGAAGCTGGACTAGATGGGCCCTTGGCCTGATCCAGCAGGGCTCTTCTTATGTTATGTAAAGTCTTTGTCTGCTTGCAGGAACATTGCAAAGATGGGGCCAGCCTAGTTTCCCATGGGAGGGAGTCAACTTTATCTGCTCTAATCAACATGTAAGCAGTAATGTTGGTGTCTTGGACTTCACTGCCATACTGGTCAAGCTTGGGTCATGTCAGGTCAGCACATATGAGGAGAGGATGGATTAGTGACACATGGCCTAGGGCTGAACACACAACAACCTTATTGGTTCTGTGCAGAAATTGTCAATTTTGAGGTTCCTCCTGTTCAAGGAGGAGCAGCTGGAGGCAATGTAGGCATTTGTGACTGGTAGGTTCATCCCATTCTAGTAGTAAATACCAACAGGGAGTTTGAACACTTGTAACAGTGATTATTTGCACCATGTAAATTTCAGCACCCTGTGTTAAAGTCACGGTCGCCATGAATCCTGCTCACAGGGGGACAAAGTTCCCCTGTATGAGCTGAATAGAGCAATAGTTCCCAACTCCCATATGTTCTTGGACTAAAACTCCCAGAAGCCTTCAGCACTAACTGTGCTGGCCAGGATTTCTGGGAGTTTTCATCCAAGAACATCTGAGGACCCAAGTTTGGGAAAACTTGGAGGAGGGACCTGTCTTTTTTAAAATTATACCTGCTGATGTAGAGAAAGTGATGAGGGAGCAAGGCAGGGCAGGGGTAGCCTCACTGTCCATGTTGTCCTTTGTGTGCCTGTTGTCTCAGGCATGTAGCTGTGAAAGATCTGAGAGCCTGGAGGGATAATTGTATAGAGGAGGCGGTACGAATTTGCTGAATTTACCATCATCTCAGTTTGAATCTGTCCGCTGAAGCCACAGCCTAGCATAATGAAAGTGCAGAATTCGGTGGGCTACAGCTCCCTTGGGGTAGGCAAGAATTTCATTTGGCTTACAGTATTATTTATTTAAAATATTTTTACCCCACCTTTCTCCTTAAAAAGGACCCAAGGCATTTTACATCATTAAAATACAATATTTGAAGCTAAAAGCAGTAAGTGTATAAATTAGAGATGGGGGTATTTGTATTCGTAGACGAATACGAATATCCCCCCACAGGTGCAGATAACGAAGGTCCGGCCCCCTTGGGCCAGACCGACCACTCACCATTCCACCGCTGCTGCAAGCTCTGCGGTGCCTTCCTATTTCTCCGTTGCTCGCGATGGATTAGCCATTCTGCGACCTGGCAGAGAGGCTCGTCATCCCGCCTTCTGCCAGGACTGGCTAATCTATCACGAGGAACGGAGCGATAGGAAGGCACCGTGGAGCTCGTGGCAGGGGCGGAATCGTGAGTGGTCGGTCTGGCCCCAGGGAGCTGCACCCTCGTTAGCTGCACCTGTGGGGGGATATTCCTATTCGTCTACGAATACCCCAATCTCTAGTACAAATACTAAAAAGGATCAAACAAATAGACCAGACACCAAAACACAACAGGAGCAATATAGTATATGCAGTCCAATGCAAAGAGGAGTGTACAGAGCTCTACATTGGAGAAACCAAACAGCCACTAAATAAGAGAATGGCCCAGCCCAGGAGGGGGAACAGCTCAAGACCACAAACAGCAGTGTTCCTTCATTTGAAGGACAAAAGACACTCATTTGATGACCAAGATGTACTCATTTTGGACCGAGAAGATAGGTGGTTTGAGAGAGGGGTCAGGGAGGCCATACATGTGCATATTGAAAATCCCTCACTCAACAGGGGTGGAGGCCTTAGATGCAATATGTCTCCTATTTATCATGCTGCCCTTTCATCCATCCTCAGAAAAATCGGGACCACCCACATCAGAAAGACCACTGTTAATGACTGTTAACAACCCATGACAATGGGTGGAGAAAGACTGCAGAAGAGGGATTTTCAATCACCTCCAGTCCTTTGTCCATCTAACAAGCCTATTCAGACCAGGGGGAAGTGAAACCAACATGGAGGATATATCAGGGATCTCCTACCAACTCTCCTCAGACTGAAGAAGCTACTTGGATGAGCAGTGAAACGTTTCAACCTAATAAGAAAGAAGTCCAGTTGCCATGATTCAACTTCCAGTTAACCTCACCTGGAGGACTGAGAATCTTCACAGATGGATCAAACAAATACTACACTAAAAAAACAGTAAACAAATGCAACACCAAAACATATTCAAGGGAGTATATTACAACCATCCATTTAAAATACCCACTCAAGCAGCCAGTCACTCAGGGAAAGCTTGCCTGAAAAGTAAGGTCTTTGCCTGCTTGGGAAGGACAGCAAAGGTGGGGCCAACCTAGCCTACAGTGGGAGGGAGTTCCAAAGTCTGGGAGCAGCCACAGAGAAGGCCCTCTCCTGTGTCTGCATCAAATGCATCTGTGAAGGTGGCAGACTGAGAGAAAGGATCCTCCTGATGAGCTTAACACCTGAGGATGCTCATAAAGGGAGACATGTCCCTTGAGACAGCTTGGGCCCAAGCCATTTAGGGCTTTATAGGTTAGAATCAGTGCTTTGAATTGTTCCCGGAAACAGACCGACAGCCAGTAGAATTGCTGTATCAGGGGGGTTATGTGATCTCAGTAACCATCCCCAGTTAGCAATCCAGCTGCTGCATTCTGGATGTCCTGAAGTTTCAATCGGATACAAATTTACAGCATGCGCCCCCTGGAACGTCTGCACAAGCCTGAACACGACTCCACATTGACACCCACAGGTTTCTAACCATTGCACATTTTGAAATGTATTGATGGGTTTTAAAAGTTCAGACCATGGGAGGATGTGCAAAAATATACACTGTATTCGAAGGGTGGTTCGTGGTGAAATTGTTGACCTTAGTTATTCTGCCCTTCTTCCAAAGAACACAACACAACACAGCATGCATGGGGTTTTCTTGTTTCATCCTCAGAGCAGTGCTGTGGAGAAGGCCAGGCTGAGGAAAGTTTTTTAGATCAGGGTAATGGGGCTCACTGGAAGGACAGATCCTGAAGCTGAGGCTCCAATGCTTTGGCCATCTCATGAGAAGAGAAGACTCCCTGGAAAAGACCCTGATGTTGGGAAAGTGTGAAGGCAAGAGGAGAAGGGGATGACAGAGGACGAGATGGATGGACAGTGTCATCGAAGCTACCAACATGAATTTGACCCAACTCCGGGAGGCAGTGGAAGACAGGAGTGCCTGTCGTGCTCTGGTCCATGGGGTCACGAAGAGTCGGACACGACTTAACAACTAAACAACAACAATGGGGCTCAGCAAACATTTACACCTATATTTCCCCCTTAAAAACCCAAAAACCCCTACATAATTTTGTCATTTTGGTTCTTGCACCAGCTTAAGTTCGGTTTACTGCGTGCAAGAGTTGTGCTGGGTTATGTGGTAAATCTAGGCACTATGTATGCCTGTTAAAGAGGTACACATTGAGGGCAGCCAGCTGCCTGGAACAAGTTTCTGAAATTCAGTGTAACTCTCTCAGAGCTTCACCAGCGAATTTGGGGTCAGCAGGCAACCTGCATTTTTTCTTGTTTTCAGGAGAAGAAAAAGGATCACGTCTTGATTATTTCTCTTCCTTACCTCCCTAAACAATACCAAAAAAACCCCTAATAAAAGGAGAAGTTTTAGGAAGATAAAAGAAAGCCAGAGAAGAAATCGTATTTCTAGATAATGTACTTTTCCAATGACAGCATAGCATTTTTGTTAAAAAGCACAGCTTTCAGCTTTCAAAAAGGTTTAGCCAACAGTGTTCACTCTGCTTTCCACAAGGTAAACCTGGCCCACCCTTATACCCTTTGGGTCATTCCAATCATGTTATTTTTTCCCATAATGCCAGGAAGTGAAAGTAGCTGTTATAGAGTGTTGCTCTCCTGCCTTTTGTTTGCTTGTCTTTAACTACCTTAAACTACTTCCTCCTCATCATTATAACAATGGGATGAAATGGTTCTTTTATAAACGTTTCTGGAGTAAAGGCAGACAGCAAAGGTTGCTGTAACCTATTATTATGACCTTTCTCTCATCGGTAATTGTTTAGCAATTTGTACCTGGAGAACCCATGTGGTGCGTGGTGTGCCACACAAGATACGGCAAAAGGAGTTTCAGGACAGCTAGGATAATTATTAAGTGCCACCATTACAGGGGAGCTAAACTCTGATGCTTTAAAAAGCATCAAGCTGCAGAAGCAATGCTGGGATTAATTACTCTGTGCGTAGAACAATGATTAAAAGAATAACAACCAGAAGGTTTTGAAAGCACTGACAGTTTTACCTTTTGTGCATGGGTGTATGATCTAATGCAGCTTGGTGCCCTCCTGATGAGTTTGCGGTACTGGCTGAGGATGATGGGACTTGTAGTACAACCCATCTGATTGGAGAAGGCTGGTCTCGGAACATCCAATACTAAAAAACATACTGCCCCAAGAACAGCCATGCTGAAGCCCACCAGAAGGGTAGTGCCTAGCACTGATTGGGCAGTATGTAAGTTTAAGAAATAAATAAAAATAAAATAAATAAGAAGTCTATATAATTCAACTTTTTTTTTACCCTTGTGCCAGCCAGATGCCTATGGGGGAGTCCCACGGCAGAATGCAAGCATAATTGTGTCCTTTGTCTCAGTCATGCCTCCTAGCAACTTATATTTTATTTAATGTATTTATTTCTGTAATTTATATATTGCCACATTAGTGCACAGTACTATTCTGGGAAGTGTACATATAAAAACAGAGATATAACATAATTAAAAGAATGTGTGTGTGTGTGTGTGTGTGTGTGTGTGTGTGTGTGTGTGTGTGTAAAACCAAAACAAAAAACAACTACCACCACCATACCCCCAAAATAGACCAACACAGTGCCCTAACATTATGTAGCAGCAATACAGAGGCGAATAACTTCAAAATAGGCCTCTCAAAAGAGGCGGGTCCAACAGTATCTTAAAGCTAGGGAGAGAGGGAGCCATGCGTAGCTCCACCGGCAGGCGATTCCAAAGAGATGGTGCCACCACCAAGAAGGTGTGACTTCTTACTGAAGATTTTCTGGCCTCCTAATATGGGGAGACGTACTGCTTCTCATACTGGACGTGATCTATAGCCCTCATCTCAATGAATGATCTAATCTGCCTTTAAAGTCATTCATGTTGCATCTTGTGGCAGTGAATTCTACAGTTAAACTATGTGCTGTGTGCCTTTGCACCATGACTGGGAAAAGGCTCTTATTTGGAATACAGCTTCTAGGATCGCCATCCAGCATTAGAGTTGTTGGAGTTTTTTGTTTTGTTTTGTTTTAAAGGAAGAGAATTTAGCCACATGGACCATGGTATCCTCCTGGGGAGGCTCTCTGGGTTAGGGATTGGTGGCCTGGTTTTGTTCTGTCTCCGGTCCTTCCTAGAGGACTGTTCTCAGAGAGTGCAACTCGGGGAGATGATGTCCAACTATTGGACTCTCAATTGCAGAGTTCTACAGGGGTCAATCATTGCCCCATTGCTGTTTAATATCTATTTGAGGCCCCTGGGGGAGGTCATCAGGGGTTTTGGAGCTTCGTGTGACCAATATATGGATGACACCCAGCTCCATCTCTCCTTTCTTCCTTCTGCAGAAGAGGCTGTCCTGTCCCTTGAGCGCTGCCTGGATGCCGTACTGGGGTGGATGAGGGATAATAGACTGAGGTTGACCTGGACAAGATGGAGATCCTACAAGTGGGTGCCCCTAGTGTCTGTGGGTTGGGGGCCTCCCTCTCGTTTGGTGGAGCTACTCTCTCCACAAAGGATGAGGTTCGCAGTCTGGGCATACTTTTAAACCCAGCACTATCGATGGAGTCAGAGGTGGCATCAGTGATCTGTCTGGCCTTTCTCCACCTGAAGCAGATCGCCCAGCTGCATCCCTACCTTGACACCAGGTCCCTCACCACATTGGTCCATGCACTGGTAGTCTCGAGATTACACTACTGGAATGCTCTTTATGTGGGGCTACCCATGAGTCATCTAGGGAAACTCCAGCAGGTCCAGAATATGGCGGCCAGATTGTTGCGTGGATTGAAGAAATACCAACATATCTCCCCTACACTGGTTACCTTGCACTGCCTACGTGTTCGTTTCCATGCCAGCTTCAAGGTGATGACTTTGACATACAAAGCCCTAAACAGTTTGGGACCTCAATATCGGACAAAACGTCTCCTTCCGGTGAGATCTGCCCAACCTACTCAGTCTTCCCAGGTGGAGCGATTGAGATTATTGGCCCTAAGAGAGGTCCGGAAAGAGAAGACTAGAAACCGGGCCTTCTCAGTAGTCGCCCCCCATCTCTGGAACAGTCTCCTACCTGAAATCCACCTGGCCCCTTCACTGGGAACTTTCAAACGATCCCTGAAGACATGGCTTTTCAGGCAGGCTTTTCCCGAGATTGCATCATGATAGCGCAGTGGCGGTTTTCAGTGCTTATTTCTGCTCCGCCATCCTGCCTTTTAAAGCAGCGGTATTTAGGTTGATGTTGTTTTGGTAGTTGTGGTTTTATGTTGTAAATTTGATTTAGATTTCTGATTTTAATTTCTGTATATCCATTATGTTCTATATTTTAAAAAGTGTTATTGTTTTACTGTGTTGTAAACTGCCCAGAGTGGCCTTGTAGCCACATGGGTGGTATAGAAGTTGAATAAATAATAATAAATGAACATTCTGATCCCAGATCTCTCTGCATCTCGAAAAGGGGCTGCAGAAGGTCTTGAGAGAGCCAGTTGGTCCTTTTAGTGACGTTCTGTTCATACGGACTAGATCCCCAGGGTTTCTTCTGACTTTATGTGATCCTGGTGCTTAGAAATGGGCATGAACTGACAGTTTGTCAGTTCGTGCTGATTCATTTCTCAGCCAAACAAGTGTTCGGTGCTTCAAAGCCCCACCTCCTCTGGCAGGTGCCCACTTAGAGGCAGCATCTAGAGGAGGCGGAGCAGGAAACCCAGGCTGCTGCCTCCGAGTGAGCACCTGCTGGAGGAGGTGGGGCTTTGAAATGGTGAACATCTGCTCAGCCAAAAAACAAACCAGCACAAACTGTCAAAGCGAGATTGGCAAATTGCAGCTGTCCAGATGTTGTTGGAATGCAATACCCAGCATTCCTTGCCATTGACCATGCAGGCTGGAGGTGTTGAGCGTTGTGGTCTATCAACATCTGAAAGGCCATATTTTAGTCATAGAGTCATAGAGTTGGAAGAGACCACTGAGGCCATCCAGTCCAACCCCCCGCCATGCGGGAACATCCATCAAAGTACTCCCAACAGATGGCCATCCAGCCTCTGCTTAAAAACCTCCAAAGAAGGAGACTTTACCCACCCCTGGATTAAATATGTATGCAAAGCGGGTGCTTTCCCACTGAGCTGCATCCTTCTTTAATACTAATATTATTATGTACTAATATTAATAATGGGATTATGGCACAGCATGAAAATGTTAAGATTTTGCTGCTGTGCCACACATGGGCTGTAATTCCATACCAGTGTTATCCAGTCAAAACCCCAAAACAAAACAGTTATACCTTTTTGTATATTTCCTCATCTCAGGCAACAGTGGAAAGATCTGGAAAATAAACTGAAGCCAGGCCTTGCTTCAGAGCTGAAATGAAAGAAAATGTCCATCTGGGATGCTAAACGGAGATCATCTCCCTACTAAAATACTGAAATATGTTCCCAAGTTGGCTTCCCCCCCTCCCCCCGTGTATTGCCTGCCCTCCATTGAAAGAAACAAATGATGCCTATACTGGATTCTTGCTATGTTCTCTGTGAGGACAGAACTTCAATTACACCTTGAAAATTCTGTAATGTACAGAATGTACCCAGGATGTTGGAACAACTGAGTCTATTTTGTTGTGAACCACCCAGAGTGGCTTTGCTAGTTAGATGGGTGGTATTATAAATAGAATAAATAATAATAATTTCCAGAGATTTCCAGGCCAAAATCTGAGATGTAAGGGGAAGTACTTGCAATGTCTCAGGGGGTGGACTTTTTGTGTAACAATTACAGCATGGTGGGTATGTGACAGCAAACAATATAGATACTATGTGGTGAGTATATAAAGGCTAATGTGTGAATCAGCTTCTTATAGCAAAACTCAAGCTTAAACTGAAGAGGGTAGGAAAAACAACTGGGCTAGTCAGGTATAATCTAAACCAAATCCCTTATGAATACACAGTGGAGGTGAAGAACAGATTTAAGGAACTAGATTTGGTGGACAAAGTTCCTGAAGAACTATGGTTGGAGGCTCGTAACATTGTACAGGAGGCAGCAACAAAAACCATCCCAAAGAAAAGGAAATGCAAGAAAGCAAAGTGGCTGTCCAACGAGGCCTTACAAATAGCAGAGAAGAGAAGGGAAACCAAATGCAAGGGAGATAGGGAAAGTTACAGAAAATGGAATGCAGACTTCCAAAGAATAGCAAGGAGAGACAAGAGGGCCTTCTTAAATGAACAGTGCAAAGAAATAGAGGAAAATAATAGAAAGGGAAAAACCAGAGATCTGTTCAAGAAAATTGGAGATATTAAAGGAACATTTTGTGCAAAGATGGACATGATAAAGGACAAAAATGGTAGGGACCTCACAGAAGCAGAAGACATCAAGAAGAGGTGGCAAGAATACACAGAGGAATTATTCCAGAAAGATCTGGATGTCCCGGACAACCCAGATAGTGTGGTTGCTAACCTTGAGCCAGATATCCTGGAGAGTGAAGTCAAGTGGGCCTTAGAAAGCATGGCTAACAACAAGGCCAGTGGAGGTGATGGCATTCCAGTCGAACTATTTAAAATTTTAAAAGATGACGCTGTTAAGGTGCTAAACTCAATATGCCAGCAAGTTTGGAAAACTCAGCCAAAACTTTGGCCATCTGATGAGAAGAGAAGACTCCCTGGAAAAGACCCTGATGTTGGGAAAGTGTGAGGGCAAGAGGAGAAGGGGACGACAGAGGACGAGATGGATGGACAGTGTCATCGAAGCTACCAACATGAATTTGACCCAACTCCAGGAGGCAGTGGAAGACAGGAGGGCCTGGCGTGCTCTGGTCCATGGGGTCACAAAGAGTTGGACACGACTAAACGACTAAACAACAACAACAACAAGAGTTGCTATGAGGTGCAATATGTCATTTGGTGAAATCCTTGTGTCCACATTCAAGGATCCAATGATTTCAGGTCAGAAAACCACACTGTACTTCAAGTGACTCTGTTTGGCCCAATTCCCTTTAAAGGGCAGGGGAGAAATAAAACAAGAAAAGATCTCCCTCCTTATCTCCTCCTCTTTCCTCCTCCTTTCATGAGAAAGTTTTCAATTTTTAAAACATTTCTTTTCTAAAAGGTATAGTGCATCAGTACTGCACTAACTAGGCTTCTTTTTAAAAAAAAGAACTTTGTTTCCTCTTTCTCCTCTCTACAGAGGAGCGGTTTTCAGTTTCCCAATATCTAGTGGCTTTAGCTGTCTATTGGGAAATAGAAAGTGAGCCATCCTTTTTGGTTCAATCCTAGTGATTGCATTTGCTGGAACTGAACCAAAAAGGAGAAATACTACCTGCACCTGAAAATCAGTAGCCCCTGACAGGGAGCCAAAAAAGGTGCAGGTAGTAATACTCTGGAGATGGTTGGGTTTGTACTAGGACTTATGTTGTGTGGCTGCCGAGAAAAGGAGTGAGCCAGCCCATCTCCAAAGTGGATCAAACAGCAGGACAAATCCTCATGTAATCGCACTCTTAGTTTAAAAGGTATCATCTACATGCATGAATTTGGTAAGGAAAGAAGAGATAGTCATTGCTAACATCACTCCATCCCAACTTTAGAATTCCCTTCCCCTTGAGTTTTACCTGGAATTGTCTTTTGTTTCCATTTTGGTGGCAGGTGAAAGCTTCCCCTTTTTTGCCCAGACTTTTAAAACATTGATGGGGCACTGTGGTTTTATGCCAGTGTTTTCTTTTCTTATGCTGCTCCACCTTGCTTTTTGTTAGGGTGTTGACTCATTGTTTTATTTGTGAATTTGTTAACCTCTAGGGAAACAGGTGGAAAAGCATTTGCTGATCAGCGGTTTTATAAACTGCCCCATTAAGTAGATGAATAATTAGATAGACAGATCAGAGTGTCTTTTTGGAATATAACTCCAAAATCCCTCCAATCACATGGTTGGGCAATTCTGGGACCTTCAGTACAAAAATTACTTTTCAAAATTCTGAGAGGGAGATGTTGTTTTCAGGGCTTCATCAGATGGTTTCCTAGAGGTTGAATCATCCAGATCCACATTTTCCAAGGTTTTAGCAGTGTGAACCACTACAAATATCACGACAGAAGCAGCTTCCATGGAGTGCAGTTTCAAGCAGCCTACATGTCATGGAGCAGTGGCTTGAGGTGTACCAACCTTCACCCTTTGCCCCTGAGTGCCCATCTATTGATTTGTGCTCTTTCAAATGGTCCTCTATTTCTATTCCAGCCCAGCTGCTCAACTCACAATTGGAGCAAATGGCTGTCAGGCTATTTATATACATTTCTTTTTAGTGTGTTTAATAACTTGTTCTTTAGCCAGCTAGCTATATGGAAAAGGGAGGGGGAGAGAAATACTCCTTCTTGTTCTTCTTCTTTTAAAAGAACATTTTTAATTTACTTTCTTTCCCCTAAAACCCTTTTGACAGATTTTTCCCTCTCTTCTAATTTCCCAGTGTTGGCAACTGTGATTAATAGAATTTCCATCATGTTTAAAAAAGCAATTATTATTATTTTTAACACATTCCATTTGAGCTAGTGTAATGATAACCTTGCTACACTCAAAGGAAACTAAGAAGTATAGGTGTATTGCTCATTAAATCCCGCTTGGACACAGCAGCCCCTTTTACAGTTATCAGAGAGAGTGAGAGAGTCTATGTATATAATTTCCCTTTGTGACCTCACACTTCCTTTAAAAAAAAATGGTTGTGTAAGGTGACTCAGCAGTCCAGACTGTTTGTTATCAAGCTGCTCTGTTCTATTTGCAGGTGACTCCAGAAAAAAACAATTCGAGATAGTTAAAGGTGGACAAAGATTATTTTAATTTGGTGGGCAAAGGTTTAATCTCTGTGTTGAGAAGAGGTGAATGGAATTGCAGGAAATATAGTGGGGAAATATCTGTTAAACTGCACTCTGGGAATTGTCCACAATTCTCTTTTCTCTCTTCTGTTCTTTCACCAGAGTGGTCTGCGAGAGGGTTACTCTAACTAATGTTCTATGTCTCCTTCCCTCAGTGAAAATGTAATATTATGATTCTTGGAGAGAGGAAGGAAAATTGAATATAGGATTATATCTATATGGTCATAGAAGAAATCTTAGGACTCGTATTTTGGGTAAGTACTTAAGAGTTTTTGGATGAAGTTCATGGGTGTGTGCTACAACTCTCTAGTGGAGAATTCTAGGTAGTACAAATCTCAAGAATCCACGAGGGAGGAGAGTCATAACTATTAACGAGATTTACTTTGTTTGTTTATGTTGGAAGCAATCTAATGGTGCTTCCAGAGTGGAAGGATCAGTCAAACTATGTAGTGTAGATTAACTTGTAAAATCCTGAATTAGGGATGTGAAAAATCTCTCATTCTGGAGTCTATCCCATAATCCCAAATCCCACCTACATTTTCCTCCTGCTATTGTTTTGCATGGGGTTATCAAGATTTCTAGGATACATTGTGCTGTGCTTCTTTCACCTGGACATTTCTGACATAGCCCAAACATGGGCCTACTACACAGACTTCCAAGTCTGTTAAGAAAAGGACTATCACTTTATCTGTCAGTATCATCATTCAGAGATGCATATATGTGGACTACATCTACCACCGTTGACCAGTTCTCCATTTTATCAGTACTTTCATCTACTTGTTATATATCATGCTCCTTGTTTACTGTTACTCAGTATTTCTTTTCCTGTTTCATTGATCCATGTGTTTAATTAATCATGATTTGTGAATGGTTTCAATCCCCATTTTGCTCACTCTCTTTGTTTGATAGTCTTTATAGTTCCTGTTTCCCACCCCCTTTCGTGCTATGGTGCTATTAGCTGAGGGATGAACACTGACCAGTTTTTACTGAGGTGGGACACATCTGGGTGCACATCTGGGTGCCATCTTGGCCTGATTATAACAAGTGGTAGCACAATAGGGTTTAAGAGGGAGATTTACAATGTTGACAGATTAGTCAACTCAATGATTAACAGTAGAGGTTTCATTTAGTGTATCTGTGTCAGAAATCAGCATTGGATTTAACTTTTTTTTTAAAAAAAGTTTGTTTAAATGTTTATTTTACTCCTCATATCTAGAGACCTCAGGGTAGTGCACAAACAATAAAACAACTTCAGATTATCTAACATAATAAATCACAACATCATTTACACCAGAAAGTGCGTAAAGTCCTAGTCGTGGTAATCACGTGGGGATGCAATTAAGGCCAATCCCATCCTGAAAGCACCCAGAAATCATAGAGACCTTCAGATATTCAACACAAATGAGTCTATGTGGTATGTGCACTGTGAACCCCTTTCCTGGAGCCCTTGTCCTCTCATGGGGCAAGGAGAATAATTTTATGGCTCTTTGCCCTCACGTGTAAGGATGGGACATACAAGATTTTATGTCTTTAATATATAAGGAGAGGCACTTTCTCAACTTTCATGGTCCCACAAGCCATTTAGGCCTTGAAATGTTCTCCTCATCACTTTAGGAACCCAAGTTAAATCAGTGAAATTCGAGCCTGCCTGCCTGTGTTTTGGATTGTGGCCATTTTGTTATTGCTAGTGTCATATTTTTTTAGCAGTCACAAAGTGCAGCCTCCCACTTGTTAACCTGCAATAAATTTGCTTGTGTATTTAACGAGATACCCGTGCTGGGTGATGTTACTGTCTTTCTCTTGATAAAGTTTCTTGTATGTGTTAACACAGCCCTGACTAATTTCCATAGACATGTATGTGTGTGAACAAGTGTGTATATCAGTTAGACTCTGTTAGGCAATTAAAGGCAGGTAAACAGCCGTCCCCATTAAAATGTGAATTGCGGCAAGGATGCTGTTATGTTATCCAAGTTCCAGCTCAGCAAACAACCAATTATTCCTGCTCTTTCAATCATTTTGTCCTCTGGAAAGAGACTGAAGCCAAGGTTCATTTTCAAACTAAGGAGGAGGAATATAAAATCAAGTTGTCAGCATCCAGAAGTGATGTAGAAAGTTCACAGTGTTGCACATGGGTACTCCTCCTCCTTCTCTTCTTCATCATCATCTTAGTACTTCAGAGCTGGAAGGGACCCTCTGGATCATCGAGTCCAGCCCATGCAAAGAGGCCCAGAGGGGAATCGAGCTCCCAACCTCTGGCTCCGCAGCCAGAGACCTAAACCACTGAGCTATCGGTTCCGTCCCATTCCTCTTTTCCTCCCTGCATCCCATAATGGCATGGTAACAGAGTCTTTCACAGGCACACTACAGCCTAAGAAACCACCTTTGAGCCATTTCTTTCCGGCTATGTCAGATTTCCCAGTGAGCTATTAGCAACATATGCAGTCAGCCTCAGCCTCACCCCAACATATCATTGCTTTTTCAAACTGTTACCAGAGCTGTTGACACAGAATATTGTGTCTGTCGACAGCTCCAATTAGTTGCCGTGTCTAAGGACTGACAGTACAATCCACTTTTGTTTATGAAGACGGTGTGAGCTGTATCTCACTCTTACAACCTTCAGCGGCAGACAGGTGGGTAGAACTATATAATCAAAAATGAAAGTGGGTGATATTTTGCCTTTTAAAATGGCACGCGCTACACAGAGCAAACGGCCCTTTTGTCTGCTGGTGGCAGTGACTGGAAGATTCCTCCCATCTGTCGGGTTATGAGAATGAATATGTATAAAACACATCTGATACACATAAGCAATATTGTTGTTGCAAAACCTTTTTTCTCCTCTTCTGGCAAAGAGGAGGAAGGAAGAATAGGTAGATCATTCCCTTCCCCAGATGTTACTTAAGGAGATGTGGAATTGCTGACCAATGGGGAGCACCCTCCAGCATCCCAGAATGAAAATATATTGATTTATTGGCTGAAATCCTGTTGCTCAGCATAGTGAGCCACAATTAGAGAAGGTCCATTTGGATCAATTGACCTTACAGAGAAGTTGACTTAGCAAATCTCCACTGATTCAGTGGACTTACTCTAGTGCAACTTACTATGCTAAGCAACAGAATTTCAGCCAATATTCAATTTGTTGTGGTTATATGCCATCAAATAGCTTCCAATTTAGGGCAATCCCAGTACAGGTTTTGAGGAATATGAGATGCTTAAGCAATGGTTTTCTGTTATCACTCCCAAGTAAGTTTACATGGCCAAGCAGGCATTTGAATTGAACCTAGGTCTCCCAATTTCTAGTCCAACACACTATCCACAATACTATACTGGTTCTCACTACTTATATTTTTATTTCTTTATTAACTATTTCTTTAAATTTACTATTTATTAATTAAATAGATTATTAATTATTAATAGATTTCTTGGATGCACACTTTAACATGGTGAAGGGTTTTGAGTGTGTCAGTGAAGCTGAGAGCAATGCCATCAGGAAGCTAGACTCCATGAGAAGCCTGGACTCCCATCAGGGTCAAGCCAAGGTGGAATGGTCGTAACTGAAATACCAGATTAAGAAGCACCCACCATCTTCAAGGCAGCAAAGGCTTTTACCTTATTGAGAGTGGGAAGTGCCTGATGTTCAAGCTGGATTTTAAAAAGGAAGAGGCACTTGAGATCATATTGCAAATATCCACTGGCTACTGGAGCACATCACAGAATTTCAGAAGATGATCAGTCCGTGCTTTAAAGATTATATCAAGGCCTTTGACTGTGTAGATATTGAGAAACTATGGGTTATTCTGAAATAAATAAATGCATGTTATTATTAATTACATTTATATCCTTCTTTTCCTCTACTAAGCCAAAGCTTATCTGGCTATCCTCCTCCCTATATTATATTCACAACACCCCTATGAGGTAAGACAGACTGAGACTACAATAGGGAATGTTGACTGGTGAAGTGTGCATAGGAGTGCTGCTGAAGAGTGTGAGCTTTCTCAGTGAAGCTTGGAAACATTTTTTCCCCCCAAACTTTGCTGGAGGATCCTGGGAGTTGTAGTCCTTTAAAAGGAGCATTTTAAAGGTCTAGCCATGAGCTAGGATGTTTTCATCTCACCTCAGCCAGAAATTTATGACAGCCCCAAGTAAACCTCAATTCCTGATGCCTAAAGCCTTACTTCTTCCCATCAGAAACAGAAGGAATAATAAGACTGGATGAGTTTAGAAGGCATTTAATATTGGCTATTCAGGTAGGTAGTGTTGGGTTAAGCACTTTATCATCTTTATCGACATGTCGCCCTGCAGTGGAGGGGGGTGACTCCATCCTGCAAGTGGCCACCATATGAATCAGGTGGTACTCCTCCCCAAAGCCCCATCCCACTCACATTCCCAGTCAGCTACGCAGCAGGGAAAGGGAGAATTCTCTTCTTATCTCTGACCGTAGAGTCTGCTCAGTGCTAAGGAGTGATGTCTGCAGATCTCACTGTCCTATCTTTAATTTTTAAATTATTTTTCGTATTGCAAGCTGTTGATGGCATCTTCTTATGGAGCAACTTACAAGTAAATACTGCAGTATTTGTAAATGCTATAATGCCATAAGACTGTAAATAATTCAGAATGCAATGCAATGTAATCAAAGCACAATAAAATCAAAGATAAATGGAGGAAAATCATTTCCAGGGTAAGAAGTGGGGACTTTACTTCTTATTCGGGAAGATTCATGTGTTGCTCTTCTGATGTTTGGAGTCTATCCATGTGCCACACAAATTACATGTGAGGAGATCCCAACTGAGCCATGTCAGAGCCTTTTCTTTCCATGATGCATTTTATAACTCCCCTCCTGCTGACACATTTCCATCTAGGGAAAGAAGAAGAAGAGATCTTAAGGTGGTTGGAACCATTGCCTGGAACTGTATCAGTGAATCTACCCAAGGTTAGCTTTCAGGTTTGCTGGAAACTATGGCCTTAAGGCACTGGCCCATATTGTGTTTAGCATACTTTTACTATGTTAAAGTAAGTCACAGTTAGAGGAGGCCCATTTGAATCAATAGAACGTATGGAGGGATTGACTCACCAAATTCCCACTGATTCAGTGGGTCTACTCCAATGCAATTTGCTACACTAAGCAACAGGACTTTGGCTGGTGTCTTTCCAGTCTGTGTGGAGCTGGCATCTCCATGCAATCACAGCTGTAGGGAGGCTTTCCGGGTCTCAGGTTTTGTGTCCATTCTCTGGGTGCCAGGATTTGTCCACTAGCAGCCTTTCAAGTAGAAGACTGGCCTCCCTAAAGAGGGACCTTTGGCCACCTTTGGCATCTGTTGTTCAGCCAACCTGGCATGGCGGCTAAGAAGAGTGGGGCCCTCATTCACAGCTGGCTGTCAACTGGGTGCACTGTTCTTCCATCCAGAGCCATATCGTAGAAGTAAACAATTACAAAGCCCTTGCATAGGTTGGGCCTGCCTTTTCCACAATAAAGGCCAGTAAGAAATGCTGATCTGTGGATGGTTGATGGATCCCAAATAGTTCATTCCAGATTAATGTGGATGCATAACAGTCCATCTCTTGGATTGCTCTGATACTCTGATGTGGATTTTTAAAAAAATTGCTGGTCAATTAACATGATCAAATTGGGCATACAGTTATGTGCGTGTGATGACCAGGAGAAGCTAAAGCCATGGGCTTGTTTATTGGGGAGTTCTCTCTTGTCTACAGTGGGAGCTTGGAAGGGAGTAGAAGGGGGTTTGTTAATGGTGTAAGTCACAGTCTGGAGACGTCTGGACTCATTACGATCAGAGATTCAAGGCCCAGCAGGGGTGCATCTGTTGTTCAGCCAACCTGGCATGGCGGCTGAGAAGAGTGGGGCCCTCATTCACAGCTGGCTGTCAACAATCACTGCTGCAAGGAATGAAAATATATTGTAGAAGTAAGGCAGGGCATGGAGCAAAATCCTGCAACCCCATGCATCCTGTAATTCTAGAGCATTGTTATGAATCATGAGAACATTGCCCACCCAAGCCCGGAATGAAGACGCGAGGCAACAATATTGGTATAAAAATACGGGCCACACTTTATTTTCAAGATTTCAAATTAATCATCAATTGTCTCAAGGAAAGGGGCCTGCAGTAGTGCGGAAATGGTAACAGGTAGGGGTAACCAATACCCCTTGCTTGTCAATTGGGCGAGTCCCTGGCCCCGGATTCCCGCTGTCTTCACAGACAGCAGGAACCCGGCCTGCCACTAATAAGCACCCCCAGACCCCAAGCCATCTTTATTTGATGACTGGTGGTCCGGAAGTGGCCCAGCGCATCCTTCCCGAACCGGCCCTGTAATCGCACGATCCGCAGAGCCGGGAGGTCGGATGCGCTGTTGGCTTACCTGAATTACACATGGGACACACCGAAACACCTGTTTTTCCGCACTACCCGCCAGTGTGACCAGGAAAGACCCATTTTGCCAACAACCCCGTTCTAGTGTGGGATAGGCGAAAAATCCCTTCACCCAACCGCCAATCAGGATGAAGGTCAAAAATTCCTATCCGGCCCCATAATGGCAACCAGAGAATCACACTAGAATTAGGGCGGGCGGGTGGGGTGCCCGAAAAGGAAAGCGGGCGAACAGCGGGGAAGCGCTTTCTTAAATACCTGCACTTCCCCGCCCCTTCAACTGAAAAAACTTTTAAACGCCCGCCTCGCGCCATCCAGTCTGGCGGGCAAAAGTCAGCGCGCCAATTCCAGGCTGTTTTAACGGCCGTCAGGCGGCTGGAACCAAAGAATCATTTTATTACAGAACCAGAAGCAGTGGTGTAATGGCAAATTCTAAATGAATCAGGGGAGTCCTCCCAGCCATGCCTCCATTTTTGGAGTCCAAAAATGCAGGCTATCTTGTTGATTTAAACCAACAAATAGGTATAGGCATTCTTAACTCCACCACAAACTGGTGTTTTGTAAAGCAAATGGATCTTGATGGCTCATTCGGTATCAAGCTACTTCCAAATACTTCATGTAGCAACAGCAATATATGTATCATGCTGGGAAAACTCACCTCCTCCCCACAAATTACTGTGAGGATTGTAGCTCAGTTCAGAGGGAGCAGGTGAAGCTTGGGGAACATGGCAAAAATGTCATTGTGTCTCTGATGATCAAAAAGTCCCATTGCTCCAGCTCTGCAAATCCTAGCTCCACCACAACATTGGTCAGGATCTTGGATGTTAGACAATCAGCTTTTTAATTCCCTTCCATTTCATTCCCCAGGCTAAACAGTTGGTTTCAGAGATATGAAGCCAAGCGATAATCCAACTCTGAATTAGACGTTTCAAAGAAAATACAGCAGAAGGAAGATCACTGCAGAGAGAGAGAGTTCTGAATATTTTAATTTGGAACTAAACAGCCAGTATCCTCTTGCTAGCTCCAACTAGAGTAGACCCACTGACTTAGTGGGATTTACATATGCACCGGCAATTGGCTTGACTCTTTGTTGGGACTAGCAGTATGATGCTGGCCTATGGTTGGTAAAATTCCTAATACAAGTTTTCAGCTTCTTCCAAAGGGCTGCAAATCCCTGTACCCAAGCCCTGCAAATGTTTTGGACCATAAGGACCTGCCCTGAAATAGATCTGCTTATCTGTCCATCTTGCCTAGTACTGTTTTGTTCTGAGGATCAGTGGCTCTCCAGAATTGGGATAAAAAGAATACCTGCAAAATTCTTATTTGTGTTGATTTAGGACTTCTTAGTAAATAGTAATAATATCATGTGCCATCAAGTCAATTTAAACTTACGGTGACCCTTTCTGGGGTTTTCTAGATATGGCCTACTCAGAAGTGGTTCTTCTAGAGACATCCTGGGACTGTGCAGCTTTCCCAAGGCTACACAGACTGACTCTTCTGGGATGCCCAGTGGGGGAATTGAACTCCCAACCTCTGACTCCACAGCCAGAAACCTAATTCTCTGAGCTATTTGGCCAGCTTTGAGTCCCCAGAGCATTGTCAAGATTTTGGACTTCCTGTGTGACAGTGAGACGTCTGGTCTCCTCCCTCACCATCTTTTGGTCCTCAATTTGCAAAGCAAAATGAAATTAAAATTGCAGATGTATGTTCTCAAAATGCCTAGGTGTAGATTTTGTTCACGTTTGTTCAAAAAGGCACTAATTTAAAAGTAGTCCACATGCTTTTCTGGTTTTCACCAGGCCTGCTCTACTTGGAGGCTTCCCTTGATCAAGAGTCATTGGAACATTTGGGTCAGTCTCCTAGTGAGCTTTTGTGAGCTAAAAATTCTGCTGGAACACTGAACACAGGGATTGTGCTGGTTGCACAAATGTTGCCACTCCACAAGTGCAGAGATGACAGTCTGCACAGTGGCAATGTCTGTGTAAGCACTCAGTCCCCATTCCTATGCTGGTGGGACTTAGTGCTTAGCAGAACCTCAACAAGATGCTCGCAGCTAGCTAGCTAGCTAGCTAACTTTCTTTCTTTCTTTCTTTCTTTCTTTCTTTCTTTCTTTCTTTCTTTCTTTCTTTCTTTCTTTCTTTCTTTCTTTCTTTCTTTCACTTCTATCCTGCCTTATTAGCCCAACTACTCTCTGGATGACATAATTACAAATCACACAAAACAAATCATAACCACTAGAGATGGGCACAAATCGTCACTTCGGCAGTTTGTGCTGGTTCGTTTATTGACCAAACAGATTTCAGCATTCCAAAACCTGTCCTTCTCTGGAAGGTGCCTACTCAAAGGAAGTGCCCAGGGCAGGGAAGTTAGGTCATGGCCTCTGAGTAGGTGCCCACCAGAGGAGGCGAGGCACTGAAGTGCCAAACACTTGTTGGGCCAATAAATGAATCAGCACAAACTGCTGAACCGGACGTTTGTGCCCATTTCTAATAACCACAATATACAATTACTACTGTAAAAACCCTGTTGCTAGCTAAATTAATAAAACCTACATTTGAGTAAAATTAAACATATTTAACATCTCAGGTCAATTAGTTAGACACCAAAAACAGCAGCTTTATACAATTCTGTTTCAGTTAACTTCTTAAAAGCTGAGAGGGATGGCACCTAACGAACCTCTGTAGGAAGCTTTTTCCAGAGAGAAGGGCCCACAGCCAAGAAAGCTTGGTTCCTTGTTCCAGCTTTTTTGGACTGCTTAGGTGTCACAATTTTTAGCATCAAACACTTCAAGGAGCAGGCAGAGAGGGTAGCTATTTTGTGGGAGAGACGTTCTGACAAGTATCAAGGTCCTAAACCATCAAGGGCTTTATAGGTCATAACCAGCACCTTGAATTGGACATGGCAACTAACAGTGAGCCAATGAAAGTGTGCCAAGACTGGGGATGTGTGTTCATATCTGCTGGTACTAGAGATGGGACTATTCGTATACATAAATGAATACAAATATCCCATCCCAGCTGGACCTAATGAGGGTCCAGCCCCAGGACTGGACTGTCCACTTATGTGTCCCAGCGCTGCGAAGGTCCTGCTCTTCCCACCCATGGTGCCCAGAGCTCCTCTGTCTTCCTGCTTGGCTGGCCACTCAGGAGCCATGTAGGGAGACTCGTCCTCCCACCCTCTGCCTGAAGTGGCCAGTCAAGCAGGAAGACAGCAGAGCTCTGGGCACCATTGGCGGGAAGAGCAGGACCTTCGCAGCACCGGGACATGCGAGTGAATGGTTTGGTCCCAGAGGCCAGACCCTCATTAGGTCCAGCTGGGATGGGGGTATTCGTATTCGTTTATGAATATTCCCATCTCTAGCTGATACCTTTAAATAAACCTGTGCTCTCTGCACTTTCTATAAAGGATCCCCAACCTCGTGCCAATTTCAATGCCATTTTAAACTAGTGAAAACTTGTACTTTTCCAGTATCTTTACTTGTGGAAAAAACATCTAGCAATTTGTTCCCATTTGCTTAGAAAATATTAAAAAAAATTCTTGTGTCTTCGAACTTCCAAAGGGAAGAATAGTTGACGTCATCTTTCATTGGCTCATACTCAAGACATGACAGAATTACGTTCCTAGTTCTTAATCTCTGACAGAAGCCTTTCTCTTCACCCACTGCATTAGATCCTTTTAGCTGCAGATGCCAAGAAATACACTTCGGACGTTTCTCATACACACCCTGTGATGCATTCCCGGACAATTATTTCCTATCTACCGCTTTTAATCATGCTGTTCTACAGCTATTTCGAAGCGGCTCAGATTCATACAACCAATTGTTACAGCAGAGAACTAAGCCAGGGAATGGAGGGGCCTTGAAATCCTTCACCAAAAAACAAGAAACAAACAACAGGTATCGGGGAAAGAGATCATGGGACATGTCCCTCTCAAGGTTCAATCAAATGGGATTTGTCCCACAGCTTGGTCCATTTCAGGATGGGCTGGTATTCTTTTCCCCCAGGGACCACATGGCATACGGTCACCCGGTGCAAGGGAGGAATCAGGTGGGCGATATGGGGGAGGAGATTGGACAGGCAATGGGAGTGGATCTAGCTGGTGGGGAAGAATCATATGGGCAATGAGGGGGGAGATGATTGGGTGGACAATGAGGGGATCCAGCTGGTAAAGGGGGATTTTGATGTGCAATGGGAGAGGGGGCTGGGCAGGCAATGAGGAGGTGATTCAGATGGATGATCGGGCGTGTAATTGGGAAGGGGGGCAAGTGATTCTGCTGGGGGGGATCAGGTGGTGCTTTAATATTTTTAAATTCCTGCTAGCTGGTATAGCGCTGTATCAGATAGTAGGAAAAAAAGTTTTTTTAAGTGGCAGGGGCATACACACAATGAATCAATTCCACATGTGCCTCAAAATAAATGGACCTCTGCCAGAGGAGCAGAAAAACTCATTGCCCTCCCCACCCCAGAATAAAGACGCGAGACAAGTATTATGGGTTAAAACACGGGCCACACTTTATTGATCATAATTCAATGTTGCCATCCTTTGGCAAAGGGGGGCCTGCTGTAGTGCAGAATCAGGTTAAATTGCAGAGGTCTCAAAGTACCCCTTAATCAACAAATCTTAAAGACAGTGAGAACCCGGCCGGCCGCAATTAGACCACCCCCAGACCTCAAGCCAGCTTTTACTTGTTGACTGTTGGTCCGGTTGTGGCCCAGCGTATCTTTCCCCCCAAGCACTGTAATCGCACAATCTGCAGCGCTGGGAGGTCCAATGGGCTATTAGCTTACCTGAGTTTGCAATGGGATTCACCATAAAAAACCTGTTTTATCCGCACTACCCGCCAGTGTGACCGAATTTCCACCTCCTAAAATGCCAGCGCCCAGTTCCAGTATGGGATAGGCGAAAAATCCCCGCTTCCAAGAGCCAGTCATGATGCGGGTAAAAAATTCCTATCTGGCCCCAAAGGTGACCAGAAAACTCACACTAGAATATAGGGCGGGCGGGTGGATGCCAGAAAAGGAAGAGGGCGGAGAGAGGGGGGAACGTCCCTTAAATAACCTAACGTTCCCCCCTCTCGCCCAACTGCTCTCGTGAGACCTAAGGTCTTGCGTTATCCAGGGGGGGAGGCAAAGGCGAGCTGCGCTGCTGAAGCTTTAGCTCAGCAGTGGCTCGAGCATTCTGCTGACATAATAGTCTCGCATGCATGTGCTCCATGTGAATGCTAAAATCTAAATTGGGTTGTTTTCAGTCCAACACCATTCAAAAGAAGGATTTTTATGTCAGTAGGATAAAGCCCAGAGATCACTTGGTGGAAGAAGTGACTGTAAGGGGAGGCATTGAAGAGAAAATAAGACAACCGTCTATCAGATCTACTTTGATATGGATTCCTGCATTAAGCAGGGGGTTGGACTTGATAACCTTATAGGTCCCTTCCAACCCCATTACTCTATGATTCTAAAATCAAGTAAGATAGGAACATATCAAATAATTACTTCTTATCAAGAACAGCTAATAAGCAACACCCACAACAATTTTACTAAATTAAAGAATAAATGGTTTAAAAATTGCTAAAACATTTCAGAGACAAAGATCTTCTCTTCCAGAAACTCACCTGAATCTTCTATAAAGATTGTAGAGAATTAGTAGGACCATTAAGGACCAAGTTCAAACCCAGTTTAAGTTACTGCAGCTCTGCAGGCTATGGAGAACTGGGAAGAAGAGCATGCACTGATGCAAAATAAATTAAAGCAATTGTAGTAGTATCTTAAGGAGCAATTTAGCCAGTGGGCAACTCTTGCTACAAAAGATTCCTTCCCAAAAGTTCCCCTCCTCTTATTATTACATTAGAGGTTATTTTTAACAAAGGGAAATGGAACTGGATAGCAGCTTTACAAGCTATATTTTTGCTTTGGGGTATTTAAAAAGTGCACACATAGGCACCAAATAAATCAAGGAACACTCTGAAGAGGAATGTATCAACTCCCCGAGGAATCATACATCCACATTAGATTGTTAAGAGCCAGAAGGGACCATTAATGATTAACTTCCAGCATTATAAGGGCATAGCATCTCCCCTAGGATTTGCTACATTAAACCTAGTGCATCCTTACTGTGTTCAAGATTGTTTTGAAAAATAATAAATCTTTCACTAGTTATATCTTGTCCATGTGCTGATGATCAGACAGTAGTAACTGTACATATTCCACTGAAGAACTGCAGAATTCTGTCCCATCCAGCAGCTTTAAAACTTTTCTGCAGGGCTGCACCACAAAGTCTCCAGCCTAAGAATAGATCTATTGCTTGCAAAATTGTATGATTACTAGAAGAACACAAGAAAGGTCATGATGAATAGGACCAAACCCCCATCTAGTCCAACATTCTGCCCATGCAGTTACCAATCCTGTTCCTCTTTAGAGGATTACACAGGATTGAATTGGATGATACACATAGCACATTGTTAGAAGCAGAATTCCTTAGGTCCTGAGCTGAAAGACCTTTGATTGTCACAGCAAGCATTTTGATCACACCATGTAGTTTCCAAATTGATGGACTTTGTTTGGTAATTGCTCAGGCACGATGCTTGAAGGAAAGCACATCAGAATGATAGCAAAATGCTTTCAGCTTCTAATGATGTGCTCGTCTCTGTATTGTCTATTTTGACCCTGCAGTACAAATGACCAGTAACATCTAAGTCATCCAGTTGCTAGCACTGTCACATCTGCTGTCTTCATCCTTCTTGCTAAAAATGATGAAGTTACTCCTGAAGACAGTTGTGACAGAGAAAGCTCTTTGTCAGGGGAATACACCTTTCTGGGCTACATGGCTTCATAGAAAAATGGAGTTGGAAAGGGCCTATAAGACCATCAAGTCCAACCCCTTGCTCAATGCAGGAAGCCAAATCAAAGTATATGTGACAGATGGTTGCCTAATTTTCTCTTCAATGCCTCCAGTGTTGGAGTGCTCACCACCTCCCGAGGTAATTGGTTCCATTATCATATTGCGCTATCAGTTAAGACGTTTTTCCTGATATTCAGCCTAAATGTGGCTTGCTGTAGCTTGAGCTAATTAGTACATGTCCTGCACTCTGGGATGATCAAGAACAGATCATATGACTACCTTTCAAGGATTTGAGAAGTCCTATCATCTCTCTCCAAAGACTTCTTTTTTTCAAGGCTAAACATGCCCAGTTCTTTCAGTCTTTCGTCATAGTGCTTGGTTCTTCCCCCTCCTTTGAACTTGTTCCATTTTATGGTGTAGCATCAGGAACTGGACACAGCACTCAAAATGAGGCCTCATCAGTGCTGAATAGAAGGGAACTAGTACTTCATGGGATTTGGAGGCTACACTTCTGTTAATGCAGCCTACAACAGCATTTGCCTTTTTTGCAGCCACATCACACTCATTGGCTCATATTCAGTGTGTAATCTACATCACTCATTTTATTTACTTAATGTTTTTAACCTCTTAGCACGTGTTAGTTGCTCAATAGTATGTATTTTATTTATTATTCTTGTAAACTGCCCAGAATAGTGCATTACATTAATGGGGTGGTAGGCAGGCAGGCAGGCAGGCAGGCAGGCAGGCAGGCAGGCAGGCAGGCAGGCAGGCAGGCAGATAGATAGATAGATAGATAGATAGATAGATAGATAGATAGATAGATAGATAGATAGATAGATAGATAGATAGATAGATAGATAGATAGATAGATAGATAGATAGATAGATAGATAGATAGATAGATCCAAAATTATTCTCACTCTTATTATTGAGCCAAGTATCCCCCATCTTGAAATTGCATTTGGTTTCTTTTGTCTAGGTGTAGAACTTTGCAACAAAATTCAGCATCCGTACTGACAAAATGGTAGAAAAAATTCTGAGGGTCAAACTACATATTACACACAATGTTGACCCACTCACTATTTTTGCTACTGAAAAGTTGTTTCCAGTGAAGAAATAAAATGGAAATAGAGGCTTGCACTCTCCTGCTCATAAATGAGTTCTCTATGGGAGGGAGCCAACATTCTAGAGGACCAGGGACACCAAATATTTTGACACGAGCATTAATAATACTCAGCAAACTGGGATAGTGATGTGGCAATTGGTCAATGGGTGAGAGAACGAAAAAAGAAGGGGAGATACCAGTACACCTAGCATGGAAATAAACAAGACTAACTGGAAATCTTATCACAAGAAGGCTATACTGAAATGTGCCGCAATGAAAATCATGATTGAAATATAATAATTGAACAGTATAATTTATTCAAAAGGAACAGCAGCAGGAGGAGTGTTATATGTAAAGGATATGCACATCTGTGCAGATATCCATGACTTGGAACATGGAAGGCTGGTGGAGGCATTTTACTCAAAATCAAAGGTAAGGGGGAGAAGTGACATCTCTCTGGCAATCTGCTACAGACCTCCAAACCACACAGAGGACTTAAATGATGGCATCCTAGATCAGATGACCAAACATGCCAAAGAGTAAGATACAGCGGTAATGAGAAACTCCAGCTTCCTTTATGTCTCTTGGAAGTCAAGAATCTGAGATCTGTTGATTTCCTCCCATGCCATGTTGATGATTTCATTTTCCAGAGATTGGAAGAAGTAACAACAGGTCAAGTGTCCAGGATCTGATCCTCATCAACAGGGCATAGCTAATCAACAAGGTGAAAGCAGTGGGAATCAAAGGTGACTTCATCCTCCTGGGATTCATTATACTGAGGAAATGGAAAATCAAACACATCTTCTGGAGTTAAGAAAAGTGATTTCGATAAGGCGAACCTTAACCTTACTGAATGTAATCCCATGGTCAGAAACTCTCAGAAACAAGGGAGGTCATGATAAGCAATAGGAGTTTCTGAAAGACGAGGCATTGAAGGCACAATCACAAACAATTCCAGTGAGAAACAAACGTGGGAAATGTTTAAAGAAACTGAAGGTGCGGCCAGACATTGAAGTTCTCCTGGGCTGGATCAGGCTAAACAGGGTTGTATGGAAATGTTGTCTGACATTTAGAACGATCCATGCATCCACATGCAAGGATTGAGCAAGTTTGGGACTGGAAACCACACCACACCTTGAAGTGACCCTGTTAAGCCCATTCTTCTCTCTCAGTCTCCATGCCCCTGCATCCTTATCTGTCCTAGAATAGATAATTAAATACTTGGTCTGCCAGAACATAGAAAAATATGCAGTGATGAAGAGCCAGCATAGGTTCCTCAGAAACAACTCATGCCCTAACCTTCTCTCTCCCTCCCTCTCTCCTGTCTCCTAGAAATACAAGTTTCGTAGATCAGAGAAATGCTGCAGCTTCAGTGTGTCTTGATTTCAGTTAAGCTTTCAACAGGATGCCCCATGATATTCTTGCAGACAAGATGGTAAAATGTCAGCCAGTCCATGCTGCTGTTAGGTGGGTTTGTAGCTAGTTGACAGATTCCAAGAATGTTCACTAATGGCTTCTTCTCATGCTGGAAAGAAGTAATATATGGGGCACTGCAAGGTTCGGGCCCAGTGTTTTTCCATCTCTTTATAAATGCCCCAGATTAAGGAGTACAGGAGCTGCTCATTAAATCTGCAGATGGCAAAACTGGGAGGGTTTACTAATGTCTCAGAGCTCAGAATCAGGATTCAGGATAACCTTAACAGATTAAGGAATGGTGCTAAAACAAACAAAACACATTTCAGCAAGGATAAATGTGAAGTTCAACATTTAGGCAGGAAAAATCAGGTGCAGAAATACAGGATGGATGACAACTGGCTTGGCTGTGTCCAGTTTTGTTCTGGGCATGATCGTTTAAGCAGGATATGGGCAGGCTGTAGTGTGTCCAGAGGAAGGCAACCAAGGTGATAATGTGCATGGAAACCAAGTTTTATGAGGAAGCATTAAGGGAGCTGGGTATGTTTAGCTTGGAGAGAGGAAGACTGAGAACTGTTATGATAGCCATTTTCAACTGTTTGAAGGGATGTCACATGGAAAATTGAGAGGTTCAGAGTAGGACTGATCAGCTTTACAGTTCCATGATTCTGTGAAAATGGTATGGGGGGAAAAAGACAGGTGCATCTCAGCCAACTGCTGTGTAAACATAAATTCTGTTTATCATTCAGAAGCAGCTTTAACATTCAATGACAGCTATAGAGTGGCACCTGCCCATTGAACAAACACCAGGCAGATTTTCACAACAGGGAACAAAAATCTAAACTACAAAGATCTAGGTTTGTGCCGGTTTGGACAAAATGGGTAGAGGGAGGCCATCCTCACACACACCTTCTAGAAAATGTCCGGTTGATTAGACTCAAAAGGATGAGTTCAAGAGACTGTCGGAATAGTTTAATCTTGAGTTGGCCACCTGGTTTATTTAGTGTACTATTTAACAACGTTCTCTCTGAAAATGCTACTCTTTTTCATTATTGTTTATGTAAGGAATTTAAATCTGTTTGCGGAGAGTTAGAACCTGGTTATCCAAATTAAGGTGTGAGGGCATATGAGAGTAAAGGAAGGAGTTCACTAGTTTCTCAGTGGCTCCTTTCAAAATCCCAGGATAAGAAAGGAATTTGGTATTTTTGTTGTTGCCGTTCTTATTCTCTATTTTACTTATATCCCTTCATTCCCCAGGTACTGGCACTCAGAGTGGGTTGCAAAACTAAAACAGGTGCAAGTAATAACAGATAAATCTGGTATAAATAAAAACATTAAAAGCTGCAACACTGAACCACAAGTAAAGAATTACAACCTAGGTAAAAAGAAAAATTCTTACTATAAGTAGATTATTAGCAAAACAAAGAGAAGGCTAACTTAAAATCATTTTCTCTGATCTGTTAGTGTTCAGCTTGCAAATAGCTTTTCTTTCTTTTATTTATTTATTTTTTCCCCTCTATATTATTTGTATGCTGCCTTTCCCCCCCCAGGAGACCCAAGGTGGATCACAATGATTAAAGCTGTACAATGATAAAAGGTTTAGAATACTCTACAGAAGCAGCAGCTTCTGACTCTTCCTACCTCCAACTCACATTTGATTCAGCCCAACCTCTCATGAACTCTTCCACTGTATTCTGAACATATAATGCAGATCGGTAATCATAGAGTAATTGAGCTGGCCATCGAGTTGAACCCCCTGCACACGGCAGGAATCCAAATCAAAGCAGATCTGACCGTTTTCTTTTGAATGCTTCCAGTGTTGGAGCACTCACCACCTCCCGAAGCCATTGGTTCTATTGTTGTGCTGCTTTAACAGTTAAGAAGTTTTTCCTAATATTCAGCCTCAATCTGTCTTCCTGTCGCTTGAGCCCATTGAGAACAGATCCTGCCCCTCCTCTGTAGGACTCCCTTTTCAAGTATTTGAAAAATGCTATCAGATCTCCCCTCTGTCTTCCCATGTCCAGTTCTTTCAGTCTTTCCTTACAGGGATTGCTTTCCTTGGTTTTTAGAACATTGTAAAAAAATCGCCTATTCTGTCTGAAATCTCAAGTAGCAAGGTCTGTTTATTTTATTTATTTATTCAACTGTTCCAAACATATCCTCATTCTACTTGCATGTAAAGACCCTGCCTCTGACTAAATATTTGGAATCTGATTTTAGAAAACTATATGCATAATCAACATTACTACTGAAACTCATTGATACCTTTCTCTATAAATAAGCAACCAAAATCACATCTTTCCTTATGCAACAATCTCCCATCAATGAAGGGTGTGTGTGTGTGTTTTGTTTGGCCTCTTCCTCTCACCACCACCCCACCACTGCCCTCAGCTCCCTGTATTGCCTGCTATTAATTCCGGGACCTACCCTAATTCTCTGCGTTCGTCTGCCATTTTCCCTTGTAGGATAACAAGTATCTTCACTGTAATCTATTAATTGAATAATTGAATAAACTTGTTTCTCTAGCAGTGAGAGCATATTGTTTGCACACACGGTGTCATCCCAAGCCCTCCAGCTACCGAAAGATTGCCAGATATGTTTATTAAACCCCCTGTGCTTGGAAAGAACACAGAAATCTGTCATCTGGGGTAATAGGAAAGTGCCTATCTCAGCTGGAGACTGAGCCATTATGAATAAAAGAAGAGTTTGCGCTACAGTTTGGAGATGCAAAGAGAAAAGGCTTCCCTATGGTGCAAATGTGTTGTAACCCTCAGGCAAGGAAGGAAAAAAAACCCTCAACAATAATAATATTGAATCCTTGCTGGCAGTGCAATGTAATTATTGAGTTTGCTGCAGCTCAGGCAATAAGCTTCTGAAGGGGGGGAAAACGTGGCAACTAGAAGACGTGAGCAACACCCATGTGTGTAAACTAAAAGTGGCCCTAGAGATTCTGGCACCTTTCAGTAATGTTTGGTCCAGAATCTGGTGAGACTGAAAGATGGAATCATAGAACTGTAAGGTTGGAAGGATCCCCAGGGATCATTTTGTCTAATCCTCTGCCAGTGCAGAAATCCAAGTCTCATAGGGATGAAGGATAATTCCAATATATGCCCAGCCTAATTAACATACAGCCTGCCATCCTGCAGTCTGTCCAACATGTCTAGCCTCATACAAAGGTGGCCGTTTTCCTTGGACCTATGCCACCATCTTCAGTGTACTTTGTGGAGTACGGCTGTGCTGATGTTGATTTGGATTTTAAGAATTCACAGTAGCCAAACTTGAACCGGAACTGTAATGTGCTGTGGAGAAAGATAGATTAGTGTGTTGCAACGTTTGTCGCTCTTTGGAAGGACAGAAAAACCAAGGACGAGAATAAAAGAGTATTAATAGGAAGCACAACCATTGTGCCTTTTACATATGTATGTTGTGGCACTCACTCAGCATCTTGTCCATAAGGTTTTATTGTTCTGGAAAGGTGTAAGGGCAACAACACAGGACAAATAGCTCAGTGGTTTAAATATCTGGCTATGGAGCCAGCGGCTGGGAGCTTGATTCCCCAGTGTGCCTCCTTAACAGGAGCTGGGCTCAATGATCCACAGAATGCCTTCCACCTCTGCAATGCTAAGATTATTTTAGGGCCTGTTCCATTGCTGGAATAAATCAGCAGAGGGAGCTCTTTTTTTGGATTACGGCTAAAATCACATGGAATCCAAAACTTTTGTGTTGGTGTGTGCGTCCTCACTGCCGCTATCGCTGCTGCCACCTCAAGCTTCATGCTGCTGCCGCTACTGCACCATCTTGGGCTCCCCATTACCACTGCCACCACCACTACCTCCAATGTTGATGTTACCATCTCCGATCAAGTGGCTCCACTTGACCAGGACAAGGGGGTGGCAGAGAGAACAGAAAGGGAGGGGGAGGACAATGAGAGGGAAAGGGGGGAGAGGGAAAGAAAAAGCAAAGGTTGAGGGTGGGAGGGCACAGGGACAGGTGACTGAGGGGGGCAGGAGGGCAAGCAATCAAGTGGGTGGGGGTGGGTGAGTGGGCAAGGGGCTGGGTGAGGGGGCAGGTGGGCGGTGAGTGGAGATCCGCCTGGCTCCCTCTCTGGGTGTTTTCAGGAACAAACTTAAAACCTGGCTATTTGGGCAGGCTTTCCCTCCTGCCGTATCTTAATTTCTTATACTTTCGCCACCTTGGATTTATAATATATGCTTACTGGTTTTATTGTTTTTCAATTTGTAAACCACCCAGAGTAGACCTTTGGTCTAGATGGGCGGGATAGAAATCCAATAAATAAATAAAATAAATAAATGAGTGAGCGATCAGGGGGCATAAGAGTGATCAGGTGGGCAGGCTTGTAAGCAGGTGGGCAAGGGAGAGAGTGAGTGGACTAGTGGGGAGCCAGCTGGGGGAAATGAGTGATCGGGGATGGAAGAGTGAGTGGGAGGTGGATTAGGGGGTGAGTGGGTGGGGTGAGTGGGTGAGTGAGCAATCAATCAGTTGTGGGCAGGCGAGTGAACAGGCAGGTGAGCAAGCAAGGGGGCCATTGGTGGGGGGGTGAAGAAGCAAGCGGGCAGGCAGGGGGGCTGGTGATCAGGTGGGCTTTTTTGGTGCTTTTATTTATTTAAAAAATCCTGCTATCTGGTATAGTGCTGTATCAGTCAGGAGGATTTTTTTTAAAAGTGGATTCACATATGTGGAATCTATTCCAATGAATCAATTCCACATCCGCTCCAAAACAAACGGACCTCTGGTGGAGGAGCAGAAAAACTCACTCCCTGGCACTGTACTCCATGTGTGCATGTACCTTGTATGTACGTTAAAATGTAAATCTTTTTTTTTTTTGAAGCAGAACCCAGGCACAACAGCAGGTTTCATTGTCAGTGAGACCAAAATAGCAGCTTAAATAGGAAAATCACTCATTTTCCATTTCATTGAATTTTTCCACAACTCATCTGCATTTTCTTCCTGTCCTTGTTTTGTGTTAGGTTGAGAGACTTTGCTTTTTTCATCCCACAATGACACTTGCACACACTATCCAAAGCATACATTTATATACATATTTTGGCCTAGATTACACATGTCCCCCGTTGACATTACATGCACATTTCCCCAACTGAACCCACTTTATCTGTGCACATTTTAAAATGTACACATAGCTGGTGACGTGCTTTATTTCTCCAAAACACCCTTAAGGCTCACAGACATGCTTATTTTCAAGGGGACAGTAGTTCTTTTCTCCCCTTCCAACAATTATTGGATGGTGTGAAAAAACAACTTTCCTCATGACTTTTTGAATCCAATGAGATTCCTTTCCATCCATCCTATCAGCAAAAAGACTTAGGTGGCAAGATGTGAGCTACCGTATCTCATACATCTTAAGGTCTTGCCCTATGTGTCTTGCACTACAACAAAATTAACAGAATTTCCTTTTCTTGCAAGAATGCAAACAGTGAACATTTACTGACATTATACTTTTGCTCTGAGAAATCTTTCTGCAAAACCTTTCTACAAAATTTGGTGTAATCCTGAAAGTGTTCTCTTCTCCAACCGTTCTTACCCAATAAGGAATCTCCTGTATCCAATGGTACCTCAGAACCGTGGCTTTGTGATGCTACAGCCAGCCCAAATGCAATAAAAAATCCAGGAATATATAGGGAGGCTTCTCTTGAGTCCCAGAAATATGTTTGTCTCTTTTGTAGAACCTTAAACCTGAGCATGCTCAAAGTTATTGTTGTCAGATCAGGGATTCGGACACCTAAACATCCTCCCAAGAGCCCTACAGAACCTTATAGACTTCTAGGATTTTTTTTAAATTTCTGAACAGTAAGATGGGCAGAACTAGGCCTAGCTGGACCTCAAAGCCTTCTAGTTTAGGCCTTTCTCCCAGGTGAGCCACATTTAGAAGCCTGTAAGGTGTTTATTCCAATGTGGTGTAGTGGGTAGAGTGACAGACTAGGACTCAGGAGAATAGGGTTCAATTCGCCACATGTCCACGGAAACTCACTGTGAAAGTCAAACTGGTAAAACCACTCCTTAAATATCTTGCTTACCTTGAAAGCCCCATTAGGGTCTCTATAAATTATTTCTGACTTGATGGCACAGAACACTCACACAAGGTGTTTACTTGTCACTGTAGAAATCCCAGAAGAGAGAATTATGGGGTCTGTCATCCAAAATCAAAACACCCCCCCCAAAAAAATCCTGCCTCTTTTGATTGAATTCAGCCAATACCATTAGCATTAATTTTTTCTTTCAATATTGAGGAATTTACAAAAGTTTGCAAACCATGCATTTGGGACAAGAAGAACATCATGTTTATGAAATTCAAATATGCAATAAAGTGAAGGTGTCATATTTCCTCATCTTTACCTGAACTGGGTAAAGAACTTGAGATCTGCCCTGTTGGTGCAGAATACAATGAAACTGTTAATTGTGATTCAGCTTGTTTGCTAACCCAGTCTTTCTAGTTCCCTTTACCTGTTACTGGCTGCTGGTAGACACTGCACAAGAGTGTTTTCCTTTCTTTGGGATTCTAGAACAGACAGATGGAAACAGAGACACAAGCCATTCATCATTAGGTGGGCCAGATGCAACTGCCAGTCAGCTGAGTCAAACCAGATCAACTACAAATAATAGCTGATGGCCCTTCAGAGTGACGTCTCCCCCTTCTGCCATTTTTTTGATCCAAATTTCTTCCCAATGCCACATCTAAAACTGATATTGGAGGAAACCAAAATATCACAGCACGTTGAACCTCAGAAGATGGGAGTTTTTCCTAAGGCAGAATTCGAGGAGAAGACAAATTAAATCAGGGGCCATTCGATATTATCTCAGCTTTCCAGTCCAAAGTTTCTGATCCCAGCAAGACAGATCAAGAGACGCTTGTTGTCAGTGTGCATTTAATTCTTCTGGTGGAGAAAGAGGAGACTGAAAAGAAACCCACGGTGTATGAAAACCACAAAACTTTCCACACGAATATGATCTTCTTTTAGGGATATGGGTTATGCTCCACACCACATTTGCTTCTGTACTTAATGTTCTTTTAATATAGGAGATGCCTCAGGTACCTGCTTTTTGGCAGCTCTTAGAGTGCATTACAGCATATTGTCCTGAATATTTCATGAAGGAAAGGCATGGAGAATATGTCCTGATGCAACACAGCACTCTTGGCATTGCTCTTGAGGACTACAGCAAGAGGTTAAGAGAAGGGCAGTGCAGAGTCTTCCATAAAGTAAGCTGTACCCAATGTTTCATTTTAGTCTCTTTTGAGGTTCATGCTATTTTACCCCAATGCCAAAACGGGTGGACCAGAAGTGAACTGTGAAGAGTTTACCAGCATATAACTAGGTGTGGGCTGGATAGATCAAGTGTCAGGTGGATACACAATTGGCTACAGAATCGTACTCAAAGGGTGATGATTAATGGGTCCTTCTCTAACTGGGAGGAGGTCACAAGTGGGGTACCCCAAGGCTCAGTCCTGGGGCCGGTGCTCTTCAATATTTTTATTAATGACTTGGATGAGGAAGTGCAGGAAATGCTTGTCAAATTTGCAGATGATACCAAATTGGGTGGAATAGCTAATACCCTAGAAGACAGAAAAAAAAATTCAAAATGACCTTGATAGGATGGAGCACTGGGCCGAAAGCAACAGAATGAAATTCAACAGGGATAAGTGCAAAGTCCTGCACCTCGGAAAAAGAAACCAATTGCACAGTTACAAGATGGGGGATACCTGGCTCAGCAAAACAACGAGGGAGAAGGATCTTGGAATTGTCGTAGATCACAAGCTAAATATGAGCCAACAGTGTGATGTGGCTACAAAAAAGGCACATGCTATTTTAGGCTGCATTAATAGAAGTATAGTTTCCAAATCCTGCGAGGCGGTAGTTCCCCTCTATTCAGCACTGGTTAGGGCTCACCTTGAGTCTTGTGTCCAGTTCTGGACACCACACTTCAAGAAGGATGCTAAAAAATTGGGACAAGTTCAGAGGGGGGCGACAAGGATGATCAGGGGTCTGGAAACCAAGCCTTATGGGGAAAGGCTGAAAGAATTGGGCATGTTTAGCCTTAAGAAGAGAAGACTGAGGGGTGATATGATAGCACTTTTTAAATATTTGAAAGGCTGTCATACAGAGGAGGGGCAAGATCTGTTCTCGATCATCCCAGAGTGCAGGACACGCAACAATGGGCTCAATCAAGTTAAAGGAAGCCAGTTGAATATTGGTTGAATAACAGGAAAAATGTCCTAACTGTTAGAGCAGTACAACAGTGGAACCAGTGACCTCGGGAGTTGGTGAGTGCTCCAACACTAGAGGCATTCAAGAAAAACTTAGATAATCACCTGGCAGATATGCTTTGATTGTATTCCTGCATTGAGCAGGGGGTTGGACTTGATGGCCTTGTAGGCCCCTTCCAACTTCACTTTCCTATGATTTCTATGATATAGTTAGAGACTGAAAGAATTAATGACTACTAGTTCCATTGGCTAGAACTTGGAAAGGTTACTTTTTTGGACTACAACTCCCAGAACGCCCCAGATAGCATGGCCACTGCACATGTCACAGCATACTCTATGCAACATCCAGCTATCAGAGACATCATGTCTCAGAATAACTGGACAATGATAAAATAATTGAATCCCACTGCCAGGGGGAAAGAGAGCACAGAAATGCAATCAATCAATCAAAACAGAGTATCTAGAAAGGCTATCCTTTCTAGAGTTTTCTTGGTATACAATACTCAGAAATAATTTCCCAGACCTTTTTCTGGGAGTGCTCTGAGACCATGTAAGTCTCAGAGAGCTGTCCTATGAAGAATTGTGAGGACCTCTGGTCCCAGGTTCCACACCCACCTGGTCCATGTCACTGAGCTATGCAGCTAGGTTCCAAGAACAATAGAAGCACAGAATTATGGAGTTGAAAGAGTCAACTAGTCCAGTCTATCAGTACAGGAATCCATTGTTGATGAACAACAAAGATGGGGCTACTCACTTCATTGTAGGCTCCTCATCTTGAAACCAGGGGACATAAGACCCTGAAGCAGATGAGAGTTTTGTCTGAGCCAAGGAGCTCTTCTCATGCTCTCATGCAAGAACTGCAAGGGTCACAGATATTTGGGCATTTTAAGGCTGAAAGAAGAGTCAGACAAATGTGGATACAGGGCACCTGGACCCGAACGCCACTTTGCCAAACTTGAAGCATTTTTGACAATTTTTCATTCCCCCCCCCCATGATTACCCTTGTAGCACAAATTGAGACAGTTCGTTCCATAAACCAGGAAGCCAGAAATGCCACAAACGTAAATCTAAACAAGACAAAGAGACATGTACCTGTAAGAAGTGAAAGAAGAGAAGTTTGTCTTGTGCTGCAAATCTGTACCACACGTAGGCACTGTCCACATGTGTGGAACTTCTCCCCACTGGAAGTTTGTCATCTCCTGAGGTCCCTGCCCTTCTTTGAGGAATAGGTTAATTGTCTTTTGGAGGGACGTGGTGGCGCTGTGGGTTAAACCGCAGAAGCCTCTGTGCTGCAGGGTCAGAAGACCAGCAGTCGTAAGATCGAATCCACGCGACGGAGTGAGCTCCCATCGCTTGTCCCAGCTCCTGCCAACCTAGCAGTTCGAAAGCATGCAAATGCAAGTAGATAAATAGGTACCACCTCGGTGGGAAGGTAACGGCGTTCCGTGTCTAGTCGCGCTGGCCACGTGACCACAGAAACTGTCTTCGGACAAAAAACGCTGGCTCTATGGCTTGGAAACGGGGATGAGCACCGCGCCCTAGAGTCGGACATGACTGGACTAAATGTCAAGGGGAACCTTTACCTTTACCTAATTGTCTTTAAGAACCAATGCATAGCAAAGACTTAGGCATTTTAATACCTCATAACGTTTTGCAGTACAAATTAAATTTTAATGGGACACTAAGGACAGCCTGATCCTTTAGAACGGAAGGAGAAGGAAGAGCAATAAATTAATGCAAATCAATAAATATATTCTTATGCAAATACATACCCTGCAGCCCCTTGTATCTCCCCTCCATTATCTTAAAATCACATTGTCTCCCATGCTCTCCTGGAGATGACAAACCGTGTTCCCCATTAGCCTTTTACACAATATTCAGTTGTTGTGATATTGTATATATGCATTAACAAATAAAAGAATGCATTCACAACAATTATGGTCCCCTTCTGCTTGATTTACTTGTCAGCATGTATTCATGGCTGTGTAAAGGATCTCCTTCACTGGCACTCATCAAGCGCACTGTTTCCTTCTGGTAACATCAATTTAATGTGCCAGGCAGGCAGGCCGGCAGGACAGGTGAGATTGGCTCACTTTCAGGTTTTTGTTTGTCTTTCCCCCCCACTCCCTCTCACTGGTGGCAGGGGTGGTGATGTTCCCCCCCCCCCGCTCCAAAATGTAATTGCCATAAATTACACACTGCCTCTGGTAAATTGCAATGAGAACATGACTGAAACATGAGCCAGGCTCCTAGAACTTCCTTGATGTGAGGCCGTGAGAAGCTGGGGAAATCGGCAGCAAGTAGAGATGGACCCAAAGGGTCACATATTATGTCACAGTTAGCTTCATGGAATTGCAGAGTTTGAAGTGCACCCAGAGGTAATCTAGTCAATCTTCTGCCAAAGCAGGAATGCAGTTCCATGCAGTTCTTTGTTGAAAGCATTACATTTAGGTAACCCATGGAATAATGATAACGTAAAGGTAAAGGCTCTCCTTGACATTTAGTCCAGTCGTGTCTGACTCTAGGGCGCGGTGCTCATCCCCGTCTCCAAGCCATAGAGCCAGCGTTTGTCCGTAGACAGTTTCCGTGGTCACGTGGCCAGCGCGACTAGACATGGAACGCTGTTACCTTCCCACCGTGTTGGTACCTATTTATCTACTTGCATTTACATGCTTTCGAACTGCTAGGTTGGCAGGAGCTGGGACAAGCGACGGGAGCTCACTCCGTCGCATGGATTCGATCTTACGACTGCTGGTCTTCTGACCTTGCAGCACAGAGGCTTCTGCGGTTTAACCCGCAGCACCACCACATCCCCATCAATAATGATAGCTAACTGCAATTTTAGCTTTGGCTTGATGTCATGGAGGCATTGGGAGGTTTTTGAAGGAGGGACCATTTTTAAAATACTTGTACAGGAGATTTGGGGAAGGACTCTTTTTTTAAAAAAAATCAACAACCATTTTGGGGTGTTTGTCAGTTGCACTTCTATAATTATTATACAGTTAAAAGAATGTATTATATACATAGCCCACCTTTCTCCCCCCCCCAAATGGAACTCGAGACAGCACGATTACAACAGATTGTTTGAAATTCAGTGAAGAGTAAGTTGCAAAGGTGCCGCAACATGCAAAAGTTTGTTTTTGGATTCACTAAAAAATTAACAAAGTGACACTAAGCAAGGGAAAAGAAGCAGACTCCATTTTTTTCACCAGTTAACCACTTCTCACCCAAAACAATTGTGAGAGCTGTTTATCGACAAGTGTGAATGGTAGTGCGCAGAAGAGGCCATCCTGTAGACCATCATAACTGCTGCCCTTGGTGTTGTCAACATTCAGGCTGCCCTCTGCTATGTAAAGCTTGGCATCCTTTTTCCTGTTGGCAACATGGGCACGATATTGTGCAGAAATATTAGGCTATTTCCTGACATTCTGAATTGTGGATACAGAAGCACCATATCCCACATTCATTAACTGGAGGTGTTTTGAAGAACTGGACTTCCTGACCTTTTAGAACAAGAGTTTAAATGTATGTGTACTGGGAGAGAACAGAAGCAAAAACAGCTGTGATGTGGCTATGGTCCCTCCGGGCCAAAATATTTGGACTGGCTGTTTTGGGGCTTAATGAAATGGTGCGGCAAAAGGTGTGAGTGAGAGCAACATGTAGAATGGAGAAATATAGACACTCTTTAACTTCTTCAGTAAACTAATGTTGTCCTGCCCGCTCCATAGAATGCAGGCTAGAAAACTATCTTCCAATTTTCAAACCTTTCCTTGCAGTAGGCAATCTGAAAAACCTAATCCCACACCAAAAGCTCTATAAACACGTGTGCATGTTTTCTAAAAGATGTCTCCTCACCTTTGGAAATAGAAAAAAAGGGAGAATTGGTAGTTAGCAAAGATTGCCACTGGAAGCCAAGGTCAAAATCATCCATACCGTGTTAAAAAAAAAAAAGACAGTAAAGAAAGGCAGGGACAAAAATCAATTCATTTGAAATGTGGTGTTGAAGGAGAGCCTTACAGATACCACAGACAGCTAGCAAGGCAGAAAGGCTCAATCAGGTTGAATCTGAAATCTCACTAGAGCAAAAAATGATTCAACAGAAGCTATCCTACCATGGACATATAAAATACAGAACTGGCGAGAAAAGACAGTATTGATGGGAAAATCAGGAGTTGGGTTTGGGGTGGCAGTAGATGAGACAGATTGTCTCAATAAAGGAAGCCACAGCTGTTAGTGTGCAAGGCCTGAGCAGAACTTACTGGAAAAGACAATACTGCTAGGAGGGGGGTGCAGTAGGAAGAGTGAACAACCTAATATGTGATGTTGTTCATTTGCAAGATCTGAGCAGAGCTGTTGATAATGGTTGAAACTGTGACAGGATACAGACACCAAAGCTCTGCTAAAATTGAGTAAGACCATCCCTGGATACTCCACTCAGCATGGCCATTGAGAAGGAACGATGGAAGTTGTAGTCTAAAATATCTGGAGGGCCAACATTTCTTACCCTTACAACACAAGAAGAACCCAGCTCATCAAAATGGGTTGTGTGATATCTGAAAAGCTGTATTCGCGCCATAGTACAGCATGTCTCATTTTAGAAATGTCAGAAATGTCGGCTGTGAAGGTCTGAATTATCCATCCTCGTGCCTTGTTGTAGATTTAATTCCACATTGTATTCAAAGGGGTTGTTTCATTTAATTTGAAAGAAGCCCTTAACAGATCCACAGACAAGAGGAGGAGTTAAGCAGCTGTGCTGGAAAATGTGGAAATTACAGCCTTTTGTTTCAGTAAACCAATTGATTTTCCAGAGCAGGCAATCCAAGCATCTCTCTTGAAAGCAACACAAAGCAAAAGCCACTTTGGTGTCACCTAACCTACAAAGCGGAAGTGATTCAGTGGTAAATTCTTGCAAGGATTTAAACAATCATCAAGAATTGCTTCATTCTCCCACCCCCAGAAAGAGGGGCATTGCTTAAACAACAGCATTAACGATAAATGTTCTTTTGGATAGGATTTCCACAAATCAATTTAAATATAATTCTGGGATTGATTTGATTTAATCATCATCGTTGGCAGAGAAGAAATTGCAAGCAAAGGACCAAAGAAGCTGAAGGATTTTCTATTTGCAAATAAGATTCGGAAAGGAAATCTGACCTGTTTGGGTCTTCTTACCAAGCTTAAGCCTATCGTGTGGTGCCAAGTAACTTAATCCTTGTTAATAAAAATATATCAAAGCAAACAAGACAGGGCAGATTGCCATGGAGGGCAAATAAGAGGCAGTCACGCACAGTATGAGAGGGCCCACTCAAACCCCAAGGAATACAAAGAAGCCAGCCCCACATCCCACCCCCCTCCACAGTGGTGTCATTAGAACTGAACTATGGCACTTTGATTCTGCAGCCCATTCTCCATTTCATGTGTCCTCATTTACAGAAGCCATGCCTCTGTTTCAGTGGTTCCCAACCTTGAATCCAGATGTTCTGGACTACAACTCCCAGAAGTCCTGACCAGCACAGCTAGTGGTGAAGGCTTCTGGGAGCTTTAGTCCAAGAACACCTGGGGACCCAAGGCTGGGAACCTCTGCTCTGTTTGAACGACTACTGCAATACAGTCCATGGGGGTGGAGGGGTGAGGGTGGGCTGTTTCCTATTTGAGAGAGCCACTGTAGTACAGTGGATAAAATGTCAGTCTAGGTCTTATGAGACTTAGATGCAAATCCCTGCTCACCCATGGAAACTCACTGGAGAGCAACCAATGGCAAACCATTCCATGAACATCTCATATACTTCTAAAACCCTATTAGGGCTGTCAAAAGTCAGAAACAAATTGTCAGCACAGAACTACAACTAATCAGTCCAAATACGATTTAAAGATTTTTAAAAGCTGAAAGGGGAAAGTTGAAAGGTCTTGAAGATGCCCATCAACAGTGAACACCTGAGTAGCTGGGTGAAGACAAACACAGGTTACCTGTTCAAAATCTTCTCCATGCAAGTCAGGTGTGTTGCCATTTTCTTCACCTTATCAAAATCATTTCTAGTGTTATGGTGCACATCTAAATCACCACATGCAAATTTTCTGCAAATCGGTGTCTCCTTTTATCCTTTGCGACAGAATAACTAGGGTAGCATCGAGGCTATACTGCAGGGTGTTATGTCAAGGGACCTTCAAAATTGGGAGCTTTCTTACCCTGGTACAGGAATTGCAACTAAAAAATAAGAACAAAGGAGGAATCCAGAATGTAGTAGTAGTATGTTTATCCAGAGAAAACAGATCAAAAACCACAGCTGTTCATGCTCTTTCTACCTCTGACTTTATTTCACACAAAAAAGGATGAGTTTAATGGTTCTTACATCCACATATGTGGGATCGGGCTGCAGTCTACCTGGCGAAGGTTTCACAGGTATCCTGTTCCAATATCCTCTAATGCCTATGTTAGCAGCACCAGTACCACCATTTCCACCCATAGGAACCCACCAAAATTCTGATAATAGCCAGAATAACACCTGTTTCCTTACCTACCATCGTGGTTTATCAGGTTGATGGGCATCTGAAATAGGGTCTGAAATTTAACTGCTAATCCCAACTAGAGTGGATCCTGCAATCAATGCATCTTACGTAAGTGTTTGTTTACTGAAATTCCATTGATTCAACAGGTCTGCAACTGGATTTACACCCATATCTTTTGAGTGGGGACCCGAGGCCAACAAAATTCTCTCTTTAGGGAAGCACATTTAACTTCAGTATTTACCATGAAGTGAATGTCAAATCTTTTGTGTGTGTGTGTGTGTGTTTTGCTTTGTTTTCACATAAGATGGTACGTTAGCTGTTGCTTCGTTTTTATGTAGCTATTTCTACAGATTTCAGTTGCATTTAAACTATTAATTTTGGCTTGTAAGCCTTCTTGGGACAACTTCTTGTCCTGAAAGGCTGAGCATTTTTTATTTTTTTTGAAACAGGACAAAATAAAAATGAACAAATAGAAATGCATGAAGTCATGAAACAATCATATCCCTAAGAGCCAAGTTTAGCTTGATATTAAGCTGTAGTGATTCCTAATCTTAGCAGGTGTATGTGGGATTCAGTTTGTATCTTAAAATGTAAAGCAAACAGGTTCACTTGAAAGAAAACTGTTTGGCTTTGTCTCTGGTTATCTTTCCCCCTCCCTCTTTTGCTTGCCCCCTACTCTTTGCACGCAATTGTTTACCCCATATCTGCCTCGGCTGTATCCCACACCACCAATGTTTAATTGTTCCCGACAGGAGACAGCTCCCTGACTCCTAATTGACTCAGCACAACTGTGGTTTGTGTCCAGCAGCTTCTGTTGTTTACTTCCTCCAAAGTTACAGGGCATGGATTGTGCGGGGGAGGTAAGTCAGCCATTCTGAACTAATGTCATGTTACAGCCTGCAAGCTGAAGCAAGAAATTTACGCTCAGAGATTGTTGTCCACCTTTGGCAAGCCAATAATGGATGGGTCACCTTTGATTCGTAAATATTAATCTGGTTCGTCAATGGATCTTTTGAATAGAAGTAGATTATTTTCAGCTCTCTAGCATCTCTCCCACCCTTCCAATACTTTGTTTTCCACATATTTTGAAGGTAGAGTGGATTCTTATTTTTGCTCTCTCCCATGTCTCACTTCTTGAGATGTACTTTAGCCATAAAACTAACCCTAAAATTTTGATGGCTTTTGGGGATATTTGACAAAAGTTTGGGGGAAAACTGGGATGATGAGCCCTAGAATCTCCCAGCCAGCATGACTGTGTGACCTCCAATCACACACGCATGGATAGGGATGTGCCATTCTTTTATTTTGATTATTTTGTGCAACTCCTCAAATTCTCTGGGAGTTCCAGCCCACAGACCCACATCTGTAGACACATACATTTGACTCACTTGACCCAAGGGCCTATCTCTGGGGATGCGTGCCTGTTTTAGGCCTGTACTTCCTCTTATTAATGTGACAAAAGAAGAAGCTGCTTTGGTGCTTTCTGGGAGTTGTAACCTCGCTGCCTTTTAGATTCTATGGTTGGTGCCTCCCAAAGAACTGCAACGTGGCAGATTCTTTTTTTTGTTGTTGTTGTTGTTGGGATTTTAATAACAGGAAGTACAGAACTGACACAAACAAGTAGCATGGTCCAAGTGAAAGCAATGTAGATGTCTGTAGATGTAGGTTTGTGGGCTGGAACTACTGGGAGTTTTTACAATCTCACATGCTGCCTGTAGTTTGTTTGACTGGGAAGGAACCTTTCTGGACTGGGGTGACTGGTGGTCAATCCATCCAACACGAACCAATCATTCCTTCCTGCCTCTGAATTCAAAGAGAGCCCTACCCCTTTGCTGAGTGCTCTTTTTCCTCTCCTTAGTCTGTTAGAAGTTGCAGTTGTTAGTTTGCTGTTCACAACTGTAAATAATGAAACATTTTTCTTTCTTTCTCTATTCTTCTGTCTGAGAGTGAGTTATTAAGACTGTACGTGTCACTTAAGGAGAAAGAGATGGAATCTGGGGAATTTGAAGCTATTCTCCTCTGTAAGCCTCTGTACTTGTACTGTGTAGCAAAAGGAATTTTACCAGAAATCCCAAACTCTGCAACAGGAACGCCCAGAATTCTGTCTGGAAAATTCTTTGAGAATTGTGGGAGTTGGAGTACAACCCACCCACCCCAAAATGAAAATTCCCAATCATAAATCTTACCACAGTGTTTCCAACCAAGAGCCCAAATCAATGTGTGAAAGTTTCCAGTCAAAAGTATTCATGAATTCTACTGCTTCTTGATGTTTGACTGATCACTCTGAACTTCTACCATAAAGTAGAATTACAAACTGAACACACAAGTGGCTCTGGGCTTATACTGTGTCAAATGTGGAGAAGCTTGGACAAGTACCTTTAAAATTCCTTTTAAAAAAAGATTCCTAACCCATGATCTTGTTTTGCTTCCATTCATTTTCTTTTGCAACACATAGAACATTCTGTAGTTGTTTTTAAAATGCCTATCACTCTTTCCTTGAAAAGGAAATTATTTTCACTGTGTGCTTTTTTTTCTTTGAAGTTGATCCCTCCTGTTGTTTAGAAGATACGGTGACCTTAAAGATGCTTGTTTTGCATAGGAAATCTTTCACACATAAATGCTGGCTGCTTATTGAAGTATTCTGTAACAATTTCCTACATCTTGCCAGTACTTCAGAAACTAATGAGTCTCAATGAGATGAATAGGGCTTATTCCTAGGTAGGACAATAGGTTAGGACTTTACTCTTACTACGAGGATGTCATTGAACAAACATACAGAGAGAGAGAGAGAGGAGAAGGAGAACCAAAGGCAGAGAGAGAAAGAGGAAGAAGACTGAGGTGGAGGATGAGACAAGAGTAGCAGAGAAAGAAGGGTGGTATAAAGAGAAAGACAGAGAGAAGAGCAGAGGATGGGGAAATGATGCTTATCCATATATAAATTGTGCTGTGTAAACATTGCTAATAATCAGCCACCTTATCCAGACCATTTCATGTCCCAGAGATTCCAGGAAAGCCCTAGTGAACCTCCTTTGGTGAGGACAAACCCACACAACTCATCCCAGACAGTGGTTTTAAACAAGAAGATGTTGCAACAATTATCTACACCTTTCTCTCCCCACCCCTCTTTTTCTTTTGCCTTCTCTCAAAATCTAGGCATGCTGTGTCTCACTGTTGTGTCTGAAAGAACATTTGATCTAGAAAGTACACAAAAATGAGCCAATTGGGTGTAGTGGATAGTGCTGGACAAAAACTCAAGTGACTCAGCTTCAAATGCCCACTTGGCCCCAGAAGCTCATGGGAGGAAGGGTGACAATGGCAAACCACCCTTTGCACATCTCACATAGCCCAGCAATCCTACTAGGGTTGGCCTAAGAGAGAAGCAGCTTGATAGCCCATCACAACAGTAGCACAACTGTAGGAAAGGACCTGGACTGCAACCTTCTTCTGAATATTGATACCAAAGCCATGTCCTGCACTGGACTGCATGTGGTTGAAACACCTGAAATCATGCCATTCCTTAAATGGATGCAATCCAAGACTTTCCACCTCAAAAAGGAGTTAGGTTCTGGGATTTCCCCCCTGCTTGGTGCCTCTTTGTGAATGCTAGTGAGCAGAAAAGAGGATCTTGGAGACCATCTTGACTGCTGACACTGGTATCATCAACATTTAGACTGGTCTTTGCTGTGCAAAGCCTCGTATTCCTGCTGGCAATATGGGCACAATATTGCAAGGTAATGTGTTATGAATCATGGGCATAGAAGCAGTGTCCCACTAGAGAGCTTTTTTTTTTTTTTTGAAAGATTGCTTAAGCTACAGCTACTGCCAGAATTCTATGGGCAATTTACACTAGTGTAAGTAAAACCTGGAAGGACAGATCCTGAAGCTGAGGCTCCAATACTTTGGCCATCTCATGAGAAGAGAAGACTCCCTGGAAAAGACCCTGATGTTGGGAAAGTGTGAAGGCGAGAGGAGAAGGGGACGACAGAGGACGAGATGGTTGGACAGTGTCATCGAAGCTACCAACATGACTTTGACCCAACTCCGGGAGGCAGTGGAAGACAGGAGGGCCTGGCATGCTCTGGTCCATGGGGTCACGAAGAGTCGGACATGACCTAACAACTAAACAACAACAAAAGTAAAACCACTTAAGTTGCATAGGTGAGTTGCCACTAATTAACAAGATGCTACTGGAAAGTAATATGCTTGTTATGTGACTGGGCATGCAATCAGCACCTCGTTAATTAGAGGCAATTCATCACCACATCTTACACAATTTAATTTATGCACATGCAAATTGCAGGAGGAAAGGCAGGTAGGGCAAAAATGGAATGGAATATCCTGAAATATCCTGAAATAGTGACTTTCTGGATGTAACTCTGAATAGAACGTCAGATTACAAGATTTATTTACAGGTTCCACGTGCGCTTTTTAAAAAAAGACTGTTTAAATGCCCCTTGACTCACTGTATCGAATCAGGAAGCTGACAGGATGTGATGTTAACTCACCCACCAATTCTCCCTTTCTATAGACGTGCTTTGCTGAAGTGCCTAAAATGGTGGTAGATGATGATGATCAGGACAGGAGAACAAACAAGATGCCAAAGCATTGCATTTTTCATTTCAGTCTAAGACTGTTTGCTCTTCTGCCCTGATCATCTTGTTTGCATGTTTCTCCACATATATCCTTCACCATTTAAATTTTATTTTCTCGAATATCCTGCTCACTTAGTAAACCCAGCTATATTTCAAAAGCAAACAATTGAAAATTTCCGAAATCTTTGGAGCAAGGATTGAAGCTTGGATGCTGAAATGTTGCTAATCATGGGCCCGCAAGTCAGTTCTGACTCAGGGCATCCCTTTTCAGGATCTTCCTGGTAGAGAATACTCAGGAATGGTTTGCCATTCATTGCCTTCTTTTGAGAGTGCCCTGGGACTGTGCAGCTTGCCCAAGGCCACACAGGATGGCTCTACTCACAGGAGGCAAAGTGGGGAATCGAACTCCCAACCCCTGTTTCCACAGCCAGAAACTTAAACCACTGAGCTATCCAGCCAGCTCGCTAGGTGTCTTATTTAGGTAAAATTTCAGTCAGGATAGAGGCTACAGCTCAAAACTATCAGCTGTAATCTCCTTGAGTTATAACCACAGATTATAAATACTTCCAACCTTGCAAGTTATATTTAAATGATAGGTCTCCCTAACTCATCCTGCTGTTTCCTGTACTTAATTCAGCACATCAAATTCATTCCTGGGATGGGAGACACCCTCCCCTTTAACATCATGAAAGATCTATAAGAAGAGTGAGCGACTAGTAAAAACAAGCACTCAATTAAGGCAGTCAATCTTAGGGTTTCTGCTGGTGCTCGCTATTTTTTAATCAGTTGCAATTAGCAGGAGATGAATGTTTACTCTTCATCCTTCTCCAAAACATATTTAGAATTCTGACCACAACACAAAAATGTCATTTTATTTATGTGTCCTGATTTGGTCTTGAGACTAAACCATTTGTACCGGGTGGTGGCTTTTTGAAAGATGAAGTTCTAACTCAAATTAACAAGTTCAGCAAGAAAGCAGAAGTGGCATTCTGAAAGTTCTGTGTGGGGTCCGTAATGCGAAGAGTTCAGTCGGTAACCAGAAGGAAAAAAGCAAAACATGAAAAATGAAGAATGAATAGGAAAAAAAAAAGTTAGTTGGCCAAGACAAAGAATACCCCCATACCAGTCTTAATAATCAAGTTGCAGCAAAATTGCTTTGGACTTCAAATGAGCAAATTCATTGGGAGATGTTCCAGGGGAAGATCATACACACCCTTCCTAATGTGATGGAGGATTTCCAAATAATTACTAGCTCCCTATTTTCCTGTTGTTACACATTGCTCCTCCAGAAAAGAGAATCCATTCCTAAAAAATAGAAATCAAAAGAGGCTGTAGATTTGCATAAAATTTACATATGCTGATTTAGATCTGCAGATGCAAGTTCAGGGTTAAATTCATTCATCTCAACTGCAGTGGAGCCACTGAATCAATGGGATTTATATAAATGCTGATTTACCAAATCCCATTCATTCAGTGGGTTCACTCTAGTTGGGATTTCCCATTGTATTTAGCCCTCTGTAACTATGTGATTCAAGCAGAACTACAATAAATCTCACCATAGTGGTTAAGACTGTTACCATATGATTTGTGGGGCTGCGCAATCTGCTTTTCAACTGTGGATGGGAAACTTCAAGGCTTCTGCTCTCCTTTCTTATGGTTCTAATCATCACCAACCACTACCAGTTTCATCATAGAAAATGATAACAATAATCAGCAGTAGCATGAAGTTTTATGATTTACTTATTACATGTGCTATAGGTCTCCAAAAACCAGATTTGTGGGAAATATGCAACAGTTGAAAGGTTAGTAATAAAAGAGTTGAAATCAAAATATATTATTGGAAATCAGCATGTCATAAAATCTTTAAGCATCTTTAGAAAGCTAAAGCAAACCAGGATTTGTCATCACTTACTGGGACTAAAGTAATTGGTCTAAACACCTGTTGCTGTTCTTATGTGCCATCAAGTTGCTTCCAACTTATTATCTCCAATATGTCACGTCCTCAACAGCCCTGCTCTGCTGTTGTAAACTCAAGGAATCAAGACACTACATCTCTGCCAGCCTACGTCCACCTCCCCCACTTACTTATAACCACTGTGGGATAGTAGTAGCCATTAACGTCTTCCTTAGTCTATCTCATCCTCTTTTCTTTACTGAGCCCAGCAACAAAGCCCTCTTGATAGCTACAGTACTGTCTTCATGGTGGGAGCTCTTAGCCTGAAAAGATACAACAGAGAAGGACAAGCAATGAAGGATGGGTAAGAGGACAAATTGCAGAATCCAATGGTTCCACCATCTAATGGTGTATAGCAAAGCAAAATGGCAGAGCAACATGTTAGAGCAAAGCCCTTGACTTTGCTTTCTGTTGACTACCCTGCTCTAAAAGTCCCTGCATTCTTTCCAAGAGTTAGGTAATACGAACAGCACATCTCATCACACTGTACAGTAGGACCCCATATCCATGGGGGATTGGTTCCAAGCCCTCCACCATGGATGCTGAAAGCCGTGGATAATAGCGAAAACTATACATAGCATGGTAAAAGAAAAAAAATCCAGAAAAAAAGCACTATTTTCACATGCATTACCGGAAGTGGCCACGAGAGGGCCCCCAAGACCATGCTATGTATGTAGCAAGATATCTGAGAAGATTCTCATGCTATGTATGCCTCACCAACAAGAATTCATAGCACAGTCTCTGACTCCCTCTAGTATCTAGTTGTGGTAATACATGTGAAAATATTTTTTTCTTGATTTTTTCTTTTCAGATTTTTATTATTTTCAGACTGCAGATAAGTGAAACTGCAGATACTGATGCCGCTGATACGGGCATTCTAGTGTATTGCAGTTAAGCCTCTGCTCATGACCTGAGTTTGATCTCAATGGGTTCAGGTAGCCAGCTCAAGGTTGGGTCAGCCTCCTATCCTTCCAAGGTCAGTAAAATGAGTACCCAGCTCACTGTGAGGCAAAGTGTTGTTTGCATAATTATGTTGTAAACCACCCAGAGAGTGCTCTAGCACTATGTGGGTTCTAAATAAGTCGAAACAACAACAACAACATCTCCAAAGCCAAGAGGCACCTGCATTACGAAGTATGAAAATCTCTTTACACAGGAAGAAGTAGGCTTTTCAACCTACCCAAAACTCTTACATGGCAATCTTGGAAGACAGCTCATTCTGAGATAGAGCAAAAGGCAAGCCCACAGCTGATCTGTACACATTATTGCCTGCCAGCTACCAACTCTTCTCATCCTGCTTTATGTATGCATGAGGTGGTCTTGTATATGCAACAGGAGCAGGAATATACTGCCCTCAGCAAAACAAACAGGGAAGCAGGAGAGGAAGTAGCATGCAAGTGTGATGCCTCTAGACGGTGGGGGGGGGGGGGAGGTTAACGCTGAGAGAATGCAAAGCGCCGTATCAAGAGGTTATAAGGTCAGATGTCAAACACCTTTTGTTTGGTGCTTAAAAGGGTGGTTAATAGTTATCTGCGGTAAAGTGGAAGTGGGCAATTGAATTATTCTGTGAAGAAGCATCAGACTCTACCCTGTCCATAAGCAGAAGGGGAGGAGGAGAAATGGAAATTTGTCTAATGGTTTGAATCAGCTCAATATAATCTGGCAGGATCATTTTAGAAGAGATTAGAATCCATGCATGAAAAAGAGAAAGGCATATAGGAGCTGCGATCTGAAAGGAAGTGCTGTGGTTGCCCTCTGCGTTTCTTTCTTTCTACCTTGAGCTGTACCTTGGTACTAGAGCCGTTGTTTTTCATGTGATTCCCATTCTGCCTGAATTAAGGCTGGGAAAGAATGCTGCCTGAGACTCTAGTACCAACTGCCAGTTACTGCTGACCATACTGTTCTTCAAGGATCAATGGTTTCTGTACAAGACAGTTTCCAAACCATTTGACATTTTAGAGATGATGTTACAGCCTGTTTATGTAGAAGGCAGACAGGTCTAGGTGGCTCTTGCTTTGCATGTCAACCTTTAAGATATGTGTTCCATTTTTTTGGAGGAGGGCCATAGAATTAATTTTGACCTGCTAGGTTTTGGATCCACCTCTGCGTTTAAGCCCATGTTTTGAATGAATGCTCTTGGTTTTGCATGTAATATCATAGATTCAGCCCCAGTGGATGTAAGACCACAGGTAAGGGGGCTGGGAAGGACATCTGCTTCACACCTCTGAATGCAGATGGACCAAGAGGCTAACCCCTTTTACTAACTTATATAGTGTATGTTTTGCAGTCCAATGAAAGAGAGAAAGATTGCTGTTGCTCTAATAAAACTATTGCATTAATGACTATTTCAATAATCTGAGTGGTTGCTAACATTCTCTGGATTTTGTATAATGCTCATTAAGCCTAAAGAATCATAGAAAATGAAGTTGGAAGGGGCCTACAAAGCCATTAAGTCCAACATGAATGATGTGAGAAAGATCTCACATCATTAATGCTCCAGGCCATACCTGGTGAAACTTTAAAAACTATGGCATTTAGACACAAGGTCTTCCATAAAAATGTATGAACATGTATACAAGTGCAGATACTGGTGCATTTCTCTCCCTGCCACCATTTCCTGTTTATTGCTAGAAATGGATTTCCTACCAACAACTGTTATTGCATGAACAAGAACCTCATCAAGGCTTTTTCCTTTGCTGCAAAGAGGATAGGGCCATTGGATGGAGAATTTTTTATATAAGGTAGTGAAAAAGGCAAAAGTTTCAAAAGGTTTCAAAAAGGTACCAAAAGTATTCTGGAGCAAACAGTCAATAAGAATATGAGAAATATGCATGAATAGTCCCTCACTGCAAGACAGGACAGTAACTGCGCATAGCATCTCCTAAGAGATAACTAAGTCAACTGAAGTAACTCTTGAGCTTCTTTTTATACCTTATCCATCACCTTCTAGGCCTTTCAAGATGGTCTGTCAATCAGGCTTCAAGTTCTCTCAAATGTTCATGAAGACAAGAGCAGTTTCTGCCCCTCCCCTATACACAGCTGAAAACATTTAACAATTAGCATAGCACAAGGGAACAAGCCAACTTGGCCTTGAAGTCTCAGCCCAAAGATAAATCACAGGTGGTACTTACATTCCTTTGTGGGCAAAAGTTGCCCTTCCTTTCTCTCAGTCAGCCATTCCCAGGCACTGAGAAAAGCCTGAATTTTCCAGAAAGGTTCTCCAAATCATGTTCCTCCAGTTTCTCAGTTTCTTCACACTTGCAATATTGTATATAATTCCAGAAATTCCATTTTGAAGTATCAGTCTAGGGTTTAGGAAGGAATAATGAGGACAATCAAAATAACAAGCAAGCTAGAGCTTGTGAAGAAATGCAACAAAGTTTGGAAAGGAAACTTTTAGAAGAAGCACAAAAATGTGTGAATATGAGATAGGTTTATATATTATATGTTGAGATGTTAGTTCTGGGGGACTACATATCGCAGACTGCCCAAAACAACATGCTAGTTGTGGGTTTCTGGGGGACAAAATTTTAACATTTTCACACCCTCAGTCAGTCGTGCTTTTCCTTAGTATGACTGATAACAAGTTTGTTGCAAACTTTGAAATGCAGATGATATATGCTGGCTTGAGATACATGTAACTAAGGGTTTGATCAAAATGTAATGAACAATAAAACTAAGATGTGAAAATAATAGTCTGAAAGAATAAAATATGTCCTAATTTCTGCACCCAAGAACACCGATATGGATTGATGTCTGCATTCTCTCAGTCATGTTCTAGACCAGTGATTCCCAACCTTGGGTCCCCAGATGTTCTTGGTCTGAAACTCCCAGAAGGCTTCACCACTAGATGTGCTGGACAGGATATCTGAGAGTCGTAGTCCAAGAACTTCTGGGGACCCAAGATTGGGAACCACTGTTTAAGTCTGTTTACATTGTCCAACTGAACTCAACAAGAAACTTTGAGAACATTGGTTTTCTTTCCATAACCCCACACTCTTATCTGTATAGCTCCCCTCCACCCATGGCTTCCATTTCAAAAGTAACTCCAAATATAGAAAGTCTCAGACTGAGCCCTGTATTTCTAGTGGACCACACTGGCATCTACGCAGAAGTTTCAGTCCTGCGAACACTTGTGCATAACTTGAATGGGAAGCAGTGGTCGAACTCATTCTGGCACCAGTCAGCTTTCTGATGTTCTTTAAGCTTAGCCAGCAAAAAAAGAATACCACCAACCCTGTGGCTTAAATATTCAGCAGTGCCAAGAATAAAAGCCATCCCATCCCTTCACTTTTATTCTTTTCCTTTGAATGCTCATGCTTTACACTTCGGGCATACAAAGATGAAGGCAAGCCCTCAGTTTTGAACTTTTAAAAATAAAAGTAACAATTATTTAAAATACATATATTATTTTAAACATGGAAATGACTAGAAGCATCAGCCTTCAGATCAATTTTTCTTTATTCTTTTTCTTTTTAAAAAACAGCTTTCTTTTCTCTCTTTTCTATGAGATTACGTGAATAAAATCAGCAGGGCTTACTTTTCTGGAAAAGCAAACCAACACAATGCAAATCTCTGATACCTCCATAGCCTTTCTCAGCATCCCTCTCCAATATTATATTTTAATTATCCGTTCACTTAATAAACTATAAAGTTTAGTCCTTCCGGAAAGGAAAGACAAAACAGGAAATAAACCATCGCATAATGCAGAAGTCAACATCACACAGTAGTGTGAATCATCTATACATCATCCATTTATTATCTATTTCTGAGCATCTCTTTCGACACTTTCCAAATTAAAAAACAATTGAAGCAACAAATATCATTCACTATATACTAGATTAGATTAGGCATCCTTCAGTCTCGAGAGACTATGGTAACGTGCTCTGTATGGAGGACTTGGAACAGCATCTAGTTTGGCTGAGAAGGCCAATTCGAGAGTGACAATCCCTTCCACACTGAAGACAAATACAATCTGTCCCCTGTCCAGCTCCCTGATTTGGCTGGTTTCAGGACTGCCTCTTTGCCTCGGCCTGCTGGACAAGGGTCTCTTGAAATTGGGAGAGGCCGTGATGCACCGCCTGCCTCCAGGCTGAACGCTCAGATGTCAAGGTTTCCCATCTGTTGAGGTCCATTCCTAAGGCCTTCAGATCCTGCTTGCAGATATCCTTGTATCGCAGCTGTGGTCTCCCTCTGGGGCGCTTTCCCTGCACTAATTCTCCATACAGGAGATCTTTTGGAATCCGACCATCAGCCATTCTCACGACATGCCCAAGCCAACGTAGACATCGCTGTTTCAGTAATGTATACATGCTAAAAATTCCAGCTCGTTCTAGGACTACTCTATTTGGAACTTTGTCCTGCCAGGTGATACCAAAAATGCGTCGGAGACAACGCATATGGAACGTGTTCACTATATACTATCACATGACAAAAACAAAAGAAATTTAGAAGTTTTTAAAAATCCAACAGCCATTACTGTTACCAAGAAAGCAAAACAAAGGAATATATTTTTTCCACAAGCCATGATATAAAATAGATAATCTGTTCACTTCTGCTCCATATCAAGGGGATGGAACTTATTTCTAAATCCTTAAACGTCTTGGGACTGAAAATTGTGAAGGAGATGAATTTATTATTTATTCCCTCTGCTTATTTATTATTTATTTGTTCCATTTCTATCTCACCTTTCCTCCAATCAGCTCAAGGTAGAAAACATGGCTTTCTTCCTCTGTGCTATATGTTACAACACTCTGTAAGGTAGGCAAAGTTCATCCTTTCAGGCTTGTGGTCCAGTACAAATTTGAATACAAGTCCTAGTTCAACACTAACCACTATACCTCACTGCTTGTTATATATCAGCCTGCCCATTGAATCTTAAAACTGTTGAACTGGAAGGGCATCAAAGTCTTAGTCCTGCCCCCTCCCAACACAGGAAATCCACAACTATAGCATCCTGATAGATCCACATCAAATCTCCAGCAAAGGAGAGTCCTGTACGTTCTCACTGGGTCCATTCCACTTTTAAACAGCTGTATAGAGTCCCTGGGAATTCTTGACTAAGAATTTGTGAGCAAGGTAAGTCAACAGGCACATTTTGTGTAGGACTGGTAGAAGAAACAAGAAAGGGTAAGACTGATCATTCATTTCAGGCTGACCATTGTCTGAGATGGTTGGACCGTGAGCTTGTGTATCATTTTGGTTGTTGTATCATTGTAGCCATGATGCTGGAAGAGGGACTAAAGCTGAGAATAAATGAGTCACTGAAATGGTTGGAGGAGAAGTAGATGTTGCCAGGTCTATCGCTGCATTGAGAGTACCTGCAAATTAGTAGGTAGGAGCTCATAAAGAAGTGAGCAAACAGGGGTGTTTGGCATGGACATTGAGCAAGGGAGTTTGAGAGAGAGACCAGGTGTGATGAGTCACAGTCTGTATAGGACAAGAGCCACGGCTGTTGAAGGAGCACCTCCACTGACCTGCAACACATGCAGCATGTTGGTCTTCCTGCCTGAGGATGTAGGAGGCTTTGTTGTTGTTGTTGTTTAGTCGTTAAGTCGTGTCCAACTCTTCGTGACCCCATGGACCAGAGCACGCCAGTCCCTCCTGTCTTCCACTGCCTCCCGGAGTTGGGTCAAATTCATGTTGGTAGCTTCAATGACACTGTCCAACCATCTCGTCCTCTGTCGTCCCCTTCTCCTCTTGCCTTCACACTTTCCCAACATCAGGGTCTTTTCCAGGGAGTCTTCTCTTCTCATGAGATGGCCAAAGTACTGGAGCCTCAGCTTCAGGATCTGTCCTTCCAGTGAGCACTCAGGGTTGATTTCCTTCAGAACGGATAGGTTTGATCTCCTTGCAGTCCAGGGGACTCTCAAGAGTCTCCTCCAGCACCACAATTCAAAAGCATCAATTCTTCGGAGGTCAGCCTTCTTTATGGTCCAGCTCTCACTTCCATACATCGCTACTGGAAAAACCATAGCTTTGACTATGCGGACCTTTGTCGGCAAGGTGATATCTCTGCTTTCAAAATGCATGCTGGTGGCTGTGCTAGGAACAGCAGCCTGAACCCCACCTCTTCATGCTTTGATGAGTAGACCCTTCAAGAAGAGCAACAGAGCCGGAACACCTCTGAAGATTGCTAAGCATCAGAAGTAAAAATCTGGATGAATGTGAAACAGAGAAGCAGAGCTATTGGGACATATCAGTGGCATCACTGAGGAGGTTTGCTGTGGACCTCCTCACCAGAATGAAGATTTTGATGATGCTTTCATAGATCACAATACAGAATGTTCAAAGAGGAGAGGTCTTGGGAGGTGTCAAATACATCATTGGGAGGTGTCAAATACCCTGATATCTTTTGGAAGTCCAACACAGTCAGGAATGCAACAACAGGGAGCATATGGCTTGGGTGAGGGGATGCCCCCCTGAAATTTTGGAGTAAGGTACACCCCCCATCTCAGTCCACTAGTTTCCCCAAGCCAACACAATCCTTGCTTGTTGACAACTTCCATCTTCCAAAAGGTGGGAGGAGTGACAATGAGATCGGCTATCCCTGATCTGGTTCTCACTAACACGGAAGAAGTGGAAACAGTGAGAGCTTTGGGTTGAAATGACCACAATTTCTTAAGAGTTATTATACTGAGAAAAAAAGAAAAGCTGAGAAAAGTATAATGAGCATTCTGGACTTCCAGGAAGCTGATTTCAATAAGCTGAAAGAAATACTGGAAGAGACCTCATGGTCAGGAATGCTCAAAGAGGAAGGACACACAATGGGTATGAGGAAGGAAAGTGGGAAGCATCTAAAAACAAAACAAAACAGGGTGCTTCAGATGAGCTGAGATTTAAAAGGGACATGTGTGAGAAATGGAAGCAGGGGCAAATCACCCAAGAAGAGTAACCAGTAACTGTAAAGAGAAAGTTAGAACGATTAAAGATCAAAATGAGTTCAGACCTGCAGACTTTCAACAACAAAAACAGGTTTTTCAGCTATGCAGAAAGCAAGAGGAAGAATGAGGAAATGGTAGGTCAGCTGAGTGGAAGGGATGGAGAACAAACAATGGGGGAAAGAGAGAAGGCAGAACTGCTCAACACCTACATAGTTTGCCTCTGTCTTCTCCCAAAAGGGAGAGTGGGGAGAGGAAGATGTACATATAGCCAGATGCAGATACAGCAAGGAAGAAGAAAGCAGAGATGCTGCCAAATATAAGTACAGGAATATCCAGCTATTTAAAATGAATTCAAGTCTTCTGGAGGAGATGACCTGCCTCCCAGGATGCTTAAGAAACTTGCAAATGTAATCCCAGAACCTCGGTCCATAATTTTTGAAAACTCCTGGAGAACAAATGAGGTCCCTGAACACAATAGGCAAGCAAATGTTGTCCCTGTCTTCCAAACTGGTGGAAAAGAAGACCCAGGCAAATATTGCTTGTTAGTAGAGATGGGGATATTTGCAGTAGTAAATGAATACGAATATCTCTGTCCCAGCTGGTCCTAATGAGGGTCTGGCCCCCAGGACCGGACTGTCCATTCATGCATCCCAGCGCCATGAAGGTTCCGTTCTTCCCGCCAATTGCACCCAGAACTCTGCTGACTCTCTGTTCGGCTGGCCACTCCAGGCAGGAGGCAGGAGGCCGAGTCTCCCCGCATGGCTGGGGATGTTCATATATGTTTACGAATATGAACATCCCCGTATCTACTTGGTAGGCTTGACATCATACTAGGAAAGGTTCCAGAACAGTTCAGTTGGTCTGTGGCCACTTAGAAAAGAATATTGTGATTTCTAAAACGTGGCAGAGATTTATGTAAAAGAAGCCAGACTCATCTTATCTCTTTCTCTGACAGAATCACAAGTTTGGTAGATGAGGAAATTGCTTTAGATGTAGTGACTTCAGCAAGGCTTCTGATGAGATCCCTCATTATAGTCTTGTGGCCAACCTGGTTAAAAAGAAAAAGAGCTAGACAACACAAAGCCTGAGGTGGTGGACATTCACAAAAGCTTGCAGATGGTTTGATTTTTTTTAGTGATTTAATAAATATATCTCCTACTCCTGCATTGCAATGTGGGAGTTAGAGTAGCAGGTGTACTCTTAAAAAGTAACTTTTCCAAGCTTGATGGAAAGAATGCTGATGGGGAGGGAAGTGGACACCAAGAAAAACCTGCAGGGGCCACAGGAGTGGAAGAAATGATGTACTTTCATGCTCTAGGTTTCTCCACTTCGTAGAGGAAAATATATTTCTCCAAAATATGTTCTCTCTTGGTATAACTCACTCTGCCGTTGGATTAAGGAAGATATGGATTATTCTCAAAATACATTTAACCACCAAGTGATAGGAACATCATTTAATATTTGCACACTTCTAAAAATGATTAAAGTGTGTCAGAATCTGTCGAGAATCACCTGTGTAATTTGCAGCAAATCAGACCAATTTGAAAATGGATGGGGCCAGGGCTACTTTTACAAGGAAGGGCTTCTTTTTGTGAAAGCTATAATTATTCAAAAGGCCTCAATTGTAAAGCCATCAAAAATGGTGGTATTTTAATAGAATTGCCAACTGTGACCTTTTGTATCTCTGGCTATATATTGCTTTATATTTAGCTTAAAAATAAAAGCTCCCAGAAAAATAATCTAAACAAGCGCAAAGTCTGGTTTCCCCCTTGATTCAAAAACAATTAACCCATTTAATTAACATTTCATATTTATAGGTAATCATCAAAGTCTAAACCATTAAGGAGACCATAATGTAAGTTACATTGGAAGATTTGAATTATTAGTAACAAGGGGAAAATTATTTAATAAAAAAAAAACAAAGCCTAGTATGAAACATTAAATTTGATTTTCTATCTGCCCTTTATCTTTCAGGCATATTACATATTTTTATTCTCATTTGCCTAGAATTTTCTCCTTCCATCAAGAATTAGCTGTGAAAAACTCTAGCCCAAATCCTGTTGGTTTTTTATGGCAGTGTAAGTTTAATGGCATAAATCACAGTGGATGAATTGTCACTAGTCAACAAGTTGCTTCTTGTATTCCTCATTGTAGGCATGGGACTTGGAATACAAACACCAAAGGGTGAACTAGCAGCAATTCACCACAGTGATTTATGCCATTGCATTCAAAACAGCATAAATAACCAAAAGGATTCTGGCTTGCATGTGTATAATATACTCCATTCCCATTATATTCTCTCTAGAAACTTCCAGATTGAGACATGAATCTATAGACTAGCAAAATCATGTCTCCTCAAATTCTGCAACGTTTTGTGGATTTTATCTTAGCTCTCTGCTATGGGCAACTCACAGTGAATAAAACATGACAAGAGGCTAATTCTTTGTATACTTGCCTTAATGTGGACTTTGACTGCTGTGGAGAACAGGACATCCTTTTTAGGTCTGCATATGCCTGATGGCTTAGAAATGCATCAAAGGTGGCATTTTTACTAGTAGAACATTACTTCCACGCTGAGAGGAGTAGTCTAAATAAAATAACTTTTTCAAGCTCTGAAGAAAAGATGCTGAGAGGGAGAAAGGCTGGATAGCATGGGAAGGATAAAACAGCATACAGATTTGGGAGGAACCCACCATCCCTCATTACAGAATCATAGAATCATAGAAAAGTGAAGTTGGAAGGGGCCTACAAGGCCATCAAGTCCAGCCCCCTGTTCAATGCAGGAATACAATCAAAGCATATCTGCTAGGTGATTATCTAAGTTTTTCTTGAATGCCTCCAGTATTGAAGCACTCACCAACTCCCGAGGTCACTGGTTCCACTGTCGTACTGCTCCAACAGTTAGGAAGTATTTCCTGATATTCAACTGAAATCTGGTTTCCTTCAACTTGAGCCCACTGTTACGTGTCCTACACTCTGGGATGATCGAGAACAGATCCTGCCCCTCCTCTGTATGACAGCCTTTCAAATATTTGAAAAGTGATATTATATCACCCCTCAGTCTTCTCTTCTCAAGGCTAAACATGCCCAATTCTTTCAGCCTTTCCTCATAAGGCTTGGTTTCCAGACCCCTGATCATCCTTGTCGCCCCCCTCTGAACTTGTCCCAATTTTTTAGCATCCTTCTTGAAGTGTGGTGTCCAGAACTGGACACAAGACTCAAGGTGAGGCCTAACCAGTGTTGAATAGAGGGGAACTAGCACCTTGCGGGATTTGGAAACTATACTTCTATTAATGCAGCCTAAAATAGCATTTGCCTTTTTTGTAGCCACATCACACTGTTGGCTCATATTTAGCTTGTGATCTACAACAATTCCAAGATCCTTCTCCCTTGTTGTTTTGCTGAGCCAGGTATCCCCCATCTTGTAACTGTGCAATTGGTTTCTTTTTCCGAGGTGCAGGACTTTGCACTTATCCCTGTTGAATTTCATTCTGTTGCTTTTGGCCCAGTGCTCCATCCTATCATGGTCATTTTGAATTTTGTTTCTGTCTTCTAGGGTATTAGCTATTCCGCCCAATTTGGTATCATCTGCAAATTTGACAAGCATTCCCTGCACTCCCTCATCCAAGTCATTAATAAAAAATATTGAAGAGCACCGGCCCCAGGACTGAGCCTTGGGGTACCCCACTTGTGACCTCCTCCCAGTTAGAGAATGACCCATTAATCATCACCCTCTGAGTATGATTATCTCAGCAAAGGTGTCCCGGAATTTTTCGGTAGCTATATAATGATATGCTAGAACACAATGATGCATAGGACACAACACTATCATATAGTATATCTGTCAGTATAGATGAAAACAGTATATAAATTTAGGTGGGAGGATGCCACCTGGCAGACAACTGTGGCACTGTGTTTCCATCCTGTGTTTCCAACCTTGGGTCCCCAGATGTTATGGGACAAGAACTCCCAGAAGCCTTCACCACTAGCTATGCTCGCTGGGATTTCTGGAAGTCATCCTGCCAACTGCAAGAGACACAGTTTGGGGCTGGTCCACCCTGTTCCCATTTAGAGGACTTTCTGTCTCACTCCATCCCTGGGTCTAGAACATTATATTTACATTTTTGGATCTCTTTTTAAAAAAATCAAAACCCACCATTTTTGAAGATTGGTGAGAAATGACCTAATGGAAAGCAACGAAGTGCCCCAATCTTGTAACCCCTCCACTCAAAGCCCATACAACAATCTGCCTTCCACAATCATATGCACACTCAGTCCTTACCATGTAATAATATTCCAGAAAGATTTAGCAAACTAAGCTGAGCAACAGAACGGGGAAACAAGGATTCCAGAACATAAAAAGGATAACTAAATACTGTAGCAGCAGAAGACTTTCTGTTAATTTCACACCTCTCCAAAATGGTCGATGGAGAAGTTGCAAGGAAATATCAGTGCTGCATGTTTAAGCCCCTGCAACATCACAGTGGTTAGAGCATCCAAGGGGAATTATAGGGTTTGTTGGGGGTGGGTTCAACTGTCAAGCACTTTTTTGCTTGCCACCAGCAGGTCATAGCTTGTCTAGATGGCTAAACTGAAGCATAGATGTATGGTGTGCCATTTGGTGCTAGCCTTGCATCCACGTGGCATACACACCTCAAGCAACCCGATTTGGCTTGCCTCTCCTTTAAAAGAACAAAAGAAAACAAACAAAATCACCCTCCTTGTCTCCTCCTGTTGCCTTCTCCTTCTGGAAGGAAGCTTTCAAATTTATTATTATTATTTTTAAACTGTTCAGTACATCAGGGCTGCCCTTATAGACTTAAAAAACAACAAGAACCTTTGTGTCCTCTTCCCCTCTACGGATCAGCAAAGTTCTTGATTCCCCCCCCCCCCCAATATCAATAAGTGGCTAAGCTGCTCTTTAATGCCACTTAATGATATTGGGAAATTGAAAGCAAATGGGAAATTGTAAGCAGCTAGCTCTGCTTTGGTTCAGTTCCAGCTAAGGCATGTGCTATAATCTAACCAAAACTCTCTCTAAAAGTCAGCCTATTGCTTTTGCCTGGAGACTCCACTGCCATTGTTCTGGTCAGATTCAACCATTAGATCTGCTGGCTTCTTTATGTGCAATCTGAGAGTAGATCTTGTCCTTTGCTCCAGGTGACAAAGTTCCTTGGTAAGGCCTTGAATAAGAGCATGGTCTGCTGCAGCATTATTAAAATGGATTCGTCTAGAACCAATCAGAGTCTGGAGAAGAGCCCATTGACAGCTCCTCATAACGAGCTTTTGAAAGGCAGAAGAGATATAAATGTGGTAAATATAACATGGTAGAGAATTACAAGCCAGAAGGGCTCATAGTAAATGGTGATCAAACATCAAACCGTGCATAAACACACACACTACCCCCCCCCCCCCGTGCGCTTTCCTTCTTATAATCTGGCAGCATAGCACAGAATGGCAGAAGGGGGAAATTCCAGATATTTTGTTTAAGGAAAAGAGGAAATAGTGGGTGGAAGAGAAAGGAGGGGTGGGGGGAAGGACGCAAAGGAAGGAATCTGGCAGAAAGTACTGCTTGGAGGTGGGGGGGGGGAGAGAAAATATCTCTGTGAAAGGTAGCAGACAAAAGAAAGTGAAGGAAAGTTAAAAATTACCATAGGAATAGCAAGCAGGACACCTGCTAAAGGACCTTCTTCTGCCAGTCACAGCTGGAAGAGAGAATAAAAGGAATGCAAAGCACTCTCCCAGAAGCATGAAATCAGGTTTTTTGTGCCCCCCCCCTTCTCTCCCCTTTATGAACAGTTACAGTATGCAAAAATGAGAGGAGCTGGAACTGGGGGTGGTGGGTGGGTGGGGGAATCCATCCGGTTCTACATATAAAAAGCAGGCGCTCGAGAAGCGTGCCTCTTTGAAAACAGAGATATGTTTGGGGGCTTCCTGGTGAATCGAAGAAAGCAGTAATTAATGCATAGTGAAGGGAGGTTGAATAGGGCCATAACAATGGGGAAAGGGCTTTCTGGGGGCCCCTCCTTCCCCCCTTCTCTTTTAGTTTAAAAATGTTGGAGAACGGATGCTGTTAAAAGATGGCCACTGTGAAGCAACAGCTTCCATGTGTGTCCCCTGCCTCCCACCCTTCTCTCTCTCTCTCTCTCTCTCTCTCTCTCTCTCTCTCTCTCATTCCCCTCATCGTTTTCGAGATTTTGGTGGATTTTGTTTTTGTGTAGATTCCCTCCAAACAGAACAAAGTTAGTTTGCTGCCAGTTCATATAGCATATGCGTTGAGAATTTGTTGTTGTTATTATTATTATTATTAATTTTAACAAGGGTGGTTGGCTCTTTGATGGTGCTTCTCTGCCAGTAGTTTGCCAGTAGTTCAGATGATGCTCGCATCCTCCCCTCTCCCTCTCTCCCTCTGGCTTCCTCTTTCTCTTTCCCCCATTTATACAACATCAAGAGGATGACAGAGGATAACTTTGTTACCCAACATCAAGGATTTAGCTTCAGGCTACTAGAAAGACAGTTCTCAGAAACGGTCCCTGTGTCTTCTAACATTTTAGTACCTCCGTAGGCTTCAGATAAAACAGGCCTTAAAAAGAAAAAGAACGTACAAGGATCCGAAAGGAGGTTAAACTCACAGAGACTCCATGTCAAAAACGTGAAATGTTTTGTGTGTGCTCGCGCAAATGTGTTGTGGTAAAGACAGTCTGAAGGCAATCAGAGTTGTGAGCATGATGGAGTGTCACATCCAATTCAGGTGGGGACCACTTTGTTTAAGCATTGGCACTTTGTAATAATAATAATAATAATAATAATAATAATAATAATAATAATAATAATAATAATAATAATAATAATAATAATAATAACCCTTGAACTGCAGACCTGGAAGGGACCCTATAGATCATGGAGTCCCCTCTTTCAATGACACACAGTGTAGAATTGAACTCCCAACCTCTGGCTCCGCAGCCAGAGACCTAAGCCACTGACCTATCCAGCACTTCATTTTGTTTGATAGTGGCTATTTCTGGGCCAGATGTGCCCTACAATACAGTCTCAGAGCAAAAAATTGGCCCCCAACCTGGTTAAAGTTGTCCATCCCTGCCCTAATATAATGCAAAATTTAAAGTACAGATTTTTTTTTGGGGGGGGGGGGGGGGAAATCTTGTTCTTCATGTTATTTTTGTTTCTGTTTATTCTCAACTTGAGTCCCAGGTTCCTGGGGCTCTTCATTCTGAAGGTACAGAATTTCTGAAGAGATCTAATTTAAAAGATCATTTTAAAAGATGGTATTTTTAAAGGTGTGGAAACATCGGGCCAATCTTAATAATGGACCTGAATATTGGAGGGCGGGGGGATCTGCATGCTGAACCCACAAATTGGCTGAGTTCAAAATATACTCTAGTGTTAGTCATAATAATTGAGGTTTTACAAAAAAAGTTTATTGGAAATTCGTCATAGGGTGAGGACTTTCACTTACCAAATGATGTTTCCTCCTCCATGATTTTTTTTAATATTATTATTAATCATGGCTTTTTTCTCTTCCACTGTAATTAAATGTGCAACTGGTAATAGGCAGATGCCACACATTAAACTGAAGGGATGTACTAGTGTTTGAAATGTTCCCCATTATTTCATAGCACCATGTCACTTATACAAATTCCTAGTGTTTTAATACGGCTGAAACCTATTATTTTTTTGGTGGGCTGCTGAAAAGAGACAATTTAACTCAATCTCTCTTCAGACAGATTGCTTTGAAATGGACCTCAGATGCTTTCCATATTTCTGGAACCGCTTCTTCGCACATTGTCAGAGCCACATAGCCATTGGTTTGTAGTAAACTGGGGATACCCACTCACACCCACCCACCACCTAAACCTGGTCAAAGCAGGCAAGACTGGATTCAGTGAGCCAACTGGCCACTCAGGAAAAAGACAGCTCTGAAATATATTCAAAAGAGAATTCTAGTAAATACAGAGGCAAGGAAAACGTAACTTCTTAAAATGCATTTATTTCTAAAGGTTTATAAATCACCTTTCCACTTTTTAAAACAAACAAGGTGAAGTATGTGCATAAAAGTACAGATTAAAAAGCCCTCAAATGACCAAAGTATATGGTTTTTTTCCTGTTGTACAGAGCAGAAGAGTCCAGATTCCTCTCTAGGTTGTGCTTCTCAGCACCACGTTTGGATTTCCTGTCTAAAATGTGTTACAGATTGTGTGTGAGAGAGTGAAGGAGGGTGGGAGAGGAGCAGTTGTCTCCCCCTGTCCACTTTTGACTCGGCCTCAACCCACCTCCAAAATGTTGCCCGAACCTGAGCAGAGTTTCAGAATCATCCTTCACTGGACTACAGCTTCCACAGTCCTCTGCCAAACAGCCCTACAGGTTGAGGGATTCTGGAGACTGTCCTTGTTCAAAGTTTTGCCCTTGATATAATATGCAACCCATGGCACGGTGTGGCAGGGCTGGGTGGAACATGTTGAAGAGGAACCGAGCCACACTTTTTTGAGTCCCACTAACACTGGAGAGCTAGAGGAGAAAGTGTGGTAGAACTTGTGACCCTCAAAGCAGTGTTAGGCTAGAACACAGGAGACCAAGATTCACCATTTGGGTGGAGGCGGGACAAAACCACCCTTAAAATATCTCACATATTTTGGAAACCGTGCTTGGGTCACCAAAGTCAGAACTGACTTGATGGCATCTCTCTCTCTCTCTCTCTCTCTCTCTCTCTCTCTCTCTCTCTCTCTCACTCACTCACTCACTCACTCACTCTCACTCACTCACTCACACACACACACACACAGTGAGTCCATTGAGTTACAGCTTCTCACGACCACTGGAATTTCCCATTACTCAGTGTCTTAGTAAGTCTTAAGCAAAGAGAATGCAAGGGTATGTGATTCACTTAACCTTAATTTCCAGCAGTGTCAAGCAATTCTAAATAACCAAGCACCAATATAGGAAAAGAACAGGACACATTTTCTGTTCTGTCATGGTGACCTTAAGTTGTTGTCCTCCTTTGTCACAGCTGTTGTCTATTTTTGACTCTCCTAATCTAAAGGTCAGGAGCTTAATTCTGCTCTCCTGTTATAATGTGTGATTGTAATAATGCCTTCATCAGTTGTGGTCTAGCTTTTAGGGAAGCAGTTGACTAGTTAAGTCAACTGAGGTAGCTGTTTCTTGGATGGATACCAACATTCTGTAGCAAACTAGGCAATAAGGCTGTTGTTAAAGTTTGCTCAGTTCTGTCCACCCTTATCCACTGCTCTCTCTCTCTCTCACACACACACACACACACACCCCTCTTCTCTCCTGACACCCTTCCCTGTGACACCACCTTCACTCTTTCAATCTCTCATACTGTCTCTTCCTCTAGTTCTCCGACAGCCTCTCTCATTCTCTCCCTCTCTCTCTCACACACACACACACACACAAACCCCCCATACACCTACACTCTTTGATTTTATGATAGTCTCTCTCCCCCTCCTACTCTCTGACACCGCCTTCTCTCTTCTTCTCTCTTTCTTTCAGTCTGAACTCTACCACTAACTATACCTCCCTGTCCAACACACTGCTGAGGACAGAAGACAGCTCATGCCAGAGGTCTGATTCAATCCCTGGCAGAGGACTTTTGACATTGCTCTTCCCTGGCTTGGAACAATACTCCCCAGGGATGCCTGCGGTTAAGAGACAGAGGAGCCTGGCAACCTAGTGGAGATAGGCTGGGTGGGCTGGCATATTGACTGGGTGCCTGTTGCTGGTCAGACAGCAGCTGCCTCTTTTAAGCACTGCAATTTCTGTGCTCTTGAATTCTGCACCTTTTCAACAATACATCACTGAGGCTGGAGTCTTGCACCATTTAAACAGAAAAACAGAGTGAGAGTGGCTGCCTATCCAGCCAGTCAGAGTCCACCTTTCTGTCACATGACCAATGCGGGCATGGGAAAAGTAATTGGAGAAGTGAGCAATACAGAATAGGTAGCATTTAGCTTCTGCTCTTGAGTTTGCTCCTGCTGCTGTCTGAATATTGCCACTCCTCTGGCATTATTGGGGGGGGGGGCTTCCTGGACTGCCCCCTGGCCATTTAACGTTGGACCTCTGCCTAGTGGTCAATGATTAATGGCACCATTATTGCCCATAATGTTGTGTATTGATCCAGATGAACTCGGCAAAGCCATGGCTGTTGTTACTGTTGTTGTTGCTGTTGTTGTCATTGTTATAATTATTAATACTGTGTTTCCCCAAAAATAAGACAGGTTCTTATATTATTTTTTGCTCCAAAAATGCATTAGGGCTTATTTATTAAAACAGGGGATGTTTTAATTTTTTCATGTACAACAATCTACATTTATTCAAATACATGTCATCTTCTTCTGGTTGCTGCACAATGGTGGAGGGCAGGGTTTCACTTAACTGGGGCTTATTTTTGGAGTAGGGTTTATATTACGAGCATCCTGAAAAATCATACTAAGGCTTATTTTCAGGTTAGGTCTTATTTTCGGGGAAACAGGGTAATAATTTGATTTATATTCCATTCTTTCTCCTAGGAACCTAGGGTGGCTAAAAATTCAAAGAAATAGGAGATGGGATACAGTATTTGTATTCATAGACAAATATGAATACCCTGGACCCAGGTTGCTGGGATCCCTAGTCCCACCTCCCTGAACCAACCCATCCACTTATGGGTCTCTGCACAGCACATGTGGCCAGCATCCTGTTCTTGGCTTCAACCTGATATGATAGGATGCCTTTCAAACTACAAATTGAGCCTGGGACTTGTTTAGAAAAGACTTTTTGGTTGGATTGCTTCCTCTTTAAAATATAATTATAACGAGTTGCTATTGAGAATACTTGGTTATAAGAGGAAAGATGGGCCTTGGGGTTTGAAAGGCTACGTGCTTCTCTTGTGCTGAACTATGTTGAGAAAAAAGGGATCGTGCAGAGTGTCAACCTCAAATTTATGTAGGGGGGAGAGGGAAGAGAAGGTGCAGAGAGATACATACATACATACATACATACATACATACATACATACATACATACATACATACATACATACATACATACATACATACAAGCACATGCATGCACATTTTTAAATCCCTGTGGCCAAATACCAGCAATTTTTTTGAAGGGCTCTACTGGATATTGCTTTGGAACATTCATAATTTAAGATCTTTTTAAAGGAGTGTTACCCTTATTCAGAAGAGGTTAGTACAGTCAGTCAGGATACTAAAAACTATCATTAACACAATGTTGTGGTTATAAGAGCAAAAGAAAATCATGGTTGCGGAAAAGCATTCTCATGTCCTCACCTATTTGGAAAGGGACATAAGTGATTATTGGTACAGAGTATCTGGCATGCAGAAGGTTCCAGAATCCTCATCTCCAACAACAACAAAAGTGGAGCTGTGAAACTTATGTTTCTGTCATGCTACTTCTGCCTGTCAGAGCAGACAATCCTGGAGGAGATGCCCCACTGAACTTACAGTAAGGCAACTTCACATGTTCATACTTAGTGGCAACACAAGAAATGGGCTTAGAACTTAGCATGGGTTGCCCCAGATGCCACATGGAAAGCAAGGTTGAGCATTGCCCCCTATCCAGAGTGGCATCTGGCCATGGCACACAAAACGGAGTTGAGTTTGGCCAATCAGGACATGAGGTGTAGGTTGAAAGGTCCTTCTTGGCTGACAGATTACATCAATGGGAAGATGCTCAGTCTGGCTAAAAAATGACAGAGTCTGATGTTCTTCCCGTGGATTTGGGGGAAATTCACTAGTTCTCCTTGTTATGGCACGTCCTCTCGCTAGGTCTCTCCAGTTGACTCTAAGCATGCATATGTGCTAATGTTATAAAACCATGCCAGGAGTTATAGGAGCACATGTCCCAATAGGTCCCCTGAGGAGTCATCTACAGTGACAGAGTGGGCAGAGTACCAGCACTGGCCTCTAGAAGCTAGGGCTCTGCCAGGGATATGATCACTCACACCTTCAGGCTGCTGACGAGGTCTTCTCGTGTACCTCTTGTGTAAGTCTTGGCTTGCACAAGCAAGGTGCCAGAGCAGAAGTCAGCCATGAAAATCAAGTCCTCCCAAAAGTCTGTTGAATCCAAATTTGTCAGGAACCAAACCTCAAGACCCTTCTATCTTTCAAAGTCTTCCCCTTGTGTGAAGGTCCCATGCTCAAAGAAAGCTGTTCTAGAGACAAAATCCATTATCCCTTTACCCCGGAATAAGACACAAGACAACTGTTATGGAATAAACATGGGCCACACTTTATTAAATATTCACATTTCAACTCAAGAGAAAAAAGGGGGGGTCCTGCTGTAGTGCGGAATCAGGTTCTGCAGAGGGGCCTCACTGGACCCCTACCAAACTATGGGCGAGTCCCAAGCCCCAAGATCTCGCAGTCATGAAGACAGCGAGAACCCGGCTGGCCCAAATTTGACCACCCCTGGACCTCAAGTCCCCTTCTTTTTGTTGACTGTTGGTCCGGGAGCAGCCCCAGCGGATCTTCTCCCCCAAGCACTGTAATTGCACGATCCGCAGCGCTGGGAGTTCAGATGAGCTATACCTTACTTGTGTTTGTGAGGGGACTCACTGAAATCTGTTTTATCAGCAGTACCCGCCACGGCATGGGGGGCAAGCTATGCTTAAGGCCCATGCCCCCCATCGAGCCTCTCGAGCTCCAAAAGCAGCCCCCCCTCCCGAGGTCAGCCAAAAATATCTCCAAACCTCTATTGGAGAGGTGTACTCTGTCCATCCGAAAAAGTTCAGGCCTGTTAGCACGGATCTCCCAGTGACCGATCACCGATCCAAGGCCATCACATACCGCTCTACACACCTTTCTGTTAACACTCTTCCGTGCAGTGTTAACACGCTGAGCCTGGCGCTCATCTCGCCAAACAAGCCGAGGGATGAGCGTGGACCAAATAATGCTCATCATAGGGTACGTCGCCCTCAGCCATCTGAGGCCTCGCAGAACGTCCAAAACCAAGGCCTTGCCACCAAGCTTGGCCAGGTTGTTACCTCCCAGGTGTATAACCAACACATCTGGGGGTTGCCTGCCAAATGCAGCCGCTCTGCATAATTGGCACCAGAGCAGTCCACGGATCCCCTTCCAAACAATTTGGGCTCTATCTCTAAGACCCAAATCGCTCCCCCACGTCGACTGAGCAGCATACCTCGCTGCCCAGAAAACGAAGCTGTGGCCAACTATCAAGACTTGCCGCCGACTCTCCTGCAAGAGCGGACCAGTGAAGACAAAACCAGGCACCTGCCTAGATGTGAGGGAGTGTCCTAACATATCTTCAATAGGTGGAGGATGACCAGCGCCCCAACCGCATGATGTCCTCAGGATGATAACCTAGAGCAGCTGCAGTTGATGCCGCCCCAATTCTAAATGAATGAGTTCCGAACCTCAAACTGTGAACACCTGCCTTGCCTAATGCTAAATCAGTGATTTTCCAAAACTGATATTTTGTTAAAGGGGTTCCATCCTTATGTATGAAAAAATTATCTTGACCGTGTCCTCTGACATTTAAATAAGTACCTACCGCTTTTACTGGACAAAGGTTTCCTACCGAGCAAGTACCTAAAGTACTGCTCCCTTACCTCGCTGAGCCACCTTGGATCGGCGGATGTGGACCCGCACTGTATCCTCTACCAGTGCTACATCGTGCCATTGTAAGGCCAGTTTCGACGCATCCCCTTTACCTGAAGCTACCACCTCGCTAATCCTTAATGCGCCAAAAAATGTCAGCAAAGAAGCTGCTTGAAACAGCGCAGCCTCATATGCATCCCTACAAATGACTGGCAATAACTGGTAATTTTTTTCCAACAGGGCCGTGGATATTGGTGTTCTAGAATCCCTAACCCGGCCTCGTTCCTTACTCCAACCTTCGATCATTTTCTTGATACGAAGGTCGGAGGTATAATCTTGGAACCCATGGACCTTGCATGAAAGGCTAGAGCTGACATCCTACCCTGGATGGATCCTGGTGCTAATCCCTTCCAATTTAAGAACACTATAAATTGTTGCAGGTGTTCCACAGGATCAGGCCAGATCAGCTCCAAATCCACTGATCTCCTAAACTCCTGGAACTCTGTACTCACTGCTAGGTACGCCTTCTGCGTCCTCAGTGCCAGGGCCAAGCCTATAGCCCTTTCGGCGTCATCCCGCCAATTTGCCAGACCTCTGTTGGTAGTTTCTCTGGAAGTTTGCTGGCTCCTGGGTCTAACTCCCTGAACTGAGTGATCTGTTGGCGTGATAGGGCATCGGCCAAGCTGTTATCCAAACCCGGGATGTGTTTTGCTTGGATCAGAACGTTAAATTTCAAGGCACGTAACGTGAATGCACGCACAAGTGCCATAACACGTTCTGAGTGTGACGTGAGGTTGTTCACAATGTGAACCACTGCCTGATAGTCACACCAGAAGCGTACTGAAGAATTTGCCTATTCATGCACCCACAGCCACAAGGCACCTACTATCGGGAAAAATTCTAAAAAGGTGAGATCCCTAGTGATGCCTTGCTGGTGCCACTCATCAGGCCAAAGCCCAGCACACCATCGCCCTTTAAAATAAATTCCGAAACCTAGTGAGCCAGCTGCATCAGTCTGAACCTGAAATTCCGACTGTTGCAGTTCAGACCTCCAAAATGACACCCCATTGAATTCTGCTAAAAACTGGCTCCACACTTGCAGGTCCTGCTTCATACCCCTGGTCACTCTAGTCCTGTGGAAAGGGCGACAAAGTCCCTTCATAGCCCCGCACAAACATCGCAAAAAAGCGCGACCTGGAGCTATTACCCTACATGCAAAATTTAGGTGGCCTACAATCTCCTGGAGCTCCTTAAGGGACACCTTCCTCCTCCTTAACAGGAGCTGGATTCGCTCCTTGAGAGCCTCTATTTTATCCTCTGGCAACCTGGAAGCTTGCTGCCTAGTATCCAGCTCAATCCCTAAAAAGGTAAGTGAAGTTGCAGGCCCTTCCGTTTTTTTCCTCAGTCAAGGGAACTCCCAGTTCCCAGGCCAATGACTGAAACGTCTCTAAGATAAACGCGCACTGCCCAGTATTGGCAGCACCACAAAAAAGGTAATCATCCAAATAATGGGCAGTGCTTCTGCAACCTACCCTACATCTGAGCTTCCACTCCAAAAATGAACTGAACCGCTCAAATGCAGCGCAAGAGAAAGAACAACCCATTGGCAGAGCCCTGTTGATATAGTAAGAGCCCTGAAAATAGAATCCCAAGAGGTCAAAGTCTAACGGATGGACCGGAAGAATTTGAAACACTGACTTAATGTCGCATTTCGCAAGCTCCGTCCCTATTCCACACCTACGCACCATACGCACCGCTTCGTCAAAAGAGGTATAGCGCACGGTGCAAAGCTCCTGTGGAATGGCATCATTCACTGACTCCCCTTCTGGGTAAGACAGATGGCAAATGAGCCTGTACTCTCCCCTGTTCTTCTTGGGTACCACGCCCAAGGGTGATACCCAAAGGGTCTCTAAAGGGGGATGTTGGTAAGGTCCTAAAACCCGACCCTCGGACACTTCTTTTTTTATTTTATCATAAACGATACTTTCCATACCTCTTACAGACTTTAGGTTCTTTGCAAAGAATGCCTTACGCTCTCCCAAGGCCGGTATTCTAAAACCGTACAGGAAACCTTCCAACAAATACTGGGCATCAGCTGGCCACGGATAGTCCGCTAACCAGTTCTCCAATACCTGCAACTTAATTGGGCTGGGGCCCTTTACCGGGGGACCCCCTCCCCGGACGCCTTTTTATTGCCTCCAGGATCCTTATTGGCATTTCTTTGTGCCCTAGCTCTAAAACAGGATGTACTGGGGTGCTGACCGCCGCAGACCATGCACTCATGCCGGAAACAACACCCCTTATGTGAGCATTTGCCTTTGGCATTATAATCCCAACAGAGCAAGCGGGGTTGAACCACTTGCCCCGTGCCAGCATGGGAGCTCACATTCATACCCTGTTTATGGATAAGGTGACTACTGTCAAACCTCTCTCCGGGTTTAGGCGTGGCTGAGGTCATAACCTGCAGCCAAAGGCCTGGCAACGGCTCATCCCATCTTAAATGTGGATGAATCACACTGCGCATACAGAACGATTCATCATATGTCAACCACGCCTGACCTGCAAAATCTACATACGCCTTGTAAATTAAATCCAAGTACTGGAAAAGGGCCTGGGCCCTCCAGGGCTGAGCTCTCACAATCACTCCCACATAAATTAAGAAACCTGGTAACCAGTTGCCCCAGGTCCTGTCTGGCCTACGCCTTCTGCGTCTTTCCTTTTCCCTATCATCCTCCTTATCAACTTCTTTCTTATCTACTTGCCTATTAAGAAGTTCGAAAAGGTCCACATCTTTTCCTTTGTTGCCGGTGTAAGGTGGTCTCCCAGAGGCATGGCATGATCCCCAAAAGGCAATGCATTCAAGGGCACTGTGGTATAGACCGTATCCGGAACTGACGGATATGGCCAAACACCTACTCCAACCGCAGGACCTAAAAATGCGGGGGGAAACCCTTGTGCATACGGGGAAGCCCAACTAGCTACCGGGGTACTAGCACTCGGCCACTGGGTACCCGCACGCCAGGTACTGCGTGAACTGGCATGCTGAACTGGCCACTAAATGGCCAAGGCCAAGCTGGCATTGGTGTAAAAGTGTTGTGTGCAGCCTCAAACTCACGCATGACGTCTGACGTCGATGGTTCACTGTCATCCACACATATGGCTCTCTCTCCCTCATCACGCCGTCTCTGCCTCGTAGTGGCTGGCCTTCCCGGTTCTGATGGTCTAATACCTTGCTCTTCTTCCTCGCCCCCACTCTGTGGCGAAACCACTGAAGCATCAGCCCCCTTTTTAGATGGCCGTATGGCTGCACGATCCTCCTCTAAGGCAGAAAAACAGGATAATAAATTTTTCAACAGCTCCTTACGTTTAGCCTTCCTGTGGCTCCTGGCTTCCCTGGCAAAACGTTGAAGTTGAGGCACCCCTACTAGTGAGGCTTGCTGAGTTGTTCTCTCAGCTTCCAATGCTGCAATCTTTTTCTGTAATTGCTGCCATATTGGCCACGCCTCTTCATCTGAATATGATTGAGGCGTGGACACTTGGGGGGCCACCCTCTTTTTGGCAGGCTGCTTGCCCTTCTTGCTCCCCTGCCCTTTCCTTGAGGCCATCCCGGCTCCCAAATTCAAGACCTGGACACTAAATATCCACACACTGCAGACCCGTGTCACCTTGCTATATAATCCTTACCTCAATACCTCACACTATATAATACTTGAATAATGCTTTTATTGATAAAATTCTGTATAGATTTGACTCCTGAAACTTGGAGCCTAACTACTGCCCAAGCAGTCTCACGATTAATAAAAATTTAGCACAAACACCCCCTAGTGGCAGAAACTACCTATCAAATTCCAGCTAATAGCCCAAATAATGCCACCCTCCCAGTATAATTACTCCATATAAGAACTGTTAAATGAGGACTGCTCTACAGCTGAATTATTAGTTGAGCAATCCAATTCTATTTATTCAATCCTTGTAAATATTTAATATAATTAAGATTTGCACTATAATGAATTATTTAATATTTAATGTTCAATCAATTTACCATCAACCCAGGCTAACAAACAGCCAATTAATAAAATTTAATCTTATAACGATTTATCTAATTAATATTTAAAGTAAAATAGCTTATCTAACAACCAAAACTATCAACCACTTACTTAAAGGAGCGTAAAAAAGGCACAGAACACCCTCACTCTGACTTAAAACACTAACTAGGAATGAAACCAATGAATTAGATCCACAATCTTAATGTTAATAACTTAACACTGCACTAAAATTAATCAAACTCAATGTACTATTATAATATGGGGGTCGGGGGGGTTGGTTGTGCACGCCCGCAAATTGTCTACTTCCCTTAATATAAAAGCCCCTTAACTGCTCGTATCCTCTCTCTTTCTTTACTCTTTTCCCTTTTTTTTGAATGGACTATCCCAATGTTTCCAACTCCCCTTTGCTTGAAAACCCAGCGGGCGTGCAAGCCCGGCCTAATGGCTGCGCCGCACCCCTCCGCCGCTCCTTTCCTGCCTCTCCCCTTCTTTTTTTAAAAAAAGTAAATCAAGATATTGTTGGGATATCGGCCCACGAGGCCCGAGCCGAGGCCCAACAAGCAAACCATGGGGGGGGGGGGGGGTGCCGATGCAAACCTCCCATCCAAAATGGCGACCGATCACCAGTGACGCAGCTAGAAAATGTCCTCCTGGTTGCAGCGCTCCGTCCTCCTTCTCTGGATGCTGAAAAGGAAGAGGCCGTAGGTAGGAGGAGCTTCTCCATAAATATGCTCCCCCCCCCATGTGTTCACAAGTTACTCTTGCAAGACCTGCTTGTCTCGCACTATCCCGGGAATGGGATAATGGCGGCCCGCGCTGCCAAAGAGCTCAACAGCAGACCGGGCATTAAGACTCTAAAATAGAATACAATGACAGATACAAATACAGGCTATCTACAACAATTTGGCCTTCGGTTGCCCTTCCTAAAACAAGCTGATCAGGACCAAATTCCTGCTCCACGGGAATAGATTCAAGGTTTGGAACCGCATTGGAGCGTCCTTTCCCAAGGTCATCTACCCACTCCATGAGGTCCTCCCAGGCAATGCCTCTCTGAGTAGCCACTCCAAGGGAAGACAGGAAATCACCCGCCAGAAGTAGAGCCTTCTTTGCTGTGGCACCAACACTGTGGAAGCAACTCCCCGTGGAGCTGTGCCTGGCTCCCTCCCTCCCAACATTTAAAAGACTCCTGAAAACACTGCTCTGCAGAGAAGACTGTTTTGGCACCCCTGTCTGATGTGTTTTTCTTGCTGCTTTGTTTGTTATAGGTCTCATGTGCCACATTTTCTCTTGTAATTTATGCCTCTAGGAGTTTTCTGTCTGAGTGTTGTTTATTAGTTTTATCTAATTTATGTTTATTGTGGTTCATTCCTGCTGTAAACCATTCACTAATAGGGTGGCACACACACACACACACACACACACACACACACACACACACACACACACACTCTTTTATTGCCCCACTGGCAAAAATAAAAGAGGAAGGGGAAGCAGAATATGGTGACATTTTGCCTTTTCTCTCCCTCCCCCACCCTTTATTTTTGGCCAAAAAAAAACCCTTTACACCTGGGGAAGGAATAAATGCAGGGGGAGATCTATGAGCCATGAAGTGATCATGTATATCACTTCGTTAGATCATTTTTCTCCACCTATCTTCTCTTAGAATGGTCCAGCGGTTGTAGGATAACAAATATGACAGCAAATGAGTGAGAGGAGCCAAGGGTAAATAGACTTGAGTGTTGAAAGCCATGGCAAGTTGTATAATTCTTGGCAATTGCAACAAAATGCATAGCAATAAGTTTTCACGCACCTTCTAAAAATGGACCTGCAGCACAGGTTCTGCTGTCTCGGTTGATCAGGCTGTCACATTGCAGATCTCAAAACCAAGCCAAGGGAGGATGTTGAGAAAGAGATATGACATTTATTTCCCCTCGGCAAACTTCATGGACATTTGAAAAAGCTGTTTTGCCAATACTTGACCATGAAGAAAACATTACTGGATAATCATATGTTACTTTGCTTGGAAGAATTTTATGCTATAAGATTGTATGATTGCTTTACAACTTGTGTGAACTACCTCTCTTTTAATCGTAAGGTACTGCTGTAGAAGGATGTGAAAATCTCAGTTTGGTTTCCATTTTTCCAAATCTGGCCTATATTTTCTTCTCATCCTTCTTTTGCATTTGCTTGTGTGACTTTGTGGGCAGACTTCTGTAGAAATTGATGTGCATTTTAAACCCATTTTCCCTGCCACGCACATTTATTTACCTAGTTAAAACATTCCCCACCCTTGACTTAAGTTTGTTTGTGTTCCGCCCCAATTGTATGCATCTTATGCTCACAATTTGCAAATGAGCACATTGTTCGGGGCACAATTCAGTTCTTCAAAATGGCCCTCGACCCTCACAATTGATTCTAGTTCCCAAGTACTACCTGCTACTAACTTAACTACAGTTTTATGCATCAGAATCCTTGAGACCCTCCTTCCTTCCTTCTTGTTGCTTCCTCTGTTAGCTGCCTTTTGTCTCTCCTCCATGTTCTGCTCTCTGAAGATAGACACATAGAGATGTAGTTCTACATTATATACTAAAGGAAAGAAGACAAACATGTAATGTGATTGATTGATTGACTGGCTGGCTGGCTGGCTGGCTGGTCTTCTTTAACCAAGAAACATGAGACTCATCTTTCTTCCTTTTCCAAGATAGGTGGTGAGGCTAGGCTGGGTCAAGTTCTCCACATTTTTCTCTGCACCAAAAAGGGAATAATTGAATTCCAAATTCCTCCCCAATAAAAATTTCAGCATGAAATGTTGGTAGCTTGGAATAAATGTGAATTATTGAGTATTATTACAGCACAGCACTTTAATAACATATATTACATTTATTTGCATTTATAATCACTTAGATATGAAAATTTCAAAGCAGTGTACAGCGGTAATACACTATACTCACAATATGCAAAACTGACATATAATGGCTGAAATCCTGTTGTGCAATTGTGCAAGAGGTGTAATTTTTAGATATGAATTGACTTAAGATTAGAGATGGGCACAAAACAAACCATGACATGAAAAAACCCACAAACTGGTCTGGTTTGTGGTTTGTTTTGTGGGCAGTTTGGGGAACCGCCCTTTCATGAAGTGAAACAAAATGCCAAACTTTTTCATAATCGGCATTTTATTTTGCTTTGTCCCCCCGCCTTCATGGATCCCGGCTCCAGGCATCCTCCTCCCAACCACTGCTCAAGTGAGTATGACAGGAGGCTATCTGGGATCTACTTTCTGTCCCAGTGCTTCCTGGGAAGATTAAGGTATTGTGGGAGGTGTAGTTTTGCTGCCCATTGGGCTATATATAGGGAACCCTCTAAAAACTATACTTCCCACAATACCCTAAGCCTCCCAGGAAGCACTGGGGCAGGAAGTATTGCCATGTTGCCCATCTCTACTTAAGATATCTCCATACACATTATCTGTTGCATACTGAGTCATGAGGCTCAACAGGCAATAGACAGTGGCTATGGACAATTCTTAACTGATAACAACTGATGTCTAAAAGTTACATCATTCATATAACTGCATAAAAGGATGCCAGCCGATATTTACTTTGTCCATGAAATAGTTGGCAGGTTGTATTACCTAGGGGAGAGTTGTAAAATGAATGAGTTTGTGTGCATATGCAAAAATGTAAATATCTCACAATGTGCGATCATTTTATTAATCTAATTTTCTTTTAAAGCAAGTAAGTACATTAATTTATGGAAAGTCCAGACGGGATGCAGAAGTGAACAACCATGAAAAAAGTCATAGTCAAAACCTTCTTTTACATTTTTAAAATCCATTAGAATGTGCTGTTGACTTGGGGAGAATCTGTTTTGGAAACTATTCCTGCTCAAGTGTTGTGTGACAAAACTTTGTGTATTTTGCAGAGGGCAGCCAGGGAAAGGTATAAATGCTTGACAGAAACAAAATCCCTTCTTAAATAACCCTACATTGCCTTCCATGCCTTGTCCCCTCCCACTTTCCCTTCATCTATGAACAGCAGCACATAATCTCTTGTTGACGTTGAGCCTGAGTGGCTCAACTAATCTCAAAACTGCCCCACCACATTTTATGGGAAGAGAGGCAGCATTCTGAGGTTAATTTGAAGCCATTTTACCACTGCCAGTATTAAACCCAGGTTTTCCCATCACTTGGTCTAAATAAATAACCTGGAAGTGGAGATGTAGCTAAAAATCAGTGGAGAAAGGTTGAAATGATCTCTAAACAAACCGCCACTGCTTTTATCTCCAGTGGAGAACATGCTTCAGGTGAAGTTGCTTTTCCTTAACAAAAGATCTGGGGTCATATGCTGCTCACTGCTGTATGAAGGATAAGCTATAGTTATTTGAATAGAAATTTTAGGTCCAAAGATAGTGTATCCAGAGATGGGAAAAGTTACTTTTCTGGGCTACAGTTCCCAGAATGCCACAGAGGTCCCAAGTGGCATAGCCTTACTTGTGATAGCATTCTGGGAATTGAAGTCTCCAAACAGATTGTATTTCTGAGGGAACTTTACATATTATTCATATACTGGGGACAGATGAGAAGGAAAGAGTGCTTGTACCGTCACTCAGAGGCTCTAACATGCAACCTAGTCTATTGGTGGCAGCTGCAGGCATGATGGGGAAGTGGCTGGGCTGTTCTGGATGGTATTTTGCACCCATGCATCTGCCTCTATCTGTGGTCACTTAAAACTTCTGTTGTTTGCCTCCAAGTAGCTCCTCTCTTAACCTATCCATTTTGAAGGAAATCAACCCTGAGTGTTCACTGGAAGGACAGATCCTGAAGCTGAGGCCCCAATACTTTGGCCATCTCATGAGAAGAGAAGACTCCCTGGAAAAGACCCTGATGTTGGGAAAGTGTGAAGGCAAGAGGAGAAGGGGACGACAGAGGATGAGATGGTTGGACAGTGTCATCGAAGCAACCAACATGAATTTGACCCAACTTCGGGAGGCAGTGGAAGACAGGAGGGCCTGGCGTGCTCTGGTCCATGGGGTCACGAAGAGTCGGACACGACTAAACGACTAAACAACAACAACAAGCTCCTCTCTTCCTAACTCGCCATTACATTAGCCAGCCCACATGGAAACTGGTCCTTGGGATCAGCAGTGGAAGGAAATTTTTAGTGAAGGGAGAATTTTAGCTGAGGCAGAAAAACAGGGTCAGCTACCCTTGGCTACATGTCAACAAGAAAGGGGGGGGGGGAAGAACAGGTGTGTGGGAAGAAGTGAAGCTAACCTGAACAGAGCTTGGCAAAGTCACTTTCAAAAGCCATGAAAGCTTATATCAAATAAACCTCGTTGACCTTTAAGGCACCACAAGCCTTTGCTTTAGTGCTTGGTGTCCGATGTATTTGCACAAGGAATTGTGCAAGCCTAGCGCAGCTGGATGTGCAAGCAAAGGTGTATCCCCTTGATCAACAATGTAATCTAGCGCATTTGAGCTTTGGAGGCTTTCATTCCACTAGCATTATGTTGGATTTAGACTTCTGTTCTGCTGCGAAGAGAAGGGGACCCTGTTCGGTTGCTTAGCAACTACTTAAATATTCTTCTAAACTTCAGCATTCTTCCAGCTTCCCTATCATTGCCATGAAGGCGTCCCACTGCCTCAGTGAGAATGCACCTTTCCTGGATCGACACATGACTAGTTAAGGCAGAGTGGTGTGGCTTCTCTTGGCTAAGTCTCCCACCAGAAACAAAGACTTTGGTTGCAGTTGTGTGTGCATTCATCTGTGGGTAAATCCTAGTGCACTACGTGGAGGCTGTTTTTCAGTAAAAATGCATCTGTGTTCTGTGCTGTCAAGTTGGAACTGCCTTATAGACACCCTAACAGTGAGATATTTAAGGAGGGGTTTACCAGTTTCATGCCCTCAGTGCGTTTCCATGGCCAAGTGGGCATTTGAACCCTGTTCTCCAGAGCCCTAGTCTGTCACTCTATGCACCACACCACACTGGGAATCCCAAAGAACAAAACAAAACCCACGTGTCAGCAATGGCTTTCTTGGAACTAACCCTAATTCTATAATAACGTTCACACTCTTGAGAGCTCTGCATCAGGTAAAATAGTAAAAAAAAAAAAAAAGTGGAGGCAGGAGGATTGCCAAGTCACCAGCATCCCATTGCATGAGATTTCAAGGGCAAAACCTATACCTTATGCTGCAGTGCAGACTTCTGTAGCTATAAGGTGAGCCCACAGAGGCAAGACAAGCAAAGGGGATGAACCTGCCTTTGAGTCAATGGGTTGCCGGAACTGGTATGGGAGGAACTTGAGTAAAGAGCTCAGAATCCATGCCAAATGTGGCTTAACAGGTACTGTGAAGACTGTGTGGGGAAACTCCATTTTTTAACAGCGAGGCACAAAATGCACCCAGCCGCTGCAGCCTTGTGCCCATGCCTGCAACAGCTTGCCTACCATGTAGGCTTACCTACATGACCCATGGGAGTTTTTCATGGCCTTACATTATTGCTGCTTCTGCTGAGACTTGTACAACAAGGAAGCTCACATACAGGTGCTACATCCCTTGCTTTATGCCAAATGGAATAATGGTAGAACTGCCAGTCGTCCAGGTACCAGCCTTAGATTTTGACCCTCAGATCTCAAGGAATGGAATGCTGCTGGCCTGGGAACCATACAGAATGGGCTCAAGGGGATGCACCCATTAGCCTTCTACCCAGTTCCCTCCTGTCGCACCTGGCTTCAGGGGCTGTTGATGCTGAACAGGCACAACACACACCTAAGCACCTTCATTCTGTGCCAGTGGGCAGAGCAGTAATGAACAACTGTGGTGCCTGGGGTTTTCCCGTCCCATTGATTAAGCTTGGGTCATGTGAGATTGCTACATGTGGGGAAGATGCCCTAGATACAGCTCTGCCAGTGAGGCTCAAGGCCACCTGGGAATGGGTAGAAAGAGTTGTTCTGGTTTTAAAGTTACCTCAGACACCAAAACCCAACTTCCTCTACCTCTTGCCCTGAGGTTTTTCTCTCCACCTGGAGACGCATAGCATTTTAGTCCTGAGATTTGGCAACCTTTGAGGGAGAGGGGAAAGAAACAGGACAGACCAAACACTTGGCTAGAACTTCTAGGCAGGAATCCTGTGTTAAACTGAGTCCCAGGAGGAAGACTGTGAATCCGGATTGTAGGAGCAGACAGCTATCTTTAACATGTAGATTTCACATTCCTACCAAATAATCAGGAATACCATCATTTGAAGGATCTTGACCTCAGTTTCCAGTGAGCCTAGTTTCCAGTGACTGAAGGATCTTTTTTAGTCCCTTCACATCTCATTATCCTTTCCATTTCTTGACTGTGTTCTCCATTTTGGTGAACGACTGACTCAAGGTACAGAAAATCTTCTCTATAATTTCAATTTCTTCTTTATTCTGACAAAAGTTATGCAGTCCTTTTGTATCTGTTATTTTTTACTTCTTAGCGCTCAACTTTAACCTTGCTTCTGCACTGTCTTCTTTAACCTTTGTTGTTTAATAACGATTAAAATTATTGCTATTTTCTGCCAATGATATAGTGTCATCGGCACAGTTTTCTGAACAATATTAAAAGACAGTCCTCATAAACAATGCCTTATGTCCCAAGAAATGCAACCACATTTCAATTTGTGCAACTGGTCTGTCCTGCTCCCCATTCCCCATTTAGCTCCTTCTGCTTCTTAAACAGCTTTGATAAGGGACAGGGAACTTTCTAGGATAAAGCAGGACATATTAGTGTAGCATAGGGAACTGATGTTCAGGGAGGCTGGCAGAAAATTACACCTTTCCCCTTCCATGGGAAGAGCCGTCTTCCACTCATGCATGAGAAACTTTGCACCCTGAGCCAAAAGAAATGTCAAAGCCAATCAACCAACCAACCACCCCTAGATTTCAGTGAAAAATACCTCCCCCTCCACATACCAAGTAAGCTAGAAAGTCAAGAATGATGTTTAGTGTGACTGTGTATTTCTTCTGGAGGAAATGTTACCATGTGATGACAGATCAAAGCATTTTAGTCTTCTAAACCAAGGTTAGTCATGCTTTTTGTTTGTTTTACAGTGCCTTAATTCTATGATGTTTTGTTCTATTTGGGGCATGTAATCCATGGCAGATCAGAATTCATAACACACTCAAAAAAAAAAAAAAAAAAGATAACGCACACATACACACCCTCACACGCCAGGCTGAAATGATTGTAGGGACCTGAACAAAGAAAGCAAGCTGAAGACTATATGGGTCGTCTCAATGCATGTCCCACACGAGACCCCAATTACACACAGAATGTGTTTATCTCAAATATGTATACCCAGAGTTGCATAACATATCACCATAAATTAAAAGCATACCAAAATATTCAACCATGAACCCAGGTATTCAATACTAGTCTGCATCCATTTCTGACAAACAGCAGATGTTTGCAGCTGAGGCGAAAGGCAAGGGAAGAATATTACAATGACATTCACTGTTCCAGTGAAGGAGATGAAGTGGTGTGGCAGCGCTCAGAAAAATTAAATGGAGAACGTTATTTGAGTTGCCTTACCTACTGTTGCTCTTTCCGAACCGTGGGAAGTCCTACAGATTTCTGAGAGGCTTATGAATTTACTGAACGGTTGATGTTATTTGCTCATGGCCATAAATTTAAATATGCGTGGGCTGTTTCAAACATGTTCTGTGGATTTAATGTCATTGATCACTAAAACAGTTCAATTGGAGGTGACCACAGTTTGGAGATGCTTGTAACAGGTTCCTGGGAAACTCTCAGAATTTGGAGAGACCCAGAGGGGCATGTTGAAGGGGAAGGGGGAGAAAGATGATTTCTAAAGCCGACAAATATTGCCAAAATGGAAATAAATTCATGAGAATTAAGGCACTCGAAACCCTTGCCATATTCCCACTTCAAGCTCCTTGTTCTATTATGTGTCATCAAGACCCTTTCAACTTACAGCAACCCTAATAGGGTGTTTGAGGTATGTGAGATGCTTAATAATAATAATAGGATTTTTAGAGGTCATTAATTGATATGTGCATTACAGTAATCCTAATAGGGCGTTCAAGGTAAATCAGATATTTAAGGAGTTGTTTTACCAGCTCCACTCCTGGCCCTGTGAATTTCTATGGCCAAATGGCAATTCAGTCTTAGGTCTCCTGAGTCGTAGTTCATGACTGTATCCACTACATCACACTGGATATCCATTAATTGATAGGGTTGCCATAAATCAGAAGACAGCACACAAGTACTGTGGGGCTCAGAAGTATATCTGTAACCATGTACTTTTTAAAAGTAACTTTCCAACCTGTGGGAAGCTGTAGGTCCTCATTAATTTTGGTTCTATTTCTCACTGCCCCGGCGTTGAAATCCTTCTGTGTGGTTCTGTTCCTCTCCCCCTGGCTCAGTTTTGCACAAGATCAAATAGATCATGTTCTATTTATGGTGCTGTTTAAGAGACTCGTTTTGTGCAAAGCATTTGGCACTGTAGTTTTAGAAGATTAATGTTTGTGTTTCACTCCTCAGCATTGATGATATCTTCTAAGCTGATTTGCCCTAGGCTGCAATCTTGTGAGCACTTGCCTGGAAGGAAGTCCCACTGAATGAAGCAGAGCTTGCTTCTGTGTAAACAGGCATAGCCACCCAGTGTTGGTTTTCCTCTTTCTGTGTAATGGGTTGTTGCTGTGGGTCAATGCTGTTGTTTGCGCTACATGTCAGTGACAGCTTCGCCCACCTTCTGAGCCTCTCTCTTTCTCCCAAATGGTACCAGCAGCCACCACTGGTTTGGGACAGAAATTGAGAAAAAGGACACAGTAATTCAGAGGTATGAAATCAAGCTGGTTTATATAATGCATCAGAAAGGGAAAGAGGCTGGTGGGGAAAATATGTACCGATGAGGACTTGGGTTTCAAATATTTGAAAGCAATCAAAATGTTAAGGTGATGAATGAGATTAGAAAACCGGGAAAGTTTGTTCATGGCTGATTGAAAGTCAATTTTTTTAAGACAGGCTTCAAGAACTATTTCAATTCCGATTTTGAAAGTGAAAATGATCATGGGGACCCTCCAGAGGCTTTTCAATGAGAAAAATGTAATACAGGGCGATAGCTTTTCAGACTGCTGTCCCATATTGAGAAGGTCAGAGTGTGGAAGAGATCAACAGGAGCCCTGGAATCACAGGAACGGACACGCTTGACAGTAAATTATACTCTCACTCCCTTAGTGGTGATATAATTTCTATACTGGATAAAAGACTGACATTTGGGAGGACACCTAGATGCAAAGCCGCTTCACTGGCCAGCAAATATGTCAATATTTGTTTATTTATTAAAATTAAGAGAAGCATGATTGTCAGGATTTTGCTGGGGGTATTGTTTATTAAAATCTACTACATTTCCATAGCACAAAGATTGTAATGTTCATATATTTTAAAAGGTAACATTCAGACAGTTGGAGAAAGTATTTATGCCCATTTGTTTCATTTTGCAATTTATTAATTAAGGAATAATTTCAAGGAGGTTGTAAAGCACTCTGATGAAGATGATGCAGCAGGGATTTGGGAAAGAAGGGGTTATAGAAAAGAAGCGTACAGATCATTGAACAATTCTTCCTGCTGCATGCCTATTAATTGTGATTTAGGGAAGGCTATCAAGCTCATTATTAAAATTTCGGTGCAAGAAGTCATTTCTATGGGATATATTAATAGTAAAGGATACTACTCAATATTTAAAGATGAGAATTTGCCTAAGACAATATTTGCTTAGAGAATAAGCCAGGGTTCCCAGCCTGGGCCAAGACTTTCCTAAGTCAAAGAATGGGATGGTGCCCTACTGTCATACCTTGTATAAAAGCCAGTTGGAATGGCAGCTAAATGTTTCTTCAAGGTTGGTGCTAGGATGGCATCCTTTGGTATCAAGGCAAGAAGGTAGCTTAGGGGCTACAGGGCACTCTGTGCAGCATCCAGCTGTCTCCTCTAACACGTCATTGCCATTTCCTTGCATCTGCTGCCAGAGATAATGTCCTCCCCAAGTCTAATTGTATGGCCAGCAGTGTGGAGACCATATGCAGAATGGCCATGCCATTCTTAAATACGTCTCTGTCAATGTTTTTAAATGATACTTCAGTTCAGTACAAACAGAAAACCAGCACTGTGTGCAAACAGCTAGGCTAGACATGTTCTGCCTTCGTCAGGTTAGGATGGCCCCTTGAAATGGAGGAAAAGTTTCATCTCTTTGTCATTTTAAAATGAAGTGACATTATTTATTACTTCTTGGCAATGAGGTGAACATTATTGTTAGAGCTGCTCCAACGGCACAGCTAATTTCTTGCTTTTTGTGTTTTTATTATGTATTACCGTTTTTAGTAGACCAGGCAAATACTGAAATACTCTCTGGAGCCATCTAATGGCCAATTCTGATTTTGCTCCTTGGAAAATATGAAAAGAAAAGCTGAAGGATATTCCCCTTGTCATTTAGGCTCGACAAAAGACCTGCACAAAAAACTGCAACATTCCTATCAGAGCCTTGTAAAAATCCCTTTAAATGCCCTTAGAAAGAAACATTTTAAAAAGCAAGGTGTTACTTATGACTAAAAATAATATTGTAACTACTATTTATACCGTGTGTGTTAACTCTATTAGCATGACAACTCGTATAAGTTGGTTCTGACTTGTGCTGTTAAGTCAGAACCAGCTTATAGTCACCCTAATAGGGTTTTCAAGGTAAGTGAGACAATTAAGGAAGGGTTTACCAGTTCCACTCCCCTAGTGAGTGTCAGAACCACTTCTCCCTAAAGAGATAGTGTCTTGGGTGAGGAGTCTCTGTAGGCTCAAGCGACCACCACTTGTACTCTGAGACAGGTCCTTTAGCCTCAGAAGTGCGTAGTCCTTGCCCTATGGACAAGCTCGACCTGAAAATAGACCTCTTGCCTGCTTACTCAGAACAACAATCCCATGAGAACATTCAGTGGTTTAAATCCAAACTATACAGAAAACTTAACAGACTCCATCTTTGTATGACTACAAGTCCCATATGCTTTCTAATTCCTTACTGTGGCCAAATGGGGATTTGAGCCCTGGTCTCCAAAGGCTTAGTCCATCACTATATCCACTACACCATGCCTCATCCAAAAATAACTAGTTACAGGTAAAAGTGTTACTTCTAACTAGTCATCTCCAAGTTCTGGGCAGAGCTTATCATGCAGCTAGACATGCCACCATGTAAGGTAAAGAGTTCTATTCTCCATTTTTTTTTTTTTTGGTAGCTATCCTGAATGTGCTACTGTTCTGTCTGCAGGGTGATCTTGGTTTCATTATTGGTTCTTCTTCTGCTGGACTCTGAGATCTAAAAGACTTTTTTTCCCCTCATGCTTCCCAGCACTTATATGATGATCTGGTTTGTCAAAGAGGTTTAGAGTTCTACAACTGAGGCATATTTCCATGGTAACCCAGGAAAACTTCCCAGAAAACTTTGCAGGACCTTATTACAGTGCAGAGTGAAGGGTATCATTCAACAGCCTGTTAGGGTATTCCTCAGGCCTCCCAGCTTTAAAAGCAAGGAAACAACCAACCAATCAAACAAGAAGCTCAAAAAAGAGAAAGAACTTACACTGTTCGGCAGGATACAAGTATAAGAAGGTCAACTATTTGAAGTAAAGCTTATATCTTCAGGCCATTCACATAGCTTCATAGAAAAATCTCGAAATATGACTTCCTGCCATGGTGACCCACACACCTTTCAAGTGGAGGGAAAGCCTTCAGATGATAAGGAAATAATTTTCCTATCCTCTCCAGCTTCATTTATCTCACACAGTTGGTCAACATCAAAACAATTGCCTGACTGGTTTTTTTTTTTTAAAAAAACACACAAGGGAACATCTATTCTCCAAATGCACATTGTGAGAGGGAGGGGAAAAACCATTAATGGAACAGCTGGGTGGGTGGGCAGCGGCAGCATCAGAAGCTATAATAAAACTTTTACAGGGCTAGTGAGTGCTTTTCAAAATGGGTTTTCTGCATTTCAGCCCAGTGCTCAAGTCTATCAAGATCTTTTTAAAATTTTGCTCCTGTCTTTTAAGGTATTTGCTATTCCTCCCAATTTTGTGTCATCTGCAAATTTGGTAAGTATTCCCTGAACTCCCTCATCCAAGTCATTAATAAAAATGTTGGTACACACTGGGCCCAGGACTGAGCTTTGTGGTACCTCACTTATTACCTCCTCTCAGTTTAAGAAGCAGACATTGATATGCACTCTCTGAGTATGATTCTGTAACCACTTGTGCTTGTGTTATCCAGCCCATACCTAGTTAGCTTGCTAGTCAGAATATCATGGGGCACTTTGTCAAAGGCTTTGCCAAAGTCAAGATATATTATGTCTACAGCATTCCCACCATCTACCAAGGAGGTTACCCAATCAAAAAACAAGATAAGATATATCTCTAATTATACTCAAATCACTGAATTCATATCCTACACTCACCCATATATTCATGTGAAGCTGGAGAATTACAGGAGCTGTAACAAATTAAAGGGTTAAATTTGTACATATATAAAATGTATTGGTCCAAAAGAGAGAGAAAGAGAGAGAACATTTCCTGGACTGGTGACTTGGAAGTGTCCTCCTGACTTCAGTGGGGCTTACTCTTGAGGAGACCTAAATAACTGCAGAACTGAAGGATTAATAATAATTATTCCTCATAAGAGTTCAGGGTGGATTGTTGTCTAGAGAGACCACCCTTGAGCCATTGTGATGTAGTCATTAGAGTGTTAGATTTCTGACTTGAAAGATCAAGGTTCACCCACTGAACTACTTTAGGCTAGTTGCTGCCTTTCAAAGTGACCTACCTCACAGGGCTCTTGTGAGGATAAAGTGAAGAGCAGGAAGGGGACTCTGTAAACTGCCTTCAGCTTACTTGAGGAAATAGAGGATACAAATGTAACAACAAAAACATAAAAGCACCCAAGTAGATTCATGTATTACTTAAAATATAGAACCATAGAATCATTGAGTTGGAAGGGGTCTATAAGGCCATCAAGTCCAACCCCTGCTCAAGGCAGGAATCCTTATTGATTTAAGGAGCAATCTGCCAACCAAAGCATCTGCAGAAAGGGAATAGTAAGCCACTTCTGAGTACCTTGAATACCCTGAAAAGGGTCACAATAAGATGGAGATGATGCAGGATGGCACTTAATGAGGACAATATTGCACTTCTTCTTTCCTAGCATTACTGGTGTGTAGGTGTGGACAAGAGGGTCAAGCCTAAACATTAGAAATCAAGTCCTAAAATCAACTGTTTTATCTGTGATAACTTGCTTGTCCAAATATAGCACTGCAGGTTCATTTTCTAAAATTTGGAGTGGCTAGAGTTTATGACCTGGAGGACAAGATGTGAGTAACCCTTAAGATTTGGCGAACTGCTAAAAAGCTATCTTTGCAAATTGGTTCTGCCTGCATATATAATCCATTGTGGCTAGCTTAAGGCCTACAGCTATAACATGAGGAATTGTTTCTTTAGCTTCATGGCATGCCCTGCATATATTACATCTTGCATCATAATTAGTTTCTGATATTATTATTAGTAGTAGTCAAAAACACCAGGCTCAGTCAAAATTATAGATATTTCAATTATAACAGATACAAGTTTTAACCAAAAACCTAAATATTGACGCAGTATGTATGCTGTTCCTAATATTGCTGTTTTTTGTAGCTCTGATGGTGTGATTTCTGAGATCTGCAACTGCTTATAGTACTGTGTGAAATTTCTTTATATTATTCCCAAAGCCCCAATGACTACGGCGACCACTGAAGTGTGCTTCTTCCAGAGGCAAGATGTTTCAATTGCCAGGTCTCTGTACTTGGTTAGTTTTTCTAATTCTTTATTTTCAACTCTGGTACCCCCTGGAATTGCAATGTCAATGATCCAGACATTTCTTCGTTCTATTACTACTATGTCTAGTGTGTTATGTTCAAGGTGTCTATCAGATTGGATCCGGAAATCCCACAAGATCTTGACTTCCTGATTTTCTGACATCTTCTCTACCTGATGTTCCCACGGGTTTTTAGAGGCTGGCAAGTTATATTTTTTGCATAGTGCACTAATTTTGTCACTCTATCATGTCTAATTTTGTAATCTGTTTGTGCAATCTTTGGACATTCACAGATGAGGTGTGACACAGTTTCATCTTTTTCTTGGCAGAGTTGACATTTGCTTATTAGCACTAATTCCTTGGATCTTAGCTTTCATCACATTGGTTTGGAGTGCTTGTTCTTGTGCAGCAAAAATCAAGCCTTCGGTTCCTTTCTTAAGGGTTCCCAGTTTTAGCCATGCCCATGTTGAATTATGATCTTGCTTCCCATCAGTATTTCTCAGGTGTTGTCCATGTAGTGGTTTATTTTTCCAGCTGTTTAATTTATTTTCAAATTGTTGTTTCTTATATTGAGCCTTTGTTTCTGTTGTTTTCAAAATATTCTCCATTTTCACTGCTTTCAGTAATTTTTATTGGCTCCTCCCAAAGGAGATTGTTTTTTAAGCAGATAAGTGCTGAATGTCTGGGAGGAAGAAACACATAAAAGCCAAGGCTGAAGTTGGAATGGAGCTGAGGTCTGACGGTGCTGAAGTAACTGAGAGTGGAAGTACTTTAGAGGACGAGGAGCAGACTGTAACAGCAGACTGTAACAGCAAGTTCCATGATGCAGCAGGCAAGTGGAATAATGTGTACAAAACTAAATGACACTAATTACATGTCCTGGTCTTTTAAGATGGAGATGTACTTGAGGAGAGAGTCACTGTGGCAGTATGTTGAAAATCCTCCTGATGATGATGATGATGATGAGGGACGTCCAAATGATGATAAAGCGAGAGCCACGATAATATTGTGCTTGGAAGATTTGCAACTGACTTACGTGAGGAATCTGAAAACAAGCCAGGAGTGTTGGCAGGCACTCAGGAATGTCTATGTACGAGATACAGCTGGGTCTAAAATGGCTGTGGCACGTAAGCTATATCGCAAGCGTTTAATGCCTGGAGAAGATGTGTCTAACCATATTAAAGAGATGTTAGATTTATTTATCCAGCTGCAGGAGCGAGGGATGGAGTTTGACCAGTCGCACCAGTGTTTCGTGATTCTGAGCAGCATAGATGACAGCTGGGATAATCTGGTGATAAGATTGGAGAACATGCCAGAGAAAGACCTGACAGTACAATATTTGTCCGGGAGACTTGTGGAGGAGGACCAGAGGCGACGTGATAAGGCGGCGGAGAAGGTCGTTTATCAGTGTAAACCGAGAGGGTCCGTGGATGATGACTTCACAGCCAGCCAAGAAAAAGTTTTAGCTCTTAAATGTTATAATTGCGGCCATACTGGACATATTTCTAAAAACTGTCCCAGATGTGACGGAGTGGAGAAAAAAAATTAAGATGTTTAAAGAGCAAACGTGGAAGCGTGAAGGTCATTTGGCTATCGTTAAAGCTTGTAAAAACAAGCAAAGTAATTTATGGCTTTTAGATAGCGAGGCTTCTCAGCATGTGTGCCAGAGAAAAGAGTTGTTCACAAACTTAACCCCTTCAGCTCACAAGGTAGTGAAGCTAGCAGATGGAAAGTCAGCATCTGTAATTGGAACAGGTTCTGTGTACGTAAACTGTTTAAAGCAGACTCTAAAAATGTCTTGTGTGTGCCAAGCTTAGAGAATAATTTAAGTGTATCAAGTCTAGATAAAGACGGCTACACTATAATTTTTGAGAAAGGCAAATGCAAAGTAATGAAAAATGGTGCACAGATGGCAAATGGTTATCTAAAAGATCATCTATATGTGATGAATCAGAGCCAAATGAATGAAGCCATTAATGTGGTTAACAACTCAGAACTACATGAAAAGTGTATACATAGCCTACATAGAAAGTTAGGTCCTGTTAGCTTTGGAGTTTTAAACAAAACTAAAGAAGTTTTGTCTGATCTAAATATTAAAAACTGTGAGAAATATTTAGATTGTAACATATGTAAATTAACAAAGTCAAAGGCTTTTCCTGTGAGCAAGAAAAGCAAAAGAGTCAGTGACAAGATCTTTCAGTTGGTTCATCTTGATGTTGTGGGACCACTGCAGCCCACAAAAGGTGGTAATAGGTTCTGCTTAACAGACGACTACTCACGTTATAGCTATGTCTATGTAATGAAACATAAGAGTGAAACTTTCCAAAGATTTAAAGATTTTGTTGCCATGGTAGAATGAAGATTTAGTACTCCCATAGTGTCTGTTCAGACAGATCGAGGGGGAGAGTTTTTAGCACATTAGTTTGTAGATTGGCTTAAGAAAAAAGGCATTCGTCACAGGTGTACAAATGTAGCCACACCTGCTGAGAATGGAGTTGCAGAAAGAAGAAATGGGGTTTTGCAAACTGTGTTAGACTCATTACTTGCTGATGCCAAGTTACCCAGAAGTTTTTGGGGTGCAGCCATAAAATGTGCTAATTATATTATGAACAGAGTGTGGAACTCTGCAGTAGAAAATACACCCTATTTCTATTACATGGGAGACAACCTTGTTTGAAACACATGAAATTTTTGGTTGTCATGCTTGGGTTCATATGTTTTTCCAAAACATGCAGGAAAAAAGGTAGCCCTAAGGCAAGGAAGTTGATTTTCTTAGGCTATCAAACAGGAAGCAAAAGTTATAGATTTTGTGATCAGTATGGAAATGTGATAATTAGCAGGTCAGCTAATTTTTGTGAAAATCAGAATTGGTCACAAATTCATGCAAATAGTGAAATACTTTTGCCATTGTCTAAAGATAGACAAGAGAGGTTTGAAAATGAGGAAGAACAAAGTGAGGCATATAAAGAAGGAAATGAAGCTGTAGGAGGGGAACATGAGACATGTAGTGAGGCTGAGGAAATTGTTCCAAGACGCTCACAGAGGTCTAATTTTGGTGTTCCACCTGAGAGATTTACAGCATCATATGTAAATATGGTAATGTCTGAACCTAAAAGCTATGAGCAGATGTTAAAATTGCCTCATGCCCAACAAGAAAAAATGGTTGGTGGCAGATGGGTTCACAAGTTGAAGACATTACTAGATAGTACCCAGCAACATAAGGGACTTTTGGTGAATCAAAGTTTTACATTGCAGCAAAAGTAAACATTTTAAGTCAGAGTGCTGCAAAACCCTTGCAAAAGCACTGGAATGGTGTCAAAAGAGCGCTGAGATATTTAAAGTGAACCATAGATTGCAAGTTGAAGTTAAATGCATCTAACAATCTAAAATTAGAGTGCTATGCAGATTCAGATTGGGGTTCATGTGAAACTGATAGAAAGTCAATTTCTGGAATGGCTATCAGTCTAGGTGAAGTTTTAATAGGCTGGAAGTCTAGAAAGCAAGGTTTAGTTGCCACAAGCACAGCGGAAGCTGAGTATGCTTCATTAAGTGATTTATGTGGAGAAGTCACATGGTTTGTGCAGTTACTGAAAGATGTAAACATGCAAATTGATTTACCTGTCACAGTGCATAGTGACAGCACCACTTGCATTCAGTTGGCAACTGAGAGTCAAATGAAGAGTAGAAGCAAGCACATTTGCATAAAGTATTGCAATATAAAGAGTGCTGTGGATCAGAAGCTGATAGATTAAAAATATTGTCCAAGTGAAAATAATATTGCAGACATTTTCACGAAGCCATTGCCAATGCAGAAGCATGTTTATCTATGCAGTAAGCTTGGTCTATACAAGAATTAAATTTAAGGAGGGGTGTTGAGATTTTGATATGAAAATGTATTAAATATTAATATTGTATAGTTAAATGTAAAATGGCTGATTTTACCTGAGTCATGTATAGATTGTATTCAGGTGTGGTATCAAGGATTAAGACTTAATGTTGTACAGCTGTGTACATGATGAAACTTTGTGTAACAAAAAATGAAGTAATGTATTTTCTGATTGGTCACAGAACTGTACATAAGTCATGTGTAAATTGAACGTCTCTATCTGCTGTAAGCCAGATCACTTCTTTCCTATGCTGTGTGTTGCTTCATGTCATGTTATGCTGCCAGAGGAATGTCTATTCTCTATGTATATATGTTAATAGACTAAGTTGTTGGTTTTACTCTCTCAGTGTCGTAGTGTCATAAGTATCTCTGCTAACCAATATCTCCTTACTCTGCTGATGTTATGAGAATACACGTTATAATCAAAATTCTCAACAGCATGTTCATTAGTTTCCATGTTTTTCAATCCAATTCTTCTAATTCATTTTGACTCCAATCTATTATTCCACCTGGGTATCTAATTACTGGAATGGCCCACGTGTTTATGGCTTTGATTGTATTTCCCCCATTTAATTTTGATATTAAGATTTTCCACAGCCTTCTGATATACAGTATTCCCTTTCTGTCAGTTCTTTAACTTTTTTGTGCACCATGTTATCTGATTCTAGTATTCCAAGGTATTTATAATTTTCATCACTTGAGAGTGATTTTATAATATTGCCATTTTTAAACTCTATTCCATCTAGGTTTTGGATCTTGCCACGGTGTATAGACAGAGCTGCACATTTGTTAATTCCAAATTTCATTTGGGTATCTTCACTAAATATTTAGTTAACGCCTAGAGTGGTCATAATCGACCAGATAGGCGGGATATAAATGAAATAAATAAAATAAATAAATAAATAAATATTTGCACTGTGTTTAGCAGTAATTCTATCTCCGTGGAAGTTTTTGCATATAGTTTTAGGTCATCCATGTATAACAGATGATTGATTTTTCCTGCTTGTTTTGAAATATGGTAGCCCAGTTCAGTTTTATTTAAGGTTATTGACATGGGAATTAGTGAGATGTTAAACAGCAGTGGTGACAATGAATCCCCCTGAAATATTCCTCTTTTGTTGCTAACTTCCCCAATTTCTTCACTATGGGCCATTAAGACGGTTTTCCATTTTTCCATGTTTTTCTTGAGGAACTTCTGAATGTTTTTACTAATCCCAAACATTTTTAGGCAGGTGTTAATCCAGCAGTGTGGCAATGAGTCAAATGCCTTTTTATAGTCTATCCAGGCCATGTTAAGGTTTGTTTTTCATCTTTTTGCATTCTTCAGTATCATTTTATCAAAAGGCAGCTGATCTTTTGTGCCTTTTGACTCTTTAAAGTTCCCTTTCTGTTCAGTTGGATATAGGGAGTTTTCAGTTAAGTATTTATATATAGATCTTGCAAGTACTCCTGTGAGGAGCTTGAACATTGTTGGAAGGCATGTAATAGGTCGATAATTACAGGGTTCATTGCCCTTTTGATGATCTTTTATTATCAGAAATGTGTGGCCTGTTGTCATCCAATCTTCAGTTGTAGAATTTTGGAGCAAGTGATTAAATTGCACTGCTATACGTTGCACTGCACTGGAGACTTTTTAAATGCTTTAACCAAAATCCATGCAGGTCACCTGGACCAGGTGTAGTCCAATTTTTCATAGCCTTTACTTGCCTCTTAATCATTTCAGTTGTTATCATCCATTTGTTTTCCTTGATTTTCTTTACAAATGTCTTTAATCCATGAGGCATCTTTGTTATGTCCGGTTGGGCTTTCCCACATTTATTTCCAAAATTTGCTCTGCATTTTCTCCTAGTGATGTATAGAACAATCGTTGGTTATTTTGAAATTGTGTGTTTTCTCTGTATTATTTCAAGTGTCCATCATATGTTTCAATTTTCTTTGCTGTAACTGTTACCCGCTGTTTACATTCTTCCATAGTTTCAATTATTGTTTTCCTTTCTAGGTCATATATTTTGCATAGTCTGGCTTTTACTTTTTCATTTTTAAGTTTTGAATCTTTCAAATGTTTTAAGTTGCTAATGTCTGCAAGTAATTTGTTTATTTTTCTTTCCAGCCGAATTTTCCATTTTTGGATGCCATGAGTTTTCTGGGTTTTTTTGCAGCCTGTAACCAAATTCCATGGTTATTATGGTAGCTGTGCTATACATGAGCTGGTTTGTTTCCTCTAGCATGTTGTTTGGGATTGTTCTAATGACTACATTTGCATCACTCAGTAGATCTTTTACTGGTTTACTTTTGCAACTAGTGCAAATTGGGGACCCTTTGTTTTTCTGTGTTCTGGCTAATATGGGTAATTTCCCCCCCCCCCTCACTGATGTTTGCCGTTCTGTCAATTTATAATTTCTGGGTTGTTCCATAAGTTGTTCCTCTTTTGATATGTTTTCTTCCACTATTGTGTTTACCTCTACCCTCCATTTGTTTTCCATACTATGGTCATTGTTCTGTGTTGATTTTTCTTTTGCCACCTTTTCTAGTTCTTGCAATTCCAGTTCTGAAAACACTTTACTCCGGATGATAAACCTTCTCTGGTCCATTAATCATTGTTCAGTTATGTCACTGTTTGGGTGTTTCCTTTTCCAAATTTCCATCATTCTTTTTTGAAAACCACGGGCTTTTGGGTTTGCCTTGTAATAACATTTAATAATTTCTCGATTTTTGGCGAGAGTCCAAGTTTTGCATTTACATTGTTGCAGTAGCTTTGCAGCAGCCTGTCCTGGTTCCTCAACAGGGTCTGCTGAGTCCTGTAGCCCATTTGTCACCAGATGCCCAGGGGCTCTAGCATCTGATGCGGTCCTTGTTGACCCGGGCGATGACTGATCTGGTATGGATTTCTATTTATTCCCTCTCATCGTAATTGATGGTTGGTGGACACAGTTGGACTGGCTTCTCAGCTGAGACCTGTCTGGCTTGGGAGACCCTTCAGCATAGCTCTCAACCTCACTGAAGCACACAAGCCCCTCATCATCATCAAGGCCTGTGCCCATGGAGGGGATGAAGATGATGATGATGATGATTAAACAGCAGGCACAGTCAATAAATACGATAAAAACATTGACTGATATTATATAACAGATACACGTTTTAACCAGAAACCTAAGTATCTGTTAAATATCGGCAGCTGTAGAAAGGGAAACTGGCTGCCCTTTGCAAAGATGGCAGCTGCAGCTTCATTTAGGGTAGGGAAGCTGCAGCTGCCATCTTTGCAAAGGGCAGCCTGGATTCCCTTAAGGCAGGCTAAAGGTTGTGGTGCAGCGGTGGGGATTGGCAGTGGGGGGTGGGGTGGCAGTGAGGGGGCGGGGGCGGGAGGTGGTTTTTTAGTAAAAAGGTAAAGGTTCCCCTTGACAATTTGTCCAGTCGTGTCCGACTCTAGGCGGCGGTGCTCATCTCCGTTTCCAACCCATAGAGCTAGCGTTTGTCCGCAGACAATCCTCCGTGGTCACGTGGCCAGCGTGACTAGACACGGAACGCCATTTACCTTCCCACTGAGGTGGTACCTATTTATCTACTCGCATTTTTGCATTTTGCATGCTTTCAAACCGCTAGGTTGGCGGGAGCTGGGACAAGCGACGGGGGCTCACTCCTTCGCGTGGATTCAATCTTACGACTGCAGGTCTTCTGACCTTGCAGCACAGAGGCTTCAGCGGTTTAACCCACAGCGCCACCACGTCCCGGTTTTTTAGTAACCTCCCACAAATCGATGAATAAATTCATTATTCATTGGTTCATGGGGGCAACTTTGTGCTTCTTGAGTCATCAACTTTTCACAACTCACGAAGCAGGACAACTCACCAAAATGGTGAGTCGTCCCCATCTCTACTCACGAGTCACAGTGCTGGTGCTCCAGTCCATGCCTTGCTCCAAAAATCTCTGGCTTTCTCCCTATTCCTGTCCCTTTCCTTTTGGCTCTTGGCATGCCAACCCTGCACACAGGCAACACACAGGCAAACAAGCCCTGTGGCACAGTGGTTAAACTGCAGTACTTCAGTCAAGCGTCTGCTCATGACCTCAGTTCAATCCTGATGGATTCAGGGAGCTGGCTCAAGGTTGACTCAGCCTCCTATCCTTCCAAGGTTGATAAAAGGAGTACCCAAGACACTGAGGGGCAAAGTGTTCCTTGCATAATTATGTTGTAAACAGCCCAGAGAGTGCTTTAGCACTATGGGACAGTATAAAAGTCAAAACAATAGTAACAACAACAAGTGTATTTGTGTGGCTGAGACAGTAAGCCCTGGTGCTAGGAGAGAGTAGATGCAGGTGGTTGTCCAGACTTTAAAGACTCCTCACACAGAAGTTAGCATAGAGGTTTGTTTCCTTGACTAGAGGCCCAGAAAGCCGAATGGTTCCTGAGAGTTCAGCCAGTATCCTAAGACTTAGTAATTCTAATACTGACTTTCTCGCAACTTATTTTTATTCTTTGTGCTTTAAGGCTTCCTCAAAACTTTCAGGAGCATTCAATCAGTATCAAACCATGGCTCAAATGTCAAGTACTTGGTGCAAGGAGGGGATCCTACCTGTGCCTCACCTTAGAAAGTTGGCACTTCTTAAAACATTTTCCAGAATCCCTGTCCCGGGAGGAGAATAAGAAAGCAGCTACCTGCATTGACAACAAGTAGACACTTGTATCGTTTCCAGACAACTGGTGATTTGAAAATTGCTGTACACAGCAAAATGTGAAAATTAAGGTTCCCCCTGCTTCACCCTCCCTTCCAAACCTCTGTGAATATTGCATTTAGCTCTGACATGACATATTTTCTGAAGTGTGGCAATTCAACCAACGGCTCAAGACATCTCTGGGAGCAGCTTGTGGCTGTCATACTTATCACATTTCATTATAGCTGTTGGAATATTCCAAGCGTGTTATTATGGTATAATAAAAGGGGCCCTCTTCCTCTCTTTGTGATTTGCAGATCTAAGAGTGATACCATATGTCAGTCATTTCACGGGAGATATCTGGGGAACAGGGTTGTGCGAAATACTTAATTATAGAGCGTACGGATAGCTCTCCCCCTTCCTCTTTCCTTGAAATGTAGAAGAAAAAGCCCGTTTAATATCAATGAGTCTCACACTAAAGGATTTCATGGGTAATGTTAATTCAAAATATAATTTTCATTACAAGATCTTTCCTCCTCTAAAGAACCTACTTGCATTAATGTAGAATGTTATCAGTAGTGTAGCTGGAGGGGGAGGTTACTGGACCTATTTCTTTTTATTTACCAGTACTGTTGGCATATAGTTCTGATCTAGAAGTTCACTCACATGGAAAAGTTCAAAGGGCCCTATGTTGTCCACTGGCACTGTGATACCAAAGAAGCCATTCAGTCACCACTTTTTAAGCATCATTGGCATATCTGTGGCCTTGCCCCATCTTGGGTACAGGCTACCCCAGCCAGACCATCCCTGTGTATGTTCCCCTTTCCACTGAACTCCAAGGATGTCAGCCAGTCTTTGGGCCTGAGTCCCAGTTCTCAAGTCATAGTGCGAGTCCCTATTAAAAACAAGCTTTTTCCCCAGAAAAAAAGGAGGGGTGGGTCGAGTCTGAGTCATTGAAAAAAGAAACCCACCATTGCGACTTAAGTTCAACTTTACAGCAAGTCCTGCAACTTGAGTCCCCTACCCTGCTGAATTCTCAGCCCAGAATCTTTTGAGTGATACTTGCTGGTACAACTAATTTGGTTAACTTTTAGTAGGAATTTTCCACATACCTTTGAAGGGAAGTTGCCGCCAGTTAAGAAGCTGGGGGCTGGTTTTCCTTGTCACACAAGACTTCTCAACTGGTGGCAATAGCTGCTGACTGTTACGCTGATGGAGTAACTTTGGCATATGTATGCAATAAGGATTCTAGCCTCAGCCCCATCACAGTCTATGGGGGAAGGGGGAGAGAAAAGGAGAGAATGCAGGTGAGTGAATAAGTCAATTGCCCAGATTTGAAAGCAGGCCCAGAGAGAAGCAACAAGTAGTAAGAACATTTCTTATTAGGGACCAAGGTATATTTTGCTGCTTTTTATTTGAATGAATGTCTTAGTCAGTGCCTGCCAGCCCACCTGCCAGCCTGCATGGGTGTGCCTTTGCAAATATTGGCATCCTTGCCTCTGGGTCTATGAATACTTATTTACTTTTGCCCCTGGTGTTCTCTGTCACCTTAGTTCCACCCACTACTGGTTGGTGTGCCTTCCACCCCACCAATCAGAATGGGCACCAGCAAACCCAGTTCATATTGAACGGATATGCCAAAATATATTAATGCAGACTAATCCCGCTTAGGCCTATAGAGAGTCTAAGATCTGTTTTGGGTTGCCAGACCAACACCGTCCCATCCCCTCAGATTTCAGGACCAAAATCTGAAATGGGGTGGTGGTGGTGGAGGGGAATCCTTGTGACATCACAGCAGTAGGGCAGGCCAGCGGGTTGTAGAATGCAACATGAGGATAAAGGGGCTCAGAATTTGGTAGGGAAACCTGGTTATCCAGGTCCTACTGGGACTCAGAGAAGAAAGAACATCTTTGGCATCCAGGCAGGTGGGAAAAGGCCCTCAGAGTTGCAACGGTTGTTGCCATTCTTGCCAACGCTCTCCTCTTTCATGGCTTACCTAGAGCACACATGACACGTAAGAAGGTTTCCGAGCCTTGCACTGCTGCTGGAGCTTCCAGAAGGCTTGCCACCAAAGCCTGCTGGGAGTATTTGTTTTGTACCAGGCACTTCACTTCTACTGTCAGGGTTTGTGTGACAAGAAGGCTCACACGTCATGACTAGAGATGGGGATATTCATATACGAATATCCTCACGAACCCGGAGCTCCACTCTCTTCCTGCTCGGCTAGCCACTCCAGGCAGGGGGCAGGAGGACGAGTCTTGCACGGCTGTTGAGTGGCCAGTCGAGCAGGAAGAGAGCAGAGCTCGGGGCACCATTGGAAGGACGAGCAGGACTGGCACTGCAGCAGGACATGTGAGTGGACGGTCCAGTCCTGGAGGCTGGACCCTTATTAGGTCCAGCTACGTGGGGATATTTGTATACTAATATGAATATCCCCATCTCTAGCCACAACTCTGCCATGACTCCCTCTGTTCTTCCAAACATCTGGATGGTCCTAAGCACATTCACCCGCTGGCTGTCTCTTCAGTTCCATCCTCTCACTCCTGGTTGTCTGGTGTGCTGCATTAATGTGAACACAACACATGGGTGCTCTTGATTTAAAGCCACTGCACTTTCTCCTTCTCCAGTACCTGCTGTCTCTGAGATTTGTCTCTCCATGTGCAGAGATGGACACACAGAACAAGATTCCTGTTCTCTGTTTCTTGGGGAGGATACCACCCCAGTCCCATATATATCTTAGATTTTAGAACTGCAGAGCTGGAAGGGACCCTACGGATCAACTCCTGTTAAGGAGGCACAGGAAGGAATTGAACTCCCAACCACTGGCTCGGCAGCCAGATGCCTACACCACTTGGCTATCCTGAGCTATATGAGCCTTAATTCTTCATCAGCACATGATAGAAAGGAGATATATAGATACAGAATTCAGAAATAGCAGTTTTTAAATGAAAAAGAACTACCCATTAATTAATGAGACATATTTACCTGTTATGATACACAGCTTGGGGAAGTTACTTTTGTCAACTACATTTCTGGAATCCCACAGCCATCGTGGCCAGTGGAGTTCAGAAAAGTATTTTTTCTAAGCTCTGGTGATACATAAATAATCAAAGCAGGTTTCTTAGGAAGGGAACCTTGGTCCTTCCTAGCAAAGCAAGAGATTTAAGGACAACCTGCTTGCTAGCCAAGTAAAGTTAAGAGAAATCTCTTCCACTGAGACAGGCATCCCTCTTGGGATTAGATAATTCACAGAGAAAGAAATTCACCATGAACAGTCAACAGGTTTGGGAGACTCGGATTTGATTCCCACAGTGTTTTCATAGGTATGTTTCAAATAATGTCTCTCTCTGTGTGTGTGTGTGGGGGGGGGGGGGGTATGATTTTGTCACAACAAGTTGGGACATACCCTTCATGAGAGGCACTTCTGAAAAAGAGATGGGAATCTGCTATTGCATATCACCACACACATTTATTTGCTATTTATTATTTATTTATCATGTTTATATCCTACTAGGGATGTACAGTGAGCATCGAAACCAATTTGCACCCGAATGAGAGCACAGAGACAGGTATCCAGTAAAAAATTTTCCCTTTCGCAACATTCCAACCTGATCCTCATCCAGGTCCATGACGGTATTTGTGTATTTCCAGATATCTGTGGAGAAAACCGTTTCCTGTAAATGGAGACAACACCGACTGGTACGATCAGTTTCAGGGATATGGTAGATGGGAGGATTTTACACCTGTTTCCAGGTGATTTGCACTACTACTAAGGAGATAAAGAGGAGGAAACACAGATCCGAGCTTGCCAATCAAAGTTCATATAAGGAAACCCAAGCATTCATTCAGTCTCACATTCTCACATATACAAACACTCAGTCCTAGTAGCAACTAACTAAGCAAGATAAGAAAGAAAAATAGAACATTTTAGAATGCAAATCTTAGAAAGTACTGACAACACACATTGTTCGCTTTGTCATGCACTTATAAAACATGGAGTGGCTACAAGGAGATATACAGAGACGGTGACCTTAGTCTGACCGCCCTCCTACCTCAGTGATTGGAGTATCCAGAAGAGCTTTACTGAGGGCTTCAAATATCACTCCTGTTTTCCTTTGGTGTGAGTATTTCAATTCAAATTGCTGTCTATCTTTGTTTCACAGTTTTTTAACCCCATAAACGCAGGATGGAACACAAAAGATCTACAGGGATGTTGTTCTGCCCCATGGGTGATCACCAGCTCTTTGCTCCACCCTATAGTCACCCTAGAATTACAAACATGTCCTGATTTGGTCAATTTCTGCACATTTCTCCAAAGACAATGCATGCCCCTTTCCTTCAGCATGCTGAGGATGGCCTTCTTCTTTCCCATCTTCTCTTCACAACAGCCTTCTGCGATAAATCAGGCTAAGAGAACAGGACTTGGCCCACATGTCACTCTGTACGTTTCATGGCCAAGTGGGACTTTGAAACATGGTCTCCTGAGCTTTCATCCAACATTTCACATTGTGTTGACTCTGATTCTGTGAAAGTGACTCTTGCAGAGACACAACTCAAGTAAATCCAACAAGACGGTGGCAGATAAACACACAACACTGAGCTGCTGCCCAGGGCCTGAAATAGGGACACCGGACGTTCATGTTTCATGCCATTCATGGTGGTGTGAATGGGAATATTCAAGAGAGTGAAGGAGGGCAAATGCAAGCACAGGAAGAGAAAATGTTAGCCTACGTAACTCTCATGATTTGACATTCAGGTGTCTCTTACATTTATATTTACTTCCATTACCCAATGCAGAACTATAATAATATATTTCATTGGGGGTTTGTTTGATTTCCTCTGTGTTGGTATAAGAGGGAGTGCCTTTATTTGAATTAGCCAGAAAAGGGATTGTGGCCTATTATCTTGCTCTGTTATCTGAGCTAGGAATGTACAAGGAAGTTTCTTCTGCTAATGGCTGAACAGCTCTTCAGATAAAGCTCTCCATTGGATTCCCTGCAGCCCTAATTAATCAGCTGTTAAAACAGTGGTTGATAAAGACGGGCTTGCTTAAAGTTCGAATTGCCTGCAAATGGAGATAATAGGTTAGTCCCCTTTGGCAGAGAGATATGAGGAACGTAGAATGATTTGTTATCAAAGAGAACATGACACTCCGGTGAGAAATCTCTTTTGCTAAAGAGCCTGGCAAAGGAAGACAGAAACAAAACAAAAAAAAAGTGCCTCATTTTACTTTCAATAATGCAAGAAAAGTCATTCCTCTATTTTTGTTACAGGTGCAAACCAGAGGATAATTGTTACATGCCACAGTCGTCCAGTGATGACTGAATTACTGGCAGAGTTTTAGAAAAGCTAAAACTTCAGGATGAATTCATGCATCCACCACATTTTCAGAATCCAAGATTTGCTAGATTTTGAACTTGCTTAGAAATTTGGTTCATGGAATTCTCCTTTGTATGCCATTGGGTTACCAGAATTTGGGAAAAACAGAACCAGTGTTCATGGTAGCGTGGTGGGAGGTTCTGAGAGTTTCCCCCCAAAATTAACGTTTCCAAGGTCCACATGATACTGTAGCTGCACTTATTTCCATATTTTCCACACCTCAGTGCATATAGTGCATTATTTTTCTACTTGTAAAATAAAAATCAAGCCATTATTTACCCCATAGCACTTTTATATTCTCTCCCAATATTTCACTGCAAAAGGACATAACTATCAGTGATGAAAGAAATCTGCCTTTTGATCTAACTATGCCGTACTGACAAAATTGATAAGCTAGATAAGATGGAAAGGAAAAGAGATGACAGAAGAGACACATTAACAAATAGGATAACTTTTACTGAACATTATAATGGAAAGCTGCTGTATTCAAATACAAAATACTGCTTTACTCTATTATGAGAAAATGAAATAACCTGAAGAGGGGTCAAAAAAAGAGCAAAAAACAAAAGCAGCAGTAATTTTGCTTCAGCTCTATAATCGGTGACTAATCATTTTGAAGGCTGAAACATGAAGACTCAGTTCCACATGTTTGTTTTGATCCCTGGATTCAAAGTATCTGTGCATATAGGAAGACGTTGAAAAAGTGGGAAGCTATCTTAAAAAACAATGTGTTTATTCAGAACCAAAACTTCATATTTTGATTTCAAGTTTGACTTTTACAGATGGCCACTCAACCCAAGATGCACTGAGGTGTAGGTACAGCTAGGAGTATGAGAAGATTGCCCAGCTTTGATTAACTTTGTTCCCATGTCATTTCATCCTGATATCCTGCAAGCCAAACCCTCGGCTTTCGTGTTTGGTACCTTCCAACTATGATTTATGGCTCATCTTAGTTTTGGTTTTCGGAAACATGCAACTTTGAAAACTATGCTTTGAGGGTGGTTTGCCCCAAACAAACTTTAATCATCCTCATCCAGGCAGATTAAAAATAAAAAAATAAAAAAAGCACTGTGTGTTTTCCGAGGTGTTTTCTGACCTCATGAGAATTCCAAGTTATTGAGGATTAGCAGACACAATAGATTTAGGGTGAGATTTAAGGGCAGTATAGTGTTAGGCTTAGTGGGTGATGTATTTCCAAACCCTTTAAGAATTCTAGTAGCTCCCTAGAATGAGGCCAACTTGACGTCAACCATGATGTGTCACTTCTGCTTCTCAGCTTCATGCTTTGTGGGGAAAAAGCATGGGATTTATTTATTTTTTTCCTTCAAATACATTACATTAGCAGGGACTTTGTTCCTGAGCTTACATCATTGACTGGCTGGAACTTTGCTCATAACACCTCCAGTGAAAAATATCAGAAAATGTGTGCCTTGTACATTTATTGAGTACTAAAATGTCCTTCCAACCTTGATTGGTTTGAAGAGGACGAAAAGCTTTGTTAATGGAAAATGGTGTGTACCAAGAGGAACATGCAGCCCAGAGAAGATGAATGAAGGTATTTAAGGTGACGCAAGACTCTTGTTGTTTTTTCCAAAGAAACCCAAAAAATGTTTCTGAACTCCTTATATAACTCTAGAAGAGGAGCAGGGAGTGTTTGAGGACAGGAGAAGGCTAGGCTCGTTGTAGACCTAATAAACCATGGTTTATTGTGATGTTGAAATGTATCTTCTGTCTCCAACAACTTCTAGTCAGATGTCATCAGAGGTTCAAAGGCAGAGTATGAGGCAACCCTTTATCTACCTGTCAATCAGAGATGCTCTACTCATAGGGGTTCTGTTTGGTTTGCCAGCACAAATATTGATCAATAGGTCAATCTTCCTTGCATTCATCTAATGTCATACATATATATATATTGTACATTTAAATTAGGGTTTAGAAAAGAATGATGTAGAAGTTGGAAGCAGACCTGTCCAGGGCAGATTAATTGCATGCATCTTTTTACCATGCAAATAAGCAAACAAATGCAACACATCACTAGTTTAGAGTTCACTCTTGCTCATAAGTAGTCTTGGCCATTGTGTGTACAAAAATAGCCTACAAACTCAACAATCATGGTTATTTCACATTTATGAAGTGGCAGAGCTTCTCCTACCAGCCAGGACCACAGAAGCCATTATAAGGCAATAAACATGGCTACCCAATTCATAACTGTACAATTTGACTATGTCAGTATAGAACCAGGGATAGTTCAAGACAGTCAAAAGAAGGGTGAGATGTCTGAATTAGCCAAAGGAGTAAGGCAGTGGTTCCCAACCTTGGGTAACCCAGGTGTTCCTGAACTGCAATTCCTAGAAGCCTTCACCACCAGCTGTGCTTGCCAAGGTTTCTGGAAACTGCAGTCCACGAACACCTGGGTTACCCAATGAGTAGAATACCAAATTCACCTGACTTTATTAAAGAAGAGCAAGTTACAGCTATGTGGCAGTAACTGACTAGAAAATAATGACTTCAAACTAGAGATGGGGGTATTCGTATACGAATACAAATATCCCAGCACAGGTGGCATTAACGAGGGTCCAGCCCCATGGGGCCAGACAATCCACTCACCGATCCGCCGCAGACACGGACGGTGTGATTCTACCAATGGCTCCGCAGTGCACAATCCGCTCACCACTCTTCGACCTGGCAGCGAGGCTTGTCCTCCCACCTCCTGCCAGGAGTGGTGAGCGGATCGCATGCTGTGGAACCATTGGTAGAATTGCGCCGTCCGTGTCTATGGTGAATCAGTGAGTGGACCGTCCGGCCCCATGGGGCTGGACTCTCGTTAATGCCACCTGTGTGGGGATATTCGTATACGAATACCCCCATCTCTACTTCAAACTTTTAGAAATAGGTCCTAGCGAAGACAATATAATAACTTAGGAAGACAGTACGGAATTCTTCAGTAATATTTAGTTAGGGTTTTGGAATGGTCCCTGAAGCTTGCCCTATTAGGGTCTCTATAAGTCAGTTCTAACTTGATGGCACAGAACCACAGCAAACAACATTTACAACAGAAGGAGCTGGTGATTTAAAATGTATGAATGTGGAAGAAAGTAAAAGCAGATTGATCCATCCCAGATCTTATATGCTTTTCTCTTCAAAGTCTGGATTTTGAATCCCGATATTTTCAAACATGGCAGTGCCGAATTATGGTTGCCACCTTTTTTTCTGAAAGGCTTCTCAACCTTAACACTGATGTACCAGCAAGTACAAGACAGTTTTCTCCATGCTTCTAATAGCTCGTTGTACTTATTGTACTCAATGGATGCAGATAGCCAGAGGAGGGTTTGGCTCATTATTAAATAATTTACAAAAATAATCTTGATTTTCTTCATATTCAGGTTGGAATGAACTTTTCACTCACAGTATAAATTTACCCAAATAAATAAATACTTGTTGAGCAATACTGGTTTCTGTTTATGTTTCATTCCCTCACATCTACTTGGAGTGGAAATCACCACTGGCAGCCAGAAATGCACACACCTGGTGGCCAAATGCAACCTTAATTCGGAAACATTTTGTAGATGCGAAGAACAACTTTTTTCTTCATTAGTTTATTTTCATTATAGATCCTACTTTTCTTCAAATGAACTCAAGACAATGTACTTGGCTTGGCTCTGTTGCAGAGTTTTGACTTTTGGATTAAATTTCTCTACTGGCACAGCAGAAGTTCAGGGATTCACAGAGCAGAATAGCTTCAGGTTTTCCAAATTAGTCCACCCCTTTTCTCATTAACTAGCACTTACAGTCACAATAACTCACTGAGACATTAGTAGTAGAAAGAATCAAAACCATTTCTTTACTTACAGATCAACAGCAAACTGACAAACATACTGATTTTAGCAACAGACTTCAACAGACTCTACAAAGGAAAAAGCACTGAGCAGAGGTGGGATTCTCTTTGAAGTCAGAGGTAGGAGGGAATGATTAGTTAGTGCTGGATAGATTAACAGTGACCGCAGCCCGGAAGGATCCCTCCCAGCCAAACCTATTAAAGGCAGCATGAGAAGTTGCAAAAAAACTCCAACAGGCTCCTCCCCAGTTTATCCTCCTTACAACTACTATATGAATATCAACTAAGAGGATGCAACTGGCCCAAAGTCATCTAGTCAGCTTCATATGTGAGCAAAGATTTGAACCCAGGTCTCCTGGGCCCTCATCCAGCACCCTATCATTCTACCACACTGCTGAAGAATTCATAACAGAGCTCTTGTCTTCTGTATTGGCCTGTCTGCTATTTTAACTGTTCAACAATAATTTGCCAGATAATTGAGAGTCTGACAGGGAAAGTCTGCTTAGCCTTCTGTTGCTGATATAACAGATTGCTTTACATATTGACCAATATTACAGTGCGGAGGAACTGCCGAGTGCCTGAAGCTTACATTGGAAAGCACAAGTTGGCCACCTTCCCTTTGTTTCCCCCACCCAACATGCTTGAATAGCACATTTACTCTAATTGAAGCCAATGTTGCCTCACTCGATCTAGTTAATTAAACTTGTAATCAATATTAAGCCACTGAACAGCTTGTCTTGCTGCCTCCCACTTCGTCCTCTTGTTCTCGCTGCTGAATTCCAGGCTGCTGTTTTGACTGGTGGCAACCTTGGTTATTTCTTGGCAGCTCTTTAATTTTGTGCATGATTTAAGAAAAAAAACAAACCACAGAGAATATAGTTTAGCAAGTTTCTACTACATGATTACAGCACTGTTGTCAGTGAACCATGTTTTCTAGATTTACTAAACAGACTAGAGTGTATTCTTCAAATGTATCTATTTTCCTTGGATATGAGAGAATTTTGATGCACTCCTGGGTGAGGATTTATATGTGGGGTAGGCAAAACGCAGTCTGTGACCCTCTTGGAGCCCTTAAGCCTTTTGTGCACCCCTCTCCCAAGACAAATGGACAGAGAAATCGCCAGGGAGGTTCAAGGCCCCTCCTTCTCAAACTAAGGAGCTACGAGTATTTTGTTTCACTTCCTTCAGGATGAAGATCTAAAAGGAGCTTCAATTTGATTTTGATTAGAACTTACTAAAATTTGTAAAACTCAGAAATTGAAATGGACAATTTTGGCCATCTGCATACGAATGACCGTGTCTGAGAAGGACAGCATCTGGCTGGCAGGTGACGGATCATTCCTCCGAATTACACATATAGCAAACGTTTTTTTTAAATTATTATTATTATTATTATTATTATTATTATTATTATTATTATTATTATTATTATTATTATTATTATTATTATTATTATTAGCAGCTGTATGGTGGTTGATCTGCAAATCTGGACAACTCAGAAAAGCTTGGATGTGTGGTGAAGAATCAGTCACACCATTTATGAGCCGATTTGCATTCTTAGCACATCTTTGCTCATATTAATGGGAGATATTCATTTTTAGTGTACTGTTTTACTACTAGCTATTCAAAGCTTGGGCTTGGAATTGTTACTTTTTTGGAACACAACTCCCAGTAGCCCTCAATCAATATGGCCAGCGGCTTGGTGTTCCAGATGTTGCCGTCCAAATAAGTTGTTTCCAGGATCTGCTCATATTTACACTAGAGTCAGATCAAATATTTTTGGCTAACTGCTTCTTGGATTCATTTATGCCTCCTTCTTTTATCTTCACTAAAGTGATCCAGATAAATGGAACATGGACCTATTAATACATGAAACCATGGGCTGCGTGAGTATTTGTACGACAGCATTTGAGATAGAAGGATTATTTTCTTGCTTAGCTTCCCCCCCCCCCCCTTCCCTCTTGTACTTCTATTTTTCTGGCACTAATTACTCTTGGTATGATTAATGCTCTGCATACTGGTTAGTTTTGTTCCTCTGTTTTTGTGATAATGTTAATTAATCCAATTTAGAAAAGAAAAGCATTAAGTCTGATCCTGGCTGCTTCAATATCCGTTTCTGAAAGGTGGACAAAAGGTAACAGTGGGCCAATTAGGGATATGTTTGCTCAACATTCCTTATGGAAATTTAGCCCATGTGTTCGTATTGCAAGCAATGATTCAACAGATGTCTTTTCAATAAGAAAATTAATAACCTAGCTTTGCTTCTTCTTCTTTCTTTTTTTTTTTTTCAGGAGGCATAGGAAGAAATGGTGCCCTGACAACAGACTTTGCCTGTGGTTATTATTTTTGCGGAATGGCTTGGAGAGTCTATTTCATCATGTTCCTTAGCATCATAAAAAAGATCAAGAGGAAGTTGCACTGGAGGAACAACTATGCAAATGGAAAAGTGGGGCATGCAAATAGATGCAGGCTCCCTGTGTTCTGCGTGCCACTGATTTTTATGAATGAATTCTGTGAGCACAGACAGAGTTCTGACTCCTGTCCTCTGAAGATGCCGGCCACAGAGACTGGCGAAACGTTAGGAAGAACAACCTTCAGAACACGGCCAAACAGCCCAGAAAACCCACAACAACCATATTTTGTATCTACTGAAAAGATCGCTAAGAAGCAAAACCTGTCTTCCTTAAGAAACCCGGTTCATTAAGGAAAGGGAGGAGATTAAAATCATCTTAAAACCATCAGGTATTTAATTACATGAGAAAATTAGAGATGGTCACAAACTGTTGGTTGGACGGTTTGTGTTGGTTCATCTTTTGGTGCTTGCCAGCCATGCCGCCTCCAGTAGGCATCCACTCAGAGGTTTTGTGTGTGTGTGTGTGTGTGTGTGTGTTGCTATTGATCTGGTTGGTTGCTAGTATGTGTGCAGTAAAGAAAGCAGTTTACACGAGTCTAATTTCAAGCAACTGTAAGTAAAAAATTATTCTTTCTCCTACAAATGTCTCAGAGTGAGTTAGTGAGACTTTAAGTGCCAGTTAATGAGAAAGGGGTGGATTCTGGGGAACTTTTAGCTATTCTCCTTTGTGACTCTCTGGACTTCTACTGTGTAACAAAAGGAGAATTTTACCAGAAATTCAGAACTCTGCAACATATATTACATCTTACAGAGATCAAGAGGAGTCACTGAAAATAAGACAAACATCCCTTTGCCTGTCGTTCGAAGAGTCCACTCCTGGATTGTTTCAATGAACATGATGTCATGATGATGTCAGCTAAATAATCAGGCTGACCCTTCAAAGAAAAAGGGAAAAAAGTTCCTTTGTTCTGTAGTACATGGAATGCAGATTCTCCAGAATTTAAAGGTTTGGTTAGTGTCAAACCAAATCCATGAAATGCCTGTAGACCTGATTGCCTAATCTTAGCCCTCTGAGCAGGCTCATCCCTTGACGACGGGTGTCATTCAAGATTATCCTTTCACTCTGAATCCTTAGAAGAAACACCAGTTTGTTTAATGGAGACAGTTAATCTGACGGGAGCGCAAAGTCAAGTTTTGGCAAAGATCTGTGGTCGAAATCTCATGGAGAGCTGCCAAACAGCAGGAATATACCTATGCCTGTGGGTGGGTTGGTGGGCGGGGTGTGGAAAAATTGACATGACTCCTCCATATTCAGTGCCAAGGGAGCACACCTACTCTGGATTCATTCATGCCGCACGATACAAAATCAGGATATTTATAGATGAATTAAGCCTCGCTGATCATTCTGCCTCAAGGCGGTATGCTTCTTGCTGAAATGGATTGAATAACCTCTTTCACTGACTCCTGCATATGTGTGTGTGTGTGTGTATGTGTGTATGCTTACTATTAGGCTTGATGAACATTAAATTATACTAATGATTTTTGAAAAAAATGAGAACAATGCTAAACAGTGTATCGCTCATAGACTCCTGGGACGAGGTCACATGACGTTTATTGGCATCGCTGGCAGAGACCTGCCACTGCAGCCTCATGTTATGACGTGCCTCTGAAGTGTCTGGTCAGGTCTGCATTATCAACTGACAACCTGCTTAGCATGGATTTGGGGATTTTTTAAAAAAAAAATCTTGATGAAGCAACTTTTGGGAAAGGAAGTATATTTCAAAAAATGAAGTAGGATACTGCCCCCCCCCCCGACCTCTCACTTTATTAAAAGTTTTGACAGAAGAAAAACAAAGATGGCTTCAGTATTTTGAAAAGGCAAGCTGTTTGGGGGGGGGGGAACAGACCTGTAGTTGACCATACTTCTTCCCACTCAGTTTTTAGGCACTTAATGAAAGTCCCGTGCAGGTATTTTTAGAAGGGTTATTTTGAAAGCATGAGAAAGGAAAAACGTCTAGTCCCAACGAGCCTGTCAGCCTCCCCGTGTGAAGAAGGATAACCTGAAGAGAAAACGACCTGCTACATGTGGAACTTCTCTGAGCAATGAGGAAACCGGAAATTTTGGGCTGTCCAGTGGTATGGAGAGATCCCCATTGGAGCATGGCCTTCCTCTTCAGACAGCCCTTCTCTCATTGATATAGAGACAGGCAGAGGGTGGGGCTAAACGCTTATCGCTGCTCACACTTTCAATTTAACCCTTCTTTTAAATACCCGAGTAAGGCTTAACTTTCCAAACTATCCTATGCATGCTCATACAGGAAACATAACACATCTCTGTACAAACCCTGATGGAAGAGTTCAAACTCTATAACAATGGGAAGGAAATCTGAGATTAAAAAAACAAAAAAAAAAGCATAAGTGCGTTCACAGCGCCATTAAGGCTGTTGTCTATCTGTTTATCTTCTGAGCCTAAAATTAGCTATGTTATAGATCTTTATCCTTTAAGAAAAACTACCGTCCTTTTTTTTTTGCTCCTTTTTATAAAAAAGCAGAGTTGTTCACCAACCCTGTCTGAAAGAAAGTGTGTTCTGACTGCCATAGTTCACATGTGAAGCAGAAGGGAAGGATAAATCAGGTTAAATTACAAAGGCCCTGATCCACTTAGCTGAGCTTAAAGTTGCAAACTTGTACACACTTGCCTGGGAACAAATGCATGGAATGCACGGGAACTTCTTCTGCATACCCATTTAAGATGAATGGAACCTAAGTGTGTTTAGCACTCGTGTTTCATTTATTTCAGTGGGATTTAAAATAACCATTTGAGGTGCTCAGTAGAAGAGGGGGGAATCCTTTTATGAATCAAAGTGGAGAATATCTGTATACTACCTTCTTCTACAGGAAACGGAGAAGTAGGCCAAAGAAAGCATGGAAACCAAAATGGTGCACCATACATAAAAAAGGAATTTTTAAAAAAGTGAACAAATATATAAAATCCTTGGAAGTAGAATTTCATGACATAGTACAAAAAAATCCAATGCATAGTTGGTTAGTTTAATGCCAGGAATTTAAAGCCAGGAATGTCAGCTTAAAGCCAGGAACATAAGAACAGTGGTGAGAGACAGACTAATTAACCTAATTGTAACTCATTAAAAACCACAGTGCTGTTAATGAATGAATTGGCAGCTTGCTCCATTGTGCATAAAAACAATCTATTCTACCATCTTTATTAAGAACAGGAAACATGCTCTATGTGAATTCTTCTATGTTGTCTTCTAGGATTTCATGTCTACCATAGTAGGGCTCAGGTTCTCCAAAATGAAAAAATCGGGACAAGCAATTTAATGCTGCTAGTCCTCTAGATCTGCTTTGGGATTGTTTCCATCCCACCCTCTTAAAAAACACTCAAGATGACTTTAAATGGGCTAAATTCTACTATTGGTAACAACTAGAGGTAGACCCATTGAATGTATGGGATTTATATGTGTTGATTTTACATTCAGTAGTTAAGTCAATGGGTCTGCTCTGGTTAGTACTAGCAATTAGATTTAGGATACTGAATGAGTAGGACATGTTAAGTTTATGTTTATTAAGACCCATTGATTGATTGGGTCAGATGAACAATTGGTGTTAGTTAACACTCACAATTACCGTGTTTTCCCAAAAATAAGACAGGGTCTTATATTAATTTTTGCTCCAAAAAACACATTAGGGCTTATTTTCTGGGGATGTTTTATTTATTTATTTTTTCATGTACAACAATTTACATTTATTCAAATACAGCCATGTCATCTTCTGGTTGCTGCACAAGGGTGGAGGGCAGGGTTTCACTTAACTGGGGCTTATTTTTGGGGTAGGGCTTATATTACGAGCATCCTGAAAAATCATACTAGGGCTTATTTTCAGGGTAGGTCTTATTTTTCAGGGAAACAGGGTACATCAAACCCCATTTTTGAAAAACTAGATTGCTGATAAACATCAACACGGGGAGACAGCAGATGAAAACTGTCTAAAAATTAAAACTTGTTCACCCCACCCTGCCTCAACAACTCTTCTTTTTGAAAATTGAGTTGGGAGAAGAAAAAGACGGGGTGGGATAATGTGTAACGACAAGAGAAAAGTGCCGAAAATATTCAAGAGCAGAGGCCATACCTGGACAAAATCTGTCTGCTAGCAGGGACTTAGGGTGTCACTCCTGTTTTAAAACATCCTTAGTTCAGCTGCCACCACTGGAGTCAGGAGCATCTGAAGAATGCACCAAAAGCTGTGGGGTGTTGTCCACGAAAGCTTATGCCACATAACACTGATTAACCTTGAAGATGCCACAGACTCTTCATGCTTTTTGCTGCAACAGACACCTTCAAATTTTCCCCCTACCAGAAACAGGAGGGTCACATGGCCTCTTTTAGAGAAGACAGTCCTCCATTTTGAGGACAATAATTTTTTTAAAGGTGCCCACTATCCGAGGACCGCCCAGTCAAAGTCTAAGGTAAAATGAACCGTGAGGAGGGAGGTGAGAAACTGTGAAGTTGCTGATGCACCGTTGCCTGTACCTTGCCTGCAGACTTAAGTAGCACATGGCTCACCTGTTCACTCTTTTGGCTTGAGTGAGATCCATTATAACGTTGTTTAAATCTTTTTATAAGTACTTCTCCTTTTGCATCTGTACATATCAATCAAGATATGCAATTTTAGGCAAACTACTGTCCTTCTTTTATTCCTTTTCTGAAGAGGTGTTGAGTATTGGTGCAGTGATTAAATGGTTGGAGAGGTTTTGAGCTTCGTAGTGCAGTGGTTAAACTGTAGTACTGCAGCCAGAATTCTGCTCACGACTTGGGTTCAATCCCAGATAGCCAGCTTGAGGTTCACTCAGCCTTCCATCCTTCCTAGGTCAGTAAATTGAGTATCCAGCTTGCTGGTGGTGGTGGGGACAATGTGCAGCCTGCATAATTAAATTGTAAACTGCTTAAGCACTATGGGGTGGTATTTAAGCAGCATGCTTTGAGTGGCCTTCTTTACCAGAACAGAGAGCCTCACCTAGAATGACAACACAGAAGCAAGTTGCACAATGCAAAGGGACTTTCTGAATGATTACAAGCTCTTGCCAGTGCTGACTCAAATTGGGAAACTTTAAAGTTCAACACTGCATGTCTTCACGGTTTTGTGAAACAAGAAGCTGCATTTATTGGACTTCCCTTCTCTAGGTTCAAAGGTTGAGGCAAGGCCATGAGAACAAACCAAAAGGCCTGTCTAATCCGCATCCTCTTTCCCACAATGGACATTAAAAGTAGCACGTTAAAATTGTGAGGAAACTGCTTGACATCTTGTCAGGTCTCTTTAATTAGATGGGAGCTGAACAATCTATAAGAGAAGACTAGGATGACTGAAGAAGAGCTGGTTAAAGAAATGTCCATGAGGAGAAAGCTGAAAGCAAAACTGCTATTTCGGATACAAAAAGGACATGTTCAAGATTAAATGCCCCTCCCACCAGCTGTGTATTAGAACAGCTATAGTTAGTTTTGTTCTACTTCATCAGGACACCATCAATATAGATCAAACAGCTGCTGGCTCTGGATAAAATGTTTGGAGCCTTTGACACATATAACTATTAAGAAGCCTTAACTTTCCCAAGTTCTGGATACATTGCTTGCAAAATTTTCATGTTTAAGGTCTAGATTTGTTTTAGAGTAAATGAAAAGCTGAACCAAAAGGAAATCATCTGTTTCTACTTTAATTTATTCCACAGAAAATAAGAACAAGAAGAACGAATGGAGACAATTGTGATTCCCATCCCTAAGCTTTGGCTTGGAAGAAAATGCATTTCCAGGGAGCAGCTGATCATTCTGCCAGCTGATCATTCTGTTGTCATTTTTCTCTTCTATGATACCCTAGATATTGCCTCATTCTGAAATGGAAAATAGTATCACTCAAGAGGGAAAAGGAGGCCATCACGTGCACCCCAAAACTCACCCCAACAGAATGGCAACACCTTCTGTGCAGTAATGGTGCATTTGTTCCTGAATGCTTTAGAATTACAGAAGGTCAGGGACATTTCAGCAGGTGCTGGTGGCTGGGAGAGAATTGTAACTGAAGAATAGCCACTGAACTCAGCACTGCTGAGTCTGAACCCTCAGGCAAGAGCAAAACACATGTTGAAAAGAATATATATATATTATGTCACTACAAATGTTGTCCCAATCAATAAAAAACAAAACATAGGTGATGCATGCTTATGGATGCATGCATGCATGCATGAGCGTTAGATCCTGCATTTTCCTGAAAAATGAGATTCGAGTCATAGTAAGAATACAATTAGAATGCAAGAAAACTGGTAAAAACAGAGTTAGTTTGAAAAGACAAATGTGAGGCAACACCATTTTAGAACATAACATGAAGAGTAGTAGAGTAACCAATGGGTAACAAGTTGCATACTCAGCAATCAGTGGTTAAAAGTTCAGACAAACAATCAGACCCTTTACCTGCCAGCAGCAGAACTCTGGGGAGGCGATGTAACCCTATAAGGCAACTGGTTTAGCCCAGTGGATGGGGAATTCTAAGGAAAGCATCTGTCCTCTTGGGCTTTGGTTTAGAAAGAATGCTGAAAAATGTTTCGAACTGATAAAGAGCAGAAAGAGTATCCTGATCAGCTTATTAAGGAAAATGAAAGAGGAAAGTGCCAAAGCAGGACTGCAGTTGAATATCAAGAAGACTAAAATCATGGCTATAGAGGAAATACACAACTTTAACATTGAAAAATTAAGACGTTGAAAGAGGTAGAGAGTTTGTAATCCTTGGTTCAATCACCAATACAAAGGGAGACTGCAGTCAAGAAATCAGAAGAAGTAAGACTTGGAAGGTAAATGGAAGGGCATCAATAAATGAACTAGAAAAGATCAAGTGTAAGGATGTGTCACTGGAAATGAAGGCCAAGATCATCCACCCTATCACATTTCCAGTCACCATGTACGAGTGTGACAGTTAAGAAAACTGAGAGGAGAAAAATTGATTCATTCGAAATGTGGTACCGGAGGAGAGCTTTGTAGATACCCTGAACTGCCAGAAAGACAAAACATGTGGATCCTAGATCAAATCAAGCCTGAATTATCTCTGGAGACAAAAAATGTTGAAGCTGAGGCTGGCCTACTTTGGGTACATCATGAGGAGGCAGGATTTTCTGGAAAAAAACAATAATGCTGGGAAAGATGGAAGGCAGCAGGACAAGTAGATGACCAATAATACGAGATGGGCTGACTCCCTAAAGGAAGCCACAGACTTGAGTCTACAGGAGCAGAGCTGTTGAGGACAGAACATTTTGGAGAACACTCATTCATAGGGTCCCATAAATTGGAAGCAACTTGATAGCACATAACAAGAACAACAATCATTTTGAGTTAGGAAATGGTCTTCAATTTATGGCCAGACAGTTTTATTGACCAACTATCCTTCCATGAGCAAAATTGCTTATGTCTGGTGGCAAACTGCTACACATTAACGAGATGCTGGTTGCATTAATGAATAGCAGTGGGATTCTTGCCAGTGTACAATAATAAATTGTATATCCTGTTTGTATTCTAGGGTTTAAATTTGTATTGTTCCTGCTATTGGGTTCCCTGTATGCAAGATGTAGGTAGCCAAGGTTATGGAGATAATATCAATTTGAATCCTGGAATGTGGTCATACAGAGACTTTGTGGGACATGGTTCGAATCCTCTCCTGCAAGACAGCCTTTCTGACATGGACTCATATGAAGTATCCAGCATGAGATATGTTTAAATTATTGTGAACTTATGATCTTTTTCAAAATGCAAACATTTATAATTGTGTTTGCAATTCCCATTTTAAAATTATCCCCACAGAACCCCAAAGACTGGTAAAACCACCTAAATTCCCACTTTGGTAAGAAGTTCCAGAGTCTTGGAGCAGCTATTGGGAAAGCCATTTCCTTGTCACATAAATGGTTACTAGGGCAGAGTTAAGAAGTGTAGAAGATGATGTGAAAAAATCTGAAACAGGAGGGCTGAACGCAAGATGATGGTGAGCCTCTACTAATTTTAGACAATGGAGAGCTGGGTGGGCCATTGACCTCATTTAACATACAGTGGTTTTGTACAAAAGGGACGTGGTGGCGCTGCGGGTTAAACCGCAGAAGCCTCTGTGCTGCAAGGTCAGAAGACCAGCAGTTGTAAGATCGAATCCACGCAACGGAGTGAGCTCCCGTCGCTTGTCCCAGGTCCTGCCAACCTAGCCGTTCGAAAGCATGTAAAAATGCGAGTAGATAAATAGGTACCACCTCGGTGGGAAGGTAACGGCATTCCGTGTCTAGTCGCACTGGCCACGTGACCACGGAAACTGTCTTCGGACAAAATGCTGGCTCTACGGCTTGGAGACGGGGATGAGCACCGCGCCCTAGAGTCGGACACGACTGGACTAAATGTCAAGGGGAACCTTTACCTTTACCTAGTTTTGTACAGTCTTGATCAAGGCAGCTGATTCAGTCTGACCAATAGACAGCATGGAGCTCAGAGAGGAAAACCAAGAGATGGAGAACAGACAGCAGAAAGAGTATAAATGCAAGAGGAGCTGATACCTTCATTAGACCACTAAAAAAATATATCATACAAACAGCAGACAGCTAGCTTTCAACAATAATTCATCTTCCTCAGGCTGAGCACCAAGATCTTGTGGGTCGCTCAGAAAGCTATATATTAGAGTCCCAGAGTTTAGCAGAAGGCTTTGAAGAACAAGCCCAGCTCTTAAGGCACATGTAAGAGGAGATACCAACCGGGGGGTGGGGGTGGGGGAGAGCTTTGAACGTGTCCCATTCCATTGCTCCAGCAAATATAAATATCCTCTCATTAGCAAATGACATGTTGAAAGCGGCGCTCTTGTCTTGGGCAGGGAAGGTGCCCTGGGCTCTTCTGCTTCGTTTTGTTTTCCTAAGCATTCATTAACGTTGAGAAATAGAGTTGGCTAGTACTGCTGGGTAACCCCATGAACTAATGAAGTAAACATTTACCACCACTGAGACATGGAAGTGGGCCAGCCCTCCCCAGCATACACCTGCAGAAACCTGTGATTCACCTCTGAATCATGCAACAAATCTTTGCCGGGTAAAGCCAACAGCAACCCTGAGAACTAACTGTGCTGCCAGCTCCTTCTTTTTCCTCTTGGAATAGGGACACAAACCCAGCGACGCAGATGGCTCTGAAGTTTGCAGAGAGAGAGAGAGAGAGAAGGAAGGGAGTGAATGGGGAATTCATGTAGCATGCTGCTAAGAAAACGAATTAAGCAAGGTATTACTTGTTTTACAGGCTTAAGTCTGATTAGACAATAAAAATATATTGCTACATTGGTTGTGGGCTTTTCTTCTTCTTCTTTTTTTCCGTAGAAGCAAAGATCAAAGCCTTCTGGGTAAAGGATGATTAGATAAAATAAAGTTTTATCCTAACCAGGAAAATAAATACATAAGCCCTGGCTTATTAATTTTTAAAAAAAGTATAATTGTTGAGGATCCACCAACCATGAGTAATCACAGGCACAAATGCCAAGTTTTTGTGAACAACGTGTGCGATTTTCTTACATGCAGACCAGAATGCAAGCAAATATTAACCACTAAAACCTCCTCTTTTATGAGAGAGAGAGAAAGGAGGGGAGGAGGCAAGGAGGGGAGGGCGCATGCGTGCTGTCCATCGAGTCAATTCTGACTCATGGCGACCACATCTGGGGTTTCCCGGGTAGAGAGTACTCAGAAGTGGTTTCCCATTCCCCTCTTCTGAGGGTGCCCTGGGACTGTACAGCTTGTCCAAGGCCACACAGGCTGGCTCTTCTTGCAGGAGGCACACTGGGGAATCGAACTCCCAACCTCTGGCTCTGCAGCCAGATACCTAAACCACCTAAGCTACCAAGGTGCCCACCCTGAAACATTCTCCTCCTGATATTGAAAAGCAACCCTTTGGAGGAGGGAGTCCATGCGTCCAACAGTCCTCCAATTGTAAGGTGCTCTTTATTTGAAAGGTTGCCTGATGCTCAATTTAAAGAACAATTATAACGGAGAGCAGAGGCCATGAATTTCCTCCTTACAATTAGCACCAGGCAGCAGTCTGAGCGGTGGCGGAAGTGGATTTTGATTCATGATCGCTCACACCAAATCAAGCCTGTTAGTCTTTAAGGTGTCTCTCTCAACATGTCCTCCTTGGTTTTTTCCCCACCTTTACCTTTTTCAATATGCTGAGACAGACTAACACGGGTTCCTCAGGGGAAACTGAGAAGGCATGCAGATCACCTGGTCACGGTGTTCCTTGTGATGGTATGTGCTGTATTTCTTCTATTTTGAAACCTAAAAATTACCATGTACAGATTTCATGCGAATCTATGTCCTCCTTTTTTTTTTAAAAGAGACAATGGCCAGTATCCTGTGATCCACTTGAGCAACAGGAGTGACGTCACCTGCAGCACCAGATTGCCCTGATTAAAGAGTTCCTTTTTCACTTTGGGTGATTGCCACCAGTCTGTATCCTTCGGTTGTTGTGCACCCCCTGAAATCAAAAAGATAACTCTTCAATTAGCTGCAATCTGCCCTTGGGGGTGACATGGCAGAGCTACGCGACAGGAAAATGGCCAATGTGTTTCTTCTTTGGGAGCCACATTCTTTCGAAGGGTTGCTTTCTTTCTTTTTGCAAGCCGTATGGAGCTTTATTCAGGTGTTCGTTGTTGTGAACATGCTTAGAGGGAAGCCCTTCACCCTTCCTTGTGTTCTTCATGGTTTCAGTCTTGGGTCTGAAGACAAGAAGCATCCTGCTTTCCATGTGAGCAAGAACACAGATTTTTCTAGGGTTTCTACTCATATGTAGAGCCTATATGCGAGGAGGAACATGTCTTCTTCAGACTTGGCATTGAAATTGTGAGGAACGTGATTAAGAAGGAACTGGGGTGAGATATTCACAGGGCCAGCATTTATACCACTTAATTCTTACGAGCATTTTCCTAGTTTTTAGCCAGCATGTTTGAATTCCTGAACCGGTGCTCCAGCTGGCCAGCCCAAGTAGCAAAGTGTTCTTGGCTAGTAGAGTTTATCACCTTGCAGTTCTGGCTGTTGGTCTCAGGTATGTTTGTAGTGCCCTTCTCAATCCCTACCATTTGCAGAGATCTCTTGCTCCAGAGCCAGAGTGAGCTCAAGCCCTGATCCACAAGTCAGAACTCCGTTTTGTGCCAGTGACTTGTGTCAGTAGGTTTTATATAGGCTAGGAACAGAGTTTTGTTATAATTAGGTAGTTCAAATACTTGAAAGGTAATTCAAATATTTGAAAGGTAGTCATACAGAGGAGGGACAGGATCTGTTCCCAATCATTCTAGATTACAGGACACATAGTAATGGACTCAGGCTACAAAAAGCCAGATTTCAGTTGAATATCAGAAAAACTTCTTAACTGTTAGAGCAGTACGACAATGGAACCAATTACCTCAGGAGGTGGTGAGCGCTCCAACGCTGGAGGCATTCAAGAGAAAACTGGACAACCATCTGTCAGATAAACTTTGATTTGGATTCCTGCACTAAGCAGGGGGTTGGACTCGATGGCCTTCCAGGCCCCTTCCAACTCCATTATTCTATGATTCTGTGATTCTATGAAAATTATGTTTTTGGACTACAGCTCCCAAAATTCCTTAGCTGAAATGGCCACTGGCCACACTAGCTTGAGGATTCTGGCACCTGTAGTCCAAAACATTGTGACTTTTCCAAGCTTTGCCAAAGACAGAATAAAAATTGCTTGTTCCAATGGAAGCTGCCCCTCTCCCTCTTGCAAACAGGCAAGAGAAAGGAGCAAAATGCTCAAGTCACTCACACACACACACTGACACTCAGCAAAAAAGCACCAAGCTCTCGGTCTGGATCACACCATCTGCAGCTGTTATTTACTCTTTTTAAAAAATGCAATCAATAATTATCTGAATGGTGTCACATCTCATTTGACCCCGAGGGCTAGGTTCTGCTGATTGACTGTGACATAATGACTCCAGACAATGGGTCACCTTCTGCAGTGGGCAGCACATGACTCAGTCATTGTGTCACTAGCTGGTGATTTTGAGAGATGCACCCCTTACAGCAGAGAGAGCTGTGATTCATGGAACCTTTCCTACATCTACAATTCATGAGACACTGTCGTCAGCCTGAGAGAGTTCCTACAGATTGCATAGAAAGATGATGGCACAAGATGACGTATGGATGGCTGCTAACATGACGACAAAGGAAGAAGAAATGCATCAACCCCAAAAGAGGGCAAATGAGAGCACAAATGTGCATCACATTTACATGCACTACTTTATATGTTGTTGTTGTCGTTGTCATTGTTATGTGCCGTCGAGTCATCTCTGACTTAAGGCGACCCTATGAATGAGTAACCTCCAAAATGTCCTGTCCTCAACAGATCTTGCAAACGCCTACCTGTGGTTTCCTTTAGGGAGTCAATCCATCTCGTATTTGGCCTTCCTCTCTACTTTCTTCCTACAACTTTTCCTAGCATTATTGTCTTTTCCATCTTCTCATCATGTGCCCTAGTTTCAGTGTGATCAGCATGATAGCTTCAGTTTTGTCATTTTAACCTCCAGAGACAGTTCAGGCTTGATTTGCTCTAAGGACACACTTGCTCATCCCTTCTGGCAGCCCAGGGTGTCTGCAAAGCTCTCATACGGAAACATATTTCAAACAAATCAATTTTCCCCCCGTCAGCCGTCTTAACTGTCCAGCTTTCACACCCATACATAGTGATCAGGAACACAAGAGTGTGAATAATTTTGGTCTTGGTCTCCATTGACACATCCTTACATTTGATTATCCTTTCTAATTCCTTCATTGCTGCCCTTCAGAGTCTCTATTTCTTGGCTGTAGTCTCCATTTGGATGGATGATTGAAACAGGGTATATAAAATCTTTCACTATTTCAGTTTCTTCACTGTCAACATTAAAGTTATGTAGTTCTTCTGTAAGCATGATTAATAGTATTCAACTGCACTGCTGCTTTGGTACGTTCTTTCACTTTTCTTTCACTTCTTTCACTTCTCCTTTCACTTTTCACATATTTCAAATGGATCAATTTTTTTTCCTGTCAGCTTTCTTCACTGTCCAGCTTTCACACCCATACATAGTATTTGGCAATACAACAGTGTAGATCAGTGGTTCCCAACCTTGGGTCCTCAGATGTTCTTCGACTACAACTCCCAGAAATCCTGGCCATCACAGCAAGTGGTGAAGGCTTCTGGGAGTTTTAGTCCAAGAACATCTGAGGATCCAAAGTTGTAAACCACTGGTAGAGATTATTTTGGCCTCAATCTTCAGATACACATCCTTATGTCTTCTTGAATGTGCACCTTAATGTGGTGAGGGGGTTCGAGTGGTGAGGGGGTTCGAATGTGCACCTTAATGTGGTGAGGGGGTTCAAATGTGCACCTTAATGTGGTGAGGGGGTTCGAGATAAAATAAAGTTTTAGCCTAACCAGGAAAATAAATACATAAGCCCTGGCTATTAATTTTTTAAAAAAGTATAATTGTTGAGGATCCACCAACCATGAGTAATCACAGGCACAAATGCCAAGTTTTTGTGAACAACGTGTGCGATTTTCTTACATGCAGACCAGAATGCAAGCAAATATTAACCACTAAAACCTCCTCTTTTATGAGAGAGAGAGAAAGGAGGGGAGGAGGCAAGGAGGGGAGGGCGCATGCGTGCTGTCCATCGAGTCAATTCTGACTCATGGCGACCACATCTGGGGTTTCCCGGGTAGAGAGTACTCAGAAGTGGTTTCCCATTCCCCTCTTCTCTGGGTCAGAGAAGCCAAGAGCAATGCCATCAGGAGACTAGACCCTATTATGAGCCTGAATTCCTAGCAGTGCCACCAAGGAGGAATGGTCACAGCTGAGACACCAGACTAAGAGGCATCCACCCTCTTCAGAAATAACAGCTGCATCAGCAAAAGAGAATGGATAGTTTCAATGGTGATGAGGCAAGACATTGACGGGAGGCAGCTACTGGGCAGCAGCAGTAACTGGTGGATGATCTTTCACAGACAATGTCAAAGATGGCAATGGTAAACTTCTGCTGAAAATTTATTACCTTGAAAATCCTATTATGAGACTTTATAGAGAGAGATGCAGATGTTGAATTAATTATGACCATTTATATTACACAACATCTCACCCTCTTAGGGAAGAATGTGATCAGTGAATCTGTGTATCTGCTTATTCTGTGGTCTGGGTGCTAACTGTGGATAGCCAGTTTGTAGCCATTGCTCTTTCTTCAGCTGCATCTTTATCTTAAACTAGAGTTGGACCATGCAGGATTCTGAGTGAGAGACACCTTCACATAGAGAAGCACCCTGTGTAAATTAGGACACTTAATCATTAAGATCAAAACGCTATTAATTAACTAATTATCTCTTCATTGTAATTAATATTATAATATAGTCTTAGAACTGCAGAGCTAGAAGGGACCCTATGGATCACTGAGTCCAGCCCCTGTCAAGGAGGCATAGTGGGGAATCGAACTCCTAAACCACTGAGTTAATTGGATGAATATATAAAGCACTGTCATTCTTTTGGAGGAGACTGTATTTCCCATATTGCTGACATAACAGACGGAAGCGTTCTTGTGCTACGTATTTCAAATTTTGATATGTTAAAAATTGGGTTTTATTGCTCCGCAGAATTAGAAAATAGTAACAAGAACAAATACCCTCAATTAATTAAGGAATTAAGGCTGCCATTTTTTAGAGTAATAAGTGCACTGATGTTTCTACAAAGCTGCCCTAAGAGGAAATGCTGGACCACATAGGTGTGTTCTTATGGAAGAAACCTGCAAGGATGCAGAAGAATGAGTGCTGTGATTGTTAAGAAAAGAGAATCTTCATAGGGTTTCATGTTAGGGGGAAAAAACATTTCATTTTCTTTCCTTCTCCTTTTGGGTTTTTCTTTTTTTGGGGGGGATGGGGGAGCATGCATCACACAGGTGCCCCCAGGTTTTTTAGGTTGCAAAGTTTTAAAACTCAAACACACATTTACACCTACCTTAATTCAAGAAACTAATGTCTTTCCCTTAATGAATCGACTACCAAATTCTGCAGCACACAATTAACCTGCAAATAGGCATGGACTTGCATATATACAAAGCTGGCCCTACTGTTAGGCAGAGTGAGACAGCTGCCTCACTCTAGTTCTGTCATATCTTTTCTGCCAGGAATAGGGAAGGTACTTGTATGAGTTTCTGGCTTATGTACCTAAACAAATTATTCAGGCATTGCATACCTTGGCTTGGACTTTGCTGTTCTGCCTCAGGCACCAATCTATCTTGGGCCGTTGTGCACAAGCATGCCACTGCAGAAAGGACTTTGATGACAATGCATATCTGGCACATGTTATAGATCAGAAGAACACCGCTACCCTTAACCTCTCACATTTCCACCACACCTACCACACATATTAATTCAGGGCTCAAAAAATCTGCCTTTTGGACAATTCCCAGAATCTCCAAGGTAGGGATTGTTAATACTACATTTACTCATTTTTGTATACGTTGCATTTGGAGAGTTATTTGGTTATATTCTTTTATCAGATTTGAAATAAGATGTATTAAAACAATGAAATAATAAGAATGGCTTCTCTCTCTCTCTCTCTCTCTCTCTCTCTCTCTGTGTGTGTGTGTGTGTGTGTACTGGAGGAGGGCAATTAAAAAGGATGCACACCTTTAAAAAGTCTTCTATAACAGAGCATTTGTCTGTAGTTTTTGATATGCAGGAAATTAAACAGAAGACAAAAAGAATGTTTATCTATAGACTTGATTAATTAGAACAGAATTGCAGATATTATTATCTAAAAGAAACTTAAAGTTAGCCATTTAAAGAAGTTAAATTACAGCCATTGTGCTTAAATTACATTGACTCCAATGAATTACACAATTTAGGGGGGAAGTGAGTATAGATATTTCGTATTTTGTGTGATCTTTTCTTAAGATTTGGCGCTGCGTCTAGGATTTCTTTTGTCGTAGTAAAGACAATGATCCATTGTATACTTCTGTTACTAATGATTCTGTAAAGATTGTCCGCTCTAAAAGATAATTAGAAAGGGTGAAACTTAATTCCATTAAACAGAACTCATTTGGGACGAAATGAAATTTTGTGGCAAAAGGGTGGGCTTGCTTTGAAGCCTTTTCTTTTTAAGGCTTTTACAGAGATGGGATGAGTAAGATTTTAAAGCTCTCTATCCCCACTCTCCTTAATATGCGCAGTAGCCTTTAAGAAGCATCTGAACCAAATTCTATTCTCACTACTATCAGAATACATCTATGGAAGAGTCATCCTACCCCTTTTCAAAAAATGAACATTGTATTTACCTCAAAAATCTAAAACCTCACAGGTTTTAAAAGCCCCACATATTCTCTCTCTCTCTCTCTCTCTCTTCTCTCTCTCTCTCTCTCTCTGTGTGTGTGTGTGTGTGTGTGTGTGTGTGTTTCCGTCTGTCCCCACCAAATGCACCTGTGAAGGCAGCGGTACTGAGAGAAAGGCCTTTCCTGATTATCTTAACAAGCACACATAGCAAGGAGGACAGGATGAATCATTAATCCCAAAGAATGATAGGTCACAAAAAAACAAACAACCCTTCCAGTGCTTTTACTTGTTCATGTAGAAATGTGGTTGCGGGAAGGTGGCCTTACAAAAGTCCAGGATTCCACAAGCTACTTGTAAAATTTAGAGGGCAACCCCTGACACCTTCTGGATTAATAATAATAATAATAATAATAATAATAATAATAATAATAATAATAATAATAATAATAATAATAATAATAATAATAATAATAATAATAATAATAATAATGGTAAAACAAGTGTGGGGACCAAAGGGGTAGTGACATTGTCTCCCATGGAAGACACAAGGGGCCATTTTTTCCCCTTCCCTTTATTTTTTTGGGGGTAGGGTGTCAGGGACGCATGGGTTTGGGGTACTGAGGGTCATACTGGAGGTCACACAGGGCCACGTGCTGCCTGCATTGGACAATTTGTCCATTCCTGCAACAAATGTACTCTTTTGATTTTTTAAAAAACTGTGCATTTTATAGAAATGCATAAAAACCACTCGTGAGAAGGTCTAAATCCTCTCTAGGATCGCACCCTCAAAAACCTCCCAGCTTGTGGAAGCTTGTGGCATGGAGAAGTAGTCTGAGGTTTTCTATTTACCCTGTGAGGGTGAATCAAGTCAGGACTTAAGTTCGTACAGTATCATAAACCCAGCACTTGCACTACAGATCTTTGATTAAACAAATGCAAGTAGGATCAAAGTGTAAACTGATAAAATGAATTCAAATACTCTGAACATGTGTCAAGAAAGGAGCCTCAAATTATAATTAAACATATATTGAAAAACATCAGTAGGGACGTATGAAATGCCACATGGCAGAAAATGAAGTGCAAAGCTTAGAGCAAGGCAAAAATGTAGAGCACAGGGGGTGAATTCAATTTATATTGTTACAAATGGAGAAATCTGTCAGTTTTACTTGTTCAGAAGGGCTAATGTAAAATATTTTGCTGGGTGAGGCACATACTGCCCCACCCACCAATCTATCACAGAATGCACGGTAACCAAGGCCAGCCAACGTCTTTTTTATACCCACGACATAAATTTCCAGATAAAACCGAAGATGCAACAATTGACATGCAACATGTTGAGAAGTCGGTCAGAGGGAGGGGGGGTGACCCAATGTCAGCATCACAAACAAAGCTGAATGCACAGGGTCTCAATGCTAAACATTTGAGCCCTAAGCACAAGTTGGACCTTCCCACTGTCAACTTTTGCAGGAAAAAAAAATCAAACCATGAATTCATGAGTGTTCCTTAGCTTGCAATCTGAGGGACAGTTCTTTCAACTAAAAACCCACAGATATCAGTAAGATTGGCAAACTGAACTATTTTAGCACTGGAATGGTATCTGCTGACAGCCATTCATAGAGCTTTTTTTTTTTTAAAGAAAAAACCAAACAACTCTCTATCTTTAAATCTTCACTGCATCATGAAAGGCAAGGAACTTAATTAAAAATACCTACAAGAAACAGCTTTTATTTGTAAGAAACCAAATTTGTTAGTGGTGAAACGGGTCAATTTTCTAATCAGTCAGGATGAAATTCACCCGCCATCAATTAAAATTTACTTGTAAAGTAGGGACGGGGGGGGGCACAGGGTAGTGTCCTCCTTGGCGACAAGTCTTTATCATTTAATTTGTTGAGAGTTTAAAATTACAGTAATTGTCCTGAAATCACTGACACTATTTGACACGGCAACAACGGAGAAGTGGAAATGAGTGACAATCGCACAAAAGACTTTTGTTACCTTTGTTTGTCTGAATGAATCTCAACAAGCATTGTGGAGATTCAAATTTTTATAGCATATTTAAATTGTCACTAGATGGTCAAACCTATTGACTTTAAGCTGCATTTCACTGACAATGAAAAACAGTGATATCAGATGCTAAGTGGCATGGCTCATCAACAATCCAAACGCAAAATTATAACCTCCAGATATGAACCTGCAGTAAACAAATGGGATTACCCCAAGTTTAAAGCACATTTTCCTTCTTCAAATATCATGGCTTTACACGACAACAGTCTTTCTTCCTTTCCTCCCTCCACCTCCAACACAAAATAATCCATATAATGTTTCAAATGCTGCAGACCTGCCTGGCAATGAAAGAGGCAATGATGGCATTAAATATAAGATTGGAAAAGAGGTAATTATATGAAAATTGAATGTAGGCTGCCAAGTTCCTAACGGACGGAGCAAGTGGGTTTGACTAGCATAAGATCAGTCTCTTTGCAGAGAAATACATACGTATAGAGGACATCCTTCTGTCCTGTACGCATACTTCCATCAATTCCTTGTGCAAGACGCAAGCAGATATAAAAGCCTCGCTGGCTTGCCTGTCCAAGAGCTTAGGAATCTAGATACATTTTTATCTATAAAAGAGGAAGGGGAGGAAGCCACTGATCTGCATAATATTGAAAGCTTGGAAAGGACACCCTAAAATTAATTCATTAACATTAAATTCATTACTTTTTCATTGGAAGAAGCCATGGTGTGTGCCGCCGCCACCACCTCATGTAGGGGCAGGGTGCTTGGGGAGTGGGTACAAAGAAAGGAAGGGGGCCAGCCACTCCTTGTTCGGACAGTCCTTTGGGGGGCAGAGTTGCCTCCACTACCCCACCCCCCGCTGACAGTTCAGTCTCTACCTAAGCCCAAGTTACTGTCACTGGGATTGGGGTACCCAAAGTCTGTGGGTGGCATTGGGGCTTTAACACAGTTCCGAGTCACCCTACACCCCTCAAGGACAGCTTATCCTGCTGGCTGTTTGTTAGTGTCCACATTTCCCCAGCCTCTCCTGAAGGCATGACTGCTGTTCCTTTTGACTCTTGCATCTCCATCCCCTTTGCTGGATGGGGGTGGAGGCTGGGTGTCCTGTTGGATGCCGAAGCTCCGCAAGATGGAGGAGTGAGGAGGTGATTCCGGTGGACTAAAGATGGGTGCTCTTCCCTCGTGCCCTCTTCCTGTGGGTATGGAGACCTTCACTAGAACCCCCAGTCCAGGGATGCTCTGTGCACATGTAGTCTATGTCACCTGACAGACAAAAATATGGAGTCCAACTCTTCAGCTGTCTTGCCTCTCTTCTTCCTCTGACCTGATTGTTTCAGTGGAATCAATCTCCATGCTTCCTTCCTTCCCTCCCTCCCTCCTCCTCCTCCTTTATCCCTTCTAGCTAGCCTCAGCCCCTGTTTTCTGCTCATCTCCCTCTGGGGCCCATCACCCTGTATCTGCACTCACCTGAGGCCCAGGTGCTGCAACTCCCAATGGACTCTCCGGAGGGTGCAGGGTGAGGACAGAGGGCCCCCTAGAGGTGCAAATCGTGACCTTCTTACACGAATGTTTTTAAAATAATGTTTTGAAAGTAATAGTAATTAATTTTCTACTTGTTGAAATATTAATAATGCTATACCCATGAGTTCACAATCTTCTTCTCAAGAGAAGATACCAATACACAACTTCCCCTTGAGAACTAACTCTATCATTTCCAAATAGTCTTCTTTAACAGGACACAACAGAACTTTGGCTGAAAGTGTAGTCTTTATAAAGAACAGCTCAGTTTTCGCCATCCTTAGTATTCTGCAGACTATACAGGACATGGAAACCAATCCCTAGTGCACCAACCACCTCCATGGAACAACGAAGAGGAGACATCTTATGTTTTTAAATTCAAATAGATTTATTGTCATTGTAGGTATATACATAATATATATGGATATACTATGCATATACTTTCAGAAGGTTTTCCTTCTGAAGCCATAACCTCCCCACAACCCCAACCCCAACCCTCTCCTCTCCCTAGAACAGCTAAAACAGGTACTCCAGTGTCTACAGAGGAAGACATTGCAGAGGAACCATGAAAACCATTGCAGCTTCCTTGCCCCTACACTTCGTGATTTTGCTCCAAATGAAAACTTTAAAAACATTTCTCAAACCAAATCATCCATAGCAGACAGGAAACCAGTGTTTTCATTGTTGTGAATGTCCCATGGAAATATTAGGGATTATAGGATTGGTTGCTGTGGCCTGTATAGATTGTGGGACAGTAAAGCTGGAGAGAACTAAGCCATTAGAGGGGGAGGAGTTAAGACTGTGTTGTTGTTGTTTAGTCGTTAAGTCATGTCCAACTCTTCATGGCCCCATGGACCAGAGCACGCCAGGCCCTCCTGTCTTCCACTGCCTCCTGGAGTTTGATCAAATTCATGTTGGTAGCTTCGATGACACTGTCCAACCATCTCGTCCTCTGTCGTCCCCTTCTCCTCTTGCCTTCACACTTTCCCAACATCAGGGTCTTTTCCAGGGAGTCTTCTCTTCTCCTGAGATGGCCAAAGTATTGGAGCCTCAGCTTCAGGATCTGTCCTTCCAGTGAGCACTCTGGGTTGATTTCCTTCAAAATGGATAGGTTTGTTCTCGTTGCAGTCCAGGGGACTCTCAAGAGTCTCCTCCAGCACCACAATTCAAAAGCATCAATTCTTCGCCGGTCAGCCTTCTTTATGGTCCAGCTCTCACTTCCATACATCGCTGCTGGAAAAACCATAGCTTTGACTATGCGGACCTATGTCGGCAAGGTGATGTCTCTGCTTTTTAAGATGCTGTCTAGGTTTGTCATCACTTTCCTCCCAAGAAGTAGGTGTCTTTTAATTTCATGGCTGCTCTCACCATCTGCAGTGATCATGGAGCCCAAGAAGGTAAAATCTGTCACTGCCTCCATATCTTCCCCTTCTGTTTGCATGGAGGTGATGGGACCAGTGGCCATGATCTTAGTTTTTTTGATGTTGAGCTTCAGACCATTTTTTGCACTCTCCTCTTTCACCCTCATTAAGAGGTTCTTTAATTCCTCCTCACTTTCTGCCATCAGAGTGGTATCATCTGCATATCTGAGGTTGTTGATATTTCTTCTGGCAATCTTAATTCCGGCTTGGGATTCCTCCAGTCCAGCCTTTCGCATGATGTATTCTGCATATAAGTTAAATAAGCAGGGAGACAATATACAGCCTTGTCGTACTCCTTTCCCAATTTTGAACCAATCAGTTGTTCCATATCCAGTTCTAACTGTTGCTTCCTGTTCCACATAGAGATTTCTCAGGAGATAGATAAGGTAGTCAGGCACTCCCATTTCTTTAAGAACTTGCCATAGTTTCTTGTGGTCGACACAGTCAAAGGCTTTTGCGTAGTCAATGAAGCAGAAGTAGATGTTTTTCTGGAACTCTCTGGCTTTCTCCATAATCCAGTGCATGTTAGCAATTTGGTCTCTAGTTCCTCTGCCTCTTCAAAATCCAGCTTGTACTTCTGGGAGTTCTTGGTCCACATACTGCTGAAGCCTACCTTGTAGGATTTTGAGCATAACCTTGCTAGCGTGTGAAATGAGTGCAATTGTACGGTAGTTGGAGCATTCTTTGGCACTGCCCTTCTTTGGGATTGGGATGTAGACTGCTCTTTTCCAATCCTCTGGCCACTGCTGAGTTTTCCAAACTTGCTGGCACATTGAGTGTAGCAGTTGTTGTTGTTGTTGTTGTTGTTGTGTGCCTTCAAGTTGGAACCTACTTATAGCAACCCTAAGAGGGCTTTCAAGGTAAGTGAGATATTTAAGGAGTGGTTTTACCAATTCCACCCCCACCCCCAGTGAGCTTCTGTGGCCAAGTGCAGTCCTCCAGGGTCGTCAACCTCCCACAAAGCATTTTGGTATAAAAATTACCAATTGCACCCATTGCAGAAATCTATGAGATTATGCATATAGCCATTTATAAGGCTATATTCTGCTCACTGAAGGAAAGGACAAGCTGGCAGTCTGTTTCTATTTCATATCTAGCAGCTGACAAGACTGGCAGTTGACTGATGCCTCACTTGATTGAGACGCCAGCTCTGGTGACAGACCAGTATTTCCTACTGCACCTGAGGTGAACAGGCTAGTTTAGAGGGACACAGAGCAGGCCATGCGTACGCAGACTTCTGCCCTCTAAATGTCTTGCTGCTGCTCCCCATCCACCACCCTATCTTCTGCTACTCAAGGAAGTCACCTCTTATCAATCTGTTGTTGTTGTTGCCGTCTAAAATGCATAAACCTAATTAAAGGTCTGTAATGGTGATCTCCTGTCTCCCCCATTTTCTCGGGAACTGTGGATTGCAACCAGCCAGGGGACACTTTTAACTGTTGAACCCGCACTTTGCACCACCTTGCCGAGAGCATGGCTTGGAGAAAGGGCTACTTAGATTAAAATACACAATGGCCACTGACTGGCTGGGGATTTTGGGAATGAATTCCAAACCCACCCACCCCCCAGCTCTGCCCTACGATTCCTGGTTACTTTTTTGAATGACAACTTGTTTTTTGTTTTGTTTTTTGGTCACTGTGGAGTTCTAGAAACTGTGTTCCAAAAAAATAACTTTTTGAAACCGCCGTTCCCCCTCCAAACCTGAATTTCAGACACTGATCTAATTCTTCCTTTAGGATGTCTTTACAACCTGCCTGCAAACACACATCCATGGGCATGCTTTCTGCTGTTGTTTGTTCTTGTTCTACCTGCTCATTGTATCATTTTGTTTGTACTTCACTCTGTTTTATTAAAAGTCCTTTTAGGCCAGGAGAGTGGGCATCAATTGTTTGCAATGAATAATAATAAGCCAACAAGAGAAATAAAATATCAGTGCTTGGTTAGCAATACAGTTTGAGAGAAAAATGCTAAAGAATCCCACACCCTTACACTTAAATTCAATTTGAGGCAGAGACTCTGCAGCAGGTGGGATAGAGGTCAATGCTTTGTCACATGGTAATTCTTCCTTGACGTTATAAAGAATATTGCCCAAACTGGTGAAATCCTAGCTGACTAATATCTCATTCTTAAATGTGTTTGGGCGTATTGGCATTTCCGACCCTTTTTTTTTTTTTGGTGAAGGACACATTTGAGAGCTTAATGTTTCTGCCATGCTGTAATGTAGGATACAAAAGTCAAGAGGAACTGCCGGTTTCTTTTGAATGTAGCTGTGTGCTATCAGACTGATAGGATCAGTAAACTTCCCAAAGCCTGCAGGGTGAATTGATCTATTTCAAAGACTTGTTTAGTAAAAACAAGGGAAGCAAAGGCTCCTAGTCTTTCATGCAAGAGAGGAAAAGAGGTGGGGACTCATCTCCAAAGGGATTACTCTATTGTTGATTCCATTCAGAGTTCAAGGAAGAGAACCGGTGTTCTTACAATGTTTTCCCTTGTCTTGTCTTTAGACTATGTTTGCTCTACGCTGTTGTGGTGCGTGACAGACACATTGCCATGTCCAGAGGGTACAAACTGCATTGAGATGGTGACACTGCGAAATCATATCCCTAAATTCTTTAGGAAGATTTCCATGATCCATTTTTAAAACCTGAGTCAAACTTGATATTGAGGGAAATGTGTATTTTCTCCATGTAACCTTGAATGTGCTGTTGTTTGTTCTTGTTCTACCTGCTCATTGTATCATTTTGTTTGTACTTCACTCTGTTTTATTAAAAGTCCTTTTAGGCCAGGAGAGCGTCAAAGGCTTTTGCGTAGTCAATGACCATGTAACCTTAGAGATCTGCAATTCAACAATCAAGTTTTCAAACTAAGCCAGTGTTTACTTTCTAAAAATCAACCATAAAACAATAACCAATCACACTAAATGCAAGAAATGTAGGTGAAGAAAATCAAACTGATGGCTTCTACCATTTGAGGCAGCATTTTTTATAAAAATGTGTTTAGCACATTTCTTTGTTTAACTCAGTTCTAGGGTGATGCTGCTGCTATCTGAGCAGTTTTTCTCCCACCAAAGTTGTTCTCTTTCCCCCAAGGAAAGGGAGAAAAATAATACCAATGCCAGAGTCTTTGTTGGTGTCTGGAAATAGATTGTGCAAGGTACCACAACAATGAGGATTGGGCAGCATTTTAGAATTTGCCCCAGTTCCAACATCTATTTCACCTATGAAGTGGTGGCTCAGCAACTCACTATCTTTCCATGCAACGGGTACTGGAGGCCCCCCACCGTTTGTCCTGTTTCTAGGTAGGTAAGGTCCCAATAGAAGGGAACAGTATTACAAGTAGATGAACCAGGTAAGTAAAACCCAGAGGGGGGGGGAGGCAGAATCAAGAAACAAAGTCCTACCGGAGAACAACATAAGCCAAATGAAAAGGACCTGAGGCTAAAGTGCAGTTACAATCAAGGGTCTAACCAGGTCAATTTCAAACAAAAAACAGGTAGGGAGAATCCAGGAAGACAAGATAGTCCAAAGCAACACAATGAGAGTAGTCTCAAGAAGGATCAGGGTCCAAGGAACTGAGCAGGCATGATCCAGAGCTCAGGAGAAACATTAAAAAACCCCACCTTATCTAAAATCCAGTAGAACATTGCAACTAGAGGGGGATATGAACCAGAAAACCAGTGAGTGGTTCATGATTAGAGATGGGGACGAATATAAAAACGGATCGGCTTTTTCGACGAAAATAGCCGATTCGTTAAATATTCATCCCTTCATATTTGTGGGTTCCAGAGACCCCCACGAATACAAAGGGATGAATATTGACCCATTTTTATTCGTTCTTCCTATTTAAAAAAACCAAAACCATTCTGCCTACTGACTGCCGACTGTCTATCGGCCGCCGATCAGCTGATCGGCGGCCAATAGGCAGCCACCCACTCTCACAGCCACCCACCCCCACAGCCTACCCCCACCCCCTTCCTCTCCCTACCTTAGCCCCCCTGACACCCCCTAACCGTAATCACTGCCGCCGCCGAGGTCTCCATCTGGCCTCGGCAGCCACGGTGTGTAAAAAGGGAGACTGGCTGCCCTTTGCAAAGATGGCGGCTGCGGCTTCATTTAGGGTAGGGAAGCTGCAGCTGCCATCTTTGCAAAGGGCAGCCTGGATTCCCTTAGCCTGCCTTAAGGGAATTTTCTTTACCCAGCATGTTGTTAGTCTGTGGAACTCCTTGCCACAGGATGTGGTGATGGCATCTGGCCTAGATGCCTTGAAAGGGGGATTGGACAGATTTCTGGAGGAAAAGGCCATCACAGGTGACAAGCCATGATGGGGATGTACAATCTCCAGGCTTAAAAGGAAGGTACTTCAAAATGCCTGATGCAGGGGAGGGGGTATCAGGAGACAGGTCTCTAGTTGTCTCGTGGGCTCCCAGAGGCATCTGGTGGGGCCACTGTGAGATACAGGAAGCTGGACTAGATGGGCCCTTGGCCTGATCCATCAGGGCTCCTCTTATGTTCTTATGTACTCTCAGAGCTCCACCCTCTTATTATGTACTTCCAAATCCTCCCATGCAAGCTGCACGTTTTTTTAACCTTCCCAAGAAGAACTGCAACAAAATCTTTGTCAGATCCCCTGCTCTTAATGAGCATTTCAGGTGCTTGGGAGTCTGTTTAAAACATATGTGTACATACAGCATTGGAACATGGCTGGATCAAGCTAAAACCCTATCTAGTCCACCATCATCTTTGCCACAGGGATCAAGTAGGTACATATGAGAAGCCCACAAGGAGGGCACAAAATCTACATTTTTCTTTTGCTGATATACCCCAGCAGCTGGTATTCAAAGTTGTGCCTCCTCTAAGACAGGTTTACCATACGGACATCATGAGTAGAGGCCACCAGCCATTGATAGTCTTACCCAACATGAATTTAAGAATATTCCATTCTCCAAAAACCCTCCGTTTTATGAATGTGACATATTGTGCTTCTGTATTCCTGATTCCAAATGCCAGGTAATAGCCTGATATTACTGTAAAATATCATGCCTGTGTTACTAGCAGGAAAAAGGATGCCAAGCTTTACATAGCAAAGGGCAGCCTGAATGTTGACAATACCAAGGGCAGCAGTCAAGATGGTCTACAGCAGGGGTCCCCAACCTGTTCCGAACTGTGGACCGGTTGGGGGGGGCAGGGTCCGTGGGCGGGGGGTGGGGTGAACTCACAGATGGGTGGGACATGCTCATGGATGGGCGGGGCGTGCTCGCTTGTGGGTGGGGTGTGCTCGCGGGCACTCGCGGGTGGGCAGGGCACCCATGCGTGCAGGCAGGTGGGCTGTGTGGGCGTCTGTGGGGGGAGTGCATGCGGGGGTGGGAGATCTGTCTCTGCGGCCCGGTCCTGCCAAGGCCACGGACCAGCACCAGGCCGTGGACCGGGGGTTGGGGACCCCTGGTCTACAGGATCCCCTCTTTTGCTCACTACCATTCACAAAATGACATCACACAAGGGAAAATCCCAGAAGCTGGCTCCTTTTTTAATCAGTTAACCACTTCTCATCCAAACACACAGTAATTGTCAGGGCTGTGTTTCAACAAGTGTGAATGGGAAAATCTGACATACAGCAAGAACAGAATGTCTGCTACATCTGTGCCAAATTTGGTGCTGGTCTGAGATCCAGGTTCAATGCTACAATTTTTTGTTTGGGGTCCCCCCTCAATTTTACAGTTACCTTGTCGAATGCTGATTTCCTCTCTTGCACAATATCTATTGCTGCACTCTCAAGCAGCAATAAGAAGAGTTGCACTGTATCAGAACACTGCCTGATCTAGTCCAATATTCTGTTCCCAGATACTTCAGCAAAGCCCAGAAGCAAGATATGAACACTTTCTCTCCTGCTCATGTTCCCAAGCAACTGGCGCTCAGATACCTCTTATATTGTAGGAAATCTATACTCGTTGTGACAAGTAGTTACTGATAGTATTATCTTTCTTCCAACCTTTTTAAAACTACGCAGCTCCAAACTAGCCAAACTGGTGGCCAGTACAACATAATGGCAAGATACAGTTGTCATGGTTTAGCACTTTCCCCCCTGTGTCTCGGATCTCTCACCATTCAAGTTGCTTGAATAACCCCAGATTTTAGTATATGAGGGTAGAAAGAAACAGAAATTATAAACAGCCTGTGATTAGAAGAGGAAAATTCTTAAGGGCTACTTATACGTGCAGTTCACTGGAGAAGCTTCCTGCAGCTCAGGGAATTTTCAAATTAGCTTGCTTTGTTTGTTTTTGGGAATCAAGTATGGGATTCCTTTGACATCTGATTTCTCAAACAGAAAAGCTTTCCTGAGTCATGTCTCTCCAATGCCAAAATGCTTCTATTTCTAATGATGGGTTTTCTATAATGTATGTTTCTGCCCTGACAGACAAAGAAAAATCCCATTTGCTCATTTTCTCTACATGATATATAATTTTTCTAACTTTATTAGCTATTCAATTTCAAATAGTTTGCACTCAAATTACAAGGAAGATTTCTACGAAATATTCTAGCGACAAGAACAGTTCCACAGTGGAATGCATCAACTTGGAGGTTTTTATAGAATAATTAGACATGTATCTATCAGGGGGTTGGACTACACGATTCTTAGTATCTCTTTCAACAAGTCTACCATTTGGTGTCTTTCTTTCCTTATAGGAATGGTGTTTTTTCTGACAAAGATCTAACGTTATCACCCATCACCATCAGATATGTTTTCCTCCAGTGAGCTCAAGGTGTCATACATGGCTTTCTGCAACTTGATGATCACAGCTACCCTGGGTGGTACTCAGGGTTCCTGAGTCGTGACCTAACACTCAAACCATTACACCACACTGTCTCTCCGTTAAGGACCTCGGATGCTATCTATGATTCATCTGCTGATATGGCTCCTACCTGGGAGGGAGCAGTGCAGTAGGGAGTCAGAAGTGGAAGGCAGTGGTGCCCAGTGACTCCACCTTTAGGAGTTCTGTGAATTCACACCAGGTTTTTGTCTGCACTTTATAGAAGTTCAGCACCATGGAGAGCTTCTGCAACAGGCAGACTAAATTCCACAGTTTGAGTAACCACTAGCTGCCACCAGTGGAAGGTTAACCAAGTCTCAGCCTGTTCTGGTTAATGGACTGAGATGATACTGCTGCCCCTTTGCCCCTCGCCCTTGTCAAATCTCCAGGACTTGATTGGTTTTCAGCTCTTTTTGCCGCCTTCTGCTGCAAACCTTTAATTTATTCAGGTCATTATTAGGATGCAGGGCAGACCTATCTAACTTCAGCATTCTAACCAGTGTTTTAAACTGGAGGCCCTGATTGTTTGTCAACATCCGATTTGGAGCGGCTAAATAGGAGCCCAGGCTCACCCCAATCAATGCTGAAACATTAGCAACTGATTCTCTATGGGACATCCCGCTGTTTGCCTGAATCTCAAGTGTCCCATTTACATTTTTTGTGGATGGCTGGGAAATTTGATGTTTGCCAAATATGGCAAGCTGAAGAACACTTGAACGTATCACTGGATTAGTTGTCATGGGTTTGGTCTCTCCTCCCGCCCCCGCCCCCAGTCTTCAGCCACCTGATTAAGTTATGCATGGTGCAGACTTGTATTGTTAGTTCTCTTGGTATACTAGAGTTTTTAATGCACACAGCTATCCAATTTCTTGCGTCATTCAAACTGTTAAAGAAAAACATTGTGGGAAGAAGCTTTTTGGGAAAAAAGAAAGTTGCATACGAAAAGGATCAGCCGTCAAACTGCACCGGCATTCACTTTGCTTGGAATCAAATGGGTTGTTTCAATCTGGGTTATTTCAAACCATAAAATGACAAAATAAACAAGCATGTTCTAAAAAAAATATTTGAAAAAACATCCAGTGCCTATGTCACATTAGAGTGCATGTCTGCCCAGAAGTAACCCTAGTGAGTTTATTTCCAAGTATATTATGGAAGTCTGGAAGTTGACTCATGGCAACTGGACTTCTTTCTTATTAGGCTGAAACGTTTCACTATTTACCAAAGTAGCTTTTTCAGTATGAGGAGAGTTCTTGGGAGACCCTGATATATCTTCCACGTTGGTTTCATATCCCCCATGACTCAACTTCCAGATTACCTCACCTGGATGACTGAGAATCTTCACAGATATATTATGGGAGAATCAGCAACAAAATGAATTAAAGGAAACAAATTTGGGCAGACAACCTATTTCAGGGAACTATTTCTTCTAACATTTTACACACAGTTTTCATCATATCACTGCTTCTCACACACTCTGTCTCCAACTGACAACAGAAAATTATTCATAAAATTAGATGGATCCCAGAGACTAAGGGGAGGTGTCTTCATCAGAACCATGCCAAACCATCTTGTAACAGATATCAGATAATGACTTTTTTCAAAACTAATTTGACAAGTAAAAAGTTGCTCAAATTGCCTGCAATAATTTTTTTAAAAAAAATCTACCTTCATTTGTAGATCAGCATTTGATGAAATGCAACAAAGACCAAACTATTCATGGACTGTCTTTAAAAGATGCTTAGTACATAATTAAGTCAAAACATAATTCACATTCAGCTAAACTCTCCATTTAGTTATCAAATGCCCCTCGTCTTGCTAGTTTCACTAATCTAACAGGATAAAGTAGACATTGAACTGGCATTGAAAGAATAACAAAATTCTTCCACTCCTCTTCACCCTATAAAACAAAATATGCAGCAGCCAGCATTACTAGGAAACAGTGCAAAAGACGTTGCTTTAATTAATTCTAAATTGTGCTTTTGGGGGTATCAAAAGCTCTGGCCACTGAAGCAGAAAAGGGGGTTAGTGTGTTTCTCTAGATACTGGCAACCATACTAATCTGGGTGAACTCATTTTGAAGGCTTACATCAATACTCCGGAATGCAGAGGTGGAGTGGCTGAGAACAGTGGGGGATGGTTGACGCATGGCACATTCAACATGTGGCGCACAGAGTTTGTCAACTTGAACTACAAATCCCAGAATCCCTCAGTCTCAGTGGTCATGTGACTGGGGGCTTCAGGGAGTTGCCATCTAAAGAGTCCTGTCTCTATTCTCTGATAAAGAAGCCCTAGCAAACTGGCCATGGGTAAAGAGATCATATTGTGTGATCTGTTGAAAACAACAGCGATGTTGGCACGTTTTTGGGTCCGAGTCCCAAGCCTGAGTTCAAGTCTTCGAAGTCCCAAGTCCAAGCTCCAAGTCCCTATTAAAAATATTTTTTTCCCCAGAAAAAAGGAAGAGATGGGTGGGTTCCAAGTTGCAAACTGAGTCCAAGTAATTGGGGGGAAAAACCCGAGTTGAGTCACGGCTGCGACTCAAGTCCCCATTCCTGGCCCTGAATAATTTCCGCCTTCTCGATGTCTGACCCATATGGTCATCCTCCTTAGCACATCTTGTGCCGTGCTGCATCAACAATTTGGTACTGCTACCATCTCTCATTTCCTTTGTGGGTGGAGATTTCAGGAGTTGTAAATGGCTGTAAAAATCTTTTCAGTAAAACTGAAATTTAAATACAAAAGCTTTAAAATTCAAATGTTGGGGAGAATGGCAGGGTAAAAATAAATAAATAAATACCTGCCTGCCTGCCTATCTACCTTATGTTTTATATGTTATGTTAATAATTATTATTATCTTAGAACTGCAGAGCTGGAAGGGACCCTATGGATCATCAAGTTCAGCTCAAATCAAGGAGGCACAGGGGGGAATTGAACTCCCAACCTCTGGCTCTGCAGCGAGATGCTTAAGCCACTTAGCTATCCACCAGTTTGTTAGTGAATAACTTTTATATCTAGTTTTGTTTGCTACCTGTTTGGTTGTGCTTTTTGTCTTGTGCTGCAATTTTTAAATAATTAATCAAAACTTTTTTTTAACCCATGAACTTAGTACAGAAAAAAAGTTTTTAAACCATATAAATAAAAAGAGAAAAAAAAACAGTCTCATGCTTACCTGCCAAAAGCTTGCATGAATGAAAAGAAATATCCTATAGTAAACATGTTGGTCTTAAAAATATTTGCCTCCCAGCAGAAGGACAATGGAGAGAACCAAGCTGCCCCGTCACTGCTTCCATCATTGTACGCCCCACATCCCCATCAAAAATGTGCACCACAGCTCTCCTGACTTTGTCCTTGTCAGCTGCTCCTGCTGCTCCTTGTTACTGTTGTCATCAATCCCCCCACCTCATAGCAAAAAGACCATCACTCAAAGAGGTGTTGTTAAGCTGAACCGGCAGGACAGGTGCATTCTGCCACTCAGAGTGGCAAGCGCTTTTGCAAAGAGGGAGGCCAGCCGGTCAACCGGTGGTGATGGTCATGATGGCAGCAAGAAGCAGGAGGAAGAAGCTGCCTCTTTCATGGGCACAATAGATGAGGAAGTAAGCAGGAAGGGCAAAAGACCAGAAGGACAGGCAAGGGGTGGGCTAGGGAGGAAGCAGGAGTGGGTGGAGACAGCAGCTAGGGGAAGTGTTGCAATTTTCCATTCCCGATGGCCTACCTCTTGACATGTCTGTATCACCCTGCATCATTGGTAGGGCCAGCTCTGGGCGGACCAGCCTCCGTCATCTAGTAACCATGGTAAATCATAGAGTAGAGCCATAAAACAATAAAAACTACCCAAAAAACAAACAATGACTCAAATAAGACACTTGAAGCTGTCATGTATCCAACTTGGACCACAGACCCATCTGTCTCAGTACTGTTTATATCAGTATATTGCAGGAACCAGAGGAGGCAAATGTTCAGCCTGCCGCACTCATCATGACTTGCACCATTCCCCGTTTTTTAAAAGGATATTTCTGGTTTCTAGAATTCAACTTTTGATTTGGGGTTATTGCACAACTCCATACGGCAAAAACACTGCTCCTGAAAGATTCTAGGAACAGAAAATGCCACACACATCCCCGACTTTTCCCACCAGGGTTGGCTAGGAGATAAAGTAGCCACATGCCCTCTTTTAGGGAGACCAGTCTTGCATGTCAAGAGCTGCAGAGAACAATCCTCCTATAGAGGTGTGCTACTTATATACCGACTCATAGTGCTTAAAGTACTCTCTAGGCAGTCTACAATTTAATGATACAAGCCACACATTCCCCCTGCCTGCCTTCAGCAAGTTGGGTACTCAATTGACCAACTTCAGAAGGATGGAAGGCTGAGCCAACCCTGAGTCTGCAATCTAAGCCCATTGGGATTGAACTCAGGTCATGAGCAGAGTCTTGGGTGTGGTACTGCAGTATAACCACCGCGCCACGAAGCTCCTCTAGAAGACATCCTCCATGTAAAGAGCTCTCCAGTCCAGTCCCCCCAAAACCAGCCGGTCCACTTACAGCTCTCTGTGCAGCACACATGGCCGTCGTCAGTCACATCATACCAATCACAGAAGTAGCCCATTCAGTGCTTACCCAACTCTCTGCACAGCCAACCATTCAGCAGCTGAGTGGGTAGACTTGTCATTCCACCTCCTTGCCAGAGTGGTCGGCTATGCGGACACGTGGAGAAGTGCTGGTCGGGCTACTTCAGCAATTGGCACAATGTGACTGATGATAGCTGTGCATGCCGCACAAAGAGCTGTAAGTGGACCAGCTGGTTCTGGGGGGAGGGTCCAGTTTCCGCAGGCACTTGTGGTGCCGATATTCATATTTGTATCCCAAGGGATATGGAATATTCCATGGCTAGTAGGTGAAGGTATTAAACATACAATATTTTTCATCCAACAATATGCTCTACCAAGTGCTGGTCCTTCAGCCAGCTTAATTTGACGGGTCTGGACAAATAAGGAGGTCTAAATCTGGTACTAGAAAGTCATCAGGTTTGGTGTTGGGTGAACCATTTTGGATGAGATATTTCACATTCAAGCTCCCAATGGAAAAAAGGTCCTTTCTCCAATTCTGATGACCCTGACTTCAGAAGGTGAGGAGGCTCAAAGAAAATGCTCAGATGACAAACATGTCAGGCCAGGACCATGGTCACCAGCCCAGAGCAAGCCTGAATGGAAGCATGGGCACAGCCTAGAACTCGGGATTCCTTTCTGTTCAGGCAAAGTTCTACTGAGTCACGAAACCCTTTGCACTTCATAGTAAGGACCCACAAGACAAACTGGAATAGATGTAAGAGTCTGAAACATGACAGAAGAATTCCAGGCTGCACAGACAGAAATGTGGTGTCTGGATCAAGGAAAGTAATTGTCCCATACTATCCTTTGTCCAGACTAATTACTGTTTACAGTTCAAGGTACCACAGTGTAAGAAGCTGGATATCAAGAGGCTGGAACATGTGGACAGGAGAGCAATGAAGATGGTAATAAGAGTCTAGAATCCAATCCCTACGAGGAACAGTGGGAGGAGTTGAGTTTGTTTGAGTCTGCAGAAGAAAAAATGAGAAGTGATGCAGCAGTAACCACCTTTAGATGTCTGAAGGACTTTCACATTGAGGATAGGCTGAATTTCCTTCCTGCTGCTCAACAGAGTGGGATCTAAATGAATGGTTTTAAATTATAAGAATTGATGATTTCATTAAATAGCAGGACAAACTCCTGACAGCAAGAGCCACCAGCAGTAGAACAGTCTCAGCAATTGATGGACTCTCCATTTATGACAAAGTATGGATGAGTGGATAGACAAATGGACGGATGGGATGCTTTAGTGGCCAATTTTCCTTCAATGGTATATTTCCTGCTTTGGCAGAAGGTTAGACTAGATGACCCTTGGTATCCCTTGGAACTGTACTGTTCTGTGACTCCATGACTCCTCCTTTCTTGGCCTAGATGACACTCCTAGGTATGCTTAGTCATTGGCTGGTACTGGTGATCATACTGATAAGTTTGCAGACCTATATTGTGTTTGCTACACAAAATCCTAGTATATGTTCTGGAGGAAAATACTTATTCCTTTAAAAAGGAAGAGAAAAAGCTTCTTCCGCATGTGGAGGGAAATTTGACGAAGGCAAAGGAAAGCACATGGATCTGAAGCTTGGGCTGAGGCTGGAAGGGGGGGTTGGAATTCAGCAAATCAAAGTAGAAGATTGCTTAACCCAAATGAATGAACTCCTGCAGCCTTTAAAGACACAAGAGACAACGAAGAGCCCAGTGCTTATTAGATTATGTCAACCCTTCACAAGTTGTTTGCTTACTCCAATAGGCAACTTGTTGATAATCGGAAGTCTTTTGTAAGAAATTGCCTGCAAAAACAAGGCAAAGCGTCAGATTTAATAAAGTATCTGAGAAAAGTCTTAAAATGACACCCAGCCTATGAAGGGAAGACTAAATTTGCTTTCTGTGAATTTATGTTTGTCAGGAAGGGTTCTCGGTGGCTTTGTTTGTGATCCTTGATGTGTGACCAGCAATAGCCTTCAGGCTGCCCTCCACCCTGGCCTTATTCTACCACCATTCTGCCCACCCATACTGACACCGCAGGGGGAAGGGTTTCAGAAGAGGGAGAATCAAAAGCGGAGGGAGGAGAGAAGGGGGAGGAGTGCTTTTCAGAGTCTGATGTGTGGGAATCAAATGAAAGGCCTAGCTCAAATCCGGTCTCCAGGCAACCAGAGTGATATGCTGAGGGAATATCATTAAAGTTGGAAACTAGGCGGACTCTCTGAATTAGTAAACCTGACCACCGTGCGGACAATGTCTCACCCAGAACTCCTTCGGAGCTGCCGCCCCAGCCCCCCCCCCCCTCCTCCAAAAGCTAAATTTCAACCCATAGATATGGAAAGAGGCAGAAGGGGGCAGGAGAAACGCAGCTGATTTGTAGAGCTTTTCATGCCAAAAAAAAGAGGACAATGGTTGTGTCCAGACATAGAGTTGGTGGTGAGATATGGTAACCGCCACTGCTGCAGCTGGGCTCCCTGACACAAGATTAATAACTCATCGTTACCTAGCCGACCAGAACCTAGTGGGAACTATCCAGCATTTACTTTCTGGTGCATTGTGGGTACCAGCCTTGCCGCAAGCTGCCATAGCTCACGGTTGCATCCCACCCCCGCTCTCCGAAAGTGCGGTAAGCATCTGTGACTACAATGAGGTCATCGGAGAGAGTGTCCTGCAACCAAGGCCGGCAAAACTTAGCATAACCTTTGCTGAACCCAAAGCTCAACCATTTTTTTTCCACCCAGAAGACTGCACATATTACACACAAAGTAATGTGTGTGAGAGAGAGAAAAACACACAGAGGCAAAGCCCTCATTCCCTCTTTGCATGAAAAAAAAACCACACACAAAAAACCAGTTCACGTCTATTCAAGGAAATGAAACACGAGTTTAAGATCCAAAGAAGTGAAAATGGCTTAGAGGAATAGCAGCAAAGGACTGACGCTGGGATGAGTCCAACTTGGATGTTGCCGAAGAATATTTTTTTGAGCTTTAAGGACTGACTACAATCATTGATATATATAATGTTTACATCCTTTTCTGAGAAACGTCTAGAAAGAGATGTACGAGATCGCTAAAAATGAAGATAGCTTGAATCAAACAGCTGAGCCTATGGATATGTTTGACAGCAACATCTCATACACAATGTGACAAGGTATACATTGATAGACAATTTGATTGCAGGAGCTATATAAGACAAATCATACTTTTCTAGGAACCAGCGTGTCCCATTTTTTACAACACAATACTTTACCAATAACTTTGATATAATTCCTCCCCCACTTTTTTCCTCTCTCAAAATAAGCAAGTTTGCTTTTGCTCAGAATAGGTGCATGGCGCTACTTCAATTCTTATGAATGTATCACTTGGAGATACTTCCATATATATAAAACAGCATGAACACTGTTTATAACAGAAGTTATCTCTCCCATTTTTAGAGATGGGGAAACAATTCTTTTTGTGAATGCATTTTCCGGAATGCCCCAGAGTGCATGAGAATGACAATTAAATTCTGGGAGTTAAGAAACACATGTCTTTCCCAGTTTTGTATTTGCTGTGCCCTCCTTCTGTGCACATGCATTAGGATGTCATAGTAAATTATGGCAAAACAGACATGTAAGATGCAATTTGTATAAATAGCATCCTGTATGCTTTTTTTTTTTTTTTTTTTTTTTTTTGTCCATCAAAATCCTTGCATTGGGGTTAATTTCATCATGTTTGAAGTGGGACTTAGATAATTGTGAAATGACCATAGAATCACAGAACTGGAGATCTGGAAGGTACCCCAAGGGTCATCTAGCCCAACCCGCTTCAGAAACAGGAAATCCACAGTTAAAGCATCTCTGATAGATGGCTATTTAACCTTCGTTTAGAACCTCCAATGAAGTTGAGCCCATCATCTTCCAAGGTAGCCCATGGTATTGCCACCAGTCTTTCTGCCAGCGATTTTTTTTCATGTTTTATTAAAAAACAAAAAAACACCCTTTCTTGTAATTTGAATACACTCTTTCAGGTCCTGCCCTCTGAAGCTGCAGAAAACAAGCTCAATCCATCTTCTATGCAGCAGACGATCGGACATTTGAAGAAGTTGCTCCTATAATCACTCATTTGTCTCTTCTTCAGGCTAAAAGTCTGATATTCTCCTCTGCTGTCTTCTGAAACAGAGGTTGGACACAACAAGTCCAACCTTTCATGTGGACTTGTCCTAAGGCAGGGCTTGCAAACTTTTACAAGCTGAGTAACATCTGCTAAAACAGAATCCCTTTGAACAGTCACATGCAAAAGAAACAGAAAGTTCCATTTGAATTCTGGCCCCAAGCAGTGAGTTTCAAGGGAAAATCCATCCACAGAATCATTTATCAGCCAGTTCTAACAACCCTTCTTTTCCCTACCAACTAATAATTGGATGCAGATGTTGACTTGCTTCATCCTCACATGGTGAATGAGATACATACATCCCCCAAAAACTCACTGTTATATTTTGTTCTTCTTGAGTTGTTTTTTCTCAGACAAAATATGTCCATTTTTTTAGACTGGGCTTTGTGTATTTCTATAATATGCACAAAATGGGAAAAAATATTGGTACCTGGTCCCTTGATGTGCAAACTAGTAACAGTAGTAGCACTTCATGGGTTGTTTTCATCTTTAGGATCATTAAAATGTTCCCTCTATATTTATGTTTATTCATTAAACAAAATATGTCTAACCTGCTTCATGCTGACAGATCCCAGAGTGGAGTAAAATCAATAGTATCACACACAAAAACAAGGTTAAGTACTTTAAAATAATTAAAATGATTTAAGACACTTTAATCCAGTCAACAATAACAAGATTGACTCTTGAACTCCTGTGCTTGCTGGACCCAAAGGAAAGCACTCACAAAGTGCTTTCACAAAGGGAGGAAAATACAAGTTCTATGTGTGTAGTTCTATGTGTGCAAACAAGAGTTTTGTGCAAAGTATATTTTGCTCAGTTTATGAAAACTGTGACAAAAAAGAGAGCCGTTAGGAATTTTGGATTTATGCTGGAAGCGCCATCTTCTGAAAGGATTGGAAAATGCCCGTAATGCTATGGCACTATGCTGCAATAGACAGTCTCACACTGAATCTCACCAACACCAAAATTCAAAACGGCTTTTTTGGTTTGGGTCATAATTTTCATAAAATGGGCAAAATATACTTTGCACAAAACTCCTGTCTACACACATAGAACTTGTATTTTTCTCCCTTTGTGAAAGCAAAGGAGTGCTTTCCTTGGGGTCCAGCAAGCACAGGAGATCAACAGTCAATCTTGCCGTAACTGTTGACTGCATTAGGTAAAGGTAAAGGTAAAGGTTCCCCTTGACAATTTGTCCAGTCGTGTCCGACTCTAGGAGGCGGTGCTCATCTCCGTTTCCAACCCATAGAGCTAGCGTTTGTCTGCAGACAATCCTCCGTAGTCACGTGGCCAGTGTGACTAGACACGGAACGCCGTTTACCTTCCCACCGAGGTGGTACCTATTTATCTACTCGCATTTTTGCATGCTTTCGAACGGCTAGGTTGGCGGGAGCTGGGACAAGTGATGGGGGCTCACTCCATCGCGTGGATTCGATCTTACGACTGCAGGTCTTCTGACCTTGCAGCACAGAGGCTTCAGCGGTTTAACCCACAGCGCCACCACGTCCCTTGTTGACTGCATTAAAGTGTCTTAAATCATTTTAAAGTATTTAAATTGTTCTCTTGTATGATACTATTGATCCCACTCTGGGATCTGTCAACCTGAAGCAAGTTAGACAGATTTTGATTAATGAATAAACATATAAATAAAGTCTGATAGATCATAAAGATGAAAACAACCCACCAAGTGTTGTTACTAGTCCACATAGCAAGGCCACAATTACCAATATTCTTTTCCAATATATTTTGTGCATCTTATAGAAATGCACAAAGCCCAGTCTTTAAAAATTCACATATCAGTAGCATGCTTGATTTTGTACAATCACTGCAATGTTGGTACAGCATTTAGAATGTCCAGCACTAGAAATGGACACAAAGCGATGGTTCAGCGGTTCATGCCAATTCAGTGGACAGCCAAACAGGTGTTCTGCCGTTTGGCACTCCATCTCCTCCACTGGGCATACACTTAGAGGCAATGCCTGGAGAGGTGAGGCAGGGATGCCGAGGAACTGCTTCTGAGTGGGCACCCACTGGAGGAGGCATGGTGCCAAACCACAGAACACTTGTTCGGCCATACATCGAACTGGCACAAACCACCAAACCGCCAGTTTGTGCCTATCTCTATCCAGCATACCGACAATCAACCCAAATTTTGGGCTGTACACAGCAAGCCAATCTTTGAAGAATGCTGAGATTTGGGGAATACTAATCTCTGATACATGGACGAATTTTTGTGAAGTGTCCCTATTAGTGGGTGTGTGAAACTTCCCCTTTATTTTTGTTCTTAATTTTAACTGGTTCAAGGTTTAAAATGTTAACAGACTTGTGAAAATTAGCATCTGCATTCTCTTAAGAGGCAAATTTTTAAAAGCCTCTGAATCCTTCTCAGATCTGGGTTAAGAATTCCTGGATTAACCATCTCTCAAGGGTGCTACCATCCTCCCACCGTGCAAAATACAGTTCCTTCTTCTCATAACTGGCCTGGTGAGCATTCACAAGAACATTAGTGGCATATAGGGAGAAGAGGAGACTGGTTTCTCCTCTCCCTCTCTCCTTCTACTGTCACTTAGACCTGTTGGATTATTATAGTTGAAGAAAAAGCCAAGAGGACTACAGGAGTGCAATGCTCGGGGGGGGGGGGGGATAACTTTTTTGGATTGCAATATCAAGAAACTCCATGCCAGAATGGCCAGAGTGCACAAATCCTAGGGTTTAAAATTTCTTTTCCAAGCTCTGTGAGAGTGGTAATTCTTTGAAGGTCTGCAACAATGTAGAATGTATTCAGATAACAGAAAAATCTGGTTTGGTTAATATTTTTACTGAGTATAGACCTTTGACTTTTTCTCCGGCTCTCTGGGTAATCTCTGGACATTGACTTTCTGAGGCTGACCTGGCCTGCCCTCTTATAGTTATAAGAACATTTTCCTGGTGATCTGCGATTATCCCTTGACACAATTATTAAGTGACATTGTGCCTGCCATGTAGTATTTTCAACTAATCATCTCACTGACCCCAGACTAAGAATAATTAGGTGTCGGTGTCCATCAAACAATATTCTTCATATAACAGGATCTCATTTCTCAGTCCACGTGGTCCTTGCTGATCCGGCAGCTTCAGCATCTTCACAGGAAGCCGCTAAGGACCAAGGGCTGTGTATCCCAGCAACCAAGAGCCAGTGGTCAAGCAATGTTTCTGGAAAGCCCACAAGCAGAACATGATTGCAAGGTTCATGTTCCCCAGCAACTACAGTAGAAACATCCTGCCCTATGAATATGAATGTCGGCAACATGCACAACTGGCAGTCATTGATAGCCACTTGTGTTTGCCTATTTCCATTTTTTGGAGCCATCAAAATGGGAAGCCAACCTCACATTCTGTAGTGGTGAATTCCATATTAACTCCGTGCTCTGTGATGATATAGAATATATATCTTTTGTGCAACAAACTGCCAACATCAGCCCAACTGAATGCCCCTTCTGAATGCCCCCAACCCATGGCAACCCTCTGAATGAGCAACCACCTCTTCTTAGATGCACATCTTAACAGGGTGAAGGGGTTTGAGTGTGTCAGTGAAGCTCAGGGCAATGCTAGCAGTAAGCTAGATTCCATTACAAACCTGGACTCCTAGAAGGGTCTCCTAAGGCGGAAGGGTCACAGTTGAGACTGCAGACTAAGAGGCAATCCCCCTTCTCCAAGGGCAATGACCGCACCAGCAGAAGAGAATGGATAGTTCCAATGGGGATGGCAGCTACTGGGCAACAGTGGTAGCTAAAGGTGACACTGGCAGAGGAGGCAATAATGGTGGCACTCAAACGAACTTTGGTTTTTACAGGACTATCCCCATATCTGCGTGGGATCACTGTGATCTACTGTGGATGCCTGAAACCACAGATACAAGGGAACCCTAGATACAACACACAAGGGAGTTGGGACAAAGGCCACAAGGGGTCCCCCTTGTACATTGCATATAGGGCAGCAGCAAACCTCAGAGAAGTGACACCACAGATACCAATTCTGCAGATACGGGGGTCCTACTGTACTGAGCAGAAGGTGGCAATAGTAAACCCCTGCTGAACTTTCCTTACCAAGAAAACCCTATGATGAGGCAGTCCAAAGGAGGACCACTTTACATTCACTTACATTGATCTGCTTTTGCTACCCATTCGCTAAGGCTGAAGAGAACTTTTAAATCCCTTTAGGTTTTCATGTTTATGCTCCACGGCTGAAATATTATAAAATGATGGCCAGGATGAGCAATTGACCATCTGCTGATTTAGCAGAGTCAAATGCTTATGTCACTTCACATTACTCTAAAGCAGTACACTGTTTTTCAGCAGGGTCAGCTGATGCATTCATATGCCAGGCCTGACTTCTACAGGAAGCATATGTGGAGAAACCACATGATGGCACGGGCGCATGTTGAATCACAGCTCCAATGCTGGTCCTTATGCATTCATTAGTGCAACGTTGTGAGTGGGGCTGACATCTAGAGCAGCAAGGTTGAATCAATTCAATGGTATCATAAAACTATATTTTTAAAAACCCTTTATTCTGATTGGCTAAAAAAGAGTGCCATTTAACCATATAGCAGATATTTTTAAAGGACATGAATTTTTGTACAAATTCATATAAAAAGCACAATCAGCAAGACTAATCTTCAAAGAGGAAGTCTGCCCTCTCACCAGGCAAATTCCACACCTAAGATAAAATTGGTAGATAGATTAGGCACCCTTCAGTCTCGAGAGACTATGGTAACGTGCTCTGAATAGAGGACTTGGAACAGCATCTAGTGTGGCTGAGAAGGCCAATTCGAGAGTGACAATCCCTTCCACACTGAAGACAAATACAATCAGAAATTGGTAATGTATTTATTTATTTAAAAAGATTTTTACCCCACCTTTATCCTTAAAAACATTGTGAGTGGGGCTGACATCTAGAGCAGCAAGGTTGAATCAATTCAATGGTATCATAAATGGTATCATAGCTAAAAACACAACATTAAGAACTAAAAACAGTAAATTATTCAAAAATCATTAAACAAACATTATACTTTTTTGTTTATCTTTTCAATACAATGTTTCAATACTGTAACATTGTATTGAAAATATTAAGTAAAAGCAGAGACATCACCTTGCCGACAAAGGTCCGCATAGTCAAAGCTATGGTTTTTCCAGTAGCGATGTATGGAAGTGAGAGCTGGACCATAAAGAAGGCTGACCGCCGAAGAATTGATGCTTTTGAATTGTGGTGCTGGAGGAGACTCTTGAGAGTCCCCTGGACTGCAAAGAGAACAAACCTATCCATTCTTAAGGAAATCAACCCTGAGTGCTCACTGGAAGGACAGATCCTGAAGCTGAGGCTTCAATACTTTGGCCATCTCAGGAGAAGAGAAGACTCCCTGGAAAAGACCCTGATGTTGGGAAAGTGTGAAGGCAAGAGAAGGGGACGACAGAGGACGAGATGGTTAGACAGTGTCATCGAAGCGACCAACATGAATTTGACCCAACTCCGGGAGGCAGTGGAAGATAGGAGGGCCTGGCGTGCTCTGGTCCATGGGGTCACGAAGAGTCAGACACGACTTAACGACTAAACAACAACAACAAAAATCCTTAAAAAGGATCCAAGGTGGCTCACATAGCTAAAAACACAACATTAAGAACTAAAAACAGTAAATTATTCAAAAATCATTAAATAAACATTATACTTTTTTGTTTATCTTTTCAATACAATGTTTCAATACTGTACCATTGTACTGAAAATATTAAGTAAAAGCATTACTAAAACAGATTTAAAAACAACAAACCATCCTGTTTTAAAAGCTATCTTAAACAACCAGTCATTAAGGAAAAGAGAAAGGTTTTTCTCCTGCTTGCGGAAGGACAACAAAAATGTAGACAGCCTGGCCTCCAGTGGGAGGGGGTTCCAGAGTCTGGGAGCAACCACAGAGAAGGCCCTCTCCTGTATCCTCACTAAATGCACTTGTGAGGGTGGTAGGACCAAGGACATGACATTTTGATGAGCAGAGACAATGGCATCCTCTCCCTTCGTCACCCAAAATCCACATAGGCACAAATGAAAATGACAGGAGCGTTCACATACACAAGACCCCGTTGAATTGAATCGATTTAGAAGCGAGGTATTTTTAAAAGCCCCTGCCAGTTGAAAAAAACTTGCAGCCCATATAAATCAATTTCACCCGTGCATCGTGCACCTGAGAATTTATACAAGGATTCAAATAATGCTTAAATCAATTTAACTGTGGCTCTTGTTGCCAGTGAGACCACACCCACTGTTAGTGCTAAACCACAGATTTCATTAAAGCCCATCTCAAGAGCAATAGCAAAACAATGTCGTCTAACCAATATGGGGCATTTTGGGTGGGAACACCTCATAGTTTGGGATCCCGCACCTATGGATGTAGTCAAATCAAGAAGGAAATGATAAATTTGTAGGCCATTTTAAAATGCAGTAGCCCATTTTAAAATATAGCACATATTTGATGTCAAAGTAGGTTTATCATTCACATGGTAGATGTGCAAAAGGAAAAGAGCTGAAGGATCTGAAAATAGAAATGCAAGTCAGTATTAAGGCCAAACTGAAACATATTTTAACAGTGACATCTTAGACATGTTTAGTCAGAAGTAAGTCTCAGTGAGTCAAATAAAGTTCATTCCCAAGTAACTGGCTTTGGGATTACAGCCTAAATACCATTAGCTCTACTTTTGGAATGAGTAGAAGTCCTACGCTGAGGGTAAGGCATGTTGCCAGGATCATAATTCAGGAGAACATGTTTAAGCCATCACCCCATTCACACCATGGTCCCATTCCTGATTTGCCCTCCCCCTCAGCTGCTGGTTTAACTTTAAAGAAAGGATATATTAAATGCATATCTACATTTAATGTACTCTCTGGTCCATGGTCTCAGTCTGTACAAGTAAAGGTCTGAGGGCTCGTTTTCATATTATCAAGGCCAGATTATTTTGTCTATCTTAACACGAAAACTGCTTCATCTCCATGATGACAATGGCTTTGCAGGTCTTATCTCTGTCGCATTTACCTGTGCGAGGAGATGGGCAAGTAAAAAAACACAGAGCCTTCTTGGTGGTGGTGGTGGTGGTGGTACCAAAGCTGTGTAAATTCCCTCAGACAAATAAATAAATCCAGACTTTTAAAAAGATCACTTGCCTTCAACATATATTTTATTTTATCACTTTTAATGCTGGGATTTAAGTTTCATTGGCTGGAATCCTACTGAAGTTTGTGTAGAAATCATAGAAATCATAGAGCATATGAGACAGCATATATATGCACAAAATGGCTTCTTGTGAGATATTATCTTTGGACATCAGTTGGTCTCCATCCTCCAATCTGCCCTTTATCTCTCTTACCATCATGTTATGATAAACAACCATACATTTAGTCATTTACCCCAAGCCCTGACCTAGCATTACTAAATATCTTCACTGGTGATCTAAAGGATATCCATCACAATGAGCCAAGTATGTTCCTAGTAGTGGTGGAAAGACTGGACATTGCCATAGGATGGAAAGATCCAGGAAATGTATCATTAAATTTCCATCAAGGGGGTCTTGACCCAAGGACTTCCAGTTCTCATTATGAAAGACTGTTTTCGTCTCCCTAAGTAGTTCTTGACAGGGACATGGTGGCACAGGGACGTGGTGGCGCTGCGGGTTAAACTGCAGAAGCCTCTGTGCTGCAAGGTCAGAAGACCAACAGTCGTAAGATCGAATCCACGTGACGGAGTGAGCTTCCGTCACTTGTCCCAGCTCCTGCCAACCTAGCAATTCGAAAGCATGTAAATGCGAGTAGATAAATAGGTACCACCTTGGTGGGAAGGTAACAGTGTTCCATGTCTAGTCACGCTGGCCACATGACCACGGAAACTGTCTTCGGACAAACGCTGGCTCTATGGCTTGGAAACGGGGATGAGCACCGCGCCCTAGAGTCGGACACGACTGGACTAAATGTCAAGGGGAACCTTTACCTTACCTAAGTAGTTCTTGTGTTCTCTCTCTAAAGCTGAACTAGGCTAGAGGTTATACCATGCTCCTCTGGAAAAGTCCCCCCCCCCCACTTTATTTGCATTTCTGGTCAAACCAGGGGTGTACAGTCCCCATGGAGTTCCAAGCTAGGCTTGTAGAAAGGACTGGTCCCAAGGTGTCTCATATATCTTGGTAAGTCTCCACAACTCTATGCTTTCTCACTTGGACTTGAAACCTAATCTTTTGGAGTAAGGTCTTCATATTGGAGTCATTTTGAAGGGATCACTTTGGGAGTCTTCATGTTGGTCTCTAAGGCAACCCCACATTGCATGTTTGAGTTCTTGAAATTAAAGTAGATAGGAAAATGGTCACTTTATGGGCTCTCAGCCATAAAGGACACCTGAACTAACAAACTCAAGAACGAGGAGCTGAAAACTTAATTAACCACATGTACTCCACTTCTTATTATATCAAAAAAACACTCAGCCAATTGATCTATAGAGCTGCCATTGAAGCAGACAAGGCCATATTATAGAATAAGGGCATACAATGTTTGCCCACTCTTATCAATCATCTGATCACAAGAGGCTCTGTGCTGCGATCATAAAGTGGCTAGTCCTCTGTGTATTAGCAGCTGCCTGCTTCAAAAAGGTTTCAACTTTGGCAGAAAAATGTATGTGTCAAATCACATATTTAAGAAGGAAATCACCTCAGATTTTAAAATTTTGAATGCAGGAGAAAGCAAAATGTACGGATGTGGGGGGGGGGAATCAGTCAGCTTCGCTTTCTCCTTCATTCAAACTTTTTTAAACCTCAGGTGATTTTCCTCTGTTCTTCAAACACTCTGAGAAACGAAGTTTGGAACAAAGAATCCTGTCAAGAGGAATTCAGCAATGGAATAAATAGCCTCAGGATGAGTTGGCTAATGCTTTCTTGTTCCACATAACATTTTAGCATCCATTCATTTGTCATATTTTGAAATAGCTTTGTTTCTGATTATTCTTGAAGAGATTTGTTTTTCTTCCTGACATACAGAATATTATTCTGGATGAATCTGCGAGGGAATGGTAGCTACTGTGCATGGAATCTAGAACCATCGGCATGGGGATAAAAAGCCACACACTCTGCACCAGGATTAGGGAGATATGCTTCCTTGTTATTTGTCTCAGGCAGCACAATGTCATGGGATGGCCCCAAGCATTCCCTTGGTCCCTGGGATTGGCCTCTTAACTGTCACCCACTTTGCTCAGGCCAGGAGAAGGACAGTTTGCTGTGGAAATGTCCTCACCTAAAGATGAGCTGGCTGGATAGCTCAGTGGGTTAGGTACCTGATTGCAGAGCCAGAAGGTTGGGAGTTCAATTCCCCGCCATGCCTTCTGTGAGCAGAGGCAGCCTGTGTGGCCTTAGTCAAGCTGCACAATCGCAGGGCACCCCCAGAAGGAGGAAAACTGGAAAACCCTGAAAGGGTAGCCAGAAGTAAAAATTGACTTGATGACACATTATTCAAGTATACCAGGTACAGTCAATCAAAATTATAAAAACATTGACTGGTATTATATAGCAGATACAAGTTTTAACAAAAAGCCTAAGTATCTGTTAAATATCAGTGCAGTGTGTATGCTGTTCCTAATACTGCCATTTTTTCTAGCTCTCTTGGTATTATTTCTGAGATCTGCAACTGCTTATAATACTGTGAGAAATTTCTTGATATTGTTCCCAAAGCCTCTCTTTCTTAAGGGTCCCCAGTTTTAACCATGCTAATGTTGAATTATGATCATGCTTTCCATCAGTATTTCTCAGGTGTTGTCCATGTAGTGGTTTATTTTTCCAGCTGTTTAATTTCTTTTCAAATTGTTGTTTCTTATACTGAGCCTTTGTTTCTGTTGTTTTCAAAATATTCTCCATTTTAACTGCCTTAAGTAATTTTTCTCTGCTTGTACTGATATGATCATTTAGGTTTCTTTTTTTCCTCCTCTACTACCTGCTGTATTTGCACTAATTCACGGCTTCTAATTTTTCATGGTAAATATAATCTGTCCACATCACTTTTTGGATGTAGTGCCTGACACATGTTCATTAGTTTCCATATTTTTCAATCCAGTTCTTCTAATTCATTTTGACTCCAATCTATTATTCCACCTGGGTATCTAATGACTGGAACTGCCCATGTGTTTATGGCTTTGATAGTATTTTCCCCATTTAATTTTGATTTTAAGATTTTCCGCAGCCTTTTGATATATTCCCTTTCTGTCAGTTCTTTAACTTTTGTGTGGACAAAAGTTATCTGCTTCTAGCATTCCAAGGTATTTATAATTTTCATCACTTGAGAGTGATTTTATAATATTGCCATTTTTAAACTCTATTCTATCTAGTTTTTGGATCTTGCCACCGTGTATAGACAGAGCTGCACATTTGTCAATTCCAAATTTCATTTGGATATCTTCACTAAATATTTGCACTGTGTTTAGCAGTGATTCTATCTTTGTGGAAGTTTTTGCATATAGTTTTAGGTCAACCATGTATAAGAGATGACTGCTTTTTCCTGCTTGCTCTGAAATATAGTAGCCCAATCCAGTTTTGTTTAAAATTATTGACATGGGGATTAGTAAAATGTTAAACAGCAGTGATGACAAAGAATTCCCCTGAAATATTTGTCTTTTGATGCTAACTTCCCCAATTTCTTCACCATGGGCAGTTTTTACTAATCCCAAACATTTTTAGACATGTGTTAATCCAGATGTGTGGCAATGAGTCAAATGCCTTTTTATTGTCTATCCAGGCCATGTTAAGGTTTGTTTTTCGTCTTTCTGCATTCTTCAATATCATTTTATCAATAAGCAGCTGATCTTTTGTGCCTCTTGACTTTTTAAAGTTCCCTTTCTGTTCTTTTGGGTACAGGGAGTTTTCAATTAAGTAATTATATATTGATCTTTCAGGTACTCCTGTGAGGAGCTTGAACACTGTTGGAAGGCATGTAATTGATCGATAATTACTGAGTTCACTGCCCTTTTGATGATCTTTTATTATCAGAAATGTGCAGCCTGTTGTCATCCGGTCTTCAGTTGTAGAATTCTGAAGTAAGTGGTTAAATTGCACTGCTATACGTTGATGGAGACTTGTTAGTCTCCAAAACCCATGCAGGTCATCTGGACCAGGTGCAGTCCAATTTTTCACAGCCTTTACTTGCCTCTTAATCATTTCAGTTGTTATTACAATATCATCCATTTGTTTTCATTGAGTTTCTTTACAAGTGTCTTTAATCCATGAGTCGTCTTTGTTATGTCCGGTTGGTCTTTCCCACGTTTCTTTCCAACATTTTAGAGCATCATCTTTACATGGGCCTAATTTCTTTTGCTCTGCATTTTCTCCTAGTGATGTATATAATAATGGTTGGTTATTTCGAAATTGCATGCTTTCTCTATATTGTTTCAAGCATCCATCATATCTTCCAATTTTCTTTGCTGTAGCTGTTACACACTGTTTTAATTGTTCCATAGTTTCAACAAATGTTTTCCTTTCTAGGTCATATATTTTGCATAATCTGGCTTTTACTTTTTCATTTTTAAGTTTTGAATCTTCTAAATGTTTTAAGTTGCTAATGTCTGAACGTAATGTGTTTATTTTTATTTCCAGCCAAATTTTCCATTTTGGGGTGCCATGAGTTTTCTGGGTTTTTTTGCAGCTTGTAATCAAGTTCCATGGTTATTATGGTAGCTATGCTATATATGAACTGGTTTGTTTCCTTTAGCGTGTTGGTTGGGTTTGTTCTGATGACTGCATTTGCATCACTTAGTAGATCTTTTACTGGTTTACTGTGTAATTGGCACAAATTGGGTACCCTTTGTTTTTCTGTGTTCCGGCTAATATGGGTTACTATTTTTTCCCTCAGTGATGTTTGCCGTTCTGTCAACTCATAATTTCTGGGTTGTTCCATAAGTTGTTCCCCTTTTGATATGGTTTCTTCCACTATTGTGTCTACCTCTACCCTCCATTTGTCTTCCATATTATGGCCATTGTTCTGTGTTGATTTTGCCACCTTTTCTAGTTCTTGCAATTCCAGTTCCGAAAACCTTCTCTGGTCCATTAATCGTTTTCCAAATTTCCTTCATTCTTTTTTTAAAACCACAGGCTGTTGGGTTTGCCTCGTAATAACAGATCATAAATTCTCAATTTTTGGTGAGAGTCCAAGTTTTGCGTTTACGTTGTTCCAGTAGCTTTGCAGCAGCCTGTCCTGGTTCCTCAACAGGGTCTGCTGAGCCCTGTAGCCCATTTGTCACCAGATGCCCAGGGGCTTTAGCATCTGACGCGGTCCTTGTTGACCCGGGCAATGACCAATCCGTTATGGATTTCTGGTTTTTTCCCCTCTCATCATAATTGATGGTTGGTGGACACAGTGGGTCTGGCTTCTCAGCTGTGCTTGGGAGACCCTTCAGTACAGCTCTCAACCTCACTGAAGCATGCAAGCCCCTATGCCTCAACAAGGCCTGTGCCCATGGAGGAGATGATGATGATGATGATGATAGATGACCCAGTTCCCTGTGGCAAGCATGTTTGTGATACTCCACAAATAAGTTCCACAAGTCATATTACAGTAATATTTTTATGAAACCAAAGCAAAAGGTAGAGAAATGCATAGAATTTTTCAAAGCGTCGAGCTCTCTCGTCGTCAGGAAATAAGTTTTGAAAAGCAGGCAGGGAGGCTTGCTGCAGGTCAGCACCATCCCATTCCCTGATAAGTCAGGGTGGAAGGCTGAGACTGAGGGCTAGGGTTAGGACTGCGATGTCACAGGGGACAAACCTGTCAGAAAGAACTGCAAAATGGTGTGATAGAGACACCGAGAGACCGAATATACAGAGGCTCTGTTATGAGTTTGATGGCATCCAAGAAAGTGAAAAAGAGAAGAATGCCTCAGAGTATGTCACAATGGCATGTCTGTACACCATGATGATGATGATTAGGGCTGGCAGCTAAGCATGTCCCTGGAAGCACCAACGATAATTTCCTTTTCTAATTGGGCAGCTAGGCCAGAGCTCGGCCTACCCTAGGCCGTGAAGGCTTCCAGTCCAGGCTTTCTCCAGGTGAGCACAATTTAGCTGTGGATCTGGCAGCTAGTGCTCTCCAGAATGGAGAACGATGGGATTTGGAATTCCTCTCCCAAGAAAACACAAATGGTCCATGCCTACTGCAGACCTACTTGGCTGGAGTGAGGAGGGACTTGGTCTTAAAGTCATATGGTCTGCATGCAGTAAAGGTAGTTGCCTTGGCCAACAGAAAAGCACCCAAATTCCCATTGTGTTCACAGCTGTATTAGGCTGACCACCCTTCCCACCTTTGGAAACTCAAACTTTTGTTGTTGTTTAGTTGTTAAATCGTGTCCAACTCTTCGTGACCCCATAGACCAGAGCACGGCAGGCCCTCCTGTCTTCCACTGCCTCCCGGAGTTTGGTCAAATTCATGTTGGTAGCTTCGATGACATTGTCCAACCATCTCATCCTCTGTCGTCCCCTTCTCCTCTTGCCTTCACACTTTCCCAACATCAGGGTCATTTCCAGGGAGTCTTCTCTTCTCATGAGATGGCCAAAGTATTGGAGCCTCAGCTTCAGGATCTGTCCTTCCAGTGAGCACTCAGGGTTGATTTCCTTCAAAATGGATAGGTTTGTTCTCTTTGCAGTCCAGGGGACTCTCAAGAGTCTCCTCCAGCACCACAATTCAAAAGCATCAATTCTTCGGCGGTCAGCCTTCTTTATGGTCCAGAAACTCAAACTATCCACTACAAAACTTATTAGTCCCTTCTAGATAGGCAGATTCACATATCATTTTTGTACTGATAGGGCTGGGGGGTAGAAAGTTAAGTGCTGGATTAGATAAAGCCAGTCAATAAAAGCCACACTGGATAACTGCTCACCCATCCCACCTTGCATTTTCTAGCATGTTGACTAATGAAGGGATTGGAAAGTTCAAAATATTTTTTTTGCCCTCTTTTTTTGTACTTTGCACTGATTTTTGTGCCTTTTTGGTAGGCACAATAAAGGCATTAATACAATGATACCTGATACCCAGTGTAGTATAATGATAGTGTAGTAGAGTGATGGACGAAGACTCAGGAGACTTGAGTTCACATCTCTGCCTAGCCATTGAAACCCACAGGGGGGGGAGGTTGAAATTGGTAAAACCATTCCTTAAATATTTTACTTACCTTGAAATCCCTATTAGGATCATGATAACTCAGTTCTGACTTGATAACCTTCAATACAACACAAAATAATATCTGGAATACCTAGCCCTAATCATGCTGAGAGCAGGAAAATCAGAAAGGTTTGATTTTCCAGTTTGAAAATACAAAAATCCATTGTTCTCTGAGAACTGTATTTATATTACCTTTGAATACGTTATATTATAGATCACATTCATTTTTTCCTTTAAAAAATGCATGTGCCTATGCTTATGTAAACATTGTGAGTTTTATATTTAAAAGAATTATTCCAGCTGTTTCCCCAAGTCAAGTCCATTTTGCATTGCATCCCTCTTCAGGAACCTTCTTTGAACAATAGAAAGTTTTGCCTATTCTAGCTGTTTATATCCCACAATTCCTGAGGAAACAAAGACAACGTTCTTAAGGGTATCTTATTTTATCCTCAGGGACAGCCCCACAAGATAGATGAAGGAGAAAGAGTGGGCCTTGCCCAGATTTCCTAAGTAAGAATCCAAGTAGATAAGAAAATCTTTCTTGACCCACCTTTCTTTGTTAGTCTGTGGAACTCCTTGCCACAGGGTGTGGAGAGGGCATCTGGCCTAGATGCCTTTAAAAGGGGATTGGACAGATTCCTGGAGGAAAAGTCCATCACAGGTGACAAGCCATGATGGGGATGTATATAATCTCCAGGCTTAGAAGGAAGGGACCTCCAAATGCCAGATGCAGGGGAGGGGGATCAGGAGACAGGTCTCTTGTTGTCTCTTGGGCTCCCAGAGGCATCTGGTGGGGCCACGGTGAGATACAGGAAGCCGGACTAGATGGGCCCTTGACCTGATCCAGCAGGGCTCCTCTTATGTTCTTATGACATGGATTTGAACTCAGACCTCCCTTGAGCAAGTCTAAACCCGTTCACTCTACTACATGATCTCCCTGACTTTTTTGTAACTTCACAACAAATTTCAGGCCCTGCAGAACTGAATCTTTTTTCCCCATAACGTATAAAACAAAATTTTATAGAATCTTTAAAGATGCATCTTATTCATAATAGAGACTGATTTCTACATGGTGTGTATTCCGGGCAAAAGAGGTTTAGAACAAAGTTACTGTTGCTTGCCTAGAATGAAGGGTGATCACTTTGTACTGTGGTTCACAAACGAAGCCCTTTGCATGATTGTTTAATATTATGAGTCATTACTCAAAGTCCCACTATGTCAACGTGATTAAATTTGTTTCTGAAACCACAGTCTCTAAGTTAAACAGTCAGGTCAGCCTTCTCCTTTGTCCTAGGCACAGGTTGGCGATGAAGTGGTAGCGCCCTCTCGTGGAATAAATCTGAACTAACTGCCTGCAAAGCTGTGTGGCCAAAATAAAAACCACCCCCTTCGCTATGTTCACACTAAGGTCAACAGCCTCTAAATTCTCATATCTGAAGCCAGAGGGTGGGGGAGGCAGATTCTAAACCCCAACAATTTTTCCTTCTTCCCAGTTTTGGTCTTTGAACCCCAGCTTTCATCCCATCTTGGATTAAGTATTTTGGACAGCTGACAGACTGTGCTGCTATCCCAGGATTTTAAATGCATGAACTTACTACAGTTCTCTGTTCTGTCACAGAGATGCCCGGAAGACATAGGATCAGAAACGATCCAGCCACTGCTTTATACATCAGATAGAACAACAAACAGAAAATACATAACCTGAAGTCCTCAAAATTCTTTAACCTACTTCATGGAGGGTGGGAGATTCAGAATTTGGCTGGGGAAAAAGGTTTTAACCTTCTAGCATTTCAAGAAAAGTCATAAATGTATACATCTCCTAACAGCCCACAAATACTAGCCACAATGCAGCTCAGAGTTAAGCCATGCTAACGCCCATTAAACTCAATGTAGGTTTTATGCAATCCTATAGAGGTCTGCTCATAAGTAAGTCTTATTACTCACAATAGAACTTCCTGCTACGTAAATATTTTAAAAATCCAGCTTCAGGTGTATAGCTCGGAGGCATCGAACAAGTGGACATTAAAAACTGTGAATATAATAAATGAGCATTCTCAAACCTGTTTTTTTTCTTGCCATCTGTTTTATGGACTTATATTTTGCTAAATAAAATTTTCTACCCATCAGCTAGTTTGATTGAATTAGCTTTTCATTTTGATAACAGCAAGGGAAATGGAGAGAGAACATAGGATCATTCTTTTCAGAAGTGCAGAACGAGCCACAGTCTTCGAGGTATTAATTGGACTGATCTGATGATGAACTGTGAAGTCAGCTGTTGAAAGTATTGTACTGTGAAGTTACATAAGCCATATTAATAAGAGGCTAAGGAAGTTTACATTACAGATTTAGTAGTACTATTAAGGATGCTTGAGAAATTAGTTCCATATGAATGAATTCTGAATTGGGGAGCAAGGTCAGAATTGTTCCAAATTCTAAAAGAAACTCATTTTGATCCTTTCATAAAATTAAAGAGGATTCCTTTATAATTCCTTCGCGCGCGCCCCCCTTCCCCACAGTAGTCACTTTAAGATCCATTCAGAATGTCTTGGGAAGCTGACGTTTTCTGAAACTGGTTTCTCCAGCTTGCCATTCCTGATTTCAGATTCTCCTCCATTCATTCTTTTGCATAGAGATTGTCCTGTTTGTCTTCTGTAAAATGAGAGGAGTGACGCTGGCAGAAGAGGGCATATTACATTGGAGGCTGTGGAAGTAAATAAAGCCCCTAAAAAGTTCTGACAGATATTGTTGGGGCCCTTCTTATGGTGCTGCCCATGGAGTTCCACCTGGCATCTAGTTTTGTGACAGAGTCTTGTTCCTGCCTTCATCTCCATGTTGTGTGTCAACAGTTGTTTAAGCTGGGAGGTGGTCTGAAGGCAGGTAGAAAGTATTGTTGTCCACAATAGGCTATAGCTCACTGAAAATACATCTCAGTGATCTGAATTGGGAACTGCCAGTCAACTACTAATGGTGTTCTGTCATTCTCTCCATTGGGTCGATCTTGTGGCAGGTTGTATCTGAGTACTGGTCCAGCTCTGTCAGCTTGCCTCCTTACCATGTTGAGCGGGTGCTGCAGGGTGCTGAGTAGATGTGGGCACTGTTAGACCAAAAGAAAAAGCCATTACAAGAAAGCCTATGGGATTACTACATTGGCCATTTACAAAGCATGGTGGCTACATGATGTAAAACTCAATGCGATGAAGTCCATCATGGAATCATCTCCTTTGAATGGGAAATTGTCTTTCTTCTTTGTTCTGACAGCACAGGATGTTTAAATTTGTTCTAATCTGCCTGACATTCCTTTTGTCCACTTCTTTGCCCAGTATGATAGCTTGATGCGATGCAAAGGATTGCTTGAAAGCTGTCATTTCCCCTCAACTGAGTGCCCCTTGTCTCCAAACCATTTTGGGGGGGTACGGTTTCAACTCAGTGCTGGAATACACTGTTGCTAGGGCACTTATGAGAATAATAAAAAAAGAAAGAGGTGGAAATTGCCAATTAGCCCTTGTTAGTGCCTTAAGGCAACTTCTGCTGTTGGAGCTCAGTGCAAACCGAGCTGTCGGCCTCTCCCTTCGGACTCCTGCAAATTGTCATCTGGATGGCTACAGCGATTTCACCCATGGAAAGCCTGTTTCCATGGGTGCAAATCACAATGGATCCAACCATATTTTCCATGCTATGTTGTCATACCCTATGTAAAGAAATAAGACATACCATGAAAATCAAGGATGGCTTCAGTTGTCTCAAAATTGTGATTTTACTATGCTCTCTCTCTCTCTCTCTCTCTCTCTCTCTCTCTCTCTCTCTCTCTCTCTCTCTCTCTCTCTCTCTGTGTGTGTGTGTGTGTGTGTGTGTGTCCATTGGTCTGTCATCTGATAGTGATATTTAAAAGTAGAAATTATAAATCACACAGCATTTGCAAATTTTGATTTATTTGAAAGTTACATCCCAACATATTTCTTTTTGTGCTAGCTGGGGGAATATTGGTTTCTTGCAGATTGTATCAATATTCACTAAGAAATATAAGGAAGAAAGGATTGTAACTGGCATATTCAGGACATGCTCCACCAGCACATATTTCTGTGTAATAAGCTCCGTTAAAATTAATGGAACTACTGTGGGAGCACAGGTATGCTCTTCTGCAGTTCCCATTCATGCCAGTAGGTTTGGAACTTACCAGCTACTTCTGTATTAATGATGACATCTAAGCATTAAAATTAGTAGAGATTTGGATGATGTTACTAATGTTTAAAAAATTATGTACCAGATCACTTTTAAAATGTTAATAAAATCATCACTTACATATTAGTAGAATCATCCCCCGATCACTTAAAAAGTAATATAACTGCAATCCATCAAATTCACTCAGTCTACAACATAGATACCAGATTTACAGTCCAGAGTTCTTAGATTACTCATCAAATGAAAATTCAAAATGTGAGTACACGCTGCTGATGCTATCACCCCTGCAGCTGAACTAAAACTCACAATTCTTGCTCCCCCAACCACTTCCTGGAAACTCCTCCTCACCATAACGTAGACTACACTCTCCCTCTCAGCTCCACAGAGCTCCCAGCGGTTGGAGAAAACAGTGTAGCTATTCTCCAGATCAAGGAGGAGCTGTCACGACCTTCCCACCTTCCCCGTAGCCTTAGAGAGGCCTTCACTGAGTGGAAGGCTGGGAGACACTCCCTTTTCCCATCCACTTACAACATAGGGGCAAGAGATAGGGTGTGCAGCTTCAATGAGGATGCACACACTTACACAAAACCCACAGGACACTACATCCATTCTAAAAAACCCAAACCAGCCTCTGAATTAATTGAACAGTATAGCCGAGCCCTAAGCTGGAGATGTCAAGAGCAGACATGGTCATTTCATATTCGTATCTCTGGGGATAGGAATACAAAGTGAGGCACACCAGGTGCCATGGAGGTCCATTTCCTCCCTTTAGAACCAGCCAGTCCATACACCGGTTGCTGTACAACACACACATCCATCATCGTTGACATCACACCAATCGCGGGAGTAGCCCCGTGAGGAGGCCGGATGAAGAGTTTCATTCAGCTGTTAAGCAGTTGGCTGGGTGGGGAGGCGGGGAAGTAGGCCAGCTGGGCTACTTCCACAATTGGCACTATGTCGACAACGATGGACGTATGTGCCACGCAGCAACTGGTGAGTGGACCAGCCGGTTCTGGAGAGAGGGAACAGACCTCCGTGGCACCTGTGGTGCCACACTTCATTTTCATATTCCCAGGGATATGAATACGAAGTGCTCATATCTAGTCAAGAACCATCGCTATCTCTTTCATCTCTAAAGAGCAAAGGTAAAATGTCTTCTCTTTGGAGGAACAAGGGAGAGATATGAGAAGAAAAGATGTGACCACAGCAATCATAAGAATAGCAATCTGAAAGTTGAAGGAAGGTCAGCACAGGTCAGAGCACAGTCCAGGATACCTGAGGAGGTCCGATGCAAAGACATGCATCATCCTAACTGTAAACTAAGTTGTACCAGGTCATTCCAACACTTCAAAAACCATCCAAATCAGTGGTCTTTTTTCACTTACCTAACTCATGGTAAGTGAATGCAGGCAAAGAGAATTCATGCATGTTTCTCTAGTCAGCAAATATTTACAAAAGTACAAATATCCAGCCTCTAGGCAACCATAAATAGGGACGTGGTGGCACTGCGGATTAAACCGCAGAAGCCTCTGTGCTTCAAGGTCAGAAGACCAGCAGTCGTAAGATCGAATCCACGTGGCGGAGTGAGCTCCTGTCGCTTGTCCCAGCTCCTGCCAACCTAGCAGTTCGAAAGCATGTAAAATGCGAGTAGATAAATAGGTACCACCATGGTGGGAAGGTAATGGCATTCCGTGTCTAGTCACGCTGGCCACGTGACCACGGAAACTGTCTACGGACAAACGCTGGCTCTACGGCTTGGAGACAGGGATGAGCACCGCGCCCTAGAGTCGGACACGACTGGACTAAATGTCAAGGGGAACCTTTACCGTCACCTAGGCAACCATAGTTTATCGAGACTTAATTTTAATATCCTTTGGTTTATAACATCCATTTTATTCCTGGCATAATGATTAGTTATCTACCAGGTGGGACCCAGAGAGATTCCATGTATACAGCCAAGCATTCTCATGCAGGGACCAGGGCCCTCCAGTTTTCCCTGTCTTCCCCGTTTCCTCTCACTGTCCTGGCCACTACCCAGGAGGATCCTCTGGAGTGCTGTGAGGGGAGTACTAGAGACAGAGAAAATAACAGGAACTCAGAAAGTCCAATTTAAAATCACACGGCTGGGTGTTCTCCCAGGATGCACACTGAAGAATTAAATTCCCACACTCCAACTCAATAAGCTATCCATCCAGATCTAGCAAATACAGTTTTTCTTCTCGGTGTTTAAAATTGTCAATAGCAATGAGATTTTCTGCCTTTACACAAAAGCGAGAAGACCTTCCTCATTGGCAGCAGCATTAGCAAAGAGATCTGTTCTTTGGGCAAACAATACTTATATAGCATTTAGAAAAAAACACCTTTATATTGCATCTATGCACAAGAATCTCTTTTTTTAAAAAAACACAAAATAGGAGATTTTTGTGCAATAATCACTTCTGTGAATTTTTCATTTTAACAAAATCATGAAATGCAAAAAAAAACCAGAACAGCTTTCATAATACAACTGGGGGTCGGGGTCAGAATTTTTTGTTGTGGCTTACAAAAATGAAATAAGTAAAGGCTTACATCCTGAAAACAAACCTGTAATATCTACACAGAACTGTAAGCTTTCTACAAATAAAACGAACCACGAAATTAGGAATACTTTCCTTTCTCAGAGGAACTTAGTGCAGCATACCTGGTTCTCCTACCCCCATTTTACTTTTACTGTAAGTCCGTGAAGTAGGCTGCACTGAGAGGTGGTAATTTGTCCAAGATCCGCCACTGAGTGTTGTGGCTGAGCAGGATTTCACTCTCAATCTTCATGTTCTCTTAGTTCAGTGGTTTCTAGCCTTGGGTCCCCAAATGTTATTGGACTAAAATTCCCAGAAACTTTCACCACCATCTGTGCTGGCCAGGATTTCTGGGAGTTGTACTCCAAGAACCTCTGGGGAACCAAGTTTGGGAAGCACTGTCTTCTTAATCCAACATTCTAACTACAGGAAACCTTGCTTCCCTTGCTCTCATATGGCTTTGTGGCAGATCCTCACTGCTCAAGACTTTGCAATATAGGTATTATCTGGGATGTTCCCTGTTCATCAGTAATAATGCAACAGCCCTGTTCTGGTGTGATATAGCTAGGCTGTGAAGAACTCACAATTTTTGTCTCCCTCCTTTTAAAATGTGTGTCTTGATGTGTCCACAAAACCTGTCACCGACTGTGAGATTTTTCACTCCTGTACAAGACCAGAAAGATCACACACGCCCCGTTAAAGGCAGCATCAGCAACGAAGCAAAACAAAAACAAAAAACTTTTATTCCAAAGGCAGAAAGACTGGCACTCAGATGACAACTTTGGGGTGTGCAGAATACAGGGTTATTGGCACAAAATTCATTGATACACATACTTAGTTCTAAAAGTCCTGAAATGTGAATTATGCACAAAAATTCCCATAATCTCCCCTAGTAGGAAGAAAAGGTTTAAATCTTTCATTTTCACTTCCAAAAATGAAATAACGGAAGATTTACATGCCTAATATAAACTTTATAAAAGGACAGAGGGAGCACAGTAGTCCTGCCGTTTTGGTCATCCATCCTGTGATGACCCTACCGCATGCAGAAGGTTACAAATCTGAAAAGAGGGTCTCTAGGAACCCAGGAAAAATCAGGAGGGAAGCAGTGGGGCTTGTATGTTTCCTTCTACAGATGACTGTTTCTACACAGTCCCTAGTGCCTGAATAAAGCTCATGTCAACAGTTGCTAATCAGAGGATGTATAATGTCCTATTTTCATATGCAAGATGACTTTAAGCAAAAATAGCAACGATAATCCAAATTTCTATCTTATGCGAATTGAACCACTACAGTAACCTCAGAACACAGCTATAAATACCAGCAGTCATTGCATACAACCCACAATATCAGTGCTCTACTTAATGAAGTAAAAAGCTATTAATATTTGAATACATGACCTGGTGGAAATTGCAACCATTTTATTGCATTGCTGAATGCAAAAATTTTGGAGGTACCATTTAATATTTCTTTCTGCTTATCTCCCACTAAAGCAGAGGTCCCCAACCCCCGGTCCGCGACCCGGTGCCAGTCCATGGCCTGAGCCAGACTGGGCCGCAGAGACAGACCTCCCACCCCCCCTGCACGTACTCACCCCCGCACAGCTGATTTGCACATGTGCGTGCTCCAGCGCACCCTTGCAAGCGCCACGCCACCATTTGTGCATGCGCACGAGCAAGCTCCCGCACAAGCGCCACGCCGGTGCGTGCACACACACACAAGCACCGCACCACTGTTTGTGCGTGTACACATGCGCGCTCATTCATGCATGCGCACGAGCACAGGGGTGCCCCGCCTTTCCCAGCTGGTCCGCAGGGTGAAAAAGGTTGGGGACCCCTGCAATAAAGGACTTTCATATTGGATTGCACCCTATGTTGCTGATTTGGAGGCTGCAAGTGTAACTAAACACATTATTTCATGCGTTGGAGTATCAAAATCAGAGGATGAGCATTGTGGGACTGGTGAGGACATCAGCCCCAAGGCTGGACCATCAGGGAGTGGACCACAACCTCCACAGAGCCCTCCTAAGGAGTTTCCCACCTGCAGCTCCCCGGTGGATTGAGGTGATAGGTATGAAGCGCTGGAAACACCTCCATCCAACAGCCAACTAGAGGAGGAGATGCAGCTAGAAGGAAGAAAAGCACCCCTAGAGGATGGAGATAAAAGGGAAGAGCTGGAGATGGGAGAGGCAGAACACTGGGAGGAGCTTTCGGAGTCAGCAGACTGGGAGTCCTGCCAGGAAGAGGCACCTGAGAAGCCTGTACCAGACCTGCAACCAGCTGGGAGGTGGTCAAATGGTGAGACCCTTGGACAGGAGAGTGGGTCTGGTTTACTGTGCCACCAGAGGAAGCTGAGAGGGTACTACAAATACATCACACAGCCCCTGTTACTGTTGAGAGTGGGATCACCAGCACCACAGACAGCGCAGGGGCAGTAAAGGCCAACAGGGCAGTGGTGAGACTCCATGTGAAGTTGATTCCCAGGACCTGGCCTCACCAGCAGAGAAGCATGATCCCACTCTTCCTGCTGCCATCCAAGAGGAATGTCCCTCAGCCACCCCACCAGATGTCTGTCCCAATATTTCTCATGTTGGACCAGCACACCCACCTGCCCCAGAGATGGCAGAGCTCAACAAGGCCAAAGTGGTGGAGACCATTGTAAGAGGATAGATGACAGGAGCCATCTTCCACCCCTGTTGTCATACCCCTTGCCTGGCCCATCTCAACCTCCTGGAGGAAAAGGGCATCATCATCTCTCCATGTTCTGGAGAGAAAGGAGACTAAGGCTTCCTGCCTCCTGGAACCTGAATTACTTTAGAGCAACCCATTATTCATGGTCAAAGTTGCACCCTGTTTTATGGATTACATATCTCAGTTGTGAATAAAAACTCTTGTGTTTTCTGCAGCTACGCCTGTGAGGCACGGAGAGGACTTCTGGGGCTGCTTACAAGCATGTTTCGTTTTGTAACAAGTGGACCAGTCAATTATCATATCAGATCTTGATGCCTGCCCTTCAAAACAGGGCAGCTAAAAAAAGAAGAAGAAGAAGAAATGTTAGCCTCTGGATGGTGTTTTCACGAAAGAACAGATCTTACTACTTCATTAATGTAAAATGACACCTGCATTAAGGACATATTGATGTCTAAAGAGTGAGATATTGTATAGCTCTAAAAAAAAAAGTTATAGTTGGCATCAAAATTGGATTAGCGAAGATCCAAAGTGTGGTACATATATTCAGGAAAAGAAAAAAATACGAGTTGGGGTTTGTTCGCTTTGCTAGAGATATTCCTACTGCCAGAGAGGCAAAACTGGTCTTTAAAGCACCTGTAGCTTCTCCCTTTGGCAGTGGGAGTAGCTGCAGATGAAATAATAAATGAAGCTGAGGCTAGGGGCACAGTTCTTCCCTGGGACCAGCTCTTTGGAAGCTGGCTGCATTGCACCAAAGTGTATTATTTTAAGCCACTGTTTCAAAAATTGATCAGGGAAGACTTCCTCCAGAGACCAGGAAAATGATCAGTCGCTTGCCTCCCTGAAAAACACAATTTGTCCCCATGTTCTTTTTAAAGTTCGAGAAGAATGACCTATTTTCTGCTGCCAAACGTTTAAGGGCATAACCTCAACAGACCATGGCTTCAGCCATGCATATTGATGTTGGGAATGTTCCCACTAAGCGAACTGAAGGGTGAAGGATGATTTATGTTGCTGTACTTATGGGGCAAACGCAGGAGTAGGTGACCTTTCCACCATGCAATGTCATGTTCAAAAGGTCTTTCGTAAGTGTGCCACTGATACAGTTTGGAGTGGCTTCACTTGCTTTAATTAAAATCCAGAAGACCCCACCACCATCCCCCAACTTCAAGGAAACATAGAGGAAGATCCAGCAGACCGAGTGTCTACTTTGGGCTTCAACACCCAAGGAACGGAGGCTTTAATCCCATCCTACTCTTACTTCAATTGTGCCCAAACATTTGTCCAGCTGGTTTCCTAGACCTCTGGAGTAAATGTTTAGAGGTGGGGATTGGCCTGCAGTAGGGAGGGGAGTCATCCATTTTGACAGTAAGTGTGGAATCCATTGGGAGTACACAAGATTGTATCATTGCTGTTCCCTAGACAGGAAGGATCTGAATCAGCCAGCAAAAATTTGCTTTGAATTAAATCCAAGATTAATTGGTAAATTTTCTTCTCCGGCAAAATATCTGAGGATTTCCATGAGGAACCAAAACAGTTGTGTGAACCATGCTCTAGGCACCACTTCATCTTTATGTTTCACTTCCAAATCTTTTACAGATGAATGGTTTTTCCTATAGAGTTTGTAAACTGCTCATTTAATACAATGAGAAATAAAAAGGTGAGATTTTGAACCTGAAAGAGGCTTTCTAAGCAATCTACAGCCAAGAAGATCCCTAGGGGGGAGATCTAGTGTCCCACACTTTAAAATATAAACAGGTAGTAAATCAAGGAGCAAGGAGCTGATAGATAAGGGGCAAATGCATAAGGAGCTGATAGATAAGGAGCAGAGGGGGGAAATGCAGAAACGTAGCAAAAAGGAGCCTATGAGTCAGTTTTCAGACTACATGAGAAGGTTGTTTGAAGAAGGAATTTCATATCAGCCTTGTGCCACCCACACCTGGTAACAAACTACATTGATAAGTATCATGAGAACACCAAATAAAATGGAGCAATTGAAGAAACAATGACCAGATGGAGCTATATCTGAAGTCATGGCAGCACATCAAAGACAGAAGAAATCCAACCCAAGAAGTAGTAACCTGGGGAGAAAAATGATGATTAGCAACTAGCAAATTTAAGGGTACATTTGTACACAGGCTTGCTTTCATCAGATGTGCAGAATGGACTGTGAAACACAAGCACACCCTGTTGTCCTTTGCTTCCCTTTTCTGCTCCTGTAAAAATGATGGTCCAACGTAAAGTTTCTTAAGCCCGAATTTCCTCTTTTCTGTCTCTGGACATTGACAAGACCAGTTCCCAGCAGCGAGAATGCTCAGGTTGCAGCTAGCACTGCTGGGGGACAAACCTGGTAGACTGGAAGGCAGAGTTTAGACAAGTTACTTTTTGAGCTACTGGGATCTACACACAGACCACACAAACATGCTTGGATACTACAATGTTGGAAGTCGTAGTAATTTTTCTTTGAGTAAGTGGAACTCTTCTATGTTCTGGTGGAAGGGAATGCAAAGCGCCAATAACAGAGTGACAGCATGTGGGCAGATGCAAACAATGTTTGACAAGGCCAACAATATGACCAGGCCATTGCGGGCAGGACAAATGAAGAAGTTAGCAACAGCTTTTCTTGGAACCGAGTAGCTCCAATGACAGCTAGCCCAAGACATAGAATCATAGAATAACTGAGTTGGAAAGGGGCTATAAGGCCATCGAGTCCAACCCCCTGCTCAACGGAGGAATCCAAATCAAAGCAGATCTGACAGAGGGTTGTCCAACTTTCTCTTGAATGCCTCCAGCCTTGGAGTGCTCACCACCTCCCAAGGTAATTGGTTCCAATGTCATACTGTTCTTTTAAGAAGGTTTTCCTGATATTCAGCCTAAATCTGGCTTCCTGTAGCTTGAGTCCATTATTACATGTCCTGCACTCTGGGATTATCAAGAACAAATCCTGCCTTTCCTCTGTATGCCTTCCTTTCAAATATCTGAAAAGTGTTCTCGTATCTCCCCTCAGTCTTCTTTTCTCAAAGCTAAACATGCCCAGTTCTTTCAGTTTTGCTGCCTGGGACAGAATAGCTAATTTTCTGTTGCCTCCCCAAAGTGAGCATGCATATTATTACTTGTATTACTTCCATCTGCCTATTCTACTCCTAAATTATGCTCACCCGGAGAAAAGCTGGGTTGAAAGACTTCATGGCCTAGGCTAGCTTCAGCTGCAGCTTAGCTTCCTGTTAGAGAAAAATGCCGACCTGGTGCTTGCTGGGTACATTCCCAGCAATCATGGGGACAACTTCCTTTCAAACAGGTAACTCAGCCAATCCTAGACCATGAAGTCTTCTAACCCCACCTTTCTCCAGGTGAGCATAATCTAGGTGTGCAGCAGGCAGGTGGAACTCCCAGAATGTAGAATTCTTGGAGTCCAGAAAAATAATGAATGATACAACTCTGGTTAGCCTTATCCTCCATAACTTTATTCTGTCTCCTTTTAAAGCTATTAGGTTGGCATCCATCATTAATCTAGTGGCAATGAATTCCACAGTATCATTATGCCTTGTGTGAAGAAAACTTTCCTTTAATGTGTTTGGAATCTCAGATTGTTCAATTTACAACAGAGTGGGAAAAGCTTCCATCTATTTCTATTTTCTCTACATCCTGGGCAATTGTAAATTCCTCTGTCATATTTCCCTTCACTCACCTTATTTTTCCTAAACAAAACAGCCGTAAATGTTGGACTCTTTCTTCAAAGGAAAGTTGCTGCAACCTATTGATCATTTTGGTTACTCTTTTCTGCATGATTTCCAGTTCTACCGTATCCTTTTCTAGGTGTGGTGAACAAAACTTTAGAGAGCCTTCCAGAGATGGTCACAGTATGGGTTTATAATAAAGGCAGCATGATAAAGGTAGAAAATCACCCAATTGCCTCTCCCTCTTCCCGTCAGTAAGAATGTAATCATAATAAATTAAATAACTAACAATTTGTTGTCCTTTCATGACACCCAGAATCTGCTGCTTGGAGTGGGAATATCACTCTGTTTCAGAGCTTTGGAATAATTTGTTACAAATTAGTTCATTACACTGATTTGTTAATTGAAATATCTGGCCACGGACCCCCAGGCTGGGAGTTTGATTCCCCGCTGTGCTTCCTTGACAGGGGCTGGACTCGATCTGCATGTGGCAACAGAACTATAGAACATTCATGTGCACCATCCTCTCACCTGGTCCCAATAAACCAGATACAGAATGTGCTCTGCAGAATGGGTGAGACTGAATACTAATGGAGATAGATCTATGGTTACCATGCAGGTAATGAATGATCTGTAAGAGCTAGAGATGGGGACGGATATAAAAACGGATCGGTTTTTCCGACGAATATAGCTGATTTGTTAAATATCCGTCGATCCGTATTTGTGGGTTCCAGAGACCCCCACGAATACGAAGGGAAGAATATTTACCCGTTTTTATTCGTACTTCGTATTCGGGGGAAAAAAAACATTCTGCCTACTGGCCACCAATCAACTGATCGGCAGCAGAAAGGCAGCCACCACCCCACACAGCCACCCAATACCACAGCCTACCCCCACCCCCTTCCTTTCCCTACCTTAGCCCACCCCCACCGACAGCCCCTTACCTTAATCGAAGCTGCCGAGGTCTCTTGGCCTAGTCCGAGCCACAGCACGTAAAAAGGGAGACTGGCTGCCCTTTGCGAAGATGGCGGCTGCGGCTTCATTTAGGGTAGGGAAGCTGCAGCTGCCATCTTTGCAAAGGGCAGCCTGGATTCCCTTAGCCTGCCTTGGCAGGCGTGTTGGGGAAAGACATAGGAAGCTCTCTTGTGATTCTGGAGACTCTAAGTACCTGGGGGGAGCTTTCCTGGGGGGTCCTCTTTGTGAGTATATAACTCGGGGGTCCGTGATCCAATGTTCACCAAACTTTCAGGGGTTGTAGAAACGCATCTGAGGAAGTGTCCCTGAAAATTCGGTGTCTCTAGGTGGTTGGGGTCCAGTTTTATATCTGTTTAAAGCAAAGACAGATTGACGGATTGATTCATCAAAGAATATTCGTATCTGTTGATCCGTTAACCTTGACGGATCACGAATCAAAATGGATCACCATTTTTTTTTATTTGTCCCCATCTCTAGTAAGAGCCTTGTGGTGCAGTGGTTAAACTGCGGTACTGCAGCTGAAACTGTGCTCACGACCCAGGGTTCAGTCCCAGGTAGCCGACTCAAGGTTGACTCAGCCTTCTATCCTTCCGAGGTCGGTAAAATGAGTACCCAGCTTGCTGGGGGGGGGGGGGGCAATGTGTAGCCTGCATAATTAACTTGTAAACCACCCAGAGAGTGCTTGAAGCACTATGGGGCAGTATATATGCAGCACGCTTTGCTTTGCTTTTGGTCTGGCTCCAGGCACAATTCAAAGTGCTTCAGTCCAAGATATCTCAAGGACTGTGTCTCCTTTTATGAGCCTACCTGGCTGTTAAGATCATTAGGAAAGGCCCTTTTCTGAGTCCCACCAACGTTACAGGTATGTCTGGTGGGAACAAAGGAGAGGGCCTTCTTTGTCGTGTCTCTGACTCTGCAACTCACTCCCCCAGGAAGCCAGGCTGGCCCCATCTTTGCCATTCTTCTGCAAGCAAAAACCTTTCTCTTCAGACAGACTTTCCGTTACAGATTGGCTGTCTGAGAGGGGATTTAAATAGGGTGTTACACCTTGTTGCTTTGAATCTGTTTTTGGTGTACATTTTGTTAACCATTTTTAGTATGGTATTTGTTTGATTTTATTTTTAATATTTGTATACGTACTCTTTTTAACTTTTAAATATTGTCTTTTAATGATGTAAGCCAACTTGGGTCCTTTTTTTAAGGAGAAAGGTGGGGTACAAATCAATCAATCAATCAATCAATCCTGAGTCACTCCCAACAGTGCAGCTTCAATGTAGACACCCCCATTGGAAAGAGATGATGGGACCACCACCAGGTCTATTCTGATTAAATCAGAAAAGGAGACTTCTGTTGAGCAGTGGTCAACAGAGATAGTGGTACACCAATGGAAACCAAGTTCTCTTTTAAGTTCCCCCCTCCAGATATACACTTTTCAAATGTGGAAGGCTATAGGATGTGTTAGAGGGTGATGGTGTCATGATTGACCACAGCAGATGTGTTTACCTGTTCTCAAGGTCTCTCTTGATAACAGCACCAAAAAAGGTAAGGAGGCAGATCTGAGAGAGTGAGATTCCACCCCAGGTTCATTCAAGCAGGTCTCCAGATCAGCAGATCCATTCAAGATCAAGTCTTGGATGGCTGTTGTTTTCTTACTCACCCACCTGGCATTCACCAGCGGTTCTTCCAACCCGGGGGCCTGGGTTATCAAGATGTTGACAATAACAGCAAAAATAAAGAAAGAGCAAGAGAGAGAGACAAGATTAAGATATTCAGCTAGGAAGGACAGCAGTCACTTTTCCTGATGGGTGTTATTTCTTCCCAACTCACCCCCCTCTTCTGCTCTTTTTTCTTTCAGCCAGACGACAGGCAATCATTTACATGAGTCTCTCCATTATATGCCGAAATAACAGTGCAGTTTTCATTAACAAAAGAGGCTGGCTCTTTCCTCTTGGTTTGTGTTGTCAAGATACTTTAGCTGAAATATACAGCGATTTCCTACACTTACCCTGCTTGTCACACTGAGAGTGAAATAATGGCTGACATTAGGAAGATTATTTCTCCGCAATAAAATTACCTTTCACAACATATTTCTATCTAAGTGGAAATGATAGAAATCATAGATTCTATTTTCAAATGGAAGGACCGGGTGGGGAAAAGGGAACAGAGAATAAAATCAACAGGATTACTCCATCACCCTTACTCAGAAACAGTCAGAAAGGCAGAGAGGGCAGAGAACCGACTTGTACCCAAATGGAATGTCATATATTTGCAAAAAAAAAAAAAGTCAGGGAAGATAAAATGAATTTAAAAACTGGGATAATGCATTCAGGAAAGAAGGCCCTTCCTTTCACAGAAAGGTCTAGCTTTAGGTTTTATGACTTGCACAGTGCAGTTTAGGGAACAGGTCTGTTTTAAGGGCATTGTGATATATAACCAACCTTATTTTAAAAATGAAGGTACCCACTTTATTTATTTATTTATTTATTTATTTATTTATTTATTTATTTATTTATTTAAACCCCACCTTTCTCCTCAGAAGATGACCCAAGGTGGCTTATGCCATGGAAGGACAATATTTAAGAACAAAACAAGAAGTATACAAAGGTGGCGGACATCATCATCATCATCAAAAGGCCTTATTTGAAGCTAAAAACACTAAGTGTAGAAATATTAAAAAGGACCAAACAAATAGCACTCAGAGAAATGGACAAGACAAGCAATGCTAAAAACACAGTCAAAGCAGCCAGTCACCGAAGGAAAGCCTGCTTGACGAGAAAGGTCTTTGCCTGCTTGCGGAAGGACAGCAAAGATGGGGCCAGCCTGGCTTCCTTGTGGGAGGGAGTTGCAAAGTCTAGGAGCAGCCACAGAGAAGGCCCTCTTCTGTGTCCCCATGAAGTGTATCTGTGAAAGTGGTGGGACCAAGAGAAAGCCTCCCATGATGATCTTAATAACCGAGCAGGTTCGTAATGGGAGATTATGTTTCTTATAATTATGCCGTACAAGACTGCCTGAGTTTCAAGGTTTTTGGTGGAGGATCTCCTTTTGATCTTGTCATCAAGCAGGGATGTTGACAAATCATTGGGTTCAAGTCCCAATTCCAAGTCAAAGTCTTTGGTCTCAAGTCCAAGTTTTTGTCTGGTGCAAGAAAGGGCGTCCTTTCAGAACTTCAGGGTCTCTCCATGAGATTTAACACAAACACACAGTTTCATTTTCCATCCTGAGTGTGCATGCACACACATTCACATATTCTGTGTTTTTAATGATATAAGCCATCTTGGGTCCTTTTTTAGGGGGAAAGGTGGGGTAAAATATTTCAATTAAAATAAATAGGTTCTAGCTTTTCCTTTTAATTCTGTATTTAATAATTCCACTACAGGTGCCTTTTGTAGTGGAAAGACGGGAAATACATTTAGTTAATTGAGACGTAAATAAACAAGAAACTGTGAGACTGTTCAACCAATCTGCACTCAGAAATGACATCTGAAAACAGAACCGTGTTGATCTGGCTGTTCATGGGTCAATTTGGATGGGCTACTTGAATGACCTAACTTGCTTTGTACTTAATTTGGTTTAATAAACAGAGTAACAGACTAGGACTCGGGAGATCTGGATTCAGATCTCCCCTCAGCTATGGAAACCCATGAGGGAGAGGTTTGGAACTGCTAAGACCTGTCTGATGAAGTGGGCTGGTACATTTTTATGTTAAAAAAAATATAAAAGCTAATCTTTAAAGTGCCACCACATTTTTGTCTTTTTTACTTTGTATCTTTATTTTTTTTCCCCCAACGATAATGCCTTCTTCCACATATTATTTAATTATGTTCTGTCAATTCTAACCTAGGGTGACCTGCACTTCTCAGGTTTGTCCTACTCAGAGGTGGCTAACTAGTCCCTCTTTCTGGTGGTGCTTTGGGGCTGTGCATCACACCCAAGTCCACATAAGAGCATGTAACTTCCTCAGCCGCCAGTTATTCCTGTTACAGGAGGCACAGCTAAACGCCCTGACCCTGCACTCCAATCCATTAAACTATACCTGCATTTCTTCTACCTATGCCTACTCTTTCCAGTCAAGGTGTGGTGAATTGATCTGTTCATCACTGTTGTGAAGAAAACCGAACCTTTACATTTTTCATTTCAAATTATACAAATATATTATATAAATCTATAAAGACTTTCATAAATGATAGACAGGCAGACAGGCAGATAGACAGAACTAGCTTAGCTCTAGCTGTAGAAACTGCTTTGTGCAACGACCAGTCAGCTAGGAATCTTTCCACCCTTACCAGTTCCCAGCCCTTAAATCACTAAATCAGTTCACATTAGATTCCCCTGGCCGTTGTAGAAGTCTCCATAGTCCTTCTGACCTAAAAACACCCTGGGGAAAAAAATGTTTGGCTCTCCAAATTCAGATTTTTTCCTGTAAACCCAGTTTATCCCAATCTTACTCCCTCCAGGTATTTAAAGGCCTTTTGGGGAGCCAGAGGGCAGGGATGGCCACCAGAATGCTACAAATTTATGGCTTCCAAAACACACTTCGGTCATGAGACACACACACCCCAAACCCTGCAGCTATAAAAGTAACTAAAACCAGTTACAGTTGTGAAAGTAAAGAACTGACTTGAACCTTCAGAGTTTGGACATATGGCATGCTGGATATGGGATTCTGGGAGCTGCAGTTGAAAAACAACTTTTCTGAGCTCAGTTACAGCTACATTGCAACTCTTATCCTTCATTACATGACAGTCTTCATGAAATTTAGTGCTGCATTGTTATTATTGCAAACAGAAATTGGTTATTATGAGTTATTCCTTCCTTGCAACTGGCTACTGCTAAGCTCTGGATGTTTGCTGTCCTAAAATCTGAAAACACTGCTGGCTTTTCCCTGCAGATTCGGGGAACAAGAGCAGGCGATGGTGTTTAAACCACACAGCCCCACACCTCAGGAAACAGATAGGAAGATTTCCACCCCTCCAGGTTCTCATAGTGTGAAATGTCTTCCCCCCACCTTACTGAAACCCCTTCAGCTCGGGCTGCCACCGAGGCAACCCAGATCACATTAGATTCCCAAAGCAAAGAGTTCTCATCTATCCGTCACCGAGGTGGCAGACAGGTCCGGGGAAACAACAAGCCATTTGTACCTGAGGAGGAGGACACTCCTGGGAAACAAACAGATGAGCCACCCCACGAATCCGAGCTATTCTCCTAGGTAAACAGAACTGCATGAGAAACACACAAATTATCAGGGACATCTGGGCAATGCTCTCTTGCTTCAAGCTGTCGGTGAGGTGGGCTCGGGGGTCTGAAATCTGACATCGTCCCAGCAGCCAAGCACGTGAGAAAATGAACCCTGGGCAAATCATGAGGGTGGGGTGGAGGAATGAGGAGGGGAGGCCCCCGGCCTCACTAAGTCCGTTTGGCAGCCACCCCATGTGCTGAGAAAGCCCTTCCCAAAGAGAGCCACCCAGAAGCAAAAGATTCAAGTGTGTAAACGCTTCTGTGAGAAATCCTGGCAAACTGCTGGATAGCAGTTTGCCAGGTTTAGGTGGGCTGAAAGTTCGATTCTCCACCCCACCTGTGCCTCCTTGACGGGGGCTGGATTCGATGATCCAGAGGGTCTCTCCTGGCTCTGCAGTTCTAAGATGACGATGATCGTGAAACCATCATCCAACCCATCCCTTTAAGAGGAATGCAGCTCCACTCCCCGACTATTTTAAGAGGGAGAAGGACTGGACAGCCTCGTTCTAGGCAAAGCAGAAACGGATTAAAAAATGACAATTCCAAGGAGGTTCCCTGTCATATCTCTGTGAGAATCACTGGCCTGAGTGTGTCATCTCCCGGTTTTATGGATTAAAATTGGTTCCCTGCTGTTACTCTCACTTCTTAAAAGTAACTCTTTTCAGAGATAATGATGATGTATGCTGTCTCCCTCCACTCTTACTTTAAAGTAAAAAAGGTGTACTCAGTGTTAAGGAGCAAGAATATGCCTTGGAGCCTATACCCAAGCCCCTGGTTGGTATTATGTTGAGAGAAAAGTGGAAAAAGAAATCAACGAATGAAAGAGCAAATTCATGAACATATTTCTTAGGAAAAGCAATGTTTGCCCAGGATCAAAAGTGGTTTAGTGGAGTATTCTACAGGGGGAATAATCATTCTGGATTCACAAAGTGACTGGGAACACACTGCTTTTGTCAGGATTGAGTATGAGCATCCATCCAATTCAACTTGGGCCCTGATTTAAATCGAACTGGATTGATTTGTAAATTTGTAAAATCAACACATTGACTTGTACTTGAAAACTGAAATGAGTATAACTTTTTGGTTTTTCACAGATGTACATGAAATTTGAGGAAACAACAGGTCTCCAAGAGGGGAATAGACTTGGTAAATTTCAGACAGCTAGCTTCAGCGGGTTGTGTACTAGGTACCTTTGAAATATGATTTTAAATAACTCTTTTGAGTAGGTTGAAGAGATTTGCAACTTATTTGATTTGATTTGTTACCCAGATCTGGCTGATTTCTAAATCCACATTTCCCTAGTATCAAATCTGCCCATTCCACTTCCATCCAGATTTCCATAGGAATCAGTTCAAACCAAGCCAACCGAAATTTGGAATTTGTCCAACTCCAGTGTGCAGCCCTAAATAAAATCATTCATTTATACAAACATCCGACTATACACTAAAATAACACAGCAACCAAACGGAATGCACACAACCTTACCATACCAACACCAGATTATGTCTCAAAAGGCTGGGTGAACAAATATATTTTCTACTCATCTAGAATTAAGCAACATGGTGGCTGCTGCACATTTCTGGGAAGGGCATTCTAGACAGGGGGTGCCTCTGCTGAGAAGGCCATGTCTTGAATCACCACCTCAATAGTAGAAGTGGATTTGCACAGAGACAGAGAGAGTGTGTGTGCAGAGAGAAGATATATTGATGTATGCATACTGTATATGGCCTGCCGGAACTTATAAAAATAAGGTAGGTGAGAGATTTCAAACACACAGCAGATTGCAAAATATGAGCTGGTGGCTCAGATATTCCTCAGAGTGGTGGCGAGGATCTCCCAATTAGGGCTGGAATTAAGTTTAGCAAAATTAATTCCCAAAAACTGGGATAATGCTTCATTTATTCTGAGACCAATCTAGATCTGTTCATACCCCCCGGGAACTTCACTTGGAAAACTACACTGTTCCATTTCTCCCCTCCCCTCTTTCAATGAGCATATAATCCCCCAGGTTATCAACCTGGGTTATCACCATTGCAGGAGTAATGGAGGAAGGAACCAAGGCCTTTTCTCATTAACCCTTCAGATATCGGGTGCACTGCAATAACTGCATAACAGGCAGCTGGATAGTTGGGATATGAAGTTTTCCCAGCATTACTGCCCATGCCAGTATTCATAAGAATGGTGATTGTTTCTAGGTTTATGAGCTCACTTCCATTTCAATAGATTGTCGGACTAGACAAATAGGTGGAAGTTTTGCATTTTGCTTTCTCATGACTGGGAAGAATGAAGATTAAAAAAAGAAGTTGTGTCTCTCTTTGTACATTACGGCTACAGCCCGCAGGCTTTGCTTTGGAGGCATATTTACTTAGAATCCCTCCCAAGTAGGTTTGTTAACGATCAAAGTATATGACATGGTTTTATTCTCACTTCATTATCAGCAGTGATTCATTCCGAAGACAGGACTCTTTCTATGGCAAATAAACTTATGAGTAGAGACATCCAGACTGAGGCAGCCGTGGCCATATTATATTACTGCTGCTGTTACTGGAGTTGATGTTATCCCGCAAATATTTTTACCAAATGTAGGGACTCAAGCTGGCTCACCAGACACTTACGAAGCAGATATAACTAAAAACGGAGTTAAGTTGTAACATTAGAATTATACAGATTATATATTAAAAGCTGCAACTGAAAGGAAAACAGCGTAAAGACCGTAGAAACATCATCCACCTAGACCAGACAATTTAACCCATCAGCAGCATATTTTGTAGCAAAATCTGCAGAAAATTAGATCTATTTTATGCCACGGTCATCTGAAGAGTTGTAAACAATGTCCCAGGGTTTCAACTACTTCCCATGCACTTTGCTTTCATACGAGCAAGAAAAACAAACAAACAGCTGGGACATAAATTATCCCAGCAATTCTAATGCTTTTTGCCATTGGGGTACTTTTTTGTCCCAAACAGTGTTATGCATAAAGACAAAAATAAAATAAAATAAAATCTTATGCCACTTTCTGTCAAGCCATGAGGCTGAGAAACAGAAGGGACACCCTGCAGTTGTCTATAAGTTGACCCAATGCAGGGGGAGACACTGGAATGCTCCTTGAATTCATAACTTACAAGAAGTGTTTGTGAAACCCTAAACCTAACTCCAACCCTAAATATAATATATTGCAGATATTAACACATCGGAGGTCCCACACAGTCAGAAGGTATCTCAGAAATCACTCACTGCAAGTTTTGTTCATTCTGGGTGAGGGGAAAAAATATATGAGGAGAGAAGTACAGCTCTCTCACACATGGCCATTAAAATCTACTTCCCCAGGAACCACCCAGTTGCCAAGAGCCTGGTGGGAATAAGAAGATCTTGGAAAGGCAGCATCTCATGGGCCAGCCTAGCTTCCCACCCTAGAGATTTCCACAACCAGGGAGCAGGTTGTGAGCTCCTACAGATGAGGAATATATAGAATTGTAGAATAGTAGAGTTGGAAGGGGCCTGTGAGGCCACTAAGTCTCATCCCTTGCTCAATGCAGGAATCCTAGTTAAAGTATATCCCAGATCCTTTCTCACTAGGTTCAAACAGTTTCCTGGGTTTTGTATTTGAACAAACCCACATCTCTTCGCTTTGAGAAAGATGCAAGGAAGGGGCTTCTCTTTAGGAAATACTTTTTTAAAAAAATTAAAGAAATAAACTTTCGTGCCGGGCCTTCTGTGATGGAGATGTCCCCATCCACCCTGCGCTTTGGATTGGAAATTGAAAGCTTCTGAGAAGAAAGTTCTCACCCAGACAGGAGCTTCAATGAAACAGGCCGTAGGACTAAACTCCATCTCAGTAAAAAGCAAGATCTTTTATTTTAAAAATATCAAACCTGCAGGGGGGATTTAAAAAGCCTAGAAACACATGGATTTTGTAACTGTGCTAACCGAGGCAAAGCAAATATCGTTTGGATGGCCAAGAGAAATGCCAATAACATCTGTGCTGAATTAGGTATACTGTAGAATTAAATGCTCCATCTAAATATGCCTAAATATGCCCTCATCCTTCTCACCAGTTGTAACAGTGAAGGTGGTGGGAACAAGAGAAGGGCCTCCGCTGAAAATTTTAAAGCCCAAGTAGGTTCATATGAGGAAATATGTACAGATTCCTAGGGGGGGGGACCCTTGCTCCCAGCAACAGGCTATGATGCTATACTCCTAGTATAGGAAACCATAAGTAGAAATAAGTTCTGTTTTTCTTTGGATCCAGATGTGGTAGGGCTTAAGGTCATGTGACAAAAAGCAGCATCAATCATTGGTTCATTGCCAAGAGGAAGCAAATGAGCAGAAGGATGTATGGAGATCCCACCTGCATACATATCTCTATTGGCTTCTATCCCAGGAGAAGCAGTGAGACCTGTTATCGATAAGGTTTCTTATGGTTGTGCTGGGTAACAGTTTTCTGTGGAACAGGGGAGGCCATGCCCAGGGAAAAGGGGCAGTCACATGGCAAAGTAGAATAATCCTCAATATCTGTAGGCACAGGAAGGGGTTTCCCCATATTTTGCCAGAGGAATGCTAATATTTAACTGCCAAGCAGATTTTGCAGGTGAAACCCTGATAGGAGAAGGATCTGTGCATTTTTGGACACCAGTGGGGAACACATACTAGTAGACTGAGGAAAGACATCCATGCAACCATGATTCCAGTACATGGTAGCTAGAAGTCTTACTTTACGGAGTACAGTGCTCTGTTTGAAAGTATCCTTCAAGAAGATTGAGGGGAGATACAGAGGAGAGGCAGGATCTGTTCTCAATCATCCCAGAGTGCAGGACACGTAATAATGGGTGCCAGCTACAGGAAGCCAGAATTCAGCTGAATATCAGGAAAAACCTGTGAACTGTTAGAGCAGTACAACAATGGAACCAATTACCTCAGGAGGTGGTGGGCATTCCAATGCTGGAGGCAAAAGAAAATTGGGCAACCATCTGTCAGATCTACTTTAATTTGGATTCCTGCGTTGGGCAGGGGGTTGGACTCAATGGCCTTATAAGCCCCTTCCAACTCAATTATTCTCTGATTCTATGATTCTCTGTCAGAAGCACTGTTAGGTCTACCTCTGGTTTTAAAATAAAGAACCTTTGAAAAAGGATATCAGATACCTTAAAATTGCTTGTCAGCTTTCACCACCTGAAAAGGGGGCTGAGCAGCCAAAAAAATCAGCTGATCACAGATCAGAGATGAATTCTATTTCTATTACCATAATTAATTATAAATATTCATCTATATATGTTAATTCATGTGTGCAATTTGTGTGAAAAAGATGTTCCCTCTTTTTGTCCTTTTCAGTGATGCTTTCCCCTGTTTTTGGTGATGGCCCCCCTTCCCACAAAGCAATTCAGCCTTCACTGGAGAAGGCTTACCTTTTCCTGTTACACGTCACAGTTCGACAGAAAAATGCAATATCCCAAATAAAAACACTTCTTTGTGAAGATGCAACCACATTCCATCCCAAACAAACACCCTTTCCAGAATCCAGCTAGCAGCTGAGCCAGTGGATGTTCTAGAATAGATAGGACCAGAACATATTGCAGTTTCAGTCAAGAAATAAATGGAGATTCCTGCAGATGCTCCGTGGCAGATTCAGGAAGCAATACCAGAGGACTGTAATGTAACAATGAGGAGATGAAAACACAGCTCCTAATGAATTCCTATATACACTCTGGATGTGTACACAGGAGAAGGCAGCCACCTTGTATGATCAGAGAGGCCTTCAACATGGAGAAGAGGAAGTAAAGATATATGAAATCCTCCTTTCATCAGAGTTCCGTAGACATGCAACAGACATCAAAGTATGAGTGGAAGCATTCTGGAGCTTAGGTGGAGAGCAGAATGGATTTATTCCATTTTCTCCAAAATTTGACAAAGAGGAACCAACGTGTTCCTTGACTGAAAATGTCTCAGCACATGGTACCAAATCATTCTTATCTATCAGCAGCAACTTATTGAATTCTGTACATGAAGGAGAAGCATGGATGCTGAGAGCTTAGACCAATCCTTGTGTTCCCGGAAGCACTAAGAATTACATTCAAAGCTTCATGCTTAGAACGCAAGCTCCACCCTAGAGCTGCATTTCACACACACACACAACATACAACAAAGTCTTCCATTCTTGCATGGTGATATGATGCTAAGCCCAGCCCACCTTCTAGGTTCTTGACCTCATGTCTGCTTTTGCTTTTCTGTGGGTTGTGTTCCTTTTGTGTTTCTGTTGCATGACTCCCAACAAAACTGTCTTTATAAAAACTGTTTGATTAAACATGGCCCCAACCAACAAGAGGTGTGTACAACAAACAGGACAAGGATATTAATCAGAAGATAATGTAGGGAAAGTAGGCACAATAGACGAGCAGGTTGGTTTGTTTAGCCTTCTTTCAGTTGGGCGCATCTTCCTAAATCTGCTTTTCCTGTCTGAGTAAAGGTATTATGCTGGATGGCATTGTTTCTTTTACCTTCAAAAGCCAAGGTCAAGCTGAGGTAAAGCTCAGAAAAGATGTAAGGACAGGCAGCTCTGTTCTATGATGGGATCGTCTGCTGCAAGGTATCATTCAGAGGTCACCAGTTTACACCCTCTACGACTTTCATAAGTTCCTTCATTAAAAATTGAGGGTCGACCACAGTACAAAACAGATTGGCAAGCCGGCTTGAAAGTTCTATCAATAATGGATCACTTCCTCTATCCTGATTTCTTTCAAATAGAGCCCTTCGTTATTTTTAGCACAAAAGAGTGTACCTAGATATTCAATTCTGTTGAGGAGATGGGGAGGGAGAAACCCGCTCTCAACTCTGCTGAACCATCTTCTTCCACAGTTGAAGCCTGTTGCATCCAGAATATTATGTCTCTGAGTTCAACAGACACACAACACCTTTCCATTTGTATATTTAAACTAGGTTGTTTCTTTTTATTCCAGTCCCTGTCAGCTGGATCAGCAGCTAGTATGCGCAGGATCCAAGGCTAGCAGGCCAGGGAGCCTACAGTTGACATGAACAACAGAGACACATATGTTTCTATGGCCCAAATCCTCTTGCCTGCATATGATGGCATAACACAAATGGTGAAACTTTTGGAGGCGAATTGCCTTAAATTAAGAAATCATCACAGACAGTATCTGTGGCATACAGAGTTGTGTTGATTTCTCCGCTCACGTAGTTAGGAAGAGGATTTGGGCCTATACCCTGCATAGGCTCTCAGGTTCGAGCACTGCTGAATTTTCTCCAGTTGTCCTATTCAGCCTGTGTAAAAAGATGGGCTAGAAGTACTTCCAGAAAAATGCTTTTTCTGAATTTTCCCTTTTTCCCCCTCTTCTGTTTGCTGACATGACCGGTACCAGCAACGGTTCTGGTGCCAATTTTTACCCTTGAAGTTGCTTAGCTATTCTTCCTGGGTTAGTTACATGTGTGATGTTAATTAGTTGAGGTCTATGTGGTGAATAGGAAGGCATCACAATGCTATACAGCCAGTGGCATTGACTACCTGCTAACATCAGTGTGGGTAAATTATGCTAATAGAGAATGACATCAATAAAAGGCAATGGAAATGAACATGCTAACTTTTACATACAATAAGAAAAACACCACAGAAGAGGAGATCTTAATGTAATAGTCACATCAAATTCTGAGTATAAAATCATAGAAGATTAGGGCTAGAAAGGATTGCAGGGGTCATTAAGTCCAGCTACCCACTGAAATCCCCATCTAAAGTATCCTGACAGATAGTCATCCAACCTAGGTTAAACATTTCCTATGCTGGAGAATCCACCATCTTATAATGCAGTTGATTCCACTCTCAAATAGCTCTCTCTGTTTGGAGGTTCTTTCTAATGTTGAGTCATAATCTCTTTTCCTGTAATTTAAATCCATTACTTTGAGTCCTACTCTCTGGAACTGCAGACAAAAAGCTGGGTCCATCTTCCACACAACAGCCCTTCAAATATGAGAAGACGGCTATCACATCACTTCTCAATCTTCTCTTCTCCAGACTAAACTTGCTTAGTTCCTTTAGCCATTCCTCGAAGGGCTTGGTTTCAAACTCTGTATCATCTCAGTTGCCCTCCTCTAGACATATTCCAACTTCTCAATAACCTTGTTGAAACCTTGGTGCCCAGGTTTTTCAGCTGCCTCTTCACAATGTTGATCTATGTTTAGCCTGTAGTCTACTAAGACTCTTAGGTCCTTTTCACATGTATTACTGTCAATCTAGCTACTGTATTTTCCATGTTATATTTGCCAACTTATTTTTCCGGCTAAATACAGAACTTTATTTTTTTCCCTTGTTGCAACTCATTTTGTTTGCTTTGTTCCAGTTCTCAGTATGTGGAAGTCTTCCTGAATCCTGATTCTGTCTCCTGAAGTTTCAGCCACCTCCAGGTCTAGTGTTATCTGTGAATTTAATGAGCATCCTTCCAGACTCTCATCCAAGTTCTTTATGAAAATGTTGAACAACACTGAGCCTAGGAGATTAACCTATTACAACCCACAAGTCACTTCTCTCCAGTTCTTTCTCTTTTGAGATAAGACCGAGGCAAACCAGATGTTGGGTACTTTTGCTTTCTCTTTGTCAGACATGATGATTTCCCCATCCTTTACACGTAGTGGGGCTACTGTTTCCTTGTTCCTCTGCTTGCTGTGAACATACTTGAAAAATCCTTTTTTGTTATTTTTAATTTTGTTGCAACTATGAAATCATTTTGAGCTTTAGCCCTCCTAACCTCCCTCTACAAGTGTTGGCTGCTCTTCCTTTGTGATACTGAAAACGCACAATTTAGATTTGCACCCTGTGCCCTGGCTACATTTTCCCTACTTCAGTATTTCACTGTTGTTATCCATTGTGGGAAAATATTCCTACATTAAATGCAAGAGGAGCCTTCAGTTGACCTCAGAACCTTCACATGTATCAATGTACCATGGAAGTCTATTGAAAACTGGAGCTGTTGTTCATATAGCTGGGAGGTAGTTCACAAGTAAAAAATAAAAGACTGGGCAGGGCGGTTCCTTGTTTTTTTTATATAATCTTGTGTAGCTTTTGTTTTGTTGTTTGGCTTTTCTAATTCGGTTTCAGTTTATTTCTTCTTTTTTAATTGTTCTGCTTCTCGTGTCTCTTTCACCCCTTTGCTTGACCTCCAAGCATGTACGTTCTGGCGCTCTGTGTTACTCGCTCAGGAAATATTCTGCTGGTTCAAACTGAATCGACAGATTACAAGAAGGCACACTAGGTCAAAGAGACATTGTCAAGAGCATAGAAACGCTAAATTTAGAATTTCTCTGTCAAAGAAGGGCAGGAGAAATAGAGGTAGGATATTTACAATATTTACAGTATTTTCTTTCAGGGTTGGAAGACAGACCACTGCAAGAACCCCAGGTCACAGCTGATTTAACGCAGTTCCCTATTCTGAAAGGCACTGCCCATGTGTTGGAAACCCTTGTTCATATGTTTTTGCACTGCCCGCTTCACTCGATCGGCCGATCAAGGTTGATAGCCTCAATTTTATTAAAGCTGGAAGGGAGGTCAGATCTGGATAAAGTTCACTGTATGCTGGCGCTCGAGATGACTGACATTGTAGAAAGAGTCGCAGACTTCCTTGATACTATTGTTAGGAGATGAACCGTTGTCCCTTTAAGGATGTCTAACACTTTTCTGCCCTCTTGATGCCTATCTATGTAGTTACCTATCAAACCATTGTGACTACGTCCAATTTTTACTTATGCCAATAAAGGTTTTATCTATCTATCTATCTATCTATCTATCTATCTATCTATCTATCTATCTATCTATCTATCTATCTATCTATCTATCTATCTATCTATCTATCTATCTATCTATCTATCACAGCTGATACTGAGGCAAAATTAGTCAGAATAAACTTCACAAATAGTCATCATTAAAACAATGTGGCTGATCGTTTTTTGGTTGTTGTTTTTAAAGAGTACGGCCTTGATTTTGGTTTCTCAAGGTCAGATGTAATTTGGGTCAAGGAGTGATGTTGTACTGAATTACAACATATTCCATGCATGCTAAAGCTTAAGGCAAAGAGATATATTGATTTAGGAACAAAGGAGCCAAATGGGTCCAACTTTCATTCATTATGAAATGAATGCCATCAGTCAAACAAATGAATGACAGATCTGACTCCCCTCACCTTCATCCTATTTGTACCCATTGGTGACTCATTTGGGTACTAGGAGAGCTTACATCCTTCACTAGCTGCTGTTCCTGGTGACCAACTCCTGGTGACCTCGTTTTTCCAGAATGCTCTGGAAATTGCATTTCTCCGGAACATTCCAGAAACATGAGAGCCACCAATACAAGCTCTCATTTTTATGGTGGCTGCCATTTCCCTCAGGAACACAACACTCAGAACATTCTGAGAAAAGAAGATGGCCAACTCCGGGAGCTCGTAGCCCTGTCAGTCAACTCCTCTCTCACTATTACCACACAGAGCTGCAGAAAGAGTAAAAAATAAAGATAGTGAATGCCCTTTCGACAAATAAATAACGACACAAATTTAATTGTAACAACAAAAGCAAATGGAATAAAAACATAATTTATTTTTCTCTTGCACAGTCCTAGCACCAGAACCTTGTTGACCTATAGAAAAAAAATATATAAAGGTGTACGATCTTAGTCTCCTACTGAAAGGAATATGAAACTCCTGAATTAATCAGGCTTGGCATAAACACGGCATTTGCTAAGTAAAAACTAGTGCAATCCTAACTGAATGATGTGCCAGCTCTAATGGGTCTGAAACGGGTAGAAACTTCTTGTATTGGTAGAACTGCCCTTTTTTTGGCCAAACTCCTACGCTGGGCGATTTCAGAGCTCTGCCAGAAGAACTGACATGCAAAGGTTAGCCAGAAGGTGAACCAGAAAAGAACAGTCAGAGAAGGAGCAGGACGAGGGAGGATCTGAGCTATATCAGACACAAACCTCCTTATCCCAGGGAGACAGCTGTTATGCCAGCACGAAGGGCAAGCTAAGGATAATCCTAACTAATTTCTGACAACCTGAGGCTGGAAGGATTTGGGAAACAACATAGCTTCAGCTGGTCTGGTGTCAGCTCAGCTGGTTGACAACTAGCTGAGACTGAGCCCCAAATTGGCACCTTCTCCAGGCCACTCTCTGGGCTTGAGTTTACATCTCCTTGACACCTCTGAGTAGAGCAGGACACACATCTGTCTGAAACCCTGAAAAGCTCGGGAGAGTTTTGTTTTTAAACTTAAACTTAAACTTCATATGTAATTAGTATTCTGGAATCCAGCCAGATTTTCATAGCCGACATGAAAGAACCTGGTTTGTTTCGCTCAAGAATATATTCCAAATATTTGTGAAAATGAAGTGTCTTGCTGCCTTGTTCACACACACACATATATCCACAAACACACGTAAACCAGGGGGACTCAGTGATCAAGGGCTATTAACGGATTGTTTACCAACATGTAGGAATGGACTGAACATTAGACTAGGCAAGCCTGAACCAAATAAGTCGGACAGCACTAATTATAATGGGATTCAGACACATTCATGTTTTGCCTAACCTAAATAGTTCCTACTTGCCGTGATATTTCTCTGTTAGTTCCGTCCCCCTAAGGGGAAGAAAATGGTACATTTTAGAAGGGCAGCAACGGGCCTTCAAGTTTCCTGCTGATACAGGAGAGGCTTCAAAGCCTGTGGGACCCACTGACACTTGCCGGGCTCCTCTTGAGCCGCAGTTGCACTGGCACAAGACCAAATCATGATGTATCATAGAATCATAGAATAATTCAGTTGGAAGGGGCCTATAAGGCCATCTAGACAAACCCGCTGCTCAATGCAGGGATCCACTGCACTGTTCCATGGCACTCTGGGAAAAGCTGAAATACTGGCCCATTCCAGCTATTTAAAACAGCACTGAATTTCAGGTCCCCTAAAATTAACTACATACACATTAGTTAAAGCATCACACACACACACACACACACACACACACACAATGTCCTGGCATAAAAGATGTAGTAGAAAGCAACGTAGATCAGATTTGAAAGCAGGTGAATGGAAATGTGCCAGATGCATTGAAAATCAGCACTCTGCCAAGATGGAGCAAAATAAACTTGTAGCTTGGATGCAGCCCCTATTGTGCTGCGAAGACACATTGCGGGCCATCTGGGTCCTTCCTCTCCCCCCATCGCCCCTCCCCCACCCCTTTTTCTGCCTTCCACTGGCCAATGCAGAGAGGAGTACTTAAAAGCAAAAAAAAAAAGCAGATGCAAATGCAGATGTGGCACTTAAGACATAATATATGAAATGCTGGTTGTCTGCCAGGGATTTAATGAGGAGTTAAAATGCCTTAGGCATAGTTTTGTGTGTGGTGCACTTCACGACACACCAGTTTTCCTTTACTTGCCCTTAAGATGAAAAGCCTGTTCACGATTTTTCTTCTCTTCTCTTGTCTATTCTTTTTTTTTTAAAGAGACAGGTTGTTGTTGTTGTTGTGTGTTTTTTGAAAGGAGGCATTTGGTTTTCTCAATCATTATTCCTAACTGGAAAAAGGAAAGTTGTATGTATCTGTTTTATTTAGTGCTGACGGGTATGCAATGGAATGTGCACATTTCACAAACATTTTAGATTCCTGCAAATATACACACAATTCATCAGGGTTGTTGTTGTTTGCCATCCTTTTGCAGAAAGGTATAAAACTATTCCCAAGAGGGTAAATTTGAAGAAGAGGAAGGGAGATAATCTGTGCTGGGGAAACCAGATTGAAGGGTCTGGTTTCCCCAGTGCTGGCCCTTATGATGCAGGCTGCTGCGGTCTAACTAGAATCACTTGGGGTGGAGAGAAGGAGCGATATGCCATTTGGTGTGATCCTCACGTCCAAATGGCATACCAACCTCAAGTGACCCTTTTTTCAATATTGTAAAGTGCTGTAATAAATGAGCCACTTCAGAATGTCAGTAAATTGAACACTTTCCCCACTTCTTGGTGGAGAGTCAGGGGAAGTGAAATTATTTTTGGCTAAACCATCACTGGTGCGCTGAATCACTCAGGTCAAATCTAAAAACCATTCTTCTTTGCATTGTGCCTAGTGCCAATTGAGAAATTGCCTGCAGGCATTTCAAACAAAGCAAAGATTTTTTAAAAAGTATTCCCGAAGGCTTTCATGGCCAGGATCCGATGGTTGTTGTAGGTTTTTCGGGCTGTCTGGCCGTGTTCTTGAGGTTTTTCTTCCTAACGTTTCGCCAGTCAAAAGGTCAACGAACTCTACCCAGCCACAAGGACCAGTGATCACTGCACACAAAAGACCAGCTAATGACACCCATCAATCACAGTGACAGATCATCTCTCCCCCTTATCACAACAATACACCCACAACAACAAAAACACGCTGATCACCATAATCACCCAATCTCCTGAAAAGGACAAAAAGCTGATCCCACAGCTATAAATACTCAACTATCCCACAAACTGCACCAGAGGACAGACAGAGTTCTGACTCCTGTCCTCTGAAGATGCTGGCCACAGAGACTGGCGAAACGTTAGGAAGAAAAACCTCAAGAACACAGCCAGACAGCCTGAAAAACCTACAACAACCATTTTTTTTAAATTTAATCTATGTGATTCAGCACATCAGTTATAACCCAGTAGAGAAAAATAATTTCACTTCCCCTGCCCGTCCACAGAGCAGCAAGGGAATGTTCAATTTGCTGATATCCTGAGGTGGCTCATTTATTAAACCACTTCACAATACCAGAAATTGACAGTGGAAGGAGCCTTGGCAGCTTTGACAGCTACAAGGCTCAATTTTGGTCAGTTCCCAGTGATCACATGTGCTGAGAATGGAGCACACCAACCGGCGCCAAAAAAGGAGAAGCCCCTGGCAAGGTCTCAAAAAGGTGCAGGATGGGTGCTCTGGAGGCAAATTGGTCTGCTCTAGTGATTGAATCATGTGATTGCTGGAAAAAGAGCAAACCAATCTAGCCCACAGTGCACCAAACAGCAGGACAAATGCCTGTCTGATTGAGCCCTGAAACTTGTGTCGTCATCTTGTATAGGTGACTAGTTTAAGATGGAGATAGAAAGGATGTGTATTTGCTGGGAATTTTTCTCTAGCCACAACAGTCTTTCCTACCAATGTCATTCTGAGCTGTGTGCAATTATTTATTGGTTTCTTTGATTGTTAAATTGACTGATTGATATGCCCACTCAGCAATGTACAATAAAATCACAATATAAAAACAAAACAGTTCTGAGACTTTCTTTAAAAAAAGAAAGAAAAAAACAGGCCCTGAACCTTTGAGAAAGCCAAAGGCCTGACAGAATAATCATTTTGACTACCTGCTGAAAACTCAACAAGTATGGAGCTAAGTTGATTTCCCTTGGGAGGAAGTTCCCCTACAAAACTGGTGCTTGTCTTGTGTGCCTGCCAGCTTATCTCATGGGCGACTGGGAGAAGCAACAGGGCCTCTGTTGAGAAATGAGGGTCTCAATTGACAGGCTGGCTCATCCACACGCGGAGGGTCTTCAGATATTTTGGCACCAAGCCTTTTAGGATTTCGTATTCAGAACTATAGCTAGATTAGGACTAAGGTCTTGCCATGCAGCTCTGGTGTGCAGTGAATCTGTTGGTAAAGTGTGACACTATAGAGAAGTTATTGCCTCACCACCATTGGGCACCTTCTGGATGTGGATTATAACTCTCATCATCCTCAACTAGCATGGTCAATTGTTGGGTGTTATTGGTCTAGGCCAGCAGTATTACCAGTTACTGTCGTTTCTACGTGCTGTGCTGAAGAAGTCACAATTCTGTAAGGTGGCGTTTCATCAAACCTAAATCCAGCCGAGTGAAGTGACATATTTCAAACCAGTCATAACAACCACCACCTGCTAAGTCAATTCTGATTTATGGTGGCCCTTTCCAGGGTCTTCCAAGTCTAGGTTACTTAGAAGTAGTTTACCATTCATTTTTTCTGGATAGCTTGCTCGAGGCCACACAGGCTGGCTCTTCTCCTTCAAGGCATGGTGGGGAATTGAATTCTCTACCCCGGGTGCTCCATCTTACTGAGCAATCCAACCAGCATAGCGTTCAGCTTTTTTCTTCTTCTTTTTTTTAAATTTTATTTTATAGGTTAGGTGTAGGGATAGGGGACAGGGGACATGGGATTGAACAGGGGTTGTAAATCAACATGAACATTTTACAGTACTCATTCTTATCTATTACATTTCAAAGATACGTAAATTTCCGTGTAACTTATTTATAATATATATTCTATTTCTAAATTAATCTTAGGCTTTCAATTATCAAATATTAATTTGCATTCTATTTCTAAGCCAATCATAAAATTTATGCCAACAATCTTCATGATTCATCTTTCTTGTTGAGTCTAGCCATTCTGATAGTTTATCCATTTCTGCCGTATCCAGGTGTCACTTTCCCGCCTGTCCCTTGGTTGTTTCACCAAGAAAAGGCACAAGCTATGTGTCATTCAGCTGCCACCAGTTGATTACATCAACTGTCATTCAGCTGCCACCAGTTGATTACATCAACATCAAGCCGCCTAGAGTGGTCACAATTGACCAGATAGGCGGGGTATAAATGAAATAAATAAATAAATAAATTTATTCACTATTAAAGACAGAGGTCCAGGCAAAGTATCATTTAAGAACCATGCAGAAATTGTTTATTGTTACAGGTGATAACAGTCCAGTCAATATCATTAACTCTCAACTAAACAACCTTCTTCCTCCACTCTCAAACGCCTACTCTCTCTCTCCCTCTCCCTCCTTTTCTTCACCCCACCTAACTCCGCCCCTCACCAACTCCTATTGGTGCATGCAAATCTCAACATAAATATTAATGAGCAGGGTGAACGCTACATCAGGATTTTTGCTATTAACTCCTCTTGTGATGGATTCTCCGGGTCTTTCCAATGTTTAGCAAAAAGAATTCTTGCAGCTGTCAAGATATGGATGGCTAAATATTTTTCCATGGGATCTATTGAATCCAGGATTATATTTAGAAGAAAAAAATCAGGGGTTACAGTTATCGGAATCTCTTGCAAAAGCATTTCAACCCTTTCCCAATATTTTTTGGACTATCCCACATGACCACCACATATGATAAAAAGAACCTTCTTTTTGTTTACATCTCCAACAAAGATTTGAAATTTTAACATCCATTTTGGCTAGTTTTGTGGGAGTTATATACCATCTATAAAACATTTTATATATATTTTCTTTAAAAGCTACTGACTTAGTGAGTTTTATATTGTTTTTCCATATTTGTTCCCACTGATCCAAACTTATATTGTGCCCAATATTCTGTGCCCACCTTATCATACATTCCTTAATTCCACCTCCTCCTGGTATCAAAATCTAATAAAAAATGATATAATGCTTTAATATGCTTGTCTTTGGTATCCAGGAGGACTCTGTCAAAGGGAGTATTGTCTACATAAAAACCTTGCTGCATATTCAGCTTTTCTTACAGCAGGCATTGGTTCACTCAGGCATTGGATTTTGATCTTTTAATTTTTTTAATTAATTTTGATTAATTTTAATTAACTTATTATTCCCCTTTCAGTGCAGATTGTACACAAGCCTTGGACAAAGGTTGCCCCCTTTGCAGCACCTTAGCCAAGGATTTCTTGTGGTCAAGCAAGGCAGTAGCTAGCTAACTAAAAGCAGAGTGCCACTCTCTGAATGAAATTGAGATTTACTGGATAAGGCTGATGTGGGTGGTTGCAGAGGTTACCCATCTTCCTTGTGTACCCTCTGCAAAAGACAGGGGCAAACAACTAATTGGTGCTATTAAACAACTAAATTGTTAACATTTTGTCTCTGAAGAGGAATCAAACCAATCCAGAGGAATAAGGGGGCTCTAACAACAAATCTTTGATAATCAAACAAACCATTTCTTTTGGGGCTGCCATCTGCTTTATCACTTACATGGTGTTAACGTACTTTCCAAATAGGCAGATGGACCCCATTCAAGTTCTGACAGTAACTCTTTGTTATTGGTACAAATGGCTTCAGAGGTATTTAATTACCATTAGTAATCATCGGTTTGCTGCTAGCTGGTGACATTTGGAATAGTAAGCAGGCTGCATTCATTGTGTCCAGTGAGTTCATAGAAAGTTAAACCTACTTTTGACAACAGCCTCAAGCTTAGCCACCATTAACCCCTCTTCAGTTACAGGATGGATGTGTTTGAACAGTATGAATGATTAATGAAGGCTAAATAGTCCCATTTCTAACTTTAAACCGTTTTGTTGTTGGGAGGGGTCATGGCAACTGGCAAGGTGAGTGAGAACTCAAGTGTTGGGGTCCCTGACATCACAAAAGAGGGGTTAATTTAATTTTAAGTTACTAGATGGTTAACTACAAACAATATGGGGCTCCACCCAGCAAACCACTTCCTCTTTCTCTTTCCCTTCTCGTTCTCCTTAATCATGCCAGTCTCTCACCTCATATTCCTAGGAGAAAATTCCACCACCAAAGTGGATGAGGTGTAGTGTAGATCTGCGGAACCAATAACCTGGAAAAACTGCACACTGCCTGGCTACCAGCTATGTATTCTTGAATTATTTTGTTTGTTTTCACTGAAAGGATTAATGGCTTTCATTCATTCTTCCATAGCTTTTCTCTGTTCTCCTTTACACTCTTGCAGAATTCTAGTTTAATTAGGGGGAATTCCAACATTTTACTTGCAGAATTTCCATATTTTCTGCCCCTTTGCATCACCAGTGTACATGACTGCACTGATGAAACAGCAGAAAAAAGGCAAACACAGTGTGATCATACACACAACAGCATCAACATAGAATCATGAAGTTGGAAAGGCCTATAAGGCCATCAGGTCCAACCCCCTGCTCAAAGCAGGAATACAAATCAAAGGCCATCTGCCAGGTTGTCTAAATTCCTCTTGAATGCCTCCAGTGCTGGAGCACTCATCACCTCTCAAGGTAATTGATTCCATTGCTGTACTGCTCTAACAGTTAGGAAATTTTTCCTGATATTCAACCGAAATCTGGCTTCCTTTAACCTGAGCCCATTGTTGCGTGCCCTGCACTCTGGGATGACTGAGAACTGATCCTGCCCCTCCTCTGTATGACTACCTTTCAAGTATTTTGTGATTGGGTTCATGTTCTAAAGTAAGCAGTTCCCCTTTTTCTATGAGATTAACGACAGGAGATGGAATTTCTTTAACCAAACGTTTAGTATCTTCAGGAGGGGAGGGGTGTATTACAACTTCAGTAGGTCCAACATGCCTATTAAACATAGGTAAACCATTCCACATCATGATTGCCGCCCAGAGTAGTCAATTGACTAGATGGCCGGGGTATAAATGCAATAAATAAATAAATTGATCCAATCTGTGTCGTCATTTCTTTTAACATGGCAACATCTCAAATCTCTCTCGATCGGTCAGCTTCCTCAAGGGGTTACTCCGCACCGTGCAAATGGTCCCACAGCATGGGTGACATGCCCAGTCTCTTTCGTGTAGGGTCCCGCCAGTGGGAATAGGATCCAGACGCACCACCTTCTTCCAAGGACCCTTCCCCCTGGGGTAGACATACACCATCCATTCCGACGGATCTAGTTCACCTAATTGAACTTCAAGTCCTGTTGATACTCGCCCCGGCATAGGTCTTCCCCCACTCTCGCTATCTCTCTCCTCTCTCTTTGGCAAAGTAAATATATATGGTCCTTCCTCCCTCTTCTGTTCCTCACCCTCTCCCTTCTTCTTCTCCCCCTCTGCTGCTGCCAGACTCACTAAAGTTTCCCAGCTCCTACCTTTCCCCGCCTTTTCCTCCCACTCTTCAGTTACCAGAAAACCCTCTACCATTGGTTGCTCTGCTCCTGCCTTTCTTCCTCCATCTCTCTCCGCTGTCTGAACTTCCCCCAAAGTCAGATTTTGAACAATAGCCCGTACAGTATTCGGCACTTTGTTGATTCCTTCCATCTGAGACGATGGAGGGGACAGCTCACTTTCAGGTTTAACCATCTTAATTGGTTCCTCTTCACATATTTGAAAAGTGCTATCATATTTCCCATCAGTCTTCTTTTCTCAAGGCTAAACATGCCCAGTTCTTTCAGTCTTTCCTCATACGGCTTGGTTTCCATTCTCCTGATCATCCTTGTTGCCCTCCTCTGAACTTGTTTCAATTTGTCCGCATCCTTCTTGAAGTGCGGTGTCCAGAACTGGGCACAGACCTCAAGATTAGGCCTAACCAGTGCTGAATAGAGGGGAACTAGTACCTCACAGGATTTGGAAACTATACTTCTGTTAATGAAGCCTAAAACAGCATTTGCCATTTTTGTAGCCATATCACACTGTTGGCTCATATTCAGCTTGTGATCTACAATGATTCTTTTCCTCCAGTTTCCCTGCTAATCTTCATTGCAATATTTTTGCAGGTGTTTGGCAATGCTAGACATGATAGAGTTGCAAAATTAATACACTGCTTATTATGTTAAAAATATAATCTGCCAACATTCAAGAATCCATGGGAACATCAGGTAAAGAAAGTGCCAGAAAACAACCAAGTTAAGATCTCATGGCACTTTCAGATTCAAATGGACTGCCACCTTGAGTATAATACACCAAACGTAACAGTAATGGAAGGACGAAATGTCTGAATATTTGGCGCTGCAATTCCAGGGGATTCCAGAATCAGATTTGGAAAACTTACCAAAATAGAGAGACCTGGCAATAGAAAGGACTCACTTGTGAATGAAACACATTTCAGTGGTCCCCATAGTCATCAAGGCATTAGGAACAAGGCTGCAGAATTTTATAAAATGTTATAATCAACTGCAAATCTCTGAAATAACACCCTCAGAGTTGCAAAAACAAATGGCAATATTAGGAACAGCATACATATTACACTGATATTTTACTGATGCTGAGGTTTTTGGTTAAAACTTGTACCTGTTATATAATACCAGTCAAAGACCATGTCTTGTGTTTTCAAATATTCATCATCAAGTCAATTCTGACACATAGTGACTCTTTCCAGGGCTTTCCCTCTTTCCAGAATAGTGCATATGCACTAATGGGGTGGTATATAAATAAATAAATAAATAAATAAATAAATAAATAAATAAATAAATAAATAAATAAAATTTCTAGGTAACAAAGTACTCAGAGGTGGCCTACCCTCCCCTTTTCTGGGGGCACTCTGGGACTATGCAGCTTGCCCAAGGCCACACAGGCTGGATAAATAATGAGGAACTGAACTCCCAACTTCTGGCTTCACAGTCAGATGCCTAACTCACTGAGCTAAACAACCAGCTTCAGCAACCCCTAGTATCAAGCAACTCGGTGTGTGTGTGATTTTTTGGCTGGCCCTAGCACAGTGCAATAGAATGCAGAATTGCTGGAACCACGCATTATCGATACAGCCAGTTGAGAAGCAGTCACACTAGAGAGGCAGACAGGTAGCAATTTAGAAAGCGGCCAACTCTATGATGCAAAGTAGCAGAGCTATCAGGAAGCATTCTGTCCTGTTGGACCTACCCAAGTGATGTCAGGCCCTTTTCATGGGCAGTGATTCTGAGCCAATGGAAGAAGGGCAGTGCAGAGCACAGAGGTGGTTATGTAGATGAGTGGATTTCTGATACTTCCCAGAGCATGAGGAGTCATATGGTTGTAGTAGGTCATTCCCTACTGAGCGGAAGAGAGGCAGCAGTTTTCAGAACTTACTGGAGGTCTTGAGATATGTCCTGTCTCCCTGCTGCAAAGCTCCAGGATGTGACACAGAGCATGCCAAGAGTTATCAAACCCCTTGACCATTGTTCCTTCCTTCTGATCCACATGGGAGCAAATTATGCTGGGTGACATCGTTTTGCACATACTAGAAGTAATTATGAGGCTCTGGATAGCAAGTTAAAGGACTTTAGGTGACCTTGGAACTGTGTTTTGTTTCATCATTATTTTTGGTTGAAAGTCAAGGTCTCTAGAAAGAGATACAAGCATACTTGAACAACTGACTTCGCAGATAGTTTCATTTTGTCTGAGCCTCCATGAAGAAAAACTCTAGGCAAGCAACGGGTTACACTTCACCGGGGCTGGAAGAAATGTGTTTGCTGGAACCATTGCAAATCTGATCAGGTATTTGCAATGGACTGCAAAAGACAGTAAGGAAGCAGCTGGAGTGAATGAGACATGCATTCAAATGCCTCTGCACTAATCTACAGAGCATGCAAAAAGAACAAGATGAGCTCGAACTCTTAACATACGAAAGCAAATAGGCATTATTGAAACCTCAAGTCAAGTCAAGTTTATTGTATTAGCTAAAAGCCGTCACAATTGTTTAAAATACAAATATAATCAAATAAAATCATGATAAAATCACAGACATATAAAATAATAAGAGACCCTTCATATCTGGGAGTCTCCCGCACAATTGATTGCGATGGATCTCAGGAAATTAGCACGAATGTTTCTGGCCGCTTTTGAAAACAGCGCTGTTCTGTATGTTATATATGGGTCACAATCCAAAAGTAACCTGACCACCTTTGTCTGAGGGCTTTCCTCCTGTAGGGCAGCCAAAATGTTACCCAGGAATTTTTCTCTGGGGTTTTGATAGAGCTGACAGTTAAATAAATAGTGGGCGACATCCTCTATCTCACCTGCTCCACAAATACACAGCCTTAGATGCTTGGGGACATTCCTGTACCTGCCGTCTAAGACAGCAGTTGGCATGGTTTGGTAACGGAGTTCTGTGAATGCGGTTCTCAAGGAGGCAAAAGTAAGTGTATGTAAGTATTGCGCCCTTGAGTGGTTTGTTTTCAGCAGATGGTACCAGTGAGAGAAATTTGAAAAGTGAATTAAGGCTAAGTCCTGGTCATTATCCAATTTGTAGAGCCAGTCCCTCAACATTCTTTTAACCCCAGAAAAAACAAAAATATCTGTCGAGAGGGATTTAGATTTTAGTAGAGTTTGAACTGAAGTTGCCCAGCCGCCACTCTTCCATTGCTCTACCATACAACGTTTAGGTAGACGGTGGTCGGACATATCCATCACCCTCTTATAGTAAGAGAGTATAGCTAGAGTTGCCCTGGCTTTAATGGACACCATACCTGTCTCTGTTCTAAGAAAAGCTGCTGGGGTCCCCTGGGGTGCCGCAAGGATGTGCCTCAAAAATTTATTCTGTCCTATTTCAAGATGGTGTAGGTTGTTCTGATTCATACCCCAGATCTCAATTCCATAAAGCATTTGAGAGATGACCCTCCGGTTACGAGTTTACCACCTTTAAGATGGAAAAATTTGACCAGAGCATGGCTAGATTTCTGAACCGATATTTTCGTGCTCTGTATCTGGGATTTCCAGCAGTTTTTCTCATCAAAATGCACTCCTAGGTACTTGAAGGTCTGGACTTGTTCTATTTTATTTTCACCTATAGTCCAGCTAAATTTGGGGGGATGCTTTCCAAAAATCATCACTTTAGATTTTGTGTAATTTATTTTTAGTTGCTCTAGGTGGCTAAACTCTTGGAGCTTATTTAAGCTTCTCTTCAGTCCCTTTTTGTTCATAGATAATAATACAATGTCATCAGCGTATATAAGGCTTGCAATCTTATAATTCCCAATTGAGGGGGGGGGAAATGATCTGGATGGTTTAAAGCTGTTACAATGTTATTAATATAGAAGTTAAAAAGTAGGGGTGCAAGTAAGCACCCTTGTTTTACCCCTTTGTTAGTATGAATTTCCTCTGTCAGCCTGCCATCTGTGCTAATCCTTACCCTCAACGTTGTGCTGGAGTATAGTTCTTGTATTAGGGTTAGGAGTCTCTTATCGATGTTGGTCTCTGTGAGCTTATCCCACAGGCGGTTCCTGGTGATTGTGTCAAATGCAGAGGAAAAGTCAATAAAAGCTGTGAACAGCCATTTGAATGGCCTGGTGGTGTATTTGCATATACGATGATGTAGCACGTAGATTTGATCTACTGTGCTATGGCCCTTCCTAAAACCTGCTTGTTCCTGGTGAAGGATATTATTTTCCTCCATCCATTTAGCCAGTTTCTGATGAAGAAGACGGGTATAGAGCTTGGAGCTGATATCCAGTAAGCTGATTGGGCGATAGTTCTGGGGGATGGATTTATCGCCTTTTTTATAAATTGGGAAAATTATACTCTGCCTCCACCCCTCGGGGAAGATTCCTGTAGCATTAATGTGAGAGAAGAGCTGTGCTAGGACTGGGGCCCACCATTCCGGGTTGTTCTTATACACCTCTGGCGGGATCATGTCCTCGCCAGGTGCTTTGTCTGTTGCTAAAGCATCAATAAGTTTATACACTTCCTGTTGTGATACTGGGGGCCATTCGGGTATGGAATTTAGTAGGATTTGAAACCTGGTGGAATAAGGCACATTAGCAGAATGTAGAAACTGAAGGGTATAACTCATTCAAAAGGAATAGAAAAGGAAGAGGAGTAGCATTATATATAAAGGATGTGTACACCTGTGAGGGACGTGGTGGCGCTGTGGGTTAAACCGCAGAAGCCTCTGTGCTGTAAGATCTATAGATCTGCAGCTGTAAGATCGAATCCGCGCGACGGAGTGAGCTCCCGTCGCTTGTCCCAGCTCCCGCCAACCTAGCGGTTCGAAAGCATGCAAATGCAAGTAGATAAATAGGGACCACCTCGGTGGGAAGGTAACAGCGTTCCGTGTCTAAGTCGCACTGGCCATGTGACCACGGAAGATTGTCTTCGGACAAACGCTGGCTCTATGGCTTGGAAACGGGGATGAGCACCGCCCCCTAGAGTCGAACACGACTGGACAAATTGTCAAGGGGAACCTTTACCTTTACCTTTACACCTGTGAGGAGATCAATGACTTTGGACTCAAAATGCTGGTGGACAATATTTGGATAAAAATCGAACAGGAGGGAAGCCACAGTGATTCTAGAGGTCTCCTACAGACCTCCAGGCCAAATTGAACACTTGGCTGATGCTTGCTAAATTTTCAAGAGGAGAACTTTAGACTTCAGCTATTCCATTATCTGTTAAAATTCCAACTGTGCCAACAGAATGTAAGGGCCATCAAGTTCCTCACTTGCTTTCAGAAGGTAACAGTGGTGACATGGTAAGCTATCCTGGACCTGGCCAGAATGGTCAATGAGATGGAAATAGAGGGACGTTTTGAAGAAAGAGACCATGTCTTGTTGGGATTTGTTATATTGAAAAAGGGAAAGCTGAGGATAATACAACATGCACCCCAGATTTTAAGAAAGCTGATTTCAATAAGTGTGAGGAAATACTGGATGAGAACCTGTAGTCAGAAATATTCAAAGAAAAGAAGGTTCACAATGGATGGGAGTTTCTTTAGTGTGGGATACTGAAAGCACAATCAAACAATTCCTATTAGAAAGAAAAATCTAAAGCTGGGGCGGAGCTTTCAGATGATCTGAGATTTAAAAGGGGTGTGTATAGAATGTGGAAGGAGAGACTAATCACCAGGAAGACTACAAATGAGTTGTCAAATTTTTCAGGGAGAAGATTAGGAGGGCTGGAGCTCAGAATGAGCTCAGACTTGCACAAAAACCTGAGCTGCTGGATAGCTCAGTGGTTTAGGTCTCTGACTGTGGAGCCAGAGGTTGAGAGTTCAATTCCCCACTGGGCCTTCTTGACAGGGGCTGGACTTGATGATCCAGTGGGTCCCTTCCAGCTCTGCAGTTCTAAGATGATGATGATTACTACTGCTGCTGCTGCTACTAAACTAAAACTAAAACAGCAACACTAAAATTAAAGTAAATTAGACAATGTTCCTGTTGGGTGAATTTATAGCTGATTGATGAGCTGTACTCAAATATTCTCACCAAATGCTCATCATCACCTTGGAGAAAAGTGAAAACTGGGGTGCTATAGGATTCTGTCTTGGGCCTGCTTTTGTCCAAGGATGAAGAAACAGGGGGATGCTCATCAAATCTGAGATGGCATCAAAGTGGAAAAGGCAGAAGACAAAAATAGGCTTCAAGATGACTTTCATGGATTAGAGAACTAGGCCAACACAAGTAAAATGAGCTTCAAGAGAGACATGTTTACTGTTCTGCATTCAAACAGGAAAATTCCAGTGCAAAAATATAACATGGGTAACACCTGGTTTGGTAGTAGAGGTCTTAGTAGACCACAAGCGAAACACAAATCAACAGTGTAATGGGACCGAAACAGCAGCAGCAACAAAATCTTATGAATGCGCTTTCTGATTTCTTGGTCTTTATTCATCTACCTTAGTACTTTCTTTGTCACTCTTTTGATTCAAGATGTTCTGTGATAAATCCACCTTTCAGGGTTTCTATCTCTTTTTTTATAGTTGCCTGCGTTACAGTCCATGATTCCTCATCATACAGTAGAGCCAAGAGTACATAGCACCATACAATGCATGTTCTCAATGCCAGCTTTAAGGTTTTGTTGCATACTACATTCATCTTCATCTTACTACATACTTCATCTTAAAGAACCTACTGCAGGCCGTCTCTATTTTGATTTTTACTGCATGGCTATTATCCCACTGTTCACTCAAACAAACCCTCCTGGAACAAAGAGCAATGTCTGACTTTAAAGAAACATAAAATTTAACTGAATAGACCCAGGATTGTCCTGGCCTCTGCAGAAGTGATGCAGTGCACCAATGGAACAACAATACCCACTCTAGAAAATGAACCTTGCATATTGCCATGGCATCCTTAAATAGTATATAATGGAATGGAATGAAATAGGACATTGTTAATAACGGTTTATTTCCTTTTGAGTCAAAACCTGAGCAGCTGCCTGAATCAAACACTGCCTGAATTCAAAGTGTTGATGGGAGGCTGTTACTAATTCCAGTAGAATCTTTGCAGAATCCTTGGGAGATCTGAGATTATCTCCTGCATATGAGGAAGATAGTGGGGTTATTGAATTGGCCGGTGAACTAGAGAACAATCTAAACACTTAACTTCTTTCCCCTGTTTGTAATACATAAGAAATCATTTCATAGCTTTATCGCTATCTATATGATAGCACCCATACATTTGCAAAACTAATCTGTTTTTTGAATTGTTGACCATTGACTGGAGCAGTTAAAAAAAACCCTGAGATAAGACACTAATTATTTATTTCTTAGAATAATTAGAAGATAGCAGGGTTTGTTTTTTTTTTACTAACATGCTTCTCACTCTAGGAGCGAGCTGAGAGTTACTGGTTTACATAAGTTTGAAGCTGAACCTGTTACATCCGTAAAAGCACATATTTGCTACATTCTCTTAGCTGTGGGTTCCACCACCCTAACCTGCAAGAAAGGCAATGAAAACTTGATGATGGTCAATATCTTACAGCATGCACTCTCCCTGAAAAGTGAAATGGAGTCACCTGTTTGGTTTACTGAGGTAGCAAGCGCCTGTGACTGTGGGCATCAGGTTATGGCCTGAGCAGACAGGCAATGTAGTTTCTCACCTGCTGATGATCAGTGATGTAGTGGCAAATTCAGAAATGCAGGTTCTTATCATGACAGTTCCCATAGCCAGTCCCACCTCCATAAGGAGATGCACTTTTAATGTATGCAAATGGCAATTTCAGCAAGTGTTGTTTTATCGTTCATAGTTTATTCTTCCTTCCTTCTGAAACACTTCCGCATCCCCCACAGGTTTTACTAGATGCAACAGAAAGGTAAAACTATATTTCAATATTTGAACCTACTTTTCACTAGGAATGACTCACCATAAATGTTGTACCAACCATTAAAAAAAAAAACCACCCAAAAGAGAAAGTAAGATATTAATTAGCTTCATGCCCATTACTCAACAAATACACCAGCTGTAATTGCACCTTCTCCATATTTTGCTCCTTATCACAGGATCTTGCTTTTATTAACCGCAGTCATTTAAGGTTCTGTGTTGCTGTAGCTGCAGCAGATGAATGCCAGGGCGCCAATGAGTCATTCAACCGTGCACAGCTGTCAAGACAATTTGCTAGTCCAGGTGCAAAACCTACTCACCCATCATGATAAAGATGAGAGGATTATTCGTAAGGGGGGAAGATATTTGTCAACGGAAATAAGAATTATTTGCTTCAGACAAGTGGATGAGCATGATTAGGCTGGGAAAATGGCTACAGTAATTTTCACTGGATTTCTAAGATCTTTTCCCAATGCTTCATAGGTTTCTCTGTCTCTTTCACCTCTTCTCAGATCCATTTCCTGCCTGAGGAATGTTCCTTCTTTCCTTCCTTTAACATGCAATTTTCTGCAGGAATGTAACACTATCATCCTTTCTCATTTCCTCTCTTGACTTATGCCTGTTTCATTATAAGATTGTAATACTTTTTCACCCAGTGCCACTCAGTCCTCAGGGTTAGTCAGCAGCAACAATTTGGGAGTGGGGAGAGGCTTGTTCAGCTTGTGACCCACCAGGTCAAACACATCTTTGCCGGGGTGAACCAGCTGGCCCTCAGAGCATTCCTACACCTTTCTGGCCCTTGGCAGGCGCTTCTTCTCTCTCTCTTTTTGATGTGGATAAGATTCCTCTGTTTTGGTTCATTTCCAGCACATGTGATCACTGGAAATGAACCAAAGCAAGCCAGCAAATGGAAGCTTCCTGCCTCCATTTGCTGGCTGGTTTCAGTTTCCTCATATCATTAGTTGTTTAAACAGACAGATTAACCACTTAATGATATGGGGTAACTGGAGAATTAAAAGCTGCTTCTCTGCTGATGGAACAGAGGAAGGAAGCAAAACAAAAAAAAAATTAAGCCAATTAGGGCAGTGCTGGTGGGCTCTCCCTTTTAGATAGATAGATACCGTATTTTTCCGTGTATAAAATGACACTTTCTCTTAAAATAATTAGAGAAAAAATTGAGTGTTGTTTTATATACGGAAGGAGGCAGTCGCACGTGCACTCGGGCGCCTCTTGCTGCCGCCGCCACCGCTACCCAATTGCCTCTTCCAGAGCTCATGGCTTGTCCCCTCCGGTGACCGAGGCAGCAGCAGCAGCAGCAGCAGGAGGAGGAAGCGGAGATGGAGGTGAAGGAACATTCACACGTGCTCGAGCACCTCTTGCTGCTGCCTCCCCCGCCCGCCCGATCACCACCTCCAGTGGGACTGACGGGCTCAGCTCACGTGGACGCCTTGTCCCCTCCGGTGGTGGAGGCAGCAGGAGGCAGAGGCAAACAAGCACTCGTGCGCGCTCGGGCACCTCTTCCTGCTGCCGCCGCCGGATCACCTCCTCCAGCGATCGTCTCCTTAGGGCAGGGGACAAGGCGGCAACGTGAGCTGGAGGTGAGCCCCGGCAGTCACACTGGAGGAGGTAATCGGGCGGGCAACAGAGACAGCAGCAGCAGCAGGAGGAGAGACGGAGGTGGAGGAGCAGTTGCCCATTAACTGCTCCTCCGCCTCCATCAAGGGTCAAAATTAGGGGGTCGTATACACGGAAAAACACGATAGATAGATAGATAGATAGATAGATAGATAGATAGATAGATAGATAGATAGATAGATAATGAAGGCTTCATCCTGAAAATGGGAGGAGACAGGGCAAGATCCCCCACTGCGCCTTCTATATCTAAACATCTCACTTCTGGGAAGAAGTCTTCGTGTTTTTTTTAAAATTTTGTCTAAAAGGTATGGTGGACCAAATAGGGTTCCTATGCCATCCGGATGCAAAGATTGTACCACATGGCATACAGGATATCTACCCAACCTTAAGCAACTCTGTTTAGCCCGTACCAGCCTGCTCCAGCCTAACCATGTCACCAAACCCACTGCCCGTCTATAGGGCTGCTTACAACAGACTTAACAAACTGTGTTTGGGGCTGTCTCAGGAGGCGGAAAAGGGTGGATGAGTCAAGCTTTCTGTGGGCTGTAATAGGTAGCAGGTGAACAGTCTTGCTCTTTCTCAGTATGGCTGCAAAGTTTCAGGCTATGGGCTTGGGATTCAGGTTTGGAATCCATCTGCCAGGTTAGAGATGTGAATCTCACAGCCTCCTAGCCTTGATGAGGGGTGGAGGTGAGGGTCCCATTTTTTCTCTTTGCAATGAAATTCCTCTATGAGAGATTTTTTTTCCCCTCCAAGAAATCTCATGAGATTTCATGGATGTTTTGTGGTAACTTTTTCTTGGGGGGGGGGGGGGGAAACACACAACTTGTGCAGAACTACTGGTTTCCAAGCAAAGTGTCATCTTTCCTGAACAAGATACCCTGGAAAGAACATTGAGTGGTGCAGAATTTGCCAGTTTTTCGCACAAAAGGACAATGGACAATGGAAAGGAGAGGGGCAGAGAGCACATGGCTATGGTCTCTTTTTAGCAGGAAACCAAGAAGCTTCACTGGGGCAGGGGTGAAGTCCCAGCAAGAGGCCTTGGCATGGCAAAACATGGGAAAGCATCCAGAATGAGAAACTGAGTGTTCTTCATACTCCAGGTCCTCAGCTTTGGACTTGAAATTTCATGACATACGTTGGTGCCGATCTGGCAGTCTAGATCTGGGGGCTCATTAGGTATATCATGAGGGCATGCCGTCTGATATGCTCAGAAGCACCCTTGTCTTTTTTCTTTCGTTCTCTTCTATGCTTCAGAGATACAGCTAGTGGAATTCGGGCTTGCAATTCACCATAGTGTCTCTACACTATCTGTCTGCCGTACACACATCATTTTGCAATTTTGATGAAGGGCCACTTCCCATGAAATCACAAGGGCCTAGCTGAGACCCAGGAGTCTTTAGAGTTTATTTTCCAGGACTCAGGTTTTAGGATGCTCCTCCTAATCTGGCAACCCTGCCAGTGAATCACATGTTTTGTAGATCTGGGCTGAGGTATATGTTGGAAGAATATGATCTTCATGCTTCGCCTTTTACACTGAGTGTCTGTGGGGAGCATGCTCTGAAGAGAGGTTTTTATCCCATGACTCAAAGTCTTTCAGACCACCTCTTCTTTGCTCTTGCTGCCTTTGTTAGCTGCCTTTTCCTCTTTCTTCCATTCTTTTCTCTCCAAAGATAGATGCAGCTCCACAGTGTATATAAAAGAACAAAGCCATGAACGATAAGTGAAAGATTTTTTTGTTGTTGTTTCCTTTAACTAGGAAGCATCCAGACTCATCATATTTTAATTTTCCAAGCAAAGGAGTGAGAGTGAGGAGATGCCTCCACAGTTTTATGTGGACTAAAAAGGGAAGAACTGAATTCCAAATCACTCCAATAGTGTACACCCCCAGCCAAGAGCTTAGGGAAGTGATGGGTCAGAGACCGTTTCCACAGACCCAGAAACATTACCAGCAAACAGAGTTGGGCACAAACCAAACCACAAACCAGAAAAAACAGTGAATCAGGCTGGTTCGTGGTTCGGTTCATGACCCAGTTTGGGGATCCTGTTTTGCTTTGGCAAAACAAAGCACCGAACTTTTTCCCCCTTGGAAAAATGTTTCAGCAAAACAGGTGCCCACCCACCTCCTTCCCGCTTCCCTCATCACATCCCCAGCTGGTCCTGCCACTGCCATCACCACCATCCTCAGGGAGAGCAGGCCGGCTTCCCTTACAGGAGCTGGGCCCACTGCCTCCACACACGTGCCTGCCAACCAGGTAATAGGTGGGCAGGCAGGTTGTCCTCCCCAGCATGAACCCGAAAAACAAACTGCACACCAGTTCATTCTTTGCAGGGGGGTTGTGATGGTTCATGGTTCATGGGTGAACCACCGGTTTTCCGGTTTGTGCCCATCTCTACCAGCAAGCACTATGGCAACATTTGCTGCTCTTCTTTTATCACAGATAACTTCTAGCACTCTTGGGCAGCTGCTGGGGTGTTGGTGGCCCAGCAGTGTGTCCCAGTCTTGAAACCTCCCCAAAATATCCTTTACCAAACGAGGCAATTACAAGCTGCCATTTTAAACTTCCCACAATGCCCGGAAGCAAAGCTACTTCAATGCACAAGATTTAAAATGGCAGCTCATAGCTGCCTGCTGTTCACAGGGAACTATGAGTGCCTTGCATGGGTTATTAGGCCCATGCAAGACACTCTGTTGATGGTGCTCTCAAACGTAGAGTTCACATGAACTCAAGCGGTGTGCCTTTTCATTAGATGCAACTGCAATTCCCTGCTTAGCCAGTGCCAACAGTCAAAATGCATATACACAGAGAAACGTACACATGTGTGTCTACAAGTCTATGAAATATACTCTGAACAGCCTTCCAAGCAGTCTCATGTTTTGAGGAGACAAAACATCTCTGTCAGTTTTCATTTATTCATTTATTTAGCCACAGAGAGAGAGAGAGAGAGAAAAAGAAAAGAGAGAGAGAGATTCCAAGAAAGCAATACACTCATATCTCAAGTAGGTGATCCTTGCCCAGATGAACTGCCCAGAACCCAATCATGGATAATTAACCACAAGATATGAATAATTATTTCTATTAAATCTGAGATTTACATTCTTGGTATGTTGCATGGAATGAGTTAGCCAGTTGCTGGTGTGGGTGTACCAACTAATCAAATGAGGTGCAAAGTGTGGGCTGCCCCCTTAGTTTCCAGTGCCTTATGCCAGTATCCAACTTATGTTCAATACTAAAGTGTATGGAATTCCAGCTGTGGGAGCTGCTGCGGCAACTTTATTTGTGTGTGTGTGTGTGTGTGTACATATATACATATACATACATATATACATATACATATATATACACACACACATACATATATACATATACATATACACATGCATATATACATATACATATATATATATATATATATATACACACACACACACACACACACACATACATATATACATATACATACATACACACACACACACACACACACATATATAAAATTATTATTATGCTGCCTTTCTCCCTATAAAGGACCCAAGGTGTCTCACAACAATTATCTATCTGTCTGTCTGTCTGTCTGTCTGTCTGTCTATCTATCTATCTATCTATCTATCTATCTATCTATCTATCTATCTATCTATCTATCTATCTATCTATCTATCTATCTATCTATCTATCTATCTATCTATCTATCACCCATCTGGCAGCCAAGGCCAATTAAAATACAATTAAACATTAGATCAGATTAAAACCAAGATTAGAAACATTTTAAAAACATTTTTAAAATGTTTAAAAATATATTTAAATTTCATAAATATAGCATTCCCAAAAACCCCACTTATTCCTTAAAAGTCTGCTTAAAAAGGAAGTATTTGCCTGATAACAGAAGGACAAAGAGGGAGGGCACCAACCTGGTTTTTCGGGGCAGTGCATTCCAAACCCTGGGAGCAGCCACTGAGAAGGCCCTCTCTCGTGTCCCCACCAAACAAGCGTGGAAGGTGGTGGAACTGAGAGAAGAGTCTTCCCAGAAAATCTTAAAAGCCGGTTAGGCTCATATGGAGTGATATATCAATCTCACAAGTGGCTATCACCTTATCCAAACACCACAGGATCTTCTGTGGTTGAAACTCCACATATGTGAAAACATTGAAACATTTAATCAATTACTTGATTAATTATTTTATCTCAGAGCTTTCCACAGTAGCCATTAATCTGGACAATGATAGGTTATAACCTGGGCAGTGATCCCTTGTGACCGGGGGTGGGGGGTGGGAGTAGCTCCCCCCAAAAAAAATTTTGGGGGTGAAAAAATGCTACATCCCAGTCCAGGAGCTGCCCCCAAACCATGGACAAAGTACCTATGCAACCAATAGCAACATGAAAATTATTACATTTAATAGGAAAAACAGAGAACAAAAATATCACGCCTTGCTAAATGGATGAATGCTGAAGAGTGTCTCCCAGCAGGACAACACTCTAGCTGAACCATCTGGAAGTCACTTAATAGACTTCGAAGCGAAGTAGAATAATCAAGTATAATGAGGTACCTGGATACAGGACAAATCTTCTGTGACTGTGTAGAAATTCAATCCATGCAGCAGTTATGTGCATGCAATTTGTGCCCCGTCATGTGTACAAAATAATATCTAGCAAATGGCTGAGATAATGCTATTGAGGTAGCCCACTTCTGGTCAAAAGCTGTCTAATTATCATTTTAAGTTGTTTTTATTTTACCTGTATTTTATATTTGTCCATAATTTTAAATTGTGCAACACTCTGATATGCATAAAGAAAGAGTAAGAAAATAAGGTATACACCAGTGTCCTCTTGCTTATGAACTACATGTGGAATGGTTCTTTTTTGCTCTGCTGCACATGCAACGGGATAACTATTAACCCGTTGCACAAGCAGAAACTTCCATTGTTTTCAATGGGCCATCTTCAGCTTGCCTAACTACAAACTGGAGACCGCCAGGGCAACCATAGGGCTCTCCATTTGCTCTCCATTTGCCAACAGGATTCTGGCAATAGACTGGTATTAAGAATGGTTTCAATTGTCACTGGTGGATGGCAAGTATATGCAAACATAGGTTAGACCAACACATGTACAGAAAGATCATTGTCTAAGTCAAATGTTAGTGGAGAGTTTAGCCTATAGATAGACTTAGATGGAGGGAGACCACAATCAAGTGGGAATTGCAAAAAAGGATAAGTAGAGAAGACAGTCCAAACGGATATCATAAAACATACAAAAACTATATGGTATGTTAACCAGATGGACTAGTTAACCTATATTATAGAGAGATAAAAAGCCTCTATCTTTGTTCACACTAAGAAAGCTGTAGCCTAAAAAAGTAACTTTTCCAAGCTCTTCCCTCTCTCAAAAAAACTCACAGAAGTGTACTTCCAAGAGAAGACACTAGGTATCCGTCCAGATAATTTTTTCAGCACTGGTACACACATGGCAATTTGTGGGATTCTTGGATGGTGTCAGTATGGCCATTAAGCTGTTAGGAAAACAATACTAATTTAACTTTTTCCACAGTATTTATGGGTGAGCCTCACTAGAAGCTAAAATGGCTAACCCAAAGCTATTGTACTTTGGAGGTATCATGAGAAGACAAGACTCACAAGAAAAAAAAAATAATGCCAGTTAAGTAGGAGTCAATAGGAAAAGAGGAATATATAACATGAGATGGACAGACTCAATAAAGGGACACCATGGGCTTTAGTTTGCAAGACCTGAGCAGTGCTTTTAATGATAGGACCTTCTGGAGATCATTAACTCATAAGGTCTCTGGAAGTCAGAAACGACCTGACAGCTCCTAGTAACATCATATGAGGTAGGTGGGTATGAATTTATGATTTGGAGATCTCAGAGAGGAAGAAGATGAAGGGTTTGGCCATGGCCTAGATGTAGGGGAGTAGAAAGGAAAGCGGCTATAGAAAAGGACTATGCCAATGAAGCAGGTGATAGAAATGGGTAAGGGGGAGGGAGGCACAACCACTTGAAAATAACAGAGAAGGGTAGGAGTTAGAAATGATCAAATGACTGCATTAGGAATTCTGCCCTCACCGAGTGCTCAGAAGGATGTGCTTTTGTGAGATGGCAAAATACGAGGAATAATTGAGAGACAGAGGTAAGAGCTACAACTAGAGCATGGATGATGACACCCAGAGAGCGAGGGAGAGAGAATGTGTGTATGTGTGTTTATAATGAAGCCATTTACAAAGTTCTAAAATGTCAAGTGTCCAAAAAATCCTGCAGTGGGAGGACATTTTGATTGTGCTATTTATAAGTGATAGGAATGTGACGGCTGCCGACTCAAACGATAAAGAATAATTACTGCAAGCACCTCCCGGCACCAGCGAATGCACAGCAGCATGCGGATATCAAATCCAAGCAGAGGGGAAAATGCCCCCTTGTTGTGCACAAGTAATGGATGATCATATGTTCAGGAATTCACAGAGACCCTCATTCAGCTAGGCACAGCAGCGGCCACCACCTGCAGCTACGGCTGGTGGCACACAAGGGAATGGGTATGTCTCCTACCCAGCAGCTGTCCTTTGCTGGAGCAAATTACAACATCGTCCTCTTCACAAATGTAAGCAGCCGTTGGGTCTCCTACAGCCAGAACCTGGACATCATTACTTAGAAGGGGGATGAGATCTTCCCTCCCCCACCCCAAACAAAACTTGATTTCAAGGAACCCTGGTTTGGATATTTGCCATAATGAGAAAAACAAGTGGATTCAAAGGATGCAGAACAGAGCAGGTTGGCCGTAAGAAGATTTCAGGAACTGTCTTTAGTGATTCGAGAGTTGCCGTATTTCTTGTGTATGACCATGTCATTATGGTATACTATGTGATTACAGTAAAACTGAAGCAAAAATTGAAGCACCGGCTGAAATCCTTTGGTTAGCTTAAGAATATCCAATCCGTTTCTAGTCAGCAGAGAAAGAGTCCCCACTGTGATTCTTGGGCTTCTTTCTTAGCCAGCTAGGAAGAGACTGGGTGTTACAAATTTTCTTACACTAAGCAAATTTTCAACAGCTGAAATCCTGTTGCTTAGCGTAGTAAGTCACACTGGAGCAGACCCATTGAATCAGTAGGGATTTGCTGAGTCAATGCCTGCATAAGTTCCATTTACTCAAATGGGCCTACTCCACTTGTGACATAGTGTAGTAAGTTGCAACTAGTGTAGAACCATTTGCATCAATGGAATTTACAGAAAAGTAGACTCACCAAATCTCCACTGGTTCAATGGGCCTAACTCAGGTGCATCTTATTGTGCTAAGCAATAGGATTTCAGCTGATGTTTGTTGTTTAGTCGTTTAGTCGTGTCCGACTCTTTGTGACCCCATGGACCAGAGCACGCCAGGCCCTCCTGTCTTCCACTGCCTCCCAAAGTTGGGTCAAATTCATGTTGGTTGCTTCGATGACACTGTCCAACCATCTCATCCTCTGTCGTCCCCTTCTCCTCTTGCCTTCACACTTTCCCAACATCAGGGTCTTTTCCAGGGAGTCTTCTCTTCTCATGAGATGGCCAAAGTATTGGAGCCTCAGCTTCAGGATCTGTCCTTCCAGTGAACACTCAGGGTTGATTTCCTTCAAAATGGATAGGTTTGTTCTCCTTGCTAGGATTTCAGCTACTGAGTTGCAAATACATGTGCAAAATGCAGATATGTTCACATATCTGAAGTACTGTAACATGGACGCAGCTTACTTTTTTGCAGCTCCAGAAGGTGGGAATCAAACCTATAGAGTCAAATTATGAGAAAGGAGATTCCAACTAAACAGCAGAAAGATTCTTTTGTTGGTGAGTGGCTCAACAGTGGAACAGATTACCTTGGAATTTGATGGATTCTCCTTCGTTCAATACTTTTAAACGGTTTAATGGAGATTAGACTACATGACCCTTCAGGATCCCTTCCAACTATATTGCAGTGGTCACAATCTTACTGGTGTTTGTGTAAGATTCCTGTAACTTGTCACAGCTAATTGCACCTAATTGGCAAGGTGGCAGAGCATGTGGCAGTCATGTGACTGGTCATTCACCCAGTTGCACAACTGAGATGAACCCTAGTGCTGAGGGAAATTGCAGCTAATCGATAGGAGAATACCTGTGCAGTCTTCACATTTCTAAATCAGCAGATCATAACAAAGATCTATGGGTGTCAATTACGGTTAGCAGAGGACCTTTAAAAAAAGTTTATCTTTGGTGTTCAGCTTAAAAAATGAAGATATAAGATTATCTAGCAAGATACACAACTTCAGCAATAGCTAGCACTGATGTTTACTCCTAACACCTGTATAGAGCCAAATCATATCCTTTTTCCAGTGAAAGATCATCCAGTTCCTGCTGGTAGAAAACCAGCATGAGTCCAACCACACATCCCAAGCAGTATGACAGAGAATCTACAAACAGTGCAAGACCGACTACCTAGTTATTAAGTGACTACATATTATAGAACTAATTTACCCCAATAATTCTTAGATGGCAACTGGTCCCAGGTCACACCAATGTACAGTATAGATTAAAGAAACAAGCCGACTGAGATCATCAGATCAGGTGCAACAGGGTGTTTGTTTCTTATTCTTATGTACTATCAAAAGCTTACAAAACAGTAGCATCCCCCCGCAAAAAAAAACCCCATAATGAATGCCTATTGTAACTAGACAGGCACGGGATACCAATATAGGACTGGAAAGACCTGAGGTTGTTGATAAGACATTGTGAAGAATCAGATAAACCTCCCTAATGCAAAGACATGTCCCTTTGCTGCCCTCTTTTTCAAAATATAAAATGGAAACAGCCAACTGGTTCTGACAACCAAACAGATTTGCTACACCGCAGAGCACTTGGAAGAGGTTAATTGGAGAAGGCCTGGCCTGCAGAGGGATGATGATGACAGCTGCTTCTTCCACATGCTGGCTAACTTTTCCCCCCCTCTCCCCTGCACCTTGAGGCCCCAGCAGCCTCGGTCGCTGCTGTCGCCAGCATCCTGGCTGTGACTCCCCTCGCCAGCCTAGCTGGCTCCGCGTTTCTATACGCTTCACTTTCCAGGACTGCTCGGAGTTGGCGTCATCCATCCAGTCACAGCTCTCTAAGTTTGCCATGTTCACTGACCCTGCGCTGACCCTGAACCATGATACAAACTATGGGATTGTAATTAATCTCTAATTACCCACAATACCTCACTGTGTCCTCACCAGCCTGCTCTTCGGATATTTGCCTGACCCTTTTCAGTCACTAATGGAGCGTTCAGCGCGCCATGCAGTTTGGTGTGTGGAGAAAACGGAGAGCCACCAGGACTCAGAAGGAACGAGAGATGGATTCTGACAACCTGTTCTCTTCGCCGTCATCATTGCAACCATGGTGTGACACGCAACAAACATCTTTCACCCTGCATTATCTTTATTTCTTGATTTGATTTGTATACCACTCAACTTAGCGAAAGCTCACTGCTCGAAGTGGTGAACGTAAAGAAATTAAACCCAAATCAACATCATGGCCCTCCAAACAATGTAAAATAACAGAAAAATATGAAGAATGATATTAAAAAACCAACAAAATACAACAGATCGTGTAGGAACATAAGCTGAGCTCCGAAATAAAAATAATAAATCCCTAACGCTGAGGCAGGATGTTTTTAAAGGTCTCTGTAAACAGTTCTGCTTTCACAAGTTTTCTAAAACTAAGGTGGGATGGGCCTTGTTTTATGTCCAGTGGAAGAGCATTCCAAACCAACAGGGCCACCACCAAGAAGATTCCTAGTTGACAATCTTATGGCCTTTTTCAGTGTTCTCTCAGTTATGGCCACTCTAAGAAGCCAGGCCTGGGGAGAGAGGTGACACAATTAGTAGTTCTTCAGGAGACACAGTCCAACAGATAGCAGAGTCCCAAACCATCTTTATAAGTCAACACTAACACCTTGAATCTTTGTATTCTCCTTACCAATGATTGTCTGCTACAATACACAGTCGTGTTCCGAAGGATTGGATTGGGGCTGCAGCATGAGTGGAAAACATCTCCCCCCCCCAAATTTCACCCAGCTGAAATCCAAATTAGCAATTAGTGCAAATCAATTTTCCTAGAAAAAATACAGTTTTGTGAATTGTCCCAGCTGCAATACAAAATATGCTGAGTTGGCTTAATCTTGAGTGCGCAGTTAAGACCCATTAGCTTCACAAAAGCTAGGTGTTACAAAATCCATTGTCATTATGGATGTCTGCATTTTCTTGAGTCTTCCTGTGAGTGCAGCTGTGCAGAGTGTTATGATGAGCACCTGCACTCCATAATTTACTACTGGCCTTAAATGTCTGAAAGGAGCCCAAACCTTTGTCTAGTCAAAGGCCAAAGGCATCCACATATCCTCAGTATTAGCCTAATGGCTCCAGAATCCCACCCCTTTAACCCTCATCCAACCATTCATGGCACTTTAATAGCCCAGAATTATGTTTTGTTGCAGGGTTGGTGTTTCGGGTTGACATAAAACAGCAATGATAAGAACGTTTCCCCAAATCTATTGCTAATTTGCCACTGGAGTATGACAGTCTAACATATTGCGTGTGAGAGAGAAAATGCCCCACAGCATTTCTGTGTGAGCTGCCTCTCTCATAGGCAGCTCTTTTAATTGAAATAATATCAACTGTGGGTCCTGATGGCAATTTTTAGAGTATATATTTTAATTGTATTTTAATTGTTTTTTTTTTTACTGTATTTTAATTGTTGTAAGCCGCCCAGAGACCTTTGGGTAGTGTGGGCGGCATATAAGTTAAATAAAATAAATAAATAAATAAATAAATAGGAATAAAGGACAAGTCTACAAGTGTAACAAACAAAAAATAAACTAAAATAAGCTGAGCACCAGAAGTGGCAACTTCTTGTTGTCAGTTAGATTGGCCCAACTTGAGGTTGGGTGGGGGAACACTGGGATTCTCGGTGAATTCAGGAAATAGTTGACCTTCTACAAAGCCTAACCCTGCTGCTAACTTTTTCTTGTATTCATTTACTGCACAACATTGTGCTGTTCTTACTTTGGATCTAACAGCTCTAAACAATACAGGTGTAATGCATCTAAAACACTCTGCAAGGTGTTCAGCCATGGTGTTCTTCTCCTAGAATTCTTTTCACATTTATTTTACCAGAAATATCACAATCTGTAAATTTCAAGCTCATGTTAAATGTTTGATTTTTAGTGGTCTAACTCTAAAGAATGGTACCACCTGTTCTACATTTGGCTTGTGTAAAGGACCACACAGCTTTTTCTGTTGATTTTCTGTAAATTTCAGTGTCTCATATATGAGCAAAGTATTCCAGATTTCTGCATGTTATGTGGTTTGTGTGGTCCTTCTTCTTTGCTTTAAATCACCCTCTATCCAAAGAATTCTGAGCCTCCTGTGATAAATCCGCATTTTAAAACAGATTCCAAGATACTCATTAGCACTCCTCACACTAAAAGTTTGAACCTTTAACTGTACTTCCTGTGTTACTGACTGTTTTTCTTAACATTCATTTTAGGTCATATTCATTCTTTAGTTAAATTGATTTTATAGATAAACCTCTGCAGACCAATTAAATTATCAGCTAGTGATGCTGTATTGGCTGCACATCAGATTCCCAATGGTGTCATTTGATTCAGCAAGTGCTTGTCTAAAGATATAACTGGAAAATAAATTGGAAAAAAGCAGCAAGTGTACATATCCTTGTTATATTCCTCTTATATTTTCAACCGTCACCATAGTTGTTGTTTTTTTGTTATTTTCTTTTGCCAGTTTAGGTTGCCAATCATACCACTTTCTCTTGAACCATGGCTCTTATATATTTTTTTCAACCAACAACTCCATCAGCTTGCCACGTTGTACTTTGTCAAAGGCTTCCTTGTAATCAATAAAGCAAGCTTACACATTCACATTTATTTCACTGCATCTCCTCCCAAGAACATATATAGAGAATAATGCTCCCTGGTGCAAGATCCTCTTTTGAATCCAAATTGTGAGTCTCCTGTCACTTTTTTGTGCTTCTTGTAAATTCTGTCATGTATTATGTTTAAGTTATCATACATTCTCCACATTAATTTGGTGTTTCTAATATGAGTTTTCAAACATAATTTCCATAGACTCCTTTGGCTATCTTAGCATTAAAACCACCCCATATGAAAAATCAGGTGTTATTTTTTTTCATGTTTTACAACCATGTTGACTTAGGGTGGCCCTTGATAGGGTTTTCAGGGTATGTGAAATGTTCCAAGAATGTTTTTAAGGTCACTGAAGTTCCACAGCTGAGCAGGGATATGAGCACAAGTCTCCTGAGCACAAGTCTAACAGTGCATCCACTACACTACACTGGCTCCCCAAGCTGTGTGCTATTATTGCCTGAATGTAACACGCTATACCCCATTTACCTTTCTGTACTTGGCGAAAGCCTGTTGCTACCCATTGGAAAGAAATTAAGGCCTAGGGTGTGCATCCCATAATCCAGTCCTAGCCAGGCCACTGTGCCAAAGCCAGGTTTTATTGGCTTAGATTTCAGCATAGTGATGAGCATAGGTGGCTCATGAGATGAGCAGGGGTAGCAAATTTCCTCAAGATGTTTCCCCAAGAACCTGGGCTACCAGATCCTCACAGGCCATGCTCCTATAGATTGCCACACCGAGGGAGGCCAGAAAGACGTCCACCAGAAAACTGGACCTTCTTGGTTGTGGCACCATTCCATTTGGAAGGGGCTTCCAGTCAAGCTGTGTCTGGCCTCCCCCCTCCCAACCTTCAAGAGACTGCTGAAGGCAGTGCTCTTTACTGAAGCCTTTCAAGGCGTCCTCTTGTGAAGGTTGCCAAATTGTGTTGCTCATCCATCTTTTGCTTGATGCTGGCCGGGTTGTTAATTTACATTGTTTACTGATTTGACTTTATTAGTTTCTTTTTGGTATCATTATATTATTTATATTGATTTGATTGTTAACTGCCCGGAGTAACACCTTGCACTAACCAGGAGGCATAAAAGTTCAATATATCAATAAATACCAGTCCTGACATTTTGGAATGTCCTCCAAATGAGGATGAAGAATTTTTGACCCATCTGACCGTTCTACTCCACCACTCCCATCTGGATTCTTCACCAGTTTTTATCACAGTCTGAGAGTGAGCTCTGGCACGTGTGTCATTTTGGTAGAGAAGAGGTTAAGTCAGAACAGCTAGAGAGAATGGGAAGGTGCTATTAAGAAACAGAAACCAGCCATCTTTGAAGAGACAGGTGTGCTAGTTAAGGGCTGGTGTTGAGAGCGCAAACAGCAGGACTCAATCTCCTACAAACCAAAGAAGCCTACAAAGGTTTGCCAAGAGGGGTCTGCTGGACACACAGGGAGCACGGATCTCTTATTAAGGATGAAGGTGAACGGCTGTAGCAAAGGGTGCTCAGAGACAGCCGCTACCTATGAGTCATTGTTAAACAACCATGAAAAGAGAAATATTTTTCCCCCCTTTGGGGTTTGGTTTTGTGATTTGGGGCCCAGTGCTCAGCAGATGTGCTATATCCATAGGAAGCCCCAAAGCATGTGGTCCTTATTGTGCTGAAAGGTTATCCTTTGACCTGATTTTAAAAACAAAATCCTTCTTACCGGCAGAAGCGCCAGCCCTGTGGTACAACACTGAGAACACCCAGAGCAGCTTCTCCCTCCCTTTCCCCACTGCTCCAAAGTATATTGGCTGCGCATTGTAGTTTACAGAAGGCAGTCCTCTATTCAGAAGCGTGCTGTGTCTGTAGGGCTATTCGGTCCAACTCTGATGTAAACACACACGCACACACACACACACACACACACACACACACACGAAACTTAAGGAGGGAGATCAGGGCCTTCAAATCCCCATCAACAGTTAGCAGCACAAAGACAGCAGATCAAACCATCACCCAGACCAGCTGGGTCATAGCTTTTTCCCATCATGGCATGGTATTTCTATTTAAACAACAAAAATTCTTCAAAGCTTGCATCTATACATATAAATCAGCATGTGCAGATATTATGCAAACCTTTGTCTTCCATCCTCTTCTTTTCATGATGTGTTTCCTCTCTTTGGACAATATATAATGGCCACTCTTCTCCAGAGAGTCTTGTGAGAAAGACCCTCTGTCTAAAACCCTGAAGAGCTGATGTATAAGGAAGGGTCCTTTTCTCCTATATTGCAAAACAGGATCTTTAATAGTGAGAACAACTAGCCACTTTCTATTTATTACAGGACTCTTCCAGCTGGTGTTAGAGACTTCAGGATATTTGGCAAAGGCATACAAGATGTTTTTAGACAAAGCCCCAGGTCCAAGTAGTGGGCGGTCTTTCTTGCAGAGTTCATCAACAGAGAGCAAGCATCTGGCAGGGTTGCTTGTTATGTCTCAAGAGCCCAGACTTTGCATATCAGAGGAAGAACCTGACAGATAAAGACTGATACGGTATCACCTACTCTTGGATCTTTCTAATTGGAGACACTGGGAATTGAACCTGGGATATTCTACTGGCAAAGCAGGTGATCTGCTACTGAGCTCTGGTTAGTCTTTGCATGCATGAACCTGTATAAGGCAAGGAATCAAGGCTTTGCCACTCCCACCCCCACTGTAAATACATTTATATTATTTATTTATTTAAAACTTTTATAGCCCACCCTCTATCACAAGATTTAAGGGTGGACGACAAAACCATATGTTGTTATGTGCCGTCAAGCTTGAACTGACTTATAACAATTTTAATAGGGCTTTTCAAGATAAGATATTTAAGGAGTGGTTTTAGCAGTTCCATTCCCCCAGCGAACTTCCATGGCTGAGCAGGGATTTGAACCCAGGCCTCCCGAGTCCTAGTCCATCATTCTATCCACTACACCACTACAAAGCCACGTGAAACTATTTAAAAACACATTTTAAAAACAATTTAAAATTAAACCGTTTTAAACACCTAAAACTGAAACATTAAAACCTCACAGTGCAAGATCCTCAACCTTGAAAGCTTCTAATGTTTTGACTGTGTCGTTGCCAGTCGAGAGGGCATTCCACAGTTTTATTTGTGCTTATGCTTACACCTCTGCATGTCCAAATATGCAGAAGAATAAAAGCTGCCAATAAATGAGGATACGCTGGAAGAATGATGGTATTTGGCTAGGTAATTTTCAGATAAGTTTGTATTCTATCGCACCACCTCTCATTGACTATTTGCTGTTGTTATGTACTGTCAAGTCACATTTCACTACTGGCAACCCAAGGAATTAATAACCTCCTACAGGTCCTGTCATTTTGTAGCTCTGCTTGGGTTTTGAAAACTCAAGGCTGTTGGTTCCTTTATCAAGTCAGTTCACATCAGGTTTGGTTTCCCTCTTTTCCTGCTGCCTCCATATTTCTCCAGCATTATTCCCCTTTCCATTGAGTCTAATCTTCTCATGATGTGTCCAAAATACGGTAACCCGAGCTTAGTCATTTTACTTCTAGGGAGAGTTCGGACTTGATTTGCTATAACCCTCGCTTATTTGCCTTTCTGCCAGCCTACAGTATCTGTACAGCTCTCTTCCAATACATCATCTAAAATGAGTAAAATTATTTCCTGTCCGTTTTCTTCACTACCCAGTTCATATCTGTGCATCATAATTGGGAAACCTTCCAATGGAATACCAGTTGTAAAAACCCCTGCTCTTTACCCATGGCTGTTTTTTCTCCTGTCCCCACAGGGCTGTGTTGACTCTCTGCGGCAAAGAGTAAGAAATATTCCATATCTGCTTTTTGCAAACGTTGCTTTGACCAATGATGGACGATCGACAAATTTTCCTCCACGAACGCACAAGAAAGAAAGAACCTCTTTGTGTTTTGTTTTGATTTGGAGAAGGACTCCCCCCCCCCCCCCCGTCTGCCTCTGCTAAGAAATTAGCTATATCAGCTTGCCTTCAATCATTCTGGAAACCATCATTCAGCTATTGAAAGGCCCTTTTCCCGCCATATTTTTCTCTCTTTCCCCCCCTTTTTTATTGATTTCCCCCCTTAAGACTTTAATTTGCTCTTCTCCACTTGCCACAGATGAGAGAAGAAATTCTGCAGTTCACATAGAGATAACATCCTACCCAAGAATAGGTCATTCACATCTCGCATAAGAATACGTGCTTCTGCCAATGCCTACTCTTTTCCTGCTTTTTTCGGGCCTCTTTTTGGTCTATCATATATATATATTTCTCTTTCTTCATATTTGGCTCTCAAATCTTGCCTCAGTTTTGATTCTTCACGCTGTGCTATCTGAAATATACCAATAATTGCTGCTTCATAAAATCCAGTTTGAGCTCTTTCTTCTCCCTGTTTTTCCTCCCATTTTATCTGCTTCTTTTTTTCAGGGCTGCAGACTGAAGTGGCAAATGAATGGCAATGTTTTAAAAATACTACGTTTGTCGTTTTTAGCTCTTGGATGATAAAACCACGGCTCAGAATTGTTTCCCGCTTGGTGTTGTAGCTTCGAATGTGTACGGGGTCAGCGCAGACATTCCCCGTAGTTAAGGCTTAAAAATATGTAGGGTGGACACATATCCTTAAAATGCAGCATGTACATGTTCTCAGGAACTCTGGCCAGTCAAAATCTCCTAGCATGGCAAGTGTCCCTGGCTATTTGGGGAATGAGCAGTTTTGCCAAAGGGGGGGCATTGATGGTCAAAGGTATGCAGTCCAATCCCTAGCTTCCAAATTAAGAAGCTTTATTAAGATTAAGGATAAGGGGGAAATGAGATACATACCATGGGGAAGGAGGGAGAAGTTTTCCTCTCCTGAATTGACTACACTAGCCTCTCTCAAAGAGAATTCTAAAATATACAGCTCTGTAACACTTTTGACTCTGTTTTCATGGGGCTGATGAATATACTTGAGGGCCGAAAATACACCATCACAATACACTGGGGGAAAGGTAGTTTCTGTGCGTTAGCTGCAAATAATGTAACTCCACTTCGAAGACACACCCAAGTTACAATACTCTATTCTTTGTTTTAATTCAGCATATTGATGCATGTGGTGGGAGATAATATAGTGTAGGTGGGTGGATGTGCACACTGTTCCTGTGAGTGTGTCAGGAGCTGGGTGCGATGTCACATGACAGGAACATCATGCTGCCCAGAGTAGACTTCGGTCTAGATGGGTGGGGTATAAATCTAATAAATAAATAAATAAATAAATGCCCCCCTCCCACCCTTTCTAAATAAATTTTTAAAAGTCTTCATGTGCATGTGTAGTTGTATGATTTAAATCAATTTAAATTGGTTTGTTTATATTGTTATAATTTTGTCATTTGTGTGTGTGTAAAACTCCCAGAGTAGTGGGTCACTAAGTCAGGCAGTATAAAATTTCCATCCATCCATCCATCCATCCATCCATCCATCCATCCATAAATAACTGGATATTCAACCACTACATATGTCCCTTTGCCCCTATGTCTGTGTACATTAAAATACACTATAATAAATAATACTACATTTAGATGAGGGACATCACCTCCTTTCTGAACTAAGCTTTTAAAAGTTTTTAGCACCGTCTTCCCCCACCCATAAATTGACTAGACAAGCCCATCTTAAACAGGAATTCTAAAACGTACTGCTGTGTAAAACTTTCTGACTGTTTTCATGGGGCTGGTGAATGCACTCTGGATTTAAGTGTGAAATTTATAGGAGCTCTCCAAGATGCTGAACCCTATCCCTAAAAGAAGGTTGTCGTTCAGAGAGTTCTTGTAAAGTTCAGACTAAAAGCACAGAGTGAAATCCATATCCTTGCAAAACCAGCTTCCGCTGTGCAGAAGGGGTTGTACGTCATATTCTCAGATGAAAAGTGAAAAAAAGGATGCCTTACTTCATAACGAATACACTCTTTTTTATCTTTGTAGAACCAGGGAAGAAGGCTGCTGGGGAAGGGGAATCTTCCCGTCAGGTGTATCTGGGGACACTTGAAGTTTAGGTAAAGAGTATCAGGAAAGAAATCTCATTAATACTTTTCTAGATTAGGAAAGATCTTTTCTGGATAGATTTCCTCTTTATTCCTGATTGACAAGAGCCATAATGAGAATTTCTAACACATATGTCTGAGAAGTGCTTGAGACACAACAAGGCAGTTACTCTGTAATGGAAAATTGATGGTGGCTCATTACATCTTGCTGCCAAGACGGAGGACAAAATGGCATACTCTCATTTCAGGTATAAAAGTTGACTGGTAGTTCAATCTTACTTCAACACTAGCAACAGGATAGCATCTTTCTTGGCAACAGGATTGGGTAGCAGGATTCAGAAAAGGCCGTGTAGCGCAAAGAGTGCTGCTCTCTAATATGCCATGCTGACACTTCATACCTCCGTAGCGCCCATTGACTACAGTGCCTGCGTGGTAGGGCTGCCCTGAGGTAGATCATTGTTTCTGATATATCGGGTTTTTTAAAAAAGAGCGGCATTTCTTCTACCCACTCAATGTTTTCTCTACATAGGTCTTTCCTATGCCTTGCAATGTCTTAGTATGAAACCTTCTTCTATGTTTCTTGGACCACCTTATCTAGACAAAGCAGTTGTGCTCATAAAAGGACCATGTTCTTCACAAATTTCTTCAGCATTTTTCCCACCATCAACACAATGTAAGGCCTGTCTTGTTTAGTTCCTCCTCCTCTTTTTCTTGGCCCTCTCTTCAACATGATGTTATTTTTAGACTCACTTTGTTCTGAGGGGTACAGAGTTTAGTTCTACAGCACTTCTCACTGATGTTTTTGTCCAACATCAGAGCCACCTCATCAGAAGCTTTCAGTTGGATTTCAACTAGTACACAAACAACTTCTAAACATTGTTTTTAAAGAAAAGATTTCTTATAGAGAAATGGTTTTCAGAGAGGCAGCTTCTGAAAGGGAGGTTTCCATGCAAATCCTGGTAAAGCCTGCACCCCTTTGTGATCAAGTATGAGGAAAAGAAGAGAGACGTTGGCCTCATCCAGAACAGCCTGCAGTTTCCACCCTCCAGCCTTACTTTCTCCACCTCTTCCAACTCAAGCCATTTATTCCATTCAGTAGGGGTTAGGGATATGCTCTGGGGCCATAAATTGTTTCAGGACCCCTTTGAGTGGATACTGCTTGGCAGACAAGACTGGCTTTGCTTCAGGCCCAAGGTGGACCCCTGCTGCAGCTTTTCCAAGCTTATTCTGAGGGAGTGCAGGGAATGTTTGTCAAATTTGCAGAGGATACCAAATTGGGCGGAATAGCTAATACCCTAGAAGATAGAAACAAAATTCAAAATGACCTTGATAGTATGGAGCACTGGGCCGAAAGCAACAGAATGAAATTCAACAGGGATAAGTGCAAAGTCCTGCACCTCGGAAAAAGAAACCAATTGCACAGTTACAAGATGGGGGATACCTGGCTCAGCAAAACTACGAGCGAGAAGGATCTTGGAATTGTCGTAGATCATAAGCTAAATATGAGCCAACAGTGTGATGTGGCTACAAAAAAGGCAAATGCTATTTTAGACTACATTAATAGAAGTATAGTTTCCAAATCCCGCAAGGTGCTAGTTCCCCTCTATTTAGCACTGGTTAGGCCTCACCTTGAGTATTGTGTCCAGTTCTGGACACCACACTTCAAGAAGGATGCTAAAAAATTGGAACAAGTTCAGAGGAGGGCGACAAGGATGATCAGGGGTCTGGAAACCAAGCCTTATGAGGAAAGACTGAAAGAATTGGTCATGTTTAGCCTTGAGAAAAGAAGACTGAGGGGTGATATGATAGATAGATAAAACTTTATTACGGTCAAAAGACCAGCCACAAATAAAATATCAAAATATATAAATATACAGAAGTATACAAAAATATTGGGATCGAATGCAAAGCAATAATCGGTTCTGAGGTGAACAACAACAGCATCAAAACATCTCCCCTAAAGTAATTCCAAAATGTCTAGCAAACCATGCTCTAACTACAGAGGCTCATCCACTTTTAGGGTCCTTTTTCTAATGCCCATTGCAGCAGTAAGAAATTTGGCAACACTATGTGTAAGCATGGGATCGGAGTCAGACAGCAGCACATGCATACATTGTTGCTCTGTACAACCGGTAAATCGGCCAATCAAAGGGGAAACAAGTTCTTCACATACATCCTTGTAAAATGTGCACCACAACAGGACGTGTTCAGTTGTTTCTATCTGCTCCATTCCACATGGGCAAAGGCACTCTGCCCAGGGGATCTTTTTTATACCGTCCCTCCTGCACTGCTGAAGGTAGTGCGTTAAGCCGGGCCAGAGTAAATGCCCTTCTATGCCTGGGCTGCTCCAACTGGGCAAAATAAGGTGCTGCTGTAACCTTGTATAAGCTGTCCTCCCTAAGGTAGAATTCTGGGGCACTGCTTAGATCATTTTGTCTCTCGATGTCCTCAATACACTGCTTAATGATTTTCTTTGCCTGTTCCATTCCCATGGTTAACAGAGTCAACCTAGAGAGACCCAAAGAGGCTATTTTTGGCTGAATTAACTGAACCCATTTTGACTTAAAGGTGTCTTGCAGGATCAATGGTTCAAGACCAATAGGGAGATAAGACAGTCTGAGCCAGTACATGAGAATTGCAATCCATATCCTGGCTTCGATTTTAATTTGACCAGTTTCCAATCTTAGTTGTACGTTGGCGACATCTCTGGGGACTCCTAATATTGCCCTCAGGAATTTTGATTGTACACGTTCTAGGGTTGCAATATTTGGGAAGGGGCTCAATTGGGAGCCATACAGAAGTTGGGCTACTGCTTTTGCATGGAACAATTTAATGGCTGATGGAATGTAATGCCCCCCCCCTTTGTTCTCATAAATTGTAATATTGCAGCAGAAGTTCTCTGGGCATTTAATGCCACATAATCACCGTGTGCTTTCCTAGAGCCGTTAGATTGGAAAACGACACCTAAATATTTAAATTGGTGGATCTGATCAATTCTATGCTGATATTGCCCATATTGCCAGAGTCTGTGATTTCTTCTTTTGATGGGGTAAATACACATTTATTATCAGCAAATCCCAATGTTCAAAATGGGCAAGGATGGCCATTGCGTGTTGTTTGAAGGATGGTAGCAGCCTTGTGTTTACACACAGGGATGTGGCAATCAGCACTCCTAAGCCTCTCTTGCATCTTCCATGACCTACCCCAGAGGTTGCACTGATGGAGTGTGAGTGAAAACCATTGATTGACACCTTTTCCTGGACCCAAGTTTCTTGCATCAATACAATGTCCTTAGAGGAAAGATACTCTCTTGATTCAGGGTCCTGGGAGAGTCCGATCCATTCATTTATATTCCACGATATGAGGGCAATTTTATTTGTATGCTGGTCTGGTACCCGTCATTGCGCCTCTGAAATGACACTTGCTGTCTCCTGAGCACTCCCTTCACCTTCACCCTCCTTCATGGTCAGATCTGAAGTCAGTCTGACTGGGGGAGCAGGGGAATCTGTCAGGTGTTTTCTTTCTAGCGCATCAGCTTGGGAAGGTATCACTGCAGAATTTGAATAGTATTCTGATGTCCTTGGGTCTACTTGAAGGATTGAGGAGTTCTGATATACTAGTTCTGGTCTATCATCATGATCTAAAGTATCCTGTATTCTTGTTGAATTACAGTGGTGCCTCGACTTATGAAATTAATCCGTATTGAAACGGTGGCCGTAACTCGAAATTTTCGTAAGTCGAAGCACCATTTCCCATAGGAATGCATTGAAAACCGATTAATCCGTTCCGGCCGAAGAAAAAAATACCAAAAAATATATATATGAAAATAAACAGAGCAAGTCCCATGCTGGGACTGCAAAAAAAAATAAATAAATAAAAATCCAAAAATAAACATTGGAGCAAGTCCCATGCTGGGACTGCAAAAAAAACAAAAACACCAAAAAACAAAACAACACAGAAACATAACCCCCCCAGCCCAAACCTACCCTCCAAAACCCACCCAGAACAACTTTTTTAAAAGGAAAAAGCAGCACCTTACCAGTCCGAAGCCTCCGAAGCCTCCTGGGCTTCCCCGCTGCTGTGACTGCCACCGCCAGAGGCCTCCCAGACTTCCCCGCCGCCGCCGGAGGCTTTCCAGGCTTCTCCGTCGCCGTGACCGCTGCCGGCGGAGGACTCCCCGACTTCCCTGCCGCCGTCGGAGGCTTTCCGGGCTTCTCCACCACCGTGACCACCGCCGTCAGAGGCCTTCCCGGCTTCCCCGCCGCCGCCGGAGGCTTTCCGGGCTTCTCCGCTGCTGCGACTGCCACCACCGGAGGCCTCCCCGGCTTCCCCGCTGCTGCGACTGCTGCCGCCGGAGGCCTCCGACGGCCAGGAGGCCTCTGGCAGCGGCAGTTGCAGCGGCGGGGAAGCCGGGGAGGCCTCCGGCGGCAGCGGGGAAGCCGGGGAGGCCTCTGACGGCGGCGGGGAAGCCAGTGAGGCCTCTGGTGGCGGCGGTCATGGCGGCGGAGAAGCCCGGAAAGCCTCCGACGGCGGCAGGGAAGTCGGGGAGTCCTCCGACTTTTTTCTCTTGTTTATGGCTTCGTTTATCTTAGCAGGAGCGGGAGCTGTATCTGGGCGATGTTGCTCCCCCGCCATCTTCCCCCTTCCTCTATGGGCTAATCTATGATTGTTGTTGTTTAGTCGTTAAGTCATGTCCGACTCTTCGTGACCCCATGGACCAGAGCACGCCAGGCCCTCCTGTCTTCCACTGCCTCCCAGAGTTGGGTCAAATTCATGTTGGTAGCTTCAATGACATTGTCCAACCATCTCGTCTTCTGTTGTCCCCTTCTCCTCTTGCCTTCAAATTTTCCCAACATCAGGGTCTTTTCCAGGGAGTCTTCTCTTCTCATGAGATGGCCGAAGTATTGGAGCCTCAGCTTCAGGATCTGTCCTTCCAGTGAGCACTCAGGGTTGATTTCCTTCAGAATGGATAGGGTTGATCTCCTTGCAGTCCAGGGGACTCTCAAGAGTCTCCTCCAGCACCACAATTCAAAAGCATCAGTTCTTCGGTGGTCAGCCTTCTTTATGGTCCAGCTCTCACTTCCATACATCGCTACTGGAAAAACCATAGCTTTGACTATGCGGACCTTTGTCGGCAAGGTGATGTCTCTGCTTTTAAAGATGTTGTCTAGGTTTGTCATCGCTTTCCTCCCAAGAAGCAATCTATGATAGCACTTTTTGTCTATGATAGCACTTTTCAAATATTTGAAAGGCTGTCATACAGAGGAGGGGCAGGATCTGTTCTCGATCATCGCAGAGTGGAGGACATGCAACAATGGGCTCAAGTTAAAAGAAACTAGATTTTGGTTGAATATCAGGAAAAACTTCCTAACTGTTAGGGCAGTACGACAGTAGAACCAGTTACCTTGGGAGTTGGTGAGTGCTCCAACACTGGAGGCATTCAAGAAAAACTTAGATAACCACCTGGCAGATCTGCTTTGATTATATTCCTACATTGAGGAGGGGGTTGGACTTGATGGCTTTGTAGGCCCCTTCCAACTTCACTTTTCTGTGATTTCTATGATTTCCCCATTGAGACTCCTTGGTACCAAGGTGGATGATTGATATAAATCACAATTTGATTTATTTTATATCAAATTGATATAAACCACAATTGGAATCAAGACTCAAATTTTTCTTGATTCAAGAAAGTTTTTGAATCAAGATTCAAATTTGAATTTTCAAATGCAAACCAATTTTTTATTTAAATCATTATTTACATTGACATCAATTTGATTTTTTTTTTAAAAAAAATCATTGATTTTTATCTACCGTGCGTGGAACAGGTATTATTTCTCTGCATGCTATCAAAATGAGACAATACTGCCTCCTGCCCCGTCCTGAGGATTCTTGGAGAAACAGGTACTTGTAAGAGATGGGGGTTCTATTACTTGCAAGACTTTATCTTCCAACTACACATACTTCTAGTGGAAGAAAACCTAGCGTAATAGTTACAAATGACCAATGTGCAGTTATTAATGTTGCATCCAGATTACACAGCTGCTAAATTTTGTAGGAAAGAAAAGGCAAGTAGGCAAAAAGTAGATCCAGGAAGCATGTGAGATGCTTCCAAAATCATTAAAGCTGTAACACAACTGATAAAAAGTGTTTCTATTTGTTTGCTATAATCATACTACAATATTGAATTATGGTGACCCACAGTCATTTTGAGATAGATAAAAATACTTCTTCACATAACACATGGCAAACTTATAAAATTTGCTATGAGCAGAGGTTGAGATAGATGCTGGCGACATAGGCTCCAATCCAGAATAAAAACTATAGAATTCTCTTCTCAGGGTTGCTAGTATAGAGTAGAACTTGGAAAGACAATCCACCCTTGCTTGAAAATAGCATGATGCATGATGCTATTGAATGATGATTCCCAATAAGCGTATAACAGGGTAAATACAACATGTTAAGGGTTACACAGACAGCATTAAGTGCACTGGAGAATGCAGTTTGCAGTTTGCCCTTCAGTTAAGGGCATAGGAAGAGTAACTGCTGGGGACCCTAAAAAGCTTCTGTCTGTCAAAACAGGTAATAGTGGACTGAGCATGTGCACAGAGAAACAGTCTGACTTGATTATCTTCCTTAAGATGAAGAATGTAATATGCAACAAAATCTTAAAATGTGGCATTGAGAATGTGCTTTGTACAGTGCTGTGTATTCTCAGTTCTATTGTATAGCCTGGAATCGTGGACCACAGCATTTAAAATGTGGAACTATGAAAGGATACTAAATATTTGTTGGATTGAGAAACAACTAACAAAGGAGTATTAAAGCAAACAAATAAAAACTAAAGTTCTTTTGTCACATTTGTTGTAGCAGTTATGGGCTGTCCAGTTGCCTCCAACTCATGGTGACCCTATGAATGAGCGATCTTCAAAAGATCCTGTCCTCAACAGTTCTGCTCAACTTTTTTAAACCCAAGCCTATGGCTTCCTTTAGGCAGTCAGTCCATCTCATACTTTGTCTTCCTCTTTTCTTGCTGCCTTTGACCTTTCCCAGAATTATTGTATTTTTCCAGATAATCTTTCTTTCTCAGGATGTGCCCAAAGTAGGACTGCCTCAGTTCCAATATGTTTGCCTCCAGAGATAGTACAGCCTGGATTGTGTGTTTTTTTTAAATGTTTAACTTGTTTGCCATCCAAGTTATCCGCAAAGCTCTCCTCCAGCATCACATTTCAAAGGAATCAGTTTTTTCCCTGTCAGCTTTCTTAACTGTCCAGCTTTCAGACCCATACATAGTGATGATAAATACAAGAATGTGGAGAAATAAAAGCTACAGATTTTAACGTTCAAGGTAAATGGGGGGGGGGGGGGGACAGAGGCAGGCAAAAAAAATCCCTTGTCTAAAAAAATCTGGGAGGGTGATTTTTCATGTGGAACATCATTGTTTGGAGCAGTTGCACCCGAAGTCAAAATAGCCTTGATAACGTCTGACCTCCAGTGGGAAAGAAACTGGAAGAATAAGAAGAAATTTCTATGTAGTTCTGTTTTATTCAAAAGACAATAATCCAAAACTGCCTTTACAGAATCATAGAACTGCCATGTTGGAAGAGATCCAAGAGCAAAGTAGTCCAACCTATGATAATGTCTCTTCACAGAATCTTCACAGATAAACCTATGGTGATGCTTTAGCTGATGATGTCCAGCCTCTGGCTGGAGAGGAATGAGGAGAAGATGGAGGTCCAAGATGGTTCTCTATGTAAGATCCTGAAGATATTTACTTATGTCGTAGATATAAATGAGCTTGGTTGCTTACAGAATTTTCAACAAGTTTTGGCGCTTCTAAGATCCAAGTGGAAGAAACATCCATAACTTAGGGCAGTGTTTTGTGCATAGGGCTTCTCAGGTTCAGACAGCTAAAATCACTTCAAGCAACGGGGGACAGCCAGAGCAAACATCAATCTAGAAAACCCAATGGTCTGACTCATATGAGGCTATTTCATAGGGTTCGTTCATACCAAACATTTATTTGCAAATGGTTTGAGATAGTTTTCTTCCCCCTATCCAGAATACAGTATGTAGCTTGGGCATTTTGATACATTCTTCAAAAATGAACCAAATTCTCTCCCATTTTCAATGGCTAGTTTCTTGAGGTACAGCTGTTTCAAGTCCCAAAATACCCATTTGCCATTTAGCCATTAAAGAGAAGGAACCTCCCATGAAAAAAGAAGTAGCAATGTTAACTTGGCACCAGAAACAGGGCTGAATTCAAAGGCTTTTTAGTGAAATATCTGGGCCTGGGTTGGAAGACTCAGCAAGTTTCCATATCTGTCAGATTCCATTTTATTAAAGAAAATATGTGGCTTGTCTGAAGGGGGGGGGGCAAGGTTCACCCTTCACCCTGCAGTGCTGGAACAAGGCATCTCCAATTGAATCATAGGCCACAGTTAATGTTGAATTTTTTCTTTTCCAAATCTGAAGAAATTTGAACAGGTTCTTATTTTTAAAACACACACACACACATACACACACACACCTGAAATAGATCCCTAAGAACAGCTACTTGAGATATAAATAATTCGGAGCAACATAAAGGCAGTTCTTCTTTACTTCTAGCCTCCAATTCTGGCCTTCCATGAGCAGAGAAACTTTGACTCTCCACATATTACGGGATTTAAATTCCCATAATCCATTTCTGGCCAAACTGGACGGAGCGGACAGAAGCTGAAGAAGTCCCAAACATCTGAAAGGTAAAGGTTCCTTGACTCTGTCTCAGAAAGAAAAATATTAATGAAAATAGGGCATGACGTTTAAGATAGCACTCTGATTGTAGCAAACAAAAGGCCAGAAATTCACCCAACAGATCTTTCTTTTTTTCTCACTGGTACGTTTTTGACACCTGTGCTTAACATCCGATGAGGAAACCGTTAGCAACTGCTACCTTTGCCAAAAGAAACAGATGAGAGTTCAGAGATTGTGTTTGTTCTGTGCTATCAAGCTACTGCATGCTCCACTTAGGTAAAGGTGACAGCCATCTTGCGTTGAAAAACAGGATTTTAAATGTATGGTTCTCTTTGTCTTTAGTGGGTGTATGCGTCAGCTTGGATGTGTTTTATTAAAATTTGCTGATTCACTCAAACACTGCCAAATGACTGCATGGGGTGGAGATACTTCCCCCCCCCCCTCCAATCTCTGTCTAATTATTTAGGCTACCTTCTGTTCCTCTGGTATCTTGACACTGTGTTAGTGTTACGGAAAGGAGGCTTTGAGTTATTGTTGCCTCAAATAATACATTAAAGACTGGAAAAGTAAGGTGGTGACTGAGATTGTACCCCAGCAGCCATTTACCTGGGCTACATTCTGAGTAGACACATATAGCTGGAAACTCCTACAGGTCACAAATGTAATAAATATGTAATAAATATTTGGAAGCTTACTGCCTGTGATACTGGGGTTCACATGGAACCATCATCAACAGCTTTATCCTCCATGAAGTTGTGCAGAAATCATTTAAAACCATTCATGTTAGCAGCCATCACTCCATGTTGTGGCAACAAATTCCATAGATTAACCACGTGCCGTGTGGAGAAGCTTCCTTCCTTCCTTCCTTCCTTCCTTCCTTCCTTCCTTCCTTCCTTCCTTCCTTCCTTCCTTTCTTGTTTATCTTCATTCGATGAACCTGCTGGGTTCTAGTACCACCAAAAAAGGAGAAAAAAGTTTATCTATCTGCTTCTACCACCATTTTATTCCAGCGGTATCATACTGTCCCTTATTTTCTTTTGTCTAAGCTGAAAGAAACCCTGAAATATTGCAATCTTTCTCCACGGGGAAATTGTTCTAGTGTCTGCATCCTTTTGATTGGCCAGTGTTCATCTGAGTTACCACATAATTAATAAACCAGTTTACATTGCATAATTTGTTTGTTTGTTTGTTTTATATGCCACCTTATAGCACATATACCAAGATCCAGGTCTCTAGAGCCTGTGTCCTGAGTACACTCCTGTACTGCAGTGAGTCCTGGACCCTTTGTGCACGGCAGGAGAGGAAACTGAACACGTTCCATATGCGTTGTCTCCGACGCATTTTTGGTATCACCTGGCAGGACAAAGTTCCAAATAGAGTAGTCCTAGAACGAGCTGGAATTTTTAGCATGTATACATTACTGAAACAGCGACGTCTATGCTGGCTCGGGCATGTCGTGAGAATGGCTGATGGTCGGATTCCAAAAGATCTCCTGTATGGACAATTAGTGCAGGGAAATCACCCCAGAGGGAGACCACAGCTGCGATACAAGGAGATCTGCAAGCGGGATCTGAAGGCTTTAGGAATGGACCTCAACAGATGGGAAACCTTGACATCTGAGCCTTCAGCCTGGAGGCAGGCGGTGCAGCATGGCCTCTCCCAATTTGAAGAGACACTTGTCCAGCAGGCCGAGGCAAAGAGGCAGTCCCGAAATCAGCCAAATCAGGGAGCTGGACAGGGGACAGATTGTATTTGTCTTCAGTGTGGAAGGGATTGTCACTCTCGAATTGGCCTTCTCAGCCACACTAGACGTTGTTCCAAGACCTCTATTCAGAGCACGTTACCATAGTCTCTCGAGACTGAAGGATACCTACAGAGCATGCCGCCTTTCTCTTGATAAGGAGACCCAAGGTGGCTCACAATATTAAAAAGAATGGAATTAAAAACATAGTAAGTTAAACATTAAAAAAAACTATTAAACTATATGCAGATTAAAATGCAATTGAATAATTAAAAGCAAGTAAACATTAAAAACTATCTTAACTTTTAAAAAAGGCATGTGATGATCAAGTTAAAGCTCATCAACCCACATCTATTCTGTTTCCTTCGTGTTCTTGACTTTTTTTGACAAGGTAAGACACAATCTTTGCTCTTCTCAAAGGCATTGACTCGGCAGGACTTGGAGAAGTTTCTGCTCCCAGAATCTGTCACTCAGTATGACTGAGCATTGGCACAAGATACAGGAGGACTGTATAGACTCTACTGGGCACAGATCTAATTAGTAGTTTTAGCAGCTGAGTCAAGTGGCATTGTCTCCCACCCACTCCATCCTGAGACATGGGTGTGAAACACACACACACCCATGGAAAAAGAGGAGGAGAACATGGTATTCCCACCCTCCACTAAAACAAGAATGTTTCTACTTTCCAGAAAAGGAAACTGAATAAGGCCAGAAGGTGTTGGTATTTATTTTCTTAACATTCATCAGGAGACTTGTCTCTAGATTTTGGTGCCCTGTGCATTATGGTGTATCCCAGTTACTCTACTTTCCCAGTAGAGTAATCCCAGTTACTCTACTTTCATTATAGCCAGACTACTGGGACAGCTGGTGTTCAGCCGTCACCCTTTGCTCCAACACAACAATGCTCTCCATTCCAATCAAAGGGATGAGTGTAGTGAATGAAAACACCTTCCAAATAACGGCAATACCAAGCGTCACAAATGCTAGGCTGGCATTACACAACTGTGATGTGCCATGTCTCCTGTCTCTCCAGAATATGTGGAGATTTATAAAGCAACATCCTAGTTATAATTTACTTTGTAAAGGTTACAAACGTGGTACTTCCTGCTGAGCTAAGAATGACAGCCTGGAAAGAGAATGTAAGTGAATGTAATCCAAGTAACCCAGAGGAACTCCAAAAGCCTCCATCCTGTTACACAAATGGACTGTTACCAACAAACCCTAAATTTACAGTTCATCTAAGACTGGGTGACAGACCCAATATGTCAAAGGTAAGCTACAGTTGTGAACCATCTCCATGTCATTGATGTCAGGAAAGGTGACACTGAAGACAAGCTCTCAGTATGGTGTACATACACAGTATTGGTTTCTCTGCCTTGATTGGCACCAGGTTTATTCACACTTGTGCCTTACCCTTGAGAATAAGCAGGCCTGTTGAGTAAGAAGGGTTTCATTTATACACATTGGTTTTATGAGAACTCTGTATCAATTATTATTATCCAAGCTGGCTGGAGAGCCAACTGTGAGGCGTTCATTAAAAAACGATTCCTACCAGGGATTTATTTCCACTCATCTGATAAATGACCTAACCCACCACTTGTTGAAGCTTTGCTGCCATGCACTAATTAGGGGTGAACATCCCTTTCTCCTTCTGTGTGACTTTCATCCTCAAGCTCTTACTGAGGCAAAAGATCCCTGTGGAGTTTCTGTGGGAGTTTTGCCCGAATATCCTCCATGTTGGGGGCTGCATCAAGGTACAGTAGGCCAAATTCTAGTTTTGCCAACACAACAGACTATTGTTGAAGTCTTTGCAGCTCCATGTAAGTTAACGAGCGGACTGGATTTTTGTTATGATTTGCCAGGAGACCTGATCCAAGGAGAAATCCATTCATGTTTACATAAGCCAAAGCATCTATGAGATAGAGGCTTTATTGTCACATTTAAAATCCAAACTAGGCATGGGGATGAACCACTGATTCAGTAGTTCGTGCCAGTTCGTTTACTGGCCCCACAGATGCTCTGCAGTTCAGAGCTCCACTCCCTCTGGTGGGCACCCACTCAGAGGCAGTGGCCGGAAGAGGTGGGGTAGGGAAGCTGGGGCACTGCCTCTGATTGGGCACCCACCAGAAGAGGCAGGGTGCCAAACCACAAAACACCAGTGGGGCCAGTAAATGAACCAGCACCAACTGCTAAACCAGTGGTTCATGCCCATCTCTAATCGAAACTATGTCCACAACATTTTAAAGTCTCTAAAAGGTGGCATTAACATTTGGTGGAGTGGAAGGAGGAGGAGGAAAGTGATGATTCAGTAGAAAAGCACATGTTCATCTATACCGTTTCCTAGACCACAGTGATCTGTGCCTTATTTGTTGTTGTCATTACGTGCCATCAAGTCACCTCCAACTAAGGGTGATCCTCTGAATAATAATATCCTATCAGCAGCAGCCCAGTCAGTTCTTGCAAACTCAGCCTTGTGTGTTGCTTTGTGGAGTCAATCCATCTCATATCTGGTCTTCCTCTTTTCCTGCTATCTTCAACTTTTCCCTGCATTATTGTCCTTTCCAGCAAGTCATGTCTTCTCAGGATGTGCCCAAAACACCATAGCCTAAACCACATGCCTTATCGACCTCCCTAGTAGACATCTGTAATTCTCTTGACATCAGTTGACCTTAAAACATGTTGGGAAGCTACAGCTATTGCAACCTCTTGCCTAGAGTATATGCTGTAGAGACCATACATCACTAACTGTGAAGCAAGTAGGTATGGACCCAGTTTGGTTCCAAGCTGAGTTCAAAATGAAAGGTCAACTTTCAAAATTCTGGATAGTTTGGGATCAAGATAGTTGGAAGGCTGCCCCTCAGGGAGCTGCTTGGAATGTGATACTCTGGTGCGTGTCCAAATGCCCTAAGGGGGGGGGGGGCACATGAGATACAGCTTTTTCTATAGCAGCACCTTGATTGTAGAACACCCTCCCCAGGGTAATCTGCAACACAGATACATTTTTGAAAGGCAGGCAGGCAGACAGGGAAGTGTCTGAGGAAGTGGACTTGTCCAGAAAAGTTCACATTAAAACGTGGCAGTTAGTCTTTAACGTGCCACAACTTTTTGGTCTTCTTTATTTTTTTCTTTTTCTTTTGTTTTTGCCTGATATCCTAGCGCAGCCTAAAACGGCTACCTCTTCTAAAACATGCCTCATATGGCTTTTCATATTTAAAACAGATTTTAAAGCTGATCCTTAGAGTATTCTTGATTTGTTTCAAAGTCTGTTGCCATTCAAATTTGCTTTTTAAAATAAAGAATGGCTTTAAAACTAGAAAAAAGAAACTTTTCTTGTTGTGCATCTCTCTGGGGTTCTCATGGGGTGAGAAAAGATCCAAGTTACACCGGTGCCGGGTTACAGAACAGTATTTTGTCCACTGAGTTATCTCCCTGGCTGTTAGCCTGTGGGGCTGCTTCGGGGTTCTGTGTTGTCCACATACTTTTCAGCATTTGTATGAAACCACAGGAAGGTAATTGTCTGAAGACTTTGGTGAAGCAGTAGGGTGAGATGCAACTTTCCTTCTCTTGACCATCCCTGAATCGCAGGGAGGCAGCAGAAGTCCCATGTGGATGGAGTTTGGGCAAGTCCAGACAAGTCACGGCATGATCCAGATATGCCAAAAATGTTGTAGGGCAGAGTGAGGAATCTGCTGATCTGGATGAGGGCATGCTTTCGCCTGCATGGGTTTATACTTGCTTGAGGAGTCAGAGAGACATTCTGAGCTCTCCTAAATTCAGCATTTAGAAGGACAATCAATGACATTTGAGTGGAAAGGAAGATTTTCGACCAAGTTTACTGGAAATGGGAAAGTTCTACTGCAAATAAAGAACCTTGCTTATGCTTGTGATCTGAATAGTTTTCCTGTTGACTCCAAATACAGGTAGCTATATGTGTTACAAAGGTCACTCATGCTCAGTTGTCATTATTGTTGTTATGTGCTGTCAAGACGCCTCTGACTTATGGTGACCCTGTGAACGAGCAATCTCCAAAATGTCCTGCCCTCAACAGCCCTGCTCAGCTCTTGTAAACTCAAGCCTGTTGCTTCCTTTAGCAAGTCAATCCATCTCTCATTTGGTTTTCCTCTCTTCCTACTGTCTTCAGCCTTTCCCAAAATTATTGCCATTTCCAGAGAATCTTGCCTTCTCCTGATGTGCCCAAAGTAGGATAATCTCAGTTTTGTCATTTTTGCCTCCAGAAATCATAGAATCATAAAACCATAGAATAATTGAGTTGGAATAGGGCCATCGAGTCCAACCCTCCGCTTAATGCAAGCATCTTAATCACAATAGATCTGATAAACAGTTGTCCAATTTCCTCTTGAATGCCTCTAGCATTGGCGTGCTCACCACCTTCTGAGGTAATTGGTTCCATTGTCATACTGCTCTAACAGTTAAGGAATTTTTCCTGATATTCAGACAAAATGTAGCTTCCTGTAGCTTGAGCTCATTATTACATGTCCTGCACTCTGGGATCATCGAGAACAGATCCTGCCCTTCCTCTGTATGACTACCTTTCAAGACTGAATTTGATCTAAGACTCATTTGTTCATCTATCTGGCAGTGCAGGGAATCCTCATAACTCTCGTTCAGCTCTACATTTCAAATGAATTAGGGTTTTTTTCCCTGGCAGCTTTCTTTACTGCCCAGCTTTCACACCTATACATGATGATCAGAAATAAAAGTATATGGATGATCATGGTCTGGGTCTCCATTGATACATCCATACATTTGGTATCACCTGGCAGGACAAAGTTCCCAATAGAGTAGTCCTAGAACGAGCTGGAATTTTTAGCATGTATACATTGCTGAAACAGCGACGTCTACGTTGGCTTGGGCATGTTGTGAGAATGGCTGATGGTCGGATTCCAAAAGATCTCCTGTATGGAGAATTAGTGCAGGAAAATCGCCCCAGAGGGAGACCACAGCTGCGATACAAGGATATCTGCAAGCGGGATCTGAAGGCCTTGGAAATGGACCTCAACAGATGGGAAACCCTGACATCTGAACGTTCAGCCTGGAGGCAGGCGTTGCATCACGGCCTCTCCCAATTTGAAGAGACCCTTGTCCAGCAGGCCGAGGCAAAGAGGCAGTCACGAAAGCAGCAAAATCAGGGAGCTAGACGGGGTACAGATTGTATTTGTCTTCAGTGTGGAAGGGATTGTCACTCTCGAATTGGCCTTCTCAGCCACACTAGACGCTGTTCCAAGTCCTCCATACAGAGCACGATACCATAGTCTCTCGAGACTGAAGGATGCCTAAATAGAATAATGTAGAATAGACACTTGACACAAACTGAATGAGCATCAGGGTGGAGAATGAGAGAAAGAGTGAGAAAGAGAGATACATGAAAAAGAAATGATTTAGGAGGTGGGAGAAAAGAGTGAAGCTGTGGGGTCAGAGTGGCCTCCTGGATGTTTAACCCAGGCAGAGCTGGGCGTATTTCCTAGTTATAACTATAGCAACGATTAAGAGAGATCAAACAGACGGTTGCTCTGTAAGCCCAGGGATGTGTGCATAATACATAGACCCATGTAACTGTTAAAGACAATAGTATCTGAGGGACACAGGCAATACGACAGGGAAGAGCAATAATATGTCTCCTGATGCACTTTTTTATTCTAAGGGCAACACAGGAATGGCGAGGGACGCTCCAGATTTGATTGAATCATTGACAGGACAAAGAGAATATATTTAATACTTCTCAGTCATCGCCTTGTCCACTATAAATCTTGGATAGGTTGCTCATAGAAGTAACAACTGGGAGGTCTCAGATGTTCCCTAATGTGGATGAGAAAACAGCTTTCAGAGGACAATTTATGTTAGAAAAGAATTCTATGATGAAAGGATGAAGCATCCTCCCTAAGAATAGGTGACACTTTATTTCTGATAAAAATTTACGAAATTAGCATTTTTTCATATAGGGAAAAAACTTCGAGATTTAAAACAGCTAAGTGTATTAAAAACCAACAAATTCATTCTTCTCTAGGCTCCAGTTTTGAATGTTTAATTCTTCAAAATCTGGATTTAAACCCCTCTGTTCAACCGTATTTGTAGTGGTATAATTAAGGTTATCTTCTCTCTTTTTTTCATAGTAGCTCCTCTTTATAACAGTTATATGGCAGATAAATACAATATGGTCCTTTCTCCACTGGGAACAAGTGCACCAATCAAGTTTGACTGAGGCTACACTGGAGCTGGCTGGATACCTCAGTGGTTAAGGTATTTGGCTGCGGAGTCATAGGTTGGGAGTTCGATTCCCCCTACTGTGCCTCCTAGGAGAAAAGCCAGCCTGTGCGGCCTTGGGTAAGCTGCATAGTCCCAGGGTGCCCCCAGAAAAAGGGAATGGGAAACCACTTCTGAGTATTCTCCAAAATGAGTCATCGTAAGTCAGAATTGACTTGCTGGTACATGATTATTATTATTGAACACTGGTCATCTCATGAGAAGACAGGACTCACTGGCAAGGACAATAATGATAAGAAAAGTTGAAGGCAGTAGGAAAAGAGGAAGACCCAGCACGGAAAGACTGCCCAACAAAGGAAACCATAGCTTTTTATTTGAAAGAACTGAGCAAGCTGTTAATTATCATCATTTTGAAGTAATATTTCATTGTTGCAAACTGGAAATGAGAGGATAGCATATAACAACAGCATGGAATTGGGCCGCTAGAAATAGGAAACAACTTTGGTTCAGTTCTTTTCTTCTTCTTTTGAAAAAAAATATACCAGAAGTTCCAAAATGTGTATATTCCAGTTAGCAAGACCTGGATTTTGTTGTTGTTGTTTTAAAAAAATCTTAATACAGGACAAAGCATTAGTGACCAATCTTCTCACCCCTAACCTTCTCTCTCTACCACAATCCTGATAAAATATGACATGTTTCCACAATCAGAGTGGAGCTACTACCCATATGGCCAGTGTCATATCAGCTTTGGACAATCCCCTGTGTGTAAATCCAGTGGTTTCGACAGCAACATGTGTTCCTCTGCTCCCTTAAAGGCACCCCCCCCCCCCCAATTACACAGCCCCTGTCACTCAACAGGAGTTCTCAGTATTTCCAGAACAGCACCCACGGCAGGATTTCTTTCTTTCGGGTGTGCCTGACAGGGAAGGATTTAGAACAGGGCCGTGTGTTTCTTCAACTGTCAGTTTTAATGTTTAATGTTTCAACCAGGTGGTCTATACAGTTGTTGTTACTGCTCTAATATTATTGTTTTCAAGCCCACAAGGTCTTTTATGAATTTTTTTTTAAAGCATGCCAGGTATAGCATATTAAAGAGATTTTAAAGATCCAGCTGAAAGCTTATCATCTCTCCAGATGTGAGAGGTGGGAAGCAGAGACAGGTTTGTTATGAGGCCTTTCTCATGAAGGTGTAAAAATAACATGACTGAAGTTCTAAGTGGACATGACAGAACTACACCTTTTCTGAATAAAGGAGCACAGACAGCAATCCCCATTGCTTTTATATTGTTTTTGAAAGCCTGTGGGGATAATTTGAAACACATTGTATGAGGATGATGCTCCTTAAAATTCCCCGTCCAGCAGACATGGTGCAGTAACGTTTGCAACCATTTAAAGCTGGGATTTGCCATATGCCTGCCCCCTCAGTGAGGATATGGGGAAAGAGAGAAAAACCGAGGCAAGTCTGCTGGAGACTGGCTTTCCAGCAATACCATGAACCTGAAGGAACTTAAATGGATGGACAGGCATTAGCAACAAGGGTGGGAGGCCTGAAAATCCAGTCGGTCTTGCATTGAGATGGGTGAATCAGTCTATTTTTCATTCTGAATCACTTCTGCATATGTTTGCACATTTACTCTCACTCGAACCTTAATCTTGCAATACCCCCTTCCCCTATCTGCAGAAAAATTGCATGTTTTGCAGCTTACTTTTTCTCAGAATATGCATGCCTCTCAAATATACATTTCTAAGGTGTACTTCTGTTCTCAGAAGTACAGATTTCTGCATGTGTTCTGTAAGGCAGTTTTTGACACTGAGAGCTACACCAGAATATTCAGGAAGGTCAGACTCAGATGTTATGTTAAGGTTGATTTCCTCCTTTTATATTATTCCCCCCCCAAGCACATAGAACTGTTGAATGCTGACTACCTGAGACCTCTGGCACGCAAGCAATGTCATGCTGTCTTCCCAACTGATTTGCCAAATGTGGATTGTGTTCAGATAAAGACACAATCTTTTCCTCTTAATGGAGCTCCCAACCTAATGACAAGTTAACTGTACTGCTATTTTGGACCTCAGTGGATATAGCTAAGTTCCAATGTACTTAGTCATTGGGATGGTGGCAATAGTAAATCATCCCTTGAACGTCTCACATAACTTGAAACCCCTGTTAGAGTCAGAAGTGAGCTGATGGCACATAACAACAATAAAATGCTGGCTTCAGGATAGGGACCTTCTTGATGGTGGACCCCAAACTGTGGATTTTTTTCCCTTGGACCAACAACAACACTAATCTGCTCTCAGCAAAATATGGAATCAACGTCAGATAAATGTTATGCTTGGAATTTTTGATACTGACTGGTGGTTGTGCACTTTTTATTAACTGTACAATGATATATTGTGATTGGTCTTGAGATTGTTTTATGGTGAAGGATAAGATATGAAATAGATAAATGTCAAAAACCCTGCCAGCCCCAGTAGCAGCACAAATGTACCCTGCATGCCAAAGCAATCGTTACTGTTAACAAGAGGCCTGAATCTCACATAGAATACTTTAAAATATGTTGTAGGTAGGTAGGTAGGTAGGTAGGTAGGTAGGTAGGTAGGTAGGTAGGTAGGTAGGTAGGTAGGTAGGTAGGTAGGTAGGTAAAATATTTTTACTTCTTAAAAAGAACCCAATGCAGCTTACTTCATTAAAAAAACAATATTTAAAAGCTAAAAACTGTAAGTATACAAATACTGAAAAAGGAACAACCAAATACCACACTAAAAATGGTAGACAGAAGCAACACCAAAAACACATTCAAAACAGTAAGGCACAAAAATCCATTTAAAAAATCTCTCTCAGACAGCCCGTCACTGAGGGAAAGGCTTGCCAGAAGAGAAAGGTCTTTGCCTGCTTGAGGAAAGACAGCAAAGATGGGGCCAGCCTGGCCTCCCGAGGGAGGGAGTTCCAGAGTCTGGGAGCAGCAACACACAAGGCTCTCACCTGTGTGTCCACAAAATGTGAAGGTGGTGGGACCGAGAGAAAGGCCTCTCCAGATGATCTTAACACCCAAGGAGGCTCATCGAGGGAGATGCAGTCCTTGAGATAGCTTGGGCCCAAGCTGTTTAGGGCTTTATAAGTTAGAACCAGCACTTTGAATTATGCCCAGAAACGGATTGGCAGCCAGTGGAGCTGCTATAACAGGGAGGGTTGTGTGATTCCACCAGGGAACATAGTGTTTGGAGGGGAAAGTCTACTTGCCAGCAAAGCATTAAGCCATGTAATCTCTGTGGGTAGACTTAACCCATACTGTGTGGATCCTTCTATGTTATCAGCCAGAAAATGAGGGTGCACATGCTCTGCAGAACAGCACACTTCAAATTATGAAGTTTCTACCTGAAGATTTGCTGGCAGCCCCCAATTTGGACAGCTTTGGAAGGAGATTAGACAAACTCAGGGAGCAGACATCTACCAACCACAAGTGGCCAGAACAGCATGCTAACATCAGAGGCTGGCATACTTTCTACACCAGATACTGTGAAGCACACAAGTGGAAAGGTGTTTTTGGTTCTTCTGAAGGTCAAAACTGCCCAATAGCAAAGCATGCTATCCCTTGACCCTGATCTACCCATTCCAACATTCCTCTCTCCCACTCTCAGCGGTAACCTTACATATATACTCATAAGTACAATCACCTCTACAACATACAACTCCATCACACACATAAAGTGAGACAAGACAAACAGCCTGTGCATGCTGGCCTATAGTTATGGTTTATGGTTCCCTGATAGCACTGTTTGGCACGGAAAAAAAGAGCTCATCTGCTTGTCTTTCTATTTAAAATGATCCATCCTTCCCCCTTTAAGAGCTGTCCCGTATCTTTCTGGCACAGAACTAGGACATGCAATCTTTTTAAGAAGATTCATTGAGATGCAAAACACCTTTCTTTCTTTCTTTCTTTCTTTCTTTCTTTCTTTCTTTCTTTCTTTCTTTCTTTCTGTCTGTCTGTCTGTCTGTCTGTCTGTCTGTCTGTCTGTCTGTCTGTCTGTCTGTCTGTCTTTGTTTATTTAAAAATATTTTTACCCCACCTCTCTCGCTAAAAAGGACCCAAGGCAGCTTACAACAATGAAAGACAATATTTAAAGTTGAAAACAATGAGTATACAACAGTGGCTAACATCATTAAAAGACAGTACAGTCAACCCTCGACTTACGAACGGCCCTAGTTATGAACATTTCGACTTACGAACCGCTCTGATAGAAAAATATTGACTTGACTTGCAAACTTAAATTCGAGTTACGAACCGAAAAAAAAACTTTTTTTTAACCTAAGTCATCTTAGGTTAAAAGGAAAAAGAAAGAAAACAATTCTGCCCCTAGTGGTAGGAACGGATTAACCGGCTTTGCATTAGTTCCTATGGGAACTAATGATTCGAGTTACAAACCGCCCCTCGACCTAAGAACCAAAAACAGCCGGAACGGATTAATTGGTTCTCAATGCATTCCTATGGGAAATGCTGATTCGACTTACGAACTTTTCGACTTACAAACTTCCTTCTGGAACGGATTAAGTTTGTAAATCGAGGGTTGACTGTATTTAAAACTATGAACAATGAATAAAGAGGCATCTTACATCATTAACAGGGAATATTAAGGCAAAAATCAATAAGTATACAAATATTGTTTTAAAAATGCCACTCCGAGAAACGGAAAACACAAAAATGGAAAACCCAAGTAGTACTAAAAATCCAGTCAAAGCAGTAATGCATAGCAATCTACCTAAAAATCACACCCAGATAGCTGTGCCTACTTTGTTCTGCCTTTGGGGATGGGTATCGAGAGTTAAAATAGACTGCACTGAAGATAAGGACCTTTTAAGCAGTGTCCAGATTGCATCAAATTTCACAATGGAGACGGGCCCAAAGATGGAAGAAAGGACAGGAAGGGCAAGAAAGAGAGGGGGGGGGACATGGACATCAGTGCAACACTCTTCATCATCTCTCATCAGTCTAGGTGAGCCATCATACAGCTCATCTGTGGCTAGTGATACAGCAGGTTGTGATTGTGGCTCTCACATCCGGCTGAAACAACCTTGTAAAATTCAGATGAACACTTAGCGTCTGCAATAGCATTACCCTGATAGGTCCATGTTTTCTGTCACCACGCAATAGCGACTGAATGCCCGTCACAGTCCTTTCTAATTGAATCCATATTCCCTAGAAACCTTGACACAGCTTTACAGTGAGTCCAAAAGGAACTTGCAGATGCTTCTTCAATAGCTCCTAGTGCTCTGCCGGGGGGGGGGGGGTTGCTTTTTTAAGTGCAATATTTGTGGGTTCTCTTCATTCAGTCTGTCTTTTCTTGCTCCTCCCTCTCTTCCCCCCCCCCCCAAAGTCTCTCTTGACAGTGAAAGAGGTCGCCTTCCGTGAGGCACTTTCCTTCTCTGGAACAAGAAAAGAAATCACCAGGAAGGAGTGAGAAAATGTGTCTGGGTAACAGGAGGAGATCTTGTCAGTCTTCAAGTTGCTAGAAAATGATCACGGAAGCCTTTTGTTAAAGAAGCCTATAATGGTACTATTGCCTGACGATTGTGGGCCACGGCTGCAAATAGCCTTCAAATGGGAGAGGAGACCTGGGATTAGAGGGAATTGGAAAGAAGGGGACCGAGGTGCTCGAAAAGTGCATTACTGTTCTTGGAGGGTGTCAAGGTCAAAAGTCTGCCGTCATCCATTTCCAGCGGCAGTATTTTCACAAACAAATTGACCTTTTAAAACAAGGTCCTCTGGTTATGTCTCTCTTCTTTCTTTCTTTTTCCAGAATCTCTGTGCGCCCCCCCTGACTTCACTTCTCCCTCCACGCTCCTTCTTTTATCATTTCTTTTTCTGGAAACTTGTACTGTCTCTCAAGCTCTTGTTCTTTCTAACCTGTTCCCTCCAATACACATGCTTCTTTTCACCTTAGCAGGACGATCAGGGTGTTTTTCCACCTTCTTAGCTGATTAAGAGAGAGAGAGATGGCTTGTTCTTAATTTTGTTTATACATATAAATATATATTTTGTGTGATTTCATTACAACATGATGATGATGATGGGTCATCAAGTAAATGATGACTGAACCAATCTGGCTGTGCAACACACCAAACAGCAAGACAAGTGCCCATTTGAAAGAGACCCTTATATAGACCCCATAAAGGTTTCAAGATAAGTGAGATATTTAAGAAGTGGTTTAACCAGTTCCACCCACTGCCTGAGTTTCCATGGCAAAGTAGTAGTTTGAACGCAGGTCTCTTCGGTCCTAATCTGTCACAGTTTCCCTCATTTAAGAATGGAAAGAGTTTAAGATTTAAATAGTTGAGCTACCAGACTGACCAGTTTTCCATCCAAAGAATGGAAAAGAACTTGATAGGGGAAAAAAATAGAGGTTTCAAGAAATCGAATGTAGGACAAAGCAAAATTTCAGATTTCATACATGAAATCTATTGTGCAAGAAGATTAGACTGGTTTTACCGGACGTTGTATAGCCTCAAATAGATATAGTGGGGATTTAGTACCCATGTTGTGGAGAGATGCACACTATTTTCCCACCATATATTGGAAGAGTAGCCAAAGTGTCACACACACAAGGTTGTATAAGAATCAGCTCTACCCCTATTGGATCTCTGTGTGTACCACCACAGGTTACTGCATACATCAAGGATGAACACACCTCTTTCAAAGCCCCATGTTCTAGATCCCCAGAAGACAAATGCATACTTGAACTCATGAAGCAAATGATTATTGATCGACTGATCGATCGAACGATTTTGCCCCACCTTCCTCCTTAAGAAGGACCCAAGTTGGCTTACATCATTAAAAGATTATCTTTAAAACTAAAAACAATAAATATACAAATGCTAAAAAGGGTCAAACAAATACCACACTAAAAGATGGTAAACAGAAGCAAGATCAAAACAATAAGACACAAAAATCCATTTAAGAACTCCACTCAGGCAACCAGTCATTAAAGGAAAGCTTGCCTGAAGAGAAAGGTCTTTGCCTGCTTGCGGAAGGACAGCAAAGATGGGGCCAGCCTGGCCTGCCGAGGGAGGGATTTTCCAGAGTCTGGGAGCAGCAACAGAGAAGACCCTCTCCTGTGTACCCACCAAATGCATTTGTGAACCTATGGAATGGAATTTAGCTTTGCAAAGTGTGAACATCATTCTTACTTCAAAGAGCAACAGGTTGAAAAGAAGAAGCAGGAAAAGATTAGGAAACTGAATGGATGAAAGGTATGATTTGCAGAGAAAAAGAGGCGGGAGGAGGCAAGAACATAGTGTTGTGTAGCAGTTGCCAATTCACAAAAGACAATCCGGATCTCACTGACACCAGGTGCAGCCCTGGAGTTGGGCCAGATCTATATTCATTCATTCCCACCAACCAAATAAATCTGACCTTGCAGATTAAGAGGGTCATGGTCACACACCAAGTCATACAGCTTGGTAGCAAACGTTTTTTCTTTTCAGTGCATTAATCACTCTCGTCATTCATTTATGCTTTGATCTTACACCACAATTGAAAAAGCTGAAGTTCAAGGGATCTATACACACGGACAGAGAGAGAGAGAGAGAGAGAGAATAAGAACCCAAAATCTGAGCTGGTGATGAAGAGTGTGTAACACCACATACTTCAAACTATGGGCTGATCTACACATGAGTGAGGACACCAGTTTTATACCACCATAGACTACAAGTGTTTGTGTGGCAGGTGGGTGGGTGGCATGTTTGGACATTTACCCTGCCCCTCAAATGTTTCAAGCCCAATTTATGGGAAATGATTGCGTCATGCTCAGAGTCATAACCTAAAATACCAACAATTCACTGCCACGTACGTCCAAGGAGGCATTTCTGTGACCTGTGTGTGTCTGTACATGCATGTCTGTCTTACAAGGGAAAATATTCAAACCTGCAGTTCTCCACCAGATTCTGAAGTGACCCCAATGCCAATGGAACTGTACAGACCACATCTGAATACAGGCAGAACCAAAGTCTTTGAAACATGACGTATGTGGTAGAACCGAATGCCAGTGCTGAGTACCATTCATGATTGCCTACCCGGATAACAATTTCTAGAAGAAAAATGAGCTATTGTAAAACTTGAGCTCAGACTGGTCCTACTTTTGACATAACAAAATTGCTGTTCAGGCATGGACAACTGATGCTAATGCTATTGTAATTATGCAGGTGGAGTGTTGAAATAGCTAAATAAAAGTGATGTAGTTATTTGTAATTAGTTCCTTTTGAGTAACTAGGTATGTAACTAGTAGTTACAGTTATCTTTTAGGTGAAATGAGCGGCACCTACATTATTTAAGTATAACAGGTAACACCTACTTACTTTTTAAAGTAATTTTTACAGGCATTTTGACAGATTTTTTTCAGAATTTATGCCATTGCCTTATCAATTCTAAGTGGCAGTAGAAGTTCACTATCCTTTGTGTTGCAAGGTGCAATATCAGAATTTCCCTTAATTTTTCTGTCTGGCTGCTAATACCAGTGCAATGTGTGGATGATGTACAATGCTACAAATTACTTGTGTGACTGGAACAACAACAGCAATCACAGCAACCTGGCCGGCAAGAATTCCTTCTAAAATGTAACATTCCAGCCTCTGGATAGAGTTTATAATTTATTGACACTCCCTTATTGTTAAGGAAGTTATTATTTAGGGAGTGGCCCTGGACACTTAGTGGGTGGTAAAGAAATCTATGTTGTGCTTGTACAGGAAGATCTCATACATGTCTGGCGTCCCTGCGCTAGATTTCCTCAGTCATCACCTCAATGGAAGGGTCAGCTCAGCATGTCGGTTTTTGCATACACAGAATTGTGTTTTCTGTTGAAGGGAACAGAGAAAACCTTTGCAAGCGGATGAACGATAGAATGGGCCCATGGATAATTCCAGTCTGTGTTTCTGTGGCGTGAGGTTATGCTTCCAATTTCTATGCTGTAAACGTTCTGGTAGAGCATCCTCACAGCTCCAGTCAACACCTATGGTTTCTATGCCGCAGTTCGACAGAAACTGGAAAACTAATTATTTTCCAGACTGCAGGTCCCAGAATCCCACGGCAAGCATGGCAGTGGCCATGGTAGCTGGAGAATTCTGGGAACTATCGTCCAAAATAGAGAATGTTTGCCATCGTAATGGAATTCCAACCAGCGTTTCTTCCTAGCTGGCCTTCGTCACGGTACCTGTAAGCCTCTCGGTGGCAGATCCTGCTCTGCTCATTTATTTTTATGTGGCAGCCCTTCTCTTTTGCAGCTGCTAGAAGGAAAGAGCACTCACCTTTACTTTCCCAACGAAACCCCTCCAGCAATATACGTAAGCTTCACCATGCGGACACCTGCTGCCTTTCAGGCTTCCCGTTAAACACCTGTTCTGGGGTTGGGCACCCTGCTTCCAATTTCTTACTCAGTATCTTGAATCTAGCTGAAGGGGATAAGTGCTGTAACTGAAGACCACTAATTTGCAGAAGTCTGTTCTTGCCAAGTTTGAGTTCTGACAGAATCGTATTGAAGGACAAAAAGATCCCCACCCTGTTATGCCGCCCGGAGCACTCCCCCTTTGGCCCCCTCTTGTCGCTGACAAAGGATCACCCAGATCGCCGAGAGATAACGTTTTTTCCCCCTCCAATTTTATACCTTCAAAAGGCGGCTCTTGCCAGCACCTAGCTAATTTAGTATTTCCCTGAGTAGTCAGGAATGACCGTTTGTAGTAAAGTCTTTCCTCCACGTTTTATTCCCATTTGATGGAACAGGCTTTGCATTCAAGGCTGATCTCAAAGAAGACCAAACGGTGACCCATTCAAAAGGATCTGGGACTGTTTTCCGACAATCCTAGAATCTTAGAACACCAACAAAAGCATCTTTCAATACTGGGTTTGTTTTCCCCTATAAACTTTTAACAGCCTTTCTCAGCACACAGAGGTTTGTGTGTTTGGTATCAGGTTCTGCAGCTTGATGTCCAACTGCAATATCATCTGTCTCAGGGCCGATTCACACAACCCCAATGCTCATGGGAAGCCTCTTTACAGATACTCTCTCTTTAGCTTCTACAGCATTCGTCTGAATTAAGGATGTTTTCTGTTTTGGTTTTGGATCTGAGCATGATGATCTCTGGACCTCAGGGTAAACAGCTAATGCTATAATGTCTTACCATGGGCCGTGATGCCTCAGACTTTAGGGGGCTGAGATCCAAAATGCTGCAAGTCCAAAGCTTCTGAAGCTACAGCATGAACTTCGTAACCTGATGGCTTCATTCCAGCCAGCTACAGCAGCAGTGAGACCAACAGGGCAGCAGGCCCATTCAGATGGGCAACTGACTGTCCTTTGAATCCTCTACTCCCCAAACCTGGTGCCTGGGTCTGCTTGTTTCCCCTCTTTCCTTCCCACTGTTTCATTTTATTTTATTTCTTTAAGGCTTGGTGCCAGTGCTGTTACACTAGGACACCTAGGAAATCAAAGTGGAGTAGGGGGAAGAGCAAGGAGGCAGCAGTTGGTTTGGTTTGTACTTAAAAGATTCTTATCTTTAGTGTAATCTATTTTATCTCTCATTTGAGCGATCCTTCCATTCACACCGATTGACCTTTCTTCTTCTTTGAGAAAGGTCCAGACATCTCTTTGGAAAGCTCCAATTTGCCCCCCCCCATTTCAATTAATAAAGCTCCCATTCATTGGGGCTCTTGAGTCTAGAGAAAAGGTGCCTGGGGGGGGACATGATTGAGACATATAAAATTATGCAGGGGATGGATAAAGTGGATAGAGGGAAGCTCTTTTCCCTCTCACGCAATACCAGAACCAGGGGACATCCACTCCAATCGAGTGTTGGGAGAGTGAGAACAGATTAAAAATATATATTTCTTTACCCAGTGTGTTGTTAGTCTGTGGAACTCCTTGCTATAGGATGTGGTGATGGCATCTGGTCTAGATGCCTTTAAACGGGGATTGGACAGATTTCTGGAGGAAAAGTCCATTGCAGGTTACAAGCCATGATGGGGATGTATAATCTCCAGCCTTAGAAGGAAGGTACTTCAAAATGCCAGATGCAGGGGAGGGGGATCAGAAGACAGGTATCTAGTTGTCTTGTGTGCTCCCAAAGGCATCTCGTGGGGCCATGGTGAGATACAGGAAGGTGGACTAGATGGGCCCTTGGCCTGATCCAGCAGGGCTCTTCTTATGTTCTTCCCTGACTTTTCCTATGACTGTCATTTATCAGGCCACAGTGACTTTCCTCTCTTTTTTTGTTAAATAAAGTGACATAGCGAAACAGCGATGCACCTACCTGGCACGGTGCACATAATATTGCAAATGTATCTCATTTATATAGAATTGTGCTGCATCAATACGAAAATTTATTTTAAAAATTAAAACAGTAGAGTAGATGAAAGTAGAGGGAGGGTTCTCCATTGTTCCTTTCAATGCCACTACCCACCAAATATAAAACAAGATTGTCACAGGGTGCAAACCTCGTACAGATTAAAGAACAGGAAAATCAGAAGCTCTCTGAATCATGCCAATCTGTAGCCCTACCGCTGTGCCAGAAAGGAGCAGAGGTGGAATGGAGCACTTTACATCAAAACATGTGCGGACGCTGTAATTTGATTCGAACCAAACAGCACCAAAAGCAATCCAAATAGCGAGTGATATGCACATCTGGACATGTAAGAAGTTGAGAAGGAAGAAGGAAATGAGGGATGGAGAAGCAGGTGATAACTTTATCCCAGCTAACAACAAAATTGCGCTATTTCAAGCCGGTGAGCCCAGCCTTCACTAAACCACTTCACCAAAGCTTCTGCCACATGTTTTGCCTCCAGTCAGGGATTATCAGCGTTTTCTATCCTGATGATTTAAGCAGCTGGCAGAAGCTAGAGAAAATTCTGCATGGAGGAGGACTATATCAAATATTTGTTTAAAATATGTTTTACCTCATCTTCCTCCTTAAAAAAGAACCCAAGGCAGCTTACGACATTAACTATATTGTTAACTATGTTAACACATGGCTGGCATCTCACTTTTTGTCACTGAGCAAGGAACGGACAAGGGGGATCTCGAGACACAAAGAGAAGCTTAAGCTGCCTTTATCAGAATCCCTAGCTGTGTAAAATCTTTTGATACTACTTTGCTAACTCCACCTCTGTGGGTCCCCACCCACCTCTTCCTTCTCTGGCCTGCCCTGGTTTCCTTGACCTGCCAAAATATTCCCAATTCACTTATCTTCCCACTTCTGTTATGTTGCACTTCTTTATTTTTGGATGTTCTCTCATTTCTGTGTTTGAATCTTGGGGGGGGGGGGGGGGGGAGAGAAGAAGAGAAAAAGGCAGGCAGGCCTGACTGACTTTCAAAACCTATGAGAAGCAAATTATCTCTTTGTGCAGCCATCTGCATACAAAATATAACTCAATTCCATTTTAAAGCAGTACCATTGTGCAGGGGGGAAATGACCTACATTTCATTTTGGGCTAGGTCTTATTGCGTGCTGTTTAACTTTGTGGGAAGACAGAGTTTCACTTCGTACAGTGCGAATTCGTTTTGAGAAAGTTGGGGGGGAACGTGCAGTAACATCTCAAGCCTCAAAATTTGACGTCTAATTGTTCCTCACCAAATTTCCAGTTGTCTCCTTCTATTAGATTAGGTAATTGTTTGCCGAAATCTGTTAATTTTTCTCCCCCTTCCTCTCTTGAGATTTTCTTCTTACAAGATAATTGAACCTTTGCAGGCTGTTACAACTTGACTCAGAAAGAAGTAAAAATAAATGGCATCTTACAGGTTTATAAAATAATTGCCATTTTAGAGAAAACATCTTAACACTTTCCTGGGGAAGAAATAGAGAAGAATCAAAAATGGGAGAGAAGACAGGCTGTAGATTGAGGCAGGCTCAGAAATGGCATGGAATTACTGTAAACGGATTTGCAGATTAATATAGAGAATTCTTTATTTTTTCCATGAAATGAAGGGCCATTGCTTGATGCTAGCAATACATCTTGTTTTCTGAGTCTGGCATGAAAATACAACTTGTATTTGCAGTACTATGTGCTGCATCCTCACTAGACGCTCTAGCCTTCCTAGTATTACGATCACACACAATTATCAGGGTGCTGATTGCGATACTGATCACTCCCTGGTGTTTAGCAGAGTAAAACTGCGAACAAAGAGATTGTATCACACGAAAAAGGAAGGAAGACCACGTATTGACATCAGCAAGACTTGCGATCAAAGAAAAGTGGAGGAATTTGCCCAAGCGCTTGAGGAAACCCTTCCAGGTCCGGCTGATTCAAATACACCTGAACGATGGGAACATTTCAAGAACGCTGTTTATAACACCGCCTTGTCCACATTTGGCAAGAAGACCAAAAAGACGGCAGACTGGTTCGAAGCCCATTTGGAGGAGTTGATGCCAGCCATCGAGGAAAAGAGGAGGGCTCTAGCAGCATACAAAGCCTGTCCTAGTGAGTACAACTTGCAGGCTCTTCGAGTTGCTCGTAGCAAAGTCCAACAGACTGCCAGGAGATGTTCTAACGATTATTGGCTTCAGCTCTGCTCAGATACAGATAGCAGCAGACACAGGTAACATCAAGGGAATGTATGACGGTATCAAGCAGGCTTTAGGTCCAATACAGAAGAAATCTGCTCCTTTGAAGTCTGCTACAGGCGTGATCATCCAGGACTGAGCACAGCAGATGGAACGCTGGGTGCAGCACTACTCTGAGCTATATTCCAGAAAGAATGTAGTAACCAAAGAGGCATTAAATAACATTGAGTGCCTGCCTGTCTTGGAAGAGTTGGTCAGCGAACCAACTTTAGCAGAAATAAAAGCAGCCCTGGATTCCCTCGCCTCCGGCAAGGCACCTGGGAAGGATAACATCCCTGTTGAAGTGCTGAAGTGCTGTAAAAAGATCATCACCACCGAGCTGTATGAAATCTTTTGTCTTTGTTGGAGGGAAGGTGGAGTACCACAGGACATGAAGGACGCAAACATCATCACATTGTATAAGAACAAAGGAGACAGGGGCAGCTGCAATAACTACCATGGCATCTCTCTTCTCAGCATTGTAGGGAAGCTGCTTGCCCGTGTTGTGCTGAAGAGACTCCAGGTGCTTGCAGACAGAGTCTATCCAGAATCACAGTGTGGATTTCGAGTTAATAGATCCACCACTGACATGGTATTTTCCCTCAGACAGTTGCAGGAGAAATGTAGGGAACAACGACAGCCACTCTTTGTGGCCTTCATAGATCTCACAAAGGCCTTTGATTTGGTTAGCAGGGACGACCTTTTTAAAATACTTCCCAAGATTGGATGTCCACCTCGACTCCTTAACATCATCAGGTCCTTTCACGAGGAAATGAAAGGCACTGTAGTTTTTGATGGCTCAACATCAGATCCCTTTGACATCTGAAGCGGAGTGAAACAGGGCTGTGTCCTCGCGCCGACCCTGTTTGGGAACTTTTTTACTATCATGCTGAAGCACGCCTTTGGAACTGCAACAGAAGGTGTCTATCTCCGGACTAGATCAGATGGAAAGCTCTTTAATCTCTCTAGATTGAGAGCGAAGACCAAAGTCCAGCTGAAATGCATGCCGGACTTCCTCTTTGCCGATGATGAAGCTGTTGTTGCCCACTCTGCTGAAGACCTCCAACAACTCATGAATCATTTTAGCAAGGCCTGCCAAGACTTTGGACTAACAATCAGCCTGAAGAAAAGACAAGTCGTGGGCCAGGGCTCCCTCTATTACCATCTCCAAGAATTGGAGGTTGTTCATGACTTTGTGTACCTTGGCTTAACGATCTCTGACACTCTCTCCCTAGATGTCGAGCTGGATAAACGCATTGGCAAAGCAGCTACCATGTTCTCTAGACTCACAAAGAGAGTATGGCTTAATAAGAAGCTGATGGCATATACCAAGATCCAGGTCTATAGAGCCTGTGTCCTGAGTACACTCCTGTACTGCAGTGAGTCCTGGACCCTTTGTGCACGGCAGGAGAGGAAGCTGAACACATTCCATATGCATTGTCTCCGATGCATTTTTGGTATCACCTGGCAGGACAAAGTTCCAAATAGAGTAGTCCTAGAACGAGCTGGAATTTTTAGCATGTATACATTACTGAAACAGCGACGTTACATTGGCTTGGGCATGTCGTGAGAATGGCTGATGGTCGGATTCCAAAAGATCTCCTGTATGGAGAATTAGTGCTGGGAAAGCGCCCCAGAGGGAGACCACAGCTGCGATACAAGGATATCTGCAAGCGGGATCTGAAGGCTTTAGGAATGGACCTCAACAGATGGGAAACCTTGACATCTGAGCCTTCAGCCTGGAGGCAGGCGGTGCAGCATGGCCTCTCCCAATTTGAAGAGACACTTGTCCAGCAGGCTGAGGCAAAGAGGCAGTCCCGAAACCAGCAAAATCCGGGAGCTGGACAGGGGACAGATTGTATTTGTCTTCAGTGTGGAAGGGATAGTCACTCTCGAATTGGCCTTCTCAGCCACACTAGACGCTGTTCCAAGTCCTCTGTTCAGAGCATGTTACCATAGTCTCTCGAGACTGAAGGATGCCTAAATGTGCTGCATATTTGTTATTAGAAGTGGGCTTTAACAAGCTCCTTCATCAGGAGCTCGTGAAACACACTGTTTTGGATGACAATTCACAGAAGCCAACAGCCAGTTCAAAAATGTAACTTTCCAAGCTCTGCCTTGATCTTGTGGAATGTTCTAGTTGTGTTCAAGTGAAAACATGAGAAACATCTCCAAAAACGTTTCAACACAATGTGGTTATGGTTGGGAGCTGAGGCCAGGGGCTAGTATACAAGAACCAGAACTTGTAAATATTACCTTTTCTGGACTACAACTAGATGTTATAGTCCTTTTTTAAAAAAAGGAATATGTCCAAGCTCTGCATGGGGCAGTAGTGCCACAGGGAGCCTGCTTCCTGTGAAATCTCACACATTCTCGGGAACAAGAGAGGGCTTAAGCGGCAGGTACCCAGTGGACAGAGTACATCTCAGGAAACCTGGGTTCAAATTGCCACTCAGCCATAGAAACCTACTGGGTGATGGCAATAGCAAAACCCTTGCTTAAATATCTCACTCACCTTGAAATCCCTACTAGGATTGCTATACGTCAGCTGTGACCTTATGACACATAATATAGAGAAGAGGGTACAGCACTTTGCATTCAGAAAATGCCACATGACACCTCTGGTGACTCTGAATAGTGTCGGGAAGTACCCCTGTGTTTGCAACCCGAGAGAAATACAGCTGACAGTCGCTGTAGACATAATAGAGCCAGAGGGAGGAAGAGTCAGACTCAATGAAAAGCAGCTTCTGAATTGCTTATGTACTTTCAAGCCTCTCTTCAGGGTCACAAAACTTCCCTTATAAATATTGATCCTACCATACACGTTATTCTTATCTTCCTTCCGGGAATACTTTGCAGAAAATCCAGACACTCTGCCATCACAGATGGGATCTGTCAGACTGGCAGAACTAGACTCGACGTGAGAAGTCCCATGGAAATAATTACTGAATAGCGAGTCAACACTCCCCCAGTAGAGTAGATTAAAAGGATCTACTCTAGCTGGGCCTATTGATTGACTTCTGGTTGTTTCGTTTATTTTATTGTATTCATGTCTCACCTCTCTCTAGGGAAGTCAGGAGAGCATGCATGGTGCCGCTTTAAAAGCACAACAACCCTGTGAGGTAGGTGGGGATAGAAAAATCTGTCACTTCAGTGTCTCTGTGTTGTTTCTCTCGCAGTCCTAAATCCAGTGATTTGATTTCTCTTACCTGTGTACCATAACTCTCTCTCTCTCTCTCTCTCTCTAAGAATAATGCTGGCTTGACTGGCATGTGCGGTTGTATTTCCCTTTTTACTTTCTGCCTTCCTCAGCTGTAGAGTCTCTCTGCCTTAGCACCTAGTCTGATGTGAACCATATGAGCTGCAGAAATTCAGGGAATAAAGCAGAGTATTTTTAAAAGTATGTCAGAAAGGGTATCATAATCCCACTGTAGCAGCAAAGTTAAGTACCCATCTGTGTATCTGGAAATTTTATGAATCAATATATCACTTCAGAATGTTGACACATATAGGCTTAGTTTTCTTAAAGCACGCACTGAGGCATGCACACAACACACACACATACATTATTTTGGGGAAATCTCTCCAGAAGGCATACACCTTCAGTGTTCTGAACATGTGTGTATCACATGGATTTATTTCCACATCTGTTCCTTATGTTCATTTCTAAAGGTATCTTCGAAGTAGCTGGTAGCAAGTAGTTGCTATGAACCAGGTACTTTGAACTGTACTCCTATACCAGAGCTTAGAGAGTTACTTTTAAAAATAATCAGTTACATTTATTGTTCAAACAGCCAAAAAAATAGTGAATAATTAATACTGTTGTGCTGTCAAGTCAATTCTGACTTATGGAGACAATTTCCAGGGTTTTCGAGGTAGAGAATACTCAGAAGTGGTTTCCCATACCCTTCTTCTGGGGTCATTTTGGGACAGTGCAGCTTGCCCAAAGCCACACAGGCTGGCTCTACTCACAGGAAGCACAGTAGGGAATCGAGATCCTAACCTCTGGCTCCACAGCCAGGTACTGAAACAACAAAGCTATCCAGCCAGCTTAAAAATAGTTAGCTACTGTTATAGTTATCATTGCAATACCATTATGGCTACCATTGTAACTGTAACACTGCAGTTTTCCATTTCTCACAAATAAATAATATGGTTATGCTTTAGTTATTTTTTTAAAAAAACTCATTTGAATGCTACAAGCTACTGATCTAACGTACAAAATCCATTCTCCTTTCAGACAATCCATTATCATCTCAACATCCACAACAGAGCACAAGGCAATACTTGAACCATGTAAAATTCCTTCACCACGTTTAGTAAAGCCCCCTAATTATAAAAGTAACTTTCCTTATTTTATTTATTTATTTGTGTGTGCGCGCGCACATGCGTGCACACGTACATCTGTGCATGCACAAACCTGAGGGTTCCTCCAAGCTGACAGATTATCTCCCCTTTGTGAGTTGTTGTTGTTTAGTTGTTAAGTCGTGTCCGACTCTTCGTGACCCCATGGACCAGAGCACGCCAAAGCCCTCCTGTCTTCCACTGCCTCCCGGAGTTGGGTCAAATTCATGTTGGTAGCTTCGATGACACTGTCCAACCATCTCGTCCTCTGTCGTCCCCTTCTCCTCTTGCCTTCACACTTTCCCAACATCAGGGTCTTTTCCAGGGAGTCTTCTCTTCTCCTGAGATGGCCAAAGTATTGGAGCCTCAGCTTCAGGATCTGTCCTTCCAGTGAGCACTCAGGGTTGATTTCCTTCAAAATGGATAGGGTTGATCTCCTTGCAGTCCAGGGGACTCTCAAGAGTCTCCTCCAGCACGACAATTCAAAAGCATCAATTCTTCGGCGGTCAGCCTTCTTTATGGTCCAGCTCTCACTTCCATACATCGCTACTGGAAAAACCATAGCTTTGACTATGCGGACCTCTGTCGGCAAGGTGATGCCTCTGCTTTTTAAGATGCTGTCTAGGTTTGTCATCACTTTCCTCCCAAGAAGCAGGTGTCTTTTAATTTCGTGGCTGCTGTCACCATCTGCAGTGATCATGGAGCCCAAGAAAGTAAAATCTGTCACTGCCTCCATATCTTCCCCTTCTATTTGCCAGGAGGTGATGGGACCAGTGGCCATGATCTTAGTTTTTTTGATGTTGAGCTTCAGACCAGTTTTGGCACTCTCCTCTTTCACCCTCATTAAGAGGTTCTTTAATTCCTCCTCACTTTCTGCCATCAGAGTGGTATCATCTGCATATCTGAGGTTGTTGATATTTCTTCTGGCAATCTTAATTCCGGCTTGGGATTCATCCAGTCCTGCCTTTCGCATGATGCATTCTGCATATAAGTTAAATAAGCAGGGGGACAATATACAGCCTTGTCGTACTCCTTTCCCAATTTTGAACCAATCAGTTGTTCCATATCCAGTTGTAACTGTTGCTTCCTATCCCACATAGAGATTTCTGAGGAGATAGATAAGGTGGTCAGGCACTCCCATTTCTTTAAGGACTTGCCATAGTTGGTTGTGGTCCACACAGTCAAAGGCTTTTGCGTAGTCAATGAAGCAGAAGTAGATGTTTTTCTGGAACTCTCTGGCTTTCTCCATAATCCAGCGCATGTTAGCAGTTTGGTCTCTAGTTCCTCTGCCCCTTTGAAATCCAGCTTGTACTTCTGGGAGTTCTCGGTCCACATACTGCTGAAGCCTACCTTGTAGGATTTTGAGCATAACCTTGCTAGCGTGTGAAATGAATGCAATTGTACGGTAGTTGGAGCATTCTTTGGCACTGCCCTTCTTTGGGATTGGGATGTAGACTGATCTTTTCCAATCCTCTGGCCACTGCTGAGTTTTCCAAACTTGCTGGCATATTGAGTGTAGCACCTTAACAGCATCTTTTAAGATTTTAAATAGTTCCACTGGAATGCCATCACCTCCATTGGCCTTGTTGTTAGCCATGCTTTCTAAGGCCCACTTGACTTCACTCTCCAGGATGTCTGGCTCAAGGTAAGCAACCACACTATCTGGGTTGTCCGGGACATCCAGATCTTTCTGGTATAATTCCTCTTGCCACCTCTTCTTGATGTCTTCTTCTTCTGTGAAGATTTTTTTTTTCTTTATCATGTCCATCTTTGCACAAAAGGTTCCTTTAATATCTCCAATTTTCTTGAACAGATCTCTGGTTTTTCCCTTTCTATTATTTTCCTCTATATCTTTGCACTGTTCATTTAAGAAGGCCCTCTTGTCTCTCCTTGCTATTCTTTGGAAGTCTGCATTCATGTTTCTGTAACTTTCCCTATCTCCCTTGCATTTGGTTTCCCTTCTCTTCTCTGCTATTTGTAAGGCCTCGTTGGACAGCCACTTTGCTTTCTTGCATTTCCTTTCCTTTGGGATGGTTTTTGTTGCTGCCTCCTGTACAATGTTATGAGCCTCCATCCATAGTTCTTCAGGCACTCTGTCCACCAAATCGAGTTCCTTAAATCTGTTCTTCACTTCCACTGTGTATTCATAAGGGATTTGGTTTAGATTATACCTGACTAGCCCAGTGGTTTTTCCTACTTTCTTCAGTTTAAGCTTGAATTTTGCTATAAGAAGCTAATGATCAGAGCCACAATCAGCTCCAGGTCTTTTTTTTTTTTTCTTTTTTTTTCTTTGCTGACTGTATAGAGCTTCTCCATCTTTGGCTGCAGAGAACATAATCAATCTGATGTTGGTATTGCCCATCTGGTGATGTCCATGTGTAGAGTCGCCTCTTGTGTTGTTGGAAAAGAGTGTTTGTGATGACCACAGATAGTTGACTTCTGACTCCTGTCCTCTGAAGATGCCGGCCACAGAGACTGGCGAAACATTAGGAAGAAAAACCTCCAGAACATGGCCAAACAACCCGAAAACCCTACAACAACCATCGGATCCCGGCCGTGAAAGCCTTCAAGAATACATTGGATTGTTGTTCCTTTACTGCCTTGATTGTGTTTTTGGTGTTTCCTTTGTTTACCATTTTTTTTAGTGTGGTATTTGCTTGATCCTTTTTAATATTTATGTATGTAACACTTTTAAGTTCTACGGGGCTATTTGTTTACTGAGAGATTTATTGATGAAACATGCAAACACGATTTCCCAAAATGAGTCTCTTCTTCTTTGCATTTATATAACATGAGCAATTATAACAACAAGAAGGTTCCACGACTGATGCACCCAAGCCCTTGGCAACAGCACCAATACAGAAGTTGCTTGTAGAATTGCACAGTTCAAGAGAGCTAATTCAAATTCAGAAAAAAAAACCCAAGATATTTTCCTCACCTGGTTTGCATATCCAAAACACAGAAGAATCTGCTCCATGTGGAGAATAAAATATCAATTCATGTGCATTTTTACGAATTTACTATGTGGAGTCATCTCCCCTCCAATAGAAACAAAGAGAAATTGTACCAAACCAAGCTGGCAAAGGCCTTAGCAGTTCAGCTCTCTTGCACTTTCTGATTCAAATCTCTTACAGCCCCTCTCTTTCTTAGTCCCACAACTTAGGGCTGAACTAATGTTCCACAGAGGTTACATATACTTAATGTTTTTTGTTTTAAATATTGTTCTTTACTGATGTAAACCACCTTGAGTCCTTTTTAAGGAGAAAGACAGGGTAAAAATATTCAGAGTAGCTTCATTTTTGAACAGGAAACCAGCTGGAGCTAGGCCTATGCTAGGCCTTTCTCCAAGGTGAGTCAAAGTTAGGTGTGTGTCAGGTAGGATTCCCATAATAGAAACTAGGCAGAGCTAGGCCTAGCTAAGCCTCAAAGCCTTCAAGCTGAAGCTTTTCTCACAGGTGAGCCACATTTAGGAGTCTGCCAGGTGTCTGCCTCTCAAGTAGAACTCTCAGAATTGAGAATTATAGGGTCTGTAATCCAAGAATCCCTGGAAAAGACCCTGATGTTGGGAAAGTGTGAGGGCAAGAGGAGAAGGGGACGTCAGAGGACGAGATGGTTGGACAGTGTCATCGAAGCTACCAACATGAATTTGACCAAACTCCGGGAGGCAGTGGAAGAGAGGAGGGCCTGGCGTGCTCTGGTCCATGGGGTCACGAAGAGTCGGACACGACTTAACGACTAAACAACAACAACAAAAAGTCCAAGAAATTTGAATATCCCATCTGCCTAGTTATCTTGGGCTATTTAAAAATCCTGTAGTGCTCTGAGTGATACTACATCAGGGTCACAATGAGAAACCATAATGGTGAATCTTGGGTCCAGCTGCCCAGCATATGAAAGCCAGGACATAGAACTGTAACTAGGTTTAAGCAACTGGGCCTTTGGCTCATGGTCCCTAAATTTAGGTTTTAACATTTGAGACTGGAAAGCCATTAACACCCCTGCCTCAAGCACATATACTGCCTCCAACGGCTCCTCATTGAGCAGAAGGAGACATAAAGCAGGGGGGAGTTGACACAGAATCGATCTGCCCATTGCATGGGCAGACCCTGCGGTTCTTCTCCATTCCTCAGGCCAACTTAGTCTAGGTATAATGCCAATCTCATGTGGCCCAGCCTTAACCAATTGGGCAACCAAGCCCAAGAGCACCAAAACTGGTAGTGATTTTTACTACCCTCTACCACTCTTTTAGTTAATGGCACTCAAAATCTGCTTGAGTTGCATTGCTCTTTCCTTCTCTTTGGGTAGGGAATATAATAAGCTGCTCTGAGAAGGCAAAACAATTTAACTATACAAATTACACAGTGTAGTGTAATGGATAGAGCGATGGACTAGGACGCAGGAGGCCTGGGTACAAATCCTTGCTCTGCCATGGAAGCTTACTGGGGGAGTAGAACTGGTAAAAACCACTCCTTAAATATCTCACTTACAGTGCAATTAGATGGGAGAATTTGGAGCAATCCAGGTCACATTTAAAAGGCTTTAATCTTCTGTGCGATCTATTCTATTTCACATTTGAGTGACCCTTCCATTCACTTGGAAAATGTTTCTTCTCCTATGAGAAGGATCCAGACAGCATTTCACATCACTCCAATTCCTCCCCCTTTCGATTATTGTCATTCCCTCTCCCACCCTTTCTTCGCCTTTTGTCACTGCTGTCATTCCATGAGTCACAGTGACTTCCCTTTTTAGGGTGAATTTAGTATGTGACACAGCACTACAGCAATACATCAATCTAACATACTCCATTATATCTGCAATAACGCTGTGTTACTTAGGAGAATTTTTTTTTTAATTGTGAGAAGAATAAAATAGAGGAATGGGCTTCTCTGCTGTCACAATTCTTTTCTACTGTCACAATTCTCTGTATATGTCACAGGAATGTCACCAAAGTGAATACCACCCAAGGGTCTATTTGGGAGTGAATTAAGCAACCACACAAACTGCAGAATGGGGTAAATAGGAGCACTCTCAATCACACCAAATAAACTGTAGTCCTACCACTGTACTAGAAAGGATCAGAACAGCTCTTGAAAGGGGCAGGATGAATTGCTGTTGCTTAAATAAACACATGTAGTCGCCGTAAAATAGGGCGAGCAGAACTGCACCAAAAGAGAACTAAATAGTGAGCTATATGCTTGTCTGATCGCCCTATTAGTTGGTTCGCACTTGACAACACATAACAACAATGTGGAGTACATAAGAACATAAGAAGAGCCCTGCTGGATCAGGCCAAGGGCCCATCTAGTCCAACTTCCTGTATCTCACAGTGGCCCCACCGCCTCTGGGAGCACACGAGACAACGAGATACCTGTCTCCTGATCCCCCTCCCATGCATCTGGCATTTGGAGGTACCTCCCTTTTAAGGCTGGAGTTTATATACATCCCCATCATGGCTTGTAACCTGCGATGGACTTTTCCTCCAGGAATCTGTCCAATCCCCTTTTAAAGGCCTCTAGGCCAGATGCCATCACCACATCCTGTGGCAAGGAGTTCCACAGACTAACAACACGCTGGGTAAAGAAATATTTTCTAGATCTCTTTTAAGCGAGCAAATTTAGAAAATGATTGTTTTAAAGTCTGCACAGATTAAGCTATTCTGTTAAGATTTATCTTCTCCAGAGAGTCAGCATACTTTGGGGTTGATTTGCTCATAACACTCAGATTTTACTTCCCCCCACCTTCAAAGTTTTTTTTTAATGCAAAAGGACATAAGGAAGGTAATTACAGATTTCTCCTCTCCTTTATGGCCTGTCAGAAGTCTGCTATCACTTATGAAGCCATTACAGCATGTACTTAACGTCAGCTTGATAGAAGAAACACTTTCATAGGTTCCCTTTGACTGACACATTTGAAATGACATCAGTTTCTAGCTCTAAAACCCATTGTTATTAGGTCTCTGTTGCTATTTATGTTAGGAATATGTGTGTGGATGTCAAAACAGTATATCAACTTTGCTGATTGGCTGCACCCACTTCCCCTGGTTGCCAAGGCAACTGTACAATTGCTTTTAATCTTCTCCCCCAAATTGCCTCATTTTATTTGTTTCTTTGCACAGCTGAAGTTTCGGGTTTAATCAAATTTCCCAGGTAGAAACCAGGTATGTGAGCATCTTGTGGTTTATTCATTAAGGTAGCTTCCAAATGGGATGGACTGCCAACTTTGTAACTGATTCTGTAGCTCTACTTGTAACAGTGGCTTGAAAAACAATTAAGATCCCTGGGTCTTAAGATCTTTCAAGGAAGTCCACTTCTTAGGCCCATCATCCTTACAAATACATTTGATGAGGACCTGAGAGAGGGCCTTTTTGATGGCTGCACCCAGATTATGGAATGCGCCTCCTCTCATGAATATAAGACTGGCCCCTTCTCTCCTGTCTTTTCAGTGACAAACTTCTAATATCTAATTTCAGACAGACTTCTAATATCTAATTTGAACATAAATTACATGCCCAATGGTTTCTTCTTTTATATTCCTTTAAATTTTTTATGTTTTTCTTTTAGTTGTTTTTTGATGAACGTTTAAACATTACTTCGTTTATTTTTTTTAATAGTTTGGTTAATTTTGTTTTAAATTCCGACTTTTAAGTATGTCTGAGCCACCTTGAGACCTTTCATGGGTAGGGTTCCCAGACGTCAGGCAAAAAAAGGACATGTCCTCCTTTTTAGCCTAATGTCCTCCGTCCGTCAGGCAAAGATAAAAACCTGTAAATTTCAGGCTTTTGTATATTTTATATTATAGTTTTGGATGGGAGGGGGAGAGGTGGAAGGACCCCCTCCCCCTGTCTTTCCCCACCCCCACCCGCCCACCCGTTACCTGCCGCCGGTGCTTGAGCGCAGCCCTCGCCCCCTCCCGCTGCGGCGGCGGCTGCTTGGTGATCCGCCATGCCTGCCCAGCCCACGTGGAGCCCAGAAAGGCAGCGCGAGTGGAGTGCTGCCCACCGAGCCAGGCAGGAGCAAGCAGCGCCCGAGCGCATCGATGGAAGGCGAGCACCCAGACTGTGTGTGTTCAAAGTCCCTTTCAGGGACTCCAACTCCCATACTCCCCAGCCTTGAACTTATGATCCCTTGGGGGAGGGGAGGCTGCCTCGTTCAGTTTTGCCCGGCGCCGCTTTCCCCCTGCCTGTGCCGGAGCCTTGTTTGGGCGTCCAGATTAGCAAGGTTGCCTCTGAGCCTGTGCAGAGTGCGAGCAGCCGGGGGATCCCGCAGCCGGACCGGGGTGGGTTTGGGTACAATTGTCTGTTTAAATAATGTTTTTTGGTATTTTGAAAAAAAGCCTCCATTGAATTTATTTTTATTTTTTAACATGACTGTTTCTTGGTCGGTTCACTAAGAGACATTTATTGGCAGCGATTGTAATAAAATTGTATTGATTGCGGGTTTAATCCGGAACAATTCAAATGAAGCATTCAATACGTCCTCCTCTGTCCTCTTTTTTGTCTTTCTATGTCCTCCTTTTGGTACCCATGTATCTGGCAACCCTATTCATGGGGGAAAATGTGGCCTAAAAATGAAATGAAAATCAATACATTCATGATTACTTGGAAAGGTTACTCTTTTGGACTGCAACTTCCAAAATGCTGGCTGGGGGGTTCGGGATTTTTTAAGTCTCAAGAACAAACCATTTTGAGTTCTGGATCTACGGAAAAAGTCTTGCATGTAAACGCAAGCCACTGGTAAAGATGCAGGACAGGTTGGCTGTATTTTATTATAGTTAGCAGTGGTCAATTATTCTTAGGCCTCAGAGAACAGATCTTAGAAAAGTTGCTTTTCAGACAGCAGTTTCCAGAATTCCCCCAGCTGCTATAGGAGTATGGGTATGGAAAATGTAGTCCAGAAAAGTAACTTTTCCAAGCTGATTCAAAAAGCTCACAAGAGAGGGCAGAACTCAGTGGTAGATTCTATCTAGACATGGAGACAAATAAGAAACGAATCACAATATTCATAGAAAAACACTGATTCATCGAATATTTGTCGCTTCGTATTTGTAAATTCTGGAGACCCCAACGAATGCTGGGGGCAAATATTTACCTGTTTTTTTATTCATCCCAATTGGCAGAGAGAGAAGGCTAGGCTGCCAGAAGGGCGGCTTCAGGAATGGAAGCTGCGGCTGCCATCTGCAAAGACAGCAGTGGCAGCAATGGCAGCCGCGTGGATGCGGTAGTGGAGACGGCAGTGGCAGCAGCAGTGGAGGCAGCAAGACAAGGTAGAGAGGTGATGAGGAGCAGTGGGAAGAGGCAGGGGCAGGTTGTGGGGGCAGGGGGTCAGCTTCTCTTTTTTTAAGACAGCAATGGGCTATTTAAAGAAAAAACAAGCACCAACGAACAGATTCGTGGTTTGTTGGTAAAACGTTAGTAAATTCATGTTTCGTCAAGGATGATGAACCACAAACCGAGATGAACTGCCATCTCTAATTGTATGCCTTATGAGAAGTCCCAGATTCAATTCTCAGCTTCTTCTGGCAGTTGTGGGAAAGATGTCTGTCAAAAAACTTCCTAAATGGCTGCCCATCAACAGAGCCTGAAGCAGGGAGGTGGAAAACATACTTCTAGAAGTCTCTGGCAGCATAACCAATGGTGAGCAATGCTGGGAATTGTAATCCAACAAGACCCAGAAGGCTGCACTTTGTTTATCGGGGGATGTTGATGTTATGCGCCATCAAGTCACCTCCGACTTACGGCGACCCTATGAGTGAGCCATCTTCAAAATGTCCTGTTCTAAACTGCCCTGCTCAGCTTCTGTAAACTCAATCCTGTGACTTTCTTTGGGGAGTCAGTCCATCTCGTATTTGGTGTTCCTCCTTTCCTGCTGCCCTCCATTTTCCCCAGCATTGTTGTTTTTGCTTTTTTCCAGAGAATCCTGCCTTCTCTTGAGTTGCCCAAAGCAGGACAGCCTCAGTTTCAACAATTTTTTTTTTTGCCTCTAGAATAGTTCAGGCTCAATTTGATCTAGGGTTGTTCATCTTTCTGGGTATTTACAAAGCTTTCCTCCAGAACCACATTTCAAACAAATCCATTTTTTCCCCATCAGCTTTCACACCCATACAAGATGATTGGAAATACAAGAAACAGCTGTAGACGAAGGGCTTAATTCTGCATTTGGTGGTCCCTTCTGACCATTTTTTTTCCCCCCAGAGAGTTTGCTGTTTCGGTCAAATCAAAACTATTCTCGCACCTTTGACCTGCTAGTCTTCAATATTAGTCTTCCATAGCGCATCTTTTGTTTGTTTACTTGCTTGTTGTGCTCTTGTGTGCTTTTTTTGTTTGTTTATTTCCCCCTCATGGCAGGTGGCCATGCTGACTGAAAGAAGTCAAAGTCGCCCCCCACCCCCACCCCACCCCAAGTAACTTTTCCAAACCCTGTTTCCTGTTATTTGTAGCAGGAAAGGGAAGTTGGTCTAAAAGGAGACATGTTTGCTGAAATGACAAGCAGAACAAGAGAGTGAGGGCTTTGGTAGATACATCAATGACGGTGCGGCACCCATAATGGGATGACTTAGGTGGGGAAAGATCAGCAAAAGCAAACAGTGAGTCACTGAGTTTTTTAAATGAGAACAAATATATTGGAGGGGGGCCAGAGAGGGGCCAGAGACACTCCCCAGGGGAGTCCCTGCAGCCTTGCCTTTCAAGGGAACCTTGTTCTAACTCCCAAAGAGTTCTTTGATGTCTCCTGGCTATTGTTCTGGCCATTCTCTTTCCAACCCATTCTGGAATCATTTGCCAAATGCTGATATACATTTTGATAGAAAGATTCTCTTGGGACGCTTTGCTCTTGAAAGACACCCGTGGCAAACAGCGTTCAGAAATGTTACTGTTTGGGACTACAACTCCCAAAAATCCCCACCCATCCTACATGGCTTCAGGATTCTGGAAGCTATAGTCCAGAAAAATAATTTTCCCAAGATCCAGTAGCACCCATAATAAATGTAAAGATAATGGTGTGTATTTGCATTGAAACATACAGAATGGACTCCTTGTTTTACTGCAAAGAGATATCGCCCATACCCGAGAGCCCTTGAGACAGTATTAGTGCACACTCTTGCACAAACGGTGTAATCAGAATTATTAGGCACTGCCAGGTTAACAACACTGGTGTCTATACAATAAATAAGCTTTAGATTTTGCCATGATCCACCATGACTTTGTACCAAAGTAGACAGTGTAGCCTGGTCAGACCAGTGTTTTAACTTTGATGGTTTAAAGCAGCTCATTTTGGTTTTATGATCATTCCGGGGGGGGGGGGGGGACACACATCTGGAAAGAGTTTTGGGGCGGATGAAAGCAAACAACCTGATGTTCAGCCCTGACAAGAAAGTGGTCTTGGAGTCTGGGAAATCTATTGATCTAATTTTTCTTAGGCAGGGGATGTAATGCCTTTGGGGGGCAGGATTGTTTTTCACTAGCTTCAGTGCTGCAACAGCTGGAAAGAATGAGTCCTCATCAGTGGCACATTCTTTGGTTGCATCATGGCTTGACTACTGCAAAGTGGTCTTTGTGGGGCTGCCATTAAAGAGAGTTTGAAATTGTGATTGGTAGCACACATGCTTGTGGCAACCAATCAATCAGAAAATATTACACCTGTTTTGTTCCCTTTTCACTGTCTATTTCCAGACTTGATTTAAAATGCTGGTTTTAGCATTTAAAACCCCAGAGGTTTGGGACCTAACGATCTAAAAGAATAACTGCACCCATACGAATTGGCTGGTGTATTAAGACCAGCCTCTGAGGCCTTGGTTCTCTATCACTGAACGATTTTAGATTGATGGCTAAAATCTTTGATGGCTAACAGGGTGAGCTTTTTCAGTGGTGGCCCCATATTTACAGAATCCATCATCTCTGGAAATCCAGCTCAGCATTGTTCATCCTTATTGACAGTGAGTATTGCAGGATTTGGGGCAAGAATCTTTACTAGCCCTGTCTGGAGGTGACCAGAATGAAACATAGATCTTTCTGCAGTAAAGTGTGGACTCTGTCAGTGATCTGTTGACCATCCTTCAATCTCCCAGTGCATCTGAGAGGTGCTATCATGCCAAGATGCACTAGGAGACTGAAATCCCCATTCAGCAAGGTCACCCTGAGTGACCTGGGGGTGACTCATAAAGATTCTGGAGAGACTTTGAACTTTTTTTGGGGGGGGGGGGGGGAGATGCAATTAGGATGACTAAGAATAAGCCCTGCAGTGTTTCTTTATATACCTAGGACCTTGATCTCCACCATCCTGGACAAGCATTGACTTGCAAGACAATGCAGCTCAGGTCTCTTGTCTATGAATGCAACAGCCATGGAAAACGACACCATCCCAAGCCTTTCATGTTTCCATATTAATCCTAACGAGCATAACATAACTCTGCTTTTGCAACAAAGGTGGGGCAGGGGATATCAAACAGAGCACATGCCAACTGCACTCCAAATAACCTCAAGGGTTGAGTTTACAAGACCTGAGCAGAGCCGTTGAGCACAGGATGTTTTGGAACTTGCTCATTCATAGCGTCACCATATGTCGGAGGCAACTCGACAGCACATAACAAGAACACTCCTAAAACACAGCAAACAGATATTGGAAATAAATAATACGTTCCTTGAAAATGAGCTCCAGTAAAATCAACAGGACTTGCCTCAGGGAAAATATGTTTAGGATGGGAAAGGAGGGATGGATGGACGGATGGACAGACAGACAGACGGATGCCAGAGGTGGCATCAGAGAGAAATGCATATCAATCTATAGGGATGGGGTTTTCAGCATTTTAGGAGTTTCTGTCCCAGAACTCACCTTGAATCCCCCAGGCAAACGTATGGGACTGAGAGAGGCCAACCCAGTAAGCAAAAGAGGTATCTTCCCACCACCATTGTCTGCTTCATTCCATGTGCATCAACTAGGAAAAAAAAGGAACACCCGGTCAGCTGCTTCCTGGGAATCGCCTTAGTGCACCATGAGGAAGGTATATCAGGGAAAACTCAAAGAAAAAATAATAATAAAGTAAATAAATAAGACGAGAACCTTGTGGCCCCTTAAAGACAAACTGTTATATTTTAATGTGAGCTTTCGTGGACAAGTCCACTTCTTCAGACATAGGGGAAGGTAGTTCATTGAAAGGCTTCCCCTATGGCGTTTAATAGGCAGCAAGACTACCCTCCCCATGGGGCAGTGGGGCAACTACCAGGAAGCTGAAAGACTGCGGGGCAGTCCATGTAGAAGACCCTGGAATGAAGCAGATGATGGTAGTAGAAAGACACCTCTTTTGCCTTCTGTTTCTATTTCCCCAGTCCCAGAAGTCTCTGTAGAAAGTTCTGTGGAATGTCTGGGACTAGAAGTCCTACAATTCTGAAAATCCCGTCTCTCTCTGTCTGTCTATTGATTTCACTACTGAGAGGCTAAGAGAAGCTTGGTTTGCAAGCTTTTTTTTGTTGTTTAGTCGTTAAGTCGTGTCCGACTCTTCGTGACCCCATGGACCAGAGCACGCCAGGCCTTCCTGTCTTCCACTGCCTCCCGGAGTTTGGTCAAATTCATGTTGGTAGCTTCGATGACACTGTCCAACCATCTCGTCCTCTGTCGTCCCCTTCTCCTCTTGCCTTCACACTTTCCCAACAGCAGGGTCTTTTCCAGGGAGTCTTCTCTTCTCATGAGATGGCCAAAGTATTGAAGCCTCAGCTTCAGGATCTGTCCTTCCAGTGAGCACAAACTCTTGCAAGCACTAGGAAATGCTTAAAGGCCAATATTTATTTATTTACTCCTCAGGATATGGTATTTTGTCTTTGAACAAAGAAGCTATATTTCAGTTCGTTCTGGCTATCCGTAAGTCCATCTAGCCCTTTATTAAAAAAAAAAAAAAAGCAAAACAAAATCTTTTTGCACCGGTGGCTATGGCAATATTCTTGGAAAAATGTTCACCGTGTAATGTTACATTGCCTTTCTTGTTATTACATGTCATCAAGACATTTCCAGGTTATGCCAGCTGTAACAGGGTTTCTCAAGGTACGCGAGATGTTCAGGAAGTGGTTCACCATTGCCTTCCTCAGGTACGTTTCCATGCCCAAGTGCGGATTTGAACCTGAGCCATAGTCTGATGCCTTGTCCTCTACAGCACACTGGCTCTCTATTGTCTAGTGATACTCATATTGAAATGCTTTTTCATGATTTCCCTTGAACATAGTTTTATGGATGGATCCTCTCGGTCCCATCGTGAGAAATGCTGCTCATCGAAATTCTCTGGGGCACCTACAGAATTCTTCAGATGTTTCACTTAAATAAAGTTTGGATGTGTGAAGTATCTCTCAGAAATTCTCCCTGTTGAAGCTCTTTCTGGCTTCCATCAAAATTCCCCACTGGGTTTCCTGCAGTCCCAAAATCACTCTGAAGCAGTTTGTAAGTGAAATTTCAGTGGTATCCCTGCTGATGGTTGTCTATCAGAGCTGGGGAAAGTTGCACTTTTAAACTACAACACCCAGAATCCCCAGTCAGTGCTCTGTGTGTGTGTGTGTGTGTGTGTGTGTGTGTGTGTGTGTGTGAGAGAGAGAGAGAGAGAGAGAGAGAGAGAGAGAGAGAGAGAGAGAGAATCTAAAAGCAAGATACAGATTTCAAAATAAACCCTGTGTTTAAAAATTAAAATCTGAAAAATATTTGAAGCCTTTTTTTTAAAGGCCAATTTACTCCTCCTCTTTGACAATACAATGCCAAAAGAGCATTTGGTCAAAGTATGGAGTACAACTTTGTAGAGTATATATATAATATATATATATAATATAATGCTAAAAAGGAACCGGCAGGTAGTACAAATTAAACACAGAAAAAATATATATATATATATTCTGTGTTTAATTTGTACTACCTGTCGGTTCCTTTTTAGCATTATAAGAGAACTAGAATTTCACAACAATATTTCTGCCAGACGTACCTCTTCAGCAAAACAACTGTTTTCCCCTGAGGTTCATTAAATATTCATTTGAATTATGGAGAAGATCAAATTGGAAAGTGTGTGTGTCTCTGTCTGTGTCCGTGTGTGCATATATATGTATATATGCACACACAGTGACACAGCCACATATATATCACATCACAGAGGAGCACTTTGATCTTAGCTCAGATAACAGCTGCTATACCTGAGAGAATTTCTGAGCTGATATATCCTTCAGCCCAGGTAGATCTCAGGGGAGGTGTCTGGTTGACCTCAAAGTAAAGTCCAGGTACTTGATACCTGAGGGAGGGTCTTTGAATGAGCAAGAGAACCTGGCCTCAACGTGTTATCATCCTGTCAGTCTTGTGTTTCTGGCTAGACACATTGAACACAGGAAAAGAGAACCCAACAGGGAGGGATATGTGTTGAACCTTGTTGGCTTCCCTCTCACCGTAAAAATAAAAGGCAGAAAGCCAAAAACGGCATGATTAGATTATGGCTGCTCTCTTGTGTTCTCTCTCACTTGACTGTAAATACACAGAGGTCTATTGGGAAGCCAGGATAACGCATAATGCAAAGAACAAACGGTGGAAGAAAACTGCATAAAGGGATTTGTATTTGTAATGTATTTGTGTACATTGTATTGGTATTTGTAATGACCACACAACTCCCCTTTATTTCAACTGCATAAAAGGAGCAGACGTTGTTTAGCTACACTCTCTGTAATGCTGCAACGAAATGGATAGGCAGCAGAAATTACAAATGGAAGACCAGAGTTCAAATGGTACTTCTCCTGCTGGATTCCTTTCTACTAGAGCCATGTTACTATCCATTTTGGACCCCAGGGCAAGTGGCACCATGTCCCACCCCCCAAAAGAAGGAGGAAATGTGGTATGTGTGTTCCCCCCCTCAAAAAAAAAGAGAAAAGGTTTTGCTTTCAAAAGAAGGCTGAGGAGTGTTGCTGTATTTTCCTGACCCTCAGTGATAGGTTCACCTCTGGATGTCGGTGCCCTCTAAATTTTGAGGAGCCTCGTGGCTCAGGGGTTAAACTGCAGTACTGCAGCCAAAACTCTGCTTCAATCTGGTTCAATTCCAGATAGCCAACTCAAAGTTCATTCAGCCTTCCAGCCTTCCAAGGTCGGTAAATTGAGTATTCAGCTTGCTGTAGCCTTATCTCATTGTGTGTGTGCATGTGTGAGTATGTATATATTTGTATATACTGTATGTGTGTGTGTATAGAGATGCAGGTGGCACTGCAGGTTAAACAGCTGAGCCACAGGTTGGCAGTTTGAATCCGCGTGACAGCGTGAGCTCCCTTTGCTTGTCCTAACTCCTGCCAACCTAGCAGTTTGAAAGCATGCAAACACGAGTAGATGAATACGTACCACCTTAGTGGGAATGTAACAGGGTTCTATATCTAGTTATGCTGGCCATGTGACCACAGAAAGTGTCTACAGACAAACACCAGCTCTTCAGCTTACAAATGGGTATGAGCACCAGCCCCTAGAGTCAGACACGACTGGACTTAATCACCAAGGGGAACCTTTACCTATGTGTGTACATGTAAACCATCCCATTTATTGTCTCCTAGCGAGTCAGTCACAGTGGAAAAGCCTGCCTGAAGCGAAAGGTCCTTGCCTGCTTCCAGAAGGACAGCAAAGATGGGGCCAGCCTAGCTTCCAGTGGGAGGGAGTTCCAGAGTCTGGGAGAAGCAACAGAGAAGGACCTCTCCTGAGTCCCCACCAAGCACAGTTATTGGACTACAACTCCCAGAATCCCACAGCCAGCATGACTGGGAGTTATAGTCGAAAAAAAGTAATTTGTTCAAGTACTGGTATTATAGAAAAATTCTAAAAATCTGCAGTGTACTTCTTGGAGTGAGATTTAGCTATGCTTAAAATAGATCTGCTGAAATGAATGGGACATGTTAATTACAACGAGCACAAGCCCCGTTTGTTTCAGTGTGCCTACATTAACCAGTTAAGAATGTTGAGTCAGTCCTCAGGACTGGTTAGGTCACCCCAAATGGCATCCATATTTCTTCCACTGAAAGGCTTCCTCGTGTCAAACCATTAAATTATTAGAGTACAAACCAAAGAGGGGTATTTTGTGGAGTTTTTTTGGCTCTAAATAATTTAGGTGAATACATTACCCCCAGACCAGGTGCTTAATTTATGCAGATGGCAAAAATAAATTATTCAGAAATGGGAGACAGCTAAAAAACAGATGGGAAAGGCAGCCAAAGCCAGACACCCAGAGGGCACCTGGTTTGTGGTTCTCAAATAAAGCTCAGGCAGGAGTTAAGTACTGGTGTTAAAAGGGAATATTAGACTGACAAGAAAGAGGCTCACCAAATGTTGGAAATATTTGTAAAGAGCAGTCAGTCTTTCTCAGTCTAGATAGAACATTCAAATACGCAAATAGGGGAGATGACTGAATGACAGGATAGTTTTCTGGCTGCTGATGTCATACAGCTATCTTCCTCACTCTCTGTCAGTGGCCGAAATCCTGTTTGTGAAGCTATGCCGCTTAAGGCTGATGACATCATCAGCCATGGTATGTTTTCAGAATTAAAAAAATTCCATATCCACTCCCCAAAGGTTGTGATGCTCCCATGGAATCCGTTACATCATGGGGAAGTCACTGTGGGGCTTGAGAATTGTGGTGGGGGTCTTTAATTTCTGAATATCACTGTCACTGGGATGATTTTACTGTTGATAGCAATATTTGGAAACTGAAGATTTCCTCCGTCCCCGCATGTTATGAAATGAGGAGCTGCCAATCTCACAACCCTAGTAAAGCCACTGATCATACCATCTTCACTCAGGGAGTGACTAGGCAGGTATTTGGCCCACTGTTGGTGTCTTGTTTGTCTCTGTGCTTTCTATTTTCATTCCAACAACTACACAGTGTTAGTGCTAATCATGAGCTAGTCTGATATTTTGGCATGAGTATGCAGTATATTCTGTATGGACAACAGGGAATGGTTGGTTGTTTCCTTGTTTTTTGCCTTTTTGGCCGTGTTTTCTTTTGTCTTGCTTTTGCCTTACGTGATAGTCAATATTGGTCCAATATTGGTATTGGGGAGTTTCTGCCACATCCAGATGAAATCATTGACGATGCACAGTGTAAGGTATGGGGTGAGTCTTGCTCCTTTTGCTTGCCTTCTGCTTGCAGTGATAAGGACTACAGCTGCAATGAAATTTGTAAATATTTTTTAAAAATAGTTCCCTAGTTTAGTACTATAGCACTAAACTGATACAGCACTAATTCAAGTATTTACTATGCCTTGTCAGTTCAGCACTGTTTCACTTGCTAAACATTACAAAAATTAAAAAGAAGGGATTGGATGCTAGTAAGAGGGTGGTGATCATGGCAAGAGAGGTGATGGAGAAGGGCGCTGTGTGATATGTGTTGAAATGCACCTTCCTGGGATAATTAAATATTTCTGTTTGCATGCTGATAGAGATTTAAATGCCAAGGTATGGAATACAGCATCGGCCACAGACAAACTTCTGTGCAGTCCACACACTCACATTTCTCAAATATATACTGTTTTCGTAGCCTGTGGTGTTTTTCATCAATCTCAAATACTTTTTGACATCCACTTTTAAAACATTAAAATATTTGCACAATGAAAATATTTGCTTAAATGAAAAGGCATTTTGGTTAATTAATTATGCAGAATCATAGTGAACATGCCACCCTCCTTGCTGCCCATTCTCCCCACCAATTCTTTTGTTTTTTAGTCGTTAAGTCGTGTCCGACTCTTCGTGACCCCATGGACCAAAGCACACCAGGCCCTCCTGCCTTCCACTGCCTCCCGGTCAAATTCATGTTGGTTGCTTCGATGACACTGTCCAACCATCTCGTCCTCTGTCGTCCCCTTCTTCTCTTGCCTTCACACTTTCCCAACATCAGGGTCTTTTCCAGGGAGTCTTCTCTTCTCATGAGATGGCCAAAGTATTGGAGCCTCAGCTTCAGGATCTGTCCTTCCAGTGAGCACTCAGGGTTGATTTCCTTCAGAATGGATAGGTTTGTTCTCCTTGCAGTCCAGGGGACTCTCAAGAGCCTCCTCCAGCACCACAATTCAAAAGCACCAATTCTTAGTTTGTGCTAAAACATGTTTTAGCCTTTTAACTTTTAAAGATATTTGAGAAAACAAAACAAAAAAAAAGCCTAGGCAGATGATATCTCACCTTGAACCTGAAGTGAAATCTAAATCCCAAGTGTTTTGACATCAGTTTAATGCCATACAATTGAATATGACATCAGAAATTTATTTTTACTGTATAGCCAGGAAGCAAGGATGAATGAACAAAAGTCTGTTAAATGAGAAGGAAATTGGTGGGAAATTCTGCAAAAACCTAGACAGGTCAGTTGTTTCCCAGAAAGGAAAAGGCATTGTCAACATTTGGTATGTAGGCAAAATGTACAACATTTTTGGATTATGTCTAAATAGATCCACTGAACTGGTTTAAGGTTATTAATATTGAAATTTCTACCCCATTTTTCTACCTCTAATTTAAATATTTCTACCCCGTCTTTCCAGTTTCCACTTCAAGGCAATGTACATAAGATTAAAGCAAACCCAAATGTAAAAGTTGGAAACATCTCAAGAGCAATTGTGTGCCATCAAGTTGCCTCAGACTCATGGTGACCCTATGAATGAGCAATCTCCAAGAGGTCCTGTCTTCATCTGCCCTCCTCAGCTTTTGCAACCTCAAGCTTGTGGTTTCCTTTAGGCAGGCAGTCCATCTGATATTTGGTCTCCCTCTTTTCCTGCTGCCTTCGACCTTTCCCAGCATTATTGTCCCAAGGGCAATACAAATAGTTAATTTAAAATCAATATAATCTAGAGGCAAATTTGAACAGGAACTAGAGCAATATCCTGCTGAAATGCAGAAACCAAAGCATCTTAAAATTACAGTAGAAGGGAAGTACAGTGGAATGGCAGAAAGTAATGAGATAAATTTGCAATCAATGTGCCACTGAATGCATCAAGTAGCCGATATATAGTGTTTGTTTGCTTGCTTGCTTGCTTGTTTTATAGGCTGCTTTTCTCCAGTAAGGAGACCCAAGGCAGCTCACAAGGAATATTAAAGGAATAGAACTAAAAATAGAACTAAAAACTGAATGTTAAACGTTAAAAAACAATTAATCTATACATTAATTAAAATAAAACTGAATAATTAAAAGCAGGTAAACATTAAAAGAGGGACGTGGTGGCGCTGTGGGTTAAACCGCAGAAGCCTCTGGGCTGCAGGGTCAGAAGACCAGCAGTTGGAAGATCGAATCCACGCAACGGAGTGAGCTCCCGTCGCTTCTCCCAGCTCCTGCCAACCTAGCAGTTCGAAAGCATGTAAAAATGCGAGTAGATAAATAGGTACCACCTCGGTGGGAAGGTCACGGCGTTCTGTGTCTAGTCGCGCTGGCCACGTGACCATGGAAACTGTCTTTGGACAAATGCTGGCTCTATGGCTTGGAAACGGGGATGAGCACCGCGCCCTAGAGTCGGACACGACTGGACTAAATGTCAAGGGGAACCTTTACCTTTACTAAACATTAAAAACTAATATATGCCAGGGTCAAGTACGTATCTAGCCTCTTACCTCTATGCATTCTGTCTGTATTATCAATCTGCAAAAAAAATGATAGTTCTCCTTCACAAATGAAGGCAGGATTCACTGGGACTCTAGTACACTCGCCTCAAGCAAATTTGCTAATTTAACAAAACAATAAAGTGATCAATAAGAATAATTAACTACAAATGTGTAATCAGTTAACAGCTCTAACTGATAGCAACAGCAGCCGTAACAACATTTAGTTTTTTAGTCAACCATATTTTTTTAAATTTTGGATGATACACTTAATATATCACTGGAAGTTGTGCTTCATGAAATGGCAGAACTGTTTATCATACGTAGGACGTGCTTTCCCTTGCTTCCATATTGTAGATGCCGCATGCTTTGTTTTCGATTGTACATTTTATCCAGGCATTTTACCTCTGAGAAAAACATGTGGTAAGAGGTCAAAAGGAGTCATCTGTGGGGAACTCATGTTCTTCTTCACGTCTAATTTGACCCCGAGTGTTGCATTCCAAGTGAGTAATCTTTACAAAAAGTCCTGTATGGTAGAGAAATACCCTTTTCCCCCGTTGCAAAAATTAACTGAGATGGAGACAGAAATTGTCTCCCTTCTGATTTTATGCAAAGATTCACACCGCCAGGGATTTCGTTGCTCACTGCCTCTAAGCAGGTGCCCGCTGGAGGAGGCAGGGCTGGGAACTGCCACACAGTTTGTCAAAAGCACGAACCAGTTTGTGCCCACCTCAGTTTTTTAGTAGATAGGTCATACAATGAGGATACTACATACTCACCCAGCCACAGCCTTTGTGTACTTAGAATCATAGAAAAGTGAAGTTGGAAGGGGCCTACAAGGCCATCAAGTCCAACCCCCTGCTCAATGCAGGGATACAATCAAAGCATATCTGCCAGGTGATTATCTAAGTTTTTCTTGAATGCCTCCACTGTTGGAGCACTCACCAACTCCCGAGGTAACTGATTCTACTGTCGTACTGCCCTAACAGTTAGGAAGTTTTTCCTGATATTCAACCGAAATCTGGCTTCCTGTAACTTGATCCCATGGTTGCGTGTCCTGCCCTCTGGGATGATCGAGAACAGATCCTGCCCCTCCTCTGTATGACAGCCTTTCAAGTATTTGAAAAGTGCTATCATATCACCCCTCAGTCTTCTTTTCTCAAGGCTAAACATGCCCAATTCTTTCAGCCTTTCCTCATAAGGCTTGGTTTCCAGCCCCCTGATCATCCTTGTCGCCCTCCTCTGAAATTGTTCCAATTTGTTAGCATCCTTCTTGGAGTGTGGTGTCCAGAACTACTTCCAATATTTTTTTCTTTTTTTTTTTAATGGAGGTTGGAAACAGATAATATCCTGAGCCGGCTGGACTGTCCACTAAAAGGTGCTGAGTGGGATGACCCTGATTTGTAGCCATTTATTTGGGTACAGCATGGGCACAGAGCTTTCACACACCTATAGCCTGTACATACCTTTGTAGTGCAGATGTTGAAAAATCCCAGAAATCCCTGTTTAGGCCAGCTTTCCTATGATTTCAAATAAATCTTCATTATGTAAATAAGGCTCTGAAACATTGAATCTGCTGATATTCTGTCGTATAAAAATCCACTGAGATCCAAACAATCCCTATAAATCTTACCAAACAAAGCCCAAAACAGAACATCTGTTTTATTAGCAAGATATACTAATGCTTTACACCATGTGCAGAAAGTAGCCAGAAATATTTTAGCTCCCACATGTTCCATTTTATATCATATTCCATTTTATAAGTAAATCATAGGAATATTAAGAAGGATTATGGAGTAAAGAAAAAATAACAACCCATAACCATGGTAGGGTAACCCAGTGGCTCAGCACATCTGACTAACAGTTTACTTTATATACAAGATAAAACATGATCAGCACCCACTACCAGTATGGTAAGATTAAAATAAGCTCAAGACACACATTACTCAGAGAAACAAGTGCAGTCCCGTTGGTGAAATTCTTGATGGATGCAGAAGAAAGTTTTAAACTAATATTTATCCTGTAAATTACTACCACACACACAAATGTACACAAATATGACTAAACTAATAGGACAATTATTTTCAGCTATTCTTGCTAATGAGTAAATTAATTTTATTTGCAGTAAATTAGACTCATCTATAGGAAACATAGATGTGGTGGGCGCTGCGGGTTAAACCGCAGAAGCCTCTGTGCTGCAAGGTCAGAAGACCAGCCATTGTAAGATCGAATCCACGTGACGGAGTGAGCTCCCGTCGCTTGTCCCAGCTCCTGCCGACCTAGCAGTTCGAAAGCATGTAAAAATGCGAGTAGATAAATTGGTACCACCATGGTGGGAAGGTAACGGCGTTCCGTGTCTAGTCGCGCTGGTCACGTGACCACGGAAACTGTCTATGGACAAACGCCGGCTCTACAGCTTGGAAACGGGGATGAGCACCGCGCCCTAGAGTCGGACATGACTGGACTAAATGTCAAGGGGAACCTTTACCTTTACCTATAGGAAACATATATGACTCTCCTTTCATTTTCACCTGAGTATCTACCACAGCACTGAACTCTAAGAAGTTTATCTGATCTACAGTTTGATACAGAAATGCAACAGATGCCATTATAATCATGAAGGTAGAGAAGGAATAGTGGAGGAGCACATATATTCAGGAACAGGAGCACAAAATATTTTTGTTTGTTTGTTTGCATTCTCTTATGAAACATCCGTTTCAAACCTCCTGAGACTGACAACAGGAGAAATCATGCCCTGCCTCAGATATCTACTCATTGTCAAAGTCTATGGTGGATCTTGCAGAGAAAGCCGAATACACACCAAAGGAAAAAATGCACACTGGCAGGATTTAGTTGGTGGGTTGAAATGTGCACCCAAAAATGCCAAAACTTTGGGGATGATTTCTATGATGAAAGGCAGGGTGGACAAAAATCTATGATTTTTTTAAAATCAAAATTTAAAAATCAATTTGTTATTAAAATTCTCCAAAAAAATTTTTTTTTAATTCACATCATGATTGAACCCACATAAGAGGAACTGAGAACTGACTTCTGAACCATGGGGGGAGGCATCTGAGCATGTACCCCAAGGTTCATGATCATTACACAATGCACACACACAGAAGCAGTAGTATAGTGGAGCCAGGGTCTGAAGGCTCGAAGCTCTGACACTTTCTAAGTAACAAAGTATGACATCAGCCATTCACTTCAGGCGCCCCGGTTCCCCGAGCTCAGTTGCAATCCTCATAGAAGCGGAGTGAAAGGATTTTCCCAAGAACAGTATATTGGTTCACAACACAAAGTTTTCTGAGAAAGTGGACTTGTCCATGAAAGCTTATATTAAAATATAGCAGTTAGTCTTCAAGGTGCCACAAAAGAAGTCCTTTTGTCTTCTTTTTTCTTTTGTTTTGGTCTTGAATGAGCAATTAAAAGCCATTGGCTTTACAAAAGATCTGCTCCTGGTTTGTTGATATGGGCCAAACCTACTCTCTGAATTTTTTTCTGACTCTTCTTCTCGGTGAGACTAGCTACAGGGTGTGTCAGGATGAGCTATAGGGTGTGTCAGGATGTGCTTCCAGACTTACCACTACTCCATGGCACAGAAACTGTAGAGTTTCCAGGACTCGGCAGAGCTCGGGGCAGCTGGCACAATAAAAGAAGGAAGAAGACTAGCAGGAGGAAGTATGGCAGGAGGAACTCTTGGTAATAAAAGTGAGATGAAGATGCACAGATGTCCATCTAAGGGGCAAGTGGGGGAAACTGTCCCCTTTGGAATTCTAGATTTATTTTTTATTTAAAAGTGCACAAGCAGACGTACAATATTGTAGTAGTAGGTGCTACGGTAACAAAACACTTTGTAGCCTCCTGACAAAAAGAAATCCTGCAGGTGTGCTGCATAAAGCACGGGTCCAAATGAATCAAGGGGACAGACAGGAGGGAGGGGTTCAGAACCATCCAATTGCAATAGCACTTCTGTTTATGACAGAATCATTTAATTCAGAATTCATGTAGAGGGGCAGTTGAACAGCAAAAAGTATGCCCATATTTAACGGCAAATAGTATAGCCCTACCAGTAGAGAACTGGACTGCACAAATTAAAAAAAACAGAGAGAGAGAGAGAGAGAGAGAAGATATTTGAGTGTCATTGTCTTCTGAGGTCAAAGGTCAGGCAGTTTCATAATTAGGGTCAACTGAATGTAGGGACCAGGGTTATGGGAGAAGGATGCTGTCTGATTAGCAAGCAAATTGCTCTAAGTGCTGTCAATCACATTCAGAACCATAAAAAATCACAATTTTCCTCTAGTCTAGCAATCTACACGAAAGGTAGACAACCGTTCAACCACCTCCTGAAAGAAAGCATCTCCCTTCCAGGCTTACCACCCCATCCTGTATGTAGAACAGACATTTACATCTCTGGACATCAACACTCTTGCTCCGGTATTGGACCTTTTTGTGGCTGAGTTGTATTTCTGGTCCAGAGGCCCCTTGCATCCCTCCAGATAAGCTCTATGGGCTTAGATTTGCTACCGGCAGTAGGATCTAAATCAGCATTGCCAGGGTGCCAGCTAAAGTCACTAGGAATTGCTCTGCTTCACCAGGTCTCCAGGCAGAGACATGTCCCAGAGTAAGCAGCACTTCCAGACAAGATATTTTGGTTTCTGTGTATGAAGGGTCTTGAAAACCTAGACAACCATCTCCCCCTATTTCTAGCTAGTGCCAGAACTTAGTGGCTCAACATTAAGGATTGTATGTGTGGTGCTCCAGATAGTATGATGGAACCAACTCCATGCACCCATCAGGTCTCTTCTCAGTTTCCTCCCTTCTCCTCATATTTGGAGTCCTGGCATGAGGACCATCATGCTGTTTGGAGCAAGGCAGGGAGTGGAGCACCAGTATGATGACTCATGAGACTTCTTATCTCATAAGCCCTAGTAGCAGATGCATAAAGCCTGGAAAAATCTTTCCCCTCACAAACTTTGCCAGCCTGCCTCTGTGACATTGCAAGTTTCCACCACTAGTCTGTTTTTGGTACTAAAATGCCAGGAAATGGGGTGTGGCTGGCTTAGCACCCCCAGACTGAAAAAGGCATGCCAGGGTAGCCTTGAAGTGAGATGTTCCCAAACTCACAATTACTAGCAGCTGATGGTTTCTGCCTATTGCAAGATGAGGTGCCTGCTTTACTCAAACCATGGGGTGCTCCTGCAAGTCGTACGTCTGCAAGGCCAGTGATCCCACCAACCTCCATTTTGAGTGCAATGGGTATGAAACTTTGGCAATGAAGAGTTCTAAAATCTGACACTTGATCTTAGAAGCTGAGAAGGAAAGAGAGGCAAGACTCATCTGGAAAGCTGGCTCCAGGCATCTTTTTGAAACAGAAACCCTTCCTTTGGCGGATTACAATATTTTTAGTTTATATTGTAGAATACAATGATCTTGGTCAATTCACAGATTTTAGGAGCTTCGGAAAGTTTATTTGCTTGAGAAGTTTATTGACCTTACGCACAGTGTCTATGAATATTGTCCCTAGCTTCATCTAGGTTTGACAGTAATCATAAAAAAAAAAGTGTCTATAAAAATCCATGAGTTGTTACATTTTGATCGCTTTGGTCCTGGTTTTGTGGCACTTGCATTAAAACAGTATAGAGCTGAACCCCGTTGTTAGTCCAAATTAAAGGAGAACCATTGAATGAATGGAACTCCTCAGGTCAATGTTTACATCTGGTCCATGGATTACATGGGTCTACTCTAGGTGGGACCAACAAGATGTGATTCAGCCCATAATATTCCATAGCATGCTAGGAGATCCATATTTTATTAAAATGTGGTTAGCATAATATTTTCAGTCTATATAATATTCCTAATGTAAGGCTCTATGTGCGCTGTTTTGCAATTTGTGATGACAATCTGTTGTATAACAAATTTATCACTTTGGCCTGTTGGTGGTGGCGTCATTGTTCTTCAACTTAAATGTTTGATGCTCTCATTATAAACAAACCTGGCATCTGTTTTACATGAAAGTGGGAAAATGCCCAAACATGTAAAAACCATTACTTGCTTTTGGATGACCCTCAAGGAATGCCAGTGCACATCTGGCTGATGACAGTCCTGTTTTTTACATCAGCTGGATCTTGGGAGGATTACAAGAATCAAGGTGTATCTTCAAGTGGATCAACCCAGTAAGGACATAGCCTGCATTATCTCGGGAAGAATCTGTATTCTTAGAAGTGCTCTATTGTGTTGCCAGATCCGCTAAGCAAAAATGCGCAATAAAATTAATCCTTTGACTCTGGCAATGCTGTGCATACCACCGCTGCAGATGTGCTGAAATAGAAGCACTTACATATGAAGGGGCTGTAAGACAGCAGCGTCCCTCAACTCTGTATTTCCTGCCTTAACTCACCTTAAAGAAGTGATGATGGGGATTTGACAATAAGAGTTTTCTGACAGCTGGGCATTCTCAAAGGGACTAACAGTTTTAAGACAGGAATCTCAAAAAGCTGAGGAGGGATAGTTGTCAATAGAGATGTCCACAACCTTCATACAAGTGTATATAGACTGAATCAGAAGTATTTGTGTGTTTCTAGGCACTCACAGGGAAGGTGGAAAAAGCACAGGAGCTCAAAGGGTGAAGTGGCACCCACGCCCATACACACTCACTCACAGATCCCTCAATCCTATATTCATAGAGTTAACCTTGTCAAAATAAAAAAGAAGTAATGTGATTAAAAGCAGGGAAAGGGTGAAAATGAATGAAGATGCTGATTTGGCACCAAGGGAGAAGGAGACCATGCTGTTGATCTTTCATGCCTTTCCTGTTGCAAAGTCATTGATGAAATCATCAAAGTCTTTACTTTTACAGACTTGTGCTTGTAGTCATCCAGCATTCTGCACCTAGGACGAAGGGGCTGCAGCACCACTAATTTCATATCCAGGAAAGAGAAGGAAAGGGGGAGAGAGAAAGGGCAGAAAGTGTAGAGGTAGGATTAGAAGGTTTCTTTCACCTTTATAATAAAAAATAAGTTACGTTTTTGTTTCCTTGGACAAGTTTACCAGCTATTCTGATGGAGGACAGAAGAGAAGGCTCAGAAGGGAGACGATGAGGTGAAATTCCAGGTTGTATGAAGGAAGAGCAGGCTCCTTGAAGTTCCTTTTTAAGAAGGAAACCAAGAATTGTAGAACCAGGTCATTCTGCTGCCTAAAGAAAAGAATATGTTTCGCTCCTAATTCCCTACATAAAAGCAAGCAGGACTGGCAGATGAATGTTATTGGCAGTTCAATATTTCAGGATAACATCTGCCAGGACCACAAAGCATAGTAAGCTAGCTCAGAGAATGCAAGACTGATCTAGGAATGCAAATCTTTTGCCACAAAATCATAGAAACATGGAATAATTGAGTTGGAAGGGGCCTATAAGGCCATCAAGTCCAACCCCCTCCTCAATGCGGGAATCCAATTCAAAGTATATCTGACACATGGGTGTCCCATTTTCTCTTGAATGCCTCCAGTGTTGGAGTGCTCACCACCTCCTGACATAATTGACTCCATTGTCATACTGCTCTAACAGTTAAGAAGTTTCCCCTGATATTCAGCCTAAATCTGACTTCCTGTAGCTTGAGCCCATTACATGTCCTGCACTCTAGGATGATCGAGAACAGATCTTGCCCCTCCTCTGTAGGACAGCCTTTCAAGTATTTGAAAAGTGCTATCCTATCTTCCTTCAGTCTTCTTTTCTCAAGGCTAAACATGCCCAGTTCTTTCTGTCTTTCCTCATACGGCTTGGTTTCCAGTCCCCTGATCATCCTTGTTGCCCTCCTCTGCCCTCCTCTTTGATTGCTGCTCATTCTGAGATTCCTCTCCATCTCTGGAGACATGGGGAGGCATGGCAGGTCTTGGAAATCTTCAACCCTGAGACTTGGCAACCCTAGGAACAAGCATGTGTTTTTTAGAAAGTATATCTGCAGGTGCTCACGTGCAGATGCTCAGTAATATGGTGGCAGGTATATTGCAAACAGAAGGTGACAACTACACCATGTGGTTAATACTGTATAGTTCCTTCTAGAAGAATAGACCTGGAGGCCACATACACCATTGTTCCTGTCTAAAATTTAAGACCTTCTCTACAGAAAAAGTCACCCTAGGCAGGCATAATCAGATAAAATGCCTTCTCAGGCTACTACCATCGTCTATATAGCCTTGGTTTTCATCCTAGGAGCTGAAATCCGATATCTCTCAGGTTTGGGCCATGCAAAACAATATTTAATGCACATGCGCGCGCCCGTGTGCATGCGCACGCACGCACGCACACACACACACACACACATACACATTGTATCCTGCTTCCATGCTAGCTATTCATAAGTTGTTTTTAAAAAGGAATTAATACAATTAAAGAGAGCCGGCAATCATCCATAACTGAGCAGCATTAGGATGATGCTCTAGGACCCAAGGTATCATCTTACCATGCTAGAGATGACTGGCTTTGACAGGTACTATATCCTTTCCTCCTAAAAGTAACTTTTCAAGACTTGGATCTTTAGAAAGAGCCTGAAAATGTGAGCATCCGTGGAAAGTTATTTTTATTAAGCCATATTATAATAACCTGCTTAACACATCTATAATTGAAGGAGGGTGCTCTGGATCCTAGAGCATCATCCTCTTAACTCTGCTCAATGACGGACGGCTTTTGCAACTCATTATTTCATTATTCTTAAAATTAACCTTTCAAGTTCTACCTGAGGTCTCTGTCTCACCTAGACCATTTTTTTAAAATCACAATTAATGGTCAAGAATTAAGTTTGTTTACTAGCCACCCCTTTTAATCATCTGTGCTATTGAAGGTCATTTGGTTCTCCGTCCTCATTTCCCTCGGCTGCGGCTGCGACGACTCCTCCTCTTCCTTGTTGTTGTTGTTATGCTGTCGAAACCTAATATTAGTAACAGCATGTACAGAGAGGACCTGGACCATGAATTAATAATGAGGCACTTATCATGGAAGACATGTGAGCACCCCGTCCTTCTTGTTGGCAGCCGTCCGGCCAGACTGTGGTTTGCTCATCCTTGCACAGGGACGAAATCGCTTGTTCCACTAAATAAACAGAAAACAAAGACTTTCTGATTCGGCTCTTTCCTCTGATGGTCATCAGCCAAAATTCATGAACAAAGACGCCATGAATAGGGGAATTCACAATCTAAAGTTTCAGAGCATTCAGATGTGTCTTTGTTAGATGTTAGGGGCAGCCACTCACTCTTTAAGAGCCCCCACCAAGGCAAAGACTGGGTTAAGGGAGGGTGTCTGTAGAGGAACGACCTTCCCCTCATCTTTCATAGTTTGCCAATTAATGAATCAAATGCTTGAAAAGTCGCCTCCAAGGGTCTGTGTACGCTGTCACTCTCCAAAACAACTACAGAGGCAGCTATTCCTATGGGAAGCCTCAGTGAAGGCAGGGTGGTTGCTAATTCCATCCATCTCCACCCCTCCTGTTTTCGGCAAGGACAGAGTTGCTAAAAACTTGTCTTTCTGCAACATAGTGGTTAGTTTTCATAGAATCAACAAGGAACCCAAGTAGAGATTTCCTCGTTCCCTTTACTAACAACAGCAGTAGCAGCAGCACCAACAATAACAACAGCAGTAGGGAATCAGCCCCTTTCAGATGCCCCACATGTATAGAGCGAGGACACTATCCATGCTTTATATCCACAGAGTCAGAATATAGTCTGAATCCATCAGTCCTCGTGAAAGGCACTTCCCCATTGTATATTCATATAATATCTGACAGGGGGTATTGTGTTGCTGCTAGGGTAAGTGAAGAGTGGCAGTGATAGTGTTCTTGCTTGAAGGGTAGGAAAGAAAGTGCTGAAGGCCCAGCTGCCTGTGTGTATCTTCTTTAGACACCAGAAGCCACTACAGGTGCTTTGAGGCCTCCCATGAGGCCTATAACCCAAGCTGCAGCACTTGCATTTCTCAAGAGATCTCTCCATGGTTATGATGGTGACAGAGGTAGCCAGTGGCTCCACCTGGCACTGCTAATAACACCCCAGACTTAAACTATGTGATCCTAACTATCCTCCAGACATTGTCACCAAGCAATGTTCTTCATTGTTCTCACTAGCTCAAACTGTTGATTTTCACAAAGCTCTCTTGGTAAACTATTGAACTAAAGGTGGCTATATTGTTCACTGAAGTATGTCTACTCACTAAGCGATCCTTCTAAGGAGCTTCCTGGTCCAGCAGAACTGTCATTGGACAACATGCCCTTGTCAAAATAGGATGTATGCCTGCATGTTTAGGTATTTTTGATCCTGCCTTCTGGTTTCCTCTTTGATCCTGAGAGATGGTTTTGTTCTTGACCCTTGCCTCTTGGTTTGTTCGTTGATTCTCACCGATTCTATGCTTGCTCTGTGGTTCCTGACCAGCCCTCACATAATGGCAAAAGCCAATCAATTCATTTAGCCCCTTGCAAACTCACACACATAGACAACTCAATAAAGTTCCTTTTTGAACTACAGTGCTCAGAATCCCTCAGCCAGCATAACCATGGTAAGATTCTGGGAGCCATAGTAAAAAAATAGATAGATGGGCAGGTGGGGACAGACAGACAGACAGACAGGCAGGCAGGCAGGCAGGCAGGCAGGCAGGCAGGCAGATAGATAGATAGATAGATAGATAGATAGATAGATAGATAGATAGATAGATAGATAGATAGATAGATAGATAGATAGATAGATAGATAGATAGATAGATAGATAGATAGATAGATAGATAGATAGATAACGTTTACACACAGTAACTTACCTATGGTTTGCACAGGCTTCTTGAAATCAGCTGGATTTAATTTAATCAACTTGTATTAATTTAGTTGAACCTACTCTTAGTGTTTATGCCTGTATCTCAGGAGTGGGGAACATGTGTGATCCCCATGCTGTTTTGGACTGTAACGTACCACTGATGATGGTGGCAAGGGTTGATGCACAATGCTGTCAAATGTAAAAGGCATTTCTCCTTCATTCTATATGCAACTCACTCTGTAGATGCATTCATGCATGCATGCACACCTTCATTCACTGGAAGGAGAAAATATATGCCTCATGCCTTGGGGGGTAGCCCACAAATAAATTAGGAATATATAAAAATATGTTCATGTGTGTATTATTATTATCATTTGCACATAATTCAACCCATGTAAAGTATAGATGCCAACAAAACCCATCATTCTTTTTTTCTTTTAAAAAGACCACAGATTTATATTTTTAAAAACACAATCTGAAATATATAACACAGAAAAACACAAAACATGCAATAATGTAAAGGCCAGTATCCCGTTACCTAAATCCAGAGCCAAAGGGCAATTGCATAACTATCCAGCACCATTTTAGTAGGATCCCTGGCATGTGACTCTTTTTTGTGTGTGTACCAGTTGCAAGATCAGTCACACAACTAGTTGCACAACAGGAAGCCTGCCGGACCACGACAAACATTTACACCACTGTTGTTCCTCTCTGCACTTAGGCAATAAGATGCTGGTCAAAATAAACAGGTATAGAAAGTCTTGAATTAGCTCTGAAATTGTAACTGGATGGTAAGGTTACTCATGTTCACCTTTTCACTCCAACCCATCGCACTAATCCAGCAGGGAATTTGGGTGGTAAAACACGGATCTAATTCACTAATCTTTGATTGAAGGAGTGGTGGGGGAGCTGTCTGAGCTGCAGGTTATCAGGAGATTTCGCAGGGCAAAGGTGGGAGGGGGTAATCCAATTATCTAACTGTTTGATGCAGGAAATAACTTTGCCCAATGCACCTGCACTGGGGTAGGCAGGAGATGGGAAGGGGGGGGGAACCATATCAACAAGGGTTGCTTGAACCATCAATCTGTGGTACCTAAGCGCTTAGCCTGAAAGCAACGGTGAAACGGAATACGAAAATTGCAGTGCTGTAGATGAGGAGTCAACTGTCCGAGGGCCCCTTCTGAAATCCCATCTTTCAGGTAGAGTTTCAGGTGCGTTTTCATGTTTTGGTCACCTGACGGCAGCTCTCTCCTCTAACTGGCCTCCACGTTTATGCACTAAGTAATGATGTAACCAGAGTGTGTGGGAACCAGAACTATGTGACAGATACAATTTTTCCCACTCATTTATTAGGCTTGGATACTAATTCTGCCTCCTTTACCTGCTTCTCCGGCTGGCTATCTGGAAATTTGAACTCCTTTAAGGACATAATGAGGCCAGCTATACCCAAGCTGAACTCGGTCACACGAAAACAAAACGCCGGCGGCACAGAAGAGGGGGAGGGAGAGCAGGCTGAATGTAGAATATGTTTCTTTGCACAGATCAAATGATTTGGTAATTAAAAGAGGAGAGAGACGGTGTCCTTTTAATATAAATGAACAAGATCAGAGGCTTCTCCTTCTGTTGCAGCAATTTAACATAGTAACAGGCTCCAGAAGGTGATACATTTATTAGGCTGTTTAGGTCTTAATAATCTCCTCTGATATTCCTCTAACTCCATCGCTGTTTGTGCCTGCTCAAGGGAACTGCCTGCCTTTCTTGGCCAGATCTGTCAGTAATAGACAGGCAGACAGATCTGCGAGGAAGTGTGGTATAGCAGTTCATGTCGGACTAGGACTTGAGAAACCTGGATTCAAATTCACACTCAGTCCATGTAAGTCACTGGGTGACCTTGTGAGCTCCAACTATCTTGCAGAGATGTTGAGAGCGTAAAGCTGGGAGGATAAGAGCCGTGTCCCTTGAGCCCTTTGGAGGAAAAGTGGCATAAGCAACACCATTGTTCAAGAGCCCCGTGGTGCAGTGGTTAAACTGGAGTACTGCAGTCAAGACTCTGCTCGCGACCTGGGTTCGATCCCAATGAGCTCAGGCAGCCGGCACAAGGCTGACTCACTCAGCCTTCCATTCTTCTGAGGTTGGTAAGCAGAGTACCCAGCTCCCCTGCATGATCAAACTGTAAACCACCCAGAGAGTGCTTTAAGTGTTTATGAGGCAATGTATAAGCAACACACTTTATATGAAATAACACAAAATAGAATAAATAATTTACAAAACAATTACAAGCAATTCTACATGTACAGACTTTTTAAAATGTAGAGGATCGTTTTTTAAAAAATGTCATCCTCCAGTCAGAAGTTCAAAAAGCCCTTCTACCTGCAAAGAATTTTAGTGCCCCATCTTGGCTACAGTATATATATATTTTTAAGTATCTGGCTGCAGAGCCAGAAGTTGAGAGTAGAGATGGGCATGAACCACCATTCTTCCCTGGGAGCCTTGCCTTCTCAGCCCTACCTCCTCCAGTACGTGCCCACTTGGAGGCCACGCCCTGGCTTCCCAGCCCTGCCTTCTCCGGGCAGTGCCTCTGGGTGGGCACCCACTGTAATGGCAGTTTGTCCCCATCTCTAGTTGAGAGTTCGATTCCCCACTGTGCCTCCTTAGCAGGAGCTGGACTCTGTGATCTATAGGGACCTTTCTGCAGTTCTAGGATTATTTAGAGACATGAGTAGGATGGGCAGAAACAAAGAGTTACTTCCTGTGTAACAGTTGCTGCTCTCAGTGGCTCTTTTAACAGTTTCAGCAGATACCGTTTTCTTGCCTTTTGCTTGACAAGCTCCAACCATCGAAATTCCCATATCTACAAGAATATTTCTTTTCCACCATCAGAATGTGTGGTGCTTTACGGGGCAACAGAACAAAAAGTAGGGGAAGAAGAGACAGGCTGCCTGCCTCAAGGAGCCGCCAATCTAAATTTCATCAGGAAACTGCAAGAATGATAGGGGAAGTGAGAAAGGGATGAGGAATAAATAGGCTATGAATATGCATCAATGTGTACATGGTTTTGTTTTGTATCCACAAAAAAAGGTTAAGCCAGAAGCAGCTGTCTGAGGTCTCCTTTTCCTATGCCCCACTTACCACCCCAAGACAAACGGATCAAGAGTTTAACGTTCTTGGCCCCACTCCTCTTTTTCCAGAATTACTTTATGCCTACGTGCAGTTGAAAATCCAAACAACTATGGGATTCTAATTGTACAATCCCATATATTTATATCTATACTAATAAATAACAGGAGGGAGAGAGAGACGCCATCATCAAAACCATGAAATCTAACCTCATGAAATTTGGGAGGTATATTAGGGAGACCCTGGAAGTGTGTGTCTCAGAGTTACTTTGTTTTTTTAAATGCAGAAATTACTTTTAGTTAATTAAAAATCTGTCTGAAGCATGGAGTACCTTCATTAAAGAAAAGGGATCCCTGTTTTGACCCTATACACAAGGCTAGAGGTAGATCTGGAAAGCTAGTTCCCCTTCACGGGACTTCTAGGCAACCTGACACGGATTTTCTTTTGCAACCTCAGAAAGAAGACAGCAAAAGAGCCCAACCACTGAGTTGTACTCTCCCAAAGCCGAAAGAAACAGATCGATTTATCACATGGTAGTTGTCCACATGACTCCTCAGCTTAAGAAATAGTTGGCAGCTCAAAATCCTAATATCAAAAGGGTTGGTTTGCTGCTTATTGATTTATTGACATATTTCAAAGGCAGGAGTCTGACACCGAATGATGTTATACTACAACTCTCATCATCCCCCGCCCTTGGCTATGCTGGTTGAGACAGATGAGAGTTGCTGTTCAAAACCTACACAGAGCCACAGCTACTTTTTCCTGGGGGATTCTAAGCATTACTGCCTTCAAGGTATAACTTTTCCAAGCCCTTGGTTCAGGAAGGTTCTTAAGGGAAAAGGAGCACCTCCAAAATTTAGAAAATGTAGCGTTGGGAGGTTATTTTCTTCTTTCTTTTCTAAATCAAGCTTGCCTAAATGGTGACCCACTGTGTGGAGTGAAGCTCGCTCAGGGGCTCAATAACCATCTGCTTTGGCTGCCATCCTGGGACCAAGGGGGAAATTATCCAGCTCTTGGCAAGCCATACAATAAATGGTTTGTGGCCTGTGTAGAACTGAGAGGTCACCAGTTCGGCAGTACTAAATATATTTAAGAAGCCACTGAGACGTTGAGAATGAGGATGTTTGAATCTCCCTTTTGGAGAAAGCTTCCAGTGGGGAAACTGTCTTTCTAAAGATATGTGTGGGTAAATGTTTGATATTTCTTGGGCTAATAAAAAAAAAAAGGCCCTTTAAGATAAAAGCCGGCTAAAACAATAGACATGTAGAAGAGGCCTGCATATGCACAAAGCCCCTAATCCATTGGGTAAATAGGATGATGGTGACAATTACCTTTCCCCCCCCTTTTTTTGAAGTCGCTATGATGCCTGACAAATATGCAATAGATCTGGGGCTTGACATCTATTTCAACTCCTTGGGAGCTATATCAAACATTAATGGGGATTAGTGTTAGAAGTGGTGTAAACAATGCCAACAATCTGCAGCCACAAGGGCCTGCTCACATTTCCATATGTTATGGAGGAAAGCAGAGACACCAAAGAGGAGGAGGAGGAGGGAGGAGCAGGAGGCAAAACAGTAGAAACCTTGGAAGCAGGTAAGAGTAATCTGTCCGATCAGACAAGAGTGAGTTTAAGGTAAGCTATGGGGTCAGCACAGGAACAGGTGGGGATGAAATTTTCACTCAGCTAGCCTTAGCATCACCCATGGACGAAGGGTGATCTTTCAGCCCCCGCTAGCACCTTCTACTCTAGTTACTCGGCGTAATGTAAACACAGCTCACAACCTGTTAGTTATAAAGGGAAGCTCACATTTCTACATGGCAAGGGACAGAAGAAAGAAGAGCCCCTAAATAGGAGACAAGTCCTGTGTAGACATTTTTTGTTGAGTCAGTTTCCTTGGCACCTGAACTCTGATGGAGTCAACTGGCCCAAGCTTGCAAAAGGTTACTTTTTTGGACTGCAATTCTCAGAACTGCCCAGCCAGCCAGTACCTAAAGGTTCAATACCTCATCTGTACATATGTAAAAGGATAGTTATGTGTGCACATTTGAGAGTAGAAGGTGTTCTTATTAACTCTAGTAAAATCAGATGAGATATTGCAGAGGTGAGGAACCTTTGGCCCTGGAGATGTGTCATACTACACTACCCATTAATCCCTTGCCATTGGCCATGCTGGGTGGAGCTGATAGGAATTGCAGGCCAACGGTGCTCTACTCCTGTCCTGATATATTGACTATGTGGATGCATTTATGGAAATTTCAATGTTAAAGAATGTCATTGTTGTTTTGCTTTCATTGCTACTGATACTAAACCCTTCTGCACCAGGATGGGTCGTTTTATGCTCTCATAGGGACATTTTGGTGTAGAATCCACACAAAAATAGATCAACAACACAAACATAATACAAGATTCCCAAATGTTAACTCCTGACCATGTATAGGGTTTTGTTTTCCTTTGCTTGGTGAATTGCCGAACTGGCAGGATTGTGGTTGTTTGTTTGTTTTTATTTTAAACCACTGAATGGCTTGCTTCCATCTTGCATAGCAATCAGCTAGTCCTCTCACGTCAGAGCTCTTGGTCTCACTCTTACCTGGAGTTAAGGAATCTTGCTGGGCTTTAACATTCCTCACACAGTATCTCATTGTGATGACGCAGCCTACACCAAAGACCCAAGGAACTGAATGGCTGTCTTTTTTTGCCTCCTAATTGAATCGGTCATTGTAAGAGAGAGCGTGAGACATGGAGGACCACATAACCAAAGCCAGTAACATAAAGGTGCCATAGATATTTAATGTTGCCTTGTGCTTCTTATCTGTCAAGGAGGGGAGAACATGCAGCCAATGTACAAATCGCCCGCACTGCAAAAATCCACCCAGTGCTTACCAGGCCAGCTCTGAACTCAGAAGAAGAGGCAAACAGCAAGCCAGGAACATGAATCCACCACACACCCTTTTTCTCAAGAAACTGGTACAGTTCCGTAATGATTGAAACCTAACGTGCAAGGACTGGAGCTAAAAAGCAGGGAAGGAAAGCAGCCAAAAACCCAAGAAATGTTTCATTTCTGGCAACTAAACAACACACTGTTTAATTTTCAGATACTATCATAGTCATGGAGTGCCCCCCAATGGGAAACAAAGAGCCTCTCCATCATCCTCACTCTATATATCAGTCAGGCTCCAACTCTGTCCTGGGCACTAGCCCTCAGCTTCTAATCACCGTCTCCTTCCTAGGTCTAAAGCCTAAGGGGGCTGGCATATCACTTAGATTCTGAGAATCCTAGAATCCTAGAATAATGGAGTTGGAAGGGGCCTAAAAGGCCAATCGCGTCCAACCCCCTGCTCAGTCCAGGAATCCAAAATCGAAGCAGATCTGACAGATGGTTCTCCAGTTTTTTCTTGAATGCTGCCGGTGTCAGAGTGCTTACCACCTCCTGAGGTAATTGGTCCCATTGTCGCACCGCTCTAACAAGAAGTTTTTATTGATATTCAGCCTAAATCTGGCTTCCTGTAGCTTGAGCCCATTATTACATGTCCTGCACTCTGGGATGATCGAGAACAGATCCTGCCCCTCCTCTGTATGACTACCTTTCAAATATTTGAAAAGTGCTGTCCTATCTCCCTTCACTCTTCTTTTCTCAAGGCCAAACCTGCTCAGCTCTTTCAGTGTTTCCTCATAGGGCTGAGCTATGAAGAACATCCAAAAGAAGGTTCAAAATGCAGTTAAAAGGGTCCAGAATATAACAGCTAATCTATGTATGTGTGTGTGTGTGTGCGTGTGCGTGTGTGCGTGCCTGCGTGTGTCTGTCTGTCTGTCTGTCTGTCTGTCTGTTTAAAACATTTATAATCCATCCTGTATCATAGGATCTCAGGGCAGGTTACAAAGCTGTAGAAAACAATTTTGAAAAATGTAAGATATTTACAAAGACCTGTGCAGGCCACGATCTTCAACCCTCAAAGGGTCTAATAAATGAGTACATCAATGAAATCAGTGCCGAGCTTCCAAGGGGACAGCATTTCACCATTGGGGTGCTGTAAAAGAAAAAGCCTTCCGCTGTGTCTCCACATAATGAACTGTTCTCAATGGTGTGATATAGAGGAGGTCCTCCTTAGCAGATGTTAGTGATCAGGTATGTTTATATAGGGAGAGGTAAAGGTAAAGGTTCCCCTTGACAATTAGTCCAGTCATGTCCGACTCTAGGGCGCGGTGCTCATCCCCGTCTCCAAGCCATAGAGCCAGCGTTTGTCTGTAGACAGTTTCCGTGGTCACGTGGCCAGCGCGACTAGACACGGAACACCGTTACCTTCCCACCGAGGTGGTACCTATTTATCTACTCGCATTTTTACGTGCTTTCAAACTGCTAGGTTGGCAGGAGCTGGGACAAGCAATGGGAGCTCACTCCGTCGCATGGATTCGAACTGCTGGTCTTTCGACCTTGCAGCCCAGAGGCTTTTGTGGTTTAACCCGCAGCGCCTATATAGGGAGAGGTGCTCCTTCAAATATCCAGGTCCCATGCCATTTAGGGCTTTGTAAGTCAACACCTCGGATTCAGACCAGAAGCGTATTGGCAGCCAGTGCAAATCCTTCAGAATCAGTGTTATGTGAGTACTGAAATGTGTTTCTGTTAGCAGTCTAGCTACTGCATACTGCACCTGCTGCAGTATCCATGTCATCTTCATGGGTAGTCCCATGGAGAATGCATGTCTATGTAGTCCAATGTAGTCTAACCGGCATGTGCTACTGTGGCTGGTTATCCAGGTCCAGGAATGGTTGCAGCTGGTGGTCTAGTCAAAGCTGACCCCAGGCACTTTGAAGTCACATGACCCTCTAGTGACAAAGATGAATCCAAGAGTATTCCCTACTTTGCCTTGCAGCTCTGTGAAACAGCTGGTGGAACATCTGCAAGGGGTATATAGATCTCACTCTAAGCCATCCCTCATGCCTCAGGTGTCAAAGTGTTCAGGGATATTTTGGTCTTGATTGAGGGAGGGTTCAGCTGTCACTCACCTTCTCCTTTGGAATCAGCAGCTCAGGCTACTGACTGTGTAAGCTTCTCAAATCACTGAGCTTCTTTTATAACTTTTGAACCCCACAGATGCCATATGGAAAATGAAGGAATTGTAGGTGCATTTTTTCACCCTGTGCTGAATTGCCCCAGAATTGCATGTACACTTTGCACATTTATCTAATGTCTGACAATAGAATGCTTCTCCCAGCCCAGATTTCTCTCAGAGGCTTGAAAGATTAGGAGGTAGGAGTCTTGGTTTTAACAAGTATGGTTTCCAGGCCTAGAAACAACCTTCCACCAATTATGCACTGCGGCCAGAGCAGTTATTTCACAACAGAGGCACACTTGTACTCATAAAAGTCAAGCTCGAGGAGATGTTGTTTCCTACTAAAATATTAACTTTTTACCTCCCCCTTAAAAAGTGATTTAGTGCTTCCAGGTGTGCACTCCAGTTCTTGGCAGGCAAAATTTCATTCCAGGTGTGTTCCTTGGGAGGAGAAAAAAACCTAGAAGGAGGAGGAGGTGAGGAAACACATCCAATCCTTTTGCTGTCAGAGGTGGATAAAATCATCAGGTCACAAAAAACTAAAAACAAAATATAAAGTCAAAATGTATACAGGGAAGAAAGCCTCCTCTTTGAGGAGAAATGCAAGCATGTAAGCTAATGTCCCAATTATTAAAGTAAACATGGTGCACTTCTGGGCAACATTTCAAAAGAGGGAATTCTCCGGCATGCATGAGCACATAGGTGTTTGACATGTTCCAGGTGGGAGGTATGGGTGGGGTTGCTTCAAACAGAGCCAATGTTTGACTCACAGTTCGTCCTATATAGCATATGACAAAGCTTAAAGTTACCTATACTCTCTAACCGGGCTAATTTAATACCTGCAGTATTTATCTCTAAAGTACAACTCAGCTTCCAGAGTCCTCTCTTATTTAATTCTCTGGACCTAAAAGAAAGACTCCTGCAGGCAAGAGTTAGGAGCCCTACAGGCGAAAAACTTGTAACCTTGTAAATATTGCACCAGCACTTGTCGTATTCCTGTTGCCCCAAAAGACATTAAAGCTAGAAAAGGATGAAGGCAACAAGAGGAAGACCACATACGGACTGACTCCATAAAGGAAGCCATGAGCTTGAGTTTACAATTGCTGAGCAGGCTGTTGTTATGTGCCTTGATGGCACATAACAACAAAATAGGATGTTTCTGAACCATAAGATTCCACAAACAACGCACACTAACTAACCTTTTAAGAATCATTCATCTTGTTCTTTTTCTTGTTAGGTAAAGGTAAAGGTTCCCCTTGACATTTAGTCCAGTCATGTCCGACTGTACAAATCTTTGTCCCTCTAGGTGTTTTTTGAGTTTGGGGAACAGATAATAGTCAGAAGGAGCCAGGTCGGGAAAATAGGGTGGATGGGGCATCACTTGAAAGCCTAAGGACGTCAGTTTTGCCATTGTTTCACCTACAGTGTGTGACAAGGCGTTGTCATGCAACAGGATGACACATTTGGAGAGCTTTCCTCGACGTTTTTCCTTGATGTTTTGCCTCAACTTCGTCAATAAAGCACAGTAATGTTTTGCATTGATGGTTGAACCCTGTTGGAGGTAGTCCACCAGCAGAACTCCCTTCTTATCCCAAAAAACTGTTGCCATTTGCTTCTGCACCGACCTTTGCACTCGGAACTTCTTTGGCCTGGGGGAACCACTGTGCCTCCATTCCTTAGAGTGTTCCTTTGTCTCAGGATCATAACAGTAGATCCATGTCTCATCACCAGTTACCAGTTTGCCCAGGAAATCTGACTCATTTCTTGCAAAATGTTCCAAAACAGCCACCGATGACTCCACACGTTTCCTCTTTTGTTCGTTTGTCAAAAGTTTGGGGATCCACTTTGCTGCCAGCTTTCTCATTTCCAAGTCGTTGTGGATAATGGCACCAACTCTCTCACATGATATTCTCAGATATATAGCAATACTTTTGGCTGATATTCGGCGGTCCTCCATGATCATGTCATGGATGGCTTTCACATTTGCAGGCACAGAGACAGAAACAGGCCTTCCACTGGGTTTCTCACTTTCAACACCAAAATGGCCAGTTTAAAAATTGACAACCCAACGTTTAACTGTTGCATATGAAGGGCCACTGTCACCCATAGTTTGTGACATTTCATCATGGATCTGCTTTGCACCTTTCCCTTGGAGAAACAGGAACTTGATTATGGTCCTATGCTCTTCCACATTGAACTTTTCTGGAGGTGCCGCCATGTTCACTTTGGACTGGAAAATGAAAGTTAAGTTAAAATCATAGGTAGTTGATTTTTGCACCGTTGAATATAGACAAATTGGCCAATACACCCTGCAATTTATAGCTTCCTAGCTCAATTTTTTCTGGGTAAGGCTCAATACTTATCAGCACCCCCTATTACTACTTTTGTCATTGGATGGCCACTTACAGCCAAAAACCCATCACACCCCAGCCCAGCCCGCAAAAAAAAAAAAAAAAGACAAAAGGTTTCTGAACAAAAATGCATGTATTAATTTGTGTCAATGCAAATTTAAAAATAATTGCTTCAGTCTAAATCAAAATACAGTATAACTCCCAGTAATGGAGAAGAGTCTGATCAAAATATCTGTGTGCTTCCTCACTCTGCTCTCCAGGGTCTAATTGTTAACAGGAACTTCAATGCTCTGTCTCCTTCCCAAGGTTCCTTATCTTTAAGCTACACTTGAATTTGAAGCTGGAGACACCTTCAGATTGAAAACAGGCTTCTTATAGTTGTTCAATTAAAGGGAGTGCCCATCTTCCAAATGGTGCTTTCTGCAATGTAGATTTGGACAAAGTCTAAAAATGAAGGAAATGCATCTTTTTTTCTTCCGAGATTTGATTTCATATACAAATGAATCAATGATTCTATCAACTAATAACAATAATTGTGTGCCATCAAATCAAGTTCTGACTTATGCAACCCTTTTCATGGTTTTACAGGTAGAGAATACTCAGAAGTGGTTTCCCATTCCCTTCTTCTGGGGACTGAATCCTGAGACTGTGTAGCTTGCCAAAGGCTACACAGGCTGGCTCTACTCGCAGGAGACACACTGGGGAATCAAACTCCCATCCCATGACTAAACCACTGAGCTATCCAGCCAAATATAACAAATGCACCAAGAGTGCACCAGTCAGGCAACCAGGGCTGCAGGTCAGCAGAATCCCTTGCTCTGAGATTTCAGGGCCCACACCTGAAACCAGGGGGTGGGTGTCTATGATGTCATAGGATTTGTTCTTGTGATGTCATGGGGTAGTCCCTTATAACATGACATCACTGGGTTCCTGACAGGGCAGACAAGGGTAGGGAGGCAGGTAGAACTGCCTCAAGGCCAACTGATTCTGGAAGCGGGGACAGGTGGAATCCACAAGGGGGGGAATTCAAAATCCAAGGGGCAAAAAACATAGTTAACTAGGCAATATAGCAAGCAACTTAGGCCAGAAAGGGGTACTTTTTTTGGTGATCAGCCAGGTAGTAGCAGAGCCTCATGGTGCAGTGGTTAAACTACAGTACTGCAGTGAAGACTCTGCTCACAACCTGAGTTCGATCCCAGGCTCAGGTAGCTGGCTCAAAGTTGATTCAGCCTTCCATCCTTCTGAGGTCAGTAAATTGAGTACCCAGATCACTGGGGGGGGGGGGGGGAATGTGTAACCTGCATAATTAAACTGTAAACTGCTCAGAGAGAGCTTTAAGCAGGGATGCTGGCAAGTCTTTGGGTCCGAGCCCCAAGTCGAAGTCCAAGTCTTCGGTACCAAGTACCAAGTCTGAGTCTGAGTCTTGGTACCAAGTCTCAAGTCCTAAGCGCCAAGTCCAAGTCTCTATTAAAAACAAGCTTTTTCCCCAGAAAAGAAGGGAGGGGGTGGGTCGAGTCCAAGTCATTGAACAAAAAAACCCCTGAGTCATGTCCAAGTTGAGTCATTGATGTGACTTAAGCCCAACTTCACAGCGAGTCCCACAACTTGAGTCACCATCCCTGGCTTCAAGCACTATGGGGCAGTATACATATAAGCAGTACACTTTGCTTTTGCTTTGCTTTAGTAAAATGTATGCATAAGGTACACTACTGCCATTCCTGCTGAGAGATTCTGGAAAATGTAGTCCCAGAAGACACATGAGCAAAATCTTATGGAATTCAGAACTCACACAAGTTGCCAAATAAAGTTTTCTAGTGATTGTTCACATGGCTTCAGCTTACCTGGGCTTCACCTCACCATATACTTCAGTCCCTTTCCCAGTTCCAGCAAAAGCAAGTTACACTATGTGAAATTACAAACATAGCAGAATAAATCCTACAAAATAGCAAAAATGGGATATACCTACTCAATATGGAGGTTATAAGATTTTAGAAACTGTGGCACAACTTATTCACTTTTTCATAGACACCAAGAACATATGTGACAGGAGACCACCTTATTTGTAACAGATGATCACTCTTGGAGCATGAGAAGCGGAAGGAGAACACAACCATGCATAAACAATCACAACTATACTTGAAAATATTTCTAGGGGCTGTTAAAGCAATTTTGCTGAAAAAGAGGAGAAAACAGGTGTTACTGGATATTGTTATTCTGCAATGTAATGTGTGTCGATATCTTTGACACATATTTTTTTAGCTGAGCTTATATTTATATGATGGGTTTATCGACAACTATGTACTGAGTGCTTTTTAAATCCTACAAGTGCTTGTTTTTATTTTTCCATATGTCTGGACAAAATGGCCATTAGTGTTAGTGAAAGGTTATGAGACTAATAACAGCTCTTATGCACATGTACTGGGTTTTGTATCCCGCAGGTAGAGTTACCACCACATTAATATTCTCCAGATCAGTGTGACTTAAAAACATATATTATCCAACGTATTATGTGGTCTGAGGGGCATTTTTCCATTTGTGCTACACCAAAGCAAGCTTTTGTTGTTGCTGCCCACAGGAACCCATGGTCCAAAAAGAGGCAGATCTCCACAGTAGAAGCATATTTTTAATGTCAGTTTTAAAATAAACCAAGTAATCATTTGCATGAAAACCTAACACACATTTTAATTAGTCAAACAACGGCTCAAGTAAAACTCTGCATGATTCACAGACTAACAGTTCATGAGTGACTGACAACCTTAATTTTTCTTCTGTATGTACGTTACTGTGGATGATTAAAATTTGGTAAAAGTCCCAGAAGGGAGGTTATGAACTCACAAAAACTTTGAGCTGTATGTGAGTCAGTCACTTAAGCATAATTATCAACATCTATTGGTAAGTGTCTGTCAACAGGGAACACCACCTGTCCCCCATTCATACATTTTTGGACATCGGTTACAGATTGTCAGCATCGCAGCCACCAAAGACATTCTGCTGCCTAAGTCAAAGCATCATTTTGATGCCTACTTTCCATCATTTTGAAGGCAGTTTCAACTAGACTGCCAGTTGAAACTGCATTCAGAAGTGTAGAGGTTCCATCACATCTAGTGGCAGAAGGCTAATTTAGGAAATGATGACTCTAACTCTCTCATTTTCTGTCTTCCATTGTAGGAAAAGAGCTGAGTGATCCATGAAGCATAGCCAGTGGGCTGCAACTGCTGTCTCCCAGCATCTGTTATCGGGGTAGTTGCATTGCTCCTCACATATTATGCTATTTAGGTGGCTCACTTGCATGATATGCAAATTTATAGTAACATTCAAATTAATGTAGATTTCTCATATTATGCAAATCAGGGATATAAATTGTCACATAAGATGTTTCCAGATTGGCGTCATTCATCCAGTAGCCATTGATGTGAAAGATATAGTTTAGGCTAAAAGTTATATGGTTAAATGGTGCCTTGACTTACCATTTAAAAGTTAAATGGTGCCTTGACTTACGAACTTAATCCGTCCCAGAAGATGTTCGTAAGTCAAAACGTTTGTAAGTCAAATCAGCATTTCCCATAGGAATGCATTGAAAACTGATTAATCCGTTCTGGCTGTTTTTTGTTCTTATGTCGAGGCGCCGTTTGTAAGTCAAAGCATTAGTTCCCATAGGAACTAATGCTAAACTGGTTAATCCGTCCTCTACCACTAGGGGGAGATTTTTTTTTTAACCTAAGATGACTTAGGTTAAAAAAAAGGGCAGGAAAGGAGGGAGGGAGGGAACGAACACCTTTTAAACAGAACACCTTTAAAACCAAGCAGCTTTAAACCAAACCAAGCACCTTTTAAACCAATTTTTACATTTTAAAATTACAGTACCAGGCAGTCCAAAGTCCATTTCCCTCTTTCCCCACAGTTTTTTTGTTCGTAAGTCAAAGCTCCGTTCGCAAGTCAAAGCAAAATTTGTACGGCTGGATTTGGGGAAAAAAGATCTAAGTCAACGTTGCCTCTAATTTTCAGCCCCGCTGGGTGGAGCTCTGTCCCTCCTCTGCACATGACTCCGGTTCCCCCCATGCATGACTCCACCCCCTCAGTTCTTCTCAGCCAAGCCAACTTTACAAGGTTCTTTTTGAAACATCATGGAGAGAGGAGAATGTAATAAAACAGCCACGTACATTCCTGGGGCACAGAAACAGGCAGCCTGCCTAAAATCCAGTAAAACCCAGACGAATGGGCAATATAGCAACCCTGTTCATTCTACCTAACAGTAGGGCTGGTCATACCAGAAAAGATGTATCTGAAGGGTTAGTTTGTTTTTTACAGATTTGCAGCAATTAGTCCATGTACTGGCTCAGGTTGTCTAGGGTTCAGAGCAAATTCACCTGCCTGGATACAAGCCTGGGTTGATGTTGCCTAGCAACCGAATGAGGCCTAAAAGGTTTTCTCTAACTTCTGCCTCCTCTCTACAAACTAAGAATCAACAGTTCCTTAACGCTTTGGGTTGCCAAATCATCAACATCTCATTCCCTGAGATTTCAGGGCTACTGCCAGAGACCCAGAAACCAGCCCTTGTGAAGTCACACAGGGCCGTCCATTGTGATAGATCCTTCAGCACCAATTGTAAAAATGGGGTGGGGATGTGTGGACAGATAGACAATGTATGGATGCCATGATCAATTAAGTGTACCCTGTGAACAATGAATAAGACATGGAAGCTTCCGAGCATGTCTAAATGGCATACCCTGACATCAAGAGAATGGACCCCAAAATCTCAGACTGCTAAGCTGGCAACATCGTGTTCCTTGAGTTTCCCGGTCTAAACGCCAAGACTCAGAAAATGGACCTCAAAACATTGGTCTCAGAGAATGAGGCCTTAGCAGTCCTAGCAGGGTAGCCTTTTATCTCCTTGATCTTCAAGGTTTGCTTTGCCACCCATTCAGTTTGAACTCTGGCATTCAAATGCTCTGGTTAAGGTCCTCTGCCATGTTTTGCCCCAAAACTGCCTTCCTGCAGCTGCATTTCTCCCATCGGCAGTGGGGAGACCAAAGGAGTGCCAAGGGAAATCAAGTCAAGTTTGTTTATAAATCTCTTTCATGTAATTATTCCAATAACACAATAAAAGACAAACAAATGTAGGTAAACTGGCCTAAAACATAAGGACTGTACTAGTCATAACAGATAGTACATTGTTAGAAGAAAGAATTCTTTAAGTGCTAAAAACATCACATTGTCACAGCTGGAGCATTTCACACTTGTAATTTGCCCATTAGCTTGTCCCATAATAAGTCATTGGCCCATTTGAATCAATGGAACAGAAGCTCCTAGGTTTATTGAACTTCTGCATTCATATTTTTGTAACCTGTAACTTGTCTTTTAACATGTTGCGTTTTTTCTCTTTCTCTTCCCTTTCGTTTCTTCTTCACGTGTCAATGAAAATGCAACATAAAAAGAGACAAATGCAAGGGAATTAATATGTAAGAATATTCTCGCTGCAGCAAACCATTTTGGAATGTGGGTTGGTGAAGAAGCAATATTTTTTTTTCCTGCAATGAGCCATAAATGCAATTGTGTCTTATTGGCTGGGTATTTTCACATAAGCAGAGAGGGTGTCATTTTGCTAAAACCTGTTGCACTCAACGTGGAAAATTTAAACAACAAGGCACTTGGGCTCCTGGGCTAATTTCATGTGCAAACAGATAAATTGGAGCTCTTTTCTAAAATACAGAGGATCAGTTGTTGGTGGAAAGCTCACACGGTGATTAGAATTAGGTCACGGAAGATGTCATTAATTATAGGTGACTGGTTTTCCCCTCAGAGGACAGCTCAGGTCTCCCCCCGCCTGCCCCCCTTCCCTTGTCCACCCCCCAGCTCATCTTAAACTGTTGTCTAACCTTTGCCTTAATCCATCTCAACTTGAGTTGATGGGAACGGCTTTCATTCCACCTCTTGTGGAGGTAATGAAACATTTCTGTTGTTCCCTGGGTTCTTCTGAGCCAGTGCCACACAACAGAGGGGGGGGGGGAGAAAACCCGAGGGCCCTGATTAATGGCTACTAATTAGCAATGTTAATGACCAGGTGTCCAAGAGCCATGGCCAGCTCCGCTCAGCATGGAGTGAGACTCTCAATGCAGGCCTTACAAATCCATCGCCAGTGACCCTTCGCCTCAGCTGCCTATAATGAAGCAGAACTCCCTCATTACACCCAGGGAAAGGATCAGGGAAGGCCCAATGTGCTTAAGCGCCAAATCTCACCCTCCCACACCTTTGGCTCTAGTAGATCTTCTGTTAATTAAGGTCAGCATGTTGGGCCTTCTCTTCTTCCCATCCTCTCTCCTGCCAGCAACTTTCCTTCTGCCCCAAAACAACTGAGAGGTGACGGCACAAAGAGAAAACTCAAGTTTGCAGCCTTCCCATTAGCTAACCTACTTTTCCAGACATGTAAGCTGATGCAGGATGATTCGTGTTTCGCCTCGTCAAAATATCCAAGAACATGACAGTATTCGTTGTATTTATTAATTCCACAGCCTGATGTAGAGGTTTGGGGAGGGAGAAGAGATATTTTTAAGTTTTTAAATGCATCCGGATGTATAAAATAGTCTTGAAAGAAAGAAACAAAAGTGAATTAGTGCCAGAATAACACCAATTATTTATCCTGGATCACGAAATTCTCACATGTCAGAATCATTACCACGATACTCTCATAGTTAAAAGCAATACTATGTCACTTGTGTAGATTAAGGAAAGACATTGTTTACCTGCTGTTTGGGTTGGAGTATGAATTTATTTCGTGGTTCTGCTCCAAAAAAAAAAAGCAAAAAGGAATATATATTTTTACATTTTCAGTATTGCTTGTAATAGCTACTGTTGGATAGCTTAGTAGTTTTGATTCTCCCCCCCCCCCCCCCCGTGCCTCCTTGACAGGAGCTGTACTCCACAATCCACAGGGTCCCTTCCAGCTTTGCAATTCTAAGATATATTTTCTTTTCAGTAATACTTTCTTTTCATTCCTGTTCATGTCGAAGTTAATATTTTGCTATGTTGTGAAAGAGAAATCTATATGTAGGACAGGAAGCAACAGTTAGAACTGGATATGGAACAACTGATTGGTTGAAAAATTGGGAAAGGCTGTATATTGTCTCCCTGCTTATTTAACTTATATGCAGAATACATCATGCGAAAGGCTGGACTGGATGAATCCCAAGCCGGAATTAAGATGGCCGGAAGAAATATCAACAACCTCAGATATGCAGATGATACCACTCTGATGGCAGAAAGTGAGGAGGAATTAAAGAACTTCTTAATGAGGGTGAAAGAGGAGAGCGCCAAAAATGGTCTGAAGCTCAACATCAAAAAAAACTAAGACCATGGCCACTGGCCCCATCACCTCCTGGCAAATAGAAGGGGAAGATATGGAGGCAGTGACAGAGTTTACCTTCTTGGGCTCCATGATCACTGCAGATGGTGACAGCAGCCACGAAATTAAAAGACGCCTGCTTCTTGGGAGAAAAGCAATGACAAACCTAGACAGCATCTTAAAAAGCAGAGACATCACATTGCCGACAAAGGTCCGCATAGTCAAAGCTATGGTTTTTTCCAGTAGCGATGTATGGAAGTGAGAGCTGGACCATAAAGAAGGCTGACCGCCGAAGAATTGATGCTTTTGAATTGTGGTGCTGGAGGAGACTCTTGAGAGTCCCCTGGACTGCAAGGAGAACAAACCTATCCGTTCTTAAGGAAATCAACCCTGAGTGCTCACTGGAAGGACAGATCCTGAAGCTGAGGCTCCAATACTTTGGCCATCTCATGAGAAGAGAAGACTCCCTGGAAAAGACCCTGATGTTGGGAAAGTGTGAAGGCAAGAGGAGACGGGGACGACAGAGGACGAGATGGTTGGACAGTGTCATCAAAGCTACCAACATGAATTTGACCAAACTCCAGGAGGCAGTGGAAGACAGGAGGGCCTGGCGTGCTCTGGTCCATGGGATCACGAAGACTCGGACACGACGTAATGACTAAACAAACAAACATGTTGTGAAAACTTTGACGACAAAGATAATTCTTTGCTGACGTTAAAGACAGACAATGAAAAACTGATGAAATGAGAAGTAGGACTTGATGGCCTTATAGGTCCCCTTCCAACTTCACTATTCTATGATTCTGTGAATGCACCTCTCCATTATTTCAGCTGAGGATGGGAATCTGAAGGAAACACATGTGGAAGATTTTAACAGTTTACTTTGTTTGCGATTTAAGACACAGACATCAGTGGAAGACATTTATACTACAGTAAATATTCTATTTTCAAGGAAGCACAGTGGGGAATCGAACTCCCAACTTCCGCCTAAACGACTGAGCTCTATCCAGCAGTTCTACCCACAGAAAAGTCTGGTCAAAGTCACTGAATAAGAATATCTGATTGGATGAGGATTTGAATGCCAGTTTGGTTGGGATTGTTTGTGCCACAGAGTTTAATTTTGTTTTGGTGTTTTTTTTTCCCCTCCTTTTTCTTTCCATAAGGAGCTGTTTGTTTGTAGGGGATGGGAAGGGCACCTCAGGGTTAGGGTCAGCAGCCAACCTCACACCTGAGCCTTCTAGCCATGTATGGCACAACAGAAAAGTGCATCAAAGCAGGAGTAAAAAAAAAGGGGGGCTTTTTCCCCCCTCACCTCTCCGAAGTCCCAGAAGCATTATGAAGCTCCTATTCCAGGCAGGCTGAAAAACTGAACAAAGGTACAAGAAAACCAGTGTTAAAACATTAAAAGACCTGAGAAAATAAAATCACAATAATAAACATTTAGAAAAATAAGTTGCTGGGGAGCACACTTTGCATACCCCTGCTCTTTTACTGAGACGCAGGGTAGTATAGTTGATAGAGTCTCAGGCTAAGAATCAGGAGAGCTGGGTTCAAATCCCCACTCCGCCATGAAAACTTATGAGGAGCGGCTACTAATGGTAAAACGACTCCCACTTAAATATCTCACATACTTTGGCCAACCATACTAGGGTAACCATAAATAGGAATCGGTGGCATATAACACACACCCTTTTGGTAACCAGGCTATGATATTGGCTGCATTCAGACCAGACAACGCCCCATTTAAAATCATAGAATTGTAGAGCTGAAAGGGACCCCGAGGGTCATTTAGCCCAGCCCTCTGCCAGTACAAGAAATCCACAACTCGCGTATCCCTGATAGTTGGCCATCCAGCTTCTGCTTAAAAATTGCACTGTAAGGACATTCTTCCTAATGTTTAGTCAAAATCTCCTTTATTTTAACTTGAAAACATTACCCCTGGTCCTATCCTCTCAATACTCGATATCAAGGAGAAAAGGTCTAGCTCATTCTCTGGCATGCCAGTTCTTCATGATGAGCTCAACTGAATGTGAGTAGAACTCTCTGTATAACTGTAGACCCTGTTTCACTAAGCTCCTGGATCATATGAAATATTCACTTTCAATATTCACTTTTGAACATGAATAGGACTGCATGGTAGCCCTCACTGCTGTAGCTTGCACGGGAAAGTGGTGAGGGCTACCAGCTCCAACTCCACATCTCTCCCTGGTTTGAGCCCTTGTATGTTCTTCATAACAAATATATAGGACCCGTAGTCCATTTCCTCAGAGATGGATACACTCAATAAAGGAAGCCATGCTTTGAGTTTGCAAGGGCTGTTAGCAATAGGACTTTTTGGAGATCAGCAGTTCATGTCATGTGCTGCCAAGCTGGAGCTGACTTACAGAAACCCTGACAGGGTTTTCAAGGTAGGTGAGATATTTAAGGAGTGTTTTTTTTTTTATCAGTTCCACCCACCCAGGTGGCTGAGTGGGGATTTGAATCCAGGTCCATCATTCTATCCAATCCACCACGCTTCATACACTAATTCATAGGGTTGCCATAAATCTAAAGCAACTTGATGTCACATAACAATGACATCTGTTTTCTCCATATCATGCACAATGTTAGATACCTGTATTATGCCTTTTTTTTTTTTACTTGCCTCCTTTTTAAGCTAAAAAGCCCCAAACCTAGTAGACTTTTCTTGTAAGCAAGTTGCTTCTGCCAGTTGATTTTGGTTGTCCCTTTCTGAACTTTTCCCAGATCTACAATAACTTTTCTAAGGTGTGATAAGCAGAGCTATGCACAATTGTATTCCAAATATGTTCACGTCATGGATGTGTATAAAGCTATTATGATACTGCCAGATTTATTTTCCATTGTTTTCCTAATGCTTCCCAATATAAAATTTGCTCTCTTTTTTTAACTCACTGGTTGACATTTCCATCACGTTATCCACCACAGTGGGACCCCTTTCCTCCTTCATCATCCCCAGCGAAGGCTCAACTGGCAGCATATGTGTGCAGTTAACTGAATGGTAAAAGGAAATATTAAAAAGATTGTTTTTAAAAAGTTAGGTTGAAGTGGTGGTTTTCTCCCAATGAAAACCACTTTACATTGCTAGCATCGAACTGCATTTCCCATTCTGGATATGTATCTGGCTGCAGAGCTGGAGGTTGGGAGTTCGATTCCCCACTATGCCTCCCAGAAGAAGAGTTAGCCCATGTAGCCTTGGGCAAGCTATACAGTCCCAAGGGGCCCCCAGGAGAAGGGAACAATAAACCACTGCTGAGTAGTCTATACCTAGAAAAGCCTAGCCTTCCTGACATAGTCTAGACTTGATGTTCCATAGAGTCCCTTTCAGCTCTGCAGTTCTAAGATGATTTTATTTTATGTCCATCCTCCCAAGTCTTTTTGCTTGTTACTGCTCCTTTTGTTCTAGCCACCCTAAAGAGCCTGGTGTCACCCAAGACAAGAGCATCTGCTGACATTTCTCTGTGATGGGATTGTCCAGAGAATCTTCACGGTGGCAGATTAGTGTAATCTGAATTAGAAATTTAAGTCTGTACCCCTACAACCCAGTGCGTGTATCTGGGGAGAAAAATAAAAATAAACCAATTTAGCGCGGGAGGGAGTACCCCCTGGATACCCTCTTGTTTGGAAAGGTGGCCACCTTGTTTCTTGCAAAGCCCTTGCCAACCCAGTGGCCCTTCGCAAAGTATAAACGGTGGTTTCTTTATCAAAAGGATTATATATCTCCTCCTCCTTTCTCGACTTGATGTGGAGTAAGCCAACAAGGAGGAAGAAGGAGGGAGGGAAAGAGAGGGAGTGAGAATGGGGCCAGGCGGGAGTTTATGTGTGGGGGAGACCTTTGCAGATCCTGGGAGAGTTTTCTTTCCAAGAGAGACAGGCAGTTGGCTTCCAAACTCTACTATATGAGCCAAAAGGGACATGTCAGTCAGAGGTTCCTGCAGATCCCATTTAATCCATCTCTTCATTTAATGTTCGGAGTCAGAGACTACCTTCATGATTTCATAGCCATTCTGCCCTCTTACTGTCACCACCCCTTCCCCCTCTTTTCTTTTCTCCCTTCTCCAACGCCCCCCTACCACAACTTCTCCACCCCAGTCCCCTTCGGAAGCCTCCAAGATGACACGGCTCATTGATGCGTCCCCCTCATTAGCATTTCAGCAGCCTGGCTCCGAAACAATCCATCATGAGAAAACTGAAGAATGTGCCCTATTTGCATGATTCTGTGCCAGGAGGCAACTTCTCCTTCTCAACCCCCCACCCCCCCCCCCACCCCACCACTCTCTCGGCTGGCTGGTTTATTGTGCAAGCTTTCCCATGAAGCCTCTCAGGAATCATAGTTGAGATTCGGCAGCCCTGTTGCAAAAATGCTCCAAAAGGCTACTCCTGTGAGAAGGCCATCTTCTTCAAATCAAAACACCCACACCCAAGAACTTCATCACGATTTGGATTACTAGATGATCACTAATAGGCCGCAATGGGGGATGTAAAGGGAAAGGGACAGAACGGGATGAATTTGATCAGACATAAGCAACCCTCATAAGCTAAATGCTCTTCCTTCTAATAGTAAATTCGGATTGTTGAGTGCTATTTCCTTTGGGAAGCAGAACAGAGCCTTCTACAAAGAAAACCGAAGTATAAGTTACTTTTGTGGCCAGGAGGATATCCTGGGAGAACAAAAAGTTATTTTTTTCCCCAAGTTCTGCACCACAGCACTCTATCTGCTATCTGGAAGATTGTTTGGAATCAGTTAAGCAAACAGAACTGTCATTGCCGGTCATAATTATCTGCATTTAGAGCCTTGGTTTCAGTAATAACATTCTTTGACTGCTCTGTGGGTCCAATCTTTGATTGAATGGCTGCTGTAGCAAACCTAGTCATGGTGAACTGCAGTTTTGAGATAGATTTTACTATTTTGTAAATAGTATATATATAGTATATTTTACTATATGTCTTCTTTGTCCCAGAATTAGAAATTAAGTCAGCAATAATGGAAATCAAACTATCTACAGCTCAGGGAATACAGCCTGTTTCTTAAGCAGAGGGGGGAAAACAGGGGCCCAATTAGCTTATTCTGACAGCTAGACATTTCTGGAACCCAGCACATCAAAACTGCCCCCTTGCAACCCATGGAACAGGTAGCAGTCCATAATGTTTTGACAAGCAGACTTGCTAAACTCTTTGCCCCAATTGTACTTGGGTTGCAGATGAATGTCTGCTAAGATGTTTCATTACTTTGAGAGAAGGGTAATAGTGTACATAGCAGATCCTCACAGGCACATATTTTTGAGATCGTACTTTGGTCCAAGCACAGGAAGTCTGCATATAAAGCCTCTCAAATGTACTTTTAATGTACTACATCTCAGAAACCCTATCTGCTCATCATCTTATTCTCTCTCTCTCCCCCTCTCTCTCATTCTCTGATGTTCTTATGTCATATTTACGGGTAGTCAGCAGAGATGGGCACGAACTGGAAAAACCAGCTTCCCACAGCTGGCCACTGCCTCTGAGCATGCACCCACCACTCAACTGATAGGCAGGCCCATGCACAGAGGCACAGCCAGTTCCTGGCAGGGAAGCCAGGCCTGCTGCCTCTGAGGATGGTGGCAACAGTGGCAGAGGAGGTGGCCGTGGCTGTGGCAGTGGAAGAGGAGGAGATGGTGGCAGGAGCAGGTAGGGAGGCAACAGGGGCAGTGGGAAGGGGGCAAGGCATCCCTGTTTGCCAACCTAAATGAGTGCCAAAGGGGAAGAAGTTCAGCATTTCGTTTTGCTTTGGCAACACGGGATCCACAAACCGGGTCATGAACCAAACCACAAACCAGCCCAGTTCATCAGTTTTTCTGGTTCATGGTTCGGTTCATGCCCGTCTCTAGTAGTCAGAAATTACTACAGATCTTGATATCAGACATCAGGGCTCTTTGTCAAGGGACAGCAAAATACAATACCTATGGATTTCAAAGCTGTATGTCTAGCATCTCCTCTTTGTAGACCATCTTGTCTTTTAGTTTAAAGAAAGCAAAAGGATGCAGCTATACAACAAATGGGTAGCCAGAAATGGCTACCTGTCTAGATTTTACACCAGGAACATTATCTGTCCATCAAGATCAGGGATGTGGACCTATAAACATGGTGGCTGGGTTTGTGGTGGTGGGGATTGTCTGGTACGATCTTGGAGAATTAATTTGTGTCATTCTCATTATCTTGGCTCAAGTTGGTATCTAACATTCTTCTCTTCCAAATGTATGGTTGCTGCTTCTCAAAGGTCCTTGGGTTTATTAAGACAAGAGGTGACTTTGCACTTCAGAGTTAGCAAAAAGAGATATTGTGTGTATATCATTGCTACACTTTTATGGTAGTGAAAGATGACAGCATGGAATTCATTAACACTACTTTGGCTCTCAATAAAAGCAACCAGAATGGTCGGAGATGTGGAAACCAAGCCCTATGAGGAAAGGTTGAAGAAACCTGGCATGTTTGGCCTAAAGAAGAGAAGGCTGAGAGGTGACATAAGAAGCATATTTCGAGTATTGGAAAGGCTGTCATGTGGAAGATGGAATGGGATGGGAGGTTTTTACTCAGAAGCATTGAATCCTATGTGCCTATCTCCAGCAACCTGAAGGTTGCAACCTTTCCATCTGACAAAGAATCTCTCCAGTCCAGCCCCAAAAAGCTTACTCCTGCTTAAAGAGGAGGCATTCACATCCTATGAGAGTTGAGAGCTCTCATTTCAGCCCTTTAATAGCAATGACATTGAGCATGGATGTGCATGGTGTGAGTGTACAAGCCTTGCAGAGTTTCAGTGGTCACACTCTACCATTTTTAATTTCTGGAGTCAAAAAATATGATGTCAGTAACAAGTGTGGCTTCACCCACTGGCTAAACACACTGAAAGTCAGTAGCCAATATGTTTCTTACAGGAAGCCAGATTTCAGTTGAATATCAGGAAAAACTTCCTAACTGTTAGAGCGGTATGGCAATGGAACCAATTTCTTTGAGAGGTGGTGAGTGCTCCAATGCTGGAGGGATTCAAGAGAAATTTACCTGGCAGATCTCCTTTGATTTGTATTCCTGCACTGAGCTTTTTAAGGACTCGATGACCTTATAGGCCCTTCCAACTTCATAATTCTTTGATTCCATGAAAGCAAATTGGAGACACCAATGTCTGCAGCTGGACAGAACAGTGCAATTGGGCAGAACAGCAACTGCAGATTTTGCTCATACCTCAGCATCTACATATCTCAGCTACCCTACATACCTCAGTTTCTACAAAGACCTCAGGTGTATTGGCATTGCACAGTTATATCACTTAGACACCATCTCCATTTTCATGGCTCCAATTTAAGAAATCTTGAGATTTGTGGTTTAGTGAAATTCTAAGCATTATCTGCTAAGGAATTCTAGCCCACTATCCTAAAATACAGTTACCCTGAGTGCCTATCTATACTACAGAATTAAACTGGTATAATCCTCAATCCGTCTATGTAGGAACGTGTGGTACTGATTTTAGTAGCGTGCAAGAATCTAATAAAATGAGCTTATGGTTATGCTTACAGTAAGGATTTTTAAAAAAAACCACCTGTTTTTTGTTCCAAAGAATCCATTCACGAGAAAACAGGATAAAACCTAGAAGCCCCTTGAGCTGCTGTGCGTGCAAATATCCTGAAGACACCTCCAAAATGGGGACACCCTGAGTGTTGAACTTCTACTGCAGAAGAAGAGAAAACCATTTATGTGAAAAAGCAGGGAAGTAATTTAGAACAGCGGTCCCCAACCTTTTTGGGACCGCGGACCGGCTGAGCCTCTGCAGAAGGTGCCCCCCCCACGCTCGCACTCTTGGGTGCATGCATGCGCGCTCTCAGGCGCATGCGCAAAGCGGTGGGGGAGCGCCCACCCACCAGCGCCGACGTGAGCACTCCCCCACACCTTCGCACAAGCATAGGAGCGCCTGCACGCCCGCCCACGCGCCAGCCCACCCCTTCGCGCGGGCGCTCGGGCGCATGCGTGAAGGGGTGGGGGAGCGCTCCCGCCGGCGCTGGCACACGCGCACGTGTGCAAAGCAGCTCTGGGGAGGGGAGTGCGTGCGGTGGAGGGGCGGAAGGTCTGTCTCCGCAGCCCAGTCCGGCTCAGGCCACGGACCGGCACCGGGCTGCAGACCGGGGGTTGACGACCTCTGATTTAGACGATGGCAACCCAAAGGCAAAACCCTACAGATGGTCACTTATCAAAACCATGCAAGGCCAAGGTGTCCAATCCATTTTCCCCACCCCAGCTTAGCTTAACTACAATGTTGCTGTACTTACTCTAACATTCTCATGGATGGATGGGCAGATGGATTGGACGAGCCAGCCAATCATCTATCCATTAGTTAATTGAGAGCCAGCGTGGTGTAACGGATAGAGTGATGGACTAGGACTCAGGAGTCCTGAGTTCAAATCCTTTCTTGGCCATGGAAACTCATTTTTTAATCTTCAGGGGCAGTGTGGGTTAAGAAGTCCAGATTGTGAGGTACTGGGATGCAAATTGCTTGGGGTGCTACGAGTCACTTGCTTTGGCAGCAGTTTCCAAGGACGCCAATCCACCAGGAACATCTCCTGGGTGAATAATTGGCCTTCTGTGCTCTGAGTGATTTCCTTTGGCAACAGTCTACCAGACGCATCTTCTTTCTGCACAAGCGTGTTGAAGAACCAACATGTGCAAACTCCCATTTACTGTCAACAAAGCCTTATACAGCTGACAGTCCCAGTCGATGGTGCCCGGCTGAAATCTCAAAAACTAATTAAAAGGCCTTGTCCTTTATTTTGTTAGATCTTGTTATTGGTGAGGGAGGTGGGGGATACTACTAATAAAATGAGCCCCAATGACTGTCTGGATCTCCTGCAATTACAGTGTGAATTGCAGGAGAGGATTAAATGAAGAGCTCTCGGGTTGAGGGGGGGACCTGATCGGCTTCAACTCAAGAGCAGTAAAACAGCTGTTTGGAGATTTTGCACCTGCTGGCTGGCAGGCTGTTTTTTACCTCAAGAGACGCAAACAAGCCATTCTTTCTGGTTCTCTCCCTCCCACCTGCCTGCAAACTCTCAAAACTGGACACACACACACACACAAAAAACCCATAGAATTTTAAAAAAAAAACCTCCCCGAAGTCCAACCTCTTTATTTAAAAAGAAAAAATTAAAATAAAGAAGAAACCTCTAAAAGAAGTTCGTCTGAAGAAACAGAAGAACACTTCTCTCAAGAAGGACTAAACTCAAGAACTCCACAGAGAAGGGCCCATAACGCGGGGGGGCGGAGGGAGTCGACTGGTTCCATTTTAATTCAGAGGCCACAGACAGGGTATGATCTGATCTTGGCTAAGTTTCAATGTAAATGGGGAAGGGGGGCACACGGGGGCACTGCAGAAGAGGACGAAAGAAGAAAGGGCTCCTTTTTTTTCCACCGCTTCACGCTTCTAAGTCCTGCCGATCAGCAAGCATTAAGCTCAGCTCGACATTCTGGGAATGGCAAGGAGGCTCACTCACACCGATCAAAACATACTTTAAAAAAAAAAAACCCTTAAGGATGCAGAAACTTTCCTTGCTTCTCCGCCAACCAAGAAAAAAAGGCTCTCAATTAATGGGGAAAAAAGTTTTGGAGAGGGCTGGGAGAGACCAATGAGGATTTTTAATTAGGCTAAAGGCAAGCCCCCATTTTTAATTAGGTGCCTGCACCCCAGTCTCTGTGTAGAACTAGGCACGCATCCTTGGAAAGAGGAACACTGCAGAGTATTAATCACCACTTGAGTATATCATGTTGTCCTGCTACAGGCTGTCTTACAACAGGCAAGACACTAGCCCATCTTTAAGAAAGTAGATATCTTTGGAATCTGTTAAAATATATACATGGAGAAGCCAAAAATATGGAGTGGTATAACTAGTGGCCTTTAAAGGGGGGGTCCCTGGCTTTGCTGCTGTACCTGTTAAATGCATGCAGCAACCCAATTTCTTATCATGCATGGAGTTTCCTGACACTGAGTACTAAAAGTGCATTCTCAACAGGACAGGGAGAGTACTCCATTATCTGGACATTGCCTTTACTGTTTTGGAATTTTTGCACCCCGTGGTTGAGGTGTGCAGTGTTCACCTTAACCATGTAGTTTCATATAGTCAACCTATAGTTTCATATAGTCAACCTGAATTGATATGGCTTGGTGTCCATCTATATTATGGGGAAAGGAACATGGAATATATAATTCCTAAGTGAAGGCTGAGGATGGCATGATAGGATACTTTCTATGACTACTACCACTGCTTTTAAAACAAATAGACACTCTGGTTCAGGCAGAAGAACTGTCCAGCAGGACTCCCATATTCAAGAGATCGGGATCTGTGGTTTTACTTATCTGTGGTTCCCAGCAGGCCTATATAGATCATTATTTATTTATTTATTTATCATTTGTAAGCCATCTTTCTTCCAATGAAAGGACTCAAGGCAGCTCGGGATAGACTTTTTGCTTATTTATTTATTTACTGTATCTATGTACTACCTTTATCTTAAGGTATTATCAAGCTACTTCACACAGATCTTATCAAAATCAGAGTACTCTATGATCCACACAAAATAATAGCTACAAGTTCTTCAGAGCCCGCCCCTTTCTCATTATCTGGCACTTAGTCCCACTAACTCACTCTGAGACATTTGTAGGAGAAATAATTTAAACACTTTGCTTGAAATTACAGATGTGTGCATGCTGCTTTCTTTACTGCACAAATACTTAGAAACCAACCAAGAAGATCAACAGCAAACAAACAACTACCACCAACAGACTAAAGAGAGGGAAAGAAACACTCAGCAGAGAGGTAGGGCTCTCTTTGAATTCAAAGACTGGAAGGAATGATTGGTTAGTGCTGGATAGATATACAATCATCTCAGCCCAGAAAAACCCCTCCCAGTAACATCAACTAGAGAGAGCATGCAAGTTTGCAAACAAAACTGGATTTATGTACAAACTGAGTAAGCAACAGGTTAGGGTCTCAAATTATAAGGTGCTTCTAAATAACAAAAATAAATTTGAGATAGAGACACACTCATAAACCCGCACTTACGTATATAGGAACACACACAAAAATTTGGGGCCTCTTAAATTTGATGTAGCTTTAGAGCCTAAACATTTCTTAACCTAGCCCTCACTGTGTATTCTGTGGCCCACCATCCTATTAGTACTACTTTCTGTTTTTAACAAAGTAGGCATTAGAGGAAAATATCTGAAGGACAAGGTGAAATAATTTTTAAAATTAAAATGTCCAAAGAAAATGCTGCTCAGTTGTAAACCATGTGTATTTTGTAAGCCATGAGTAGTCTTTTTTTTAAAAAAGCAGAGAAATTGCTCTGTAGGATAATAAGAGGCAATAATGATCATTAGGCATTAATAACCTGATTTCCTTCTCTGAAATTAACAATTAAAATAATTAAAACAATGTGACTAGATGCCAGTGATTGCACCATGGTCTCATTAAGGGCCTTGATGTCACGCTCATTTTGCCCCATACATATGGGTTGAGGCAGCAGAATTATCCACAATTTATCAGGGCAAAAAGTGCAAACCATAGTTAACAAGTGTACAGCAAATACCAGCCTCCCATTATCCGGGCTGTAACTAGGACAGGACAATGGGGACTCTGCCCTAGGGTGCTGAAATTCCGAGGGTGTCTGAATCCACTGGTGAAGGTAAGGAAAACGAACATGAGTATCCTCATTACTTTTCTTTTTGAAACCATAAATATTTTCTTTTAGAGGGAGGGAGGACTTGCATGCATGTCTCGGGATAGAGGTGGTGCCACTTGTCCCAGGTGCTAAAATTGCTGGTTATGGCTCAGTGCAGCATCTCTTCTGCACTATATTTGGGGTTTTGTATTAAGGCTGCCAACTCTCAAGGAGCCAAGTGGAAATCTCAGGGCATTGCTGTGTCCCTCTGGGTCACGAGGTGCAGAGATAAATCTCAGGGTGGAATGAGGCTGGAAGAGAAGGACAGCGCTGATTTTTATTGTGTGTTGTGGCTTTAAGACCTGGGTGCTCAATGGCCATCTCCTCCTCACACCCAAGTGGTGCAAAGTTTTTTTTTGCAAATATGATATTTACTTAGGAGCTGGTGCAGGAATTTCAGCATTATCATTGCAGAGTTTTTGAATTTTTGATCAAAATTCTCCTAGCTGCACAGTAGAAGTGCAGGGATTCTCAGATGAGAATAGCTTCAGGTTCTCCAGAGTAGTCCACCCCTTTTCACATTAACAGGCACTTAGGATTAGGCATCCTTCAGTCTTGAGAGACTATGGTAACGTGCTCTGTATGGAGGACTTGGAACAGTGTCTAGTGTGGCTGAGAAGGCCAATTCGAGAGTGACCATCCCTTCCACACTGAAGACAAATACAATCTGTCCCCTGTCCAGCTCCCTGATTTGGCTGCTTTCGGGACTGCCTCTTTGCCTCGGCCTACTGGACAAAGGTCTCTTCAAATTGGGAGAGGCCGTGATGCACCGCCTGCCTCCAGGCTGAACGCTCAGATGTCAAGGTTTCCCCCAAACAGGCACTTACAGTCTCAGTAATTCACTCTGAGATATTAGTAGTAGAAAGAATAAAAACAGAGCAAAGAGCAAACTAGCAAACAGGCTCTTTCAGCAACAGAACCTCAACAGACTCAAGAGAGGGAAAGAGAGGCACAGGGCAGAGAGGCGGGACTCTCTTTGAATTCAGAGGCAGGGAAGCAATTATTTGTTAGCACTGGATAGATTGACATTCACCTGAGCCCAAAAACGTTCCTCCCAGCCAAACAAACTATAGGCAGCATGAGAGGTTGTAAAAACTCCAAAAATTGTCTCTCTCTCTCTCTCTTATATGCCTACACATGTGCTTGTTACAGAAGGGCCTATCTCCTGTGAGGGCCAACCCTCTGGTCTCAGATTTGAGCCCCTGAAAGCACAGAGAATAGGATGCTGCTGACGAGGCAACCCTGGCTGTATTGTTACACCAAAGCTCACACGCTGGACTTCCAGAAGAGAGGTCAGCCCTCAGCACTCAACAACACTTCCATTTCTGATTCGTCAGGGCAATCCTGGATGGTTGACACAGAACTTGGATACGTTCGTTTTTTGATTACAACTTCACTCCTATTGTACGGGGTATCCCAGGTCAAAAAATATTGAAATGAAACGCCTTTCCCAAGTTCTGGGTTGGCGCTCCGACACGACTCCTTTGGCTGCACATCAGCCATGGCCAAGGGCATGTTACAGAAGGCAAACGACCAAGGCTGTGAGGCAAGGGATCCTCCCGTAGCCACACACAGAGTCTAAGAGAGGTGGGATATGAACCCTGTGAAGGACCCCTCCCAAAAGTATGGCCCACTGGGCACACTGAACAAGAATTCACGGATTCACACAAACCAAGTGCAATGCCCGCCCCAATCACACCTGCTGTGCACCCTACAGGCTGCGGCTTTCTCCCCCTCCAGCCTTCAGCATCTCCGCATCTTCTCTGCCTTAAGCACTAATACCTTCGTAGGGTGCTGGGAATTAGTGAAATATTTAGACATAATGGAGGAAGTTTAATAGGCTCTACCAGGAAACCCAGGTGTTTAGATAAGCTTAAAAATAATAGCCTCCCCCCTCCCCTGCTGGGTGCTCTCTTTTTCACCAGAGAGCTCGGCTTTTCTTCTTTTTCACAAAAGCAACCTCAGACAGGAAATTGCTCACGTGATGGGTCTTTACAAGTAGCAGAGGGTTTAAAACCAGGGGCTGGAGAGGTCATTAGCAGACAGCCATATGATTAACCTTTGCTGGCCCTCTCCTTTTCACACTTGGTTAGCAGCTCCTGTTATTGCCCTCACGAGTCTCCAAGAAAGAGGTTTTATTGACAGTATTAAAAACACATCGCCACGGTTTCTAAGGAGGAAGCCATCCACGTGTTCAATAAAAACTGCGAGAAAGATAGGCCGCTTAGCCACAGGAGAATACCCGAGCAGTCAATCCTTGATTTTGATGTCCCTGCTATAACTCAACTTTCCTTATTTTGCAGGGCGGGGGTGGGGGGGCAGGACTTGTTGTTGTTGTCGTTGTTGTTGCTAATGCAACTCCTAAGTGGCAAGCCTTGTCATTATTCAGGTTTTATCTTCCCCTCTTTAGATCTCAAGAAGCTCAAACTCAAATGTGTTTAGAAGGGTGTGGATTTTCTTTCTTGGTCTTCCTGAAAGCTCCCAGAGTCCCCGCCAGGCAGCAAAAATAGTTCCTGTAGTATCTGGGGAATTCTGAGAATTGTAAATAAATAAATAAATAAATAAATAAATAAATAAATAAATAAGTGTTATTCTTTCGTTTATACCGTGCATGCATGGCAATAAATGCACATGAAGCTACATGCTATCCGCAAGCTGCAACTGCTGGTATCAATTACTGAGCATGTAATGCTTTAAAGTTCTCTGGGGCTATTTGTTTACTGAGATACCTATTGAGGAACCTTGCAAACACAATTTCACAAAATGAGTCTCTTCTTATTCGCAGTTCTATAACACACAACATGAGAAATTATAACAACAACCAAATGCTACAATTTGGGTACCTAAGACCTCAGCAACAGCACCAATACAGAAGTTGCTTGTAGACTTGCAAAGTCCAAGGGTCTTTTCAATTCAGATTCAGAACAAAAATTCAAGATATCTTCCTCAACTGGATTGAGTATCTATAACACAGAAGAATCAGCTACACATGCAGAGTCTTCAAAATCCTAGAATAAAACATCAATTCAATTGCATATACAGGAATTCACTATGTGGATTCACCCCTCTAGTTTGAACATCTAGGAATCATACCTAAACCAAGTGGCAAAATCAGCTCCAGCCTCTTCAGCTCTCCCACTCTTTCTGATTCAAATCTCTTACTCACATCCCTTCTCTTTCTTAGTCCCACCCCTTTGGGCTGAACCAATATTTCATAGGGATTACACACAATTCTGGTTTTTAAAAATATTGAACCAGACACCTATGTTGCTGTTAAAACAGCGTAAGAAATCAAAGCATTTCAGTGCTATTGCTAAGACTACCTTACTCATCAGAGATACACGGGCAAACAGCAAAGGTTAGGATACCCCAGTAGCAGAATTCCTTCCTCCTCAAAGAGACTACATGTTGCCTGCATCAATACTTTAAAGTAAAGGTTCATTCCATTTTTATCAACCAGATATTTTAAACTGTTCTGAATCTGAATTTTTGAGGATTTATACAGTACACATACATACACACACACAGTATTTTTCTTAATCTAGTTATAACAACAAATTTGTTTCCGTTATATCCTCTGAAGGTGGACTTTATGGACAGCAGCTGAAATCCTGTTTTACTGAATGATGGACTGATGATTCAGAAAGAGGGGGGAGAACCATCCTGTCTGTACAGTACATAAAACTAGCATAGTAAGTTACACTAGAGTAGGCCCTCTAAATCAGTGGGGATTTGGTGGTCTTTTCCTCCATCGGTTCTATTGATTCAAATGGGCCTACTCTAACTGTGATTTACTGTGCTAAAGTAAATTGCAAGTAGAGCAGACCCATTTGAATCAATGGAACCTACAAAGGAGTTGACTTACAAAATCCCCACTGGTTAAATCAGCCTACTCTAATGTGGTTTACTACACTAAGCAACAGGATTTCAGGAAAGAAGTTCTCTGCTGTCCGACGTAGCTTACTCCCATCAGAGACAATGAGTGAAATCCAACAGTTTAAGTCCACCAACAGCATAAACAAAGTGTGTAAAATGGATTTTATTTCCTTTTACTTTTCAGTCCCCCCACCCACACCCACACCCATATGCACTTGAAATCTGCACTAAAGGGTTGGGAGACCTGGTGGACCAGGTCCAGGGATGCAGGAGTACAGCAAGAGGAGAGAAAGGGGCTGTTTCATTGCATGCACAGAAGTCTGTTCACAAAGCATTAGACAGATTCCTACTGGTATTTGCCTACGATTTGCATAACTTGTGGTGGCAAATTGATGAGGTGCTATGGCATATCTTGGTTGTGCAATCAGGCAAATGACCAGGCTTGCAACCAACATGTACCCCAGAGCCCCATCAATTAGCCTCAATTCGCCATGGCAAGTTACATAAGTCTTACAAAAACACCAATAGGATTCTACTGAGTTGAGTGGACTTATAGTGACCCTCATGGGGTTTTTAAGGTAACCAAGATATTAAAGGAGCATTTTTACCAGTACTACTCCCTCTCCCAGTGAGTTTCCATGGCAAAGTGGGGATTCGAACCCAGGTCTCTTGAGTCCTAGTCCATCAATCTGTCCCTGCACCACACTGAGCATCTCCTAATACTCTACTGTCAGCACATCTTTGAGTAAGGATTGCACGAGTCCTGAAGCAACTCCATAGCAAAAAATTTAGGTGTTTGTTAACCTCCACAAGCACTTATGCACCCTATATTTGAGGGGGAAACCAAGCCTCATAGCAGTTTGTTTCTTCCCTTGCATCTTTCACAGGAATTGCTATGTAAGATGACTTTTCACTTTCAAAGCTAAATGGATTCCCCCACATGCTTTTGACGTATAAGACCGATCCGTCGAAAATGGCTGGATGTGCTGGTTACTAGTTAATATATGTGAACGGTCAGGCATTTCCCTACACAATGGGGCTTTCTTTCGAGAACTGGGAGAAGAGAGCAAGAGTCAGGAAGGGCAAAGGAGGATGCCGAAGGGGAGCCTTAATTTATGAATGCTAAACTTACAGTACCATTATTTTGAATGTGCAAGTTTCAACTAGCCGCAGGGGGCCACATAATCTGAAGCTCTCACTGAGTGTGGCGGACTTACAAGGGTGATCTTTATGTAGGGATGAAGCGTGTGAAGAATTCCTATGGAATCTGAGGATATATTCATACAGTGCTGCTGGTCTTCCAGGTCCTGAAGAGTTTCGAAACAATGACCTTCTGACCTGACCTTACACCAAGCGGACATGGGAATTTTTGAGACCATGTTTTGGGCCAGGCTAAGACATTTTGCATCCTGAGGCAAAAGCCAAGATGGCGGCACCCCTCCACCATGCCACATACTGAAACTGACAGGAACTGTAGTTTGCTCTTACTTCAATAATGTGGTCCCATCCTGTGCCATATCTAAGGAGCACAGCTGGGGCAGGGATCATAACGCTGTCTTCTAAGAGGGGCAACTAGCTGGTTGGGCTAGAAAGCATAGCCTGAGGTCCGAGAGAGAGGTAGAATCCCCCATGCATTATGCGCACTGCAGGTAACACTTCACAGGGCATGGGAATCGTGCCATAGGCTGCAGCTGGGAGGCACGTTTTACCATCTGCTGTGCTGATATTTCCCCCTGTCAGCATAACCTGGTTTGATTTGAATTCATATTGGACTCATTCAGCTCCCCACCCCAAACTCAAGTCTTGCCTGCCCCACGTCTGAGACATCCCAAAGGCCTGCCCTCCCTTGCCTGAAATCTTAGGAAATGGGATGCTACTGCCTTTGTAGGCCTATTCCAGTATCTGCTCCCTGGGTTGGTTGTCACACTCTGTCTAATGACAGAGCTGGCCCTGATGGAAGGGCAACTAAAACATAAGAAAAGAAGGTGCCGGCTCCTATTTAAGCCATGCAGCATCAGGAATGGTCCATTCCTATGACTACAAGAACAAGGAGTTATGCTGGCTTTTTCATTTCATGCAGGTAACAATTTTGGCCCTTGAATACAACTACTCATATCATTGCAAAGGGAAAGCCTAAACCTCAACAGAGAAACTGAATAGCGTTTTGCTAAGCAAGCTGTCAGCATTTTTGTTACTCCCGGCCAGAGTGTCCTGATCGTGAATGAGGGCAGGGCAGCTCAACCAAGTGGAACAGCACATAGAAAGCGAGCTTTTGCAATAAAGTTAGTGTCATCTTACCTATTTATTAAATGCACATTTTGCCTTTGTCCCCTAATTGCATGACAGCATACAAGGCTCTCCCTCTCCACACTCTTTGTCTTCCCAACAAGACTGTGAGATATGTCAAAATAAGAGAAGACGAGGAGGGCCAAGGCCACTGTGAGACCGGCCATGTTTTTTAGTTTGCTAATGAAATCTGGGTGGAAGGGGTAGTGCAATGGTTTGTGCATTGCTCAGGACAGCTTCACACTGTATAATTATTTGTTTCCAAAATATATTTCAGAGGGAAGAACCTCTGCCCTAAATGTGATTAGAAACTACTTGTGAAGCCCCATCCTCCTTAAAGCTCAGTGTCTACAATTAGAGATGGGCATGAATCCAAAAACGAAGCAGGAAGTTCGGCAAAAATCACTATTGATTCAGTTTGGTTCAGGTTCATCCAAACCAGAGAATCCAAACTTTCCCAAATGAATGAACTTTTTAGTGATTTAATGAACGTCTTGGTTCATGTTCCCTGCCCCCACAACCTGCCCCGTGCCTTCCCTCTACCCCTTTTGCCTCCCTATCTTGTCATGTCTCCGCCACTGCCGCCATCTTGAGAAACAGTGGCCCAGCTTCCCATCTGGGAGCCAAGCCTGCTGTCTCTGCGCATCTGCACATGTGCCTCCCTCTCAGCTGAGAGGTGGGCCATGTGCACAGGCAGGCAGCCAGGGGCCGGCTGAGTCTGCAAAAGTAGTAATAGTATTTTTAAAAAAATTATTTTTATTCTTTTGCAGCCATCCAGCAGCCCAGTGGCTGCAAAAAAATAAATATATTATTTTTAAAAAATTTATTTATTATTTTGTTGCAACCAGCTCAAAATTCTCAAACAAACCGATGGACCTAGTCATGGGTTTGTTCGGGAAAAATTCATAAATTTGTGGTTTATGGTTCATGGACCTCCATGAACCAAGACGAACCACCATTTTGGTGGTTCGTGCCCATCTCTACCTATAATCATTGATCTTCCATGCCTCTACTGCAGCCTCCCCAAACCTCTCCAAAATAAAATGTAACCCTCAGGCTGAAAGTGGTTCCTTGCCAAAGACTAGTAAAAAAGGCACCAAAAACATCCTGGGGAGGGCCTTCAAAAGAGATACAGCCATTGAAGAAAATGTCCTGTCCTTAGTAGGACTATCTAGTCTCACAGTTCTCAGTGGTGGACCAAAAAGCAATCGGAGGTGGGGAGTGTAAAGACCAGGTTAGCTCACACAGATGCTACTTCAAAATTCCCTGAGGAACTCATCCCATATTCAGTATTTAATATGCTAGCTTGTGCATCTGCAGTACAACTTGCTGGGCTCAAACACCACACATAAAGAACCCATGATAATCATTTTTAGAAACTAAAGTTGCCCCTGCGTTAAAGTACTTTCAAAAATATGAGACCATTAACAGGAAACCTGCCAACTCAGACTAACACTACAGTCAGAAGAACTTCTTCACTGGATAGCATTTTAATTCCAGAAATCATAGAATATTTTCAGCCAAAATCTGGCTTCCTGTAGCTTGCACCCATTATTATGTGTCCTGCATTCTGTGATGATTGAGAACAGATCATACCTCTCCTCTTTATAACTACCTTTCAAGTGTTTGAAAAGTGCTCTCCTGTCTCCCCTCAGCCTTCTTTTCTCAAGGCTAAACATGCCCAATTCTTTCAGTCTTTCCTCATAAGGCTTGGTTTCCAGCCCCCAATCATCCTTGTTGCCCTCCTCTGAACTCGTTCCAGTTTGCCAGCATCCTTCTTAAAGTGCATTGTCCAGAACTGAACACAGTACTCAAGACGAGGCCAAAACAGTGTTGAACAGAGGAGGGTAACTAATGCCTCATAGGATTTGGATACTATACTTTTGTTAATGCATCCCAAAACAGTATTTACATTTTTTGCAGCCACCTCGCATTGTTGGCCCATATTCAGCTTGTGATCTAGAACAATTCCAAGATCCTTTGCACTCGTGGGATATCTGAGCCAAATATTCCCTGTCTTGTAACTGTGCATTTGTTTTGTTTTTCCACTTAGGTGTAGAACTTTGCACTTATCCCTGTTAACTGTGCAGCATCCTGTAAAAGATCTATATTTCCAATGCTTTTATGATTTTTTAAACAGTAGCCTGTACCAAGGTCCATGATTCATGCAGTACAGCCAAAAACACATAACACCACACGATGTGAATTTGTGAAGCTCGTTTTAAGCCGCCTTAGGTCCTTTAGCTGCCTTGAGTCCTTTATAAGGAAAAAGATGGGATATAAATAAATAAATAAATAAATAAATAAATAAATTCTTTGCCTGTTACATTCATCATTAACACAACTGTGACCCCTAATAATTCCACTAGGAGCTGAAATTACAATAATGCCATTGAGTAGAAATGTTAACTGCTATGCTAACTTCGTAACACAAGATAATAAATTCGTAGCGATTTTAATATGAATCCTGTACCCCACCTAGGCTGCTCTTGAAGGCTGGTAATGATCGGTGTTGAGAACCTCTGGGTTATTGAACCTGGGACCTCCAGCTTCTATGGCATGTGCTGTACAATTTAGCATCAGCCCCTTTCACCTTGGTTCTTTCCCCTACCCCCAGGTATCTTTTTCCTTGTGCTCTGCTTTCTCAGGCTCCTTGCAGTTCCATCTGGCAAGACAAAGAAGCAATTCAGGCTGCCTTCATGCTCATGTATATTGAGAACTAAAGCCACTAAAGCAGGAGATACCATCAAAACACAGTTCACTTGTGACCTTTCACAGCCAATGAATTGGAAGGATTTTTCCTTTGCCGCGGATTGAATTTAAAACTACTTCCCAGGAGTGAAAGGTCATCGTGTGGAGTCATGATATCCAGTTTAAATACAGCTAAATAGAACTCTTTAGCATCACAATGAACCTGGTTATATGTTACCTGCTTTGGAAGGCTATTGAGCTAGTTTAGAAATTGGGGTGGAGGGAGGGAAGGTTGGGGAGGAAGAGAACTGATCCTTCATCACCCACAGGGGGGAAAAAAAACCACTGTAATTGCTCCAAGAAAGAACAAAGGGAAATATTTTAGTTAAGTCTTCCCTGAAATCTGTCCCTCATTGCCAGCAACTGTTAAGTGGATGGAGCAGTGCAAACATTACTGCCTCCCCAAAAGGATACATTTTCCTCTGGAGATTTATGTGTTCAAGGGGAGTTATGCTTGCATCAAAGCTAGAATATTCTATTTACCAACTTTCCAGAGGACTTTGATCTCCAGATTGTGAGACTGTATGTGCTAAGGCCAGAAGGAAAGGAAATTCATTGTTGCAGGGAATGCAATGCCACCCCCAGCAACACATTGCACTTGGGAGGGATTACACAAACTGGCACATAAAGGGATACATATACCAAGTGACCGGCGACATCATATATCTGTCGAAGCCATCTTCCTTTCCCCTCCTTGGGAGGGGGTCATTTCTTTCATAAGAGGCCTTCCCCCTCAATCAGTTCAAGATCTGGATTCAAAAATGCACAAGGTGTTTAGGATGAATCAAAACATATAAACTGTATTAATGCTTGCCACTCTCCTCCGAAGAAGTCACTTTTAAAAAGTGTTGGAACATCCTGGCTAGTAGCCAGGGAAAAGTAGAAGTCACTCCACTGCGTAAACTAGAGTTTGCACACTCTTTAAATTCCTTCCAAGGGTATTGGCAAGTCTTTAGGCCTGAGTCCCAAGTCCAAGTCTTTGGTACCAAGTCCCGAGTCCCAAGTCTGAGTCCCTATTAAAAACAAGCTTTCCCTGCACCCCCAGAAAGTTGTGAGTCGAGTCCAAGTCAATGAAAAACAAATCAAGTCTGAGTCGAGTCACTGGTGCAACTTAAGTCTGACTTGACAGCAAGTCCCGCAACTCAAGTCCCCATTCCTGGTAAACACATTGCAAAGGAAAGATGGAGATGCCCAGAAACGCTTCCATGAAAGGACAAACGAGAGATTATAAGAATGGAAGGAACAGCCACGTTAGCCTGTGGAAGCATATCAGACGAAAAAAGAAAACACAATAAAGAGATAAAAACATGGTAGAATAGGCATGCTTGCTCTTTCCATGTGAGCTCCAGTCACGTCAACACGGTTTGCTAATTATTTACTTACGACCTCTAAATGCAGTTTCTGTGCCCCCTATGTAAGGTGGCTCAAATTTTAAAATAATAGCCAACTATTCAATACACAAGATGCAACAGTAGAAAAAGATGGACCAAGAGGGTGGGGGGAAAAGAAGAGACCGAGAAGAAAGCAAACATGTCAATGAACAAACACCACTGCTCTATCACAACTACCTTCATGCCCAGAAACCCTTCTGAATGTGGGCCGTAGGAGCTACTGCTGCACTATGCACTTGTTGATTCTGGCAGTGACGTTTAAAAAATCACAATTACAGTAAGACCCCCGTATCTGTGGGATCAGTATCCATGGTTTCACTTATCTGTGGTCTAAAAATATTAAAAGAAAAAAAACTAGAAATCTGTATTTCTTGATGTATCTACCAAAACTAGCCACTAGTAAGAGCCAGAGACCATGCTATGTACTCTTGTTGGTGATGAATACATACCATGGTCTCTGGCTTGTTCTAGTGGCCAGTTCTGGTAATACATAGTATTTCTGGATTCTTTTCCACCTTTTATCATGCTATGTATAGTGTTCACTATTATTTTAGTTTTTTATCATCTGCTGAGGAGCTTGGAACCAGTCCCCTGCGGATACAGGAGGTGTACTGTATATGTAGCCTTCCAATTGCTATTTTACTGCTTTTGGTGAAACCCACAAAGATTGTTAGCACTGTATATCACAGAGCGCCCCATCAAACTACAGATTCCAGGTTGCTGTAGGACGGAGACATGGCAAAGTATTATCATAGAATCATAGAAAAGTGAAGTTGGAAGGGGCCTACAAGGCCATCAAGTCCAAACCCCTCCCTGATCAATGCAGGAATACAATCAAAGCATTATCAGATTGATATCACTGTGAAGTGTAGCAAACACATTCCTAGTTTAAATCTAAGAGTTAGAATGAAAATGATCATTCCTGAACAGTTTCCTAACACTGGGAGAATCTTCTTCTTGGTATGGTGTCTAGGTTTTGTAGGGCATTGTAATATACGGCACCGACACAGAAGTGACGAGTTTTAGTGGAAAAGTATAGTGCCTCCAAACCTAGTTAACATGACCTCTTATCTCACAGCAAGCTTTAGGGATACATGGCTTTGCTTGGCAGGTTTTGCAATATTAAAGCCAGCACCCAAGTAAGGAGACTGCAGAAAGTTTGCATCTTGACGATAACAAGCTGAACTTCAGCAGAAATTGGCAGGATCTCGAACTCGGGAAGGTACCATTTCTCTATTTTGATCAGTAATGTTCACATTTCCCTTCAAGAGCTACCATTGCCTAAGTGCAGGTCTTTCTCCCATCAGTTTTTCTGATTTGAATCTAGTTATGGCCTTAAGAGCCAGGAGAGCCTTCAATGACTTCTGAGAGCGTTGGCTCTCAAAGCCTATGACACATAGCTAGCAGAGTGCTGTAGATAAAACTAGCAGAAGAGGGTGACTGGGCTTCCTAAAGAGAGGGCAACAATGTGGGTTTCTAAAGAAAAGTGATTGGCAGATGTAAAGATGTCGACAACTAAACCTATGAGAAATACAAGAAATGTATTTCACAGATTTAGATTTCTCCCTCTCTCCCTCTCCCTCCCCCCCCTCTCTCTCTCACACACAAGCAGATTTTCTTCTGTCCTTTAACCAGCATCACTCTGTGCCCATTGTTGGTATGATTACCATATTGACTCCAATTCTGGGCCCACACGACGAGTCCTTTCAAACTGGACCATTGCTGAAGAAGATTTTTATCCAATCCTTCCTACGAAGGAACCTGCAGGGATTGGGAATTCAGTTGCCCACTATGCATCCAAGAAGAGCCAGCCTGTGTGGCCTTGGGCAAGCCACACCGTCCCAGGATGCCCCCAGAAGAAGGGAATGTGAAACCACTTCTGAGTACACGCTACCGAGAAAACTCTGATAAGAGTCGCAATAAGTCAGATTCGTCTTAGAAATGCAAAGCTGGAAGGGACCATATGGATCATCAAATACAGCCTCTTGCCAAGGAAACAGAATGGGGAATTGAACTCCTAGACTCTGGCTCTGCAGCCAGATACCTAAGCTACTGGGCTATCCAGCAGACTTGATGGCATGTGATTATTTATATGTAAGTGTATGTATATACACACACAAACACACACTTTTTTTTCCAAATTGCATCATTTTCAGTGGTTCAGGGTCCAACATGGAACAGTTGCTCAGCACATTTTTTAGTACATGCAGAGAAGCTCGTTGTGATAGATACTTCCATTTCACTAAGACAAAAGAGTCTTCTTGTAGACCTTACAACTAGCATAAAGGCTGTTGAATGCATGAAGTCCCACTCTTCTTGATAACAACCAGAGCTTGGAAATGCTGCTGATCTTGAACTATAACTCCCAAACTTTCTTGGCCAATGGCTGAGGATTTCTGGGATTTGTAGTCGTATTTCTGAGTTCTGGTATCTCAGTCTTCACACGACATATCATTTTGCCAAGAGGCAAGGTGAGGTGCCCCTCTTGAGGAACACTTTAGGGGCGACTATGACTGACAGCACATTTATTGTAAGTTTACTGGAGAGCGGGGGACTGCCATTCCCATTTTCTGCAGCAAGGCAATGAAATACATCGGACTATTCTGGGTTGACTGGCAATCTTCACGTGTTAAGTTTCCTCTTTCCTGGAAAGAAAGTATGTAACAGAACATCCCAAGGGTTTGCAGAATATCAGAACAATGTGATAGTCAAAAGAGATGTGTTGGGAATTTGCCGTTTCAGTTTTCCCTTTGAATACCTGCTCAGATTATTCAGTTTAAGCTGCACAAAATTCAAGCACTTAGTCAGTGCCACCTACAGATTTTCAAGCACCCTTCGGCAAAACACCCTCCATGGACACCCCCACACACACCAGTCTACCTTTTTGTCATCAATGTTGCCCCCCTCCTCCTCCTGCTACTGTTCCTCCCCTCCTTTTATTCTCTTAACCATTGCTACCACCTGATTATTTCCCAGGTAGAAATCCAATGAGCAAATAAACAGTGGCATCCTCACCACCATCATTGTCTGAGCCAAAACAACACAGATTCCCTGAACATACTTTGCTGTGTTGAAGAGACAAAGCACATTCAGGGAACCCTTGTCAGTGAGGCAGTGCTGAGAGCTGAGCTTTTGACCACAACAAGCCTTGATCCTGAACTTGGTCTTAGCCTATAAAGCCCTAAGTAGCAGAGACCTACCAAGAGCTCAAGGCTAAAGAAATCTCTTTCTCATTGACCTCTCTACCTGAAGACCACACTGATTAACGGTTTTGAGCTACCAGCAGATCCAGAAGTATTTAATCATCCTCAGCATTTTTTGCTGCAAGCATAGATTCATAGAATCACAGAATAAATTGAGTTGGAAGGGGCGTGTAAGGCCATTGAGTCCTAATCCCTGCTCAAATCCAGGAATCCAAATCAAAGCAGATCTGACAAATGGCTGTCCAGTTTTCTCTAGAATGCCTCCAGCATTGGAGCATTCACCATCTTCCAAGGTAAATGGTTGTCTTACTGCTCTAACGGTTAAGACGTTTTTCTTGATCTTCAGCCAAAATCTGGCTTCCTGTAACATTAGCCCATTATTATATGTCCTGCACTCTGATTGAGAACAGATCCTGCCCTTCCTCTGTATGACTACCTTTCAAGTTTTTGAAGAGTGCTCTCCTGTCTCCCCTCAGTCTTATTTTGTCAAGGCTAAACATGCCCAGTTCTTTCAGTCTTTCCTCCTAGGGCTTGGTTTCCAGTCCCCTGATCCTCCTTCTTGTCCTCTTCTGAACTTGATCCAGTTTGTTGGTATCCTTCTTAAAATGTGGTGTCCAGAACGGGACACAGTGCTCTAGATGAGGTCCAACCAGTGCTGAATAGAGGGGAACTAGGACCTCAAGGGATCTGGAGAATATACTTCTGTTAAGGCATCCTAAAATGCATGCTCTGCACTTTCCTGCTAAACCTTCTTCTGCCCCTGGTATTTTCCTTTCACTGTCACCATTCCTGCTACCGCTTACGGAAAAACAGGCACATTGCCGGGGGCCCACAGGGTGCACATGCCTTGCAACCAGCAGACTCACTCCCCTGGCAGACCACAGGGAACATATTTCTGCTAGAAACCAGGATGCATACTCTTTGTGAACCGTATTTCCCACTAGAAATGGAGTAACTTTTTCAACTAGGGAAGCAGAGAAGAGGCAGCAGCGGTGGGGGGGGGGGGGGAGTCAAAGAGGTCCATATGGCAGATCCTAGATGGAGACCAAGAGCACGTGTGGGTTTTTAAAATAATAATTAATGTGTGCCATCAAGTCAATTCTGACTAATGGCAACCCTTTCCAGTGTTTTCTAGATAGAGTTCTCAGAAGAGGTTTACCATTCACTTCCTCCAGGGGCGCCCTGCTACTGTGCAGCTTGCCCAGGGCTACATAGGCTGGCTGAACTCACAAGAGTTCAAGCCCCCAACCTCTGACTCCGCACCCAGACATCTGAGCCACTGAGATATGAGTACAATTTTTAAAAAACTAAAAGGACTTTCACACTTTTGGGGGGAGGGGAGCAAAGCTTTTTCAAAATACGAACTTTCATTTGGAAAAGCAGGTGTACCTGAACTTTAGCACAGCTTGTATTTCAACACTGCTTTGAAACCACTAGTTTCAACAAAAAGATCCCAAATATTAAAAGAGAAATTGTAACCTAGGTTTCACCATGGAGAAAATTCACTTAGGGAGGTATTGCATTTGCTTTTTCTATCACGGCATCACACTGCTGGCTCATGTTACCTTATATTTGTGCATCTCGTTCCTCCTGCCTAAATGTAGAAGTTTGCCATTGTTTTCCCTTGTTGAAACTCATTTTGTTTGTTCCAGCCTAGTTCTCCAATCTTTATAGATTAACTTGAATCCTGATTCTGTCTTCTGGAATATTAGCTTTCTGTCCCAGTTTGGTGTCATCTGCAAATTTGGTGAGCATTCTTTCCACTTCTTTTTTTTTTAATAGCAAAATGTTGGGAATGTAGGGAGTAAGGAATGCTAGAGTGCAACAGTGCTAACTTTTCTTTCACACACACCCAAATGTTCTCATCTTTAAATGTTTGCACCCAGAAAAGTGTGCTGTTGTTTTTACACTACTGTATTGTCTTAAAATTAGCATTCTTGTACTGTGGTCTTAACTGTAATTTAGGTAATATTTTTCTATTTTTTTTTCTAATTTTTTAATTTAAAAGCTGCAAAATCAATTTAGCACTAAGTGGAAGAGTAATTTTAAAAACTCATGGAGTAATGAAATGGGTCTGAGTGCAAAGATTAGGCTGAATGTGTGGTCAAATTTCAAATGGCCAGTGAGGTGGACTGGATCATGGCCTTTCCCACTTGCAGCAGCTGTGGATCTATTGTCACAGGGGGAACATAAAGGAACATAAAGGGAGAATGCAATGTCTACCTCCAGTACGTTGCTGTCTTGTGGTGAGGGGGGTGCCTTATCCTACCACTGTAGGATAAGGTGCCCCCACTCACTTGATCCTGGGCTGCCCTGTTCCCATCGTATGACAAAATCATGGTTCGGTTCCACAGGAAAAGGAATCATCTGTACTACTAAGTACTACCCTGTTTTCCCGAAAATAAGACCTAACCTGAAAATAAACCCTAGTATGATTTTTCAGGATGCTCGTAATATAAGCCTTACCCCAAAAATAAGCCCCAGTTAAGTGAAACCCCGCCCTCCGCCCTTGTGCAGCAACCAGAAGAAGATGGCATGAGTGTCTTTGAATCAATGCAGATTGTTGTACATGAAAAACATAAAACATCCCCTGAAAATAAGCCCTAATGCGTTTTTTGGAGGAAAAATTAATATAATACCCTGTCTTATTTTCGGGGAAACATGGTAAGTACTCCCTATCTTGAAGCAGCTACGGTGAATAAATGGTAGACCAATGACAAAGAATGCGTGGCCCTCCAGATAGTTGGGCTGATGATGATGTGATGTCAAATCAATTCCAACTTACGGTGACCCTCTCAGGGGGTTTTTGGATATAAAATACTCTGCAGGTGTTCTGGACCATACAGATGTGACAAGGGCTACACAGGTGGCAGGTCACATGACTTCATCAGCCATAATATGCTCTGAGGTAGTCTTGGCTGGGATCTCTCTTGGCAGACACAGTGGGCATTCAAATGCCTGGCCGTGCAGCCAGTTGCTCCAACCCACTGACCTCCAGATATTACTGGAGTGAAACTCCCATCATCCTTTGCCATTGGCTATCTTGTTGAGCAGTGGTTTCCAGCCCTGGGTCCCCAGATGTTTTTAGGCCAAAACTCCCAGAAGCTGTGCTTGCCAGGGCTAAAACTCACTAGCTGTGCCGGCCAGGATTTCTGGGAGTTGTAGTCTGAGAACAACTGGGAACCACTGTTGTAGAGGACAGCCTGGATAAGGTTGATGAGAGTTGTAGTCAAGCAACATGGGGCGGGAGAGATACCTCTTAGCCCCTGAAGAAGAACACAGTACTCTTCTTCAGGTACAAGGTGTAACATGGTGGGATATTATGCTCTGTTTTGCTTCATTTGTTTTAATAGGGACGAAAGATGTAGGAGAGACAAGTCATTTCTTTCATCCTTGCAAAACTATTTTCACTAAAGATCTGCTGTTACATTAATGGCTGAATTGCTCCCAGCGCACTCATTGGCAAGCTTCTGTTTGCTTGCAAGAAAAAGAAAATGCATACACACTTAACCTTTGTTTAAGAAAACAAGGGAGGTGGGAAATGCTCAAAATCTGCTTGACTTCATCGTGACTCTATAACTAATTACAAAAAAAAATATGCTGCGGTATTTCAAGTACATCATCTCTTTTAAGGCTAACAGTGAAGCTCTGCAATGATTTCTTGAAAATTCTAAATTGTTAAGTGAAGAAGGGCTCACTTCAGGCAAATGGAGGGCCAAGTCTCCCCTTCAACTCCGCCCATCTCCCCACGAACACAAGTGGATCCTTGGGGCATCTTTCCCCTTTCGCTGCAAAGCTGTTTGTTTTAATTCAACAGGAGAGAGAGAGAGAGAGAACCAATAGCCCAGTCTAACATATAAGACATCATTACATGGGAGAAAGAAAGGGAAGGAAGTCTAGTTAGTTTGGGAGGTCGAAGGAGGAGGCCCATAGGTCCGACACAGGATCTGCTAAACAGAAAATACAGGAGTTACTTCAACAGGAAGCTTCAAGCCCCTTCTAGCGCTGCAGTTTTCTTGAGCAGATCTAGCATAATATTCTCTTGACCTACAGTCTTATCAAGCAGGATGCATGGCCATCCAACTCCTTTAACTAGAAGCTTCAGTACTGAGAAGGCTGGTCTCTAAGCATATTCTGTCCACTATGCATTTTCTATCATTCTTAGCTTAGTTTGGAACCAGAATCAGTTATACTTAAGAGCAGGTGTACTGGAATCGGTGGGACATATGACAGCCGTGAATAACCTGAGTCCCACTGACGTCAATGGATCCTCTCTAAATAGAGCTTGAAAACGCTGTTTTGTGGCATTGCAGTCCAAAAATTCCCCAGTGAGCATCAATACTTCCAAGTAAACATGTACAGAATTGCATTGAAAAGCATCAAATCTTAGAATTTGGGCACAATCACAGCATGAAGCCTCTTTTGTACTTGAATAGAAGGTCACCAGGGAGCAGCAGGGGTCTCCAAGCAGGGCCAGGAAAGAATCCCACTAGAGAGAATAACTGCTGTCAATCAAAGTTGGAAAATACTAGGCTGGTTGAACCACTGGTCAAACTAAGTATACAGCAGCTCCCTCTGTCCTTACGTTTACTCAGAGAATCAGTGCTACTTGGATTTTTAAAGTTTTCCAGTTAAACATCTTTTTTGTCCAATATAGGAGAGGAGAGGACAAGGTTTCCAACTGGAGAAAAGTTCAGCATAGACATTACAAGGAAATAACCTCCCCTCCTGAATACTCAATCCAAAATGCATGGTATGTGAGATGTCTTAAGGGTTTTAATGAATGATATACCTAGTGGGAGAAGAAAGCTCATCTCAGCATTTCCTTCCAGCAGAAATTCACAGAAAGAGAGAGAGAGAGAGAGAGAGAGAGAGAGAGAGAGAGAGAGAGAGAGAGAGAGAGAGAGAGAGAGAACTCCCATCATACCAAAATAACCCTCCTTCAAGTTAGTAGGTGATGATACAGCTATGGTCTTCAGTGGGAGGAACAGCAAAACTACTCTACAAATGTTTACTGAGTTTTGGTGCTAGGCAGTGCCTTGCTAGTCCTGCAGAGAAAGCTTTTTACACACTCACACACATGGACACAGAGGAAGGGTTTCTTCATTCATACAGGTGCAGCTGTGGAGATGTGCAGGAAACTCTGTGGGTCATCTTAAATAATCCACGAACATGGACAGCAGTGGAGAGCCACAGATAAGCTATGCACCTCAGGAGAGGCTTGGCTCATCAGAAGGGTACGCTGCAGTCCATCTTAGCCCTCACCTAAGGTGAGAGGAAAGTTAGTAGAATTCATATTAGCATCCTTCCCAAGGAAATTCACAAGCCATGGAAATAGTCACACCTTTTTGTTAATTCCCAGGAGCTGCCTCTCACAAATAGACTCTGCCAGAAAATGGAAGCTTTCGTCTTGCCTCCGAAAGGTTTTACTTCTTCTGTGGCTAAGCCTTGTTCACGCAGGCTTATCCATTGATGTTCCTCTCTCACTGGTCCCTTGATTCCTGAGAACTGGCTGTCTGAAAAACAGGGTGAAGTCACATCAGGATAAAATAAATAAATATTCTGCCTGTTGTGTATCTGCTGTCACCCATTCGCACATGCCGGTTCTCACTGGATGCTGCTGATATTGAAGAGCATGCAAATTTAAACCGGTCTTGCCTGGGAATGCAACATACAGTATATATGTATATCACAGATGTAAGATACTGCTTTTATTTCTGGCCTCATTCCTAACAGTTCTTCACCTCTAGGGTCACTTAGCCCAGGTGTCTTGATAACAGAGTTACAATTGTCAGCTAGAATGGCTGGACGTACGAATCTGGCAGTGAGGTCTGCATCCCGAAAGCTCGTGGGATTGACTCCTCGGTCTTCCACAGATCACCCACCTGTAGCTGTTTTTTCAGAATTATTATTATTATTTTATTTATTTATTTATTTATTTATTTAATTTATATCCCGCCCATTTAGACCGAAGTCTACTCTGGGTGGCTAACAACAGTATTAAAATAAAATAAAACAACAATATTAATACACTAGAGAATGGCGAATTAAGTTAGGTATCGACAGGAGGGAAGGCCTGTCTGAAGAGCCAGGTCTTAAGTTGGCTCTTAAAAATGCCCAGCGAGGGAGCCAGACAAATTTCTGGGGGGAGATTGTTCCAGAGCCAAGGGGCCACTGCCGAGAAGGCCCGCTTTCTTGTTCTTTCTCTTCGGGCCTCCCTCAGCGTTAGGCCCCTCAGCCACCGCTCCTGGCTAGAGTGAGTGATACGGGTAGATCGAGGTGGGAGAAGGCGTTCCGCCAGATATTGAGGTCCTAAACCGTTTAGGGCTTTATATGTCATCATTAATACTTTGAAATCAATGCTGAAACGAACGGGCAGCCAATGCAAGGCAGCCAGAGTGGGGAAAATATGCTGATATTTTCTCGTCCCACTGAGAAGTCTGGCCGCCGCATTCTGCACCATTTGAAGCTTCCGCATCAATCTCAAAGGTAGCCCCACGTAGAGCGCATTACAGTAGTCTAATCTCGAGACTACAAGTGCATGGACCAGAGTGGTGAGGGCACCGACATCATGATAGGGACGCAGCTGGGCGATCCACCAAAGATGGAAGTAGGCAGTGCGGACCATGGATGCTACCTGAGTTTCCATGGTAAGCGCCAGATCAAGATGTACCCCAAAGCTGCGAACCTCAGTCTTCGTGGTGAGAGTCACCCCCCCAAAAGTTAGGGAATTTCCCAAACCACCAATGTCTGGGCCACCCACCCTCAGGACCTCCGTCTTGTCTGGGTTCAGCCTCAGACCATTCGCCTGCATCCATCCCAGTGCGGCATCCAGACAGCGCTGAAGGGACGGAACGGCATCCACTGTTGTAGGAAAAAAGGAGATGTAGAGCTGGGTGTCATCAGCGTACTGATGACACGAAGCCCCACACCCCCTGATGGCCTGACCCATCAGCCTCATGTAGATATTAAACATAATCGAGCCCTGCGGAACCCCACAATTGAGATTCCACGGAGCCGATACACTCTCCCCAAGCTGTACTCTCTGGGGACGGTCCTCCAAGAAGGATCGGAGCCAGGCTAATGCCAGACCACCGATTCCCAGCTCAGAAAGCCTCCCCAGGAGGATACCGTGGTTGACGGTATCAAAGGCGGCTGAGATATCGAGAAGGACCAACAGAGACATTTTGCCCCTGTCAGCCTCCCTCAGGAGGTAATCAAACAGGGCGACCAATGCCGTTTCCGTACCGTGGCGCGGCCTGAAGCCAGACTAAAATGGATCCAGGGCATTGGTTTCATCCAAAAGGGCCTGAAGCTGGTCAGCCACCACCCTCTCTACCACTTTGCTCAGGAAGGAAACATTGGCGACAGGCCTATAATTGCCAATATCGTCCGCCGCCAAATTTGGTTTCTTCCACAGAAGCCCTCCACTGTGACTTTTTCACCTGTCAAGCAGCAGGAAATCCTGAGAAAAGCCTTCCAGCCTCATCTGAGGCCTGTTATTATGTCAGTGATTAATGAGGGAGCTGTTCTGGGGGTGAAACACTGTGAAATTAGATGGGGACACAATGAGTTAATTCTTGGTGGTGGCCCAAACTTAAGCCTGATGAGGGAAGGAGAGGCTATTAACATCCTCTGTTACATTCGGTATCCATGGAGGCAGTGGACATATCTTCATTTTAAGCTAACTTGTCAGCATATAATGGAGAAGTTAGGAAAAGATTTACAGCATTTCCAGTAGAGCAGAACATGAACCCATGAAGATTACAGAGGTTACTTCGGGCTTTCCCCCCCTCTCCTAAGAAATAAAAACATGCTAACCATGTTTAATAGATATGTAATAGAACATCTATACACCCAATGACATGGCTACATTTTGTTGTTGTTTAGTTGTTAAGTCGTGTCCGACTCTTCGTGACCCCATGGACCAGAGCACGCCAGGCCCTCCTGTCTTCCACTGCCTCCCGGAGTTGGGTCAAATTCATGCTGGTAGCTTCGATGACACTGTCCAACCATCTCGTCCTCTGTCGTCCCCTTCTCCTCTTCCCCTCACACTTTCCCAACATCAGGGTCTTTTCCAGGGAGTCTTCTCTTCTCATGAGATGGCCAAAGTATTGGAGCCTCAGCTTCAGGATCTGTCCTTCCAGTGAGTACTCAGGGTTGATTTCCTTAAGAACGGATAGGTTTGTTCTCCTTGCAGTCCAGGGGACTCTCAAGAGTCTCCTCCAGCACCACAATTCAAAAGCATCAATTCTTCGGCGGTCAGCCTTCTTTATGGTCTAGCTCTCACTTCCATACATTGCTACTGGAAAAACCATAGCTTTGACTATGCCGACCTTTGTCGGCAAGGTGATGTCTCTGCTTTTTAAGATGCTGTCTAGGTTTGTCATCGCTTTCCTCCCAAGAAGCAGGTGTCTTTTAATTTCGTGGCTGCTGTCCCCATCTGCAGTGATCATGGAGCCCAAGAAAGTAAACTCTGTCACTGCCTCCATATCTTCCCCTTCTATTTGCCAGGAGGTGATGGGACCAGTGGCCATGATCTTAGTTTTTTTGATGTTGAGCTTCAGACCATTTTTTGCGCTCTCCTCTTTCACCCTCATTAAGAGGTTCTTTAATTCCTCCTCACTTTCTGCCATCAGAGTGGTATCATCTGCATATCTGAGGTTGTTGATATTTCTTCCGGCAATCTTAATTCCGGCGTTTGCAAAGCAGTTTCTAATCTTTACATGTTACATGTGTAAGGGGGTTATGAAGAAGAAAGATGTAGTGGAATAAGAGGTACAATTGTACATGCACAGATTTAGAAACACTTCTTTTAAAAGTCTAAATTGATGAAATTTGCATTTTTAGGTAATATGAACAGGTTCATAAGGATAATAATTACCATAGATTAAGTTCTCAATACAGAATGAGGTTCCTTTACTGTGAGGGAAAGGAAATAATAGGTTTTTTGGTGGGGCAGGGTTGGCAGGAGATGGGTAAATAGGACATCTTTGTAAATGTGGTGTCATGTTTCAAGGTCAGCAGAATGTCTGTTATTCAAACTCTGCTGCTCTCAAGATGTTTTGTCTGTCTCAGATAGTATGCCTTTTGGAGATGGATACCTACCAGTATCACAGCTCAAATGAGGACAAATCAACAAATCTGAAGCCTTTGGTATGATCCAACAACAGCAACACACACACACACACAATCCACTCCACTCACAGAGATGATGAACCTCTTGTCTGGACGGTTGCACTTCAGATTACAGGTAGGAGTCACAGGTCTGAATGTTCTCACAATGTTTTCTTCATACAAAACAAAATCCTACCTACATTTAGAAAATTAGCTTGTCAGGTTGGTAGCCAGTTTTTCCCCACCAGTCTGGTAACCTTTCTGTGTGCATGGAATGTGTACGAAGAAGCATTCAAGTCAAGTAGCTACCATTTGCATTCCAAAGTAGCAAAACTCATCAGACACCGATTTAATGTCTAAACGAGAACAACAATCTAGTCCTCTGTCGTCGTTTTTTCTAGGAGTACCTGTTCAAATACAATTAGCCCTAAGAATGCATTGTCCTCAGGTATTTACTTCTCGCCTTTTGTGTGGTCAGCTTTTGCATTTGCAGGCCCCTCTGTGTTTCTTGGAACATCTTCACTCAAACTTCAGGAGTGTTTCGGATCTATTGTCTCATGCACAGCTCCCTCCTGGACTGGAAACCTCCCACCAACTGACATTTTGGAAGCTGGCAAAGGAGTAAAATCGGAACACTTTGAAGTCAGGTGTTTGTGTGGAGACCTGGGAGTACAAATGCTGCTTAAAACAACAGCTCACCTCCCTTCTTTCAGTACATCTCACCGGCCAAAAGAGAGAGACTCGTGAGAAGATTTTGTTGTAAAAATTTCCGTCCTGGGTGCATTATGAGAGATTATATGGGTTCTGCTTTTGTCTTCATGTCCTTTCGTGAGACCAAACTAGTAAGGAAAGATTCCCTCTAACAGAAAAGAGAGGTGAGGAGGAATTTATGCACAGAAAACCAGTTGGATGTGTTTGGCCTGTGGCTGATGGGCCCATCCAGCAGGTCTCCTCGACCACAGTTGCTCTTTTAGAATCCATCACTCGATACGAGCAATTGTTGCTTGTACACCCTGCTTAAGCCGATCACCTACTTTAAGCAACTGGTCCCACCATTTTTGAACAGTTCAGGGACCAAAGTTGGGGGGGGGGGGGGAATGATTTGGTGGCATGTTTTTTAAAACTTTCACGGGAAGGGATTTCCTAGTTCACAAATAAAAAATGTGCACCGGAGCGCTCACTAAATAAACAGAAAACATGGGCAGCTGAGAGAAATCAATTTAGCTGAACAAACAATGTCCCATGTAATGAACTACTAATTATCCTTTTATGGCATGTCAGTCTGAGTGATTACAGAGCTGTGCAGTTTAATTTGACGTTTGAGCATTGCCTTGCTCCATTAGTCGCATATAAAGCTACAACACAAGCAAGGGGGAGGGGGGGAAGAGCTACCAGTGTGTATGTGAGAGAGAGGAAAGGAGAGAGTGCGCATATGCACAAGGAGGAGACTGGGCTTCACTCATCTAGAACTAAGTGAGCACCTGTAAATAAAGAATGCATGGGAAGGGGGAGCTGGGGTGGCTGTCTTAGAAGGGGGGGGGATTGTCAAATGATCCTCAAGGACCGAATAAATACGCCAATCAGCTCCTTTCCACATTGTGTCTCTTTCTACTACACATCACTTCCCCCCACTGTGATTGATTATTCTTATCATTCATATCTTGATCTTCTTATTAAATATTCAATTGAGTTGGAACAAAATGGGGTGGGGGCAAAAGCAGCCCAAAAATTGCAAACATCACATATTGTTTGCAAGATTTATAATTCTCGTGTGTTTGTCCCACCATTTAAAAAAGGAAGAAAAATTACACACTGCTTGAAATTGGAAGCCAGCTCCTTCAAGCATCTCTTAAAATTAACCGATGTGCGTCCTGCTAGAACGTAGTAGGCATTGCTTGGAAAACAGGTTACTTACTTACAGACCTTCAAGCTGATAAGGAGGAGTTCGTGTTCCTAGAAGGAAGACCTAATCTATCCTGTACAGCAGAGTCCTCCTAGGGAATTCTGGCATGCGACTGGCGGTTCTCTGTTTGAAATTCTTAGACCACCCTTGAAGGTGCTCAACCTAGCCAGCCCTGCTATTAGGTAGACTGCTGCAGCTGATTTTGGATGTCAGAAGAGGTCAGCAAATTGGTTTGGTTTGCTGCTATCCCTTTTCTTACTGATAGGCATGGAAAAAAGAGTAAGTGTTACTGCTGGACAATAGAAGAGAGTGTCCTTCTGCTTCAGATGTCAAAAGTTCTTGGATGGCCTTGATGGGGGCATCATTTGCTAGTTTCCCCCCCCCAAGCAGAACACATTTTTGGGTCAGCCTTGCCTCACAGGACTATAGTTCCCAGGTTCCTTGGGAAGGAGAAATGCTTATTAAATGGATTACCAGCGAAAAACATGAGTATAATTTGTCAACTTGTTCCTTTTCTCAGTTATGTGTGCTGGTTTGGAGTCTCTAACATCAGGGCTTTGACTAGGATGGGGCACCTGGATCTTTGAACCAGGGAACCAAAATTTGTTCCAGAAAGGAAACTCAGCTGCCTTAACTGCATTCTTTCTTGAGCTGCTTCTCTCCGGGCAGAAGAAAACACAAAATAGATGGGCTCTCCACCTGTATCAGCCTCACACAATGCAAGCTTAACCAATCAGGCAGCAAAGCCCTGGTTAGTTACAGCTCTGCCTATTGGCTAGTATGCCCATGCTCACTGAATACTAATTTACCCATGTCTCCTACTATACACAAGATGTTCCTCTACTTGAAGGGATCCTCTATTTCAGGAATAGGGGAGGTCTGGCCCTCCAGATGTTGTTGGATAGCAACCTCCACCATCCCTAATTAACATAGCCAATATTGCTGGAAGCTGCACTCCAACATTCTAGCCATCCACTTGTTCCACCCAAGAACTAGTTGATAGACTAATCCAGGTGTAGACTACAGATAAAGAACCATTAAGAAGAGGGGCCATGGGACTTGAAGTTGCATAGCTACAACTAGCGGCACCTGGATATCAATGCAACAGGTCTACAGGTGACAGTCTTCCCAAGTATGAACCAATGTGTTGCCTTTCCATTTAACTATACCTTTGTAGTACAGTAAGACCGTGGTATCTGTGGGGGATTGATTCCAAGCCTTGAGCCCCGGGGCAGATACTCAAAAACACAAAAGTATTGCATGGTCTCTGGCTCCCTCTAGTAGTCAGTTCTGGTAAATACACCTTGGAAATACTTATAAATACGTATTTCTGGGATTTTTTATTTACTCTTTTCAGGCAGCTGATACATGAATCAGCGGATAATGATTCTGCAGACAGGGGCATGCTACTGTAATCATATCTCAATTTGGGTAGACAAATAAAAGCTAACAACTGCAAATTTTGTGCAAATCTATATCCTCTTTGCCCTTTCTTTTTGGTGGCATACGCTATTGGATCAGAGGCAGCTTGTGGGCCAGGTGGTTGGGCTCACCCACAATAGAATCCTGTTCATGTAATACATTCAAAATTGCTTGATTCATTTCTTTCATTGCTAAATTACTAGCAGTTTGCCTTTTAGCAGCAGCACATGTAATGATTTCAACCTTGAGTCACTGAGCAGAGATAAACAAAGAAATGTTTTGGCTGGAACTGTGGGGGGGAAAACTGTTGCATTTGGTGGCTGGGAGTTCAATTCCCCACTATGCCTCCTTGGCAGGGGCTGGACTTGATGATCCATGAGGTCCCTTCCAGTTCTTTAGTTCGGAGACTACTACTACTACTACTACTACTACTACTACTACTACTACTACTACTACTACTAAATGACCCTAAAAGTTTTGTTTTTATTTTAAGCTCATAGGCAAAAAATGTAACCTTAGCATCAATAGAAAAAACAGAAAAATCTTGCTTCTTCTCATTATGAGCATTGTGATAGAACAGTGTATTAGTTCTATATATTTTGGAAATATATATTTTGGAAATGTTCCTAGTGAGCTCTTTTTGATAACCTAGGTCAAAAGTGAACTACATAGCATCAACATGAATGCTTCTAGTAACAAAGCCAACTGGACAGTAAATGTTTTCATTAGATGCTTGGTACCTTAACAATAAGCTGAACATGCTTGGATGCAATAATATGTTTATTTTCTTATGGACAGAAGCTTGGTGATTGGTAAAAGAAATAATAGAAACAGAAACAAGGCAAGTAGAATTTATGAAGCCTGTTAGATTAAGAGAAATGAAGTATATTGATGATATATCACGCTGGTGAGGCTGCACTTGGCGTGCTGTGTCCAGTTCTGGTCACCACAATACAAAAAAGACACTGAGGCCCTGGAAGGGGTGCAGAGAAGAGCAACAAAGATGATAAGGGGACTGGGGGCTAAATCTTATGAAGAACGACTAAAAGAACTAGGTATGTTTAGCTTAACAAAGAGAAGACTGAGGGGAGACATGATAGCAGTCTTCCAATATCTGAAGGGTTGCCACAGGGAAGAGGGCATTGATTGATTCTCCATGGCGCCTGAGGGTAGGACAAGAACTAATGGGTGGGAACTCGTCAGAGGGAGATCCAACCTGGAAATAAGGAGGAATTTCCTGACGGTGAGAACCATTAAGCAGTGGAACAGCTTGCCTCCCGATGTGGTGGGTGCCCCATCGCTGGAGGTTTTCAAGAAAAGATTGGACAGCCATCTGTCCGGGATAGTATGCGGTCCGGGCTGGTATGAGGTCTCCTGCCTTGGGCAGGGGGTTGGACTAGAAGACCTCCAAGGTCCCTTCCAACCCTACAACGATTCTATGATATTGATTACAAAATTAAATTAAAATAACTGAATCACACAGGGAGATGTAAGAGAAATGAGAAAGCAATATAGACAGCAGTTAAAGAGATTTCTGCTGGCTGGTTTAATTCATTGTGATAAAAGAACTTCATTTCAGAATTCTTGATGTGTATCCAAGTTATATTTTTTTAAGGCTATGAAATATATTCTTTACATTATAGAATGTAGCTCAAATAACTTCTTCTGCCTGTATTTCTTATTATTACAAGCTTTTGTGTTTTGAATGTTTTCTTAAATAAATGTAAATAAAATAGTGTCACCTTGGCTGATTCAGTTTTCTACTCAGAAAAAGAAGAAACAAGGGCAAAGTATCTGAAAACAGAATTAATTCACCATAAGACATTTAACTTATTCTTATGCCCAGAAGAGTTCTGAAACATTTGTAAAATAATGTCCAGATTAATTTTCATTTTAAAAAGCTAAGAACTATCTGCATTCTGTACAAACAACAAAACTTTCTCAGGAGAAGAGGAATGTCTCTCGCTGGAAGAACTGAGGGACTTTCTTCTGATGCCTCAAAGCTCACATGTCAGCAGACCTCATGTGAGAGTTGAGAATGGAGTGAAGGGCTAAAACCTCTAATCTGACACCTACCTGCATCAATCATGAGCTGGCTGTGCACTAAATTCAAATGTCTGTTTATTATATAAGATGCTTATAAAGCAGGGGTCTCAAACTCAATTTACCTGGGGGCCGCTGGAGGCAGAGTCTGGGTGAGGCTGGGCCGCATCAGATATTCCACCAAGCGGAGCAAGAGCCCGAGGAAGCCGCCCAGGAGTTTCCTTAGCCCGGCTGGGGCTCCGAGGAGGAGGAGGGGGGGCACGCGAGCCCTTGTTGCCGGCCACGACCCCCTCCGGCTCCTTCTTCACTACCACCACCACCACCAGCAGCAGGACGAAGAAGCGGAGAAGGGAGGGAGTGCCGGCGACCGCCTAGCGGGGGGGGAGGGCACGACATAATTTTTTTTAAAAAACCCTCACAGAATCGCCTTGCCAAAGGAGAAAAGCCCCCATCGGTACTTGCGAAATTAAACAGAACGGGGCGCCCCCCCCACAGGTGCGCGCGTGTGCACGCACACACACACACACACACACACACACACACACACACAGAGGTCTGGCAACCTTCCTCTGAGGGCCCCCCTCAAAGAAAGGTGCACTCAGCAGCAGCAGCTACCCCCACCACGACAGAGGAGCAAACTTTGCGAGGCGAGCCCAGGCAGCCTCCAGAGCTGAGGCGGCTGAAGCAGGACGAAGAGGAGGAGGAGGAAGCACTGCGGGGCGCTGAGGCAGCCGCTGGCCAGGCTGGTGCTGCCGAGAGAGAAAGAGAGCCAGAGAGCCGCTTCCCTGGAAGAGGCGGCGGCGGCAGCAGCTGCTGTTGGCAGCTTGGAGGCGCTCTTCGAGGACGGGCCGGGAGTGAGCTCCGCTCTCAGGCATCGCTCGGCAGCGGCTCGGGGAAAAGGGCCGGCGGCGCGCCTCGCTCGGCGGCTCTCCCCCAAGACAGCGCCTCTTGCACCCTCCATCTGGAACTGCAGCCTGCTTGCCGGCAGACAGGCGGGCTGGCTGGAAGGCTGCAGTTCCGGATGGAGGGTGCAAGAGGCGCTGTCTTGGGAGAGAGCCGGCGAGCGAGGCGAGGCTTTTTTTGACTCTTGACAGCAGAGGATGCATGGGCGCTTCGGGGGGGCAGGCAAGGCAGGGGCCACAAACTATCATCCGGCGGGCCGCAAATGGCCCCCGGGCCGCATGTTTGAGACCCCTGTTATAAAGTTTTCAGCACAGATTCATGACCTGCATGCCTGATGAGTCTGCTATCCTGGTAGATCCCGGATTTTATAATAAAGCCTTATAGTTCTTTATATTTAAACCAGTTTGGGACTGGATATCTGTCCAAATGGTTCAGAGAATTTCTTTGGGGGTTTTGGGAGGGACACTGCAAATTCTAACTGCTGGTCCTGCTTCTTGTTCCTGTCCTTACGGTTAAATAACCTCATTCCTCACTATAGCAAGGATGGGAAACCAGTAGCCAGGTCATGATATCAACTGGTAGTCAGCTGTGATATCAAGAAGTCTTATTGTGGCAACAGAATCCATATACTGCCAGATCATCATCATGCGATCTGCTTCCATGGATTTAGTGAACGTGTGGAGATAAAAATACAGAGATGCTACCTACCATAATGTACACATTGGCACAGCTTCATTGGCACACCTCTTCAAAAGTGGAAAAACTGCTGGAGTGACTAGAGTGACCTCTGTCTGTGGAGGGTGGTGCTACTACTACCTCCTCTTCTTTTTCCCCAATGTATTCTGAGGGCCAAACTTTATGTTACAGATAGCCCGTCATTAGAAAGTAAAACCTTTTAATATTCCACAGAGAAGATTCAGGCAGACCTTCATGACTGTACAATCAAACTTGCAGATAAAGCCTGTGTTTACCTCTTGATGTCCAATCACAAAGCAGATCAAGCTAATTTGCAAACTGTGGGAGATGTCACAATAAAACCTTTTCAGAATTCAACATATTTTCTTTTCTAATGTTCTGTTCTCTGTAATATAGTTTGGCCCTCAAAAAGCATGGTAGAATCAGAGGGGAGAAGTAGAACTACGAACTTGTGAATATGTCACAATGAACAAATATCATTATTCCAGAGTAAATGCATGGTTAAAAAAAAGAACCATCCAGCTTTCCCCTATCTGGGACCCTTCAGAAGGACTGGATGGCAGGTCACATCATCTCCGGACCACAAAACAGGTCTGTGCTATGCTGAATCGAAAAAGAAATGAAGGAACAATGCTGATTGTTTACAATAACCTTCACATGCCTATCATGCACCAAACAATAGCTTTTAAAATATCAACCGATAAAAAACAATGGGAATGTTGCAATTTTAGAGTTATTAAGGCTATTTGGCATGAACAGAATAGAATGCAGTTCCTTGACGGCTGAACTGGCCCACTGTTCCTCTTCTATCATGCTCTGTTGTACAAATTGGAAGTCTTTCCAACTCTGCTCTGGGTGACTGGGTGAGCGGGTGGGTACTTAAGTCCCATTGATGCTAATGGCTATGACATCCATGTATCCAGAAGAGAAAGGAGCCCTTCGACCAAGGGTTTCAGGGATTCTGGACACTCAAATAATTAAGCTAAATGAATGAGACAAGTCTAGGCATCAAAGGAAATAGCAGTTTTCTGTCCTCATCCCGGAAGAATTTACTTTTTTTTTAATGCCTGAAAAATTTACATTGGGTGTGTTTAATATATGGGAAGTAAAGATATATAATCCTGGTTTCTTCTCTTTGACATTTGATATGGACGTTCTGAAAAATGTTTTCAATACTTTAAGCACTGATTTCATGTTTTCACAATGAGAATGAAGAATATGAGGTCTCGACCATGGAAGGGGTGAGTTGCCTACAGGAAGATGCAGAATGGAACTCCTGCCGGATCCTCTGCTCTGTTGCTTCCATTCTGTAAATCACAAAATTTCACAGTGTCACAAAGTAAGGACCTCTTCAGAACATCCGTGGTTTAGGCATCTAGCCGTGGAGTCAGAGGTTGGGTGTTCAATTCCCCACGGGGGCCTCCTTGACTGGGACTGGACTCGGTGATCCATAGGGTCCCTTCCAGCTCTGCAGTTCAAAGGTTATTTCACTGCCTGGTGCAAAGGACAAGATGATACCTCTCCTTTCGCATATACAAAAGCCAACTGGATTGGTATTTGAACTGCACTTAAACTGTCCTGTTGAGAACAACAGGACAGTTTACGAGGTGTAAGACCTGATGCGGCAGACACGTACGTAGCTCTGTTCCCCATGAGAGTGGAATAGCCAAGAGGAAGAGCTGCTACTACAGCCTCCAACAGTTCCCACCTGAGGCTCTTGTCTCAGTTTACATCATGGTAGAGCCGGCCCTGGAACCAAGTTTCTGTTCAACTTCATCATTATGAGCAAGAATCGAGAAGAAGGGAAGCATGGCATTGCACTGGAAATGTAACTAGTTTTGGATTGGGGCTACTTTTTATCCTCGTGTTTTTCTGATGGGATGCAGACAGGGAAATAACCAGGGAGACCATAGTTCAGTGATAATGCACATGCAAAAGATGCTGGGTAAACCCCCTGCCATCTCCAGTTAAAAGGATCAAGCTGTAAGTTACGGGAAAATCTCTACTTTGTCTGAGATCAGGGAAAGCAGCTACCAATCAGAACTGACAATACAGCTTTTACTGGGCTGGATGAACAAATGGTGTAATCTGATAAAAAAAATATATCTTGCTGTGTTTTCTCGTGCAACCTCACAAAATAATGCAAAAAGTATTAAAATGTTGAGTGAAGGCATACATTTAAGAGATGTTTCCATGGTCTCTTGGGAGGGGCCTTTTGATTGTTTGGGGGTTGTTTCTTTATCTGTTTATTCTGCCCAGCTTTCTCAAACTGCTACACATTGCAGATTTTTCCAAACACTTTCCCTCCTTGGCTTTAAGTAAAGAGCTGCTAAGAATAAAATTAACAGTGGGAGAAAGCCATCAGCTTGATGTCTAAATTTAGAGAACTTGATGAATAAATCTATTAACTCAGTTGCGAGGAAACAAAAGGGGGAGGAGAGAATCTCTTTGTTTAAACAGTAAGAAACAAGTAAGGAATAAGATCTGGCTTCCACTATAGTGACACAGAATGACTAAGTTTTTTTTTTTAACACCTTTTTAAATTGTGGCTGGAGCTACACATTGTGCATGAGTCAAATCGTTTGGAAACGGTTTTCTTGGGGGAGGGATTACAATTCCCCACCCCCCAAATGGCCATGCTGGCTTGGGGATTCTGGGAGTTGTAGTCTGAAAAAGTCACTTTTCTAAACTCAGGTAGGTGTTGTTGATACTGATATGGTTGGGGGTCATGAAGTTATAAAGATAAGGATTATTATGAACCAGGGGACACACACACCCCGGGAGAAATGGAGGAACAGTTGAGGGGGTTGGTGAGGGGGGAAAGTAGCAGTCTGATTGAAGATGAACCCCTCATTCCTCATTCCAGAAAATCTTCTCTCACTGCTCCATATTCGTATTGTCCACAATTGGATTTATGGAGCTTGTGGTTGCCATGTCAGCCAAGGTTCCTACCACATTGTCAACGTATAAATGTACACAATATACATTGTGCTTTATGAAAGGAATGATGACAAAGAGAGGGAGGAGGACAACGAAAGGCCTCTCCCCAAGGACTACTGACAATTTCATATGTTTTTTGTTGAAAGCATGCTGGCACTTCCTTCCTTAAAGAAAGAAAGAGTCGGGAAGGAAAAACCCTGAAAGAGACACCTGAGGCGTCATCCCAGCAGGACATAATGGGACGTGGGCCTTGGCAACGCTAGCTGTAGATTAAAGTAAAAAAAAAAGAAAGAAAGAAATACTATTTTCATGAAGAACAGTGTTAGTTTAGCCCTTGAAAAAATTGCAACAAACATTTTATTGCTAATAATATGTCTGGGTAATTTTTTATATATATATTCTTCTTTTACCAAAAGGCTTGTCTGAGGTGAAAGAAAATACGTTTCAGAGACCTGGTCCTTTTCTTTTCTCTTTCTCTTAGTTGTTTTCCTCAGAGTTTGATGAACAACGTGTTTCATACACGGGTCCCTTAGAGTTCTAAAAGACAACAAGACCAATATCCAGTTAGAAGGGAGAGGCATAATGAATCCTCCCATGAACAGCTTAATTTCATTCATTTTATATGGAGACTGGAGGTGAATGTGAGTTAGCAATCTCTCTGCCTCAGGCTTTAGCAAATCTGCAGTATGGGTGTAATAACACTGTCCAGTCTTCCAGGGGCATTGTATGAATGACTGATAACATGCACAGGAAGGATTTTCTGCAAGTGCTAACTATTTCTAATGAGTTCCATACACTATGGGAGGGCTGGCGTTTCCCATTTTGTGCAAGTGTGCATTACAACAACAGTGGCAGAACCAGGTCATTTTGCTACCTAAAGCAAAGCACATGTTTTCACTCCCAATTTCCTGCATAAAAGCAAATAGAACTGGCAGATGAATATTATTGGCAGTCCAATATTACAGGATAACACCTGCCAAGACCACAAAGCATGGAAGGCTAGCTCAGAGAATGCAAGGCTGATTGAGGAATGTAAGTCTTTTGCCACAGAATCATAAGAACATGGAACAATTAAGTTGGAAGAGGCCTATAAGGCCATCAAGTCCAACCTCTTCTTCAATGCAGAAATCCACATCAAAGTACATCTGACAGATGGTTGTCCCATGGTCTCTTGAATGCCTCCTGTGTTGGAACGCTGATCTCCTCCTGAAGTAACTGGTTCCATTGTTCTACTGCTCTAACAGTTATGAGGTTTTTCCTGATATTCATCCTAAATCTGGCTTCTTGTAGCTTGAGCCCATTATTACGTGTCCTGCAGTCTGGGATGACTGAGAACAGATCCTGCCCTTCCTCTGTATGACTACCTTTCAAGTATTTGAAGAGTGCTACCATATCACCCCTCAGTCTTATTTTCTCAAGGCTAAACATGCCCAGTTCTTACAGTCTTTCCTTTTAAGACTTCACTTCCAGATTCCTGATCATTCTTGTTGCCCTTCTCTGAACTTGCTCCAGTTTGTTGGCATCCGTCCTAAAGTGTGGTGTCCAGAACTGGATACAGCACTCAAGATGAGGCGTAACCACTGATAAATAGAGGGGGATTAGTTCCTCATGCCCCTTCACGGATTGATGCCTTGTTCTGGCGAAGGGGCTTGAGTCATTCAGAGAAGCTATGGGCTATGCCGTGCAGGGACACCCAAGACGGACAGGTCATAGTGGAGAGTTCTGACTAAACGCGATCCACCTGGAGCAGGAACTGGCAAGCCACTCCAGTATCTTTGCCAAGAAAACTCCATGGACAGAAACAAAAGGCTAAAAGATATGACGCTGGAAGATGAGCCCCTCAGGTCGGAAGGCGTCCAACATGCTACTGAGGAAGAGCGGAGGGCAAGTACAAGTAGATCCAGAGCTAATGAAGTGGTTGGGCCAAAGCCGAAAGGACGCTCAGCTGCGGATGCACCTGGAAGTGAAAGGAAAGTCCGATGCTGCAAAGAAAAATACTGCATAGGAACCTGGAATGTAAGATCTATGAACCTTGGTAAGCTGGATGTGGTCAAACAGGAGATGGCAAGAATAAACATTGACATCCTGGGCGTCAGTGAACTAAAATGGACGGGAATGGGCGAATTCAATTCAGACGATTCTCGTATCTACTGTTGTGGGCAAGAATCCCGTAGAAGAAATGGAGTAGCCCTCATAGTCAACAAAAGAGTGGGAAAAGCTGTACTGGGATACAATCTCAAAAATGATAGAATGATTTCAATATGAATCCAAGGCAGACCTTTCAACATCACAGTAATCCAGGTTTATGCACCAACCACCCATGCTGAAGAGGCTGAAATTGACCAATTCTATGAAGATTTACAACACCTTCTAGAACTGACACCAAAGAAAGATGTTCTTCTCATTATAGGGGATTGGAATGCTAAAGTAGGGAGTCAAGAGATAAAAGGAACAACAGGTAAGTTTGGCCTTGGAGTTCAAAACGAAGCAGGGCAAAGACTAATAGAGTTTTGTCAAGAGAACAAACTGGTCATCACAAACACTCTTTTCCAACAACACAAAAGGCGACTCTACACATGGACATCACCAGATGGGCAATACCGAAATCAGATTGATCATGTTCTCTGCAGCCAAAGATGGAGATGCTCTACAGTCAGCAAAAACAAGACCTGGTGCTGATTGTGGCTCTGATCATCAGCTTCTTATAGCAAAACTCAAGCTTAAACTGAAGAAAGTAGGAAAAACCACTTGGCTGGTCAGGTATAATCTAAACCAAATCCTTTATGAATACACAGTGGAAGTGAAGAACAGATTTAAGGAACTAGATTTGGTGGACAGAGTGCCTGAAGAACTATGGATGGAGGCTCGTAACATTGTACAGGAAGCAGCAACAAAAACCATCCCAAAGAAAAGGAAATGCAAGAAAGCAAAGTGGCTGTCCAACGAGGCCTTACAAATAGCAGAGAAGAGAAGGGAAACAAAATGCAAGGGAGATAGGGAACGTTACAGAAAATTGAATGCAGACTTCCAAAGAATAGCAAGGAGAGACAAGAGGGCCTTCTTAAACGAACAGTGCAAAGAAATAGAGGAAAATAATAGAAAGGGAAAAACCAGAGATCTGTTCAAGAAAATTGGAGATATTAAAGGAACATTTTGTGCAAAGATGGACATGATAAAGGACAAAAATGGGAGGGACCTAACAGAAGCAGAAGACATCAAGAAGGGTGGCAAGAATACACAGAGGAATTATACCAGAAAGATCTGGATGTGACAACCCAGATAGTGTGGTTGCTGACCTTGTGCCAGACATCCTGGAGCATGAAGTCAAGTGGGCCTTAGAAAGCATGGCTAACAACAAGGCTAGTGGAGGTGATGGCATTCCAGTTGAACTATTTAAAATCTTAAAAGATGACGCTGTCAAGGTGCTACACTCAATATGCCAGCAAGTATGGAAAACTCAGCAGTGGCCAGAGGATTGGAAAAGATCAGTCTACATCCCAATCCCAAAGAAGGGCAGTGCCAAAGAATGCTCCAACTACCGTACAATTGCACTCATTTCACACGCTAGCAAGGTTATGCTCAAAATCCTACAAGGTAGGCTTCAGCAGTATGTGGACCGAGAATTCTCAGAAGTACAAGCTGGATTTCGAAGGGGCAGAGGAACTAGAGACCAAATTGCTAACATGCGCTGCATTATGGAGAAAGCCAGAGAGTTCCAGAAAAACATCTACTTCTGCTTCATTGACTACGCAAAAGCCTTTGACTGTGTGGACCACAACAAACCATGGCAAGTCCTTAAAGAAATGGGAGTGCCTGACCACCTTATCTATCTCCTGAGAAATCTATATGTGGGACAGGAAGCAACAGTTAGAACTGGATATGGAACAACTGATTAGTCCAAAATTGGGAAAGGAGTACAACAAGGCTGTATATTGTCTCCCTGCTTATTTAACTTATATGCAGAATACATCATGCGAAAGGCAGGACTGGATGAATCCCAAGTTGGAATTAAGATGGCCAGAAGAAATACCAACAACGAAATTAAAAGACACCTGCTTCTTGGGAGGAAAGCGATGACAAACCTAGACAGCATCTTAGAAAGCAGAGACATCACCTTGCCGACAAAGGTCCGCATAGTCCAAGCTATGGTTTTTCCAGTAGCAATGTATGGAAGTGAGAGCTGGACCATAAAGAAGGCTGACCGGCGAAGAATTGATGCTTTTGAATTGTGGTGCTGGAGGAGACTCTTGAGAGTCCCCTGGACTGCAAGGAGAACAAACCTATCCATTTTGAAGGAAATCAACCCTGAGTGCTCACTGGAAGGACAGATCCTGAAGCTGAGGCTCCAATACTTTGGCCATCTCATGAGAAGAGAAGACTCCCTGGAAAAGACCCTGATGTTGGGAAAGTGTGAGGGCAAGAGGAGAAGGGGACGACAGAGGACGAGATGGTTGGACAGTGTCATCGAAGCTACCAACATGAATTTGACCCAACTCCGGGAGGTAGTGGAAGACAGGAGGGCCTGGTGTGCTCTAGTCCATGGGGTCACGAAGAGTCGGAACCGACTTAACGACTAAACAACAACAAAAGTTCCTCGTGGGATTTTGAGACTATACTTCTGTTAAGGCATCCTATAACAGCATTTGCCTTTTTTGCAGCCACTGTTGGCTCATATTCCACTTCGCATCTACAACAATCCCCAAATCCTCCTCACTTATAGTATTACTGATTCAAGTATCACCCATCTTGTAACTTTACATTTGGTGTTTTTTTCTCCTAGGTGTAGAACTTATCCCTGTTAAATTTCATTCTGTTGTTTTCAGCCCAGTGCTCAAGCCTATCAAGATCTTTTTGAATTTTGTTCCTGTCTTCCAAGGTATTAGCTATTCCACCCAATTTTGTGTCATCCACAAATCTGATAAGTATTCCCTGTACTCCCTCATCCAAGTCATTAATAAAAATGTTGAATAGCACTGCGCCTGGGACTGGGCGCTGTGGTACCACCACTTGTTACCATCTCCCAGTATGAGGAGCCATTGATAAGAACTTTCTGAGTACAATTCTGTAACCAACTGTTCTATCCAGCCCATACTAAGTTAGCTTCCTAATCAGAATATCATGGGACACTTTGTCAAAGGCTTTGCTGAAGTCAAGATATATTACATCTACGGCATTCCCACCATCTACCAGGGAGATTACCCAATCAAAAAAATGAGATAAAATTAGTCAGGCAGGATTTGTTCTTTTTGTCCCTGTGAGTGAGCACAAGGAACTGCTATACATTTCTCATTGCCAATGCCAGCTAGGAATTTACCAGTGCCCTTGATACAATTTTTAAAGCACTACGAAAAATATTTTGCATTGATTTTCCCAGTTTGGAGGGCAAAACTGCACCATTTCCATAAAACTAGGACAAGAGTTACTCTTTTTTCATGGACTCTTTTTTCAGATTCTGTAGAGGAGGGGAAATGCCTTCCTTTGCGTATGGCTGGAGGCAAGCAATCTTGTTAGCCTTCCAAATTCTGCCTCAATGTGTTCCTGGAAGTCAAGAGAGCTTAAATCTATAATTTAGAGAATATTCTCCACATTCTTAGAAAAAGCAGATGGCATAGATGGCTCTATCCTCCAATAAAGGGAATGGCCAGGGCTCAGAAAGAATGGTTATGGGTTGGAAATTGTGCCACAACCAGCATTGCCTCCAGAGTCAGTCCCCCAACTCTGCCTATTGGTAGGGCTGGTCTTGATCTGAAGTAAGATTCTCTCTTCTTTGATGAGTAGTGAAAGGTTTCAATGTAATAAGACGTCCAATTGCCATGACTCAACTTCCAAACACTGATATAATTATTTTAAGCCACAGAGATGGAATCCGTCATCCTAACAAGAAAATGCGAACAAATATGGAAAACAAAACAATGGCCCATAGACTGGCAACACTCAATATACATTCCAGTTCCCAAGAAAGGAGATGGCAATAAGTGCAGTAAGTATAGGATCATTACTCTGATTTCCCATGCAAGCTAAGTGATGCTCAAGATGTTGCAACAAAAACTTTTACCTTATATGGAGCAAGAAATGCCTGATGTTCAAGTTGGTTTCCAAAAAAGAAGAGGCATTCGAGATCATATTGTAAATATCTGCTGGCTACTGGAGTGCATCAAAGAATTTCAGAAGATCAGTCTATATTTAATAGACTACAGCAACGCTTTTGATTGTGTGAATCATGAAAAGCTATGGATTGTTCTGTAAGAAATGGGTGTGCCTGAGCACTTGATTGCCCTGGTGCATAAGCTGTGTTGTGGACAAGAAGCTACCTACCATTAGGTCAGAATATGGGGAGACAGACCTGATTCCTATAGGCCAAGGTATCGGACAGGGGTGCATTTTATCTCCCTATCTTCTCATTCTGTACGCAAGATGCAATTATGTAAGCCACTTTGGCTCCTTTTAAGGAGAAAGGCAGGGTAAAAAAATATTTCAAATAAATAAACACATCTACCAAAAGCTGGATTAGATTCAGAAGAAGGAGTGACCATTGGTGGAAGAAACATTAATAATTTAAGATATGCAGGTGACATCTTACTGGCAGAAAGCAGCAACAACTTGAAACAACTGTTAGTGAACGTGAAAGAAGAAAGTGTCAAAGCAGGACTCCAGTTGAACATGAAGAAGACAAAAATCATGACTACAGAAGAACTACACAACTTTAATGTTGACAATGAAGAAATTAAAATAGTGAAAGATTTTTTTATACCTTGGCTCAATCACCAATCCAAAGGGAGATTGCAGCCAAGAAATCAGAAGAAGACTGAGCCTTGGAAAGGCAGCAAGGAAGGAATTAGAAAGAATCATGAAATGAAAGGATGTGTCAATAGAGTCCAAGGCCAAGATCATCCACACTCTTGTATTTCCAGTCACAATGTATAGGATGTGAAAACTGGACAGTGAAGAAGGCTGATAGGAAACAAAATGGCTCTGTTTTAAATGTTGTGATGGAAGAGAGCTTTGTGGATAACTTGGACTGTCAAAAAGATGAACAAGTGCAAATCAAGCCTGAACTATCTCTGGAGCCAAAATGTTGAAACTAGGGCTTTCATACTTTGGGCACATCATGAGAAGGCAGGATTCTCTGAAAAAGACAATAATGCTGGGAAAAGCTGAAGGCAGTAGGAAAACAGTAAAACCAAATATGACATATTGTCTTCATAAAGAAAGCCACAGGCTTGTGTTTACAAGAGCTGAGCAGGGCCTGAGGATAGGACATTCTGGAGACCACTCACTCGCAGGATCACCATAAATCAGAGGCCACTTGACAGCACATAACAACAACACAGTTTTGTATTTGCTTGAATGGTAAGTGGGTGAGGATCACTAACCGTTATATAGGAAGATGTGTGCCGGGGGTGGCAGTGAGGGCAGCTGAGAAGTGTGAAAGACCATGTAAGAATAGTGATTGGTCTGGTTCCTGGGCAGACAGGCTCTGTTTTGTGTATAAGAATGTGTGGGTAACAGAGGCAAGTAGCTAATTACAAGCTGCACGTTAGTTAAGAGCTGTGAATTAGAATGAGCATGGTCCACTCTAGTTCTTAGACAAAATGCTGGAGATGCACTTAATTTTGGATTTGGGGTAATATAGCAATTAGAACATTCACTGTTAGTTATTAGGAGACAGAAGATTTTTCATCCAATTTATGGTTATAGTTTAAACACCATTCAGTACTGCACTAGAAGGCCACTTCTGACAAACCACCCCCTTTTCTTATCGAGTGTGGGTTCACTGCACAATCTGCATTGGAGGCAGAGACCAAATCGATCTTGCAGAAGTAGCACATTAGCCACCGTGTCCACCCAACGATTTAAAACTATGCCAGGAACAACCGTTAAGTATGAAGCGCTGGGGGGAAAATAATAATTATACATTTAAAAAGAAAATCCTGAAAAAGTTTGCAGTGTCTCCTGGGTTCTTGCAAAACTGCTATTATCTTGTCCAACCTCCCGAAGCTTTTCATGCAATTATCAATTATGCTGTGTGGATTTTTTTTTAAAAAAGAAAGAAAAACCCAGCCCGCAGAATGTGAAACACAGAGGCCACATTTCAAAGAAGAATCCTCAATATTGAATAATACGTCTGTTGGTAGTCATTCATTCCATTATTACTTAAACAAAACTGGGCATTAAGTAAAATATGGTGGAAACATCTGCCAAGATGCTCCTTTCTTTATAATTAGATTATCTAGTGGTCGCTCGAGAAGGGAATCTTTCTCAAAGGATGGAATAAGTGTTCCTGCAACAGGAACATCCTTTTATGCAGCAGCTGCTGCTTTGTGCCCACACCTTCAAAAAAATGGGTGGCCTGGCCTACACAAGAAGGTACCAAATCAGATCATTGGTCCATCATCTCATTCTTCAGGACCTAGACCACAGACTGACAACCTGGAGCCCTTGGCCTAACATCAAACATGCCCTACAAATGAAGCTATCTGTCCTTCATGAAGCTTCAACTACCTATTTTTTTTCAGCTGTAACTCCCACAGACCCACAGCCAGCATAGCCACTGGGGGCATGTTTTGCCAGTCTCTTTTTTAACTCTTCTTTGCTAATCTTTATCAGTAGCATTATAAATAGAAATTTTATCTATTGGCACTAATGAGAACAGGATACAAATCAAATCAATCAATCAATCAATCAATCAACCAACCAACCAACCAACCAACCAACCAACCAACCAACCAACCAATCAACCAACCAACCAACCAACCAACCAACCAACCAACCAATCAATATCTTTGGTAGTATCTTCATTTTCCATGCTACAATCCTGCCAGACCATGACACTCCAATTTTCCTTAAGTAATCAAACTTATTTTTAATTACTTGTTTCAATATTTTAAAATCCTCTTCTTTCTAACTTAATCGGGAGATTTATAACTCAATACTTCACAGTCTTTCAAATATTAACATCCATTTTTTCTATTTTTTCTCTTTCTTTTTCATAATAATTGAATACCATCATTTTATATGTGACTCAGTTACCTCTCCAAATTCTTTTAAATGTAGTTTTGCCCTCTCCTTAATTTTTAAAGGATTTCCTATTGTTATCATCAGTGAACAAACTAATCTGGGCTCTGTCTTTCATACCAATATTTAGAATCTCTTTATCTTTCCTAATAGCTTTAACTAATAGTTATATAACTAAACTGAACAATATTGGAGAAAGAGAGCATCCATGTCTAATGCCTTGGCCTAGAGACTTCTCTTCTCCCATCATTTACTTCTACTGCTGTAGTAGTCTCTGAATATAATTGATCTATTATTCCTTTTGAATTTTTACCAAAGCTTAATACCTTCATTATTGTTTTTAAAGTTGGCCATTCCACAGAATCAAATGCCTTAAAAATATCTAATGAGATTATACCTGCCTTTACCTTTTGTTTAGATATTCCATTTATTCCATTTAGCACTCTCGTGGTCAGCTTTGGCATTTTCTTTCTTGGAATATAACCACTTTGATCTTTTTAAAGGCATTTAATAAAAAATATTAATAAAAATGCTCCAACTACCGTACAATTGCACTCATTTCACACGCTAGCAAGGTTATGCTCAAAATCCTACAAGGTAGGCTTCAGCAGTATGTGGACCGAGAACTCCCAGAAGTACAAGCTGGATTTCGAAGGGGCAGAGGAACTAGAGACCAAATTGCTAACATGCACTGGATTATGGAGAAAGCCAGAGAGTTCCAGAAAAACATCTACTTCTGCTTCATTGACTACGCAAAAGCTTTTGACTGTGTGGACCACAACAAACTATGGCAAGTCCTTAAAGAAATGGGAGTGCCTGACCACCTTATCTATCTCCTGAGAAATCTATATGTGGGACAGGAAGCAACAGTTAGAACTGGATATGGAACAACTGATTGGTTCAAAATTGGGAAAAGAGTACGACAAGGCTGTATATTGTCTCCCTGCTTATTTAACTTATATGCAGAATACATCATGCGAAAGGCTGGACTGGATGAATCCCAAGCCGGAATTAAGATGGCCGGAAGAAATATCAACAACCTCAGATATGCAGATGATACCACTCTGATGGCAGAAAGTGAGGAGGAATTAAAGAACCTCTTAATGAGGGTGAAAGCGGAGAGTGCCAAAAATGGTCTGAAGCTCAACATCAAAAAAACTAAGATCGTGGCCACTGGTCCCATCACCTCCTGGCAAATAGAAGGGGAAGATATGGAGGCAGTGACAGAATTTACTTTCTTGGGCTCCATGATCACTGCAGATGGTGACAGCAGCCACAAAATTAAAAGATGCCTGCTTCTTGGGAGGAAAGCGATGACAAACCTAGACAGCATCTTAAAAAGCAGAGACATCACCTTGCCGACAAAGGTCCACATAGTCAAAGCTATGGTTTTTCCAGTAGCGATGTATGGAAGTGAGAGCTGGACCATAAAGAAGGCTGACCGCCGAAGAATTGATGCTTTTGAATTGTGGTGCTGGAGGAGACTCTTGAGAGTCCCCTGGACTGCAAGGAGAACAAACCTATCCATTTTGAAGGAAATCAACCCTGAGTGCTCACTGGAAGGACAGATCCTGAAGCTGAGGCTCCAATACTTTGGCCATCTCATGAGAAGAGAAGACTTCCTGGAAAAGACCCTGATGTTGAGAAAGTGTGAGGGCAAGAAGAGAAGGGGACGACAGAGGACGAGATGGTTGGACAGGGTCATCGAAGCTACCAACATGAATTTGACCCAACTCCGGGAGGCAGTGGAAGACAGGAGGGCCTGGCGTGCTCTGGTCCATGGGGTCACGAAGAGTCGGTCACAACTTAACGACTAAACAACAACAAATAAAAAATATTCATTCTCTTTGATAATATCACTGTAAATCTCTTAGCATCTTGGTTTATTAGAGAAAAAGGTCTATAAGCTTCAGGATCAGTAGGATCTTTCTTTTTTTAAATTAATATGATTATCGATTGCTTCCAGGATAAAGGGGTCTTTGCTCCCACCAACATTTTATTGAAAAGGAACTTTAATTTAGGTACCAACATTTTTCTGAGCATTTTATAATGCACTAGTCCCAATTTGTTCATTCCTGGTGTCTTCCCTACTTTTAATTTATTGATTTATTAATTGTTGCTTCTCCTTTTATTGGCTGTTCCATTATATCTCTATTCAATTATTGAAGTCTGTTCTCCACATTTTTCTCTATGTATTCCTCAATTCTTTCTGGCAAGAACCAGAGTGTATGATTTTGGGGGAGGAAATTCTCAGAAGACCTTTAATTAATTTCTCATCAGGTTATACATTTTAGATTAGATTTAGATTAGGCATCCTTCAGTCTCGAGAGACTATGGTAACATGCTCTGTATGGAGGACTTGGAACAGCGTCTAGTGTGGCTGAGAAGGCCAGTTCGAGAGTGACAATCCCTTCCACAGGTTATACATTATTCCCCTATAATCACTCCAATACAGTTCTTAGCTTTTTAAACCTTTGTAGCTCTGACCAACATTCTTGAATTTTTTTTAAAAAAGTAACTTTTCTAAGTTTCTAGTCTCTCCTCCAGCACCTTTATGGGCAGAGAAGGGAGAAAGAGATGGTCCTTCCTAGCAGAATTTCCTAGTTCCACAAATCAAACATTTTTATGCAACCTTTTCTTCTCTAAACATTTGTTTTCCTGTTTAAAAAAATGATAGCAGCAGTGGGAGAAGATGGAAGGGCTACAAATGGCTGTCAGTATTTTAAAATTCCATGAATCAGGCAATTACAACACAATTAAAGGTTCACCTGAAAGCACTAGGAAAGAAGGAGGTAGGAAGAAGAGGGCAAGACATTTCATTACAATGGGTTCTCTGACCATACCCATTGCTAGCGTTGGTCCTACCCATCACTGGCATGTGGCCCCCGAACAGATTACCCTAAAGGAATGCATCCCTCATTGGGGGTAGGAGGAACGTTCCTCACCATGATTTACATGATGTCTCTCTCTCCTTTTCACCAGAGTGCAAAGTGTCTCTTCTTAGTCTATACTTGTATTGATTTATGGGTACATGAGGGCCAGCACACTGAAAGAAATGGGTGTGCCTAAAGACTCAATTGCTCTGATGAATAACCTCTATTGTAGACAAGAAGCTACTGTTAGGGCAGAACGTGGAAAAACAGAATGGTTTCTTATAGGCAAAATTGTCAGACAAGGGTGTATGCAACCTCTGGATGACCTCAACCAGCAGTTTCATGTAAATGTAGAACAGAATGGGGAGGGGGTTAGAATAAAACCTTGCAGAATCTGCTTAAAGGCCAAGCACAATCCTTCCAGACTCACCTTCTGGAATTGATCATCCAAGTGGAAATAGAATCATTGCAAAATATCCAGCTCAGACAGCCTAGAAAGAAATGTACCATGATTGAAGACATGGGAACACATTCTCTGCCACTGAGAGGTCCAGAAGAACCAACAGGGTTACACTTTCCCTGATTTTTATTTTTTAAAAAAATAGCAGAGGGCATCTAACAGACCAGCATGACTAAGGCAAACCATGCTCAAATTCAACTGGAGAAAAACTCTGGAAAATCAATTTCATCTGAAATTGACTTCAGTTAGTTGCAGAAATTGACTCAAACCCCTTGCCTGGAAAAGTAATCTTAGCAGAACCTAGTTAATTCATGCTGTTCATGTCCAGGTTTACTAATATGGATCAAATTATAGAACTGAAGTAAACAATAGGATTCATTTTCATGAGAATATTTTCTCTTCTTGCTGAGTTATTTTTCCCCTCCAGGATCGTTGTGAAAGGACAAATAACAGTTTGTGTTCCTTGATAAATTATGATATCTCACTGGCTAGAATTATCTGTGTACCATGTGCGATAAGTGTTACGCTTACCTTGAATGGGTGTCATTTGTTCATAACAATTTTGTGCTGATTTATGTCACTAAACAACCAAATCTGATTGTCTACTTGGTATGATGTCATCATCAAAATCAGACAGTTTGTGTCCAGTGTGTGATTGCTGTTTGGCTGCAATCAGTTTACCATTAAAAAAAAGGCTCATGAAAAGCATTAGTGACTTTTATGGGGAAGTTACTACCACTTCAACTGAAAATGCAAATTTGGAGAGTTTCCATCACAGCTGTACTGCATCTAAGAATTATTGAGGAACTTATGGCCAGACAGGAATATATTGTTTGACAGGTTAAAATATTCCAAATGTTGATCAACTAAATCTGAAAAAGCCTTTCAGAATGATAATGTTTCAGAAGTTCTTTGTTGGTGAGACTGGGTTCCAAAAAAGTAGCATGCACTTTGGATAGTTCAATTATCACCCTGTGGATCAAAGCTTCTCTAACTCCAGGGTACAGTGAACACACACACACACACACACACCAAGTTTGTCCTCAATCAGATCATCTGGGTGGAAGGCTTGGCATCAAGGTTTGATGTTCAGATTCTCTTTGAGGCTCATGGGCTGACAGAAGGCAGACAGCTGGCTGGTCCTACTGACTAATGTCCTGGCATTACTCCATGACTCAGTGTTGTCCCTGGTCTCTCAGGTGGCAACAGTGATAAGGGATGCTTTTGCATAACTCTATTCAGTATTCCCACTGTTTGAGAACAATAAATCATCATTTTATTACACTGTACCTTGACTACTACAGTGCATTCTTTGTGGGGCTACACTTGAAGAATGTTCAACACAATAAATTGGTGCAATATATGGCAGCTAAGTTGCTAACAGGTGCACTGTGTTGACATCATGTTATCCCAATAGTACACGATCTGTACTGGCTGCCAGAGACCTAAACCAGCCAAGACCTAGCTATTTAAAGGACCACCTGTTTCATTAAGAACCAGCTCAGACATTAAGATCTTCAAAAGAAGTCCCTCTAAGACTGCCATTGCCTACAGAGGTCAGTTTGTTGGGCACAGAGGAGAGGGGCTTTCTCCTGCGCAGCTGTAAGACTGTGGAGGGCACTCCCTTCAGAGCTGTGATGGATGCGAAGATGCATCTCTTTAAACTGGCCTTTTAAAGTGTTTTATTGATTGCTGTGATTATTTTCTCTCCTTTGGTTATTGTGATCAAAATGGATTTATTGTTTAATCTATTGCATTTGTTTTAATCTGTTCTTAATGGTTTTCGTTAGCCACCTAGACTAGCCTTAAATAGAAAAGGGGGATATAATCGTAATAAACAGATAAATAAGTAGGAGCATCAAAAGAACAAAAGAGTGAAATATAATTGTATCCTTTTACTTCTTTCTAGAGAAAGAGTAATGGGAGTCACCCAGAGACATGTTGGGCACCCAGAGACATGTTGGGCAACTCTGGCAAGTGAAGGAGTTCCAATGAAGGGGGCAGAGTGAGTTAGTGCAACAGAGCCACAGTGGAGCAGAGGGGCCAAGATTTTGGGGGCCCTCAGGCGTCCCACCAAAAGCTCCAGATGCCTTTAAAACACATCTCCCTGTAGCCAGTCATCCCCGGAAACATGCACTCACAGGAAAGTGTTTTGGTGATACATCTTCCATATATGCACCATGTACGTCCAGTATGGCTTGGGCATGTCGTGAGAATGGCTGACGCTCGGATTCCAAAAGATCTCCTGTATGAAGAATTAGTGCAGGGAAATCGCCCCAGAGGGAGACCACAGCTGTGATACAAGGATATCTGCAAGCAGGATCTGAAGGCCTTAGGAATGGACCTCAACAGAGGGGAAACCTTGACATCTGAGTGTTCAGCCTGGAGGCAGGCGGTGCATCATGACCTCTCCCAATTTGAAGAGGCACTTGTTCAGAAGGCTGAGGCAAAGAGGCAGTCCCGAAACCAGCAAAATCAGGGAGCTGGACAGGGGACAGATTGGATTTGTCTTCAGTGTGGAAGGGATTGTCACTCTCGAATTGGCCTTCTCAGCCGCACTAGACGCTGTTCCCAGACCTCTATTCAGAGCATGTTACCATAGTCTCTCGAGACTGAAGGATGCCTACAAGTCACGTCCAGTATGCGCCTGCGAACTTGCCAAGACTCTACAATAAAACAATGGTGTTCTGTAGCATAATCAGTCAAAAGAAGCAGCTCTCTCATAGATTGGTAAGCATGGGAAGAGTTTCTCAAAGGTATTATGTTGCATACAGACCCCTCCGCGTGTAGCCTTACCCAACCTAGCACCCTATAGACTTTTGGACTACATTTCCCATCCCACTTGGGTGTTGGCTATGGTGGTTTGGGTGGAAGAAAGTTATCATCCAAAACATCTGGAATTTGTCACATTGGGGAAGCCTAATTGCAAGACAGACGCGCGCACACATATATACATGCTTACCAACTCTCTAAGCTACTCTGTACGTCTGGTATATGGCCCACAAAAGCTCAACCAATAACTCATTTGTTAGTCTGTAGGTTGTCCTGTGACACTTGGGGTTTTCCAGTTAAAACAGCTGAAAGCAAAGCAACGTGTGCTGCTTACAGTATATACTGCCCTATAGCACTTAAAGCACTCTCTGAGTGAGTTTCCAGATTTTTAATTATGCTGGCTACATATTGCCCTCCCAATGAGCTGGGTACTCAGTTTACCAACCTCAGAAGGATGGAAAGTGGAGTCAATCCTGAGGTGGCTACTTGAGCCCAGGATCAAACTCAGGTTGTGAGCAGAGTCGTTGACTGCACTACTGCAGTTTAACCACTGTGCCATAAGGCTCCTACTGAGCTTTAAGGTCTTCCAAATGACAGGGCATTTCAAAGCATGAAAACTGTGTTTTATTTTTTTACAGATTTATTAGTGTTTGTCCTAATCCAACATTCATGGTACCATATTCTACCTTCCATAGAACCTAGAAGGAAGTAACACTTCAACAGAGAATAGCTTTGCCCACATTGTTAACAATTTAAGACAGAAGGATCCAGTAGCGCTGGAAAATGTTGTTGTTTTTTAAAGGAGAATATTAAAGGGGAGGAGAAGAAGAATGGTATGAAGGTAAGAGGAATCTTTATTGGTGGCACTTTTTCACAGCCTGGAAGAAATCCTTTTTCTACCATACAGCTTCCAGCGTTTCCTCAGCCAGTGTGGCAACTGGAGGTTTTAGTCCACAAGCAAACTTTTCCAAAAAGCTCCGTGTTCCAATATAGTAAAGTACAAGAGGACTCTGTCATTATGACGCAGTAAAGAAGAATTTAATCATTAAAGAAGTGTTGTTCTTTAATTTTAAAATCATGGACACGATCCAGCAACATACGTCTATGTGTGCGTCTGTGTGTGTGTGAGAGAGAGATTTATATCCTGAGGGACCTAAAACAGCTTAGAATCTTAAAATACAATTATGCAGTTTTTAAAAAAACACCTTTAAAACAATTTTAAAACATATTCAAAAGGTTTTTTAAAAAATAAAAAAGACAATTCTCTCCTTAAAAAAAAAAAAAGACAATCCTCTGCTCAGCAGCAATTTACTTCTTAAATGCCTGCCTAATAAAAAAAACGTTTTTGCCTGCTTGTGGAAACACAACAGGGAGGGGGTCAGGCTAGTATCACATGGGAAGGAGTTGTGTTGGTATAAACAGGATTGGGGCACAAGAAATAGTTAATTTAAGGCTTCCTATCCCCCTGTTTTAGGTTTTGAGGCTCCCTAAGGATCCCTTTTTTCCCCAGGGAAGCTTTTGGGAACCTTGGAAGTGCTGGGGGAGGAGAACTTTAAAAGTCAAAAAAATGCAGGGGAGGCCGCCTTGATCCCCAGGCCTCTTTGCTCTGCCTCCTATTTTGAACATCGTGTTCTCTTCTTGTGTGTTCTGCTTCATCTATTCATTTGATTACTGTTTCTCGTTTGCATTTTTATTTTATTGTGCTGCAAACCACCCAGAGTAGTGCTTTGCACAAATGGGGTGGTAAAATAAATAAATAAATAAATAAATAAATAAATAAATAAATAAATAAATAAATAAATAAATAAATAAATAAATAAATAAATATTACCACAGGTTTTTTACTGCCAGTATTGGGACCACTGGCAGCTATCTGACTGTCATTTTTTACTTTTAAAAGATCTCCTCACCCTTCCAAAGCTTTTGTTTCCCCCAGGGCATAAGGAAGCCTCAAGTGCTCCTAGGGCTGTAACAAGATAACAGGAAACCTTAAATTGACTTAAATTAATTATTTCCAGCATCCCGATCCAGTTTATGCTAGCAGGATTGAGCCAACAAGATTTTGTGCATAGGATGAGAAATGTCAGATATTAAAAAAGAATTCAGAATGGAAATGATACTAAAGATCATATTGCAAACATACGTTGGTTTACAGGAGCACACCAAAGAATTTCAGAAGAAAATCAGTTTGTGCTTTATACAGTATGGCAACACCTTTGACTGTATGGATCATGAAAAGCTATTGTCATCATAACATGCCATCAAGCCACCTCCAACTTATGGCGACCCTATGAATGAGCTATCTCTGAAAGATCCTGTCCTCAACAGCTCTGCTGAGCTCTTGTAAACTCAAGCCTGTGTCTTCATTTTTTCCTGCAACCTTCAACATTTCTCAGCATTATTGTCTTTTCCAGAAAATGTTGCCTTCTTATGATGTCCCCAAAGTAAGACAGACTCAGTTTTTGTCATTTTTGCCTCCAGCAAATTGATGTTCAGAATTGATGTGCTCTACGAGCCACTTGTTCACCTTTTCGGCAGTCCAGGGTATCTACAGAGCTCTCCTCCAGCACCACATGGGTGGACTGTTGGAGGGACAAATATGTGGGTGCTGGATCAAAGGAAGCCTAAACTCTCTGTAGAAACAAAAATGACTAAACTAAGACCATTGAACTTTAGAGGTATCATGAAAAGACAACCATGCTAGGAAAAGTAGGAAAATATGAAGTCCAAACATGAGATGGATTGACTCAGTAAAGGAAACGAGTCTTGAGTTTGCAAGACCTAATCAGGGATGCTAATAATTGAACTGGCGGGGGGGTGGGGTCATTAATTCATAGGTTCACCAATAGTCTGAAGCTACTTGACAGCACATAACAACAACTTTGAAAGAAGTGTAGAATGTGCTGCAATTTAATAAGGAAAGCCTACTATTGGTTCTCAAAAGGAAAGACATATTTTGGGGTGTTTTTTTTTTTAAAAAAAATCTTTGTATCTTGTGCTGCTAACACACAAGAACCAGATTAATCTAAACTATACCTGTGAACCCTTTGAGGTCCTCTCTAAAACCTTTGGCTTCTCTCAAAATGTCTCAATGGTGTAGCTGGGACAGAATGTCCACAGTAGTATCAAACTTTGCTTCAGGTGACAATTAAACAAAATCCAGAGGGAACCTAGGGGTGTGTGGGCATGCACCCATTACAACAGGGGTGGGAATGTTTCATGAGTCAGCAGCCAAGGTTCTACCCTGGTATGCACTGTAGGCAACACTACTATAATGGGGGGGGGGGGGAGTAGAACAAAGTAGGAAGTGACTAGGTGGTTGTTTTCTTGTTTTGAAGAGGGTCAGAATGTAGATGGAATTACCTTCAAAACCACTGGAATGACACAAAAAAACTTTGAGTCTAAAAACAAAATTTGGGGAGTTGGCTTCAAAAAATACTCTGGAGGGTCCAGGGCCTCAAAGATGTTTCAGGGGGCCCCACGGGCAACCCAGTAGCTATACTTTACTCACCCTGAAGTGCAACTATCAAAGCACCCTCTTGGTTTCTCCCCAAAGGTCTCAAACGTTTTCATATGAGAAGGACTCCAGCCCCCGCTCAAGTGGTTTCACATTTTGCCCCAAATTCCAATGGACTCTCACTAATGGAGGACACAAAGCTAGGAAATTTTGAACCCTTACCAGTCCTGTGTGTATAGGCAACATGGTGTTCACAGCTCACATCTGTCAGGTTTGAACTAAAGCTTTCATTGATTAACACACCAAAAAAAAACTTGCAATGTCAAGCCCATTCACTGTAGAGTAAGTCCCATTCATAGAACTCAGTGGGGCTTACATCTGAGTAAACATACTGATAATCTCAGTGCAAAGCATGCATTCTTGTTGCCTGCTGACTGGTGGCTACAGAATCCAGACTCCATGTAGTTGCAAATGTAACCCATTTATTAACAGACTTCTTTAGTGGGATGTTCACACAGGGCATTTCTTAGGCTGTAGGAAAAGAAGAAACAGAAGGGTAAACAACAGAACAGGCTAGTGGATGGTTGTATGTAAGGGCTAATGCTCTGTGCTGAAATGCAGCACACACTTCTGTCTTTAAAAATGCATAAAATGGAAGTGATGTATGAAGGAAAGACACCATGCAAATCACTAATGACTGCACAGGCACTGTCCAATACACACCAGCCATTCTCCATACTTTTTTCAAATTTATATTGCTGGGGACAGAATTGCTTTTCTTCAGCAAATAACTGTTGTGGTTTCAGGGTTACAAAGGCATGATAAATGTTAGCACTACTAATAATGCTAATATTAGCACAATATTAGCACTATTAATTAGTAGTTCCCCTTCACAGATTGCTGCCTTCTCGTGGCGAAGGGGCTTGAGTCATTCAGAGAAGCTATGGGCTATGCCGTGCAGGGACACCCAAGACGGACAGGTCATAGTGGAGAGTTCTGACTAAACGCGATCCACCTGGAGCAGGAACTGGCAAGCCACTCCAGTATCTTTGCCAAGAAAACTCCATGTACAGAAACAAAAGGCTAAAAGATATGACACTGGAAGATGAGCCCCTCAGGTCGGAAGGCATCCAACATGCTACTGAGGAAGAGCGGAAGACAAGTACAAGTAGCTCCAGAGCTAATGAAGTGGTTGGGCCAAAGCCGAAAGGATGCTCAGCTGCGGACGCGCCTGGAAGTGAAAGGAAAGTCCGATGATGCAAAGAAAAATACTGCATAGGAACCTGGAATGTAAGATCTATGAACCTTGGTAAGCTGGATGTGGTCAAACAGGAGATGGCAAGAATAAACATTGACATCCTGGGAGTCAGTGAACTAAAATGGACGGGAATGGGCGAATTCAGTTCAGACGATGATCATATCTACTATTGTGGGCAAGAATCCTATAGAAGAAATGGAGTAGCCCTCATAGTCAACAAAGGAGTGGGAAAAGCTGTACTGGGATACAATCTCAAAACTGATAGAATGATTTCAATACGAATCCAAGGCAGACCTTTCAACATCACAGTAATCCAGGTTTATGCACCAACCACCCATGCTGAAGAGGCTGAAATTGACCAATTCTATGAAGACTTACAACACCTTCTAGAACTGACACCAAAGAAAGATGTTCTTCTCATTACAGGGGATTGGAATGCTAAAGTAGGGACTCTAGAGATAAAAGGAACAGCAGGTAAGTTTGGCCTTGGAGTTCAAAATGAAGCAGGGCAAAGACTAATAGAGTTTTGTCAAGAGAACAAGCTGGTCATCACAAACACTCTTTTCCAACAACACAAGAGGCGACTCTACACATGGACATCACCAGATGGGCAATACCGAAATCAGATTGATTATATTCTCTGCAGCCAAAGATGGAGAAGCTCTATACAGTCAGCAAAAACAAGACCTGGTGCTGATTGTGGTTCTGATCATCAGCTTCTTATAGCAAAATTCAAGCTTAAACCATTAAGCTGGACCATAAAGAAGGCTGACCACCGAAGAATTGATGCTTTTGAATTGTGGTGCTGGAGGAGACTCTTGAGAGTCCCCTGGACTTCAAGGAGAACAAACCTATCCGTTCTTAAGAAAATCAACCCTGAGTGCTCACTGGAAGGACAGATCCTGAAGCTGAGGCTCCAATACTTTGGCCATCTCATGAGAAGAGAAGTCTCCCTGGAAAAGACCCTGATGTTGGGAAAGTGTGAGGGCAAGGGGAGAAGGGGACGACAGACGATGAGATGGTTGGACAGTGTCACCAAAGCTACCAACATGTATTTGACCCAACTCCAGGAGGCAGTGGAAGACAGGAGGGCCTGGCGTGCTCTGGTCCATGGGGTCACGAAGAGTCGGACACGACTTAACGACTAAATAACAACAATTTAGTAGTTCTTGCTAATGTAGAAACAGTTTCTGAATCCCCATAGCAATTATCTCTCTCTCATTTTTATACACATAAAAACTAGGATAATCCCAAAAGGCACAGGGTGACAAATCTGTCCTTAATTGAACCTCAAAGATTTGCCAATGGAAATTCATTCCATGCTGAACAGCTACTCAGTTTTTGGCTCTTTGGTAGAAATCAAGCTGAAGCCCTCCAAAAGCTTAGGGAAGCCTATGAATTTCACCCAATATTTAAGTAAACAGCGACACTTGGTGGCCAACATTTTATTGACTTCAACAGGGAAAAATAATTCTACTCTGCATCTTTGAAGGAGGTATTTCAGACTCTGTATCCTGGACAAACAAACCCAAACAAGAAAAAGAGGGCTTTGAAGGGCTTTCTTCTCTTCCTCACATTTTTGCTTATTGACAGCAAACCTCAAAATGAAAGGACACACCCTGAAATTCAGCAGTTGCTCCTTCAAAGCCGAGAGAAATAAGAACTGTTTTCAGGAATTGTCCAGCTGTCAACATTTATTTAATTTTTTTATCTGCTGTTTATTTTTATTTTTTATTTGTTGCTGCTCCCAGACTTTGGAACTCCCTCCCACTGGAGGCCAGGCTGGCTCCATCTTTGCTGTCCTTCCGCAAGCGGGCAAAGACCTTTCTTTTCAGGCAAGCTTTTCCTTTTGTGGCAGTCTGAGAGGGGTTTTGTGCTCTGTTGCTTTTCAATGTGTTTTTAGTATTGATTTTATTTACCATTTTTAATTTGCTACAATACTTATTTAATTCTTTTTTTAATATTTCTACACTTACTGTTTTTAGCTTTGTATATTGCCTTTTTAATGGTGTGAGCTGCCTTGGGTCCTTTCGAGAAGAAACATGGGGTAAAAATATTTTAAATAAAATAGATAAATAAAAATTAGCATGCAAATCAATACCTAGTTGTCAGAGAAAGGATGGGCAAAAAGGGAGGACAAGGCAGGCCACATTCCAGCTCACAGTTCCTTGATAGAGTCAGGCTTCCTGACATCAAGTTGACCAAGTAATCTTATGAATTAAATAGCAGACTGTAGACCTTTTCTATTACAGTCGCTTTATGGACGAGCAACATTCAGCATCAATGGTGTGAAGTGATCACCCAATCAAAAATTTTATTGCAACCTTCTATGTTGGTGGATTTCTAAGAAGAAGTTGCAGGTCTCTAAAAGACCGTTCAGTTCCTTGTTATCTTGCCTATCTGTTTTACAATACAGTCAGGTTGCAGCCTTATTTACATGTTCCTGAGATGAAACGCAGGAAGATAGTGACATTTCTGAATAAATAGGGACAGCTTTCTCAGTGGCTGTTCCTATATACTGGGATTCTCAGCCAAAGGAGGCTAGGCTGATGCTGTTTTCCCCAATAGCTAAAGACTTCTTTTTGAAAAACCAGGCAGGTGTCTGGCAGTTGACCAGCTGCTGAAGATGGAGTGGAGTACACTACTTTTCTTACAGGTGTGTTCAATTTAAACTATACTTTTAATCTAATTTTGTTTTAACTCTCTCTCTCTCTCTCTCTCCCTTTCGTTTTCATTGTATTTTCCTTTGATTAATGTTACTGTGAGCCACCCTTGAGTCTGTTGTTTTGGCACCATGGCAGAATATGATTCCAGCAAATAAACAAAGAATTCCAAGGATTTTGTGATAACAGCAATGATGACAAAGCGTAACAGCCTATTTATCACCGAGGGTTCTCACTGTCTACGCATTCGCTGAGGGGCTGAGAGCCTAGTAGAGCTTTTTTTAAATGTCGTTTTGGCAACTTTAGCTCCACAAAGTCCTTAACAGACACAGTTACACCAGCAGGATTTCACTGTTTGGGATTACCATGAACATATATATGAAGATCAATCGGGAATTAATTCATAGGGAATAGAGTGGCCAGTACAGATCAAGTATAGGAACAGAACTAAACAGACACAACACTATCTCATATTAGGTCATATAGGTCATATTTCTCAGCCCCAGAGTAGCTTGGGAGTGTGTTCATGCCTATTATCAGATAATGTACTTCAAGTACATTCCTTGTTTGCAACAGACATCAGTTTTGTACATGACCCAGCCCTTGTTGCCTCCAAGGCTTACGCTCTCTGCTTTTGGGTTTTCTGAGTTTTATGCCTCAGGCCACTATCAGCCTTCCTGGTAAATCACATGAGACAGCTCATAAGCCTCTTGAGATCACACACTCACACAGAACAGGATAGTGAGGGAGAATGTCACCTGGACTCTTCTGAGCACAGCATCCTGCCAACATAAAGTAGCATGACCAAGCAAGGAGGTGGGGGCTCTGCCGGAAGGACTGCAATGGGAAGAGGCACAGAAGAATCATGGGATGACATGAAGGGTAACATTAGATGCTAGTGAGGCAAATAGTGGCTTCTGTACCTTGCCATATAGGGGGCATATGCATTCTATATAATGAGCTATTAGATCTGCAGCTTGGAGCATGGGAACATCAGAAGTGTCCCTCACACTGTGGAAACTGAGGTTACAAGCGACTCACTGTTGCACTTGAAAACCGGCTAGTGTTGGGGAAGCCATCTTTCATGTTTGAGAACCAGACTTCCAAGGATCCCCATGCTTAAGTCCTGAAGAACAATAACAAAAGGAAGCAAGTTAGTTTGCAAGATTCCAGGAGGTAAGAAAAGCCCCTCCTATGACAAACACACAAGCAGTCCAGAATGCTCTTCCGACAGGTGTGACAGACAGCTTTGGTGTCCACCCTCTCTTGAGCTCACTCTATCGCACCCCTTGGAATGCTGGGTGTTAGAGTAGAGAGAACCAGACTTCCCTCTATTACCATCTGTACACAAGAATTGGAGGTTGTTCATGATTTCGTGTACCTTGGGTCAACTATCTCTGACACTCTCTCTCTAGATGTCAAGCTGGATAAACGCATTGGCAAATCAGCTACTATGTTCTCTAGACTCACAAAGAGAGTATGGCTTAATAAGAAGCTGACGGCATGTATCAAGATCCAGGTCTATAGAGCTTGTGTCCTGAGTACACTCCTGTGCTGAAGTGAGTCCTGGACCCTTTGTGCACGGCAGGAGAGGAAGCTGAACATGTTCCATATGTGTTGTCTCCCACGCATTTTTGGCATCACCTGGCAGGACAAAGTTCCAAATAGTGTAGTCCTGAAACGAGCTGGAATTTTTAGCATGTATACATTGCTGAAACAGCGATGTCTACGTTGGCTCGGGCATGTCGTGAGAATGGCTGACGGTCGGATTCCAAAAGATCTCCTGTATGGAGAATTAGTGCAGGGAAAGCGCCCAAGAGGGAGACCACAGCTGTGATACAAGGATATCTGCAAGCGTGATCTGAAGGCCTCAGGAATGGACCTCAACAGATGGGAAACTTTGATATCTGAGCGTTCAGCCTGGAGGCAGGCGGTGCATCACAGCCTCTCCCAATTTGAAGAGACCCTTGTCCAGCAGGCCAAGGCAAAGAGGCAGTCCCGAAACCAGCAAAATCAGGGAGCTGGACAGGGGACAGATTGTATTTGTCTTCAGTGTGGAACGGATTGTCACTCTCGAATTGGCCTCCTCGGCCACACTAGACGCTGTTCCAAGTCCTCTATTCAGAGCACGTTACCATAGTCTCTCGAGACTGAAGGATGCCTACAAAGAGTGGAGTGGCCATTACAGAAAGGAGGAAAGGTTGTGGTTGTTAAGGGTTGGAAGAGAGAGAAAGGGTTGAAAATAGGAAGTTGCATGATGTGGAAAGGGACCAATTGGGAGAGTTCAGAAAAAGGTTAAAAGAGATACAACTATAACAGAAATTGAACATTTGATGGTGTACCAGTCAAACATTGTGTAGATGTGGACATGAGAATAGGCCTTTTCTGTGGCTGCTCCCCGGGTGTGGAACTCCTTTCCATGGGAGACCAGGCTGTACCCCAGCCTGCTATGCTTCCAACAGCAAGCAAAGATCTTTCTTCTCAGGCAGACCTTCAATAAGTAAATAGTATCAGTTAAAGGCTTTTAATGAAGGAGCTGTATCCTTTTATCCCTTTTTAATGTTCTGAAAATTGTTTAAAAGGAGTTTCATTCAGTACTTTTTAATGCTGACTGCATTCAATATTTTAAAATTGTTTCAATTGTTTAAATGCTTTTGAAAATTCCTTTGAAAACTCTGTTGAGTGCAAGGTAGAATATAAATCAAATAAGTAAATAAAACAGTGGTGTTCTAGGCTTTACAATTCGGTTTTTAATGGCTGCCTGAGTCTATTTGGTTAGGAGAGCTATTAGGTTTCAGCCATGAACAAAAAGAGCACAGATACATCAATCATTTGATAGAGCTCTCTTATTTTCTTGTGCAGGTTCTGGAGGAAAAGGAATAAATTGGCATGGAGGAGCCTCAGGTAAATAAGCATCAGCTCCCTAAGGGGACATGTGAGCATGATGGGTTTTCTCTTATGGTTGTTTCTTTTCTGAGTTAGACTCCTTGATCTCTTTGCCCACTACTGTCAAAACTGACTAGCACTGATTCTTCAGGGTTTAAGGCAAGAATCCATCCCACCTGGAGGTTAACTAGGGATTAAACCCAGGTCTCTCTGCAAGCTAAGCATGTGCTCTACCAGTGAAACACAGCCTCCGTGAAGCATAGCAGGCCATGTTCTCAGGTTTTGGACTGACCTCAGCCCTGCAAGCTAGCTTTTATTTTATTTTTAATACATTTTCTTCTGGACAAGAAGAGCTGTTAGAGGCTTCCTGATCAATCTGGGATCTTGTTTGAACAACAATGCTCTGGGGTTCTTCTGGCTTACCTCTAACACTACCAAAACTTCTTCCCTAAAGCCAGATAGAGCTATGTGAGATAGGAAGGAAAACAGAAGCAGAGCATGTATGTGTTCGTGTGTGTGATGTTCTTTCCTTTTATCTATCTGTATACACAATATTTTTACCAGAAGAAGGCGGAAACCAAAACATTTTCTTTAAATAGTTCTTTTAGTCACTCTTACAAGTGAGTGAGTGAGAGAGTGTAAATGTACATAATCTCTCTCCTTTTGCACGTTTTGTTATAGTCATGGGGATGACACTTGCATAGCCACGAGGCATAAATGCTAGCAATCCTTTGGACCATATTCACAGTATTTCTAGCTTTTGAGAAAGCCTGCATCTAGAATTGCTCGTAAACTTCCTAGCATCTCTTCACGGCCTGGATAGGGGCTAAAAACGTCTTGTTTTAAAAACAATGAAAATGGGGCACATCTTATAGCTGTAATCTATGCTATTTCCCACATCCTACTTTTTTCATAGAGACATTGGCAGAACTAATGAGTCATTTAATAATGTATTGCAGCTGCTAGGTTACTGAATGGGGCTAGCTACAGAGAATACATCTCACCAGCTACCCTGCTCAGCTACCCATTTCTGGGCACATACAAAGTGCTGCCATTTATCTTTGAGAACATAAAGTGAGTTACGCTTTGAGTACCTAAAGGACCATCTTCTACCAATTTGCCCAAGCTTTACAAACTTTAGCTGACAACCTCCTCAGAATAGTACCATCATATGGGAATGCAACAACCAAAAACGAACTTCTTTAGCATGCTGCCCAGCACAGAGAAGGTTGCCAAGGGTTACCTTCATGTTTTGGGCCACTCCGTATTTTTATTTGCTTATGCCTTTCGGCATCTTGTATATCCAATTTTAAATTACTGTCTTATATCTTGCTTTTATGGTTGTTTTATTCGTTTTTTTAATACTTAGATTTATGTTCAGTTCATCCTTTGAACCTGGCACACTCTCCTGGATGCTTATGACGAGGGCAGAGAATAGACTAAACAAATAAATAGTAACAGCCCTGTAAGTAGTGTTTCCTCTGCCCTGCTTCCTTCTGCAAACGAAATGGCCACCACCGTTTTGACAATGAACTGGATATTAACATACAGGTGAATGTAATGACACTCCCCAGAGCAGCCTTGGGAGTCTACAGATGCCCTCTATGTTACACCATGGTGAGAAAAGCAGCCAGTGTGAGTAATTTTGAGACAGAAAACTGTAACTGGGGTTACAATTAAAAGTGCTTCCTTTTCCTTCCATTCCCAAGAGGTCCCCTTCCCACGGCTTTATGGCTCAAGATTTCCTACGCTGCTGGGCCTTGATGTCCTGTCTTGATTGGAAATCAGAAACCATGGGACAAGAGGGGATTGGTGCCCAGCCAGAGGCAGGAAAACAGGGAGCATCGGGTGGGCGTTTCAGGACCTGGGACAGCTCTTCAATTGTTATCCAAGGCTCTTCTTGAGTTTATTTCCTTATATAGAGTCCGCCCACTTCCAAAGGTTTGAGAACCTTAAAGGGGTGTGCAAGTGTACATGTTTCACTTTCTACACCAGTTTTTCAAGTGCAGCTTTGTTCTGCCCTGTTTCTGCATTGGCTTGCAAACATATTTTCAAGTCTGCTAGAAAAGTAGTCTACATCTTTTGCAGCAGATACATGTATGTGTTGCACATGATTTTCCCCTAATATATGCATTTTTTTGTAAATGCTAACTGATGCCTTTTTCTACAGTGTTTTCCTTTGTGTTTGAAAGCCAACACATGCGCTTTTTACACACTCATTTTGATCAAACATTTGCAAATTTGGGTGGTGTGAAAACTAAAGGTTCTGGTTTGTGTATTAGTCCAGAATGTGTGACTTTGGTCAGTTCACATTAAAATGGCAGCCAAGCAGATTTGGCTCCCTCCCTTTGGAGTACATTTGTGGCCTGGAGATTAGAAGTCCTCTGCCACTCTGTTTTGTCCTCCTTAGTGTATTGTCTCTAAGAGTGAAGAAGCACAAGAGAACATGAGGCCGTTGAGGTAGAGAGGAATAGTCTCTCAGATGAACTTGGCTCATGGGTAGATATGGGCATGAAGCAATTCGGCCCGGTTTTGTCAAAATTATTTCCCTCTGCCCACCCCCCAGCCGGCTGCCCCACTCACCAGCTGGTGCACGCTAGCCAGGTTATCCTCCTGGGGCAGCTGTCTAGTCCGGGCAGGAGCCCAGGCTTCCCTTCTCTGCCTCCTCCAGTTGTGCAGAAAGCAGCCCCGCCCCACTTCTGCATCAGAGTGGTCGGCTGCCAGAGAAGGTGGGGAAGGAAAGTCTGGGCTCCTGCCTGGACTGGACCAACTGCTCCAGGGGGACAACTCACCCAGCACACACCAGCTTGTGGCTGGAGCAGCTGACTGGGGGTGGGCGGAGGGAACACGCAATACCTGTGGTGCTGCGCATACAAATTTTGACAAACTGGGCCAAATAGCTTCATGCCCATCTCTACTCATGAGGTGCTGTTTTTGGTAACCGCACTTTGAAGGTCTCTGGCTAAATGGAATCTTGGAAGATAGTTCAGACTACAGCACACATTTGGGCTGAGTTCCACGACCATCTTAGTTTCTCCCACTATTTTTTTTAAAGGTTTTGCTCCTTCCTCTCTCTGTGAGAATCATATCATATATTAGAGATAGGGCATTATTAGGAGAGGGAATTTCATAATAAAGTGGTCTTCATAGTTTCCAAATTAGCTTCATATGATTGATCATCAGGAGGTAAGCACTGGCTTCATTTGTATGATTGCTCAGTCCCAAAGGTCTGCCCGAGTCTTATTCTTGAACAATAATAGGTTTCAGTTTCTAATGACATGTTTTCTGTAACGTACAGTTCAGCCCTGTTTTTTGGGGGGGAGCGGCAGCCCCAACACTTAAAAATAAAGCCAGGGTCTTGTTACATGCACCTGCTTGCAGAAAACCTGCTATGCTTTCAGATACCTATTTTCAGGCCACTGTAAAAGTCCCCAAACAAAGTAAGATTTCCTCTCCACTTGATCACAGAACGTTGGGGCGGGGTGTGTTGTTGTTGGTTGTTGTTGTTGTTTTACAGTGATGTGAAGTAAATAGCCAAACAAACTCAGAAATAAGCCCTAGCAAAAAGCAGATAAAAGGAGGTGCCTGTCATTCAGCATCCACCTGTAGTTGTATGAAGGATTAAAAAGAACAAACACAGCTGGTCGTAGCTTCAGTTGGGCTCTTGGGTCAACCCAGGAGTGTCTGGCAGAGGAGAACAGGCAGGTAATGTTGAAATACATGTTTCTCTGTTCACAAAACCTGACATTGGATAGATTCTTCTCATCAGTAGTGTTAGGGCCACGAAGAGGAGGATGCATTCCAAAGCATGTAGGGAAATAAAATGTCACTGTGGGCCTGTTCTGAACATCCGTAGGAGTCCATTTGGTTTTGGGGTGATGTCTAACATCATCAAAATTAGCTATGCTATGTCCTAGAAGCCCCCAATAAGAAAAGGCCAAAATCTTGGACACAGCAGATAATTCATTAAAAAAAAATAAGGCCAGGCAAAACCGATTTACAGTACCAGCCTTAAACGGGTGCAGGAACTTTAAAAGAGCTTTAAAAGAGAACGAGGCAGAGATTGGCCTTTGAGGGAAAAGAGGAATTTTCAAATAAAACCAAACCTTGGTCAATCTCGTCAATCTAAATGGGATTAAACCTTCAACATGGCTTCTGAGCGGGGCAGAATACTATTCTTGCAGCTCAAGTAACTGGACCACAAAGTAAAATCACTTCTAACCCACCTGAGAAGTGATCTTTTTTCTCTGCAAGGAGATGAAGAATTTCCACATAAAAAAAGAACCATAAATATTCTCCACACGTGGGCTGAAATCCTATTTGTGTACCATACATCGCATAAGGCTCATGATGCAGAAGGACCTGAGGCTCCTTTGTAATTCCTTTCATCATCCAGAAGGTGTGTAAGCCAAGGGAGAGGATGGGGGAACTCTTTAATTACGGAAAATCGTCATCTGGCAACTCTGGTGGGGGAAGACACATACTACTTCTCTTTCAAGCAATACACTTATTGCCCATTTTGTGTTGTAGCCGTCAGCCTCCAAATCTCTCCCAACAGTAATGCCCTTGTTCGCACTATTTTGGCATATTTAGCCTTGAGGAAAGAAGACAGAGGGGTGATATGATAACACTTTTCAAATATTTGAAAGGCTGCCATGCAGAGGAGGGGCAAGATCTGTTCTCAATCATTTCAGAGTGCAGGACACGCAACAATGGGCTCAAGTTACAGGAACCCATATTTTGATTGAATAGCAGGAAAAACTTCCTAACTGTTAGAGCAGTACAAGAGTGGAACCAATTACCTCGAGAGGTGATGAGTGCTCCAACACTGGAGGCATTCAAGAGAAACTTAGACAACCACCTGGCAGATAATGATTCATATTCCTGCATCAAGCAGGGGGTTGGACTTGATGGCGTTATAAGCCCAACTTCACTCTTCTATGATGGTATGACTGGCCTTTAAATTGATCAAGTCATCTCCCCATTGTTATCAAACACACACCATTGTGCAATTGTTGCTAAAAGGTCTGCTGAAGGAGATAATAACTCTGATTTGACTTACACCAGAGATGGGGCACCTATTTTTGGCCTGGGGACAAATTTCCATAGGAGGAAACTGTTGGGGACCACATAAGGCCTATGGACGGGGCAAAGCCATGCTGGGTAGAGTCGAAACTGAAAGTAGTTTGGTTGGTATCTTGTTCTTGTCTTCTTTTTCTCTTACCTTCCTCCCTTTCTCCTGGGCTTCTAGAGAAGAGACATCTTACTCAAGCCAGAGGCCTGGACTGATCACTTTTTAAATTAAGCAGAGGGCCTTCTGATTCCTCCCCCCTACCTTAACAGGTTTGTTGTAGAGATTAGAACACCATAATACACATGAAGCAACTTTGAAGATTTTGAAAGCACTGTATAAATGCTGCCTACAACATATTTCTGACCTCTTGGGAAAGCAAAACTCCACTGCTAAGCTGCATCATTCACCAGGGGTTCCTTCCCCAACGTCATGCGTCTTTTAATGTAGCCCTGAGCCCCCAACAAACTTTGATTTAGATGGAATGATTCTCTCTGCATGTGTACAAAATAATTCAGAACTGAGCACATTTTTTTCCACTGTTTATTTGTCAGTGCGATTAGGCTGCTTGTTTATAACAATAATACTAAAGGAGAGGTAGGAAATGTGTGAGGGGGGGAAGCCTGCCAGATTTTTTTTTTCCTTCTCTGCCACATGGTGTTTTCTGCCTTTGCAACATGTTGGCAGAGCTGCTGTGTACGTGAAGCTCTACAGGAATGCAGAAAAGCCATCTGTGGGAGAAAATTACTAATCACTAGCAATTGCTAATCATTCTCTCACACTAAACAAATCCTGTGGGGAGGATTTCAGTTACATGCAGACATTTTCCCCCCTACACACACGCAGACACGCACAGGCACACACACCCACACCCCTTGCGGTTGCTAATGCCACCAAAGAGAACACAAGGAAGCCTCATATTTATTCACTGGTGCTTTCTTCCACCTTTAACCGTGATCTGATCAAGATCTGGGACCAAATACACAAAACCCTGGACAGCTATTAATTCCTTTGGGGGCAAAAATAGGAAGGAAAAGAACCTCAATGGCAAATATAACATATCTTGGTGACTTTCATGCTAGAGACAAAAAAGGATGCAGGGGGAGCTATGTATTTTCTGCAGAAAACTTGTTAATTTTTTACTAACTGGAGGCTATCAGGGGAGATATTTTCCCATTTCTTTTGTGTTGAACTAAGGGATTTGGCAGTAGTGGTGGTGCCTCTTGGAATATGTAATTGCACAACACAGTGTATGTATGTATGTATGTATGTATGTATGTATGTATGTATGTATGTATGTATGGGAAGGACTGGAATGTGATATTTGCATAGTGAAGCCTTCGGACCAATCAGAACCTGTCTGGTGTTAGCCAGATAGATATATAAAGCAAGTGGCAGTTAGCAGTCGGTCAGATAGGCTCAAATATGTGATGGGATATAGTTCTGTCCGGTAAGTGTTAGATACGTGATAGATGATACTTGATAGGGTCAAACATGTGGTAGTGTTAGGATGGGGCTGACAGGTTTATTTGTTAAATGAGATAGGTCTATTAGAGTAACTATGTTAGTCAAGTTTAAGAATAATATACGTACTAACATAACAGTGTCAAGTACAAGTTTATGTATAAAGCATCAAATGTCAAAGCACTGTGAATTTGTTTTATTCGACATGTGTTTTAAACAGTGCAAATTTTTTAATGTTTTTAACACATACCAAGTGATCATTATTAGAGATGGGGTTATTCGTATACGACTACGGATACCCCCATCTCTAATCATTCTTATTGACTTTCAACTGCTGGCGCACACACAAACATACACACATAGGAGAATACCATTTTTTTTGCTCTCTGTGTGTTGTTGTTTTATCATAATGCTTGACATCCCTATGTGCAAACGCTGTCAGTTACACTTTATATTTTAAAAAAACGCAACTCAACAGTGGCGAAGGTTCTGGCAATGGCTGATGGAGGGATGGGCTAGTTGTGGTTCTTCAAGCATTGGAATACTAATAGTAATAGTAACAGCAGTCTTAGAAGTGCAGAGCTGGAAGGGACCCTATGGATCATCTAGTCTAGCCCCTTAGCCAGCAGAGCACCAATAATGGTTGATGAGAAAGGCCTCCAATGGCTTCTAAAAGATCATAAGCACCTGGATTCTGCTCTGACAGTGCTTTTAATTTACTAAAAAATGTTCCTGGAAATTTCTATCACAAAAAGAAGCAAGAACACAGGGTTACTATAGAATTCAGGCTAAGATGTCAAAAATCCAGCTTAAGGTGTTTTAACATTCTGTTTTCTTCTTGGATTTCTACACAATGAAAAAATTTAAAATAGCTGCTGAGATACTAATAATAGCCATTCTGAAGCGTATATTTTGGAATTTGAGTTACTCCTAGATCTGCTCTTTTTTGAGAGGGGGCAAGTAATTTCCTTGTGTGAAAGATTGTTGGTCATTTGGGGACTTTCCCAATGCTCTAAATGCTGTGTGACGAATTAAGTTGTCAAAGTGGGAAACAATTGGGATAGGACCCACTTCTATCATAGACTGGAACCACAGGCCTAACCAGACCTACTAGTTACCAAGCAATGTTTTTTTTTCCCCCGTGTGGATTAAAAGATGTGAATAGAAGCCAAGGCCATTTTTATTGCAACGGACATTTTAAAATAGCTCATTAAGCCAATTGTACGATATGTAAGCATGGCAAACACTATTTACTGTTCCTTCCATACCTCAAGTCAAACAGCAAAGTTTTGAAACATGTGTGAGAGAAGGTGAATTTTACATGGTCTTTTTTAAAACAGGTTTTCTAACTATGAGTTTGGGGAAATCAGCCAGTCTTTCGTGGTTGATGGTTGTGTAACTGCACCCCCAAGTGGTGAAAGAAAAGTGAAATCATACATTTTAGACCTTTCATTGTTTCTAATCTCTTAACTCATGAGTTCACCATCTCAGGCTACATTAATACTATCAGCTTTTTTTTTTATCTCCTACCACTGTTAACATTAAAAAAAACTGTACTTGCTTACATGCTTTATTTAATACCCTGCCTTTCACCCTTGCAGGACTCAAAGCAGCTTACAACATAAATGGAAAATTTAAAAACAAAAAGCATGCTGCTTATATACGGCCCCATCGTGCGTAAAGCTATCTCTGGGTGGTTTACAATTTAATTATGCAGGCTACAAATTGCGCCGCCCCGCCCCCCTGCGCGCAAGATGGGTACTCGATTTACTGACTTCAGGATGAAAGGCTGAGCCAGCTACCAGGGATTGAACCTAGGTTGTGAGCAGAGTTTTGGCTGCAACACTGCAGTTTAACCACTGCACCATGAGGCAAATGCAATTACCATAAACACACACAATGGCCAGAATCCTATTGGTTTAGGCAATCATGGAGGGGCAATCATGCAAACATCTCTGTACCTCCCCCACTACAGATTCTCCTTCACGCAACCAGTTGTCTATTGGTGGCAAAATCAGGTGTGAGGCCAGTCATGCAACCAGTTGCATGAAGGACAGTGTGCAGGGAAGCAAATAACTGCTGTGTTATCACCCTTGCATGCATGTTTTTTTTTGTTAACAGAATTCAGCCCAACACTGTGAAATAGATTATCACATTAAAACAAGCACTGAATTCTTATGATTTTAAAACCATTTAAAAGCAGCAAAACCAAAAAGAGGTTGAACTCCCATCATTAAAAGACAGTCAGTCAGTGGCCAAAGGCCTTTCTAAATAAAAGGGCCTTTGGTTGTTGTGGTTTTTCCGGGCTGTTTGGCCGTGTTCTTAAGGTTTTTCTTCCTAACGTTTCGCCAGTCTCTGTGGCCGGCATCTTCAGAGGACAGGAGTCAGAACTCTGTCTGTGCTCTGTTGCAGTTTGTGGGATAGTTGAGTATTTATAGCTGTGGGATCAGCTTTTGTCCTGTTCAGGAGATTGGGTGATTATGGTGATCAGCATGTTTTTGTTGTGGGTGTATTGCTGTGATAAGGGGGAGAGATGATCTGTCACTGTGATTGATGGGTGTCGATAGCTGGACTTTTGTGTGCCTTATGTCTTGAATGAATATGAAAGGCCTTTGCCTGCCAGAAGAAAGACAGTGGGGGACAGCCTGTTCTCCTTTGTGCTGGGGCTCCATAGCCTGGGAACAGTCACCAAGAAGGCAGCTTCTCTCTTGGCCTTATCAAATGTTCTTGTGAGAGTGCTGGGACAGAGAGATAGGCCTCACCTGAAGATCTTAAGACGCAGGCCATATCTGTGAGACACACAGAGATTGTCCAGACTGGCCATTTTGGGTCAGGGGTTGGATCAAGCTTCAACAGGTCTGTTGAGGTCCAGCGGAAGAGCAATGTGTCATTTGGCATGCTCCTCCCATCCAAACAGCAAATCCCTGGTAGCCCAGTCAGCTGTCAATTAAGTGCTTACCCTGATCATCTGTGGAGGGGGCCAGGGGAAGTGAAATAACTTTTTAATATTGCTCTTCTCTCCCTCTGTTGGTACCATTCCATTTCCTCCCTCCCTCCTTGCTTCCCTTTCCTGGTTCTCCCCTCACTTTCTCAGTCTCCCTCAGAATCTGCAGCCATGAGGGTAGTTTTTGAAGCTGAGGCTTCTGTCTCCCAGCTAAACAAGCTAAACAACAAGCATGCCAAAAAGAATGCATGCCCTCCCGCTGGACCAGAAAGGTGTGCAACAGCTCTTAAAGGGGGGAAAATGCCTCGATCTAAGTAGAAACACATGCAGACAAAATCTCCTTTTGTTCACTGATCCAAATTGCACCATAAGGGATTCATATGCCATATCTATGTTCCTGTGTGGACGGCCTTACAGGCATGACATAATGTCACACAGATGAGGGAGAGAGGGTTGGGAAGGAATACAGCAGCTGCCTGGTGCAGCTACCATTTACCACAAGTTTTATTACGGAGAGAAGGGTCACACCAAGGTTTTCTCATTACAGACCCTCCCCCTTAAATGCAAAGATCTGAAAGCTGCTGCCAGGCTTCAACTCTGGCCCAGCAAGTCCTAACCCAGAGAATAATCATTTGAGGGTCTTTAGACTGAGAAACACAACATACGGAGAGTCTAAATCCGATACACTGTCATTGCAATTGGCGTTTGCACAAAGCTGGGTGCAACGCTTCCGTTGGTGGCTTCCCCACATGGACTGACTTTAAATAAGCTCAAAAGGTGACCGAATGAACCGGCCCTCAGTTCCTCCAGGTTTTGCTCTGGAATCTCAGGCGGCTTCCTCTGCTCTGGCAGGCCTTGAGAGCAGGCTGAGGGGAAGCCCTTATTGCAGCCATTATCTCCGCAAAGGAGGCCGCACAGTAGATAACTAGAAGCCCTTGTGGCTGCCGTCAGCGCTATTAAACCACTGCCTTTTCATGAGCCATGTGCTGAATTCATCCTCACCCAAACAAGGGGGGGAAAAGTGAACCTTTTATTCATTTCATCATTATCAAGGGCTGCCACATTCAAATGATTCCTCTGGCAGTCCCTTCATTTCCAGCGGACGTGCCTTGAGAAGGGATTGGAAGCCTTTTGATTAAGAATAAGGGGTGATGACACTTACAACCGGAGCAGGGTTGTTATCATTACCACGTACTCTCACTTCCACAGACCTATCCTGTGCTCGCTCGCTCTGTCTCTAGGCCGCCTTTCATATAAAGCCACTGTACCATGTGGCCTAATTGAACAGAAATATCTTACAAAAACACACACACACACACACACACACACTACATTCCCCAAAGGTTTCTATGAAGGGTGGGAGGGATATTTTTATTTATAGAAGTGTCTTCCCTTGAGCTCTTTGCATGTGCATGAGAGAAAGAGAGAGAATGAGGACGTGGTAGCATACAAAGTTGTGCCTTCCAGACTTTATCATTACCTCAGGGGTGCTTTCCATACACCTAGAATGCAGCATGCTTTTTTATATCTTGCTTCCCTTCCCGAAGGCAAATGAATAATCAAATAATCCACTTGTAATCGCATGCTTTTCCATTTTCAACCTTGGACTCTGACTAACAGCCATGTCAGGATACTTTTCCTTCTCAGAATATGGTAAGTTTGCCAGGGAGAAACATCATTTTGCCCAAAGCCTCCATCTGTGGATTTGACAGTCATTATGATGTCGATGACAACAACAGAGGAAGAAGCATGGAAGGAGCTCTTGGCGGAGGAGATTTATTGGACCTTTTTTGTCTCTGATCTCCTACATCAGTGGTTCACAACTCTGAGTAACCCAGGTGTTCTTGGACTGCAACTTCCAAACCCCCTGGCCAGCATTGCTAGTGGTGAAGGCTTCTGGGAACTGTAGTCCAAGAACACCTGAGTTACCCAAGGCTGGGAACCACTGCCCAATATGCTTCCCTTCCTTGATTTGCACTAGGATAGCTCATCACAAGGTTCAAGGTCCATCAGAGTAGACCCTTGGTCTAGATGGGTGGGATAGAAATCTAATAAATAAATAAATCTTGGAAAGACAGCTTGCCCACAGCTGCCAATCATTCCCCAAATTACGTAGCCATAGGAAACTACCGGCTATGTTCTCAGTCACATCTTCAGTTGCCCACATTTCCTGTGATTCATTATCTGGGTCAACAGGCCTCACCTGTAGCTCTCAGATATGTCCCCAGGATCTTCTGCAACATACACAGCAGACCAGTTGATCCAGAATGTGTTTCTTTAAAATGCTAAAGGGATTTATTATGAATTTATCCTGCCCTTCCTCCCCAGAGTTCATGGCAACACAAGTTCTTCCACACACACACGCTTGTTTCATCCTCACAACAATGCTTTGCCTCAGATTAAAGTTGGAGGCAGTAACCAACTCCAGGCCCACTCTGCTTCTAAGGTGGCCAGAAGGAAAAGAGGACAGAACATCTGTATTTTTAGTAGTTGTGTAGAAGAGGGAATTTCAGCATGTGTAGCTTGTCATCTTCAGAGCAGCTTGTCTCTTCCACACAAATATTAAACATATGGGAGCCCTATCTCTTTTTTTCATATGGCCAGCCTATTCTAATCTGATACACTAATCACCACCATACCATAAAGGCTTTTTTAAAAAAAATGAAAATTGCTGCTCTTAAGCTTTGGAGAGATTTTAATGAGGTCTGGGAGTGTAACTAGCACAGCTACTGGACTGTAGATTTCTGATTAGTTTAATCATGTTCAGCAGTTTGCTGTCTATACCCTCTCTTGTCATCTCCAAATATAGGAAGTGATACAAAAGTATTTTGAAAATAAGTAAATACAAGAAGTGTATATGGGTTTATTTTGAAGAGAGCGGAAACAATTGTTTTTTTGTTTAGCCATTTTTACACTTTATTAAAAGAATTATCCATTTATTATATTATATTATTACAGTTATGCAAAGCAATGGAAACATAATGAACAATAAATAATATTTATAGGAACACCTATAGTCTTACCTGTCTCTAAACTGTTTTATTGAATATACATTGTATTTTATTTAAGCGAAGGCCATTTTTGTCACACATGCTGTACAGTGGGATTTGTGAGAATGAAGGAAAGTCTACAAATATTTTAATTAATTTTTAAAAGTAAACTAGAAACCAACAAAGCAGATCAAAGGAGGGTAATATTGAGCTAGATATTCATTCAAGACATAAGTTACTATTTTGATGTGCAATTATTTAGCTTCTTCTATCATATTTTAAACAATTTCATTCTGTTTTAATTGGTATGCTTCAAGGTTCCCTCTAACATGCGCACCTCCACACAGGCACACGGCCCCGCCCCCTCTGCGCAGGGCTCCTCCTCCTCCTCCAGGCACCCACAGCGATCACTTTCAGCCCCTTTGATTCTGGTTACAACGGAACCCCATGTGGTGGGGGGGGGGGCGGTGTAGTGCAAGAGAGAGGCAGAGCCCGGCCCAGCGAGGCTGAAAATTAGAGGAAATGTTAGCATGCTTTATTTTTGGTTTTAAATTTGACTGCATTTTTTTACCCTATATAAACACTCAAATCTGCTCAGATGTAGCGCCACTGTTCAATGAGGCATCTTCCCAGTTAAGCAGATGCAGGACCGCAGTCTTCATTTCTTCCTATGCAAAAGAATTTGGACTTTATACAGCATATGTATGTGTAAGAACATATCTTTTTCCAGTCTACCCTGTTTCCCCTAAAATAAGACCTAACCTGAAAATAACCCTTGTATGATTTTTCAGGATGCTCGTAATATAAGCCTTACCCCAAAAATAAGCCCCAGTTAAGTGAAACCCCACCCTCCACCCTTGTGCAGCAACCAGAAGAAGATGACATGACTATATTTAAATAAATGTAGATTGTTGTACATGAAAAAAATAAATCATCCCCTGAAAATAAGCCCTAATGCGTTTTTTGGAGCAAAAAAATAATATAAGACCCTGTCTTATTTTCGGGGAAACAGGGTAGTATCAATGTCTACTTTTTGTGCTTGTGCCTGCGGCCATCATTGTTATTCTTCCACACTGGAAGTCAGCAAAGTTATCCCATTCTAATGAAAATGCTCACGTCCTTCCCTAATGTTCACGGAGAATTTAACACAATAGGATTGTCCACCTGCATTCTTAACTAAATTAAGACTTGACAATAAAACATAATAGCAAAATAAAGCAAACCAGTAGAAAATGGGTATTCCACTGAAGACTGTCTTTCAGGAAATGACCTTTTTGCTTCTCTCCTCCTGTCTGTAGGTCCGGTCATTAGGCCTCCATGCTTACTGGCAACATCTATTTGACAATAGAACTCTCCAAAAACCAAGTGTGACACCTTAAGAAGCAAATCCCCATTCCAAATGTGTTTTCTTAAGCAACGCTGAAATGGACAGATGGATACAAATGGGGAAAGATGTTGGACATATTGCTCTCCCTGTTTTCTTTTCAAGATAGGACTTGATTAGGAGCTGGGTGAGGGCTTCTGAAGACATTCTTCTTATGATCTAAGTCTCCCTTTGTTTGACAATATGTGCAAACTGCAGTTCACCCTTTTCCTTCAAATATGCCTGGATGAATTACTAGCTCTAATTGCTAGTTGATACCCCACCTGAATGCAAAAGCATACAAGGTGTTGCATGCTGCTCTTTCGCTGGGGTCACTGGAAATGATGGATGCCAAAAGGATGGCTAGATTAGTTTGTGTTGAAATCCAAGATGCTGCCTGCATAGGTAAATGTCACTCGGTACTCAACAGATGCATTCAGCCAAAATCAACAAGCATTTGGGTTTCAGGACTCGAAGCCTGCTGGCATTTCCAACTATATCAGCTTTCTCTGAACATACTTCAGGTCTTCCCTGGGTGGGGGGAGAGGCTGTATCCTTATTTTTCCTTCTAAAACCAAAGATCCATAAATCATTTTATATCTGTAGGATAGGGATGTTTTAGGGACAGGAAGGGGTTAGGACTGAGAGGGAATTAAAGCAACCACTAATTTATTTTTGTCACAATACGTTTGTCTAAGCATCCTCTGAAATAAAAGTCCCTTATGAAAGTGACATAAGGAAAGGCTGGTTGCATAAAAATATCAGTGTAAATGATTCCTATAATTGCAATCCTGAAAGCAAAGTGAACTTTCTTCCAGAGGTTGAACCTGCCAGATATGAAAAACCTTTGCCAGTAAAGTTTGGTGGCTCCTTCCCTCTGCCTGTCTTTTTGCCAAAAAGTGGACATCATTTTAGAAAACTTTTCTAACATTGTTCTCTTTTTTTTTACTATAGTTCCCAGAATCCCTCAGCAAGGTAGTACAAAAAAAGTAACATTTTCCACTTCAATTCACCATAAACCACCAAATGTTATTTTTTCATGTTGGTTTCAGAAGTGCATCCTATGCATGCAGTTTCTTTGCAAGTTGTATCTGTTTATATACATTTTTTCTTTATTTCTCTCTCTCTCTCTCTCTGTGGGTGTGCATGTGTGTGATTAAGAAATACATTGCATTGTAGAAATCAGGGTTCTCAGGAACTCCCGTGGCCTAAAAACTGCAACTGACAACTGTCACCTGATTTGCTGAAGAAGGTGGATTTTTCTACCATTTGGTTCATATAAAATTCCTGTGGCTCTAAGTTTTGCAGTAAATTACTCCTTAGGGACTAGTTGGACAGGTAGATCGATATGATCCAGTGAAGCAGATACTCCCTTGCTGTTATGATGTCTCCTTGTTCATACAAGTACGTATGCATGTAACACAACAAATACAAGGGAAAGGGTGGGGGTCTTCTTTATTGTTTCTGACCTCCTTTGGTCCAGCCAACCAGTAATAGGTCCTGAAGTGCACAGAAAGTCTCTGCAAGATAGCATGAAGAAGTTATGATGGAGATGTAACATTTCTTGGCTGCCTTTCCACCATCAAGAAGACTTGAACATGTACTAGTGTTTGATTGCATTCATTGGTCCATCTTCCCACCTTAGCTCAACCCCTACCTCAGATTGATTCATTGCTCTCTTATCCAGGATTATACCACATATCTAACACTTTCGCATGTTAAGGCACTCAGTAGCAACTATGTCAAGTGTATGAGTCATCTCTCCATCCTACAAACTAACCTGGGCTTTCCCAGGAGTGCTTGCCCCTATCAGCTTGAAACCACCTACAGCCCTCTGGAAACCATCTGGATCAAATAGTGTCTGGGAACAGACCATTTTTTAATGGCTATTCCACCTTCACAGAGAGGGAATTCTACTCTAAATCAAAATCTCAATAAAGGGTGATCTGTCCATGACTAAGGAACTTTCTCCCCATCTGACAGAGAAAGTCAAATCCAAAGCATATTCTGCTATGCATGTTGGGCCAATGACATGCTGGGACAACCCCATAGTGACCATGAGGTCTTGAGCCAACCTAGATGACATTGCCTCAATGTTAATAAAGTATACACAACCTAAGGGTCCTCAACATTGCTTCAACATTATCCTCAAGGTTCCCTCCATCATCTCATCTCATCTTGGTCTCTCCCGCTGGCCCAGCACTAGATTGGCATTCAACTGATTAAGGAGGCTGGTGAGAGTGGTGAGCCTCCTACATACCAGAGTGACTCCCTGGTTCTGAACCACATATCTGAGCAGGCATAGCTACAGCACATAACCACCATCACCCTTCCCCAGCTAGATCTTTGTTATGCATGCCATGATCAAATCACAAATGAAGGACATCTTATTATACACTGATCTGGAATTTGAGAGAAATCTCCTGATAACCAAGGGGTGGCTGATAGTCCAGCCATCACACTTGCAGATAGGAAGAAGTCCATACCACAATAGGGTCATTAAATATCTGGGCTGTGGTCTCCTCATCTGGTTCGCTCAATTCTTAACACTGGGCCTCCCTCTACCAATAGTCATCCTGTTTTAGGACTCACAGCTCCCACTATGGAAGCTAATGTTGTGTGTCCTAGACAAATGAGTTCCTACAGACACACCTCCAGCACAGCCTGGCACAGAAGATTATTCCCACCTCCCCAAAAGAAGCAAAAGAGCTAAGCAGGGAAGATGCTAAGCAGAGGTGGTCCAATACTCCTCTGAAGTTGCCACCAGAAAGACTTGCTTATGTTTATGTATATACTGTTTGAGTCTCAGAAATGTATATTCTTGTTTATTATTCTAATTAAAACCATGATGTCAACGATTATTTTTACTTGCTCCTCAGAAACATGCTATTTCTCTTTATGATTTTTGCATCTTTCCCAACGTGACTGCAACAAAACCAAAAATTAAAATAACGCCAAGTTATCTTCCATTAATGTTTTCTAAAATCCATTCCAGCAATCCTGAAAGTACATATTATTGTAGATGCTGCTCATTTCTACCCGCAGATTAAAAGATTTCACAAATGAGAGGATGATGGCAGGCTCTGGAACGGCTGGCACTTTTTTTGCAGGCGTTTCACCCAGCCTTGCAGTAGAAGGTATCCGTCTGTCAGTGATTGCTGGTTAACTGATATAAGCTGACACAGCTCTTCTCTATATGGGTCACTTGCAGAACAGACAGGTTCAGAGAATAGAGGATTTTAAGCTCCAGACCCTCCTCTGTGCCTTCTCTCTCTATCATTAAACACTGACATTCTCAGGTAGACAAGAAATAACACAGGTTGATTGGCACTTTTTTAAAAAAAAGTTGGTTAAAAGTAGCAAGCTGGCCCATGCAGAAGAAAAGGGTTGCTCTGTGTGTATGTTGAATAAGGATGGAAGATCTATTAGCAGGAGGGAACTGGCTAGAATTTGGTTAGAAGTGTTGGAAGACTAGAATGAGTGTTGGTAACTTTTAGGGTTGACAAGGGTACGCAGCTTGATTACTTAGGTGTATTTCACACCACAGGCCAACAGCCTGTAGTATCCCAAAATTTTCCTTTTGAACTGTTTATTTATTTTATTACTGTCCATCCTATGTTTCTCCCAGTGCAGAACTCTAAGGCAGCTCACAACATGAACTACAAGGTGAATCTGGGCTCTGAAATCACCAAGGACTAATGCTAGCAACCAGATTTCAGAAAAATAAGAAAGAGCAGACAACATGGGAAGACGCAGGAGGAAAGAAAAACCTGTTACTAGGGCTGGAAGAGTTTTTCCAAATTCTCTTTTTGCTTATTTTTAAAGCATTTCCAAAAGAAAGAAAAGTGCTAGTAATCATGTATTTTACCCACTAAGAATGTACCCCCAATATATAAAATTTGAGATGTGAGCAGATCCACCATATTTTGTTCACACGTACACTTCCTTCTCAAGGTTTTAGTTTGACAGAAACTGGGCCTGTTTACATCCCGCTCCTCTAATGAAAGGGGACGTGGTGGCGCTGCGGGTTAAACCACAGAAGCCTCTGTGCTGCAAGGTCAGAAGACCAGTCGTCGTAAGATCGAATCCACGCGACGGAGTGAGCTCCCGTCGCTTGTCCCAGCTCCTGCCAACCTAGCCATTCGAAAGCATGTAAAAATGCTAGTAGATAACTAGGTACCACCACGGTGGGAAGGTAATGGCGTTCCGTGTCTAGTTGCGCTGGCCACGTGACCACGGAAACTGTCTTCAGACAAACGCTGGCTCTATGGCTTGGAAACGGGGATGAGCACCGCGCCCTAGAGTCGGACACGACTGGACTAAATGTCAAGGGGAACCTTCACCTTTCCCTCTAATGAAATTCTCAAAGCCACTTGCAAGAAGTGGCAGTATAAAAACACTTAACACCAAAATTACCGGACAACATGGGAACTGAAAACTCTCATCTCTGAAAATTATAAATTCAATATAACAATAATATGTTCCATCTCTGCACCTTGGCTTAAATACAGAAAGACATCTGTCATGCCACATTGTTTTCTTTTTTTATATATTTTTCATGTGGTGTGCTTTTGTCTGATCATTGGTCGTTGGAAGGTAAACACAAGCTTAATATGCAAGTCTGTTTGGTGAGACAAGCAACTGTGAGGAAATCCTGTTCTACAAAGGAAAATGTGCATCTCGTTTCCTGTTGGAGATATCTGAAATTTGGTTCTTCCTTTTCAGTGCATGGAGAACTCCCCAGTCTCACCCCCTCCCTTGGAAAAGGGGGGGGGAAGGATGCATCCAGATGTTTCTTTATTAAAGGAAACAGAACTTTTTACCTACGTTACATGCTTGTGTTCTTCTATGGTGTAGAGCTACATCTCCACATGGCTTCAGAGAGCAGGAAATGGAGGAGAGAAAAGACGGCGAACAGAAGAGCCACAGTCAAAGAGTCTGAGATGTCCAAAACAAGATAAATTTAGTTTTACTCAATTAACTTAGTAGCAGGTACATGGTATGCTTCCAACTAGCACAAAGTATTGAAATTAATTAATTAGTTCTTTCTTCCTAAAGGGAAGCCAGGCCTGCTGCCTCTGCGCATGTGCCCACTTATGACCTGGGCAGCAACCACATGCGCAGAGGCAGCAGGCCTGGCTCCCAGAAGAGAAGCCAGGCCCACTGTCTCTGAAGATGGCAGTGGCGGTGGAAGAGGAAGAGGAGCAGAACCAAGTAGGGAGGCGATGGGGACAATGGGAAAGGGGCCTTGGACCAGAGATGGGCACAAACCAGAAAAAAACAAACCATGAACCAATTCATTTTTCCGGGGGTTCGTGATGGTTCGTAGTTCATGGTTAGCCACAAACCATGGGCCATCACAAACTACTGGTTTCCTGGTTTGCGCCCATCTCTAGTCCAAAGTCTACATTTTAGGACTGAAGGACATAGGGCCTGACAGCCTGATCATGGCAAAATTGCCACCCACACTTCTTAAGGGGCACAAGTGAACTTTTCTTGTCCAAACACTTTTAAAAAAAAAAGGAATGCTGTGCTTTGGACAGACTGGGTTACCTTGTGGTTCGAGTGGTGCATCTAGACCTCTGAGGGAATACATGTAATCTACAGTAGTGATTCCCAACCTTGGATAACCCAGGTGTTCTTGGACTACAACTCCCAGAAGCCTTCACCACTAGGTGTGCAGGCCAGGATTTCTGGGAATTGTAGTCCAAGAACATCTGGGGACCCAAGGTTGGAAACCACTGATTTACAGGCTGCCTTTTGCCTATCCCATAATGAATGGCTGAATAACTAATACATTGCCTGTTCTGGCATGTGCCTATACAAACGTGCCACAGATTTGTACATAAACACATTGCATGTATGAGTAGATGAGTACACACAGAGACACACGTAACCTCAAGCTCACAAGGTCCTTGCAATGCATGCCCAATCTCTATCTTTGCTCAGCATGTCAAAATGAGAACTGCCTTGTTTGTTGGTATTTAATAAATATCAGCTTTTCCATAAGTATTGTACTGAAGATGTTTGAGAGGCATGTGAGCTAGCCCTTAAGTCCCAAATAACTTGCTGGAAAAATCAGCTTCATAAAACAGACAAATATATAAGGCAAATTGAAAGTCAAGGGATAATATTTAGATGGCACAGCCTCATTGCCTAGGGCCCAGTTTCCATGGTGTCAAAGCCCTAGCTAAATCCATATATATATATATATATATATTTCATATATATATGAAACATTCTCCTTTAAATTTTGATTATATGTCCATGGGGCAGAAGGATTTGAAGATCTTGTCAACAGACAAAACAGAATAGTATTATCCTTTGTGTATGATTTGGTACAGGAAAGATACAATTCCACTGACCATAAATACGAAATGCTGAGAGACATGAAGGAAAGAATAAATTGTACGGTGTGAAGAAAGGGCTTTAAATAACTTAACTGTGCTTAAAGTACATGGAGAAGGAAAGCATCGCTATGTTGAGTGAACATGATAAAGGGTTTTTGGCTTTAGCCTTCAAGAGGAAAACAGGGTTTTTTTGGCTGTATTGCCCTGTATGTATATAATCATTGCAGTAGTAGAACAGCACGGAAAAAGTTTGAACTGAGGAAGCAATATTCCTTTGTACTACAGTAGGATAAATAGGAGACTTTTTTGACACTCGTTCACATCCACCAAATTGAAATCTGAGCATTGGCCACTTCTGCTACAGACCTTTACCAAACCATGGTCCTTTGCCTCACATTCAAATTTTCACAAATCAGCAACCTGTGGCTCTCTCTTACCATCGAGCAAAGGGGATTACAAGGTGTGAGTGGGATTGCAAAAGCACACAGAATATTTCCAGAATTTCCAGAAAGTGGGTTGGTTACAACAAAACCAACAAAGAGCCCCTTAAGGAGTGTCAAACGTATATTGCAACAAATGCTGTGCCGTGCTCAATTTGTTCGTCTTTAACCTGACAAAAGACTCTGCACTGTATTTTCAGATAATTTGTTGTGACTGCTCCTTTTAAATATCTCATAAATCTATAGTAATGTTCTTGACACTAGTCAAAGAGTCACACGGACACAAACCTTTTATACATAGATATATCGTCCTTTGCGTGCATACGATCTGTTTCCAGGCACAATTCAAAGTGCTGGTTTTAACCTATAAAGCTCTAAAGGGTTTGGGTTCGAGCTGTCTCTCCCTTTAAGAGCCTGCCTGGGTGTTAAGATCATCAGGGAACACCTTTCTCTCAGTCCCACCACCTTCACAGGTGCATTTGGTGGGAAGATGGGAGAGGGCCTTCTCTGTCACTGCTCCCAGACCCTGGAACTCCCTGCCACTTGAGGCTGGGCTGGCTCCATCTTTGCTCTCCTTCTGCAAGCAAGCAAAGACCATTCTATCCAGACAAGCTTTCCCTTAGTAATTGGGACAAGGAGGGGGTTAAATGGAGTCTTGTGCCTTGTTGCTTTGAATCTGGTTTTCTTTACCGTTTTTATTATGGTGTTTGTTTTTAAATATTTGTATACTTACTGTTTTTAGCTTTTCAATACGACGTAAGCCACCTTGGGTCCTTTTAAAGGAGAAAGGTGGGGTTAAAAAATGCCTTAAATAAATAAATAAATGCTTCACAGATGGCCCCACTTACTCATTTCTCACAATATTCAGTTGGTAGATAAAACCTGTAATTTGGTCAAAATGTTAAATATTCTCAAGGATCCATGATGTGGCAAGAAGCACTGTTTGTATTCCACTCTTTCTCGGAAGAGTTGAGAGTTAATGTCGATTCCCCTCCCCATCCCGTTTTAGCATACACAACGACCCTGTAAAGCTGATCAGGCTAAGAGAACCACTGGATGAAGGTTGCCCAATGAGCTTCGTGACTGTTGGGGATTTCAAACCAAGTGTCCCTAATCTTAGTCTCACACTCTAAAACACTGATCACACTGTGTTCCACATGCAGCTTCAGAGCTTCAAAGGCAACCTTGTTCCTGCCTTCCTGATCTGTGTGCGATTTTCTCGTTCTGATGCCAGAATTGGTTCAGCCTTGGGTACAAGTATTTCGGCTGTGAGATCCGCTTGGCTTTAAAATACCAACCCTTTGTCCTTAGGGAGGGAAATTGGTATCAGGTCCCCTTCCATGCGAGGTAGCAAAACGTCCGAGGACAACTCTGATTTGGAAAGCTCAACTTGATCAGAAGAGGCCGTATGCACCTCCACCCCTTTCACAGACCCATCTGAGCAGAAGCAAGGGGTTAAGCTCCGCATTTCAAGATTATTTAATCTGCAAGAAGCCAAGCCAAGCCCAATTTGGTTTTAATTGAAAATAAAAATAACACTGATAAATCCAAGTTTCTGGCAGCTAAATCCTTTGCATGCCAAGTTTTAGGGCTGAGTACTTTTTACATTTAATTCCCCCTCCCCCTCCCCAGTGCAAGTTTATAAACCTCTCTGAAGAAATATATATAAAATCAAAATGCTGACAGACCTTTAAGTACAACCATGCTCACGGCCACCATATAATAAAGATATTCCATGTTACCAATAATCCTCTTTCGGACCAAATCCTTGGTATTTCTAAAAAGAAATGGGCTTCCTGAGTGGGCAAGATTATTTATAAACTTATTCTTGGTGAAAAGGGAAAGTATACTGACGATAGGACAGAGATCTGGGAAGCCTTCCCTCGCTGCCAGATAACAGGAAGCTGTGTATCAAAGGATGTGCTTATATTTTATCTTTTCCCCTCTCCTCCCCCCACCTCCTTCACACTCTAAGTAGTTAAAAATATCGCTACTTTGAAGAAGCCAGAGTGAGGGTTATAAAAAGACCACATAAACTCTAACACACCAACTTTTAAGTAGAGCTTTGAGACAGAAACAAGGACAGGCAGAATGCTTAAGACGGTTCAAGTAAGATGAGGGGACAGTCTGGATTATAGGGTCAGCTTGCCTTCCTCCCCTTTGCCCCCCTACCACCTCATCAACTTTACAGGCTTCTTCTTCTCCCTGTGGCCAGCCTACCAAACCTCCAGGCAGAAATGCTTCACTTATTTACAGAAAAACTGTGGTGTATTGTGTGTTTTTTATAGTCTGCCTTAGTGGGAACTGTTTGGCAAGCCTGTGGAAGGACAGCGACAAAAAAAGCCAGACCAGCACCCTTGCCTGCCACCAGGCGAGTCTGAAGAAACAACCAAGGAAGAGCAAACAGCAGTCACCTCCCACCAGGGATCGGAAGTCGAGTGACGGGACTCGCTATTAAGTCGGACTTAAGTCACACCAGCAACTTGACTTGGACTCAACTCGCAACTTGGAACAGACCCACCCCTCTCTTTTTTCTGGGGGGAAAACATGTTTTTAATAGGGACTCGGACTTGGATTTGGGACTTGGTACCGAAGACTCGGACTTGGGACTCAGACCCAAAAACTTGCCAACATGCCAATCTCTTGCCCATGTCGCCTCTGCCTAGAGCAGGCTCTTTCAGAAATACCTGGCTCCGATGGGCACTTCAGGAAGAGTGAGCTGGAAGACTACCTGAGCTATGGCTCACTCTTTGCCCTGGCCACCACCAGGAAATCCAAGAATTATCAACTGATCCTTCAGGGAGAGTGCAACCTCTTCCAGAATTGGTAGAAACCCACTTCTAAAATTAGATTTTCATCTCATCCAGTGTCATTGGTGTTAACGACCATTGAAGCAAGTTGAGTTGCATCAGCCGTTCTTTTTTTGGAGAGGAGAAGGAAAGCTGAACAAGACAAAAAGAAATGGAGAAAAAAGGGACAGGGAGAGAGACTGGGCCAAGCTAAATCCTGTTGGGCTTGGAACCATTGGCTATCACTATACCCCATCATGAAAACCTTGGAGGAAGACCAACAAATCTTTAGTAGCACATATTAGTGATAGATAGCAGCACTGAAGCAAGTTCAATGCATGCATATTATGGATAGTGAATGAGGAAATATTTGACGGAAGAGGGAAATGAATATGTAAAGCAGACAGAGTGTGTTAGAAGGATGCTAGCCCCTTTGAGCTTAAATCGTCGGCCTCCTCAAAGGGTTAAAAGGCTTGGAGAGCAATAAAATATTCATCATTGACAGTTTTAAGAAGGTAAGAGGCCTGTCCCAGGGGGCATCTTAGGGTGCTCAGAACCTCACCTTCTGTATGGGTCCCCTGCCTCTCACTTCCTTCCTCATTAGGTTGGTGATGGGATAAAAGGGAGGAATGGGTCAGAAGGTCCCACTCCAAGTAATTAGAGAGTTGGCTTCTTTTATCTAAGTGTACCTTGTTAAAGTATATCAGTATCAGCCAGGTTAATTGGAACTTTAATACATAATTGATGTTAATTTATGGCCCTTTTTGTTCCAGGATGCTCATGCAGGCCCTCAAGTCAGGATACAGTTTTCTTGTTATTAATTATATACCGAAAACCAATATCCCCTGGAGACGAGGCCAGCATCACCCACAACTTCTGAAAGAGTCAGCATATCTGATGTAGTTGGCTAAATCCACTGCTACTTCCCTTAAACAGCTCTGTCTGTTAGGAATCCATTGTTTTTTATTTTTAAAGCCATTTTATCAACACATATCAGCAGAACTCCTTATACCCACTCAAATGTGTGTATTATATGTATTAGCTACAGAGCTGTGTTTGACTATAAATAACTAAATAACTATAAGCAGAGAGAGAAAGAGAGAGATGTATGTATGTATGTATGTATGTATGTATGTATGTATGTATGTATGTATGTATGTATGTATGTATGTATACATGGTATCGTTCAGTTGGTTGGAGGGATCAAGGGTTCAAAACCATGCTTCACCTTCTGGGACATGGACCAGCTGAGATCACCCAAAGAGTGTGTGGCTGAAGGGGTTAAATGCCCTACCACCTGTTTGGCCTTGGGCAAGCTGCACAGTCCTAGAGCACCACAGAAGGAAAGAAGGTAAAGTATTTGTGAGTATTTTGTATTTAGAAAACCCATAGTTTGGAATCAATTTGACACCACATTACTACTATTATTATTATGCGCACACACACAAACATATATTTCAAGATAGACCACTTATACCTCAACAAGCCATGTCAATTGGGAATTCTCGGATTCGAGGTCTAAATAAGTTATATGGAAGAGTGCAAGCACTGTAATCCTCTGACCGAAATTCTAAGAACTAGAATAGTCTACAAGGGTACTATTGATTTCCTAGCTTAAATAACTTGACGGGTTATATCTCGACTAGCCATAGAGGCAAGAAGATTCTGGGAGTTGTAGTTTTTAAAAGCAACATTACCAAGTTCTGGTAAAGTGTGCAAGGACTAAAAGTTAACTCAGTGGCAGATCACATGCTTTTGCATATCAGAAAGTTCCAGGTCCAGTCTCAGGCAGGTCTAGACTGGGGTCGAAAGGTCCCTCCCAAAACTCTGGAAACTCATTGTTGGCCAACATCAACACCATGGAACTATCATGGTTCAACTCAGGATCAATGCTGTGACTCAGCATGCGGTAGCTTCCTATGCTAGTCTGGAAGGTTGACAGTCATCTGACTAAGACATGTAAGTCAGCCACCTTCGTCTCTATTTCCCTCTTCCTGCCTTATTGAAGTTCCACCTGTGGTGGCTTGTAGTCCATATTAGCACCCTAGCTAATTGATTGGCATGCAAAATCTACTTTACCTAACATGGTACAATAGCCGTAACCGAACCAACATCCTCGGCTATTACTCTCCTTGCGTGCAGCTGCTCTTGTGAGCTTCTGTACATATGCATCCTGCCAGGTAGAAGGACCAGTTATACCGTTTCTAATCCTGTGCAGCTGTGCCCATCCTCCCTCATCCCCTTTAATTTGTACCTTGGCTTGCTTTCCTTGTGGAAAACCAGATTTGACATAACACGATAACATGCCTGTAGGTCATGCTGGAACAGGACACAACACGATGTGTCAAGTTTCCTTTGAACCTCTTGCAGATCGAGTATCAGCCAAAAGGAGGTCATTTTAATTATCAGATGATTAATTAATTAGACAGTAATTGTCCGACACATGAATCCAAAGATTATGTAGCACTCAACACGAACGTCTGAAAGACGGGAAGAAAAATGATTTTTCTTCTTTTTATTATTATTATTTTCTCTCTTTTCTTTTCCAGTGTTTTTTTTTTTTCTTCCCCTTCCAGGGCAAACAAAATACTTTTATCAAAGGTTTGGTATTTCCAAGACAGATAGCTTAAGTATTTAGACAATGTCTCCCTTGCTTACCTAGAGAGTTTGACAGAGTATTCTTAACCATCCTTAATGGCCTATTCTTAATTGCTTTACTGATAGTGTTTGTTCACCCATTAGGAAGCTGTCATTGTTATGCATCCAAGAATACTGAGGAGTCAAGTCTGGATCAAGTTTATTTGCAGAACAAGAACCTGTAGTGTGTACAGTTTTGCTGAACTGAGGCAACTCAGTACATGACACTCTGCTGAACGTTCCAAATATATCAGAGCTGGCCTATGTTACGATTACCACGGAGAAGAATATAACTCCTGATGAGCTTTCCACTTTCTGGCCATAATACTTAGAAAGGGATTTGTTTTAACTTTAATGATGTAAGCTTCCTTGGGTTCTTTTAAGGAGAAAGGTGGGGTAAAAATAAGTAAATAAATAAATATTCAGGAAATGACTGAGGCTCAGTGACAAAATGGGAGGTAGGGCTTGGTCACAATGGTAATTACTGATCTAATTTTATGTTGATACCTAATTCCTCTTTGGAATCTGCGGAGTTAATTTGCTGAACTGTTTTCTCTCTAAGCTAAACAGAAGTTGCCTGCATGTACCGCGAGGCTATGGAGAAATTCACAGGAGGCACAGGCAGACTTTTCATGACTGCCATTTTAGCACTGGAGATGCAGTCTCCATCTTGCTAGACTCTCTTGCCTTGGACAGTGACATAAGATCCAGACACACATCTCTGCATCTGGGGATTAATTGGTGCTGCTTCAGCACCCACCAACCCACCCTTGCTTTTCTGGAACATATGCACCTCGAGAACACTTCTGGAGGCCTCAAAAGCTCACATTGTTTGTCCCTTTTGGGGGGCCTTCCAAACTGAAATTTGGTGTGATGCGGCTGGTGCTTTAAAAAGGTCCTTATCTTCAGTGCAGCCTACTTTAACTCTTGGTACCCATCCGCAAAGGTAGAACAAAGAGCTATTTCAATCTCAATGAATCATAGAAGAGTGAAGTTGGAAGGGACCTATAAGGCCATCGAGTCCAATCCCCTGCTCGATGCCGGGATACAAATCAAGGGATATCTGCCAGGGGGTTGTCTAAGTTTCTCTTGAATACCTCCAGTGTCCCCCAAAAGATTGCATGCCCTAGCCCTGTGCCAGAAAGATATGGGCCAACTCTTCAAGGAGAAGGATGAATCGTTTTAAGTAGACACACAAGCAGATGAGGTGTGTGTTTTTTCCCCATGCCAAACCATGCGATCTGGGAACCATATATGATAACTGTATGCCAGTGCAGACGGTCTCAATGACTCAGGAAAAGTAGAACCACCATTGACTCTGGAGAGGTCACAGCTTGACCTTCTCCTTTTATGTAGAATTTGTTGATCCAAAGCTTCCATGTCACTGGAGAATTTTTTTATTTTATTGTTTTCCTCCTCCATCCCCACCCACCAAATGCACCTCATAATATCCTTACGAATACCGTATCTTCCTACCATTCCTTTCATAGGTAACTAGTAACCTAGGTCCTGAGCTGAGATGTGGGTTGTATCTCCCAGGGTCTTGCACCTAGCATGGCGATTTCTCTGTCATACTGAGATATCAGAAAGACATTTGGTAATTTGTAATACATTTTATTTAAGAAACTTATATGTGGCTTAGTGAATGGAATATTATTAAAGAGGTGTACAATAAAAATAGTTATGTACATATAAAAATACTTGCATACATACAAAACATATCAAAGCATAGAAAATTTTCATTCTATTATACATTCATCTAAAACAGCAATTGGGAATATATTTGATCACAAAACTCGTCTGGGAAAGCCTGCATGAAGAAAAATATTTTTAGCATGACCCTAAAGCTTGCAATTGGCACCTAACTGTCATTTCAGTATAACTGTGTTGGAAAGCGTATCAGGTTTCTCTCAAGAGCTGATTGATAATCAACCATCACAGCTGACGCAGTGAAAGGAATTACTATCTTTTTTCTGGAATCATACAACAACGACTCATAGTTTTTTTTTTTCAAAAGGCAGCAAAAAATACTAGCAAGAAAAGCTTGTCATTTGGGTCATAAGGTCAGCACCAGTAGCTTCCCAGTCCCTGAGCTTTCAGGACCATAACCTGAGACCCCCGTGTGCGTCCCCGAACTATCATAGAAGTGGGAGTCACAAAGGTTCAGAAGGGGAATAGAACTCTTCTTGGGGCCAAATGACTGTGGGAATAGAAGCAAGGGGGAATCCAGGCAAATGGGCCTAGGGGCTAAGTAAAGCACATTATGGGGGAGATCAGACAGCAAGAAAGGGTTGGATCGGATCTCATTAAAAAGGATCACCTTGCTGGGAGTGATCACCCTTAAAACAACCCTTTCATCCATCCGGGAATCACTCCAGACCAGCCCAAAAGAAACCAGTAGCTCTTCTGCTGGAACAAAAAGGTCCAGCTTGGGCATGGACGCCCAGGTTGAAGCATTATTGCCCATACATCACGTAATAGGTCCGTCAAGTAATCTCCAAAATAGACTACTGTAATGCTCTCTACGTAGGGCTGACCTTGAAGCTAGTACAGAAACTCCATCAGATCCAGAATGCAGCAGCCAGATTACAAATACCAACAGATATGGTCACATATCTCCAGTTATGGTTCATGTCCACAGACTCCCTGTTCATTTCCATGCTCAATTCAAGGTTATCACCTTTAAGGCCCTAAGGACCTTGATACCTGCTGGAATATCTCTCCTACTGAGCAGCTACGCATCCAACCTGTTCCTCCCACTCTTTACCGCTAAAATCTTTAACACCAAAGGAGACCAAGAAAGTCATTTTTTATTATGGCCCCTCGTATATGGAATAAATTACCCCTTGAGGTTAGCCATGTGCCCACCCTTACAGTTTTTTAAAACTCCTAAAAACGGAACTATTTAAAGCTACCTTTTATTAAAGTTCTACTTTTGATGACCAGTATTTTAAATCTGGTTTATATTGGGTTCATTGAGCTATGTTCTGTTTTACTGTATTATATTGCTTTGCATTGTATTGTTTACTTGTGTGTTGTTAACTGTTTTTAATTTATTGGATTATTTGCATTTATGTGTCAGATTTCAATGCAAAACACAGGGGCAAAAAAGGTAGATTAAAAATACCAAAAAGAATGTTTAAATTACATTCTAAAAAGGTAGGAGCTTATAGCCTAAAAAGGCACAAAGAGCAGAGGAATACATCTTTAAAATATATTATTAAAAAGTAAAAAAGCTTTATAGCCTTGAGCAATCTTCAGCCTTTAGCGTATCCAAACATACCACAAAGTAATTGACAATTTTCTTACCCAGCCAAACCAGTCATGTTCCAGTTTGCTTCTATGGAGGGAAATCCATGATTTCTTTACTACTGATATTGTGCAGCTACCACTGCTACATTAGTTAGGCATCCTTCACTCTCGAGAGACTATGGTAACGTGCTCTGTATGGAGGACTTGGAACAGCGTCTAGTGTGGCTGAGAAGGCCAATTCAAGAGTGACAATCCCTTCCACACTGAACTGCTACTTCCCGTGTTGTTTCGACGCTGTATGCGAAGCTGGAGTGTCCTCTCCAGAGCATGAAGCCTGGGTAAGATAATATGGAGGATAGGCTGTTACCCAAGCAGCAAATCCCCCCTCTCCACGTCGCTGAAATAGTCCAATGGAAAGGCAAGAGCCAATACAACTGGTTCCAGCAACGTCGCAGGAGTTGGCAGAACGACACGAACTGCCTCCGGGACTCCGGCTCCGGATTTTGCCTCGAGGTTAACTCCTGAAGCCTTTTCCATTAGTGGATATAGCCACAAGGCAGTGGAGGTTTGAAATCGGAGTTTTCATAGATACATGTAGCATGTATCTAGTGTGTCTCATGTTTCCCTCTATTTATATTCCTTTCAGTTGTTTTCACTTCCTTTCAACTGCAAACAACTGCATTTTGCCAGTGTCATGAATTTCAGTTCTCTATAAATGATTAATAACGTTTCAATTGGGATTTCTATTGCTTTTGCTAAGGTAGCAAACTCGCAAAGAAGCAAATCATTTTTTAAAAAAAAAATGTTGACTTGTTCCTTTGCACCTACGATAATAGCCGATTGGTTCCACAATATTTTTCATGGTGAGCAAAATGTCAGGAGCACAATGTACTGGTGAACAAATTTGGTCAGGTGCCAGTTTGCTCTATCCACATTTAAAACTCTAGGAGTTTCATGGTCTTAAGAGTTTTTTCTTTCCATTGTTTTTATGTTCTTTATAAATTGTTTACACGTTCAACTGTTAGCTAGCTAGGGAAGATATACTTTTGCAAGGCAATGTTATTTTGCATAGATCTTGCTTTCAGACTTGGATGAAGAGCTGGCTGATTGATTGTTTTACAGTGACTTTTCCTCCATAGCTGTTCAAACCTCACCTTTTAAAGCACAGTTGACACTTTCAGGGTGGCTTTTTTACACTCCCTTTAATTAATTTTTATTGGGACGTGGTGGCACTGCAGGTTAAACCGCAGAAGTCTCTGTGCTGCAAGGTTGGAAGACCAGCCATCGTAAGATCGAATCTACACGATGGAGTGAGCTCCCGTCGCTTGTCCCAGCTCCTGCCAACCTAGCTGTTTGAAAACATGTAAAAATGCAAGTCAATAAATAGGTACCACCACGGTGGGAAGATAACGGCATTTCGTGTCTAGTCGCGCTTGCCATGTGACCACGGAAACGGTCTACGGACAAACGCTGGCTTTACGGCTTGGGAACAGGGATGAGCACCGCCCCCTAGAGTCAGACATGACTGGACTAAATGTCAAGGGGAAGCTTTACCTTAATTAATTTAGCACGCTACATGACCAAAATTTCAAATCTTGACAGTTCCAAATGGATTATCAGTGCATACACTTGGCACATTCTGTTATTTGATCCAGGCAGAGCATAGAGCATCAGCATCACTATTTATGAGACTTCTTATTACACAATCCATGGCAGCAGTGGAGTAGAGCCTGGGAAAACTCCCTACTGAGTTTTCCGCAAACTTCAGCAGCAGCATAGGCCATGAGAAACCCCTCATGTTTCAAGTGTGCTGTAAGTAAGACAACACAGCACCTGGGGCTTAATGGGAATGGTAGCAGCTCCTACAGTTGCAGGATGCATTTTGGTGTCTACCCAGGTACCATAAACTCTTACACCATTTCACTCCAGTATGCGTTACTATATTATCTAGTTTGTAGAATTCTCCTATATTCTCAACTCATTTCCACAGTTAGCTGGCCCAAAAGCAGTTCCATCTGCTCCCAACTCAGCCTGCAACACCATAAGCATCTACTCCTGTCATGTCAAAACATTCCTCCTCTTGGTCTGAAGTTTTGCCCCTGAAGTCTCAGGAAATGGTTCTGCTGCTCTGGCAACCTAAGGCAAGAGTGTTCCTCTGTGTGTATGTAGCTGTCTGTCTGTTTGTGTCTATAGAATCATAGAATAATGGAGTCAGAAGGGGCCTATAAGGCCATCCAGTCCAACCTCCTGCTCACTGGAGGAATTCAAATCAAAGTATATCTGACAGATGGTTGTCCAATTTTCTCTTGAATGCCTCCAGCGTTGGAGTTCTCACCATCTCCCGAGGTAAATAAATAAATAAATAAATTTATTGTCATTGTAAGTCTATACATAGTATACACATACAATGAAATTCACACAGACACCCAGAGACCAGACTCACATGCACACACATTTAAAAAAAAAATCCCCAAACACTCCCCCCCACTAAAAATACAAACATCTACACCGCAGGCTAAGTAACACTGTCCAACTGTTCACTACTGATGGTCTTTAAGTTCATTATTAAGTGCAATTATAGCTCTGGGATAAAAACTATTCAGAAAACGTGTGGTCCGAGTCTTAATTGTTCTGTATCTTCTGCCAGACGGCAACAGGTAATTGGTTCCATTGTCATACTGCTCTAACGGTTAGGAAGTTTTTCCTGATATTCAGCCATAATCTGACTTCCTGTAACTTGAGTCCATTATTATGTGTCCTACACTGTGGAGCAATTAAGAAGAGATTCTGCCCCTCATCTCTATTACAACATTTCTAGTATTTGAAGAGTGCTATCATATCTCCCCTTAGTTTTATTTTCTGAAGGCTGCACATGCCCAATTCTTTCAGTCTTTCTTCATAGGGCTGTGTATGTACAAATGTGATGGGATGGAACTTTGGAGCAGAGATAAAAGTGGAGAATTTTGAGCTGGCTGAAGGATGAAAGTTTTTTGAAGGGACACATTTTTCCTCTGAAAATCTCTTATGGATCACTAGTTGGACTGGCTTATGAATATGTCCAACACTTGCCTCTAGTTAAGTTCTTTTATCTGTTTTTAAATAAAAGAAGTACTGAAAAAACACTGCAAGTCTTCTCTGCGTCTTTGCTTAAAGGGAATCAAACTTGGACCGCCTTTTCCCTTCAATTTTTGGGAAGTGGGGAGCAGGAACAAAATAAATATTCACACTGTTAAGTTCTGTGCCATCAAGTCAGAACTAATACTGACTCTAATGGGGCTTTCAAGGCAAATGAGATATTTAAGAAGTGTATTTACCAGTTTCACACACCCCAATGAGCTTTCATGGCTGAGTATGGATTCAAACCCAGGCCTCCTGAACCCGAGTCCCCTACTCTATTCATTACACCTCACTGGGTATCATTATTCACAACACTTGTGCAAAAGATGGACATTCCATGCTAGCAGTTTACAATGTCTGCCGTGGCCATTGTACACTGTAGACATGATCATCTATTTTAAATTCTGTCTTGTCTGCCAGACCTGCTTTTAAGGAATTCAGGAAAAGACACAACCCCGTAACACTATAATGCACTGTTTCACTTGAAGTTGGGCAACAACTGAGCCAAGATAAGAGACCAAACAGTAGCCTGCACAACTCCAACACAAGCAATCAATATGTGTCAGTAACAACAGATACATCAGGGTTTATATGAGACTGGTGTGTTGGATGCCTGTGGTGCCATTATATGCAATTACACCCAGCAAGGCCATCCTGTAGCCTACAATACTGCCAGGCGACATGAAATTATCTGTTGCCCTTGAGACTCCCTCAGTAGCTGCAGAAACAGGAGATGCAGCCCAAAGAATAGGTTTCAAATTTAACAGCCTTTAGGAAGGAGAGAACTGGCTTGAAGTTATTTTAAAAGCCTCCAAGGGGGGTGAGGAGAGTTGTTTCTTTAGCATTGAAGAAATGTATACATGTTGCTTCTAAGACTAAAACTCATCATTGCAGAACATCAAAGTTGTGCAGAAATGCACGTTAACCACGCTGAGTTCACATAGTTATTTTATCCAGACGTCTTCACCTTCCTGTCTTCCTCAAGACCACTGAAGAGTTTAGAGTTGTAGGCAAACCCTTATACACAAGGAAATCCTGCCTACATGCTCAGTCCATTCATTTATTTACGATGGTTGGAGGTTTATAGATATGCTATACTTCTTAGCTGTCAGGATCCAGGGCTCAGCTGTGTTCATTTTTGGATCAAGCCATATTAACACTTCACTGATCACTCCATCAAGGTCTGTCATCACTAAAAGAAGTTAACATGTTTGAATTGTGGTTTGATGTTCTAATCATGAATTAACTGAATTCTACTTCTGATTGCAGAACTAGAGGATTCTGGGAACAAAGCTTTTTAAACGTGATTTTTCAAGTATTTGAGAGGGAAAACTGTGTTATTATTGCATATTCTTGTTGGTCATGTAGCAGCACATCTAGGCATATTCTGTGCCCTTCATTTATTCTCCTGATGATGATTCCTTGACTATATTTTTTTTCCTCTCTGTCTTTTTTTTTTAACGTTTAGTTTAAGTCAATAAAATGTGTTTTGTACCACAGACCAGTAGCATTCAGGTGGTATTTTTTAAAGTGATTAAAAAGAAAATACTGTATTAACTTTGTAAAACGGGGAAGTCAAGAATTTTGCATTTATAACAGTAATTAACTACTCTGGAGATGGGAAGCTTGTTACTAAATAGTAACCAATTATTTCTTAGAGCTTGCTTCATAATCTAATCTTGAAACTGCAGAGCTGGAAGGGGCCCAATGGATCATCAAGCCAAGGAGGGACAGTGGGGAATTGAACTCCCAACCTCTGGCTCTGCAGCCAGATGCCTAAACCACTGAGCTATCCAGCAAGCTTTCTAAGCTCTGAAAATGTGAATAGCACTGATCACATTTAAAATGGCCTGCTACAAAGTGTGAATGATGAATCAGGAGTGGCCCAAGATTTGAGGGGAATCTTGCCCCCGAATAATGAAGTGCCATCAGTAATATGACATATTATTGTGATGACGAGTATCAGAATATTACTAGATGATCATCCAGGTTGGTATTATTTCTGAATACAAATTTAGGTGGGCTTTTATATCTTAAAATATCTTCTACTTAATATATGTGTGTGTGTTTGCTCACATGCATGTGTGCTTATGCATACACGCACTACATTCGATCGAGTGGTTTCTAACCTTTGACAACCATATGAATTAATCTGTGAAGATTCTCAGTCATCCAGGTGAGGTAATCTGGAAGTTGAGTCACGGCAACCGGACTTCCTCCTTATTAGGTTGAAACGTTTCGCTACTCATCCAAGTAGCTTCTTCAGTCTGAGGAGAGTTGGTAGGAGACCCCTGATATAGCCTCCATGTTGGTTTCACTTCCCCCTGGTCTGAATAGGCTTGTTAGAAGGACAAAGGGCCTTGCTCATGGCCAGGTCTTGCTGTGGCTTCCTTTACTGAGTAATCCCACCACATTTTAGGTCTTACTCTAATATCTTCAACCTTTCCTAACATTATTGTCTTTCCCTGTGGATCTTCTCTTCTTGTGAGAAACCTTCTCCTTAATTTACTGAGCAAAGTGTATAGATCCAAAGTGTAGCCATTCCTGCCTGTTCTGTTCCCATTTATCTCTCAGTAATTCCCACATATTCATCACGCTTACCCCATAAAAAGCTGATTTTAATATTAGTCAAAGATAATCTCTGTGACTCAAAGCCCTAGCTAATGGCACTCCCTGTGTGTCTAAATGATAATACTTAGCACAATTTATCTTCAAGGCTGCAATCATACACTCACTTACCTAGAAGTAGGTCTGATTGAAATCATTGTGGCCTCTGAGAAAGCATGTATTGTATTGGACTGCATGTGTAAAAGCTGGCCAAACAGTAGGTTATAAGTTAAGAAAGCTATAATGACATAATAATAAACAAATTAAATAATTATATCAACTCCAACTTATGGTGGCTCTTCTCGGGGTTTTCTAGTTGTAGAGTACTCCAAAGCGGTTCACCAGTCCCTCCTTCTGTTAGTGCTCTGAGGCCACAAAGCTTCTGCAAAACTGTGCCAGCTGACCTTCCCCCAGGAGGCACCCCTGATTCTGCATCCAGGTGCTCCAACCCACTGAGGACTCTGGACATTGTAAAGTAACGCTTCCAAGCCCTACCTTCTCAGCAGTTGAAAGCCGACCTTCAAATAGTTAGGGCAAATCAAAAGAGTTTCTGAATTTTCAAAAACCCACACGCCTACATCTGACCTCTTTTACACCCACAAACGCATCCAAATATGTACTTAGGTTTCCAGCTTTAAAGCTCCAGATTTCAGCAACTGAAATTCTGAATACTCAAGAAAAAGAAAGAAAGAAAAGAAAAGAAAAGAAAAAAATGGATTTCTACATAGGGACAAATTAGATTTTTTTTTTCTGCAAATGCATTTCAGCACATTCAGAAATTGCCCCTTTTTTCACAATAGAGAAGATGGATTCCACTGCCTGCCAGAACTAAGCTTCCCTTCTGTAATATGAGGGACACCATCGCCCCTTTTCAATTCACATAGCCCAGCTATTGAGCTGGAATTTGACTGGATCTTCAGCATCTCTTCATTATTCCCTGGGACACTGAGAGCCACAGGTTTTACTTGCCTTATATCACAGACAGCTGCTTCCTCACAATTTTACCTGTTGAAAATCAATTAGAGCTTCTCTTTATGTCTTTCTGGTCAAGCAGAATTCTCTAATACTTAATCCTCATTCTTTTTCTGTTTTCTCTGGTCTTCTTTCTTTCTCTGCCAAAATTCACGCCTGCCATCTAGCGGTTATCTAAGAGCACCAAGGGACCTGCAACATTCTGTTGAAAATATAATATGGTGTGACCTTTGATGAACACAATATCGGCCTCCAGAGATGAATGAAGTGTTTACCTCAAGTTGGCAAGTTTCTATATCCATATTTTAGGAGCGGGGAGGGGATGTAAACAGCAAAGTCCAAGGAAATCGAACTGCAGAAAATAGAGATGGTGATCCTCAGCCTAACCCTGACAAATAACAAAAGACAAATGGGTGGTAAGATAGCCCTCCTCGCATGGATGAGCTGGTTAACCCAGGTGTTGTAATAAAATGCTTTTGTCCTCCAATGATTTACGAAAGGGTATTTGAAAAGTGGTGACGGCACTAAACACCATTCTGGAGAAACGTAGGAAGAAGAATGGAAAATCAGTGCAAAAAAAAGAAGGTTATCAGATGTAGCTATAAGTAAATCTATGCTGAGCTCCTGAGCAAGGGACTGGTTGAGAGGAAAAGCAACTCCACTGAAGACAAAGCTAATACAGGAGAGAAAGGCAACAAGACAGAGCAAAGAGTTCCACACCAGAAATTTATCTGGGTTGTTTGCAGGCTTCCTGCAATCTTTGTATTTGGAACAGGTTGGGTGTTCCAATAATTCTGGGATAGACCGTACTGCAGGAATTCCAGAAGTCATTAGTTCTGCATTCTATCTACTGTCTCCCCTGTCATAAGGCTATCTATCTATCTATCTATCTATCTATCTATCTATCTATCTATCTATCTATCTATCTATCTATCTCTTTCAATTAGTTCCATTTTCTTGTGAAGACTGCACTGACATCTTTTAAACCAGCTATAGGCAGTATGGATCAAAATGGTCTTCTTTCAATCTCCTGCCCAGAAGACAATGTTCATAAAATATGCTATAGGGTGCATGTTCTAGCCTTTATTTCCTTCCATCTAAGACACGGATTGTGATTCTTTCTTTAAAAAAAAAAAACAGGGCACAGAATAAGTCTAAATACCAACTTTGCTTAGCACTAGTCCTAGTTATTAAAATTCTGGGTTAAATTTGCGCTTACAGCTTTTCCTAGACTTTAAGCATACAGGCGTTCTTCACTGCCAAATTACAAGCCTCTGCAGGGGGGGGGGGGGGGAGATAGCATGCAAAATTATTTGCACTCACAAACAACTCATTAATTCTATTTATGTTGCAATCTGAGAAAAAAAGAAAGGCTTCCTTCCTTCCCCTTTGCCTCTCCTACCTACGATGCAAATATGTTACAGATGGAGATTGGAGTTCCAGTCCTGGGGCGCCTCTTAGAGGAAACAGGTAAGTAATGCACATTTAACATACAGAAGCTAAACAGGGTCTTCCAGTAACATGGCGTATTTCATGCCAATGCACAGAGTTGCTACTGTGATCATTTCCAAAAAATACTGTATCATTACAACGTCATTTGAAGAACTGCCGTGATGCAGTGTTGTTAGGGAAGGGTTTAATTGGTGACAGCCACCCTGATGTTCCTTGCCAATTTTTCTTGGATGAATTGCGGTGAAATTCAGAGGCTTTTTTACTCCTCGAGAAATGTAAGGAGTGGTTCTTGTTTTGTCCCAGTACCTTTCATGCTTAATTAGGGCTCATTTGGATAGAACATGGGTTGTGGCCCTGCCCCTTCGTGCCAGTTGGCGCCACTTGGTATCTAATGAGCATTATCTTCCTGGCATTTTGTCCACATAGTCTTCAAACCCTGCTTTTCTTGTCTTTAAACACCAGCCCCTCTTCAAGAGCTATAATAATAACCTTTGAACTTCAAAGCTGGAAGGGACCTTATGGATCATCCAGTCCAGCTCCTGTCAAGGAGGCCCAGCAGGGGAATCAAACTCCTAACCTTGGACTCCGCAGTCAGATGCCTAAACCACTGAGTTATCCAGCAGTTCATTCACTTCAATCATTTCAAAAATCTTGAGGAGACCTTTTTTTTTGCACCGATTTTCTCTGCTGGATTTTTGTTTTGCTATTTTCATTTTAGGAGATTGGTGCTAAATGGAAACCATGGGACTCAAAAAAAAAAAAAAGCTCTTGTCACCTAAACTCTGCAAAGTGCAAAGTACACTAACAATAACACTTATAGGAAGTGACTTTTTTTAAAAAACACACACACACAGAAAGCCAGTTTTTGTCTCTCTTTTGTCACTGTTGGTACCACTTAAGCCTTGTGTTGTCTGGACAGTGGGAACAACCCTGATGTCATCAAAGTGCAACTGAGGAGAATAAATATGGCATGTGGATTCTACATATAGCCTCTCACATGCTTTTCTACATACTGGTGTATTCTGTGACGGTGTTGGGCTTGTCCTCTCTGACGTAAACGGTGGTGTGCATGGTGAGTGGTCTCTCCTCAGACGTACTACATTTTGTCCTGTTGTCTTTTCATTTGGGTTTCCTTTTGCCCATGCACGTCTATATCCACAATGATCAATTTTACTTCTCATTGTTTTCTTTTTCTTTCTCTGCTAAATTTAGTGCTCCCTCTCCAGTTTTGTGCCATGTGTACCTTGAGCTCACTGGAGTGTAAATGTAAGTAAATAATCAACACCCCAGTCTGTAATACCAGGGGAGAAATCCCTGCCAATCATCTGGCAGCTACCAGAGTCTTCTCCACTGCTGTGGGTTTCTTTAATCAGTGATGTGCGCTCTTCTGTCCCATGTGGGTTTTGGCAATCTTACAGTTTAGCACTAAACCACTATGAGCACATTAAAAAAATACTGCACTATGCAGCACCATAGGAGCCTCATGGTGCAGTGGTTCAACTGCAGTGGCATAATCAAGACTCTGCTCATGACCTGAGTTCAATCCCTACATTCTGAATTGTGTAGCCCTAGGCAGGCCTACTCAGACATAAGCTCCAGTAAGCTTCCAGGTAAGTATCCATGTTCAATGTGCAACATACATGTATGTAAATATATGCACACACAGATATAAATGTAAATACAGATATATGGCATGTGGCAAATAAAATACACAAGCTTCTCAACTTTCGTCTGTTAAGTTCTACCTGCTAACAAAAGAGGAAGTCAGTGATATTATGGAACAAAGAAGAAACCAGACCAGAAGGTCTCTCAAATGGGAATCATCTGAGCAACTTCAGCCATCTGTTTTCCTCTTGATTGTGGATTCACACAAATGTTAGGTTCACGTGCAGGCAGTAGTCTTTGGTGTGAGAACAACCTGTTTGTATGTTGAAGAAATGGTGGAATGTATGTTGTTGGGCAGATCATTGGCAACAGGTGTGAAATACGGTTTGCTTTCCATTATAATGTTGCCTCTTAATCAGAAGTGTGTTACTCCTGTACTGCTGTATCAGACCAGACTTCATATAGTCCATCTCCCAGTTTGGACAGTGGCCAGCAATGTGTTTCTAGAAACTAACAATGAAGGCCCGAAGGATTATCGATTGGGTTCACATTTCTTTCAATGAGTAATTTGACTCCTAGTCAAGGCCCTCTTCTGCCACTCTTCAACACGGCTGGGGTTCCCAGTGTGGCATCCTTGACACAAGTGATTGTGCTCCTCAGATTGGTGATGATGGCTGCTACTCTAATTCCCAGTGCAATGCTATAAGTCTAGAGCTACCAACTGTGCAAGGACACAAGGCAGGCTTCTATGGGCCTGGGGATATCAAGTGTAGACTCACTAGCTCTGATCCTTGATATTTTTTTTCATCACTTGTAACAGGGGCCACCATAAGCCATTTTGCTGCCTGAAGCAAAGAACAAGATGGCGCTCCTCCATTCCATGAGAAGAAACAAAGCAAAACAAAACAAAACCCCTCCACTGTACATAGGATTGACAGATGATGTGCCCTTTTCAAAATGAACAAAGGTACTACAGTGAGGGCAGATGGCTGTGATGGCAGTGGGGAGATGAATCCACTCTGGTTATTAGTCCAAACATTAATGGAGCTATCCAGTGTGCTGAATCAATTGTAGAAACAGCAATAAGCATGTTGGATAGCTCCTGTAAAGATGAGGCTAAAATCAGGAGCAGATTCATTGTCTCCATCAACAGTGTAGCCACCCGCCTCCATTGTAGTACAGTGTGTTCTACCACACCTGAAAGCAACAAGCTAGCTGTGGTATTCTGGAGACTTTAGTCCAAAAATGCCAAACATTTCCCATCTCTGGTTTTGGAGGAAGAGAGCTAGCCTTGTTCTGGCACGGATGCCTCTCCTCCAACAGCTTGCTTCCACCTCCTTGCTGAGGCAAATACTTCCTTTTGTCTCTCGGTAGGGCCGGATCCAACGTTTAACATTTGGAAGGGAGAGCCATTTATGTTAGAAAGGCTGGCTGCCTTGTAAGGTCATCCATCTATCTGTCTAGCATAGGGGAGGTCACTGTGCCTGCCAGTGGCCCTCCAAGACCACAAACAGAGCTCCTCAATCTAGGGTTCTTTCAACTCTAAAAAATAAATAAAAACTGGAGATTTCCACTGTTTGATCCTCAGACCTTCTGTTTACAAAGCATACGCTCGACTGCTGAGCCTGTCTCAGAGATTCTTCCCATGTGTGCCTGTGGTTTGTTTTTTTGTGGCTGAGGCACCCGTTTCCCCTTTCCAACACTATGATATTCTTCTGTCAAGAAATGACAGACAATTGGCCGACTCGTCTCCTGCCTCTAATGCGGAGCAGCCTTAGAGAGCGGGAAGCTCTGTCTCGCCTCTGATTTCAAGTCTCTCCTGCTGCTGCTAAAAAACATAATCACGATAGAGGCGCTTCAAAATGCTTTCCCAGCACTTTTATTTGTTATGCTATAATGTGGCTGGTGCTGCAGCCGAATATGTAGATTCGGAAATAAATTTTTCAAAGCGGCAGCACCAGCATCCAGGAGGTATGCGTGCTAATCCCATTATCTGATAACAGGATTTGTGAACACACCTCACACATCCTGCATTAATCACACAGCCCTTAGCATTGCTATGAAAAATGCAATTTCAATGCCCATGAAGAGTTGATGGAACATATGTTCAGACTGTGGAATTAAATAAAACAAGTTTATCGAAAGTAGCAATAGTGCTGAGATCATATCTTTCCTCCCTCCCACTTAAAAAGTAGGACCTCATTCACGCCATCACGACTGCTGAGTTGTATATATTTTCGTTAGCTTCTCTAATACGTTATCGCCATGCAAATAGCCTCGATAGGAGAAATGAGTTGCATAAGCTGGTCCCACAATTCTAAATACTTCTTGGACTGTGAAAAGTTCACACTAGCTAAATGTGCCTTATTAGGATAGGTCACTCTTGCCGTGTATACCTGCAGAGTGAGTTGGTGTTATTGCAAGTGAGCAATGTGGCAGAGTGGCCTGTTTGCCTCAGATCACTTAGTGGGTTCATGACAGGAGTGGTCTTCAACTGAGGATTTCTGGATTCATAGGTCAATCTCCCAAGTCCACTCTTGCACCAACTCACCAAGCTTCTGTTGCCATAATTCGAAGAGCAGTTTGATGGCCAAGTTACACATTACAGACACCACATCATTAGAAGAAGGGGTTCCTTAGGTGCTGAAAACATCTGAATGTGTCATAGCAGGAGCTTTTCATCCCCCCTGTAGTTTGCAAATTAGCTTGTCTTGTTTTGTGCTTGGTCATTAGGCAGTAAGCACAGACTTTGTAAGCAACTATGATTGTTTAATGGTGACGATGACGACGATGGTGATAATCTTAGAACTGTAGAGCTGGAAGGGAACCTATGGATCATTGAGTCCAGCTCCTGTCAAGCAGGCATAGTGGGGAATTGAATTCCCAACCTCCAGCTCTGCAGCCAGATGCCTAAACCACTGAGCCATCCAGGAGTTCCCACGAACATCTGCCTGAATCACATTTCTGGAACATCAATACGGATTCATCTTCAAATGGTGGTCTAGCTATACTTTATATATTAGTCTTGATGAACCAAACTTTATATCATGAACTTTTCCCTCTATTACTTATCTCTGTGATTGAGAAAGTATCACTCTTCCCATGTCCGCATGTCCGGATGGACTTAATGGCATTTCATCGGCAAAGTTTGGAGTTCCCAGCAGGGCAGGACCTACCGCTTGGCAAAATGAGATGGTCAGCTTAGGTGGCAGTTGCCGAGTGCTGTGGAGGCCATGAGATGCTGGGAAATCTGACCTACCTTGTGGGATCATCCTGCCACACTGTAGATCTGCCAGAGTAGATCGAAATTTACTCTTTTCCTACCTTTGGTTAAGAAAACACTGTCCTTTCTCCTTTTAGTAATGCACCTGCTTCCCGTCAGTCATTGTAGTCTTCAGCCTGAAACACACACACACACACACACACACACACACACACACACACACACACACACACACACACACGGGTTTTGTACCTGTCCACCTCTATGGCACCACAAGTGCATGTTCTTAAGTATCACTTTTGACCACAGAATCTCAGGGAGTGGAAAGCAGATGACCCTACAGCCTCAGCTGTGGCACTGTCTTTTCTTTTGCCTCAGGCAATGAGATGTCTTGGACCTACTCTGGCCCTCAGAATTGATGGCATCCCCTGGAGGCGGGATCCACTGCACTGATCTCCTGAAGCTATCATAGCTCCCAGCACTTCTCCAGAGCATTTGGCCCAAAGGTGACCAGGTGCTAGCTGCACAGCTGCCTACTAGTACGAGGGAAATAATAGAACCATAGATTTATGGCGTTGGAAGGGGGCCTACAAGGCCATCTTCTACAGAACTCTTAAAGGTGAAGGAAACCATGCTCTCTTGTGCACCTTACCTACCTTACTACTAATCATGGTGTCAACATACCATTTTCAGGTTGGGCAATTCAGAATGGGCCATACTGTATAATTATATTATATTGTATCATCCCAAATCACATCCTATTATATTGTTGGTTTGCCTGGCACATGCACCATCCCTATGGATCTTTTTCCCTTCAAGATGGGCTAGTAACTTGGGGTTGGGGGGGGGGGTAAAAATGTACAAGACTGGGCAAACACCATCTTTCCCAGAGCACCTGTTCTCCCTTTACAGTTGAGAAGAAACACACACACACACCCAATTCAAAACTCTGGGAAACCACCAGATAATGGGGCCCTGGGGAAAAAGTGCAATTTTCTGGGAAACTGCAGAGGGCTAGTTTTAGAAGAGGCAGATGTTTTAGTGTGTGCTAGCCTATCAGGCCGAGAGAAAATAAAAATAAAAAATAAAGAAGACAAAAATGTTGTGTCACCTTAAAGACTAACTGCTATATTTTAAAGTGAGCTTTCATGGACAAGTCCACTTCCTCAGACATAACAGTGTAGCATTTCACACCTTGGAATGGCAAAAGACCCCTGATGATATTCAGTTCCTCTTTGTTTGGGGGCCATGTATAAATGTATGAACATTTGCCATGTACTCCCATTCTTATGTCTGAGGAAGTGGATTTGATCTACGAAAGCTCACATTAAAATATCGCAGATACTCTTTAAGGTGTTAAAATGTTTTTGTCTTCTTCATTTTTTATTTTCCTTTCGTTTTTGCCCGATGGATTAGATTGGGATGGGTTGGGTGGGTTCCTCCCCGCATAAAAAACAACAACAACCAGAATTGGTCTCCAGGCATAAATTTCCCAATTCCTTGTGCTAAAGAGTCAAATAAGGAGAAGTTCTGGGAGTTGTACGTTCTTGTTTTAAGGAATCTTTACACATTCTAGTATTGATAAAGCATACGGTACTTGTAGCCCACACAACAAACAAATTACTGTTGTGCTGTCTGGATGGCAGGGCGTGATGGTGAGAGTTGTGGTCTCACACGAGTGTTTTGCCTAAAGGCCCAGGAAGCAACACAATTTGATTGCTGTCAGGCTTTTGCGCTGCTCTCCACAAGGTGGTGTTATCACTTCAGTCTTTACTTTAAAAGGCAGGAGAAGGCCAATTCAAAACCAAGAGACGGGATGTTTAGAGCCGTTACCAGTCATCAGAAGTGAGAAATATAGATTATTGCTTTTAATCTAAAACATGAAATGACTTATTGACCTTCCACATCAGCCAACACTCGGACCAGCAGAAGGAATTCAGTGTCCGAAAATCAGTGATGTGCTTTGCTCCTTCTGTACTGGTTACTTCGCTGCAGGGCCAGTGGCTGGATGTTGGATTCTCCACTGTGCCTCCCATAAAAAGAGCCAGCCTGTGCAGCCTCGGACAAGCTATGTAGTCCCAGAGCACTTCAAGAAGAAGGGGATGGTAAACCACTTCTGAGTACTCAGAAGTACTCGGATAGCAGTCTTCCAGTATCTGAAGGGTTGCCGCAGGAAAGAGGGCATTGATTTATTCTCCATTGCGCTTCAGGGTAGGACAAGAACCAATGGGTGGAAACTCATCAGAGGGAGATCCAACCTGGAAATAAGGAGGAATTTCCTGACGGTGAAAACCATTAAGCAGTGGAAGAGCTTGCCTCCCGATGTGGTGGGTGCCCCATCGCTGGAGGCTTTCAAGAAAAGATTGGACAGCCATCTGTCCGGGCTGGTATGAGGTCCGGGCTGGTATGAGGTCTCCTGCCTTGGGCAGGGGGTTGGACTAGAAGACCTCCAAGGTCCCTTCGAACCCTATGACGATTCTATGATTCTGTGATTCTACTCTGTATGTAGAAAACCCTGGAAATGTCACCATAACTCAGAATTGACTTGACGGCACAGATTTATTATTGCATATGACAATATACAGTGCTTTTCCCTAGCCAGCACTGTCAGGGCCATAACCCTGCAGTAAGTAGGAAGATTGGGTTCAAAAAAGAAGAATCTAAACATTTCTGAGTGAGGCTGTGGTCACACTGGCAATAAGAATCATATTTAAATGTCATTTTAATCGATCTAGATTTTATCGTTCACACAACGCAAGGGTGAAATCAATTTATATGGGCTGGAAAGTGAGATTTTGGTGTTTTTTTTCCAGCTGGCCATCAAAGGCTTTTTAAAATACTTTGCTTCTAAAATCAATTCAATTCAATGCGGTTTTGTGAAAATGAGTCGATTTCAGCAGTGTAAACACGAGAACTGGTTTAAATCACCAGAAATAAATCAATTTCCAATCAGTTCATGTGAATGCTTCGACCGGTTTAAATACCACAGGACTTGAACTAGATTTTTTAAAAGTCTGAACAGAAATGGCTTTGAATTGCCAGTGTGACCACCACCTGAGTCCTTCAAAACCAAATGCTATCCTCAATGCTGCTCTGATGTTTCCTTTCTACTTTTTTTTAATCCTGTATTGAGCTGCAATGATTATTGAAACTATCCAGTAACCTTAAGCATATTAGCTTCTATTAAAGAGTTGTAGTGGAACCAGGGCATGTAGAGTTGAAGCACCATCACGCTTTGATCAACAGAAATTATGATATAATCTGCTTCTACTTCTTTCTTCTATCTACCTTCAAGATTAGTTGCAAACCTCATAATTAAATGTGGTGGATTTTTCTGAGCAGCAGTCTGTTATTCTGAGCTATCCATGAGAAGGGCCAGCCATGGCAGATGCAGTTGTACGCCTGCCACCTAGGCAGCCCTGGATAAACCGCACAGTCCCAAGACACCACCCGAATGAAGGAATGGTAAACAACTTCTGAATACTCTATATGGGGAAAATCCAGTGTGTTAGGATCCACTTTTTTATCATCCCCGTTATTAGGCAAAGCATTGTGGATTTGGCTACCCTTGGTTACTCATTAGCTTTACAAAAAGTTTTCAGCTCTAGCTTTACATCAGCAAGAGCTGAAAACTTTTAGAACTGGTTTGCCAATATGGACCAGTACAACTGCTTGCCTTTTTTATTATTATTATTATTATTATTGAGGATGTGGTTATAGGGATTGTCAACATGAGTACATGTCTAACTCCCAGTAGATTTATTTATTCAACAGACATTTTGCAATATACTTTTTTTGGTGTTTTGGTTTGTTTTGTTTTGGGGTGAGTTTTGTTGTTGTTTGTGCTTGTACTGCTAAAATCTTCAAAATCCCCTAATCTTCCCCCCCCCCGGACCATTTGTTCTCCTTAACATAGAAGTCTCAATTGTACACTGTTTTTTCATAGTTTCTACCATCCACCCAGCATTCACCCTGTCTCACTTAGTACAGTGACTTTTCCTGTGATATTCCGTGGCTCTTTTTGTCTTGGTTCTTATCTTTTCACTTTGCCTTGGGGGCAAAATTTAATCCTATGGCATTTTCCTTTGAGGTTCATGGCTGTAGTCAAAGCTGCCAAGTCAGAAGCTATCAGCAGACACCAAATAAACAAAAGCAAAGGTACAGGAGAGACAATCTACCAAAGAATCAGAGTCCTTAAATATTTTTAAAAGTTTCTTTGTTTGGTTTCACAGATTTCCTGAAGAGAAAGCAGTTTTCTTATCAAAAAGAGAACGGGTTCTTTAAAGGGAAGTTTGGATTTAATCCCAGTAAATCTTGGCAGAGTGTAAAACTTTGGCTAAAAACCTCTAGCTACACAGTGGAAAGTACAGAGATCTACAGAGGAGAATTAGCTTCAAGTCTCCCCAGAATAGGCCACCCTTTAATTGTTTTCATCAACTGGCACTTACAGTCTCAATAACTCACTCTGAGACATTGGTAAGAGAAAGAATAAAAGGTGTCATTTACTCACAGTTCTGAACAGATCAAAAATAGCATACTGTATAAAAATGACTGGTTGCAGGAACCACACTTAACTGACTCATAACTGCATACTGATTGTACACTACATAACACTAATGACCAGCAAGCTATCACATAACTGACTAAAAAGAAGAAAATACTCCCAAGCAGAGAAGATGTCTGCTGAATTGATTGACAGTCACCCCAGCCCAGAAAAGTTCTTACCAGTCAAAGGACGAAGAAAAAAAGTCAGCATATGAAGGCTGCTAAAACTCCTACAGTAAAGTATGTATTTTTCCAGCACCAAGCAGCAAAAGGATGGAAGGAAGAAATGCTCTGTGTAGATGCTCATGTTCCCGCATGGCGGGGGGTTGGACTGGATGGCCTCAGTGGTCTCTTCCAACTCTATGACATTATAACTCTATGAACCCTATGAGACACACAAGACACAGGAAACAGATACATGTGTGGAGTTTTAGCATGCAGCAAAAACACATGCAACAAATCACATTCTATTACACAGTTCAAAGTCTTCGTTGGGAAAATTCCTACTTTTCAGAAGCATCCGGCTAGCCACACTTGAGGGGCAGGGGAAATACACATATGTGCTAAATTATTTGCTTGTTTGTTTTATTTCTATGTTGCCTTTCTCCCAGTGAGGGAACCCAAGGCAGCTCACAAATGAATTAAAACAAGTTCGATGAAAAACACAATAAACTGGAAGTTCAAAAAAGAATTAAATATACGATGGTAATTAAAATCTAGACATTTAAAAACTTTGAAAACACACCTAAAAGGAATGTATGCCCAGCATTCAAAATGGGTGCAGTTTGACCTGTTTGATTCTTTAAAACCTGCCTTAAAAATCAAGTATTTAACTTTAGCCAAAAGGATAAAAGAGAAGCGGCTAACCCAACCTCCAGAGGGAAAGCATTCCACAACCTGGTGGCAGCCACAGAGAAGGCCCTCTCCCATCTCCCCATCAAACATGCCTGTAAGGCCAACAGGAACGAGAGAAGGGCTTCATCTGAAGATCATAGGAGCATATGGGGGGGGGGGGGGGATACAGCCCTTTGGTTAGCCTGGACCCAAGGGTTTGTAGGTCATCACCTGCACTTTGAATTAGACCAGGAAATGGGCCACCAGCCAGTGCAGCCGGTAAAACAGGGAAGATATATAGTCCCTGAAACTTCCCCAGTCAGCAGCCAAGCTGCTGTGTTTTGAACCAGCGGAAATTTCTGAACCGTCTTCAAAGTAGAGTGCATTACAGTAATCCAAATCAGACAGAACCTTTTTCTGATCTTAAGTGTTCATGCTCATCAGTGAATTTCTCCTGGACTGTTTCAAATGCATCTGTTTGCATTCAAATTACTTTGCAGGCAAAGCAAGCCAGCATTTAATAGGCACAGAGCGCCGGCTTGGTGGAGAAAGAGCTCTGGAAGCTGAAGCCAATGTAATGATATGACCGATCTTTTGATTAGGCTTAGAACGAGGTTCTTGAAGAGTCAGCGCTTACTCCGGAAAAGTGTTGTGAGAAAGAGATGACACCGAGGTATCACTGTTTCGACCTTGAACGGGTTGTGTATGGCATTGCACTTATATAACCTTTGCGTGGCAAAAGGTTTGCCATTTCATTGCAAATTATACTCTTCCCAGTGCACAATTCTGCAATATTATCAGGTTTCTACCCATTTCATAGAATGCACAAATGAGGTATACATCTCCAAATGACTTACCAATGATAGCTGGGCTGAACCAGATCCTTTCAAAGGATCAAGCCTGAAATGAATTCTCTCTGACCCCAAAACACTACAGCACAGCAGACTCAAACACACGGGGTGAGCCAATTCTTCACCCATTCGATGTCTTTTAGGTATGACCATGATTTGAGGGGACGGCAATGTCAGCTCCACCTCCTTAGGCTTCCACTACTCAAGCTCTCCTTCACATACCATCTGGCTGCAGTATGGTATGTTGAGAGTTCAATTCCCCACTGCTTCTCCTGGATAGGAGCTGGACTCAATGATCCATGAGATCCCTTCCAAATCTGCAGTTTATTAAGACTGTGTGTAGGAATCCTTCAATCTCGAGAGACTATGGTAACGTGCTCTGAATAGAGGTCTTGGAACAGCGTCTAGTGTGGCTGAGAAGGCCAATTCGAGAGTGACAATCCCTTCCACACTGAAGACAAATACAATCTGTCCCCTGTCCAGCTCCCTGATTTGGGAGGAAAGCGATGACAAACCTAGACAGCATCTTAAAAAGCAGAGACATCCCTGTCTCCAAGCCGTAGATCCAGCGTTTGTCCGAAGACAGTTTCCGTGGTCACGTGGCCAACGCAACGAGACAGAGAACGCCGTTACCTTCCCAACGTGGTGGTACCTATTTAGATTAGATTAGGCATCCTTCAGTCTCGAGAGACTATGGTATCGTGCTCTGTATGGAGGACTTGGAACAGCGTCTAGTGTGGCTGAGAAGGCCAATTCGAGAGTGACCATCCCTTCCACACTGAAGACAAATACAGTCTGTCCCTTGTCCAGCTTCCTGATTTGGCTGGTTTCGGGACGGCCTCTTTGCCTCGGCCTGCTGGACAAGGGTCTCTTCAAAATGGGAGAGGCCATGATGCACCACCTGCCTGCAGGCTGAACGCTCAGATGTCAAAGTTTCCCATCTGTTGAGGTCCATTCCTAAGGCCTTCAGATCCCGCTTGCAGATATCCTTGTAGCGCAGCTGTGGTCTCCCTCTGGGGTGATTTCCCTGCACTAATTCTCCATACAGATCCTTTGGAATCCGAGCGTCAGCCATTCTCACAACATGCCCAAGCCAACGTAGACGTCGCTGTTTCAGTAATGTATACATGCTAAAAATTCCAGCTCGTTCCAGGACTACTCTATTTGGAACTTTGTCCTGCCAGGTGATGCCAAAAATGCGTCAGAGACAACGCATATGGAACGTGTTCAACTTCCTCTCCTGCCGTGCACAAAGGGTCCAGGACTCACTGCAGTACAGGAGTGTGCTCAGCACACAGGCTCTATAGACCTGGATCTTGGTATATGCCATCAGCTTCTTATTAAGCCATACTCTCTTTGTGAGTCTAGAGAACATGGTAGCTGCTTTGCCACTGCGTTTATCCAGCTCGACCTCTAGAGATGTTAAGACTATTAGTGTTATTATTATAAACTGAGATTAGATCTGAGGCTGGAGCAACTGATGAAAGAAGGAATCTTGGGCTTATGGTAGACAACTCATTGCAAATGTGAGCAGTGTGCAGAACCAACAAAAAAGTGAGTTCCATGTTAGGAATCATTGCAACAGAAACTGAAAATAAAACTCTGAATATCGTAATACCTTTACGATACACTGTGATGCAACCACTTTGGGAGTACATGGTATACAGCACTAGGAAGCACATCTGAAAAGTTTGTTTTAAAAGGTCTTTTGCAGAAAAGGCCAGCCATAATAATTGCCGCAAGATTTGGGGCTATTTTGGTTTGGGGGAAAGGGGGAGTAATGAGAGAGGCATGATGACAGAGGTGGGTAAAGTTGTGCGTTGTGTGGGACAGACAGACATTCTCCTCCTCCAATGAGGCTGGAACTAAGATCTTCCTATGAAATGGAATACTGAGAGGTTCAGGCCAGATAAAACCTCAGAAATGTTTCTTTTCTCAACTGAGCTTTCCAATTCCCCCCGACAGAATGACCACGGATGATGCTAGCTGGTGAATTCTGGATGTTGTACTCCAAAAAAAAAAGTAGCTTTCCCAAGCTCTGGAACTATTAGATTTTGTTATTGTTGTTCTTGTTAAAAAAAAAAAGATTTGGAAGAGACCACAGGGCCCATTGAGTCCAACCCCCTGCCATGCAGGAACTCCATCAAAGCACTCCCAACAGATGGCCATCCAGCCTCTGCTTAAAAACCTCCAAAGAAGGAGACTCCACCACACTCCGAGGCAGTCTATTCCACTGCCGACCAGCTCTGACTGTCAGGAAGTTCTTCCTGAGATTCAGGTGGAATCTCTTTTCCTGTAGTTTGAAACCATTGCTCCTTGTCCTAGTGTCTGGAGCCGTGGAAAACAAACCTGTCCCTTCCTCGACATGACATCCCTTCAAATATTTAAACATGGCTATCATGTCCCCTTTTAACCTTCTTTTTGTAAGGCTAAACATTCCCAGCTCCCTAAGCCGCTCCTCATAGGACATGGCTTCCAGACCTTTGACCATTTTGGTCACCCTCCTCTGGACACGTTCCAGGTTGTCAACATCCTTCTTGAATTGAGGTGCTCAGAACTGAACACAATACTCCAGGTGAGGTCTGACCAAAGCAGAATAGAGTGGTACTATCACTTCCCTTGATCTAGACACTATACTCCTATTGATGCAACCAAGAATTGCATTGGCTTTCTTGGCAGCCACATCACACTGCTGACTCATGTTCAGTTTGTGGTCTACCAAGACTCCTAGATCCCTTTCACAGGTACTGTTGTCTAGCCAGGTGTCTTCCATCCTATATCTGTGCAATTCATTTTTTCTGCCTAGGTGTAGGACCTTACATTTCTTCCTGTTGAAATTCATTTTGTTAGTTTTGGCCCAGGACTCTAATCTGTCAAGGTCATTTTGAATTTTAATCCTGTCCCCTGGGGAATTAGCAACCCCTCCCAATTTGGTATCATCTCAAATTTAATTAGCATGCTCTCTATTCCTTCATTCAAGTCATTGATAAAGATGTTGAATAGCACAGGGCCCAGAACAGAACCCTGAGGCACTCCACTAGTTACCTCTCTCCAGAATGAAGAGAAGCCATTGGTGAGCACCCTTTGGGTTCGGTCAGTCAACCAATTACAAATCCACCGAACAGTAGCACTGTCTAGCCCACATTTTACTAGCTTCCTTGCAAGAATATTATGGGGAACTTTGTCAAAGGCCTTACTGAAATCAAGATATGCTACATCCACAGCATTCCCTTCATCTATCAAGCCTGTAACTCTATCAAAAAAAGAGATCAGATTAGTCTGGCATGACTTGTTTTTGAGAAACCCGTGTTGACTTTTAGTGACTTTAGTGACTTTAAGTGGCCTTTGGTCTGATCCAGCAAGAATATTCTTAAAATGCACATGACGAAGAAGGTGTGCTCCCAGTTGAGCTCACAAAAGTTACTTTTTAGGTCTACAACTTCCAGACCTCCCGGTTAGCATGGAATTTTCAGTCTTTGCCTAAAAAAAAAAAAAGGCAATTTCTTATGCTCTGGTTCAGAAGCAGAGGCTGCCATTTTTTGTAAGATTTCCCATGAGAAAGACAAATATAGCAAAACACATGATATCATTCAGTACAGTAAATCCCAACCGATACAACTAGCCTGCTGCTAGTAATTACTGAGACTCTTAACTGTGCATCTTAGAATGGATGCAGCTTAGAAGCTTTATGGCTCAGAGGCCAGATCCTTCCTTTGATGTAGGTCAACGCAGCATAAGGCTCAGCAGAGTCCTATTCCCTCCATCTTATTTGTGTGAACATTTGGTACCTGTATGAGCAGAGTGCACCAAGTACTGTACTGAGTCGATGGCTATTGAAGAGGAGTGACTACTTCAGAAACCTGCAGTTGGATAAAAATAGAAAACATGCTTTTATTGCCTTGGGAAATCCATCCAAGTAAGTCCAGGAGGAGGAGTCCTTAACGTTGCTGCAGACAACATTAAAACTAACTTTAAGATGTGAAGATCCACTCATCTGTTATGGAGAAGCCATGTGAATCTGCTTCTCTCTTGCTAAGAGGAAGAAGTGAGAGGTGACCTCAGAAAAAGGAAAAGGAAAGAAGTCTGCCAATCTACATATAGATCTAGAAAAGATAAGAGGAAAACATATCTGAGCTATTTGTCTGCCTATTATGCCTGTGCGCCCCACTTGCTTGGAATCCTTCTAAATGCGTTTTTTCAGGATTCCTATGTAGCCAGAACACACAAATATAGACATAGTACCTCCACCAGATTTTATTTATAATGCCAGTTTTAGGTTTAAGAGGCCCTTGAGCAAGATGGTGTCTCCTGTTCTAAATTGGGTTCCCTTCCTCCTCAGGGTTGCCACGGCCACCCATTTGCTTCATCTCTCACTTAGCTGCCCAAAGGGAAAGGGAAAGGGAAGTGGAGGAAGCAGCTACGCGTTCTTATCACTGCTTACTTGTTTAAAGAAAACAAGGACGAACAGGCAGGAACAAGAACTTGGGAAATGTTCCCCTTTTTTTGGAGTGCAACTATCCCCTAATATCCCCTAACCAGCCCTCAGTGCATGTAGCCTACAGGCCATTCTTCACAGGTCTCTGCCCTGTTGGAATAGATGAGCCCCTTGGAGTTCTCCTTTGGTGTTTCAGAGTTTCCTAAAATTTCAAACAAGCTTATTGGGCGTCCTTACTGAAGATATTCAGTAAACATAGGTGTGGAAAGGGCAAAAAAGGACAGGGATGAAGTCAGTATGGAAGTAAACATCCCGGAGGAAGTCAGGAAATGCTTCACAAATGAATTATAGATCTCTGTATAGAAGGAAAACATATAGGAAAATAATAATAATTGTATGCCCTCCAGTCAGTTCTGACTTACGGCAGCCCTTTGCAGGGTTTTCTAAGCAGAAATTGTTTCCTTCTTTTCTGGGACTGTGCAGCTGGCCCAAGGCCACGTAGGTTTGCTCTTCTGGGATACTCAGGGAGAATCGAACTCCCAACCTCTGACTCCACAGCTAGCTACGGAACTCACTGAGCTATCCAGCCAGCTATGAAGGAAAATACACTGCAGTTTATCCAAACAAGCAGGAGCAAAAGAATCCATGTAACAGAGGCATGAAAGGTTCAAAGTTGGATTTCTGTGATAAACAGCGATGAGGTCCCTCACTACTGATGTGCAAACCACACTGGTTAAACTATCAAAGATCATAGCAGGTGGTAGATAAGAAGTCTGAGACTTCATTAAATATTAGTAGGGTAATTCACACCATCTCCTTAGCTTACACAGCCAGGTAACAGCTTCTGTTTTCAAGTTTAAATAACACTGAGGTCATAAACCACAGTGGCAAAAGAAAGGAAGCTCAGAGCAAAGGTAGATGTTCTTTAGCGTGCATTCAGCAGAAGAGTTGCCCCATGGACTATGTCAAAAGTGGCTCTGAAACCCTAGACCTTCTTGAACACAATTATGAATATTGTTTGGTGGTGATTTCCCTTTTTCTGGTTCATAACAAAAGTAAATTTTTCAGACATCAGTTAGACATCCTCCTTCAGTCCCGAGACACTATGGTAACGTGCTCTGAACAGAGGTCTTGGAACAGCGTCTAGTGTGGCTGAGAAGGCCAATTTGAGAGTGACAATCCCTTCCACACTGAAGACAAATACAATCTCTCCCCTGTCCAGCTCCCTGATTTTGCTGGTTTCGGGACTGCCTCTTTGCCTTGGCCTGCTGGAGAAGGGTTTCTTCAAAATGGGAGAGGCCATGATGCACCGCCTGCCTCCAGGCTGAACGCTCAGATGTCAAGGTTTCCCATCTGTTGAGGTCCATTCCTAAGGCCTTCAGATCCCGCTTGCAGATATCCTTGTACAGCAGCCGTGGTCTCCCTCTGGGGCAATTTCCCTGCACTAATTCTCCATAAAGGAGATCTTTTGGAATCCAAGCGTCAGCCATTCTCACAACATGCCCGAGCCAATGTAGACGTCGCTGTTTCAGCAATGTATACATGCTAAAAATTCCAGCTCGTTCTAGGACTACTCTATTTGGAACTTTGTCCTGCCAGGTGATACCAAAAATGTGTCAGAGACAACGCATATGGAACGTGTTCAGCTTCCTCTCCTGCCGTGCACAGAGGATCCAGGACTCACTGCAGTACAGGAGTGTGCTCAGGACACAGGCTCTATAGACCTGGATCTTGGTATATGCCGTCAGCTTCTTATTAAGCCATACTCTCTTTGTGAGTCTAGAGAACATGGTAGCTGCTTTGCCAATGCGTTTATCCAGCTTGACATCTAGGGAGAGAGTGTCAGAGATCGTTGAGCCAAGGTACAGAAAGTCATGAACAACCTCCTATTCTTGTGTGGAGATGGTAATAGAGGGAGGTGAGTCCACGAACTAGCCCATGACTTGTGTTTTCTTCAGGCTGATTGTTAATCCAAAGTCTTGACAGGCCTTACTAAAACGATTCATGAGTTGTTGGAGGTCTTCAGCAGAGTGGGCAACAACAGCTGCATCATCGGCGAAGAGGAAGTCCCGCATGCATTTCAGTTGGACTTTGCTCTTCGCTCTCAATCTAGAGAGATTAAAGAGCTTTCCATCTGATCTAGTCCGGAGATAGACACCTTCTGTTGCAGTTCCAAAGGCGTGCTTCAGCATGACAGCAAAAAAGTTCCCAAACAGAGTCGGCGTGAGGACACAGCCCTGTTTCACTCTGCTTTGGATGTCAAAGGGATCTGATGTTGAGCCATCAAAAACTACAGTGCCCTTCATTCCTTCATGAAAGGACCTGATGATGTTAAGGAGTCGAGGTGGACATCCAATCTTGGGAAGTATTTTAAAAAGACCATCCCTGCTAACCAAATCAAAGGCCTTTGTGAGATCTATGAAGGCCACAAAGAGTGGCTGTTGTTGTTCCCTACATTTCTCCTGCAACTGTCGGAGGGAGAATACCATGTCGGTGGTGGATCTATTAGCTCGAAATCCACACTGTGATTCTGGATAGACTCTGTCTGCAAGCACCTGGAGCCTCTTCAGCACAACACAGGCAAGCAGCTTCCCTACAACGCAGACATCACATATCAATATAAGATGCCACTTAACTCATTATCCTCTTGCGTAGCAGGGATGACGTCACGGGCCACAGCAGATTGCTGCTAAATCGAAAGTTCCTTCTTCGTTTCTGGGTGTGTGTGACTTTGTATCATTGCACGCAAATTACTCCTATTCCAAAGTTGAAAAAAAAAACACCTTTTTTTAAATTAGCAGCAACTGATTGGGGCTGGTGACATCACTCCCATTGTTCAGGGGAACTAGGCAACAGGATACTGGCCTATGTATGCACACTGAGATGGAATCACAGCAATAAAGGGCAAGGAAGGAGGAGAAATGGAATTCTTTAGGACAGTGGTTCCCAACCTTGACTCCCAAGGTGTTCTTGGGCCACAACTCCCAAAAATTCTGGCCAGAACAGCTCGTAGTGAAGGCTTCTGGGAATTTTGATCCAAGAACACCTAGGGACCCAAATTTGGGAACCACTGCTTTAGGAAGACATTTGGTGATGGTAGAGTTGAAGAAGTAAACCTCCTGAGTAAGGATATAATAGTAAATCAGGACAAAAACAATGAGATGGGCATAAAATTATTCCAATAAGTGTAGTCGATCAATTTTCAATATGGTTTAATTGGTTAAAAGCCAACCCTCTCCCAATTAATTCAGCAACATGTTTTTGACTCCACTGTTTTTAACACAACTAAACATCATTTTAAATACTTAAGTATATATTCATGAGAGCCAGTATAGTCTTGTAGACGCTGGGTTCAAGTCACTGCTCAGCTATGGGAACTGTTGATCGTGGTAAACCGCTCCTTGAATCTCTCACATACCTCAGAAACTCTGTTAGGGTCACTACAAGTTGGAAGTGATTTAATGGCATGCAAAAAAATGATTAAAAAAGTAAAGGACAGGAACCTTAGAAGAGGTATTCCCCATCTCTCCCTCACAGGAAAGAATGCTTCTTTCATAATGGTGCTGCTAAAATAGAAGCCTGTGCCATCTAATAACAAAAAAGTATTTCCTTATGCTTCCAGGCTATCATTTTTAGTCATATGCAAATTCTTGCAGATTGAATCAACAAATGAGTCGATGAATGGACTAAAACAAATTTGATTAATGGACTATGATTTCTTGGAGTCAAGTGACAGCCTTAAGGCTACAGGATTAGCCCCCTTCTTCTCCACCCTAAGAAATCTAATTAACTCTATGCTATCCTAATCTATTTTTAGCTTCCCCTGACCTAGCTATATTGTCATTTAGCGCAGAGTGCTTTGATAAAAGTAATTCAATCAGATGTGCAATTACACAGCGTAATCCATAAAGTTACATCGTCTGCAGTAGCACAAGAGCAGCTCTCGAGACGGATCGTCATTTCGGACGCGAGCTTTTTAAGCTGTTTAAAATCATTGCAGGCAATTTAGAATATATTATGGGTGCAGAAGGGAATATTGCCGCAAACTGGCTCCCTTGTCACTTTGGGCCATGTTGTGCATTATGGTATTTGAAATGCAGAACAGGGCCAGAAGCAGCAGGAGAGGGGAGGGGAGAAGAGAGCAAATGCCTGCCAGATGAGAAAGGTGCTGCTGGTTCAAAAATAGTTTCTCCTGAGCTAACAGATCTGATTGCCAAGTGCCCTGTCTGCTGTTGCCATTGCTGGCAAAAGCAAGTTTCCTATTTATTTGGAGCACTGCAGAACCAACCTAGCTGCAGGACTAAGTGATGCAGCCCAGCCTTTCCTGCACTCCAGAATGCAACCTGGGTTTTCAAGAAGAGCATCCTTCAACCCAGAAGCAGCAGAATCCAGCCCAGTGTTTCACCAGGTGGGGTTTAATTTCAGAGCCGTTTCAGCTTCAGAGTCGAGAAACACCACCCAGTGTTATATCTTTATTTCGTTTTTATTTTGCTCACGTGGTGAGCACAGGGCAGAAATAACATGAACCGCCATTTCTAACAGTTGTTCCTTTTCCTTGTTAAAAGGCCACTTAGGGCCCTCTTAGGTTCTCCCGGGCTGAAAGATAACATGGGGTGAAAGGGAAAAGATTTCAGAAATCACCAACAATTGATTTCAAAAATGCTGTGTCTGCCCATGGGTGTCTCCATTTCAGCATCACTTGGCATCACAGGCAAAGGTGTTGCTTCTGAGTATCTGAAATTAGTGAATGTACAATGAAGAAGTTTTGACCAAACTCCAGGAGGCAGTGGAAGACAGGAGGGCCTGGCGTGCTCTGGTCCATGGGGTCATGATGAGTCGGACACGACTTAATGACTAAACAACAACAACAACAATGAAGAAGGAGATCTCCCACACACTGCCTTTTCCTTAGATTGATCATGAGGCAGTCAATATCCTTCTCACCGTCTCCCCAAAGGTCTGACTAAGCTTGAGGACTGCAGTTGTCGAACCCTGTCCAAGCAGCCCCAAGCAGGGTTAACATTACTTTTGACCTAATTTATTTGTTAAATGAGTGCATCACCATCACCACCACCTCCATCATCATCAGACCTTTGAACTTTGGAACTCCCTCCCACAGGAGACCAGGCTGGCCCACCTTTGTTCTCCTTCCACAAGCAGACAAAGAATTTTCTCTTCAGGCAAGCTTTCCCTCAATGACTGGGGGAAACCTGCCTGAGTGGAGTTTTTTAAGGGACTATTGTGTCTTACTGTTTTGAATGGATTTTTGGTGCTGCTTTTGTTTACCATTTTTTAGTGTGGTCATTGTTTTATCCTTGTTAATATTTGTATACTTACTGTTTCTAGCTTTAAATGTTGTCTTTTAATGATGTAAGGCACCTTGGATCCTCACTAAGGAGAAAAATGAGGTAAAAAATATTTTAAATAGATAAATAAAAATGCAACCTACTAGGTCTGGTTCTCCAGACTGACAGACGGGAGACTACCTTTGAAGCATATTTGTAGTTTCTGGGGAAAGACGAGAAGTATAAATGAAACATATACAAAAAAATTTAATTTTTCGTGTGGCAAATGTTCCGGATTAGATTTAAACTGGGCACATCAGCAGAAATGCTTTGTAAGATAAGACATGAAATGCAACATGCTATTGTTTGTTTACAAAAGTGAAAGCATGTGTTGAAATATAATCTGCATTTCAAAAGGCAATATATATCGTGTTTCCAGTGTCACCAGTTCTCTTGTTTACAAGTCATCTCAAATGCTAGAAATCTGAGTGTGTAACCCTCTAGGATCCTTTGTTAGTAGAGGGAGCCATTTTTATACATCCTAATAACTGAAATAACTTCTTTCATGAGAAGAGAAGACTCCCTGGAAAAGACCCTGATGTTGGGAAAGTGTGAAGGCAAGAGGAGAAGGGGACGACAGAGGATGAGATGGTTGGACAGTGTCATCGAAGCTACCAACATGAATTTGACCCAACTCCGGGAGGCAGTGGAAGACAGGAGGGCCTGGCGTGCTCTGGTCCATGGGGTCACGAAGAGTCGGACATGACTTAACGGCTAAACAACAACAACAACAATAACTGAAAGGCCAACAACAGTGGCTCCATCTGCTTATTTGCTCCAGTGTCCATTTCATGGCTAGTGGAACCAATCAGAGGCCATGCTGGGAAAGACCCTCCCCACAAGGCATGGTAGAGCTTGAGCCAATCAGAGGAGATGGCAGTGGGCTTGATAACCAAGGGTGTCATTCCAGAAAGCACACTACAACCAATGAGAAAAAAGGGGGTTGGACTCCATGGCCTTATGGGCCCCTTCCAACTCCATTACTCTCTGAGGATTCCACAAAAATCTTTTAAAGGTGTCATACTACTTTGTTTTCATTCTTAAATCCCTTTCAAACCATGTTACTTTTCGTGTGCATGCTTTTATATGATTATGTCATGTGACTTGGCGTGCAACAGATAATGCCTATGGAGATTCCTTAACTTTCGGAATTCACTGCTAAAAATAAACGCTTTCACATAATGTTTTTGCATAACTGCACAAAAGAAATCTGTATCTGCATTTTTCAGCTCTGCCTTCAATCATGCTGTAAGCTACCATGGATCCTGCAGATGAGAATGGCAGGATATAAACAAACAAACAAACGCATGCTCCAGACAGTTTGTTTCGTCCAACAATTCTGGTGAACACAGGACTTCTGCCAGTCTTAATAACAGACATGGGCTGAACAAGTTGATGTGACTTTCTGACTTTGAGGTTAACCACCCCTCATCTAAACGGAACTCAGAAACGACAAGCTAGAAACATACAAAGGAGAACCATGTTCGCTCAGCACTCAGCTACATTTTGTAATACTCCTCTTTTCCAATCGGGTTAGGAAACTTGAAATTGATTTAGAAATATCCACCTACATGACATGCAGCGATGTTCGCACTTTTTGGTCAGAAGGCAAGTTTTTTAAAACACCCACAAGGGGATTGTTTATTTTAACTCGTTTATGAGAGTGATTTATTTTGAATCATTTTAGCATGTGTCAGTGCCTGTTTTGGAGTAAATTATATCTTTGAGGTCTGTCAAATATTGGAAACCAGGTTCACAGGTTTCGGACTGCGGAGTACCCTGCGGTTCAAACTTTTCCTTTCTCCTTCCTATCTGTTTCTACTTTACTGCTGCATCAATCTATCGCTATGCCACTTTAAAACCACCAGTGAGAATCTTGACTTCAGCCTGAGCAATGAGGAGGGAGAGGAGGGAAACCTCCACAGGGCTGAAAGCCAGCTGAGTGTGTTTGTGGAAGACAGGCCAAGCCCACAAAGCAGCTCTCTTCTATATATGAAGCATGGAGAGAGCAATCAAGAAAGCAAGAATCTGGTGCAGCTTCAACTCCTTTGCACACTTCAACATCGGTTCCCTTTCCCCCGTGCTGGCAAAAAAAAAAGTTTCCCCACCAGCCATAATAATGACAGCAAGAGTGTAGCCTAAATTGAATGCCGGCCCTTACTCCGCTCCCTTGCTCCTCTGCAAAACCTCCTCTTCCTGACTCTGTGGCTAGTCGGAATGTTGCATCCTGTTGATGGTGACTGATGACAACAATTAAGTAGCCAATTTTTGCACCGGGGACTTCCTGTGGTGTTTTGAAACCAGCTTTCTGAACACACAAACACATAGGTTCCCACTTCCAGGTAAACCAAGCAACCACCAACCCTGTGAATATTAACACAGAAGTTATTCCCCTGATATATATGAGAAATGCCTTCTGTAGCAAACAGCTGGCAAGTGCCTTATACACTTTCCTGGCTCGTTGATATTCTGGGGACATGCTTGAGTTGGTCACCATTGCCTCTGTGGAGGGACAGCCATCAGAGTTGTTCCAGGAGGACACTGACAGAGAAAAAAAACAATCAATGTTAAATTGATTTCTAAAAACCCGAGCCAGCTCCGATTTAATTCAACAGTGTAGTCACGCCCTCAGTTGGTTAAGTATTTCAGTTGGCATTTTCACACCACCTCCTGTCTTGGTAGGTTATCAAGCTGTGGTTCATAGAGCTCAGTCTCCCACAGGGAACATATTATGTATGGTAGGGCTAATTTGGATATTCTTATATGATTCCTTCCAATAATGTGTGACATCCTTGCTTCTAAGGACAAAAACAGACATTATAGATAGCCCTTAAGCAGAAGAGGAAGGTCCTTAAAGGCCAATTCTATGTGAGTATCACAGCAGGAACTTTTCTTACCACTTGGAATTATTAAATTAGCTTCCTTTGTTTTGTTGTTAGTCTTCATGAACAAAGCATGGGACTCCTTTGAAGTCTGATTTCTCAAACACAAAAGACTTAGTCTTAATTAAAATAAATAAGATCAAGAAGGTAGTGATGCTACTTGCAGCAAAAACAACAAAGGCTCACTTAGCACATTTAAGACTTAACATGTCTTATTTGGCAACTGCCCTTGCAGACTGTAGCCAACTGTAGCTGCAATTGAAGAAGGATGGGGCCGCAGTCCATGCAAAATTAAATCAAAGAAAATCTGTTTGCCTTCAAGGTGCCCAAGGGCTCTGTGCTACATCTGCCTCAGTCGTATATCTCTAACATTAAGGACAGGCTATCTATAACATTTTTCTTCTTTATGACTTCTGGGAAGTGGCACAACCTATGTTATCAACACAAGATACCTGCTCAAATCTTTGGATTTGCTATTAAACCTAGCCAAGCATGCAACATGTTCCTTTGTTAAGAAGATTACCTGTAACAAAGGTCAAAAAACTCCTTCAAGATGGGGGCACACGTATTTCGTTTCTCCAGCACCATCTTTCTTTCCTTCATCTGCCCCGGGTGAGGATGTGGTCATCAACAGATGTCTAAGGAAAAAATGGGCAGTTTTTAGGTCACCAACAAAATTGTGCTAAAGAAAGAGATTAGCAGAGCGAGAAAAGTTGCTTCTTTAAAAAAAAAATGTTTCTATTAACTATACAGTTTTACAGCTTCCCCCCCCCCCCCCCCAATGATGGCTGGTTGCATTATTCATTGCCCTGCTTGTTAATTTTGCACTACTTCTGTTACCTTTGGGTGGGCAATTTTTAGAAAGAAAATGGGACAAACATTAAAAAAATTTCTATCAAAACGCCTCTAAGATGTTTTCAAAGGGCTTTTAAACATAATTCTAAAAAGCAACTCGCCAGGTTACAGATTAACTTTCTTCCTGCTCATGTTACTTTTGACTTTATCTGCCCATACATTTGAAATGTTGTTCATTTTCCTTCTCAAAACGTAACTTGTCATAGGTTAACTATCTTATTTGTAACTCATTACATCCAAACTCTGGAGGTGAGAGAGAGCTCTGGAAGCATCTTCAGGTTACTTCCAGAGACACCTGATGGGGAAGCAATAATTAAGCAAATATTACAAAATATTTTTAAAATGTCCTAAGTTTTCAGTGACCTAATTCCAGTGAAGAAGGCTGACCGCCGAAGAATTGATGCTTTTGAATTGTGGTGCTGGAGGAGACTCTTGAGAGTCTCCTGGACTGCAAGGAGAACAAACCTATCCATTCTGAAGGAAATCAACCCTGAGTGCTCACTGGAAGGACAGATCCTGAAGCTGAGGCTCCAGTACTTTGGTCATCACATGAGAAGAGAAGACTCCCTGGAAAAGACCCTGATGTTAGGAAAGTGTGAAGGCAAGAGGAGAAGGGGACGACAGAGGACGAGATGGTTGGACAGTGTCACCGAAGCTAGCAACATGAATTTGACCAAACTCCGGGAGGCAGTGGAAGACAGGAGGGCCTGGCGTGCTCTGGTCCATGGGGTCACGAAGAGTCGGACACGACTTAACAACTAAACAACAACAACAAATTCCAGTGAAATCCACCCTGGCTGAAAATGCTTGCACTCCTGGAGTTCTTATAATTCGGAAGACTATAGGTGGGAGACCTCCTTCATGCAAAAATAATTGCAAATACTGAGACAGCTGCAATGGTGAAGACTTTAATTATGCATTATTAGGAATGGAATTTACTCCATTCTAAATTCTAACCACGGGAACGACTTGCTCCATTAATCATTCCACTGGCCAAATTTGTTATTCTTCAAGGTTTGGACCAGGCATCTCATTGTCTCTTGAAATAACTTATGTATGACATCATATGCTCAGACCTCTGAGCTCACTGGCCTAAGTAGGGGTGTCCTGTAACTTTTCCCCCTCTGATTGGTGAATCAGTATGAAGCCTCTGGATTGGCCCAGCTTGATAAAAACCCTTACCCACACAACAGAACAAGATAATATGCCTACCATACTTCAGCCCTCTACCTAACCCAAGCCCATGGTTCCAACAGCTGATAGAAGAAACTGTAGACTGGAGAACGTTCATTCCATGTCCCAGTTTTGGAAAAACCACCTGCGTCTTTGGCAAGGCCTTCGGAGCTATCTATGAAGTATCTACTGGAGCCTCTAATGTTTTTATCATTACAAATGTGAGAGCCATTTCAGATTCAAACTATATGAAACAGTTCTGTGACTGGATTATGTTTGAGGTTGCCAGCTCAGCAGCTTTTAAATTCCCTGGGATTTCAGGGGCCAAAACCCTTCGAAATGTCACAGATGGCACCTCCTTGTGATGTCAGAGGGGTTAGGCACTTGTGTAACAACTGGGAAATGATATATGTGCAGGATGAGGGTGAAAGACAGTGTGGATTTCCTGCACTATTTCCTAACTAAACATTAAGTGTGCAACACAGAGAAACATCTTACTGATGAGCCCGTGCCCCCTGCTGCCAGGTGGGACGGGGGGGGGGGGAGGTAGAGAAGGGAATCCAGGTATTAAAGGCACCACATATAACATTTTTCATACTCTCTTTTCTTCCACCATCACTCGTCCTGAGATTTCTCTCTTTGCCCGGAGCCCTGATGAAGCACAACAATTCTCCAGCACTTCACCTGCCACCCAGTTATGATCAACTATAGAAAATCCATAGGAGTCATTCTGGGCTGCTGCAATTATTATTTCTAAGTTTGGTTATGCCAATATCTTCTGTGTTGGCTTCTCCCTGCACCTACAGTTACCAGAGAGTAGGAAGCCTGGACCTGAAGAAAGAAAGAAAACCATATTCTCAGAGAAGAAAAAAAATGTAAGAGAATGTCTTCCGATACAACATTGTCACGAAGGGCAAAGACAATGCAAACATTTCTGACAATTTGACAGCTTGCCTACGACATGATGCTGTGAATTAATCTGTCTTGGCAAGGGGCTCCCAGTGAATATTTAACTAGGCTGATAGACAACACTAAAACTCTGAAATTTAATATATTTTGGCAGTAAGAGAAAGGCAGTAAACCTGAGAGCCAATTTAAAGTATAAGCAGCAGTTTTACCTTTCTCAACCTCAGCAAGAACAACAATAAAAATAAATAGCCTTCCTTCCTTCTCTATACAGAGAAAATTTTCAGAATGCACTTCTTTTTCTACAATACCTTTCAGCCAATAACTTTCAAGCGTTTGTTACAATATCAACACATTCTGCAATCTCACTTCCAGCATAACCCCATCTGATTGAATGATGGGTGTTTTCTCGAAGACTGACATTTTCAAATTATGCTCTTCTGAGAAACCCCAGGGTTCCTCGCTGTTTATCACAGGTTCCTCACTGAGAACATCACTAAGGGCAGACAAGCACGCCTAAAAGATAGCTTGCTCACCACTACCAATATTGCCCTTCGGTGTACAAACTGCTGGTAGTGTTCTAGTCGTGGCCATGAAGACCAAAGCTCTGGTAGCAGTTTCTCGTGAACTCTGTGTGGCAGAGTTTTGAATTCCTGATAAAATTCTATTTGCTATGCAGTAGAAGGAAAGAGATCCACAGAGGGGAATAGCTATAAGGTCCTCAGAGTCCACCCCTTTCTCATTAATTGGCACTTAAAGTCTCAGTAACTCCCTCTGAAACATTTGTAGGAAAAAAGAACATTTTTGTACTTGTAGTTGCTTGAAATCACAGACTTGTGTGTGCTGCTTTCTTTATTACAAACATACCGTATTTTTCCGTGTATAAGACTATACTTTTGTCTAAAATCTTCAGACTAAAAATTGAGGGTCGTCTTATACACGGAAGTAAGCTGAGGAGAGAACAAAAATAAGTGGAGGGGAAAGCAGGGATCAAAGTGATCCTGCAGGGCTTTGATCCCTGCTTTCCCCTCCACTTGCTAAGCCCCACTTAGATTTCTTAATTTTGGGTTAGAAAAGTGGGGGGTGTCTTATACATGGGGGCGTCTTATACACGGAAAAATACGGTACTTGCAACCAACCAAAGTGATCAACAGCAAACAAACCACTGACTCCAACCCAAGAAAGACAAGGAAAAGAAACACTCAGCACAGAGGCAGGGCTCTCTTTGAAATCCAAAGCTGGAAGGAACAATTGATTAGTGATGGATAAATAGACAGTCACCCCAGCCCAGAAAAGTCCCTCCCAGTCACACAAACCACAGACAGCATGCAAGAGTGCAAGCAAAAAACTCCAACTCTCTATGCATTCTGCAGGAATAATGTCTTCCAGAACCTCTGGGGATCTTTGGCAGATCAGAGTTCCAAAAATCATGGCTAGATTTCTATGTCAGTTTCAAAGTTAAAGCAGTCAAGCAGTGGCATAAAGTGGGCGGGGCCACAGGGGCAGTTGCCAAGGGCAAAAAATTCTTGGGAGCACAGAATTTCATCCTTGCCGCAGAGCCATCAGGCGAGGCAGAGCGCACAGCGGGTGAGAAGCCAGGGGAGCCTCACTTCCCATCTTCTGTCTGTGGCTGCCTCACTTGCTCCGTTTCCCCCTCAGGGTAGGCAGCGGCAGTGGGGACTGGTGACCACCAAGAGGACCTGCCTCCTTGGAGAGGGCGGCCCAGAGGGTGAAGGGTGGCCCAGAGCAACCCAGCCTCCTTCCTTCATGTAAACAAAGCAGGCAGGTGGGCCATGGGGAGGGGGGTGCGGTGCGGTGCAGTGGCTCTGTTGGCACCAAGCCCCCTCCCCTGTCACTTCCCAAGGTGACCTCAAGAGGTCACCATCCTTGCCTTGCCCTGGGTGCTGGCAACCCACACTACGCCACTGCAGCAAAGTCAACCGCTGGCAATGTTGATTACATTCCCTTAAACTTTCCAGAGAGACAGCGGCAGGCATTCAGCCCTCGTTCCTCCATCCCTTTTCATTGTCTTGCATTGAAACAGAACTTCCTGTTCAGCTGGGGATTAGGGTGACACAGAAATGTGCCAAACCTCCTATCAAAGAAGTTGGGATAAATTTTGATTTACAGACTTGGTAAGCCAATTACAGCCAAATTAATAGTATCACCTGGTGGCTGAAGGAAGATGTTGATAATCCAGCTATGGTGTTAAGCTTTGAGGCTCTCATTCAGATAAAATTATGAGCCAGGAAAGAGAAAATCCTAGATCTATTTAAACTTATCTTTTAATTACATTGAATCAAACCTTTGCTACTGTCTATGCAGCCTAATGAACACGCTAGGTGACCCCCGAGATATTTGCAAAAAAAGGATATATAAGGGCTGCCTTCACCAGCAAATCGTAACTGAAAGCTTGAAAGTACCTCATTAAAAATATATGAAAGTCAAATAATACATTTTGAGCGTATCACTTCCAAGTACCAGGTGGGATCTCTGTAGCCTTACTCCAAAAGGCTGACACAGTCAACCACAAAAGCCGTGATTTGTTTTCCAACATATTTCAAGTTAATACTCTTTCAGTCAATGGAAAACCAGAAGCTAGAAAAGTTAAGCTTATTGCTCACATCCAAATAATGGGATATTAATGGCACTCATGATATTGAGGCATTAAAGAAAGTAGCGTGAGAGAGAGAGAGAGACTTGGGGAGGGGGAAATCCATGGTACCTGCTCGGTGACAGGTTCTGAAACAAGAGAAAGTGATGAGGACATGAATCATGGAGATGGGGATGTAGATAAGAAACACATTACCCCCATCCTCCCTCCTCCAAGCAGTCAGTCACGCATTTGTGCAATCTGCATACATGTCTGAAGAGCAACCTGGGAGTGCATTTGGCTGGACTCCTGCAACACAGAAGGGCTCTCGATGACTTAAGCAGTGTGAATGCATTCAGCTGAACATGCAAGCTCTTCAGACCTTCATGCTAATTGTGTGAAGGTTTCACAGACTTGCAGGTGAGGGAAACACTGGGAACAAGGGACTGCTGGTAATGCCAGTTTCAGAGATTCTGGAAATTCACTCCAGGAGCTTTGATGTCCATCGAAGATTGCGCCCAGAAACCAGAATGCTTTTGACCTGATGGAGCCTTCCAAAATTTCATCTGAGATTACAATCCATTTAGAACAGGGGTGGGGAATTCATAGTCCTTCAGAAGTCGTTGAACCAATGTTGCAGCTCAATAATATTTCCAAGAACCCAGTTGTCCACCTAACATAGATATTTGTATCAGCAACAATGGTTGATTGAAATCCTGTTGCACAGCTCTGCTTGCACAGCCGAAATGATGGCACCAGTAGCAGACTGCAGCTGATTCAAAGCTTCAGATTGCAATTTTGGGGTGCATATGGCTCATACACAATGTGATGAAGTTGCACGCACTCTGAAATCACAAAAGAAAGTCTTTGATCAGTGGTAATCTGCCACTGCCAATAATGTCATCCCCACTGTGCTGGCAGAGCCCACCCAACAGGATTTCAGCCTTTGTCTCATAACACTTTCAGCCAAACATCCTTAAAGTGCCCTTGACATCAGTATCCCCTTATGTACAAAACACCTTATGCAATCAACCATGCTGGTCCCAGTGTTGGTCTTTCTCTTGTGCAAGCTGTGAGCGAGCAAAGAGCAGCTATCTAGATTATGGTTAGGCTGCAAGTCCTGGCCTTCCTCACCACTGAGCTATGCTGGCTAGGGCGGGTGGAAGTTGTAATCTTATAAGCATTTGGTGGTCCACACTTTGCCCATGCATGCATCAGAGGTTCTCAAAATATTCTAAGGGAATTGGTGGCAGTGGAAAATCCAAAGCCACAATGGGAAAAGCCACTGCCAAAGAGTCAACATAGGCAAGTGCAGGTTATTGTGACAGGGAGTTCCATAGGTCTTATAATGTTTTTTAAACAGATCTTTTTTAAAAAGGTGAAGTGCAAAGAACCATTTCTCCGTACTATCTTTCCATAGTCTTCCATGAAGTATGCTGCCTGGCACACAATCCTGCTCTCCACTGATCTAAATGTGAGCTTTTCGTAGCTGCAGTGGGCCAGTATAAAATAAACATTTGCTTTACAAGACAGATTCTGACACTTTTATCCCCGGGCTTCTACTAAAGGTACTTTTTCAACACCACAACTGTCACCTTTCATAGTAAGTCAGCAGGAGACATCTCGAAAAGGTTTTTCCTTCCCCCTCAGGGAAACTGAAGCTGCTCAGAAGTCCTAGAAGGTTGTAGCTGCTCCTCTAACTGGTTACACTTCCAACTGCTAACAACTTTCATTAAGCAGTACCCCCATGATGGTGCTTGAATATATGAAAAGCACAAGACAAAAGATAGCTACACATAACAGAGAGTGAAATAATTTACTTGCCTATTACTGATTTATTAGTTGCATTTCGAGTCGTAATCCTCCAGTGAGCCAACGGCAGCACACATGATTCGCCTGCTCCCCACTTCATCTTCAGAACAAACTCTGAGGTGGGTTAGGTTGACAGAGAGTGATGGACCCAAGGTGACACGTCGGGTTTCCTGGTTCAATGCAGACTTCCGTGTGTGTCTCCCAACCTCCAGACCAGCCAGCTCTCTAACCACTACCCTGCACTGCTCCTCAGAGCTTTTTTCCAAGAAGGGGAACCCCTCCATTCAAATCGTTGGGTGAAGCCGAGTCGCCCTCAGCCATAGATTTCTTTGCTGTGGCAAAAGTGAGCATCCCAACATAAGCATGGCAAGTGCTGCCAGGGCATAATTGCAGGCTGAGGCCTGCAGGCACAAAGACAATGCATTTTGTGAGTCCAGGTAACGCCACAGAAAGCCGAAGCATGGTCAGGGTGAGAAGGAGCAGAGGCAGGCCACAATACAAAACAGCCGCCAGATCTGGCGTTCTGCTCCAACCATGTCTGGACAAGAGTCAACTGAGGGCTTAAGTAAAGGATAGGAAACGTTTGCCCTTCCTGAGGTTTTGGATGGTAAATGCGACACTGCCATATAATTCAAGTTAGCTTGAATCTATGGTGTCAGTTTTCCGGGGGGAAATCCGAATGCATCCTACCGTATAAAGCTCCTGATCAACAGGCTCCTTATGGATGACCCATAGTTTTGTGTCCTTTACACCAGGGGTCCCCAACCCCCGGTCCACAGCCCAATACCGGGCCATGGCCTTGGCAGGACCGGGCCATGGAGACAGATCTCCTGCCCCCTGCACACACCCACGGACGCACGCACACACACGCACACACGGAAGCACACACCCCACGCACGCCCCACCCACCCACGGATGCACATGCCCCACCCACCCACGCACGCCCCCCGCATGCACGCACGGACAGCCGCCCACACGCACACACAGACGTACTCCACCACGCCCACACGCTAAACCAGTCCGCAGTGCCAAAAAGGTTGGGGACCACTGCTTTACACATCTGAATACGTATCAGTACTACTAGCTGAAAATTTAGGTGGTTTGCAAAGATTATTCAATAAAGTCAAAGACTGCTCAACAAAGTCAATTAAGTAGCTAATGAACATAATCTAAAAAAACGAATGTTAAGGAAGTCAGGTTTATATTAATCAGTAAAAAGCAAGCAGTCCAGAAAATGCAGTTAAAGATCCAAAATAAAAGTGTGGAGCATGTTGACGAATATTAGTACCATGGAAATTGGCTGAATGAACAGTGGACCATAGCCGTTCATTAAAATTAAGAACAGAGATAGCCTGAAGCAGCTTCTTTAAGAGGAAGAATATAATATGCCACAAAATGTCAAGATCAACTTTGAGAATACACATTGCACTGTGCTATGTGTTCTTAGTTCTACCATATGGGACAGAATTGTGGACTTTGCTATAAATAAGACAGAATAATTTGAAAGGCAAATTTATCTCAGAATGTTAGCAATTTCTTTGCTACAAAGAAGTGCCAAAGCAAACAAATCAAGACCAAGGAATCACGAATCACACAAAATTCATACGGCTAGAATAGTTTGGCCAGATAATGAGATAAAATCAGTACAGCTCATTGCAGCTGATCAATAAAGAGAACATAAATAGGAAGATAAGTACAGGAAGGGGACGACCATAGAAACATGCCATTCAGGGTTTGTTTTGTTTTGGTTCGTTTAACACCAAATCACAGAATTCTCCAAGAATTCCTCCAGGCAGAGCTCTGGGAGTCCCAGCCCACAAAAACACACCTGCGGACACCTTCATTTCACTCACCTGGAGAAAGCCTCCCTTCTAGGCTTTTATTTCCTGCTGCAAGGGGTGATAGTCTTGTTCCCCTTCCTGGTCTATGAAAGGCACCTCCTGAAGAAACAGGTAGTTGAACTTTTGCCCTGCTCAGGTACCTGAGGCACAAAGGGTGGCAGGTGGAATGGGCCACCAACTCAAAGGTAAGCCTGACTGCACTCCTTTTGCCTCCTCTGTGGCTGCCACTGTTTCCCGTTCGCAGGAGGAACAGAAAGACAGCTGGGTTGGCCTAAGATATTTTGCTGCCTGAGGCAGAGCAGCAAAGTGCATTAAAACTCTAAAACCAGCCAAGTGACTGCAGCACATGAGGCAGAAACTCTCATACATACTTCTCTCCCTTTCCTGCCAGTAAAAATACAATAAATTAAATAGCTTTTAACTGCACCCCATATTTCCTGCTTCAGGCAACTATGTACCTCACCAGCCCCCTCTTGCAGAGCCAAAGGGTCTGGGGTCCCCTGGCAATGACTCCATGGGCTCTAACTCAGCTTCTTGGCTCAAAACAGCTTTTATTAGTGGCACAGCATCACTTCCCCCTGCCTTTTCTGCCCCAGTCTCATATGGCAGAATTACAGTCTTAAACCCTTGGGCACCACTTGCCAACTTGGGGATCCAGTTAACTTCACTGGAGTTCCCCAGAGTCCAGGTTCTGGAAAGCAGGAAGGAGAGGAGAGCTTAGGTCCAAGAAGCACCCTTTTTAGGGAAAGCTTGTATAGATGAGTAAAAGAAGCCAGACTCTCTAGCTCATGTCTACCCTGTCATCGCTTGCCTCTCCAGGGCTACAGCGATGTCCAGGTGAATACAGCCTTGTCCAAGCACATGGCTAGAGTTTCTGGTGTCCGCCTCCTGTCACAAGCAAACAAACCAGGCAAGGGTAGACAGCTTCCATCCTCCTCCTCTCTTGCAACCCCTCACGTGTCTTCTTCTTTAGAATCAGACCATGACTTCATGCCCTCTTATTCTCCTTGACCCCTGCCTCCTCCAGCTATTTCTCATCAAGGAACTGTCTCTCCTTCAGCTGCCTGATCCTGAGAACACTTATTCACCTCTCACACTTGTGTGCTGGGTTCAGACGGCTTGCTAAGGGTGTGTGTCTGCACCTCGTCACAGCCTCACTATGCCTAATGGCAGGGCTCGGCCAGAAAGACAGCACTGCAGAGCAAGCAAATTGCCTGAGATCCTTGGAATGATGGATGGTGGTGACCCATCCAAGTTAGAACTGCATGGGCACAATGTAGTGTTGACAGAATGCACTGCAACCCTTCCAAGGCCTCTCTTAGCTTTCACCACCATGCAGATTTTTTTTTTCTAGAATTAAAGAAATGTCTTTACCTTTAGGAATATATTACTAGTCATATATGGCTGGTTTCACCCTCTAACTTACACACGTCCTAAAGATACAAATCCATTCGTGCAAATGCAAAACTACCCAGGGCAATTCACGAATGGGAGAGCTTTTTAGCTTAAGAGCTGCAACCAGACTAGATGCAGAAAGGGAGATGCCTAGAAAGGGATTAAGATTAGCAATACTTAGGCACTTATGTAATGTTTGGCCTCAATATGACTTTGCCGTATATATGGCTCCGGCTATAAGTGTGCACATATCGACGTGAAGATAATATGCACCATACCTGCATAGCTCAATGACTCCCCCCCACCCAAGTTCTGTTTGTGCTTCTGTGAGTAACACAAATAATTATTCTGCAGTGCAAGAAAATGAGCCAGGAATTGGCTTTTATAACTATTGCTAATCTACTTGCTCATTTAAAGCTCGAACAGATGTTATAGGAAGAAAGGAGGGGAATTGAGAGAGAGATCAGGCTTCACTTGAAATTGTTCTGTCCTATGGATACAGATTATTTCCCTTCTGTGTGGACCTGTTGCTGAGAAACTGTGTAATGTTCAAACCACATTTCAGTTTAAATGAGCCTCCCCACGTCACACTACACAGCTGGAATTTCCATTGCTACTGAAATTGCTATGTGCACAGGCACACAACTGTTGTGGCCACCTGCTGGATAGTGTCTCTGATGTCACTAACAAGATTAGAGGCACCATCCCTCACTTACCCTGCCATGTTCTGATGGGCTTTCTCTTTTTCTCTAAAGAATAATGTGCTGAGTGTTTTCTTGTAGAGCCGTTTAAGTGCTGAAGTCCTCAATTAACCTTTTAAAAAGAAAGATACATTGCCCAGGTTTCAGCGGTGGCCAGGAGTGCCTCGGCACAGTTAAAACCAGTGTGCCAGCTGCACCCGTTTCTTGAGAGGTCTGATCTGTCCATGTGGACACATGCTGTAGTTACATCTCCGCTGGATTGCTGTAACGTGCTCTACGTGGGGCTGTCTTCGGAAAGTGTTTGGAAACTCTAGCAGGTCCAAATGCCACAGCTAGATTGTTACCTGCAGCTGGTTACAGGGAACATAGAACTACCCTGTTACAGCAGCTCCACTGGCTGCTGATCCGTTTCCGGGCACAATTCGAAGTGCTGGTTTAACTATAAAGCCTTAAACAGCTTGGGTCCAACCTATCTCGAGGACTGCACCTCCCTCTGTGAGCCTACCTGAGTATTAAGATAATCACAGGAGGCCTTCCTCTTGGTCCCACCACCTTCACAGGTGTGTTTGGTGGGGACACAGGAAAGGGCCTTCTCTGTGGCTGCTCCCAGACTCTTGAACTCGCTCCCACGGGAAGCACGCCTGGCCCCATCTTTGCTGTCCTTTCGCAAGCAGGCAAAGACCTTTCTCTTCAGGCAGACTTTTCCTTAGTGATTGGCTGTCTGAGGCGAGTGGGGTTGTATAGATTTTTGTGCTCGGTTGCTTTTAAATGTGTTTTTAGTATTGATTTTAAATACCATGTTTAATATAATATTATTGCTTTTTGCTTTTAAATATCTTTTTAATGATGTAAGGTGCCTTGGATCCTTTTAAGGAGAAAGGTGAGTTAAAAATATTTTAAATGAATAAATAAAAGTGCACTGTAAGTGGACAACATATCCTACAGAAAGCTCCAGGAATATATATATATATATTAATTTTCAAGGACACATACTGTATTTGCTCTCCTGCACAGTGCATATTTTACTTTTATCTTCAAAAATAAATCATTATTACCACCAGAAAGCATGTAAAGGCAAACTGTTATTCGTGTCTTATAACAGATTCTGAGTTTATGTCCTTACACCAAAACAAAGCTTAAAAACATAGCTTTACATGCTTCTTTAGCTGCCCCATGTACTAAGGATGAAGTGGGGAGGAAGGGCAAGGGCAGAATATAATTGTTCACTAATGCATTATAGTTTCTATCATCCCAACCATCACAACATACCATACAGATAAGATTTCTAGTCTGGCAGTCTTTGGAGGTACAATGTTGAGAATCACTGGGATTGGGGCACAAGATGGAGTACTCAGTAACACTTTAAAGAACTGCTGAAGACAGGACATGGGGCAGTGGGAAGGGGGCTCGGGGCTGACCCTCCACCCTATCCCACCCCACCTGAAGGCAACATGGGTGCAGCCCTAGCCGCAGACATGCTTCTGCCTCCCAGTTTCTGCTGCCCGAGGCAGCCGTCTTGCCTCCACCCATCACACAAAGAGAGCATACTGCCATCCAGCTGCCCCCACCCAGGTGGCCAGTTGGACAGCCACTGTTGGCCACTGAACGCTGGCTTGGATGGGGCTGCCACAGCCCATGTTCCTATCTGGCCCTTCCTATTGGTGGCTGAACAGGGGGCCCCCACACACGGACACACCCCAGGGCACCGGAGCTGTAGTCTAAAGGGTGCAATAATTGCCTTGCCCCGGGTGCTGGCAACCCACAGTATGCCACTGGTTGCCATGATATTATTGAGTAGGGGAGAGGGGGGAGAGAGAGAGAGAATTAAAGACTTTTACAGACAGTTGTTCATGATGAAGTAATTGGAAGAAAATTGCAAATACATATATATATATATATATATATTGGCTGAAGGCCTTTGGAGCACTTTGCCAGTGACATGGTGTTAGTTTGCAGTTAGGGAGAAAATACCTCATATGAGATTGAACTGTCACTGAGATTAATAAACTGTCATAAAACCACCATAATAGAGTTTGCATCTACAGTGGTGCCTCGACTTACGAACGTCCCGACATACGACCATTTCGAGTTACGACCAGCTCCGGCCGCAAAATTTTGCTTCGACTTGCGGCCGGAGCTTCGAGTTACAACCAAAAAAAGGCAGGGAATTCAAATTGCTAACCGTTGGTAGGCGAAGAGGCTGCTTCTTTGTAGCTCTTTCACCCCAACGGTTAGAGCGAGTGCGATCGGAGGAGGCTTCGGACTGCCTGGTAAGGTAAGGTACTGCTTTCTGCTTTTTAAAAACTGTTCTGGGTGGGTTTTGCAGCGTGGTTTTGGGCTGGGTGGTGGGATTATGTTTCTATGCTGTGATGGGTCTTGGGGGGTTTGTTTGTTTTTTTGGGTTTTTTCCCCATTTCCGATGGGTCTTGCGGGGTATGCTTGCTTTTTGGGTTTTTTCCCATTTCCGATGAGTCTTGAGGGGTTTGTTTGCTTTTTGGGTTTTTTCCCATTTCCGATGAGTCTTGAGGGGTTTGTTTGCTTTTTGGGTTTTTTTCCCCCATTTCCGATGGGTCTTGCGGGGTATGCTTGCTTTTTGCTTTGCTTTTTTTGCATTTCCGATGGGTCTTGCGGGGTTTGCTTGCTTTCTGCTTTGCTTTTTTTGCATTTCCGATGGGTCTTGCATGGTTTGCTTGCTTTCTGCTTTGCTTTGTTTGAATTTCCGATGGGTCTTGCACGGTTTGCTTGCTTTCTGCTTTGCTTTTTTTGCATTTCCGATGGGTCTTGCACGGTTTGCTTGCTTTCTGCTTTGCTTTTTTTGCATTTCTGATGGGTCCCTTGCACGGTTTGCTTGCTTTTTGCTTTGCTTTTTTTTTTTTTTTGCATTTCTGAAGGGTCTTGCACGGTTTGTTTGCTTTTCTTTTCTTTTTCCCCCCCTTCGGCCAGAACGGATTAATCGCGTTTCCGATGGGTCTTGCAGTGTGATTTTTTTTGGTGATTTTTTTCTTCGGCTGGAATGGATTAATTGCATTTCAATGCATTCCTATGGGAAATGGTGCTTCAATTTACAACCATTTCGAGTTACGACCATCTTCCGGAACGAATTAGGTTCATAAGTTGAGGCACCACTGTATTAGCAGGAATTCTACGGGTGTTTGCATAATGTGCTATGGCTAATTGCTGCTAATTGATTAAAGGCTGGGACAAATTTTAGTCATGTGTCTGGTCACGCACCTGATTACACAACAGAGATGCCAAATGGGATTAATTTAGTAGGACAAGCAACACTTGCATAATCTCCTCATTTCACTAAATGCATTCTTCCGTAACATCCAGAAGTTGTTCCATTTTTGGATTGTGGGGTACTAGCATTGAGATGCAGTAAACAAGGAACTCTGCACAGGATTAAACTACTAGCTGTTTTTAAACGACTGCGGGGAGTAAAAATAGTGGGAGAATGAGAAGACTTGTGCGAGAGCAGTGTGATAATGCAGAAGCTGGCTCAGATTAGCCAGAGCTGTGTGTTTAATTGCAATATAGCCATTAAAGGAAATTAATTGCACCAAGCGATGCTTTCAGACCTAATATTGTAAGCCAAGTCATGTGCTCTCTCACTCTTTTAAGCAACATACTGATGCTCGGAGCCAAACCAGACACGGTATTAAATGCCTGGATGCATTTTATGTTTTCTTGTCAGGCACCCCCACTACCTACCCGGCTCAAAAAACCAACAACACAGGAATTCTCTTGGGATCACGGCATGTGAGAAGGGGACTTCACAGTCTGATGAAAAACACAGTCCTCAAGCTTTCCTTCAACAACATCCTTCCAAAGATGCATAAAGCTTCGGAGTGGTGGTTTTACAGGACTATGGGTGAATTAAACCCCCTGTATCCCATATTACTATCTCACAATAATTACATTATTATTATATTTTATTTCATGGACTAGCAGACGTACCCAGTTTAGCAAGGAATAGAAATCCCTTATCCTTCTATCTCCCAGCCTTTTACTTTCCCCCCGGTCTTTTATTCTTTCCACTCTGATGATTGTTCAGTTATTCCCTCTCTTTTCATTCTTTTTGTTACTCCTTTAGCAGCCAGCAGAACCCTTTCTTTTCCTCTATGTCCCCTTTTTGATGTTTGAAAAGATTCAGTGGCCCTGTAGAAGGATGTACCACCGGAGCTACCTCAAAGATGCCTGGAAAAATGAGTACCTCAGACCTGACTGCAGCATCCCCTTTCTTGGTTAGGGCAGGTTGAGGGAATCTGCCACCTAGTGACTGAAGTGAGCACTACAGATTTCAGACAGGTTTTGGTTAAATCATTCCTTTTAGAAACTAAATTACCAAGCTTTAGGTGTCTAGTCTTCAAGACCTCAGAGCTAGCACAAAGACACACAGAAACAGACACATACACATGTATTGTTATAGATATAATAAACCTGAGTTTCAACATATAGTAGTTTGACCTTTAAATCAAAAAGCCAAAGCCCTGGAGAGTGGGTGATACAATTTTCAGCCCCTGAGGGAGATCTTGGAGAGGCTGTGAAACCAAGACACCATCCTTGCTTTCATCCTTGCTTTTACAACTTCCACAGACTATCTCTGAGCAAGTCAAGGGTCTTTTTCCCTTTGTGAAGCTTAGCACACACAAACAAGGACTATAGGAGCATGGACTGATCAAAACACACAAGAACTCATCAAACACTACTCTTTTTATCAGCTTTTACTAGCTTATGCAACAAGGCAACAATTATCACATTTGCCAATATTGCTCATTAAATTAAATTAAAACCACCAACAATACAGACCATTGCAGCCATGGTCCTCAATCCTCAAAGACCTTGGCAAGTAACCATGTTTAATTTGGTGCCAAAATGAGAGAAGTGTAAATGCTAGTCAAACCTCTAAGGGAGGTTTAGGCATTCCCTAAATGAGACCCTGCATAGGGAGGACGGAGATACAGCATGCATGCATGCATCCTCCACAGCTATTTTTTATGGGGTGGGGGGAGGAGACACAGGAAGATTATAATGCTGCATCTAGTGAGGCTTTGAGTGCATTGTGCTTTAACCGTGAAGTATGGTCTACTGACCTGATGTAATTTTTCTGAATCATCATGTCCAGAAGGAGTATATTCCTCAAGAGGAGCCAAAAAAAGAGGAGAAAACCCATCAGTTTGACAACCTCCTTATGGATGCCTAGAAATGTATGAGGTGGGTCCCACAAGGGGCTCTGAGCTCCTTAATCAATAGTACTATGCTGTGCTAAACACTGCTTGGGATCCTCTGAGTCTGTACAGGATATACATGATTGATACTGGACGAAATTAAAAGCACATTAGCAACAATATTGTGCCATTCAGTTGGCTGATAAAAACAAGGCAAACGTCAATGAGCTCAAGGCAACCGTGATCAAGACAGAGCAAATCAATCATAATAACTACAAAGAGCCTTTTAATTCAATGATGGACAAAGCTATCATCAAGCAATAAAGCCTAATCTACAAATTGATTGCTCTTCCATTGCCTTGCCTGCAAACAAGCTGCTCTGCCATCAGTCATATACTTGATATTGCCTGCCTCTGAGAGACTCCTTTATATAAAAGCACAACCTACCTTTTTAAAGGATGTTTCAGATAGTGTGTTTTGCCGACTTTTTGTCACCTAGGGATAGAACATCATGGCATTTAAATTATGTATAAATAATTTAGCCCTGAGTAGTAACTGTCCAGGGCTAAATTATTCCAGTGCTTCAGTTACATATAGTGAAGCCCCCATATCCATGGGGTCAGTATCCACAGTTTCACTTATTCATGGTCTGAAAATATTAAAAATATTAAAAGAAAAAAAAACCAGAAAAACTAATTCCAGATGTATTACCAGAACCAGCCAGTAGAGGGAGCCAGAGACCGTGCCATGAATACTTTTTAGTGAAGAATACATAGCATGGTCTCTGGCACCCTCTAATGGCCAGTTCTGGTAATGCATGTGAACATAATTTTCTGGGGTTTTTCCCTTTTACCATGCTCTCTCCCTCTCTTTCTCTCTCTCTCTCTCTAGTGTTCGCTATTCTCCACAGTTTTCAGTATCCACGGGGGCTTGGAACCAATTCCCAGTGACATGGGGGTCCTACTGTACTTGCAGCCTCAGGATGAGTGAACTTTCCAACATAATACTTACCAGCATCCTGACTTCCACTCATGTTGGCTACTATCGATGCATGCTTTTGTGTGACAGTCAGTATAGTGCTAATGCATGAGAAGTACTAAAGTCCACCCCCTTGGTATAGAGGAGTACAAAAAATAGACAATGGTTTTGGAAGAGGCAAGAAAAAGGTGGAAGAACACTTAGGGGGAAATGATGTAATGCAAGATAAGAGGAACACTTTTTGGATGTCACGGAAATTTCCAATTTAGATCCATGCACAACTCTGTCTTTGAGGCAGAACAAATAATGATTCTGAAAGACTCTTTAGCAGCATTAAACAGTGTGTCAGATGATAATATAAGGTGTATTTGGTCCCAGAGTAGGGTTTAAGGCAAATGATTGAACCATCTTGATGGAACTGTGCAAGTTTGGGTCAGCTTAGCACATGGAGAGACTAACCCATAAAATGCCTAAGACAGAGAAGCAATGTGCTTCCTCTCCTCAAGTCAACACATATAGTACATGAGGCATGCCAAATTACTTTGGCACCTGAAGCATAAAATCCAATGAGTATCCGTTTCCTTCTCTTGCAGTAAAAATGCAGTCAGCTGGATCCCGACTCAATTATACCAATTGCACAGTTACAAGATGGGGGATACCTGGTTCAGCAAAACAACGAGTGAGAAGGATCTTGGAATTGTCATAGATCACAAGCTAAATATGAGCCAACAGTGTGATGTGGCTACAAAAAAGGCAAATGCTATTTTAGGCTACATTAATAGAAGTATAGTTTCCAAATCCCGCATGGTGCTAGTCCCCCTCTATTCAGCACTGGTTAGGCCTCACCTTGAGTCTTGTGTCCAGTCCTGGACACCACATTTCAAGAAGGATGCTAACAAATTGGAACAAGTTCAGAGGAGGGTGACAAGGATGATCAGGGGGCTGGAAACCAAGCCTTATGAGGAAAGGCTGAAAGAATTGGGCAAGTTTAGCCTTGAGAAAAGAAGACTGAGGGGTGATATGATAACACTTTTCAAATATTTGAAAGGCTGTCATACAGAGGAGGGGCAAGATCTGTTCTCGATCATCCCAGAGTGCAGGACACGCAACAATGGGCTCAAGTTAAAGGAAGCCAGATTTCGGTTGAATATCAGGAAAAACTTCATAACTGTTAGAGCAGTACGACAATGGAACCAGTGACCTTGGGAGTTGGTGAGTGTTCCAACAATGGAGGTATTCAAGAAAAACTTAGATAATCACCTGGCAGATATGCTTTGATTGTATTCCTGCATTGAGCAGGGGGTTGGACTTGATGGCCTTGTAGGCCCCTCCCAACTTCACTTTTCTATGATTTCTATGATTCTATACTTAGAGTCTGGATCCAGCCCATTGACAAGAAAAGTATAAAAGTGGGGTCCGAAGCAATGTGACTTTGTATCAGGTCATACAATTAATTGTATTGTATCTGACAGCAGTGACTGGAATCCTAGGCCCAGTAAAACGTTTTGCTTAATAACATGTAACGAATTACATTGAGCACAAGCCCTTCTAACTTTATTATTCCCTAATTACTGGCCACGAGCCTGATTTAAATAGAAAGCCAGCTACTTCCCATCAGAAGGTCTTTCCTCTAAATATATATTTAGATTAGAACCACAGAGTGATTAATCTCCCAAAGAAAAGCAAAACCAAACAATGAGATAATGTTTACAAAGAAAATGGGCCGTCAAGTTTAATGTTGCCTGCAATAAATAAGATCAGATTAAAAGGACAAAACAATGGCATTCAATTATCTGGGATCCATAAAAGCAGCACCATGTCAGCTACTACAGGTAGTAGTCCGCCTCCTAGGTCAGTCCTTTCTCTTTACTTGAGAACTAGGGCCAAAAACTGAGACTACGGGCAGGAACTTAGGAAATTGTTGTGCTGTCATAGTTATTGTTTTCTATTATGTGTTTTTTAAGTGTTTTAAAACTGTTATTACATTGCTGTTCTTCTTATTATAAGAGTAAGGTAAAAGTAAAGGTTTCCCTTGACATTTAGTCCAGTCGTGTCCGACTCTAGGGGGCGGTGCTCATCCCCGTTTCCAAGCCGTAGAGCCAGTGTTTGTCCGAAGACAGTTTCCGTGGTCACATGGCCAGTGCGACTTAGACACGGAATGCTGTTACCTTCCCACCGAGGTGGTACCTATATATCGACTCGCATTTACATGCTTTCGAACGGCTAGGTTGGCAGGAGCTGGGACAAGCGACGGGAGCTCACTCTGTCGCATGGATTCGATCTTACGACGGCTGGTCTTCTGACCTTGCAGCACAGAGGCTTCTGCGGTTTAACCCGCAGCGCCACCACGTCCTTTTATATTATAAGAGTACCATGGGCAAAATCCAGTTACTAAGTGTAGTAAGCAGGCCCATTGAATCAGTAGAGATTTAGTGAAGCACTTCCTTCATAAGTTTCATTGATTCAAATGGGCCTATTCTAACTGACACTTACTGTGCTAAAGTAAGTCACAACTGGAGTAGACCTATCTGAATCCATGAAACATGCAGAGGAGTTGACTTGCCAAATCCCCAATGATCCAATAGGCTTACTCTAGTGCAAGTCACTGTGCTAAGCAACAGGGTCTTGATCATTTTTTTTACTCTTGTGCTTTTATAGGACTAGCATCTGATTATTTAACAATTTGAGAGCCGCCCTGGGTACATTTACTAGGAGTAAAGTGGCATAGAAGTAAATAAGCAAGCAAGTAAGCAAGCCCCCATTTTTCCAGCAGCTCAGCCTGTCACCATTTTTACTACAACATGTTATTCCTAGATTGTTTCAGAGGTGCAGCCACAGGACAGCTGAGCAAATGGGAATTTGACCTCCATCATGATCGTCCATCCCTGCAGTATATCAATGGTCCTGCTTAGGCTACAGTAAGGATCTAGAAACTAGCCTTGCAGTAGAATACTGGCAACCCATATAGCAATGGTCCCCAACCTTTTCCCAACTGCCGACCAGTTGGGGGGGCATGGCACGCTCGTGTGGGGGATGTGGCACCTCATGGGGGCATGGCACGCTTGCAGGTGTGTGGCGTTTTTGCAGGGGGTGCTTGTGGGGGGGCAGGAGATCTGTGTCCGCGGCCTGGTCCTGCCAAGACCGCGGACCGCTGTCGGGTCGTGGACTGGGGACCTCTGCCATATAGTACAAATATCTGAAAACTGTTCTGTTGGAGGAATATATTTTTATTAGCCTGCTGGGGGTGCTTATTTTTATTAACTGCTGTCTAAATATCTGATAGGGACGTGGTGGCGCTGCGGGTTAAACCACAGAAGCCTCTGTGCTGCAAGGTCAGAAGACCAGCAGTCATAAGATTGAATCCACGCGACGGAGTGAGCTCCCGTCGCTCGTCCCAGCTCCTGCCAACCTAGCAGTTCGAAAGCATGTAAATGCAAGTAGATAAATAGGTACCACCTCGGTGGGAAGGTAACGGCGTTCCATGTCTAGTCGCACTGGCCACGTGACCATGGAAACTGTCTTCGGACAAACGCTGGCTCTATGGCTTGGAAACGGGGATGAGCACCGCCCCCTAGAGTCGGACACGACTGGACTAAATGTCAAGGGGAACCTTTACCTAAATAGCTACCATATGGAAGTAAACTTGTCAAGACATGCCTGCCTAGAACTTCCTTAATGAAAACCCCCACTCATATCTGCCTAGAACAGGTAGTTCAAAGGCAGCTGTCTCTTTGTTTACAAAACTAAAGCAGGTTAACGCACAGGTGGGTCATACGTTCCTACCCATATAAGGTTACTGTTTGAATACTGCTTGCTAATTGTAAGTCATATGCTCTGCTATTGTTAAGAGACAGCATAAAAGGCCTTGTAACTGGGTCCCAAGTGTGTTTCCTGTGTACTTTGACCCTGTATTGTAGTTGCACCTGTTTTCACCCAGTAAAAATAAACTGACTGTGTTCTTAAGCTCACTCTGCTCTTTGACTGCCGTCTGGAGAAATGGACCTCTAGTCATCACTGCTGCTACAACATTGTCTATTTTACATATTTTCAAGAAAGGATATATTCCCCCACACACAATCCTCCTCTAGGCTTTGGGATCTGTGGGGGAAGATCTTATTTCAATCCTGCCTCATTCAAAGACATGTTTAGTGAGGATGCAGGAAAATGTTTGCTCTATGTTTGCTCCTAAAGTTATGGAACTTCCACAGTAAGCTTACTCGGCTTTCCATCTGTTGTAGGCAAAGACTTTTTAATCCAGGCAAGTGCTCTTTAAAAAATAAATAAAAATGATGTGTTTTTAAAATGGTCTTTTATATAGCTGTTGTTTTAACAGGATAATCTGTTTTATTGTGTTTTTAATACTATAATAATTTATTGTGTTTTTAGTGTTTGGGGGAAAGGTAGTCTATAAATTAAATAAATTAATAACAATATTTCCCATTTACCACTAGTAAACGCTAATGGTATGGGTGGCCATCACAATTGCCTTGTATCTCTGCATTTTTGAACTCAGAGATGCTATTACGTGTACAGGATCATCAGTATTAGCTTGTGAATACTGACATATTGCAATGTAGCCATCTCTTTGATCCTCTGAGTAGGCAGCTGGCAAAAACATGAGCTTTTACTGAGTCCCACAAAGGCTGGAATGTATAGCTAGAGAGTCACATTCAGTTTGCTAGATCACAAGGAAGACAATCATGGCCTATGCAAGGCCCTTGTGATGGGAAATCAGCTGCTTAGTCTTTCTGCCAGAAATCAGATGTCTAGAAGAGCATAAATGCCTTAAAGTAAATGAGTAAGTTTTTTTAGTTAAAGTTTTCTCTCGTCACGGATAATAGAATCACTACAGCTCCTATTCAGGCATTATTATATGTTTCCTCAATATGCAACGGAGTGCATATCCTGTCCCATTTCTCACCAGTTTACTCCCATGAAAAGTAGTGGGTCTAGAAAGGAAGCTCTCCCTGCTTTGATGGGTAGAGGTGGATTCCCTTCTTTAACCAGTTGCTTTTCATCTGAGCAGAAGGAGAGTTGGGGCAGGGGGTTGGTTGGTTGGTTGGTTGGTTGGTTGGTTGGTTGGTTGGTTGGACTTTTCTTCCACCAATCTGGTTACCAAGGCCACTATGAGCGGTTTACACAGTAAACAAATATAACATCAAACAATTAAAAAAAGTAAACATAATAATTATAAAATCAAAATTATACACATATACCCCAACAAATTTAACTGAAAATAATGAAAATTATATGGAGGCAAGGTGGCGGGACTGATAATATAAACGTTAAAACAACCACTGTATTTGGAGGGTCCCTGCTCACATGTTGAATAAAAATAGTCAAGGATATCAGAATAGGGGTTAGCTTTCTCTATTACATATTTACATACATAGAAATTTATCTCCCAGCTTTCTAGGTCCTATGTGCCACTTGGGGTTTGTTATTGTTATGTGCTGTCAAGTTGGAATCGACTTATAGTGACCCTAATAGGGTCATTTTTGCATGTCCTGCACTCTGGGATGATCGAGAACAGATCCTGCCCCTCCTCTGTATGACAGCCTTTCAAATATTTGAAAAGGGCTATCATATCACCCCTCAGTGATATGATCATCACATGCATTTGAACACACTGACGTATATGCACACCATGGATAAAATATATAACACACCCACCCAAATAGAGACAAACAGAGTGGTTGGCACAGCCTAAACAGAGTTGAGTAAATTGTGTCCCTCCAGACGTTGTTGGTTTCCAGCTCCCAGTAGCTTCTATCAGCATGGCCAATGGTCAAGAATGATGGGAACCATAGTCTCCCCATCTCATGAAAAAGGCAAAAACCAAAGATGGAAGATCTCATACCCTCTCTCTTTCTCACACACAGAGGAAACAAGGTGATAAACAGATTTTTGGAGAGTAGCAAGTTGGACTGCAAGCAGAGGTTCACAAAACTGAACACTCTGAAAATCAACTAAGCAAGTACCTCCCTGCACATAGAAAGCTATATGTGAAGGGTTATAGCCCACACAACTGAATGGCACTGCCCTGGTCAGTTCTCCCTGCCCCCCAACACACAGATGTGGAAGCATTCAGCCATGCAGCCTTTGAAAGCTATCATTTGAAAGGCTGCAGCTGAGAAACAGATTTATCACAGCACAACTGTTTCATATGCTCAAAACAGTTGTATACCTAGGCGTTCTTGAGTGCCAGCTTCTATGCCACATATCAGAGGGCTCCTTGGGAATCTGTGGTGGCCTTAAAAAAACTATCAATGCTTTTTAAATTGATATTATTGCTCATGTTTTAAAATTCCATGGCAACTGAAGTTATATCACATGGATGAGGAGTTGAGGTTTGTCATCCAGATAAAAAGTCAAGGCACCCACCTGGCATGTCCAAGTCCCTAAGCATTTCAAAAGTACCTTTTCAGATACAGTATTGGGCAGCATCTTCAACCTATAGTAAAACCAATGAAGATTCTTGGGGAACCTTATAGATGAACACATTTTATTTGGCATAAAATAAATTGACTGTAGGTCACTGAGAAATGCAGTGAATGTCATAGAATCATAGAATAGTGGAGTTGGAAGGGGCCTATAGGGCCACTGAGTCCAACTCCATGCTCAATACAGGAATAAAAAGTACTGCATTTCTGACAAATGGTTGTCTAATTTTCTCTTGCACGCCTCTAGCTTTGATGTGCTCACCACCTCCCCAGATAATTGATTCCATTGTCATACTGCTCTAACAGTCGGAAGTTTTTTCTTGATACTCAGCTAAAATCTGGCTTCCTGTAACTTGAGCCCATTGTTATGTGTTCTGCACTCTATAATGATCAAGAACAAATCCTGCCCCTCCTCTGTATGACTACCTTTCAAGTGTTTGAAAAGTGCTATCTCCCCTCAGTCTTCTTTCAGTTTTTCCTCATAAGACTTGGTTTCCAGTCCCCTGATCATCTTTGTTGCTTTTCTCTGAACTTGTTCCAGTTTGTCAGCATCCTTCTTAAAGTGCAATGTCCAGAACTGGACACAGTACTCAGGATGAGGCTTAATCAATGCTGAATAGAGGGGAACTATTACTTCATAATAATGAAGTGCCAAAGAATGCTCCAACTACCGTACAATTGCACTCATTTCACATGCTAGCACGGTTATGCTCAAAATCCTACAAGGTAGGCTTCAGCAGTATGTAGACCGAGAACTCCCAGAAGTACAAGCTGGATTTCGAAGGGGCAGAGGAACTAGAGACCAAATTGCTAACATGCGCTGGATTATGGAGAAAGCCAGAGAGTTCCAGAAAAACATCTACTTCTGCTTCATTGACTACGCAAAAGCCTTTGACTGTGTTGACCACAGCAAACTATGGCAAGTTCTTAAAGAAATGGGAGTGCCTGACCACCTTATCTATCTCCTGAGAAATCTATATGTGGAACAGGAAGCAACAGTTAGAACTGGATATGGAACAACTGATTGGTTCAAAATTGGGAAAGGAGTACGACAAGGCTGTATATTGTCTCCCTGCTTATTTAACTTATATGCAGAATACATCATGCGAAAGGCAGGACTGGAAGAATCCCAAGCCGGAATTAAGATGGCCGGAAGAAATATCAACTACCTCCGATATGCAGATGATACCACTCTGATGGCAGAAAGTGAGGAGGAATTAAAGAACCTCTTAATGAGGGTGAAAGAGGAGAGCACAAAAAATGGTCTGAAGCTCAACATCAAAAAAACTAAGATCATGGCCACTGGTCCCATCACCTTCTGGCAAATAGAAGGGGAAGATATGGAGGCAGGGACAGATTTTACTTTCTTGGGCTCCATGATCACTGCAGATGGTGACAGCAGCCACGAAATTAAAAGACGCCTGCTTCTTGGGAGGAAAGCGATGACAAACCTAGACAACATCTTAAAAAGCAGAGACATCACCTTGCCGACAAAGGTCCGCATAGTCAAAGCTATGGTTTTTCCAGTAGCGATGTATGGAAGTGAGAGCTGGACCATAAAAAAGGCTGACCGCCGAAGAATTGATGCTTTTGAACTGTGGTGCTGGAGGAGACTCTTGAGAGTCCCCTGGACTGCAAAGAGAACAAACCTATCCATTTTGAAGGAAATCAACCCTGAGTGCTCACTGGAAGGACAGATCCTGAAGCTGAGGCTCCAATACTTTGGCCATCTGATGAGAAGAGAAGACTCCCTGGAAAAGACCCTGATGTTGGGAAAGTGTGAAGGCAAGAGGAGAAGGGGACGACAGAGGACGAGATGGTTGGACAGTGTCATCGAAGCTACCAACATGAATTTGACCAAACTCCGGGAGGCAGTGGAAGACAGGAGGGCCTGCCGTGCTCTGGTCTATGGGGTCACGAAGAGTTGGACACGACTTAACAACTAAACAACAACAACAACATTACTTCACAGGATTTGAAAGCTATACTTCTCTTAATGGAGTCTAAAATAGCATTTGCCCTTTTTGCAGTTACATCACACTGTTGGCTCATATTCAGCTCGTGACCTACAATTCCAAGATCCTTCTCACTCATAGTATTAATGAGCCAAGTATCCCACATCTTGTAATTGTGCATTTGTCCCCCCCAGATAGAACATTGCACTTATCCGTTAAATTTCATTCTGTTGTTTTCAACCCAGTGCTTGAGCCTATCAAGATCTTTTTGAATTTTGTTTCTGTCTTCCAGAGTATTATCTACTCCACTCAATTTTGTGTGTATTAAATTGTTTTGATCATATCTGTGTTTGCCAAGTTTCAAAGTAAAGATATTTTTGCAAACCTGCCAGTTAACATTTATAAAGTGCTCCGATTCATAGGGTATTGAAGCAAATACCTTTGCAAGGAAAGGAATATCTTTAGGTAAGGCAAAGTATGGGGAACATATTTTGTTGAGAGACAGTTTCCCTTCTACTTCAGAGTCCATTGTATCTGAGAGAGGAAGCTAAGAATGCTTCTCAGTTCAGTGAAGCTTTTGGCTAAAAACTTTCAGAAAAATTACTGTTCTGGGCAAAGAGTCACCATGATGAAGTCATTGTGATGTTTTCGAAGTTAATTGATTTTTCTGAATTAATGGTTTCATTAACACTGCTGTCTGGAATTCTACTTTGCTGCAAGTTAAGTAGGAAATGTTAATGTGTAACAAAGAGTAGACCTTTGGTCTAGATGGGCGGGGTAGAAGTCCAATAAAATAAATAAATAAATAAACATAATAATTACAGCAAGGAACTTCTTGGTTTTTGGATAGGCTTTAGGTAACTTACTGCAGCTGATTGATGAGATGATGGGGCAGGTTGCAGTTTACATGCCTGGTAAGATGGCCAGTTGTGCAACCAAGATGTGCCCTGGCACGTTGTTAATTAGCTGCAGCAAGTTACACAAACTTTACACAAACACCAAGAGGATTCAGGTGATTAGTTACTGGCCAAAATCACATTGGTAATGGTGCTAAGTATTCTGTAACTTGCCACAGCTCATTGTGATAAGGCGCTGGGGTACATCTTGCTTCCGCAGTCAGACATGTGAGCACCATGTAGCCAGGATGCATCCCAGCACCTAATCAATTAGTCACAATTAGTTGCAGCAAGCCTTAGACAAACACCAATAGGATTCTGGTCACTAAAAGATAAGGCTCTCTGTGTTTATACTTTGCTAGCGAGTTAAACAGCACCTGACTGCATCCTCATAGTGTGCTTATAACTATAAAGGGTGAAAAGATCAGATACTACTTCATTTCAACAGCTGTAGTATTCAGCATAAGAGCCAGTTTAGAGTAGTGGATAGGGTCTCAGCAAGACTCGGGAGACCTGGGTTTAAATCCCTACTTGACCATGGAAATTCATTGGTGGGTAGCAATGATGAAATTACTCTTCAAATATATGGCATACCCCAGAAACCCTACCATAATTGACTTGATAAGATGTAACAGACACAGTATTACACTGGTAGGACTATTTCCAGTCCCATTTTACACACTATGGCTTTTCAAGCACAACCTAAGGAAATCTGGGTACATTATGAAACAGAGAAATATGTGAACACTATGGTACAATCTCAGACCATCTGACTCCCCCCACCTATGACAACCAGTCTGACTGCCACTTTTCTTCCAAGTCCTAGTTACTGCCTCTAAAACTCTCACAATGCAACCTTCCACATCACTACTCCCAGGTAAATCCTGTTCAACACAGTGGGATTGACTTCTAGGTAAATGTGTAGAGTATTGCAGCCCAGATACCTTATATCTATTAAGCTGGCAAAGGGAAAGGAAAAAGGAAAATATTGTAGCACTTTAAAGACTGTTTTATTTCAGTGTGTGGTTTTATGTACCAAAATCTCCTTCTGGCCTGGGATTACAAATGCCTCTCTCCTGTATTTATTCCATGATTGTGAGATTCATATCTAGGTTTGTGGGTTTTTTTGCAAAACTTTATTTTAGACAATCACATTACAAACAGATAATACAATTAACCATTCATCTTACTATTTTAACATTCTAAACACCAGCTATTCACACCATTTAACAAAATTAGTTAATCTCGAATCCCCATTCCACCCTACAGTTCCCGACTGACAATCTGAGCAATCTAGATTATTTCCTAAATCATGTGACTTCTCATTTAGTTCATTGGTGTATTTTAATAAAGGTTTCCAAGTTTCGAAAAACTGACTGTGCTTTATTTCTCCTCTGTATATTCTGATCTTATTAGTCAATTTCTCCTATTCAAAAATGTCTATAATGAAAGATCTTGGGCATTTTTCCAGCTTTTAGCAATCTCACACCTTGCCGTCCCTATAATATTTGCAATTAGGTCTTTATTAAGTAGCTTCTCATTTCCCTCTGTAAATGCTGAAAATAAGAGTGATGTTTCATTTGTGATTATTTTTTATTAGTCAGCATTTCTCTCCAATTGATGACATCATGCCAAAATGCTTCTATTTTTGGGCAAAAAATCCATATGTTCCAAAGTTCCCTTTCGTCCACATTTTCTCCAACATTTATCTGATATATCCATTGGTTTTATGTAACTTCGTAGGGTATAGATGCCATCTGTGAACAACTTTCAGAACCATTTCTTTCGTTTTAGCTGATACTGATTTATATGGATATTTATTCCATATTCCTGTCCAAAACTCTTCAGGTATATTAATATTTAAATTTGTTTCCCAGGACGCTTTGGCTCCTCTGCCCTTACAATGTTCTTTCTCAATGATACAGTTATATACTAATGAGGTCAATCCTATTCTTTTATTTTTATATACAGTATTGTTCAAATTCTGTTAATGGTCTTATAGGGCCAGATTTTTTATAAAATTGTATTGCAAAGCTCCTTATTTGTTTTATTGGTAGCCAACTGGTTCTTATTTGCTTTGTTTTCTCTTCTGTTTGTCTAACAGCAAGTGATTTCCCTGATTCAAAGAAATCCTTAATTCTATATATTCCAGTTTGTCTCCAATGTTTAAATTGCACATATTTCTCATTAGATTTCAAGTCTGGGTGATCCAAGAGGACATAAGGGGGATATTGGGGGAGCAAAAGTTTTCACATCTTTTCGCCATATCCTTAATGTTTAAAAAATAAAAGGATTCTTTATTTGTTCTCTCTTTCTAAATAATTTTGTTGTGTAAATATGCATATTTACAATATCAATTTTTCCACCACCCTCCATTTCAACCCAGTCAGGGATTTATTGAATTTCTTCTGTCTGTATAAATGTAGTAATTTGATTTATTTGTAAAGCTTCATAATATTTTTACAAATGTGGTATCCCTAATCCTCCTTTTGGCCCTTATCCATATTTAACACCATTTAAAGATCTTATCTTCTTTCTCTTTCCCACAATAAACTTTTCTAAATTTCCTTGCCATCATTTTTTTTATATATAGCCGGTTGTACAGGTATGTTTTGGAATAAAAATAATTTTTTTTGTAATATATAAGTTTTAACAAAGGCTTTCTCCCTAACATTGACAAATTCAAACTGGCCCACTTTAGGATTTTTTTTCTTTTGTCCATTTGAATGGTTTTTTATAATTTCTACAAATTAAAAGATTTAATTTTTTTGTTATCCATATTCCTAAATATTTAAAAGTCAAATAATATAACTCTTAAGTGAGATTCATATCTAGGTGAGGATACTGATAATAGACAAAGTGGCAATGGTTTGTTAACACAGGAATAGACTATCAAGCTAATTTGACAGAATCTAGCTGGTCTGTTAAACTATGTGCACTTGGCTGTCGTAGGCATGCTAAGAGTTATTTATGCTGGATATTTCAATAGTTTAGGCCTCTGAAGTTCAGAGTTCGAATCCCACACTGTGCCTCTTTGATAGGGGCTGGACTTGATGATCCATAAGGTCCCCTCCAACTCTGCAATTCTAAGATGATGATAGAACAATGGGTTCTGAAAGCCAGTGGAGGAAAGCTGCTGCACATGGATTATTCTGATCTGAAGAAAAGTCACACATTGCATACTGCACATACAAAGCTAATAGAGCAGGAAGATGTTTAGACAAGCATTCGCCTCCTTAACCATTGAGGCTTAATGTCCGGTTTCCATTACTGGGTGCTGGTGGGAGGATGGGTAGAGATTCTTCTTTTTCTATGGAGGATCCACACCAAACCTTTTCAAGCTTGTGGGCTGTTGCATCATGCTCTCTATGGCTAGAACAGGCACTGACCAATGTAGCATCACAACAGCACAAACCAGGCATGAGGATGATACTTCAGAGATACAATTTGAGCACTCTAGAACAGATCTACTTAAATGGAGCATAAATGTTAATCAGAAGAAAACATGCAATTACCTCACTTCCAAGATACTTCAGTTGTTTTTAAATGGCAGGCTTAGTTACTAAATTTAAAACAGGGAAGATTTCTCCTTAACAGTAATAATTTTGTGCCAAATTTAGAAATAGTATTGGCCTCCGAAGTCTTTGAAAAAAGGTTCTAAAATCCCCTGGGAAGTCAGTTTTAAATGGGAAAGACAATTGCATGAGTCTTGGTCAACAGAATAGGGATTGAGGGTTTACTTCCACCTTTTGAAGAACTCCCTGCTTTGAATGGTCACAATCACAATAATCTGGACTGCACTGAGATTAACACATGGCCTTGGCCGCACAGAGAGAAATTGTAATGCAATGTTTTAAATAAATAAAATCAACCTCTGTATCAGAAGGGACCCTCTACATAACTGACATACAACACTTTTTCACATTGCAGAGAACTCTGGAAATGTGGGGTGGAATGTTAGGGCGCATATAACACATTCTGGACACATCCGCTGGAGCTCAGTGTCACTTATCACAAACGCAGCATCCAAGAACACACCCAGCACTGTTCTGTGATTGTGAAGTGTAGGGCCTGAGAGTTGTTAAGAAGCAGGATGTTTTCTCAGATAATCATGATTGCCACTGGTGATCATCTTCCTGTGGAAGCTCCACAGCAGTCTCAATATACTTGGGAATCACTGTCTGGAAATTACTCTCCCATTCCCATATTTTGTCAGTTCTCAGAAATTTTTAAACCCAAACCCATATCCCCTTCTATATGTGTCACATCCTGCTAAAATGTCCACACCATCTGTCCCTACATTTAGTTATGCCCCACAAGCCTAAACTGATTTGAGATTTTAAAGTCCCGAGGGAATGGCCTGTAGCATTTGAGAGTACATGTAAGAAATATTCCAGAATGCTCCCCTGAGTAAAACAACAAACAGGCAAAACCGCAATGACATCCAGTGACAATGATCCAGGAGTTACTCTAGCTACTCTGCCAAGCTACTTTACACTTCCTGAACACGTATGAGACTTAAGCAGGGATAATTCTGGCTACAAGAGCAGTGGTTCCCAACCTTAAGTCCCCAGATGTTTTTGGACTAAAAGTCCCAGCCTTCACCACTAGGTGTGGTAGCCAAGATTTCTGGGAGATGTAGTTTAAGAACATCAGGGGAAAAAACTCACTTCCAAGCACCCCAGCTTTACTTAAGAGTAGGCTGTTCCTCCAGGAAATCTAAAACTCACAAGGTTGTGCCCTTCACTTAGCACATCTGTCCTGTGAGGTAGAGATGCTGCCACCACACACACATGATCCAAAATCCCAATAGGCAGTTGACTGGCAAGGTTAGAATTCAATATCAAATCCACAACTCACTAACTAGGCCTTTAAGTGGAAAAAAAGACTGTATTAAGACTGTAAAAGGCAAAAAAAAAGACAAAGCAAAAACATCCAGGATAAGGCAAATTTGATGAAAACAGAAGATCAGACATACAGTAAAGGTAAAAACTATAAAGCTAACTTCACCCTAATACTTCACCTTACTTAGTATTGAAGGTATGTCCATCATCATTTGGAGTGTTTATGTATTTAGTGTGTGTAGCACTTAGGAATATCTTCTGTTGGGTAATTTGGGTTTTCAGTAATATTTTGTCTTGCTGTAAACCACTTTGAGTCGTGTTTCACACTAAGCTGGAAGTAAATAAATAAGACTGGGGACAGCATAGCTTCTGAGCACAGGCAGGACACAATTCTACATAGCAAGACAGCGCAACAGTAGAGCAAGGTATCTTGCAATGAGGGTAACTAAGCATGCACAAAATAACTTCTTGAGTCCCGTTGTAGTCCAAATGTTCCCCTCTAGAATGTTCCTTGCTAACAGTCAATCTGGATTCATTTCTCCCAAACCCTCAGTGAGAGTAAGAGCAGCTTCTAGCCCTTTCTCTCACAACTGGTATCACTTCTTTTAATGAGGCTGGTACTAAGCTCTCTCCCAAACAAGATGACCTTGGAGTTACTTCCCTCGAGATAAGAAAGCCGGTGCTTTTATTTTTGTTGCTGGGTAAAATGTATTTGTTTATTCATTCATTCATTCAAGCAGAAACAACGGGGATTCTTTTTCTCAGGCCCATATAAAACTCACTCAATGGATTCCATCTTCCCCATTTTCTTCACACTATCTGCCAGCATCTCAGGACTATTAAGGTGGTATCAGGGTAAGTGCAGCAACGTTCATTTAAATTTCAAATGCAATTTTTTTATACTTATTCTGATAACTGAAAGAGGCCTAGCAATAAATTTTAAAGTAAGCATGCAAGGGGGAGCAACAGAGAAATAAAAAACCAGATGAGATTGGGAATCTTAGCCTTTCTTGGTTTTCACTAACCACTTGTAGAATGTTGTCCTTCAGTTGCTTCTCAGAGATGTGTCATTGTTTCTAGATACATACCACTTCTTTTCAATAAATTCTTTCTTTCAGCCAGAATTCTGGAAGTTTCAGCCTATAGGCCCATATCTACATTTCACTCACCTGGAGCAGGGCCTATCTCTGAGGCTGCTTGGCTGTTTCAGGCCCTACTTCCTGTAAAAAAAAAAAAAGGAAGCTGTCACAGTACACAGCTGTCCTGGGAGTCATATGGTCACTGCCCTTTAGACTCTATAGAGGGTGCCTCCCAAAGAACTATTGAAAAAAACAATCAGAAACCAATCCTGATTGCTTCTTCCTCCTTTGAGAAAAGTCTTAATTCCTTCACTCTTTGCAGTGACTGGCTGGCTGTGGAGGTTGCTTCTATATTGTCCTTAGCGCATTTTTCCAAACCCTGAAGCCAACTCTTCAAGCTCCTGCATTCAAGCCACTGTTTACCTTGAATGGATTTCTTAGAACAAAACATACAAGCTATTCCTTTTATTTAACCCTAAGCTTCCTGGATGATTTCTTTAATTCATAGCCATAAGCTTACCCTCCTGGCCTGCTGCACTCTTAACTTTATTTCTACCAAGTAACACGAATAAGAAGGAGTCTTCCAGGGAGTCTTCATGAAAAGAGAAGACTCCCTGGAAAAGACCCTGATGTTGGGAAAGTGTGAAGGCAAGAGGAGAAGGGGACGACAGAGGACGAGATGGTTGGACAGGGTCACCGAAGCGACCAACATGAATTTGACCCAACTCCGGGAGGCAGTGGAAGACAGGAGGGCCTGGCGTGCTTTGGTCCATGGGGTCATGAAGAGTCGGACACGACTAAACAACAACAACACGAATAAGCCAAACCTCACTTGCTTTTCTATTTGCTTTAGCCTAGAGGAGCTGCTAGTGCGATGTACTCCACGGAGTGATTGCTAAAACTCACAAGACATGGTTTCAAATCCCTGCTTGGCCAGGGAAACTCAATGGACCAGTAGCATTGGTAACATATTTCCTTAATATGCTACATACATTGAAAGCCACAACCATAGGGTTGCCATAAGTCAGATATGTGACTTTACAGCCCCTAGCAACCGCTAAGCTAAATATGGGTAAACCACTGGACTTCCAGATGCTTTCGACTCCAGCTCCCAATCCCACACCATTCCAAAATGCTGTAAGGGGATAATGGGACTTCTAGTCCAAACACCTGAAAGACCACAGGTGCCCCACCCTTAGACCTCTCCCACACGAGGGTCTCCAGAGGCGTTGGGTCACACCCATTGCCTCAGGAGGCGGGGAAGCATGGGATTTGTAGCCCCACCCCTCTGGAGGGGGCCCCGAGTTTGCGAAGGCTCCCATGACCCCCTCCCAACGCATGCGCCTTCCTCCCTCTCGCCGCAGCTGGTTTAGGCTCCGCGCCCCAAGCCGCCCCCCCGCCCCGCCCCGCCCCGCCCCCCCACTTCGGCCTCTTTCGTCACTTCCTGGAGGCGGGGCGGGCGGAGTGGGAGGGGGGAAGAGAGCGAGAGAGAGGACCCTGGGTGACGGGGCGCGAGAGGCGTCCGCGCGCTCCATGATGGCGGCTGGGAGGCAGCCGCGGCAGCAGCCGAAGCCGGAGCTCCGGAGCCCTGTGTGGCGGCGGCGGGGGCTGCTGCTGCTGGGTCTTCCGCCCCGGAGCTAAAGGGCAGCGCCCGGGCCCTGCGCAGATGGGGAGCGGGAGCAGCGGTTGCGAAAGAGGGCGGCGGAGGCAGCGGCTACCACCACCACCTCCTCCTTCCCAGCAGCAGCAGCAGCAGTAGTTGGATTAACTAAGTGGCGGCATTTGTTTTTTTTTTTGGTTTCCTTCCAAATTTTATTTTTACTTTATTTTTTTTAAAGTTCAAGGGACGGGGCAAAAAAAGGGGGGGGGAACTCCTCGCCAGCAGCACAGGGGCTTGCGAGGCACCGTCAGACCGGCCGGTCGAGGGGATGTGGCGGTGGATCCGGCAGCAGCTGGTAGGTGGGCTCTCTGTGTGTCGTGTCTGCCTGTGTTAATTAATTCATTTGTGTGTGTTGAATGAATTCATTTGGGCGGCACGCCGGCCAGCGGGGGTCGGGTTTGTCGAGTGGCAAGGGATCCCCCAAAGGCCATCTAGTCCTACCCCTTGCCCAGGCAGGGTTAGAGATGGGAAGGCCTTGGGGGGGGGGGGTTTGAGGAAAAAATTGGGGAGGGGGCTGGACAGGTTTTTATTTCCGTGTTGTTGTTTTTCCCCAAAGCCGTTTTTTATTTTTTATTTTTTTTTAATAATTGGGAAGAAAAATATGGAGTGTGGAATATGTTGTTTTACAGTGCTTAACAATATGTCTGTGACATGGTGTTCAAACTATATAGCTTGAAGACCTTAATGACAGACTTCTGAGACTTTATGTATTTAAGTTTTCTCTTTTCAGGAGTCTGTTTCATTAAAGCCAGAGGAGGAGGAGGAGGATTATGATCTCCTTTTCTAGTCTTCAACTTTCCTGTCTCTCTCATTCAGTAACTCTTGAGAAACTGCTCTTTTCTTCTCCTTCCTGTTCTAGGATTATGTCACACCTTCCCGGAGTCCCATCATCCTCACACGGTTTGATGTCTGGCTGGCCTTCATCCTCCCAGCTCACACCAAGACCTGCTTTCCTTGTTTTTTTTTAAATCGGGTTTCCTCCATCCTCTTTCCCTGGTGGCCCAAGTAACTTTTCCGGTTAATTCCTCTTGCTCTCATCCCCTCCTGCAAAGGTGTTTGGCTTCTGATGTCCGTGTTTTGGGGGTGGCGAAGGGAGAAATGGGTTAACCCTCCCTCCAAAATGCCTGCCTTCAATCTCAACATCATCTGTCAAGCAGATGAAGGATTCACCTTTTTTTCTCTCTTGGCTTTGGCCTTCCAATTATGGTGGAGTTTCTGTTTGTCTAGATATGTAAAATGTGAATATGACACACCTGCGTTTGTAAACAGAGGTACGCCCACTGGGAAAATGTGACTGACTGTAGTTTCTTATTGCGAATTAGCTTAGTGACAAATCTAGGTTTTGCCATCCTTGATGGACTGGATTTTTGTTCTTTCTATTTTTTTGTGATACTTTAAATTTGCTCTTTCTTTCTTTTCCTTCAATCACCTGATCCCCAGAGCTAAGCATTTTAGGAATAGTTTTAATGGTAGGAGGCGAGTGAGACACAGGGCACTGATCATTCCAGAAAAGTTAGTTTGGGAGCATCTGGGAAGCTGAGAGGAGGTGGAGGAAGTTGCAAGCAAACACCTTTTGACTTCAGAGCCTTTATGAAAAAAGCACAATTGAACTGCAGCATTAGAGAGAGAGAGAGAGAGAGAGAGAGAGAGAGAGAGAGAGAGAGAGAGAGAGAGAGAGAGAGAGAGAGAGAGAGAGAGAGAGAGAGAGAGAGAGAGAGAGAGATATATATATATATATATATATATATATATATATATATATATATATATATATATATATATATACTGTATTTTAAAGGGTCAGAACATATCTCTATTCATCCTTTTGAAAAATGGATAATTGAAGGTATCTCTGCTTCTTGAACGGAGTTTGAGCAGATTCTGTAGTTCTTGAACTGGTGAAAGCTACTTATCTTTGAAACCAAGACTTCTTTTTCACCAAAACTTCACAGCTGGAAGTATTTACTGTCTGATCCAGGAATTCAACTGTTGGTCAATAACAGTGCTATTTTATGCTCCATATGGAGATAGGACTGTCTTTGATGACATTTGTAGAAAATAGCATCTTTCTAATTAAGCTGTTGGGGGGAAATACAGTTGCTTGTCTCCAGGGAAAGGTGTGCAAAGATCTACATACGACTCTTCCAGTTATTACTTTTTGAGTTTAGGCTACAGCTTGTTTTCCTCTGGGGAAGAGAACTTTGATGGTTTCATTGTAGCAGTTTCTCTCTTAAACAGAATACTGTTTTCTATCTTATTCCAACCACTACCTAATTTCTGGCTCCTGATAACGGTTGCAGCAAAACACAGTAGTAAAGATGATTCAAAATTCAACCACATCCTTCCTGATTTTTTTTATAACAAAAGTGTCGGATAGAAAGTAGCAAGTTCATTGGTGTCTTTGCTGAATCAAGTGCACAATGCACTTAAGTGGTGTAATTCAGAATACAGTAACTGGCATGGTAAATCTTCAGCTCATTCCAGGCAGAAATGAACATCCATTGATAACTGCCTCTTTATGCAAGTAATTCATAAACTATAAACCTCCAGAGTATTTAATAATGTACTTACAATTTGCAAATCGCTACACGCTGAATCAAAATGTTTTAAGTATTCCTGAAAGATGCTTCTGTTCAGTTCCTTCAATCTGCTTCTTTTCCAGTTGATTGCAATCAGGTTTAAGACCTTAGCTTTTACAAATAATATATAATAATTGCATATTATCAAGTTGATTCTGGCTTAAGGCAGACCTTTCCAGGATTTCCTGGCAGTAGAGTATGCAGAAGTGACTTATCATTCTCTTATTCCTGGGGGCACTCTGGGAATGTGCAGCTTGCCTGAGGCTATGTGGGCTGGCTCTTCTCTGGGAGGCACAATGGAAAATCAAACTTGCAGTGTTTGCCCTTCAGTCAGGTACATTGCATTGAATGATCCACCGAGCAGTAATAAAAGAGGCACATGGTGACATGTTTACAAAGTTACATTGATAACTATTCAAAATACTGTAAAGGAGAACCACCTTTTCACAAATTGGCTGTATTGTTAAGACACTTTCATTTTTATTTATTTAAAATATTTTTATCCCAGCCTTCTCCTAAAAAGAAGCCAAGGTGGCTACTGCAGCTACAGTTTATTTACAGTATAAGTTTAGTAGCACTTCCTTCCTTAGCTTTGAGGCTGTAATTATGATGTGCTAAAATCAACTTGTGTTAGCCAGCTTCTGAATAAGGGCTTTTTGGGGACCCCGTCAGTCTTGCTAATCTGACTCAGTGGGACTATTAGTACATGGTATATCTGTAGCCACTGGAGTGAATTTTGTCTTGTTCTATTAAAGTTTCAGAATGATGTTTGTTTTCCCAGAAGATGTTGAAATGAAAATTTTCTAGTGCCATAAATGGAGTGTGTTCTGATTTAACATGTTTGGTTTATATTTATTAAACAAAACTTTTAACTTGATATTAACTTGTTGATATTACTGTTATAATAATATTATTAGGGGTATTCATATACGAATACAAATATCCCTGCACAGGTGGCGTTAACAAGGGTCCAGCCCCATGGGGCCGGATGGTCCACTCACTGATCCAACATGGACGGCACAATTCTACGAATAGCTCCGCAGTGCGCGATCCGCTCGCTACTCTTCAACCTTGCAGCAAGGCTTGTCCTCCCGCTTCCTGCCAGGAGTGGTGAGTGGATTGCGCTCTGCGGAGCCATTGGTAGAATCGCGCCATCCACGGCGGATTGGTGACTGGAACGTCCAGCCCCCTGGGGGCTGGACCCTCGTTAACGCCACCTATGCAGGGATATTTGTATTCGTTTACGAATACCCCCATCTCTAGTTATTATTTCTAGTAGTAGTGGTGGTGCTTTTTCCAAGTTTTAGCTAACCATTCATGGCTTCCTAGTACAGTAATCCTGAAATTGTAAACTGGTGGGATCGCTACTAATATGTCATAAGAGACAAACGTAGATCCATGTGGATCTAAAAAGCTCAACCACTGAGATTTTTTTCCCAGCAATATGCTATTCTAGTAGTTCAGCTGCACTTGGTCACTTTTGAGGCAGGCCAGATTAGTCTGTGTGTGTTTTGATCATTTGATCAAAATGCATGATGAACCAACAATATTGTTATGTAGAAGGAAAGGCAAAATATAAACGCAGCCAGCAAATGAGAATAAAAATAAATAAAATAAGTAATTTAAAAATGAAATTAACTGGGCCCATATAACTGAATACTAAAAGTAACAAAACTGAGCTGAAAGGATGTTTGCTCTGCAAGAACAAAAGTTGGGGGCTTTACAATCATGTAGGAAGTTGAGTTTCTGTATAGGCCATGAAGGAGGGACTTTCCCTCCTCCAGCATTCTGCGTGGCTTGTTTGGAAAGGAAAGAGTTCTCCATTCTTTTTTCAGCATCCTGTTTACTTACCTTCATAAAATGTGTGCATTCGCCAGCATACAGTTTATAGTCATCTATGGCTATAAATCTAAATCTTATATAAAAGGCTAGAACTAGTGCATGTTCAAACTTCCTTTCTTTTTAGTAGATAGCCCCAGAAGAAGGGAATGGTAAACCACTTCTGTATATACCTAGAAAATCATGGAAATGGGTTGCCATGAGTTGGGATTGTCTTGACGGCCAACTCTTGTTATTAGCTAGATTTTTCCGTCATAAAAGACTTACCTTATGGTCACATGATATTTTTACAGCACTGAGACCATAGTATCTTCTGCCTGGCCGGGGACAGGAAACAGTCTCATTCTGTTGTTTTACCAGCCAAATGTTGTGGAATTTACATGGTGACACTGAGGGTTTGGATAGCCCTTTTTGGTAATAATTGGGCTCAGGAGCCTAATGAAATGAAAAGGTCAGGCAAAGGATCTGGTTTCCTATCAGTTAATTCACCTATTGTGTCTTGTTTGATAGTTTTTTGTAAGCTGCTTTATGAGGACCTTTTCCTAAGAGGTGGGATATGAATATTTTAAGCATTGCTTGCATAGTTTTAGTAGATGCAGTTACGTGAGTTTCAGAAAAGGAGAGCAATGTTTCAGACCTTTCGAAAGACTGGGTTCTAACCATGTCACTTAAGTTCAAAAATATTTAAGTGGTGACCCTGCTTGCTTTATAGCTGTGCACTGTCACACTCAGAACCCTACTACTACTTTCTATTATACTCTCCAAAAGCTGTTTACTCTCCTCAGTCTCTCACAGACAAACACCTCAGTTCTGGAGGATACATTTCTTCTGACATGTTTATTTTTAAAACAAGAATATAAATACTACTTTAGAGTCAGAATGCTCTTTTCTTCCTTTTGCAGCAAGATTAACCTTTCCAAGATGAAGGGACAGCTTGAATAAAATTAGTAATAATAATAATAATTCAATGTAGAGTACTAATATCTACGTGCAGAGCATAGCATGCTATTATCTCAAACAGGTGACTGGGTTTAAAAAAAGTTCAATACAAATTTAGTTGCTAATGAAGAAAGGTGTGGTGGTCAAGAAGCTTGCATTTAGAGTAATCATAAGCTTCAGCTAGCAGGGAATATTCGCGGCTGTCCAAGGGTGTGGAAATGAAACTTTCCTGAAGAGGGGAGAGATAGCTGCCTCTTTGATCAAAACAATGGGAAGAATGCTAACCTAGATGACTTCAATTTGGGGGGAAAAAAGCTGCAAAATAAACTAGCTGAATTGTGAGTAATGTCAGGAAACAGATGGTGATTGAGGCAATAATGATACAGAAAGAAGATAAAATAAGGCTTATGGAGATGTTAAAATGCAGTGAGATACAATAAATCTATAGTAGGATGAAAATTTCCAGGGAGAAGACTCCCTGGAAAAGACCCTGATGTTGGGAAAGTGTGAAGGCAAGAGGAGAAGGGGACGACAGAGGACGAGATGGCTGGACAGTGTCACCGAAGCTACCAACATGAATTTGACCCAACGCCGGGAGGCAGTGGAAGACAGGAGGGCCTGGCGTGCTCTGGTCCATGGGGTCACGAAGAGTCGGACACGACTTAATGACTAAACAACAACAACAGGATGAAAATTGATAAGGGCAAGTAGACTCCAGAGCTCCAGCAAATCCCAGCCACACGTAGATCCAGACCAGATGCTCTGTGGCCCACAGTCTAATGTGTCTGATGGTATATATAGTTACCAGTGCGTGGGGCCTATTGTTATGGGGTAACCTGCTGAGAGCAAGAGATCTCTCAATAGTCTCAGCAGCATGATCAGAAGTGTAGCCTTGGGGACTTGTGATGTTCCCCAAGTGGGGTTTCTGAGAAATAAGATGAAGGTATCAGCATGCATGAGGGTAACCTGTGATTTCCAAAAATAGATGCACAACACCATACTCCTTTATTTCATTTATGTCATGCCTTTCCTCATTAAGAGGCTAGGGCAGCTACCATCTTTGGGGGGGGGGGGGGAACCCTATCCAACACGTAATAGTTGTGTGCCATCAAGTCAATTCTGACTTATGACAGCTCCTTCCAGGGTTTTCTAGGTAGAGAAGACTCAGAGGTGGTTTACCATTCCCTTCTTCTAGGGACACCCTGGGACCGTGCAGCTTGCCCAAAGCTACACAGGCTGGTCCTTCTCCCAGGAGAGACAGTGAGGAATCAAACTCCCAACCCCTGGCTCTGCAGCCAGATACCTAAAGCACTGAGCTACCCAGCCAGCTAATCTTTTCTTTTTTTAATCTCTTAATGTAAATTATTTATTTTTTACCTCTTCTAATAGAAATGTGGCTTTAACAGCATTTTTAATCCAACACATAAACTCTGTTAAAACCACAGTTCTAAGAGAAGGGGTAAATAATAATGTAAATTAAGAGATAAATAACAAGAGGCAATAAAACAATTATAGATTCCCATTATCAGCAAGAGGTTAGGCTAGATAACATTTCGGACGTCTTCCAACTGTACAGTTCTGTGAAATGCAGCACTAGCCTAAAAAGCTTGCACAGATACATTTAAGAAACACAGAGATAGCAATCCCTTGTGCCAATAAGCAACCCTCTGAAGACTGAGATTGGCTAGCAACCAATTAAAGTTGTTTTATTTGGGGAGGAATTAGAGAACTGGGGTAGAGAATGGGATATCCTGAAGGAATAGGATTCTCTACCCTAGCATGTGAGAAGATGAGGGTAACCTGGTTAGATGGGGAGCCAATAACTTCCAGATGTATTAGTGTACAAATCCATCAGCCTTGCCAAGCATGCCTGTGGTGTAAGGCATTATGGAAGTTGCTGTCCAGAACATCTGGAGGGCTAAAGCTTCCTTGCTTCTGCTATTACATCTTCTTGGAGGTTCCACTTTTCTTAGAGAGTGAAGGTCACACCATGCAATGCAATTAGTTAAAAATAACCTCATTATTGTTGGCAGATATTTTGTGATCTACAGGTAGATATTTGATCCATATCTTGCTTGTACTGTATGATAGGCTCTAGCTACAGAACATTGTGGTTGAGGTGGTGGGTCTGTCAGCCACTAGCAGTAGCCTTCCGGGCAGCTGGAAGATTGTGAGTTTCAAATGATGATACTGTACTTTGTGGGAAAACAGTAAGTTTGACAGAACACTACCATGTGCGACTAACATATTAACATATGCTGCCTTTAACAAAGTTGATTCTAGCATCAAAGTGTTCTCTGAAAGAATTAATGAAAGAGCTCTTTGCTCCTATTGTATACAAACAAGTAAGAGGCTACTCTCACTGTTGTCCAAACAGAATAACAAGTACAGTGCACAGTTTAAAATAGGCAGATAGTTTGCTGTGAGTATAATCAGTTAGAAAGCAAACATTTCCCTTTACAATTTGACTCTAAGTAATTGTGTGTAATCAAGTCAACTCCAACTTATGGCGACCCTTTCCAGGGTTTTCCAAGTAGAGAATATACAGAGGTAGTTTACTATTGCCTTCTTTTGGGGGGTGCCTTGGGACTATGCAGCCTGCCCAAGGCCGCACAAGCTGGCTTTTCTCCCAGGAGGCCCAGTATGGAATTGAACTCTCAATCTCTGGCTCTGCAGTTTACATACCTAAACTATATATCTTGACAACAACCAAGTGACAGCTGTGCTCTTCTTTAGAAGAGGGAATACCATAATTCCTGTAGCTCTGTTCATTATTAAAGGATGTTGAATAAACATGTAAGGAGAGGAAAATGTGATACCTGCTTCATTGTCTTCTGCATTTGAAGGGGTCCAAATGGAAGCGAAGCCTCCATAGATAGCAAAGGCTCTCCTGTTGAAGCTGTCACCTTCCACATGTAAAATGTTGAAACTGAGGCTGAAACCTACTTTGTGTGCAGCATGAGAAGGCAAGATTCTCTGGACATGACAATAATACTGGAAAAGGTTGAAGGCAGCAGAAAAAGAGGAAGACCAAATACAAGATGGATTGATTCCCTAAAGAAGCCACGGGCTTGAATTTACGAAAGTTAAGCAGGACTATTGAAGACAGAACATGTTGGCAATCTGATTCATAGGGTTTCCATAAGTCAGAGGTGACTTGATGGCACATAACCACCAACAAAAAGGTTTACCTGAGAACTGATACGGGTGTAAGTGTTTATCTAGTGGATGAAATGCTAGGCATGGTTTGTGATTTTAAATGATGCTTTGGCTATAATGGTAAATAAGACACTGCCTCTCAGATATAGTTCACTTTCTCTTTATTAGAATAATAGTGACCTAACTGGACTGTTGTTGTGGATGACTAAAAGATAAGCAGTGAAGTTTATTGTTGCTTATCATCCATTAAAGAGTCAGTATCCTCCACTAGCAGTAGCCTGAGTGAATTTATGGAGAGTTGCATAACCTGCTAGGTCCAGCCGTTTGTGTGAAAAAATCTAGACAAATCAGAAGCAGTTACTAAGCTGGCTGTACTGATTCAATAATAGTACTGTAGGAATAAAAGTCATTTTTGAAGCTTGCAAGTGGTCATCAGGGACCAATAAATATCACATAAAACGCTAATATAACATGCTAGGAATAGGATAATTTAACACTGTGGCAAGGAGTTTAGAATGCTACAGCAAGTTTGTGTTGACAGCGTTCCAAAATTATGTTTAGACTTCCAGTTATTTTCTAGCATTCATTAATAATCTTACCTTGCAGATGCAGAATACATATATTCCGTGCTGTTTTCTGTTTTAAGATACCTACGCTGACCAATTACATAGGTTTCTGGAAGAATTTTGATTTTCTTGAATCACTTTGGCATCTGACCATAGCATGTTTGGACTATATCAGCATCTGGCTCTAGGTACCTAGAGAGATCAATTTGGAGTGTATTTGTTTATTATGTTTAACTTTAAAAAATCCTAGTGGAAAATGTTTCCACGCCATATTATTGTTCTTAATCCAGATCTAGTTGAGCAGAATCCCTGTGATCATAAGATGATAAATCTAGTCAGTTCAGTTGACCTAGATGAGTATCTGAATCCCAAAGTTAAAAATAATAATTGGTGCTTCGGGCCAAGTGAGAGATGTACATGTTTCTTGCCCATTTACCTATAAAGTAGGGAGAGGAGTATTTTGTAAAAAAAATGACAAAAGGATTAGGAGTGAAGAAAGAAAAGGAGCAGAACCTTCTCCCTTCATTCCTTGGCTGCGGTTCCCTACTTCCTGCCATTTCCAAAAAAAATCAGAGATGAACTGAGCTAGGAAAAAAAAGTCTTAAAATAAGTGTCTGGGGAGGGGGTGATGAGTGCAGATCTTGCATATTTAACATTCAAGTAAACGTCTGGTTGGGCCTTACTCAAAGTCACAGTTAATCCAGTCAGATGTGCAATATGTGCCAAGTCTATGTGCATTAATTCATTTATTTGCATGGTAACGGTGCACCCTGAGTTCAGTATGTCAGTTTGGCTTTTTTAAAGAGGTTTGGGGTTCATGTAGTTTTTCTCTGCTGTTAGAATGGCTTGCATTGTTTTGTTAAACTGTTTTCTCCATTGAACAATCTATTTATACATTGTTGTATTCTGTTCTTAATTCTAAAAGATTTCCAGAACTCCTCTCATATTAAAGTACAAATTTCTTGTTTGTCAAAATAATAACAAACGAGACAGAGACTGGAGACTTTTCTCCCAAAGGATTTATGGCTTACTTCCTCATCTGGTTTTTTAAAAAATGAAAGCTGTTTTCTCTCTATTTAACGTGGTTTTGTTTTATTTGCTACTGCTAGATAAATGCACTGTGCTTTATTTTAGTAGATGTATATTAGCTGCCATATTTTAAAATTACTTAAATTATAAATGGTTTTAACTTGATAACATGGGACATTATTTTATATTATGATGGTTCATGGGAAGATAGCTAAGAAAAGCAGCTAACAAAATATTTTAAGTAATTTAAAAAATTGACTCTGGTCAATAAAATGTTGTGCCAAAATCCGTTGGACTCACATAGTCGGCCTTGCCATAAGCAGTCTAGTATAACTGCGGTGCTGTAATTGAAATGCCGTAAAGTCACCAACAGCCTTTCACTGCAGAATAAATACTTAATATCAATTGCCCAAGCCCTTTCTGATTTTGTTGTACAGCAATGATTATATTTTGGTGTAAAGCAATGATCATATTCAAAATATTTGACTTTGGTGTTTGGTGCAGTGTGGTTTAGCTGCTCATGGCTTAGTGTAGGGTCATGTTGTACTCATGTATCCGCATAGTGGCTTTTCCTCCTTAATTATTTTAAAATTAATTTTATTCTAATAATAGGGTTATCTTTATAACTAGGTAGGTAAAAAGGTCTTTGGCATTCTTTGCAACCTGAGCTTAAAGTAGCCATTAAATTTCCTTTAGAAACTTCTAGCAAGTTTTTGGAATTTTCCCGTCAATGTTTTCCTGTGCTGTAATCCTGATAGTCTGTCAGCCTCTGTTGGAGATTCTGGCAGTGTTACATCATTTATGTGGAACAGATGGTGAAGCTTCTGACTGCTGCTGTTGAATAGAAGGTATCTCTGGCTTCCTTCCATCAGTTCCCAGTGGCTTGTGGTCCCTGGAGCTTCACAGTCACACGTAATTGGAGCATCACATAAGCTGGAGCCCCTTGAGAATCAGACTGGTTTATAACAGCCCTTCAAACATAGTCCCTCATGTCATACGGTGTCCAGTTCATTCCTTTACTCATTCTCTCTCTGTATGAGTGAGCAAGAGTGTCTGAGATTGTTGTTGTAGGTTTTTTGGGCTGTTTGGCCGTGTTCTGGAGGTTTTTCTTCCTAATGTTTCGCCAGTCTCTGTGTCTGAGATTATTCAGTGAGGGATAGGGAAGGTACTTTTGTGTATGATACTAAACACAAAATGCTCAATTTGTACATCTTTCGTCATTTTATCTGCCTTTTGGTTTTCAGTCCCAGCTTCTGAGTTTTTCTGCCCAAAGTGAACGAAATATACTATTTTTTTGGGCTGTCTGATTAGTCTAGAACTGCTTTTCCTAGACACAGCAGCTGGTGAAGTATACACCATATTCCTGATTTGGCCACAAAACAGAATCTGTGCTTGAAAAATTGATTTTAAAAATACATGGTATAAGTGTGTAAATGAGGTAATAGCTGCTGGGTAGTTCAGTGGTTTAGGACCTAAACTTCAGGTCTCTGGCTGCGGAGCCAGAGATTGGGAGTTCAGTTCCTCACTGTGTCTCCTTAACAGGAGCTGGACGCAATGATCCATAGGGTCTCTTCCAGCTCTACAGTTCTAAGATTATTATTCTTGTTCTTATTCTTATTCTAATTCTTCTACTTCTACTACTACCTCTTCTTGTTGTTATTGTTCTTCTTGTTGTTGTTCTTGTTGTTGTTAACGCCTCTCTTCTTCACTGGTTCTTCAGTTCCCATCTTGGAAGTCAGTCTTCCACCAGAGATATGGCACGTAGATAGGTAGAATAGAGATGTTGATAGATATGCCATCCCACTCTGAATAAACTGATCTTGTCTAGTTTCAGAAGTTGAATAGGCTCAGACCTGGTTAGTACTTCATTGGGACATTAAGTAATTAACCAAGGATCTCCAAGTAGAGCTACGGAGGAATCCTGCTTAAAATCCTAGAGAGCTACTGCCAGGCAGATTTGGCAGTACTAGACAAGATGGAACAGTGGTTCTTCTTCGTGGCCTCTGTGAATCACACCCTGGGTGATTCGCGCCTTCGCGGAGCCTTGTTGGAAGATTCTAGAGCTTCTGCGGGTACCAATGAACACATTAGAATATGCCCCTCCCCACCCGTATAAGTACCTTGGCGCCAAGCGTCCCCTTTCAGTTTCTTTCAACCGCCGCGTTGAGAGCCTCATAATTCTGCTTCTGTGAGTAAAAGAGAAAGAGAGCTTATTCTTGATTCCTTCCTATTATCAATCTTTTTCTTTTAAACTATTAGATCAAACTCTTTATCTTCAGAGTTTTTTCCTTTCCCCTCGCTCGGCCTCTGGCCGCAGCACCCCCCCCCCAATCATCGGTTTTTCTCCCCAATTATTTTCTCCTATTCATGGCCCCTTTGGGCCCTTTTAAGCACTGCGTTGTCTGTGATAATAAGATCCCACTTTCTGACAGACACGCTAAGTGCCTTTTCTGCTTGGGAGAACAACATCAAACTTCCTCCTGTACCCATTGCAAAAATTTTAAGCACGGAGTTCTTCGATCTCGCCTCTCGAGGCTAAAACTCCGACTTTGGGAACAATCCTTACAACCAGTTCAAATGGCCCAACCTCCCTGTAGGGCCACTTCCCAAACCAAAGCAATGGAAAAATCCATTACTGAATCATCGAAACAACATCCATCGGCTACACCAGCTCATTCCGATTCTCCATCTGCATCGTCTAAGACCTCGAAGACACACAAAACGAAACCCTCCATACCAAAGTCCTCGACTTCGAAAACCTCTAAACGTCAGAGACCTACTGAAGCTGCTCCAGCTCTGTAGCCTGTTCCTCCTAAACGAGCTAAACAATCTAAGCCTACAGACATCCCACCACAACCACAACTCTCTGAATCAACTTCGGTCGGATCTCCCTCAGATGATGATAGACTTCCGTCTCATCAACCCTGTTCTCAGTCTCCGGAATGGGATGATAGAGTCGACCAACTAACGTCCTCTCCTCCCAGTCCACAACCTTCCATTCCTTCCAGCAATCCTTCGGTTATTCCATCGCCCAAGGATTCCCATCCCGAACGGCTCAACACCGTTCCATATTCGATGCCCTCGGATCGCCCACCGATTCCTAACCAGGACCATCGACATCAACAATCTCGACAGCTCGCTTCATTGTGTGTGGTCCAAACCCACGCTCAGCACGCGCATCGGGTTGCCATTTGCCCCGTCCAGTGCTCTGCTCGACAAACTGCACCAAGTAGTCGACCAGGTGTTTTACCCGGTTCGATAATACCATCTAATAGTCGGCCTACCTCTCGACAACCATCGGTGTCGAAGCAGCCACATCACCGAGAGGTGACTATACCTCAACCTGCTCCCCATTTGGTATCGAAAAAACCTCAGACGGTCGAGCAGATTTCATCCACACGTGAGGCTTTTGCAGCCCCAGCCTCCCGATACTTTCCTACTACAATAGATGACGGAAATCACTCTTCACGCTCGGCATCGCCAGCATCAATTTATTCTACTGCTATGCCATCGCATCAGCAACCTCCGTTTCAACATTACAGAGACACAGGCTCTGATATCGACGATCCTTGATATTCATCCTGGTCCATGGACACTCGCTCCATTCCGTTACATCAACACAGTTCCCGTTCTCCGGTAAATCCAAGTCATCGACCCCGGCACCGTTACGACACCAGACTCGATACCAAGGTCCATCCCTACCAATCGAGGTCTGTCGACGCTCAACCACCATATCTCGATGTCGACGATCCTCGACATCGACAGATGTCCATGGACATGCCGCCTCCATCTTTTCCGACTCATAACCGGCAATACTACGAGACTCAGCCTCTCAACACCGAAGTCGATCAACAGTCTGTCGACTCCAGATGCGACCTCGATGGCTCTGACCATGGATCTCGGCTGCAGACTCCATCAGTGTTACTTACCTCTCCAGAGTTGGACATTGTCGATACCGACCCGCCGTCACCGGCAGAGGATTTCCAGACCTATGCCCAACTTATGATTTGCATGGCTAAATCCCTTGATCTGTAAGTCCACCGAGCATCGACAGAACCAGCCGATCATCTATATGATCCGATCTCTAAAAATACAACCACTCCGGTCCACATATCGATGTTACCATCTCTCCTTAGGACTGCGCAGAGATCCTGGACAAAACCAGCTTCCTTCCATACCATGTCTAAGCGGATTGATAACCTCTATAGAATCCATGACCCAGGAGCCATTTTCCTCCAAAAACAACCAGCTCCAAATTCTATATTTGTCGAAGCCTCTCAATCGAGATCTCGACACCGACAATCTCTCATACCACCAAATAAAGACAGCCGACAAATAGACTCCATGGGTAGATGGCTTTACTCTTCCGCAGCCTTCACCATGCGAGTTGCTAATTATCAAGGAGCCATGGGAGCTTACCAATGCTTCCTCTGGGACAACATGTCCACCTTTATTGAATCTCTGCCAGAGGATAAAAAGATACTAGCTCAAACCTTCCAACAAGGTCTCTCCGTTGCTAAACAACATATGCTTTCCACCCGCCACACTGTAGACGCTACAGCCAAGTCCATGGCCACTTCAGTAGCCCTACGCTGTTTTTCCTGGCTCAGAATGGTCGGCCTAGCCGAAGATGCTCGGGCACATATCGAAGACCTCCCCTTCGATGGAGCAGGTCTTTTCCATGCTGAAACTGACGATATACTAGAGAACGTACAAAAGAAACGTTCAGCAGCCAGACGTTGGGGAGTTTACCCTTCCTACCAGCAACGTCCTCATCAAAATCAATGGAAACGACCCTATAACTCGTACCAGAGGTTCCAACGAGACCCTCCACAACAAACCTCTTACAATCCATACTTCAAAAACCAAAGAGCCAAAACCTGGCAACAGCCTGCCACTAGGCAGAATGACCGGAAACCCAAACACCATGTTTGACGTTCCTCTGACCGAGATCGCCACCCACCCCACCAACCCTGCCCTCTGGAAACACTTACCTGCATGGGAATCCATCACCACAGATTTCTGGGTACTCTCCATCATCAAAAACGGCTACCACATCCCCTTCTTCGAACTTCCTCCAACAACACGTCGTTACTCCTCCGTCACAACCCCTGCAAGAAGAAATAACGAATTAACTTCTCAAAGATGCCATACAACCTGTTTATCGAAACAACACTGGGTTTTCTCTCTCGCTATTTCACTGTCCCCAAGAAAGAGGGGGGCCTTCGCCCTATTCTAGATTTAAGATTATTAAACAACTACATCGTCACCACAAAATTCCGCATGGTTACTCTAGAATCAGTTCTTCCCTTACTTTGAAAAAACGACTGGTTCACCGTCATAGACCTAAGAGATGCTTACTTTCATATTGCAATACATCCTGCACACAGAAAGTTCCTTCGTTTCCAACTTGGATCACAAGCATACCAATTCAAAAGACTCCCATTCGGCCTTGCAACAGCTCCGAGAGTGTTCAAGTGCATTTCGCCGGTAGCCGCCTACCTCAGACTTCAAAACATTCTCATCTTTCCATATATCGACGACTGGCTCCTTGTAGCACACTCCCGTCGCAAAGCTTGACGAGACACCTGTTTCACCCTCGCCCTTCTTTGTGGTCTTGGTCTAACTATCAACGAACAAAAATCAACATTAAAACCTACATGGACTATACATTACATAGGCGAGCTCATAGACTCCACATGAGCTCGCGCGTTCCTCCCTGCAGAAAAGAGACAAAATATCTTCACCTTACTTCGTGGCTTCACTCCGCATGCCTTGATACCTGCCTTAACGGTGCAACGAGTTCTAGGCACCATGGCCTCTATGATGTCAGTTGTAAAACTTGTGCGTCTCAAAATGAGATCTCTCCAATCCTGGTTTCTGGCCCTATTCGATCCACTAACAGACTCTCCCCACACTCTCCTAAGAGTCACTCCAGAATTGGCCTCTCAACTTCGATGGTGGCATTCCCATACCAACCTTTCTATCGGGCGACCGTTCAAACAACCTCGCCCGCGAATACAAGTCACAAGTCGCACCGGCTGGGGGGCTCATTGCAAATCCCTCACAGTCCACGCCAAATGGTCTCGCAGAGAAAAACTGCTCCACATAAACGAGTTGGAGCTACTAGCCGTCATAAACAAGACAACGACCTAGCAGACTGTCGTTTTCCCAATTGTTTGACTTCTTGTTTCTTTTCTCATTCCCTATGTCTTGTGTATCTGGCCTAGGGGAGAATTCTAGATAATTCTTGCTGTGTTTTTAGTGACATTTTACTGGTCCTGATATATTTGCTTATGGATCACACTTTTATTTTTTCCATCCATCAATCAACCGATTGATTGACTTTTATTTTTTGTTTTCCATTTTCTCAGTCAGATTGTGTCCCAGTGTGTACTAAGAGGTCAAGCACTAGCCAATCCTTTTATGACAAGAGGGCCATAAATCCATCCTTGTTCCATGTACCACTATGTATTGTTTGTTTGTTTATTTATTTTATTAAAATACTTTTACTCTGCCTTTCTCTTTAAAAAAGGCCCAAGGTGTCATCAAAAAGACATTATTAAAAGCTAAAAACAGGAAATCACTGAAATATTAAAGAAGAGTAACATTATATTTCATATGAAAACAAATTTAGAAGCAACAAAATATAAACCATCCTGTCTTCTAGACAGTCAGTAAGGAGAAGCCTGTCTGAAGAAAAAGGACGGCAAAGATGGGGCTCTTCCCCCCCCCAACACATACACATCTGTATTTGGAGATGGTTTTGCCTGTGATGTACTAAGTCATGGCATAGGCCAGTGGAGGCAAACCTTTTTGGGCTCGCGTGCCCAAAATGAGGGGGGGGGGGGGGAGAGAAACCAGTGGCTGTCGTACCGTCCGGAACCAGAAGTGGCGGTTTCAGGGGGAATCATAGGGACGGACCCAGAGGACCAGGAAGTGGCAGCGGAAGGGGGAATCATAGCGACGGACCCAGAGGACCAGGAAGTGGCAGCGGAAGGGGGAATCCCGGCTGCAGCCAGCTCATAAGGTTTGGCTCCACAAGGGAGGGTGGGTGGGCCAATACCTCGCGTGCCATAAGAAAGGGCTTTGCGTGCCACCTGGGGCACGCGTGCCATAGGTTCGCCATCACTGGCATAGGCTGTAGTATGGTCCTGAGAAGCACTGTTCTATTCTGATGCAAGGCTGGCTGAACAATCTCTTAGGCACACAATCATTGTGAACGCTGAACAGAAGAACAAAGAGTCAGAACAAGGTACAGTTACTCTGAGTTGTATGTCTCCATTCCTAGCAGTCTGATTGTTTATAGGCAGCCAGTGTGCACCTTAGTCAAAACTCCTCTCTTCATTTGGAAAGTGTTGTCAAAGTTATTGTCCCTTGGACTCCCAGTTTGCAAACATCTGTGGAATAAGTCTAAAAGAAAAGAGTTTGATTCTCCATTCCTGGACTACCTGGCCGTTCAAGCCAGTTTAAGAGAAAGCTCAACTGGTGCTTATGAAATAATCAGTGGCTAAGAAAGGTGCTTGTAGTGCTACCAGTAATACTAGCACATGAAGCATTGTATTAGTATACAAAGATATATTTGATGCATCTTTTGCCTTAAAAAAAATGCAGCACTGCAAACTTATGAATTGCCTTAGTGGGGCACAGCTGTTCTATCTGGAGAGTCTGGAGTATCTCCTGGCAATTTTGACATTTCCATATGTATGCCACTTCTAATAACAGTACGAAGCTGGCAGCTGGAAGTGAATAATGTCAGTCAGCCTTCCTTTTGCTGAGCACTTAGACTTGTAAGACTTGTTTCTCAGGAACATCTGTTTAAAACTTTCAAAACTGTTGTCTTCAAACTAAGATCCAAAATTCAGCAATAACTTAACAGAGCTCTTGTGCAAGTTGACTTCCTTATGTCGATACATGCTACACTACTTCAAAACCACCTGCTTTGCATCATCTGGGCCTCTCTGCATGCGGTATACTACTAGATCATCTTATTAAATACATGCTTGCCATTACCTCCATCAAGTTGAAGCGCAGAGTATTTGTCTCAAGCAGTTTATAATCCAAATACTTTGTGAGCCAAGAACTGTTTCTGTGAGTCGATGGTACGTGCTTCACTTCTATCCAATAATGTCATCACTATCTCCTTTTGCTCCTTAATTCTTGGACTGGGGCTGCTCTAGACTATATTTTATCTGTGAGGCACATTAGCTCCCAGCTGACCGGTTGTCACACTGCCGGCAGCTGCTTTCCTATTTTGACTTTAGCGAAAGCAGAACTCCAGTCTGATATTCAGGCTTAGCAAGCTAAGGCAAGTGAGGGGGAAAGGATGTTTGCTTTGAGTCTGATCAAACCACCCACACTCCAGATTTTCATATTAAGATAAAATCTTTATTAAAAGTAAATGTATGTGAAAGCGAGGAAGAGAAGGCAGATTGTATTGGGGAAAAAAACTTCTTATCTGTGTTAGCCCTGAGAATTCACAAGGATAAAGTCATGCCTGGAGGATCCTTGAGTAATTTTTGTTGAGGTCTTCCAAGGTGACAAAGGGTAACTTGTTTAGTAGGGTTTGCCAAGTAAGAGAGCATAAAAGCGGCTTACTTTATTCTCTACACTTATAGAGTACACATATGCAGAAAAGTTACTCTTTTTTTTAACCACTTGGCTAGGTAAATAGTCCAGAAAGGTATTTATCAAAAGGATACGGCTTTCTGTCTGCCTTACTAGGCTGGATCCATCAATATCTTCCTACTTTGGAGAGGATTTTGAAAAAGGAAGTCTGTTCTGGTATTCAGAAGGCTGAAGGAAGCTAAGTGATACAGCTGTGGCGAAATGGAGAATGAGAGCAAGCCCAGCCTCACAGCGATAAAACATCTTTTCAGGATAAGTTCTCACAGAACAGTGGTTCCCAACCTTGGGTCCCTAGATGTTCATAGACTAAGACTCCCAGAAGCATTCACCACTAGGAAGTATTGAGATTTCATTGGTAAATTTTAGAACTGTGGGTGAAAATGTGTTATAGCTTTTGAATAGTGGTGGTAGCTTTAATCAAGGAATAAAGCTTATCTTAGAACTGCAGTGCTGGAAGGGACCCTAAATCATTGAGTCCAGCCCGTCTTAAGGAGGCTCAGTGGAGAATTGAACTCCCAACCTCAGGCTTCACAGCAAGATATCTAAAACACTGATACATGATTACAGATATGGATTTCTACACACTTAAGATCCTGAATTTGTATATGCACACCTGACAGTTCAGTAAGAATTTAACTTGCGAGGAAGTGAGATTGGATGTATCTC